>CM076944.1:26787500-28151666 GCA_039566865.1 Aurelia coerulea
TTTAGGGGCGTCTGGTTTCAGCTTTCGCACAAACTTGAACTTGGAAAGCTCATAACTAAGTGAATATTTAGCCGATTTTCTAGCTTATGGTGTCTAAAATTAATTTAAAATCTCAGCAGTATGGTTATTTTACAATGGAGCCCGTTCAGTATTTCGTTATTTTTTAACATTTAATCAAACTTCGAAAAATTTTTTTGGGACACCTTGTAACGTTATAAAGCACATTCCTGCCTCACTTTATCAGTTGTCTACTAACACCACGAGAAATCAAGGGTGTTAGGACACGGATATTTTAATTGCGTATTTATTTACCTTGTTTTGATCTTCGTCTTGTTTTCTTGTCTTGTTTCTTCTCTGTTCTGTTTCCTCTTGCTGATGTAAATGCCTCGTGTTATTTGAATATATCTTCCTTGTATTCCTGTGTCTTAGCGCGCCTTCGTAGAAGGAAGATTTTTAAACCACAATGCCATATTAAATACTAATTTATTAGTATTTAATATGGCATTGTGGTTTAAAAATCTTTCTTCTACGAAGGCGCGCTAAGACACAGGAATACAAGGAAGATATATTCAAATAACACGAGGCATTTACATCAGCAAGAGGAAACAGAACAGAGAAGAAACAAGACAAGAAAACAAGACGAAGATCAAAACAAGGTAAATAAATACGCAATTAAAATATACGTGTCCTAACACCCTTGGAGAAATGGGTCGTCAAATCCTTTTGTTTTCCTTGCTATGGGAAATTACACACTGTTGACTTCAAAGAGAAACAGCACTAGATAATCTCTATGACCAGACGATGCATGCGAGGCTGGACACTGAATAATTGGCTGCCAATAATTCAAGCGCACTTTATATAATAATAAAGCATTTAAAGCGTGAATAGCCTGGCATCCAGGATTTAGAAAAGAAATTAACAGCTTACCTGGCAGACAAAATAAATTGATTAGTCTTCTCAAGATGTTGGGATTTAACTTCTTTCTTGTTGAATTTAAAGATCGTAGAACTCGAAGAAGGTATCTGTTTTCCTTTGATGATACAGTTTTCTCTATCTGGAAGATTTGCTCTTTGATATCTATGAAAAAAGTATATACAGCATACCTATAAAGTGACCAAAGTGAAAGCTTCCACTGTATATCTTTGTATCTGCTGCAATGATCAGGTGAGCCAGAAATTTAAGTTAAAAATTTCTCATTACCCTCAATTGATCAAAAAGTTGTAATGGCTTCAATATTTCTATAGACTAATCCAATTTGCCATAGCTAATGGGGAACTTAACAACTGCATTGGATCTATTTTAGCTTTGAAGATCTAAAATGCCATGCACACCAAGCTCAGGCCAAGTTGAAAAACATGCACAATTTGGTCCATGCGTAGTAGTGTGTGAAATAAATTGAAAGGTGTGAGGTGAGCAAAGAGTCGAAAAAGCTATGCGAGTCACAAAAGTGACAATAAACCTATTGTTCTCTGATGAAGGAACCTCTTATTTGAAGTACTAGCAGCGAGCTTTGATACAGACTAGGTTGGAAGACATGCGTGATTTGATTTGGCCTATCCTAGTAGGGAGTGAAATTAATTTGAAGCTGCGAGCTGCGAGTGGACCTTAAAAAGCTGCGAGAAACGCAAAATTAACAACAGATCTTTCGTTCTTGCATGCAAGAACCGATTATTGTAGCTGCGAGCAGTGAGTTTGCCTCGCAAGTAGCTGCAAGCAGTGAGTTTGTCTCGCAAAAGTGAATGGGATAAAGATTCAAACTACTGGCCGAACATTTTAGGTTTTTCACTTCGTGTCGAAGGCTTTGCTTAGCATAGGTTTTTTTTCTGTTGGAGAGGCTATGCAATGCTCGACGTCCTGTAGTAGTTGTTGTTTATCTTGTAGCGTATGACTTTCATTGTGGTAGACTTCTCTTTCAATTCCCCCGTTAATTTCAGTTTAGTTGATCATAGCAACTGTGAAATCACCTTTTCTTTGTTTCTAAAAATTGAGCATTTCATTTCAAAAGATAGCTGTAAATAATCTTGAATAAGTCGACACTTCTCTACTCTCAAGTGCCGAATAATCGTCCCCCCCCCGCTTATTAATTTTTGAAAAATTTTCCAACCCCCCCCCCCCCACTTTTATTCCAACCCCCCTTTTATTAATTCTTGAAAAATAGAAGTAATAGTGAACAAATTTTTTCAATAATTCCTGCTAAGCAAATGTACTTACTGTATTTATGAACTTTATTCTCCTTTGTTTGTCTGACCCGTGTTACATACGTGTTTTACATACGTGGTACCCATGTTAGATACGTGTTTTACTAAGAAAACGAAAAACGGCTATTCTCAATTTTTCCAACCCCCCCCCCCCCCGATTGTTCCAACCCCCCCCCGATTATTATTATATTGAACCATTTCCAACCCCCCCCCCCCGATTATTCTCACCCCCCCCCCCGTTTATTCGGTACTTGAGAGTAGTCGCAGCTGTCTGCATCACAAACTGAGCCTCTGAATATTTTCGTCGATGTCTACTTTCATGTGAAGTTAGTCTTCTGTTTCCCACTTTCACTGCTTTCAAAAATAAACTACTCTTCACTTCTTTTCCGTACAAGAAAATTCTACCGCTCTTACCATGTTTTCTTGTTGGCCTACTTTTTTGGATTTATTCTTTGCGAGTTTGCAAATTTGCTGTTTTTACAATGGGTTCAGTTGCAGCTGATTCTGCACAGCAATGACATAGAAAAAAATTCAGGTCAAGTCCCTAGAATGGGCAATTGCTTCAACTTTTGCACATGGAACCTAAACAGTATCTCTGCGCATGACTTCTCTCGGGTTTCTTTACTTGAGGCATTTAATAATATTCATAAATTTGATGTTATTGCAATTTGTGAGACTCATCTCGACAGCACGATCGATCTCCCAGTCAATGCAGTGGATGCTGATAGACTCGCACTCAGTAATTACCAATTTATTAAGAATAACCACCCTGATGATGTTAAGCGTGGAGGTGTTGGTCTGTACTATAAAGATACGCTACCACTTAAACAGAGGAGAGATTTAGAAATTCTACAAGAGTGCCTAGTATGTGAACTTTGCTTTGACAATAAGAAAATTTTCTTTGTCGTGATATATCGAAGTCCAAGTCAAAATAGGGAAGAATTCGACCACTTTCTTGATCAATTCGAGCATTTAGTAACCAATATCAACCAGGAAAACCCATACTCAGTTATAGTTACTGGAGACTTCAACTGCAGGTCACCCTTATGGTGGCCCGATGATATCAGTAATGTCGAAGGAGAACTTTTAGAGCCTCTTACGTCAAGCCTGGACCTGCATCAGTTAATCTCAGAGCCTACTCATTTCATTGGAAACAGCAAGTCGTGTATAGACCTTATTTTCACTGACCAGCCGAACTTGTTTGTGGAAACAGAGGTCCATCCTTCACTTGATCCGGTTTGTCATCACAGCATAATTAGTGGCAAAATCAATATCAGATGTCCACCCGTCCCTTCTTTTAACAGGAAAATTTGGGATTATGATAAGGCGAATACTAATGCAATACGCGAAAGCATCCTAAAATTTCCCTGGGAAGTTCACCTTTCTCCTAACGAGCAAGCTAGTTTTTTCACGGAAACTCTTCTGAATGTTTTCTCAAATTTCATCCCCAATCAAAATATCAAAGTCAAACCACGTGACCCACCTTGGTTAAATCGTGATATTAAGAATCTTCTGATGCGTAGTAAAAGAGCCTACAAGAAGTTTATCCGGACGGGTTGTAGCCCGGGGGGTACTCCAATTGTGGCCTGACAGGGGGGTCCAGTCAGGGTTAAAGAGGGCCAAAGCACAAATTTTGGAAAATACCCTCAAATGGTGGTATATTCTTATAGAAACCCCCAAATGGTAGTTCGTGGACCAAAAATTGGGCCATTTGGTAGCGTCTGGTAGCAAAAATTTTCTGCAGTTTTCAAAATTTTCTGTTGTAAAAACTGATTGAACAAAGCAAAAAAAGTTCAAAATTCAATGATAATTACTGCTGCAACGACCATATTGCCATGTGGAGGAGCCTACAGAGTTGAAATCTTATAACTGACCAAGAATCTTGGAATACCCCCAATTGGTAGTATATGTTTGAAGATAGGGCCATTTGGTAGCCATTTCGTAACACCCTCAAACCGACTGGACCCCCCTGTTAGGCTATAATGGAAGTACCCCCCCCCCCGGGGGTTGTAGGGAGGAAGAAAGAGAGCAAGTCACTTTATTGAGGGAAGATGTAAGCCGTTCAATCGAAAATGCAAAGCAAACTCATCTCGAAAAACTAGGTAATGATCTTGCAAACAAGGACACCGGAATAAAGAAGTATTGGTCCATTATCAATAGCTTTTTCAACAAAAATAAATTCCCTGTCATTCCACCACTTCTGGTTAACGACGTGTTTGTGACTAATTGTACCAAGAAAGCACAACTCTTTAACGCACACTTCGTTCAACAGTGTTCCCTAATTGAAACTGGAAGCACGCTTCCACAATTTCATTCCTTGACTGACCAAAGGTTGGATTCTTGCAATATCACAGAAGAGAATATTTTGAAGTTAATTCGCTCGCTTGATCCTAATAAAGCGCATGGTTGGGATGGAATATCTGTAAGAATGATTCGTATTTGTGACTTCTCAATCGTGACCCCACTTAAAATCATTTTTCAAAACTGCCTTGAAAATGGAGTATTCCCACAAATATGGAAAAAGGGCGATATCGTTCCGATTCACAAGAATTCTTCCAAACAATTGATAAAAAATTATAGGCCTATCTCTCTTCTGCCAGTCTTTGGAAAAATATTCGAGAAAGTTATTTACTCGAGCATTTATGAATACCTTGAAAAAAACGGTCTTCTTTCAGCTAAGCAATCTGGTTTTAGGCCAGGTGACTCGACAATAAACCAGCTACTAGCAATTACCCATGAAATCTTTACTGCCTTTGACTGTAATCCTCCCTTAGATGTAAGATCTGTTTATCTGGACATTTCCAAGGCTTTTGATAGAGTGTGGCATGATGGCCTCATTTTCAAGATCCAAAAATGTGGAATTAGTGGTAAACTGTTACAACTCCTCGCTAGTTTCTTATCCGAGCGTCAACAAAGGACTGTTATAAATGGCAACAGCTCAAGTTGGGAAGATGTATCAACTAGTGTGCCACAAGGATCGATCTTAGGTCCCCTTTTATTTCTCGTTTATATCATTGATCTACCAGATGGATTGAAATCGAATGTTCGCATATTTGCAGATGATACGTCCTTATTCTCAGTTGTTCTTGATCCTCTTTCTTCTTCTGATGTTCTTAATTTTGACCTTAACCTGATTAAATCGTGGGCGCACCAGAGGAACATGTCCTTTAATCCTGACCCATCGAAGCAAGCTGTACAATTGATTTTTTCTCGGAAGAGATCACCTCTGAACCACCCCCAAATCCACTTTAATGACATACAAGTCTCTTCAGTTAATGAGCATAAACACCTTGGCCTTATTCTTGATAAAAAGCTAACTTTCTCCTCCCACATGCCAGATCTTCTTAGTAAAGCTAACAAAGGAATAGGTATGATTAAACTTCTTTCCCGCTACCTGCCACGCCCTTCACTTGATCAAATCTATAAGTTGCATGTCAGATCGCATTTTGACTACTGTGACATAATTTACCATGTTCCACCAGTGGATAATCCATACTCACATAAATGCACACAAAGTCTCCTTATGAATCGACTCGAATCGATGCAATACAATGCCGCCCTTGCTGTCATTGGTGCATGGAGAGGTACTTCTCGGGAAAAACTCTATAAGGAATTAGGATGGGAATCGCTCAGTAATAGGAGATGGTACAGAAGATTGGTTCTTTTCTTCAAAATCGTCAAGGGCCTCGCCCCTGCTTACCTTTCCTCGTTACTTCCAGAGATGAGAGAACAAAGCTATGCCCTTAGAAACACCAACAGCATCGCAGCACCAAAACGAAGAATTGACGCTTTCAAAAACAGTTTTTTTCCGCATTGTATCAACGAATGGAATGATCTAAGCCTAGAGTTTCGTGAATTAAGGTCACTTTCACTTTTTAAAACCAGATTGATCAGTTTAGTAAGGCCAGTGAAAAATCAAATCTTTGGTATCCATGACCCCTCAGGTGTGCGTAGATTAACTCAACTGAGAGCAGGTTTAAGTCCTCTGCGAGAACACAGGTTCAGACACAACTTCCTTGATACCACCGATCCAATGTGTCTAACAAATGACGGTATTGAAACTACCACCCATTTTATGCTGCTCTGCCAAGAATACGCTATCCACAGAACTGTGCTCCTTGACAGAGTAACCTCCATTTGTGCATCCCATGGAGTGAACTGCAATATGTTGAACGATGTAGAACTGCTCACACTCCTACTCTATCGTAATGATCGCTTTAGTGAATCTTCGAATAAGAACATTCTCTTGGCAACAATCATTTACATTAATACTACAAACAGATTTAATTAAGCTGCACCCCTTTTTCTCCGTCTTTTTTGTTTGTGTCCTTCGTGTAACATGTGATCTTTGTGTGCCGGAGTTATTCCAATAGCGATCACACGATATATATCAGCCCGCCTTGTTCTATACAGCGCCAAAACTTTATAAGCGCCCCTGGCGGCATCTGAATATCCCTTACCAAAGGGATTTATTTCATAAGTAAGCACTAAGGGTTCCAATTGGAATAGAAATGGCTTCTGTGTTTTGTTAGATAGTCAGTGTTTGTTTGTTCATCGTTCCTTGTTGGCTGCAGGAGAGATGTGCTTGATCACACCTCTTGTGGTATAGTTGTGTAAATCGTCTTGTGAATCGTTTCGTATTATGTTGTAATCTTTTTCGTATTCGTATTATGTTGTAATCGTATTGTTAATGCAATTTGTGTTGTATCTATTAGAAGTTTCTTTTAAATTATGAAAAAATTGTATTAGCTTTACTTTGTTATTAGTTTAGTTAGCTTATCTTGTAGTTTTGTAATTTTTTTCACTGATAGAGTGGTGTCGATTATTATGCCCATGTTGTCGCGAAGTTCTGAGTTAGATCCAAAAAGAGCCATTAATGAAAAAACCAAATAGCCAGATTAAATCACCAACTAATAGAGAAAAAGATCACAGAGTATTGACTTTGTACGTAAATTCTTTATACTGATTTTAGAAGATTTTAAAAAAGGGGGTAAAAACGTCGTTTTCTTCGAGCGTCATTTTCTTCGAGCGTCGCCCATTATGGCCGCAGGAGAAACAATGAACACTACTCTCCGGTAAAAAGTTTTAATACGAAAAACAGTTTAAATTATTGTTCTTTGTGTATCATTTGGTACTTTCAACACAAAAATATCAATAAGAATTAACCTAAACTTCGAGTTTTGGCAATTGAAATACATGCTTCCAGTTGTTTTAAATCCTGCCTTATCTCTTGTGCATGGATGGATGAGTTTTGGCATAGTTTCTAAAATGAAAATAGACTTAATATAATGCTGCATTTTTTTGGGTTTCGATGATTTTCCAAGTCAGTAGGTAAGAGTTTAAACCAAATTGGTGTATTTTTAAATAAATTTTGCATTTCAATATTTTGAAGCGACTGGAAACTTCTCTGGTAAACTGATGGGCATAATGGGCGACGAAAATGGCAATTAGCAGCACTGAGACTTCATAGCCTTAAATCTGAACCAGAAGTCACTTTGCTTGGTTTAATTGTAGATTTCCTCTCTAGAGACAGGACTTCTGAAAACTCAAAGCATATTTCAAAAATTTCAAACAGCAAGGTGCCGAGCGAACGAAAAAGAAGGAAGGAATGTAAAGAGAATCGTGAAAATTGCAACACTTGAAAGAATCAATTAGAGATATGCACAAACCATCTCATAGGGTTTCAATGCAAATGAACTGAAACTTCAGTGAAGGTCAAATCATGATAATACAGATGTCAGCAAAGATTTTCCGCGCAATTGCAATTTGGTTACTAGTCGTCAGTCCCCTGAAATTTAATTTCTCTTGCTAGCTGGCCATAATGGGCGACCGGCCATAATGGGTGACACTACTCTATATATAAAAAAAAGCAGTGAGTTTGACAGAGTTCAAAGTTGCGAGTGAATGCAAGTTTTCCAACCTGGGATATGATGTAAAGCTGTGAGTGAAGACAAGTTAATCCAACCTGGGTGACAGGTTGGAATCTTTACATCACAAACTGAATATTCAACAGGGCACATTCTTATTTGAACATGCCGTGCTTGGTGCACACACAGAATTGACAGTAAGTTAAGACAATTCTTTCAAAAAACTTATTGGAATTAGTAGCTTGTGTGATTTTCCAGGATGATTTTAAGGGATGTGGCTATTCCTAAAGGGAGTATGAGGGTGTTTTTTAAATTCCATCTGCACGAATGGCACTATAAAGGGACAAATTCTGTTGTGAAGAAATTTCATCTGAGCAGTCCTGCCGGGCCGGCGCAATTTTTAACTTTCAAACACCGGACCTTTGGCGTAGGTTTTGCATGGAATGCACCCTGGGTGACTTAATCTTCAATTAAATACATTTTAATTGGTGTGCCAGTTCTAAAACACGGACATCGCTGACATTCCCTATGCTAAAACCTAAAACGCGGACATCGCGGACGTTTTCTAATTCTTTGAAATCAAGTGTTGATAACCACATTTCCACGATCTTTATGCACACCCCTTCACAGAAACCTAAACCTAAAACGCGGACATTAGTTTCGCGTACATGGAGAAAATGGTCGACCACTAGGTCTCTGTGACTCTCTGTGAAGGGGTACGTGCATTAAGATCATGGAAACATGGTTATCAACACTTTATTTTGAAGAATTAGAAAATGTCTGCGATGTCTGCGTTTTAGGTTTTTCCCTACGTTAAAACCTAGAATGCGGACATTAGTTCCATGGACGTGAAGAAAATCGTCGACCATTACGTCTCCATGACTCTCTGTGAACTGAAGGGGTACGTGCATAAAGATCATGGAAACATGGTTATCAACACTTTATTTTGAAGAATTAGAAAATGTTTGCGATGTCCGCATTTTAGGCTTTTCCCTATGCCAAAACCTAAAATGCGGACTTGCAAATGGCGTGGGCATGTCCGCTGTGTGTCAGCGTTTTAGACCTGGCCTTACTTGTAAACTTTCCACCCTGTGACAGTTCCTGCTGCTGGTGGTTGTGGCACTACAACAACACTCTAGTTTTAATACTCAAGAATTTAAAACATCATCAATTATATCTGCTGACTGAGCATGAATGAGAATTTTGCCAAATTTCAAGAAGAGGAGATCAGAGAGGAAGGATTCCTCACCATCAAACGCCATTGCATCCTTCTCTTCTTGTGATTTTTCCTTGCTAACTTCCTCTTGCTTTTCATTGTCCTTCATTTCGACATCTTCAGTCTTTGCTGCTGTCATTTTGAAGCGTGTTTTGCTGGCTGAGTTTCTACCAGAGTCACACAAAACGGATGCAACTTTTGTGAATGAGAACTCTTTCTTGGCCTAAACTGCTGAGAGTAGTGGCTATTAAGGATTTCGCAAATATCGTGAAAATATTGAACCATTTTTATATCCGCGAATACCGCTAAAATCAGGATAACTTGATACGAGGCTTGCGCATGCGCTTTACAACAGCCTCCAAATCAGTAATCGGAGGGAAATTTGACAAATTTGACTTCAATGGCGGGAGCTTGACTGCGAGCTACTGAGAGCTGCGAGTGAGAGAAGAAGAAGAACAGCAGATCATGGCCTGGCCAATATGCTCAGCTGGCTTAGAGTTCAGTAAGACATTAAACTGATTTTCCTTCTTACTGCTTTCTAAATGGTTTGAAAAACGGAAAGGTAAAGAAAAACCTATTCAATTCATCTGGTCAGTCTGAGACAGGCCAGTCAACTGGTCAAGGAAATCTATACTTATCTCAAATAAACAGTCTTCAATATGGTCTAAAATCAATTCGATATCTTGGTGCTAAACTTTGGAATTCATTACCCGTTGAACTCTGTAATGCTTCTTAGTTAAACAGTTAAACAGTTTCTTATAAGCTGTTTCTTGTAGAAAAAATGCATGTATTGCTGCACTTTGAATATCAAGGCTGGAAAGAATGGCTAGTCTCACTGAGATCTCTGGTGCAATGAAGCTGTAAATGCCAAAATGAGAACAATAGGTGCAGATGCGCATGGGCTCCTAAAGAACAATGGCTGCACTAATTATGAATTTTTTCCATTCTTTATCATTTCTTTTCAAATTTCAGGTGTGCCAACATAGCAATTTTTGTTTTGAAATCTCACAGGTGCACCTACAGAACAGTTTGCCATCATTTTGATAATGGTTTAATAACCTGTTAAAGGCTCATCATAGCCTCCTGCAGTACATCTTTCAAGCAGACCTTGCGCACAATCCAGACCAGAAAGTTTGCATTGGGTGCTCAATATCTTGCACATGCAGGAACTTAGATGCGATTTTCAATCTTAGCCACCCAGTTGGCAACAAAAACAAAAGATCTGTTGTTTTAACATATTGTTCTCAACTGCAGAAACTGCAAAATTTCCATAAATACCTTACTTAGTAGGCCATCTCAACTTGCATACGCAAAATACCTGGTCTAGGTGGGTCCATAAACCATGCCGGTTTGAAAGGCCACGGCTGCTTGGATAAGACGATGGTATTGGCAAATATATAATTTAATGGTAAACATGTTCAAATCCATTTTAAAATTTACCAGACTGAAATCGGCCACTCCGTTTCAAAACTATTAACAAAGATTTTCTTGAGAAAGCCTCTTCAAGAAACCTTCAAAATGTGCCCAAAATCACGAACACATTTTCCTGCCTTACATGGGCCTTAAAGCAATGACTTCTGCATGCTTTAGCACGTGCTATCCTCTTGGGAGGATGAACAAGCCTTTTACAACCTACATATGCAGGACGATTCTAATCTCCCAAGAGGACAAAATACATGAATACATGTGGGTGTCATCATTTTTAAGAAGGAAAGCCAAGGAAATCTTGCTCATCATTTCACTCCTTTTTGCCAGGTTTTTGGAAGGGTCTTTTTGCAGAAAATAGAACAAGGCAGTTTTCAATATTATTGCTTTGATATTCAGGTAGCAGTAGCCTTTCAAAGGGAGATTATTTCTTTCATGACTCACCCAGTGCAAATTCTCTAGTCTCATGAACAATAACATGACAAGACTTCTCAAAAATTTGCAAGGATTTTTCACATGTTGAGAACAATTCTTGAGTCAATCAAAAACTATAAAACTTGTCTACTCAAGAATTCTTAAAAACTATTTAGATCATTTTCAAGAATTCATGAGACTTCAGGCAGGAAGACCATGCACTAGCCTGTACTGTATGATGTAACATGATCAAATAATAAGAATTATTATTTTGTACAGCTGCTCAACATAAACTTCCTGCACAATTTGATACAGCAATACAGTTTGAACTGACAAATGAGGTTCACAAGGATGAAGATGATGCCTATACTAGGCTTTCAACATTGCCAGTAAGACTTTATTTTGTAACATTCCTTAGAGGCATCAAGATTGACATTTGAATGTTTCCTGAAAACAAGATATTGAAAATCTTCCCTCGATAATTTTGTTCTTTAGATTAAACATTGAATTTTGTACCATTCCCTGATAAATTTGCCCAGGGGGGGGTACTTAGTATATTTGTCCGACGGGGATGGGCTGTTTCTAAGGGTATCGTTTTCACCTATTTTTTCTTGCACAGGGTATCAAATTGAGGCAATTTTCTAGAGCAGAAAAACATGTCAAAAGGGAATATTCTGTTAGATTGGGTCATTTTCTGGGCAAATTTAATGTTTTCGAGTATACTTTTCACCATTTTTTTCTAGAATAGGTTATCATTTTGAGCGAAAAATTCTGGAGCAGGGCAAAAAAAATTTCCTGGGCACACCCCCGTACAAATTTAAGTCAAATAACCCCCCCCCCGGGTAAATTCGTTAAAAGTTTGCTGTGTTATGAAATTTGGAAGATCATATTGTTCTGATGCCTGAAAAATAAACAACTATTATACCAGGTGCGCCAAAATAAACTATGCACGTTTGGCAGGCCACAATAAATCGTACACTGGACCGATTTTGAAGATTTATGACTTATTCGTTAGCAGAAAGCCTGAATTAGATACTGGGATTTTTTGCAAATTTTTCTTTTTCAGTTTTTAGAGCTAGAAGCGAGCTTCCTAAGATTTTAGTTTTCGAAAACACCGAAAGCGATAAAAAACATCGATCAAATTTTCTAAATAATCGACATGAATGGACAAAGATGCAACTTTTCGTGGTGATTTGCGATCTAACAATCGGCCAATTATAATCTGAGTTCGTAATGAACCCCCAAATCCCCCTGAAAACGTCTTCTCTTTGTTCATTCATGCTGAATCTTTTAAAATTTGATCAACGTTTTTTTATCGTTTTCAATGTTTTCGAAAACGAAGATTTAAGAAACTCGCTTCTAGCTCTAAAAACTGAAAACGGAAAAATTTGCCAAAAGTCCTAGAATCTAATTCAGGCTTTCTGCTAAATATTAAGTCATAAATCTTCAAAATCGACCCAGTGTTCAATTTATTGTGGCCTGCCAAACGTGCATAGTTCATTTTGGCGCACCCAGTACTGTAGACAGTATGCCATATTTATTTTCTTCTTGACAAACACTATTCGTGGACATGCAAATTTTATTAAATGAAGAATCTTCCAATGGTTTTGTAATGACTTTTTACCAAGAGTTACAAAAAATGTTGTTTTGTACTTTAGGCTGGACTTCTGGTTGTAAGGGTCTATGGTTGTGTTGGTCTTTCAACTGCAGATTTCCAAATAGATGACGACATTCTGGTTTATGCTCGTGTGATTTCAGGTGCTACTGGTAAAAGTACACATCATACCACTTTCAACAAAGGCAAGCCAGTTTGGAACGAGTATCTGTTCTTTCCAACGCAGGTATTTTTGCTTTTTTAATTGGCTTATCTACCCCAGAATACAGTCAAGATAAACACAATTACGTGGATATCTTATATCTCAGGGCCCGGGGGGGGGGGCTACTTGACCAGGTTTTGGTCGGGGACGTGCCTTCGAAGCTTCGAAAACATACCCGTTCCTTATACCAATTTTCCGAAAAAGTATACCCTGACCTTATACCAATTTTGCGGAAAAGTACACCCGACCTTATACCAATTTTCTGAAAAAGTATACCAAAATCGTTCCTTAAATCTTAATCCCGAAAATCGATACCGTTCCTTATACCAAAATCGTGAAAATCGATACCGTTCCTTATACCAAAATCGCGAAAATCGACACCCTTCACGTCCCCGTACCCAAAATATGTGAAGTAACCTCCCCCCCCCCCCCCGGATCTCCGAGCCTTTATTGAACGGGTACTAGTGGAGCTTCCGGCGGCACTCAAGGTATCAAAACATGACTAAGTCAATCACAAATCCCTTATCGTCAGTGTTTCTTTTCCTTGTAAATTCTGTTTCACATCAGATGGTCAGGCATTTTACTTACCTCAATCTACATCAAATGAGTTGCACTCGTAGCATCAACAAATTCATCGCAACCCCGACTTGACATCTGGAGTGAAACAGAATCTAGTATAGTATCCTTTAATTTATAAATGTTCGTAGTGTGACTGTATACGGTTTTTTCGTGTTTTTAGATATCGGCCATGGGGTAGTCATTGTCTTTTCGCTCCCCATGGTATCATACCTGTAGTGTCGTATAGTAATTAGAATTAGGTATAGTAGAATGTAAAGTATCTTGTAATATTTTATATTTGAATAAAAAAAACATGATAACTCAGTGTCTCATAATCACGAATTTTTAAATATTTTTCTTTGCATGTGCGGAAAATTTGATCAAGGATTTTTGGTCAATTTTGAAAAATTTTAAGATGAATTGCTGCTCCTGAATTTGACCGATTCTTGACAACTGAATTTTATTACGTTGACATGCTCTGCAAACAATAAGCGTGAAAGAATCTAATGAACTAAAGAACAGCTAGCAGACTACAGGCTTGCAAACGTGTTAAGTTTTGTTTACCCTCCCAGTATACCGGGTGCACCAGAAAAAAGTTCCCACTTTTGAAACTTCATAGCATGAAGAGTACTAGATGGATTGGAATGAATCAATATTTGCTTGACAGCCCAAATGGTCGAACTATTTTTGCGATTTTTCTCGCGTTCTTGCAAGCACTGGGCAAATTAGTAAATTCAAATTTAGAAAAACTTGGTGATTGTGACTGAAAAGGCCTAAAATACTTGATCAAGTCATAAAGGACTCTTCGCTCAGAACAACAGAAAAAATGCAATTTCTCAAGGGTGAAAGATATCTTCTGCACATTTATTGCAATGGGATTGAAAATTTGAAGTATTTTTTTGAGAATCGATGTCTTATTAGTTTTGAGAGTGGTGAAACGCCCGTGTGCATTGTTCTGTGTGAGGATAGTCCTAACGATTTGATCAACTGTTTTAGGCCCTCTTTCAGTAATTTTGCAACCATGAAATTTTCGTAAGGTTGAATTTACCTATACCTATATTTGCAATGATGGTAAAAAGATGAGAAAAATCACAAAAATTCTTCGATCTTTTGGCTTTTAACTAGAATTTGATTGAAATCCATGAAGTACTTGTGGTGCTACAAATTTTCAAAAGTGGGAACTTTTTCTGGCTCACCCGGTTAAAAACAGAAACAACAGAATGATTTCGTAACTATTATGGAACAGCAGGGTATCTCTTTGGAAAGATTGGAATTTTATTTTTCAGCTTACAGGCAATCCGTCATCAAAGTCAAATAAGTTGACGATACTGATTATATGGCGAGATGAAGCACTTGACAAAAAGACAGGGATGTCTAATCACAAACTTCTTGGAAAGACTGAGTTTCAACTCCATAGACTGGTTAAGGTTTGTTTTGAACAACTAAAAGGGCAGAATAAAGCCCAGTTATATTTCTTAGTTTAATTTAGTTTGTCAAAATTTAGAAGCGCGATGAAAATCGAAATTGTTTTGCAGCTTTGCTGTCAAAAATGTGACGTTCTTTGCGCACACGGTAGACTAAGAATGGCTAATACAGGAACTCCAAATCAGTTGATACAATTTCGACATCAAGCGTCATATATATGTTGATGAATACTTTTGTGCGCGTGGTAGGTAGCCTAGTTAAAGGAATTGAGTCCATATAAATAGCTGAGCGTTAACGCTATGCTGACAAACTGCTGACGGCCCTTTGATATCGCACAATTGTGCTAAAGTCATTAGTAGTGGAGACCAAAGACTTCTTAATCCTTGCATTATCCTTAATCCTTTCATTATTAGGAAGTCTTTGGTCTCCACTACTAATGACTTTAGCACAATTTTGCGATAACAAAGGGCCGTCAGCAGTTTGTCAGCATAGCGTTAACGCTCAGCTATTTATATGGACTCAATTCCTTTAAGTCGCATTCCTTTCTCTTCTCTTTTTCGTCACATACAAATATTTGTACAGTATTTATATTAGGCTGCTGAGAATCTTAAAGACACTTGACTGCACCCTGTTATCTGGTATTCCCACCCAGATATAGTGACGAAATCTTCAGCGACATGGGATGAATTACCGTCAGAAGATAATCAACAGCAATATTGCTATTTAGCTGTCCTGAGCTTAAAGGGCATGTATCGTGAACCTGATTGGCTAATGTAATACAATTATCTCTTTTGTTTAGTACAAAGCACGGGACCGAGGCTACATTTTTACGGCAGTAAAAATTCATGAAGCAGAAATTAAAAGTCACGAAACAATGGAATTCCACTCCAAGCTTCTTTGTTGTATCAACCAACTGTTATCGCGATATATGCCCTTTAACCTTTTACATCAAGTCAGACCTTTTATGATAAACGAAAACTGAGACTGTTTTGGTTGACCAAAAGAAAAAAACGCCCCGGCGTTTGAAAAAATACTGGTCCCTGAATATCAAATCAATGATTCTGAAAACTGTCTTGTTTCATTGCCGATATATTCAATTAGGTTCGTTAATTTACTTGACTTTAATGGGGCATTCCTTCCCGTAGATATAGGAGATTTACTGCATAAAGCCCCTTCCAAAAACCTGCGAAAACGAGTGGAAAGGACGAGCAAAATTTCCTTGCTTTTCTTTCCTAACAGTAATGACATATGCATTTGCGTGTAATTTTAGGAGAATAGAATCCCCCTGAATGAGTTTCTCATACTAGGGGGAAGACTTTTTATTTCTCCCAAGAGGATAGCACGTGCTAAGCGTGTTCAAGTCATTACTGTAACGTAAAAATATCAGGGAAATTTGCTCGTGATTTTAGCTGGTTTTTTAAGGGTTTCTCAAAGGGACTTTCTCGAGAATCTTCCTTGTAATGTCTAAATGGACTGACCGATTTCAGCCAGGAAAAATTCTAAAAATAATTGAACATGTTAGCTATTCAATCAGATATCGCAAAATATTATTACTTATATATTTAGGAAGCAGTGGCCTTTCAAACGCCGAACCTTTTTTCTGAGTCACCCGGTAGAATACCCGCCAAAAGTTTTGGTACAAGCTGACTGATTTCGCCTCGTTTTGCAATTCCCCCTTCCCTTTCAGAACACTGTTGTTCTTTTAAGATGAAAAGGCCTTTACACAAAGTAACTTTCAATTCGAGGCGAACACCTGTATTCCCAAATGGAAGTTGATTTTGCTGCTGCAAACAAGATTATTTCCCAATTATATTTACTGTTGCATATGAACAGTTCTCTCATCTTTGCAGCATGTGAAAATATTCGAAACGATCGAGTTGATGAATAGAAAACAGCAGGTGTGTATCCTTCTATTTCTATTCAGTTTAGTCGGAAGGGTGGGTGTGGAAGAGAGTCATCGTAACATGTTGTTTTTAGCAAAAGCTCATAGTTACATCTCATATGATGATTATTCAGTAAAATTTCACAACAAGGTGACACCCACAAGGAAATCTCCACGCAAGACAATTTTGAAACGTCGTAAGGATCGAGGTTTTTCATCCGTTTTTGTCAGTTTTCGTAACACCACTTTTAGCAAATCACTCATAATGTCCTTAAAAATGACCTGACTGGTTGGGGGAAGCTTTTGAGTCTTTGAAGATCTTGGCTATTCGCCGAAACTTTTACTAAATCAGTTTGCTTTCTCGTATGCATGAATTCTTTTGAAGTTATAACCTTTAAACTAGAAGATTTGTCGACTTGCCAGGTTCCTCTTGCGACCATGCAGATACTAAGAATACCCGATGAGTCATAAAGAAATTTCGGAACATAGCTTGTTTCAAAATGTCAGCATTTATTATGTTTGAAAGTGTGACGTCATCCAATTTTTAAATTCGAAACAAGAAAAGTGACAGATTTTTGCTTCGCTCCATCATAAATTATGGTTATCTTGAAGATTGTATCATGTTGCCTATAATCTGTTTAGGATTTACGATGATTTTAATTTTTTTGTCATTTTCAATGACTTTTCACAAAACATTAAAAACGCCGCCATTTTGAAATTAATTAACATACAAACAAATTGCCACGGCAGATTTACAGGAAAGTACCCTGAGTTCCTTTCAAGCAATTCAATTCAAAGAAAAATGTAAAACTATTTTATATCCACATTTTTAAAGATTTGAAAGATTGAGCCCTATGCTGTCATAAAGATGTATCCATTGCTTCCATTGTATCAATCGTTTGAAAAATTGTTCGATCAAAACCATACAACCAATTTGCAAAGTCCTAAGTCCATTGCTTAATTGAGGGTTCAATCTAGTTTTGAGAATTTTGTTAGAGTTTACAGCGCACTGGTTTGCTTTCAAATGAAGAATTCTCGTCAGATGAGTTCCGTGGGTTTCGTCCTAGAATACACGTATTTTTTTTTTAAGAAACTGCCCATAAGAAACTCTAACTTTCAGATCGCCAAAAAGTTAAGAAACCCCAGTACTGGGAAAATATATATATCTGTTGTATGATTTCTTATATAGTATGTACACTATTATTTTGACTCTCCCAATGTGTGTCATATTCTCTTTAGATCGCTGGTCAACTCCAAATAGAAATGGCTCTGGTCTATGGTTCATTTGGATTTGGTCAAGCGTTTCAGGTAATTAGTACTTTTGATATCGTAGTCAGCTTAGTTATTGTTCCCAGTCAACCCTAATCAACAAAATAGTGCTAGTGAAGCTTATCAAAGATGATTTGACTTCTTCGCACGCTTTAATATATACACTTATTTTTTTATAAGAAACTAAGAATTTGAGCCAGCACTCAAATTTTCTTAAAATTATCTGATTTTCAGTACTCAAGAGTTTCTTACGAATTTTTTAAGGGCAATCTTCATGTCCACTACCTTTGGCCTCATGAGCATTTTGAAGTTTTCCAATGTTTAGATATTACTCAAATACCTTCTGAATATTATGAAATAGTAAGCAAGAGACATTAAAGTAAAAATATGCTACTGACTCCCTTCATTAAGATAAATAGTTGTTTTAAGTTGTATTTTCCTAGTACTGGAGTTTTTTAATTTTTTGGCAATCACAGAGTTGAGTTTCTTACAAGTGGTTGGTTTGGGTATAGTTCCCCCCAAAACATTTAATAGAAAGCAGTTCGCTGCTTTCTGTTTCTAGTAAGGGCCTGTTTATATGAGTAAAATCATCCCACCTTCCAGGCTATCAGCTGTCAGGTGGGATGAAATCTCCGTGTGTTTATATGTAATTTTCATCCCACCTTCCAGCATTTTCATCCCACCTCCCAGCCCACGGTTTTCAGACAATAACAATCGTAATTGGTGTTTGGCGCCAGCAGCGATTAGGTTTCCCTTTGTTTTCATATTCGCGCGTGCGCAAGACAGACGATTTCATCCCACCTTCCAGCTTTTCATCCCACCTTCCAGCGTTTATATGGAAAATTTTCATCCCACTTCAGTGAGATCCCACCTCTCGTAGAGTGGGATCTCACCTAGCCGGGCTGGCTCATTTTCCATATAAACGCAGGATGAAACTTACAAGGGATCGTATAGAAGGGTGGGATCTCACCTCTCAGCTCACAGGCTGGAAGGTGGGATGATTTTCCCCATATAAACAGGCCCTAAGACAAGCTGAACGACAAAATTTTATTTGGCCTTTGTAACACTTGACAGAATACCCGATTTTTGATGTTTCTTTTCTAATCGAATTTTGAAATATTTTACAAATTTGTAGTAAGTTTATTTGGACACGCTACTGATCGGTACTTCCGAAGTGACTTTTTCAAAGTTATTTTTGTGATAATAATGCCGGGTACCCCAAACAGTACTCCTATTTTTAAAAAATCACTAAAATTTTATTATACGGCCCATCTTTCGAATTTCTTTTTTTGGCAAGTAGATAAAAGACCAAATTATTTTTTCAGACATAGCTGATCTTTTTTATTTGTTTTTGAAATTAATGGATTTAGCTCTTTTTGGTGCTGCCTGGTTTTGAAGCATATTGCAAACAGCAGTGATGATAACCTAAGCAATTTCTTTTGGAATATCAAGCTTCTAGTTTGGTCATAAATGTCAGAAAGAAATGCAAACTACTATTGTAAACTTGAATAATAATGACAAATCTCAATAAAATGGCTCTTAGGGGCAAGATTAACGATGTTGTTGCTTAGAGAGTATAGCTCAGAATGAGGTTTTTCAAACATTTTATAATCTTTAAGCATAGGTAGCTAGACACTGCTGGTGTGCTACTACGGAGGAACGCTGGGTAATATGTATCTGCGGAGGAAATTTTTTTCATAGCACTGCAGAGGAGATATTGAAAGAACGAAAGGCAGCGAAGAGAGAAGAATAAGAGAAGAATTCATTTAATATTTTCGTTCTTTCGATATCTCCTCCTCAGTAGTATAAAAGATTTCCTCCGCAGATACATATTATCCAGCGCTCCTTCATAGAAGCACACCAGCAGTGTCTAACTACCCATGCTTTAAGTATGTTTGGAGCATTGAAAAAAGATATGAAAAAGAAGATTTTATGATAGCTTTCATAATCGAATTCTGGCGATTTTTCAAACGGGAGTACTTTTTTGGGAATCCCGGTACTTCCATAGCTTAATTGATGCAAATGGAGACATGCAGTTAAACTCAATTTCGCACTATTTCTTCTTTAGTTAGAGAACCCCCGTCATGCACCACATGAAATGGTCAAAGTTTCTTTATATCCTAAAGTCATGCCATCATATGAAGTACCACAGTGTAGAGGGTAGGCAGTGTTAGCTTTATTCAGTTTCGTTAGTCAGTGTTTTAGTGTTCAAGAAGTGTTTTCTCAATTTGAAGCAGTTCGTTTTCTTGCATCTCGTTGCTCTTTGCATAAAGATTCAACGAGAATGCTGTGAAAAGTATCCGATAAGAGGCTCTTAGTCAGTCAGTTTTTTATTTAACAAGTGTTTTCCAGATTTAATGCACTTTGTTTTTGTTGCATCTCGTTGCTCTTTGCATAAAAATTCAATGAGAGTGCTGTGAAAAGTATCCGATGACAGGCTCTTAGTCAGTCAGTGTTTTTATTTAAACTGTAAATTCAAACATAGTACACGTTTCCTTAGCGATAATCATTCAATTAATTTCTTTAAAATTGACCTCGCTACAGTCGCATTTGGTACAAATAATAATCGGCAGCACTCGCTGATTGATGTTATATCTAGTTTACTTATATTTATTTGCAGTATGCAAAACAAACAGTAATAACTCTAATTGCAGCTACTGCAGTTAATTTAAGCCTACTCTGCATTACTTACAATTGAATATATAGTGAACGATGAAGAAGAGGGACAACATCTACAGAGAGCAGGCATCGAGTTGATCTTTTGCGCCTTTTTATTTATTCACTTATCTGCTGACTAGTTTCGCCCACTAGGGCATCAGAGCAATTCACTTACACTTACTTACAATTTAATATTTAATGCTATTTACATCAGTGTAAAAAACATAAATGTCTATCCTGTTAGGAACCCAAACTGTGGTACATATACTTTGCAGTTCGTACAGTTGTATTTATCACCATTCCAGTACCTTACCACGGGCGGTAGGAAGCGCTGAATTTAGAAAAAGCTTTACGGTTATTCTTATCCTAATATATCATTCCATACATGATATATCGACTTGTTTTCCTTCTGTGTCTAACTCTCCTGCGAAGGCACCATTTTAATCCGACTGACATGACTTCAAGGGCCCTAGCGCAATTATGCCACTCAAACGGAAACTCCTCCAATATAGGATTATTCCTTCTCTGGTTTTCCGTTTCATGTTACCACACTTGAGTGGCATAATTACTCTAGGGCCCTTGAAGTCATGTCAATCGGATTAAAATGGCGCCTTCGCAGGATAGGTAGACACAGAAGGTAAACAAGTCGATATATCACGAATGGAATGATATATTAGGATAGGAATAACTCGATATATCACCCGTAAAGCTTTTTCTAAATTCAGCGTTTCCTACCGCCCGTGACCTTACCACCCAAAATCTGCCGTTGTAAGTTCTGACTAAGTTCATTTGGTGTTTTCTTTTCTGATTTAGTAATGCTGTAATACCAAGAAGACTGCAGCCATCAAACCTAATACCATTCAAGAACAGGGCACATAACCTTGAACCAACCATCAGTGAAACACGTGGTAGGTTTAAAAAACCTTTGCATCATACCGGGTGACCCAGAAAAAAGTGACCCAACGCAATCTGTTCAAGAAAAGAAGGTAAGTGGCCAATTGAAATATTTCAAGCGTTGTTCTGTCGCTAAAAGACTAACCTACATTATGAGTATTTTTTGCAATTTTTTTGGGCACGGTAAAGTTCCCAAATTAAGGATTTTGAGGAAAAGGGCTGGCTTGAAATCCTCAAAAAATTGTCCAAAACAGGGGATCGATTTAAAGCCATTTCAGGTCTTCAAAACAACGAGGAGCGTGCTTCTTTTTGCCTGAGAATATCTTTAAGTACCTAGGGACTATGAACTTGCTCTGAAGACTTCCGACTGGGTTGCCTATTTCCAGGTTGAAATGAAACACGCTCCTCGTTGTTTCGAAGATTTGAAATGGCTGTAAATCAATCCCCTGTTTTTGACGACCCTTTGAGGATTTTAGGCATGCCCTTTTACTCGAAATCTTTAATTTTGGAAATTTACCGTGCCGAAAAAAATTACGAAAAATACTCATAGCATATGCTAGTCTTCTAACGACACAACAACGTTTGAAATACTTGAATCGGCCACTTACTTAATTTTCTGTAACAGATTGCGTTGGGTCACTTTTTTCTGGGTCACCCGGTAGTTACATTTGATGCTCCTTGGCTAACGTTCCAAAATGACCGATTACAATTGCAGTTCATTCTATATCATCTCCTTATAAATACTAAACATTACAAATCAGTTCTAGATTATAGGTGGACTCAGCAAAGATGATAAAAAGATTGCAAATTTTCAAAATAGGGAACTCTCTCTGAAGGCACGCTTTGGAGGGTCACCTTCTAATCATACAAATTAACTCTCACACTAAAGAGCCATTGGCATTCACTGTCCTTGCTCTGTGGAAAAAATTTACTTGTAATTTTTAATAAGAAACTGCCCACAAGAAACTCAACTCTCAGAAAGCCAAAAATTAAGAATCTGCACTGCTGGGAAAGTATAACTTAAGAATCTATTTATTTTGATAAAGGAATTCCTTAACATATTTTTATTCTATTTTCACTTGTTTCCTGTATCATATTACTCAGAAGGTACTTGAGTAATGTCTAAACATTGGAAAGGCTTCAAAAACGTTGTTTAAAATGTTCAGTTCCAATGTTCAGATTGGAACAGGAAGTAAATATGAAGATTGTTATGGAACCTTTAAGAAACTCGTAAGAAACTCAGAGTACTCAAAATCTGATAATTTTATGAAACTTTCAGTACTGGCCCATATTCTTAGTTTCTCAAAAAATATACGTACGACACAACACAGCTTGTTTGGAAAGAAAGGGAAGGAAGCTATAATGACCATTTTTTACGGAAGGATTTATTAATGCAGTGTTTTATTATTCAAAAGGTCCACAGAGTCGAATAGAGCATATTTTTATGCCAATTTGGCCCGAAAAGCAAATTCGCACAGAAAAATCTCAAGGTAAATGGCATTCTTTTGCAATTTCCAGGACATCATCCAGGTTTCAAAACAGCGAAAGATTTTAGCATGGTATCCCAGCTAATGACCAGGTGAGAGAATTTTCACACGAAACGAAGGTTTTGTCGAAATGCTGTCAACAAAAACGAAACAACAAAACAGATTTTTGCTTCAGTGGAGCTTCTAGTTGAGACTTTTACCGTGAATGATCAGGCTGTCATTGCCGTCATCATTATTTGTTCAATGTTTTTTTGCTTGGAAAGATTTTTTCAATGGTCTAGATATTGAATTATGCATTTCTCTTAGGTTACCAGGACTTCATCTTGGCTTATTGCATGAGAAAACAAGGGCTGGCAGGATAGCCTATCTAAGGGGAGTCCTACGTAATCTGGTAATTATTTCTTTATATTTTAATCCCAGAAATTTAACTATCAGTCGCAATGATTCGCTACCAAGACAAAGAAGTATCTACTATGGTTTCGACCACAGTAAATCATATAGGTGATGGATTTTTAAATTGAGGATACGCACAAATTCCTTCACTCTAGCTCTTGCCTCTTTATGATGTGGAGCTAAATACAGGTAGCTTGTATTGGTCTCAGCAACGTGCTCTTGTTGGCACGTTTTCATCAAAATAGGCACGATGTAGATTTCTGGCTGTGCTAAAAGCCGTGCTGGCATTTGCAGATTTTGTCTCGAATAGCGAATAATTTGCAGAAGGTCTAGCTTTAGTCACAATCCTGAATTATAATTAATGATTAGGCCCGCTCGGCATGGCTTCGCCGTGCCTCCGCGTTCCCTTTAGCTTCGTTGTAGTTCGTCCAAGTGGCAGTACTTAAGTGGAAAATGTATCTTCATGCTAAATCATTGAAGAAAGCAGTACTTAAGTGGAAATGTATGTCTGCACATAGTGGCAACTGGGGTGATTTTGGGATTTGCTTTTTCTGTGGATGTTTGGACGTGAAAGAGGTGAATCTGCTGACAAGTTAGTTGCAGTCGTGGTTATGAGTGCCTTTGTTGTTTCAGTTGTTTCAGTTGAATTGATCTAGCAATGATTTACTAGAAGTTTTTACCAGCTACTAATTTCAAGCATTTTGGTTACAGCTACCGGGTGTCCCAAAAAAGTACTCCAATTTAGAAAATCACCAAAAATTGATTTTTTTTTTTTTTCATACATTCTGCTAAAAATTTACAATACATATTTACTTAATTACTATACTTACAAACTACTCTACTCTACTCTACTCTACTACAAGGACAAGACCACGGGGAGCAATAACTATGTCTATTGATTATCAAACCTTTGATAAAAAATTTTCTTTTGAATTGCTTTGTCAAAGGCCCAAAAATATTCTCAGATGATAAAATATTTGCTTTTGATACAGCAAGGTAGAAAATTTACACGTTGAAAAACCTTATTTTGAGCTATAGTTTTTAAGCAAAGTACTCAATCTTGCCTAAGAGTCAAAATTTTCAGATTTTTTATCATCATTTAAGTTTCCAATGACAGTGCGCATTTATTTCTATCATTTAGGACCAAACTTGACATTTTACACTCACAAAAAAATTGATTTGGCAATCATCAGTGCTTTTTTCGCAGTATGATTCCAAACCAGGTAGCCCCAAAAAGAGCTAAATTTTCTCACCTTCAAACCGCTTACAAGATCAGCTATGTCTTGGAAAATAATTTGGTCCTTGATCTACTTGACAAAAGAAGAAAATTGAAGATCGGCCGTGTAATCAAATTTTGATGATTTTTCAAACGGGAGTACTTTTTTGGGACACCCGGTATAACTTAAATAAAATCTCTATTTCTGATGTTTTCGATCGATCTTGTCTATTTTCAGACTAAGAATTTTCAATGAGTCTCTAAGAAACGAGAAGTATCCAGCCAAAAATTCGAAATTAGGCACAGATACATTTACTTTTTTTCTTCTTTTTTTTATATCATTCATTTAAAAAGTTTACAATGAGTTCTACAATCTACAATACTTATCTAATTACTATACAACACTACGGGAACGATACCAGGGGGAGCGAAAAACATTGACTACCCCATGGCCAAAAACATAAAGACATATAACGTTAAAGTTAACCTACATGCAACTAACTGTACACTACGAACGATTAGAAAACTAATGGATAAACAAATGGATACATTAACTTAGAACCAGAGACGTAGGAACCGGGGGGGCACTGGAGGCATGCGCCCCCCCCCAAGATTTTGCAATAAACAAAGAAGTGCCCTTTTTATTTTCATGAAGTGCCCTTTCAGGGTAATGAAAAAAGTGCCCTTGAAGTGTCGTGCCCCTCCAAGTTTTAGATGCTTCCTGCGTCCCTGCTTAGAACGGATTAACTTCTAATCTTGTTTCAATTTCAACTTTCTCCTTTGACTTCAGGATCAAGCTGAGTCAGAAGAAGTTTCCCAAGTTTCAATGAATGATAAATCTGGCAAACAGCCCATGACATCATCACCTCGACAAATGCCATCACAGCAATGCGCAATAGGTAAAGTATTTTGGTATATTCCTTGGTAAAGTTTCAAAATGGAATGTAATAAATAGCTGTGCAAAGACAATAGGCCTTGACACATGATGAGCCATATTTGGGTAACTGATCTATGTCCAGAGGAAACACTGATACCTGATAAGTTAGCATTCAAAGCTAATTATTTATAGCAAAGGAAAAATCCTCTGATCATGGCAAAAATGTTTTGCCTGGAAGAAAGGCCCGAATGAAGTAGATGTTAAGATTCGTTGAAAATTGGCTACAGTTTTGATCCATTGTTATGCATGTGTCTTCAGAACAACGACAAAGGTATATGTATGTATGTATGTATGTATATATGACATAGGTATATATAAAGGTATACAACATATGTATTGTCCATCTACCAGGTGTCCCAATGAAAATGTACTCCTGTTTGAGAATTCGCCAAAATTCAATTATCGAACATATCATAAAATTTTCTATTTTATATCGTTTGTTAATGATGCAAATTTATTAAATGATGACAACATGTTTGTTTTCTTGACTTAAAGGGAATAGAATAAATCATTGAAGAATCTCATTCTGAGCTACATTCTTTGATAGCAACATAAGGAAGATCAGCAACATCGTTTCCACTCATTTTTTTATAAGAAACTAAGGTCCGGTGCTGGTAGGCATTTTGTTACATTTTTGGACCATTTTGCTAGCAAAAGTTTCTTATGTGTTTCTTATACTTTTAATGCCCGAAGTGTAGAGTTAATTTTGTTCTGTCTAAAGGGCTCACAAATTACTTAGTAAGACCTCAATACAAGTAAATAACATAATTCGCTCTCAAAATAGTGTCCAAACAGTTCCTATCACTGTACACTGTCAAAATTTTTTTTAGTGAGATAGGAAAATTGAAATTGTCAATTACAAAAGTTTCTTAGCTTTTTCAATTCAGGTAGGGTTGTTTCTTAACTTTCGAAAAATTGAGCCTACCGTTTCTTATAAGCGGTTTCTTATAAAAAAAATGTGTATCTCGCCTAAGGGCCATTATAGTGAGACGTTTCATTCTGCAATAGTAGTTTCCTTTCTTTCTGACATTTATGAAATTGATGGCTGCCGAAGGCAGCCTTACTATTCTTAATCAATCAGAACGCGAAATTAGTCTGCCGTCAGCCTATGTAGACAGGGCCACTCACGGCTGCGGTTTGCGGGCGCGCGGCTTGTGAGCATATCCAACAACCAACAAAAGTTATCCAACAAAAGATATTGAGTTCTTCCTACCTACTTACGTCAGCATAGGAATCATTCGTCGTACATAGCCGATTGCTCGTGGCCCATGGTCGAAACCGCCAAAGCCTCATTTTCACGGACCAATCAGACGGCTAAAAAGCGAAGAAGACAAAAGAAACCCAGGAAGATTTTCCTAAATTTTACCTACCTTCATAAAACGCAACCAGGACAAAAAACTGCTTGAGATTTCCCGAATTTTTTAAAGCAATCTACTCTCCAGATGTTTGGGAGTAAAAGTTTGGATGCCGGTTGAAATATCTTCAGGATTGGTGGAGTTATGGCCACAAACAAACCGAAAAGGCATTGAACCTTGAACAATAGAGATTCTGGCCGGAAGACAATAGTAATAACAATAGTGATTGTTGTAAGAACGACCCGAAAACGCCACAATCTGTGTTTTCAATTGTTCTTGCTATTGTCTTTCGCTAAATTTACTTAAGTAACTTAAGTTACCCCCCCCCCCAGGCCTATTCCGGGTGGGTCAGAAAACTGTTTACAAGTTGGAATGCATGCAGCTTGAAGAGTATTCGTTAGATTCTAATAAACTGAACATATTTGTATTGCTAACATCTCAACTTAGTTTAAAAAATTTTGTTTGTCAAAATCGTTGCAACTGCTCTCAATTTACGAGCGATTTTATGAAAATTTTTCGTCTCAAACGAGGTCTGAAAACCTTGATTACATTTGATAACAATCCAGCCTTTGACAATGGTAAATAGACGCAAAAGGCCGCTTGGCGATTTGAAGTTTATTGAAATATGCAGAAACTTCCTCCTTTATCCCGGAAAGATGTTCGAGAAGCTAGATAGACCGATAGAGCTTGATTTTGGTAGCTATGGGGCCAAGTTGTTAGTTGGTGAGAAATTTCCGTTCGTCCTAAAACCAATTGCAAAATACACTGTTTTGAATCAGGATTTTTTTTCTGCAGAGTCATCTAGATTGGGAACATCTGGATTGGGAGCAATTTCAGAAGAATATGTAAGTACAATTATAGTCTGCAGACTTTGTTTATTGGTTCACAAGCTGAGCAGAAGGCATTGCAATTCTCCCATATTCAAGGCTCAAATGTTCGTTCAAACTTTCGATCTATCCTTCTTCTTTCATTGTAGACGCATGGCTTCTCCTAAAAACCACCTTTCGCTTGCACAAGGCGACAGTTTACCTAACTGATTTCAAGGCAACTCTTGCGGCTTTGCTTGTTTTGAATTACTGGTTGAAGGAATTTCCCTTACTGCAGTCGCTGATCGCTTTGAGTTGCGGTGTCAATCAAAAGAAGCTGATGTTATTTTGTCACAAAATCTATCCTTATTTTGTCTGCCCCAAATTCGCTTCCGGTAGAATAATTTTTGGAATGGGTGCGCTTTTAGGTGTACCTGAAACTGCAAAGCCATACCAAAATAGAGACGAAGCTGAAGGACCACAAGGAGATGACGTTTTTATAAGCCTGCATAACAGATTGGATGAAACCAAAAACAGATGAAATGGTTGTTCAAATTTGTTCTTGGCCAGTGTAAACGCTCTCGAACTGTAACAACCTTTCAACGAATGAAAATGTACCGGTATAGTGTAAACGTGGTCTAAATGCCAAATCTGCAAGCCATGAAACCTAAAAATGCCCCTTGTTTTGCGCAACATTGCATTGGCCACTGACATTTTTGTCACATCGTTATTGCATTTGGAAGGCAAGGCTTACGAGTATAGAGCGTGTGTTTAGAGATGTCTCACTACCAAATGAAATAATATTGTTCTTCTCTAAATACTTGCCTGTTGAAATACTGTGGCAAGATATTAAGTTTTTGTATATTATTTTTACCATAGGCGTTGTATTTTTGAAAGTAAACGTTTCTTAGCTACGTGAAGCGAAACGGGATAGAAATATCAAGTGACGTGAAATTTGTTGGCACAGAAATCAAATTTATGAAAACTTCTCGTTTCGTTCTTCTACCGTAGACTCAATGTTGTTTATAAGAAACAGCTTATCAAAAACAGGAAGACGCTAAAACTAGCGAAGTCTCTGTAGATTTTCAGGAAAAAAAAATTTAAAAAAATGCTTTTGACTGCATTAAATGTTTATACTTTAGTTGTATATTAAACTTTTTTTGCTCTCACTTTACTTTTTACCTTCTTTTCAACCTCAACGATTGTTATTTGGTAGGGTTACAGGTCCTTGAATGATAACAGATAGTTTTCCTTCTGACCAAGTCAACCCTGTTTATTAGTTATTATTATTATTGAAAGTTAAGAAACTGTACTACCTGGATTGGAAAAGTGAAGAAACCTTTGTAATTTGCAGCTTTGATTATCCAGGTCACTCAAAAAAATTCTGTTGACACTGTAAAGTAATTGCAACTGTTTTGACATTGTTTTGAGTGTGAATTATGTTGTTACTAGCTTTGAGATCTTACTAAGTAATCTGGGAGCCCTTCTAGCAATGCATTAAGTTCACATTTCCAGCTCTAAAAGTACAAGAAACTCATTTCACACTTTTACAGTTACAGTTTCTCAAAATTTGAAAAACCACCCATCAGCCCCGGACCTTGGCTTCTTATTAGAAATTAGTGTATGTGTCCTGTATGTGATGTTATTATTTCAGGAAGCTGCAGACAGTGAAGGGCACCATAAAATTCCCAAGTTCATGGAAAGCCTTCATAGGCTTGGTATGTCCATAACCTTTTTCCCCTGTTTTACTTGGCTATTGGTAATGTATCGAAGATTGGGCAATCATTCTTTAATCCTTAGTTGACTGGCCTTATGTTTGAAGCCCAGGGATGCCAAAGATTAAGAAGCATATCCTTGAAAATTTGCTTTGGAAAAGTAAAGCCATGTTATTAACAAACCACACCTTAAGCGTGTACATTTGAATTTCAATGGACCCAGATGACGCGTTCTCGCGCTATTATAATATGTAACGACAGGTGACAGTCCCAGGGGGTGTACTTTTGTATATTTACCGGTAGGATATGGGGTGCTCAGGCTGGGCTCCACAGTATAAACTCAAAAAAAATATCTTGCATAAAAATGGACCCAAAAAATCATTTCCTGACAATACATAACCAATTATTAGGGTGCCATAACTGATCGATTTCACGTAATATATTTAGATATTTAAGTATTTTGATCTTAGTAATGTTGCTTGATTTTCATTTTGTTTGTAAAGTATGTTTTTCTCTATTCTCCTTTTACTCTTTCTCGTATTTGAGACCCAAAAAAGTAGTCCCCTAAATTTCAGCAACCCAAAAAGATAACTGTAAAAGCGACTGACCCAGAAAAAATGATTCTTGCACAAATTTTAGCCCCAAAGAAGTAACCTGAGCATCCCTATCCAAAATATACCAGAGTAGCTCCCTGGGGTGACTATTTCGCTTACCAGTAAACCTATTTTGTTTTACTCAGCCTGACCAACTTCACATTATAGTCGGTCTCAAATTAGATGTGACGTGAAAATTCTCACGAATGATAACAATTGAAGTGTTTTGCACTTGAAGTACTTACCAGTGTCTTATGTGACACTGGTGGTGACATCTAATTTGAGACAGACTTTGTCTGCATTTTGGGCAATATTTGCAGGAAAGGTAGTATGAAGTTTTGTAATTCACATATCATCTGATACTTATAAGCACACAGATTGATTCTTGTAATATTTGAACAAATTTTGGGTTTTCCATTCGATGAAGTAAGGAAATTTTAGACTGTAGGAATGGGCGGTTAGACACCGCAGTTGTGCTTGATTGCCGCTAGCTTTATGCTTTTGCGGAGGATTATTTCTATGGCCTGCGGAGGAGTTACCGAATTCGAGACCTCCTCCGCAGGACAAGATAAATTTTCCTCCGCACAAGCATACAAGCTGAGGCATAACTGCAGTGTCTAACTACCCATGCTGAAGTTTCTAAAATGGTAGGTTCTTCTATGTGGGATTTTACTACATGAAGGATCTGGGGTTTCCACATCATTCCATAGGCAATGCTGACGCTGGTTTGGTTCATTAAAACGTATAACTTTACGCGCTGTGAATCGCCTTCACTTCTTTAGGCCCTCGACTTTGGAATCGAATAAACCACGAAGAACGTCATCTGTTCAATTCCAAATTTGAGGGCCTAAAAAAAAGGAGAAGCACACGATTTGCGGGTGAGTAAATCATATTTTTTAATAAGTGAATAAAAAAACAATCCCGCCTTGAAAGGTCAAATGCATCTCAACATGATGATATTGGCAAATATATTGTTTAATGATGGATATATTCAAGTCTATTTCAAAAGTTACCTGACTGAAATTGGCCACTCCTTTCCAGAATTATGAAGGATTTTCTCGAGAGAGCCCATTCAAGAAACGTTCATAACATACCTTAAAGGACAAGTCCCGGGTTGGTATGATTGATGATAAAATACAAGATAATACTGCTATGAATGATGTGTGATACTTTTTTCCACTATTTTTCCCTTCTTGTGAAATTACGTATTCAAATGAGCAATTTGAGCGAAATGACGTCATGTCGCATAAACGAAAACGAGGCTGTAAAGATGCTAGAAGCGATTAAGAGGCAAAAACAATCACACAGCCTCACTTTCGTTTGTGCGATATGACGTCACTTCGCTCAAATTGCTTTTTTGAATACGTAATTTCACAAGGAGAAGGCGAAAAATAGTGGAAAAAAGTATCATACATCATTCATAGCAGTATTATCTTGTATTTTATCATCAATCATACCAACCCCGGACTTGTCCTTTAAATCACGGCCAAATTTTCCTGTTATTTCTGCCTTACAGCAATGACTTCAACATGTTTAACCTGTGTTATCCTCTTGGGAGGATGGAATCGCCCGGAATGTTGTTATCCTTCAAGGTATGAGATATTCATCGTCCTGAAGGGATAACAAGTGCTAAAGCAAATAAAAATCATTGCTGTAGGGCAGAAAATTTGGTCGTGATTTTAGGCTTGTCTTGAAGGATTCTTGAAAGGGCGCTCTTGCGAAAATCCTTCATCATTTCAGAAAGGAGTTATCGATAAGACTCACGAAATAGTACTAGTTGTCGCAACAACAACAACAACAATGACATCAACAATGACAGCAACAACATATTTTCTGCTCAAACTGGGACTTATGGACTTTCACATAAAAATTGGGACGAAAAGAAGCAAAGAGGGCACTGGTTTTTCTATTCGCATTGAAACGAGGTTAATTCGTAGCCATGGCAACCTTCGCCAGTTGGAAATTTTTATTGCTGTTATGAAGCTCAAGAAAGCTAAGTGGCCTTCAAAATGAGGAAATTCTGTTTGAAAATGACAGGTTTGTTGATTCTTGGATTGAGGAAACATTCATCTGGATACTTACGGCTTTTGTTCATTGCGAACGTCACTGCAAACTTCGTTGTTGAGGCGTTTTATCATCTGAGGCTTGAGCCGACAACTTAGGCCCATACGCCATTGCTTGGAGCACTCGGCTTTTTATACAGTGTTGCTATGGTTTCCATATCGGACATAAAATTGAGGGAAACAATTTCGTCCCAATTTTCAATGTGAAAGTCCATGAGTCGTAGTTATAGCGTCCATCAGTCTATCAATAGCGATAACTATGAACTTGTAATCAGTCTAGTTATCGATTTCAGACAGGTAAATTTTGAAATATATTTGACCATGTTCACCATTGAATGATATACCATGGGCAATAATACACCGTTGATGTGGCTTATATTATGATCAAAATTGTATTTTTACTCACTGTGTTGTTTCTCTTCCACGGGATTGCGAGTAGAGCTTGATAAAGTTTCTATTCCTTCGTTCTTCTTTCATCACAGCAAGGAATCGAGTGCTGCTATTATTCAAATACTGTTGAAACGGTTGGAGCTCCTACACAGTGACACGTCTCATGTCAAAATTCCCTTTAAAATAATGTGTATTTTGAAGGGAAGTTTGAAATAAGACATATCGCTGCATTGGAGCTCTAACTTATTGAATTGTATTTGAATTATGGCAGCATTCGATTCCTTGCTGTGACGAAGAAGAACGAAGGAATAGCAACATTATCAAGCGCTTTACTTGCAATCTCGTGGAAGAGAAACGATACAGTGAGTAAAAATACAATGTTGATCATAATATAGGCCACATCAACGGTGCATTATTGCCCATGGATATACTTGGCAATATCATTGCCTTGGTATCGAGGGTGCAGTGTCTTTCAAACGGGAATTCTTTTTACTCACCCGGAAGACAAACCAGCGTCCATGTTGCCCATGATCATTCATTCTAATTTATTATTTCTTGCAGAAGAAATACCAAGCACATCATCAACAAACTCAAGAAATACTTCATTGCCTAGAATTGATTTGTTATTCCTTTCAGACGAAACATTGAGCACATCTGCCTATAACTCAAGAAATCCTTCGTTGGTGACAATTGATTTTGCAGCTGCAAGACGCAGTAACAGAAACTCCAGCAGTATACTTTCATATCTCTTTACACCCACTGATAAATGAATTAAAGCTTGGCTCTAATTAGATGTCAGGTTTGATTTGTTATTCCTTTCAGACGAAACATTGAGCACATCTGCCTATAACTCAAGAAATCCTTCGTTGGTGACAATTGATTTTGCAGCTGCAAGACGCAGTAACAGAAACTCCAGCAGTATACTTTCATATCTCTTTACACCCACTGATAAATGAACTAAAGCTTGGCTCTAATTAGCCTGCGTGCAGCCTCAACTCCTCCTCAAAGGAACTCTACTTTTCCTTCGAGGAGGAGTTGAGGCTGCACGCAGGCTAGGCTCTAATGAGATGTCAGGCTTGATTTGCGATAGAGTAAGATTAAATTCCTCACGAAAAACAGTTGTTATTCACTGGCATTTTCACCTGACATCTAATTTGAGACAGACTAAAATTTAACTCATAATCTTGTGTATTTGCACTCATTTCTTACAATAAACCGCGTAAAGAAACTATAGGCTCGATTTTTCGAAAATCAAGAAACTGTGCTGCATTGATTGAAACTTTTTGAATTTGCAGCTTTGATTTCCATAAGTCAATCAAAAATGTGTTGACATTGAAAAATATTTGAATATGTTTTAGCATCGTTTTGAGTGCGAATCCTGTCAATACGTGTTTTGATATTGTTCTAGGTACTTTGGAAACCCAAAAGCAAAAGTGAATTAAATCTACTTGTCGCGCAACAAACATTCAAGAAATCCATAAGTATCTTTTCGCGGTAACATGTCCTAAAAATTTGACCTGAGTTTCTTATAAAAATAATATACCGGATGCGCCAAAATAAACTATGCACGTTAATCACAATAAATCACACACTGGACCGATTTTGAAGATTTATGACTCAATCGTTAGCAGAAAGCCTGAATTAGATACTGGGATTTTTGAAAATTTGTTCACGTTCAGTTTTTAGAGCTAGAAGCGAGTTTCCTAGAATTTCAATTTTCAAAAAACACTGAAAACGATAACAAAACATCGACCAAGTTTTCTAAAGAATCGACATGATTGGACAAAGAGAGAGATAGCTTGTTCGTGGTGATTTAGGATTTAGAAATCAACCAATTGTAATCTGATGTGCGAGAGGTCGTACTAAACCCCCAAATCTCTCTGAAAACATTTTCTCTTTGTTCATTCATGTTGAATCTCTTAAAATTTGATCGTCGTTTTTTAATTGTTTTCAAAAACGAACACTTTAAGAAACTCGCTTCTAGCTCTAAAAACTGAAATAAGAAAAATATGCAAAAGGCCTAGAATCACATTCAGGCATTCTGCTAACGATTAAGTCATAAATCTTCAAAATTGGTCCAGTGTACGATATATTGTGGCCTGCCAATCATGCATAGTTTATTTGGCGCACCCGGTATTTAGTGTAGAGTTTATTTTTCCCACGTTTTAAAATTTTAGTAATGATCTAGATCTGCACTGTATTCCCATTCATTCAAAGAAGGATAATTTGTCAGACACAAATCGATTTTTTGTGCCGTTCTAAACTGCAGTAACTTGTACTGGGTGTCTCAAAAAAGTACTCCCGTTTGAAAAATCACCAAAATTTGATTACATGGCCGATCTTCAATTTTCTTTTTTGTCAAGTACAGTAAATCCCCGCATATAAGAACCTACTTTTTTGAGAGCCAGGCTGAATTAGGTTCTTATGTCAAAAGTCTTAGATTTATATCAGGGGTGTTAATGGTTCTTATTTAAAGCCTCATTTTTGTAAATTCTTATCAAAAGATCATCAAAGGATTCATCACTAAGAGAATTTAAAACATTTTTATTTGTTTTGGCAATGTTATTAACAACCTTATATCTACTCTTAAGCTTACAAATAGCAAGGGATGAGGTCCAAATTTTAACAGCATAATCAAAAATTAACTTTATTGCCTTAGTGATGAGACCATATTGGTTTATCAAACTGAAACAGGTTCTTGATTAGAAGGTGCATAATTCAGTAAATACAGCCTGCAAGTTCTTATTTTTGTAGGTTCTTATATGCGGGGATTTACTGTAGATCAAGGACCAAATTATTTTCCAAGATATAGCTGATCTTGTAATTAGTTTTTAAAATAGCAACTTTACCTCTTTTTCGGTCTACCTGGTTTTGAATCATACTGTTTAAGTTCTTCCCAACCTTGACATGACATCTAATATCAGACAGAATCTAGTATATTATCCTTTATCCATTAGTTTTCTAATCGTTCGTAGTGTACAGTTAGTTGCATGTAGGTTAACGTTATATTTCTTTATGTTTTTGGCCATGGGGTAGTCATTGTTTTTCGCTCCCCTGGTATCGTTCCCGTAGTGTTGTATAGTAATTAGATAAGTATTGTAGATTGTAGAATTTATTGTAAACTTTTTAAATGAATGATATAAAAAAAAATCATACTGCAAAAAAGCACTGATGATTGCCAGATCAATTTATTTGTGCATGTAAAGCTTTTAGTTTGGTCATAAATGACAAAACTAAATGCACACTATCATTGGAGACTTCAATGATGATAAAAAAAATTTGAAAATTGTAACTCTTAGGCAAGATTGAGTATTTTGCTTAAAACTATAGCTCAAAATAAGGTTTTTAACGAGTAATTTTTCTACCTTGTTGTATCAAAAGCAAACATTTGATCACCTATCAATATATTTGGGACTTTGACAAAACAACTCAAAAAGAAAACTTTTTCAAAGGTTTAATAAACAATATTTGGTGACTTTTTAAACAGGAGTACTTTTTTGGGACACCCGGTATAAAACAAAATTTATTCAGACTAGCGGCGCAATAAAAGTCAATTATGGTCTGTGTCAGGTTGAATTTCACGCGAACATGGTCGCAAATAATGACAACTGAAGTGCGTTTGCATAAGAAATTTTGCGTAAGGAAGCTGAGATGATATACGTTGAGACCGACTTTGATCCAACTTTGTCGCATGGGCAATGCCTCGCCGACTTTCATTAGTATTGTCCGGAATGCGTCATTCAGCTCCAGGAAAGGACAGTGGAATTCTTTGAGCGGACAGAGATGTTATTGTTTGCAACATAAGATACCGGGTGAGCCAGAAAAAAGTTCCCACTTTCGAAAATTTGTAGCACCACAAGTACTTCATGGATTTGAATGATTCAAATTCTAGTTAAAAGCCAAAAGATCAAAGTGTTTTTGTGATTTTTCTCGTCTTCTTACGAGCACTGTGAATATTGGTAAATTCAACTTTACAAAAATGTCATGGTTGCAAAATTACTGAAAGGCCTAAAACACTTGATCAAATCGTTAGGACTCTCCTCGCACAGAACAATACTCACGGGCGTTTCACTCCTCTCAAGAGTTATAAGACATAGATTCTCAAACAGATACTAAAAGATTTTCAATCCCTCGGTAAAGAATGTGCATACGATAGCTCTCGCCCATGCAAAATTGCATTTTCTCTGTTGTTCTGAGCGAGGAGTCCTTTATGATTTGATCAAGTATTTTAGGCCTTTTTCGGTCATTTTGCAACCACAAATACTTTGATCTTTTAGCTGTCAACCAAATATTGATTCATTCCAATCCATCCAGTACTCTTGATCCTATGAATTTTCAGAAGTGGGAACTTTTTTCTGGTTCACCCGGCATTGCTAAGAAGTTGAATGATTTAAAGAAGAGTGACTTGCACTTGTTTAGAAATTCCAACTTGCAAAAGTGGCACTGACTGGATGGAAACCAGAAAGTAAAGTAGACTGATTTAGGTTCCTTCAAATTCAGGAAATCGTCACATTTTAAATATCCATACTTTTACTGAACGAACATTTTAAAGCACCGAAACTGTTATGTCTATGCAAGGTAGGCCTGCAAAAAAAATTATTGATGGGATTGAACATTCGTTGTTACAAGAACAATTTGAGTCTACAGGGGTAAAATGCATGCACTTGGGAAAAGGGAGTACGGGGAAAATGTGATTAAATTTCGTAAAATCATGATCCGTAGAGTCTCCCTAGCTATAACTGTTTGAGCCTCTCTCCTTTCCTTTGAGAATGTTGATTTTACCACGGAGGGGGTGGGGTTACTTAGATACTCCATGGCACGGGGTTGTGCCATTTTTAGGGTACCTTTTTCACGATAGAATCCGGATTTATGGGTATGATTTTTAATGATATTTAATGGTTTCCGCATTCATCGGTATGTTTTTGTTAAAAGATCATTCAACGGTATATTTTTCCCATTTTCTCCGCATTTATGGGTATACTTTGTCGGTTTTTCCGGATTTATGGGTATGCTTTTTACAAAAGATTTCCAGATTTATGGGTGGTACTTTTGGGTTATGAATCGCACAACCCCGTACTATGGAAACTTAAAGGAATTGAGTCCATATAAATAGCTGAGCGTTAACGCTGTCCTGAATTTTTGCTGACAAACCGCTGACGGCCCTTTGTAATCGCACAATAGTGCTAAAGTCATTAACAGTGGAGACTAAAGGCTTCTTAATCCTTGCATTATCCTCAGGAATTTCTTTGGTTTAATTTCAATAGCGATTAAATCACAACTTTTGTTTTATGATTGAAAAGAGTTGATATTGGTCATGAGTCATTGGTCAGGTCCTTGGTTGATAGCAGCAAATCCATTTTGCTGAACAAGTTTACCTGTATAAATATGGTTTTATTATTATTATTATTATTATTAGCGCGCTATTTATGTGGACTCAATGCCTTTAAAGAGAATCAACGGAGATAAAAGCCCCGCGCGGAAGGAGTCTGGGTATTCTATTATTAGCCTATTGTATTTGATGATTTCGAGACGATCATGGATATTGTTTAGCAAGAGGAACAATAACGTGTAGGAGTTTTCAATGCCCTATTTATAGATTACCTCCTCTTAGCTCCGTTCATTCACTTTAAGTAAACCCCTCCACCTAATCCTAGCCTGCGTGCAGACTAATAGTAAAGTCTGCACGCAGGCTACCTAACCCTCGATCAGAGTATTTTTACAACCCATTAACACCCCCAAGCCTACCCATTTCCCCCTGCAGACCCTACCCATTTTTCTCCAGCGTACCAATTTTACCTTATCCCTGCAGATCCTCGCGGCGTTTCAGCTATTTACAAAACCTGTCCTTTGTTACGTAGTTGAACAAGAAAACACTGCAATTCGTTATGGTTTATACCTCCAAGCCACTGTTTGTTATATACATTTAAACTACATCTTTTAACGCTCTAAACTACAACATACCACTTAAAACACCCTTCGGAGTGTTATGTAGGTCCGAGAGTATCGATAAACATACCTTCACGATTTCAGTAGAATCATTTACCAAATAACTAATTACTCGATGGCTATTTATTTGATAAAACATTAAAAACACAGACAGCCAGAAGCCAATAACTTTTGAAGGTGTACGTGAATCCATACGATATGGCCTAAAAATTGTTTGCAACGATAAATTTCGAAATACACTGTCCTTACTAAAAGTCAGCTGTACATTAAATATCAGCTTAGATTTGCTATAAAGGGACATTACAGGCGAAAATTCTGAAAGTTGTTTGATCATCTTAACTATGGTTTGATCCCTGAACAAGTGATACCTTTTCTTGGAGGAACCTTAGCCAGCTTACGTTTGCCCTGAAGAGGTACTGAATGAATTAAAGGACTCACTGAGGTCCGGCCATTCTTGGTCGTAAATCATTGCGTACGCGTTTTTTTTATAAGAAACTGGTTTATAAGAAACTAGTACTACGATGACCAAAAATTTAAGAAACTCTAGTACTGCGCTCAAGAACAGATAAGAAACTCTAAAACTTTATTTCTGTATGTCTCTCTTATTCTATATCTCTCTAACAAAGGTACCTTAGTCTTTTCTTGACTTTTAACTGTAAAATTGGTAAATTTTTGCCTTGATATGCATGGCTTTTTCTTGATGACAATGTCAATGCAAAATGGAAGCCCTTTGTCGAGAAGAAGGCTCAACTTCGAACAATACCGCAATTTTAGGCCCAAAAAATAACAAACTAATTAAGAAACTTTTACTACTAAAACACCGAAATTTTCATGCGAAATTAAGAAACTTTTAGTACTAAGTGCTGATCCAAGTTTCTTATAAAAAAACGTGTATGCAATATTGTCACATCTCACAATTCAACTTCATTGGGTTAGAAATGTAGCTTATGGCCATCCCAACCAGAACCTTTGAAGTGAATCTCTTATGAGTACCTCAATCGGCTTCCCTACAGATTTGACAAATTAGCTGATGACCGTAATATAACTCATTGTCTGTTCCATCCAACTTCAAATCGTTCGTATTCAAATTCGTTTCACAAGAACCATTACAAACCATGTCGGGCTTTCAGATGAAATTCGACATCAACCGATAGAAACTAACCGCTACGCAACGTAGAAACAGGCAAGGAAGAACTGTTACGACGAGGGCAATAGATGTTTATTCAGTAACCTGCGAATGTTCTTCCTACATTACATTATTCTTCGTAAAAAGTTGTTTTCCGTTCTTAACCTAAATTTTCTACCAGATTCAACCAATTAGCTACAACCCAGTCTGAATATGGGAGAGAAGCAAAGCTAAGAAGATATCTAGGGCTCTATTGGTAACGAGAGCTATCAAGTCACATAGACCTACTTAAGGAATTGAGAGCTGGAAGTACGAAAGTACAAATTGCAATGCAGTATTGTCAGAGAAACGTGTAGCTTCACGAAAAGCGAAGGACAAAAAGTATGACACTAATTAGAAGGCCTGTGTTCCTTTTCGTTTCATGCATGAAATCTTAGTTTTCTGTTTGCATTTGTGCTTTGTAGATTTCATGTTCTGGTGATGACGCACCTGCTTTGATACGTCAGTGAATCAATCATGACCTTATAAAAAGTTGGCAATTTATTGCCTTTCTATCAGATTTAAAAAATAAATCTATAATTATAATCATACTTCTTGTCCCACGTGCGAAGTGCCTGAAATAATGGCACCAATCCACTAATTACTTTAAAAATCAAAACTGTGGAAATCGAATATCCAATGGTCACTACAATGCAGTAGCACACTATTGAACTAAAACTACTTTGGAATGGACAAACATTAATCTAATCTAGGGATTTAGTATTAAAGACATATTTTAACAAGTAGTATACTATTTACAGGCTGCAGCTCACATTAAACAATTATATTTTTACCACGAACAGCTAGACTTTCTTGGATACGATGACAGATGATTGATCCTATCTACAACTCAACTTCCAATCAAGTCTAATAACACATAATAAAAAGTTATATGACTATCCTAGCCCAATCTAAATCATTCATATCAACAGAATACCAATAATACGAAGGAGCAGCAATACCATTGACTAATCAGAACTCGAATAAAACTGCCTTTCTAAAATGGCTACAATTTGCAAAAGTTTGTATGATAAAATTTTGGCTGAGAGATGTTGACATATCAGGTGGGGCCACAATAAAAACACTGATTTTTGTTGTCGTTAGCAGAAACTTAGATTCAGCCCGAGCGGTTTTTTAAAACTCAGCGATACTCGACAGCTACGTTTTCAGGGGGATTTGGGGGTTTAGTACGGTGCGATTACCAAAATAAACATTTATGTCCATTCTTTAGAAAACTTGATCGATGTTTTATTGATCGTTTTCAGTGTTTTCCAAAACTAAAATTTTAAGAAACTCGCTGCTAAACAGTGAAAATGAGTCATAAATCTTCATAAATCTTCAAATCGGTCCAGTGTACGATTTATTGTGGCCTGCCAAACGTGCATAGTTTATTTTGGCGCACCCGGTATATTTTCAACAGCATTTTGTGAAAATGGGAAGAAAGGCTCAACATTTACATGTGATTCAACAACAAATGAAGAGATCGTAATTCCCATGGGTTGTGTCAAGTAATCAAATAACCTAATGGCAAACCAGATATATTATGCATTTCTTAGAAAAGTTTAAAAACAGCTCACAGAGAATATGTATAGTTTTCAAAAAATGCTGTCTTCTTTGTGTTTCATATTACGAACGCATGTCTGTCTTACATATTATACGTCCTGAAAGGTCTTCCGACCAAGCACTTATGGCAATTGCATCTCATCATCTTGCACACAACCGCAAGATAAAAGTGTCAGATACATAATATCAAGGTTGTCTCATTGGGACTTCACCTTGCATGTTGTCATGTTTGCACAAATGCAGCCAAATTTCCCAGTCTTGTTATGATTCAAACAGGTTATTTCGTTTGAAAATTTACAGCAGCAAAATCAAATGGATCAAAGATTGTATCGAAAAGGTTCCTTTTAATAGTTAAGAACAATGCAACGCTAAGAGCTTTGTAGTTAAACTTTATTGTTGTTTCCAAAAAGATGGCATTGCACAAGCAAACAAATGGCAAATTGTCAAAATCGTCAAAACAAAGAAACTAACAAATAAGCTCTCTTTTTTCTGACATTTCATTTTGATTGCAAGGTTTGGCTATTTGCTCTCTTTAAAGAGACCACTTTTAAATATGGAACAAGGGTAATTTCCTAGTAAATAAACATTACAACATTTAATTTTTATAGCTATCAAAAAGTCAAGCTGGTACAGTTAATAAATGCTGCTGTAATTTTTCTTGGGACTTTCTTGTGAGCTATCTGACACAATTTTGACGAAAAGGACAGTGACAGAGTGTGTGCCTTTGAATGACAACATGTTTATAGACATTTGTGTGGACCTCAAAGCACCATGGAACCAACCTTAGGCAAATACATGCAACCATCCCAAATGAGAATAATTTCACAATACCGTAAAAGGTTAATTTAATCCACATTATGTAAAACCTCATTCAGTCTTGTTGCAGTAAAGATCTTTCAATGCTTTTAGCTCATCAATGAGAGCTTTATTTTGATTTTCCAGCACAGCCACTCTGTTTTCAAGGCACTTTACATACTCCTTCTTTTTTCTCCTGCACTCTTTAGCTGCCTCCCTAATGACAGAAAGATGTGCTCTGTTAGTTCTTGTCCTTCGTCTTTACTTAGCAACATGTGACCATGAACAAAGATTTGGTCACTGATGCACAAATTCTACGGGTGAGTCAGAAAAAAGAATCCCCGTTTGAAAGGTCACGGCTCCCTTGATATCAAGACACTGATATCGGCAAATATATTGTTTAATGGTAGAAATGTTCAAATCTACTATAAAATTTACCTGATTGAAACCGGCCACTACACTCTGAAATCATGAGGGATTTTCTCCAGAAAGCCTCTTCAAAAAACCTTCAAAACGTTCCCAAAATCATAAACAGATTTCCCTAACATTTCTGCCTTACAATGCCTTACAGCAATGACTTGTGAACGCTTTAGCACGTGCTATCCTCTTGGGAGGATTAACAAGTCCTCCCCCTGGTATCGACGACCTACTCAGGGGGATTCCATTTTCCCAAGAGGACAGAATACATGAATTTATGTGAGTGTCATCAATTTTAGGAAGGGAAATGTGCTCATTGTTTTCATTCGTTTTTGCAAGTTTTTGGAAGGGGCATTCTGCAGAAAATGACCCATATCCACAGGAAGGAATGGCCGATTAAGGCCGGGTAAATTACTGAATCTAATTGAACATATTGGCAATAAAATAAGACATTTTTCAAAATTATTGCTTTGATATTCATGGAGCAGTGGCCTTCCAAGCGGGGATCCCTTTTTCTGACTCACCCGGTACTTGAGGAGAAACCTCTCTGAAGATAAATAAGTAGAGTCTGCACGCAAACTACCGGGTGAGCCAGAAAGAAGTTCCCACTTTCGAAAATTTGTGGCACCACAAGTACTTCATGGATTTGAATCATTCAAATTCTAGTTAAAAGCCAAAAGATCAAAGTATTTTGTGATTTTTCTCGTCTTCTTACCAGCACTGCAAATATAGGTAAATTCAACTTTACAAAAATTTCATGGTTGCAAAATGAGTGAAAAAGGGCCTAAAACACTTGATCAAATCGTTACGACTCTCCTCACACACAACAATGCGTACAGGCGTTAAAACCTCTCTCATGAGTTATAAGACATAAATTCTCAAACAGATAAAGATTTTCACTCCCATGGCAATAAATGTGTAGACGATGAGTGAGAGTCCTTTATGATTTGATCAAGTATTTTAGGCCTTGTTCAGTCATTTTGCAACCACCAAATTTTAGTAAGCTTGAATTTTCCAATTTTTCCAGTGCTTGTAACAAGGCGAGAAAAATGACAAAAATACGTCAATCTTGTGGCTGTCATGCAAATATTGATTCATTCTAATAAATACAGTACTTTTGATGCTATTAATTTTCAAAAGTGGGAACTTTTTTCTTGTTCACCCAGTATATTGACTCAAATTCATACCAGGAAGAGCCAGAGAAATGTGTAAATTGTTTGAAAAATTCTACTACCAAAACTATATCAATCATTTTGAAAACTTTCAAACTCCATTGTCTTGCTGAGGTTTTAACTTAATTTCTGGTAGAATGTATTCATAATCTCCAACACGCAACCTTCATGTCACACATTCACCCTTGTAATGACAAGAATGACCGCACAGCCATGTCGCTGTCCATGAGTCAACAGTGATGTGACTCAATAGAAATTTGATAATAAAACACAATGCATCTTGATCAAAAGCCCCCTGAGCATACCTGTTTTTAAGCAGCCTTAATTCCCTTTTCCTTGCTGCTTCTTCGGCCAATGAAGTATGCTGAGGAGACGACTGTGAACTTCCAGGTGACCCCATTACCATCGTTTGGGGAAGCTGTCCTCTTATAGCATAGGCCTGGAAATGAAAAAAAAGTACAATTGACTGGCGAAGCTATTGGCATCCAGGGCATGCTTGATTGGTACCAATTCTGAAAACGATACTTTGCATGGTTTCAAATAAAATCCTGCTAAACATTTACCGTATAATACATTTGGCTACCAATAAGGTTATGCCCGATACGTAGTGTAATTAAATCCTAGAATTTTAGTTTAATTACTGGAGAAATTTATGTTTACAAAACATAAACATTTATATGCCTTTATTTCTCCACACATTAACTACTTATTGTAATTTTAACTAGGGGGGAGTGTATCAAAACACACCAGATCCTCTAAGCAAAACCAAAAAAGCAGCCAGGAATCATGTTCTTCAAACAACACAATGAACATACAGTAGCAAACCACTGCGCACGATACTAAAGTTGTTAAACCTGCAAGACCCTTATAAGCTAGAATGTGCCAAACTCATGTACGACATCTCCAAAGGAAATTGTGAAAATTCTTTCAGTGATCTTTTCCAACTAAAGGGGTGTACCGGATCGGGGTTTTCAGAATCCAGCCGGAACCAGATTTACCGGATTATTTCATGGAATCCGGCCGGATTTTCCAGCTGGATAATCCGGCTGGAACCGAATTTTTCTACATGAAAATTCATTCACTATTCATCTAAAATCATGTGGAGCGACAAAAACGAAAAGAAAACATGGTTATAAAGACATCTAGTAGTCTTGCAGTCTTCTGCTGCTGAGCACTTACTTTTGAAATCCGTTGAAAATAGAACAAGTGATGAGGGGTATATTTTTTTCTTCATAAAAGCATACAAGATTTATAGATGCAGGATGATTTGAATGAGTATCTACAAGAGGGGTTTCTTTAATCTTTAAACTGAGAATACATTTTGATTTATGGATGAATAACTCGTTTATAACAAACTAGCACTACAGTACTGGCCAGTACTATGATGACCGAAAACTAAGAAATTCTAGTGCTACCGTTTAACAAGCACTAAGTTTTACAAAACAGAAATCAGCTTGTCATAGCAAAGATGTCTCTACTTTTCTAAACGATATCTTTGGACGATTCTAACTTACTGAATAGACCATAATGGTTGGCATTTTTGCCCAAATGACCCATTTTTATACTTTGCTAGAGTATGTATCATTGTTTGCTCTGCTGTATGTTTTATTCACATTTCTATTACTGGCTTGCCATCCTCTGTAAATGGTTTGAATTCTAAATAAAATTCTCAAAAATTTGGTAGCTGGCCGGATTTCAGTCGTAAATCCAGCCGGAACCGGATTTGTGAAAATCGGCGATCCGGCGCCAGATTATCCGGCCTGCCGGATATCCAGTACACCCCTACATATGGCTCAAAAGCTCTACCAGAGTTCTTTCCATGTGTCCTCTTCAGAATTATTCGTTCAGATGCAGTATGTAAACTAGATTTCATGCCTTTTTCATTTTCTGTAATATGTTAGCATCATATATATATACAGGGTGTCCCAGAAAAATTGTTCGAAGTTTGATTAAATATTAAAAATTAACAATAAAAATAGCAGTTTTCTGGTTAGACAACCCTATTCCTAAGATTTTAAATACATTTTTGACGCCAGAACCTTGCGAATCCACTAAGAATGCACGGAGTTACAAGCTTTTGAAGTTCAAGTTTGTGCGAAAGCTGAAACCAGACGCCCCTAACTGAACTGTTTTCCAAAAAGATGTCCTAAAATCGACGTAAAAGAAGACTGTCCAATGTTTAACCTCTTGCTGATGTCAGAGCAACCAAATAGGACTTCAAAAGCAATTTAACTATTTTAACCGTTGCCAAAATTTATTTAAGAATGCAAAGATCCAAAAACATGAAATGAAAACTTAATCGATGAGAGACGGGGCCAAGCCAAATTGTGCTCAACAGGATTCCTCCAAGCATCCATAACTTTGATTGAATGTTAGAGAAAGCCAATTTATCACAATTGCTTTTTAAATTCCATTTGATTTGGTTTGAATAAACAAAATGCTACTTTCACAAAATATGCAATTTAGGGGCATCTGGTTTCAGCTTTCGCACAAGTTTGAGCTTCAAAAGCTCGTAACTCCATGAATATTTTGCCATTTTGCTACCTCCTTGTATCTAAAATTTATCTAAAATCTCAGCAATATGATTATCTTACCATGCAATCTGTTCATTATTTCGTTATTTTTTAACATTTAATCAAACGTCAAACAATTTTTTTGGGACACCCTGTATGTTGTTTATCATGTAGTTTTAGTTGAGAATATTTATGAAATTTGGATTGAAAACGGTAGACTTGGTAGATATGGAATTTGTGTTTAATATTCTACTCTAACTTATTAAACTCTATTAAAATAAACTCTAAAATTATCAAAATGGCAGAATTGGTAGGCCTCCAAAATGTAGAAGGTTTGGCACACTTTGAAGAGATTTTCGTTTTCCTTTTTTGCTTTCACAATCATGGTGAATCCAAAAGCTGCTATTTTGAATTGGGAAATATACAGTATTTCCATTGATGCAAAATCTACTGTTTTCAAAATTTGGTACCGGGTGCGCCAAAATAAACTATGCACGTTTGGCAGGCCACAATAAATTGTACACTCGACTGATTTTGATGATTTATGACTTAATCGTTAGCAGAAAGCCTTAATTAGATGCTGGGATTTTTTGCAAATTTTATCATTTTCAATTTTTAGAGCTAGAAGCGAGTTTCCTAAAATCTTAGTTTTCAAAAACACTGAAAACGATCGAAAAACATCGATCAAGTTTCTAAATGATTGACATGAATGGACAAAGAGAGAACTTGTTCATGGTGATTTGCGATTTAGATATCAACCAATTGTAATCTGCTATACGAGAGTTCTTACTAAACCCCCAAATTCCCCTGAAACGTTTTCTCTTTGTTCATTCATGTTGAATCTTTTAAAATTTGATCGACGTTTTTTGATCGTTTTCAATGTTTTCGAAAACGAACATTTTAAGAAACTTGCTTCTAGCCCTAAAAACATAGCCTACGTGTAGACCCATTATCCCAAAGGAGGAAAGGGTCTACGAAACAAAGAGCAAAGGCTTGCTACTGAGGTTACTAGATTTCTGGAAACTTAATTTATGCAGCCATTGTTTCAACCATAGAAATATTCCTATTTCTATGGTTTCAACGCGTTTCACAAATCATTTGAAAGGGGATTAGAATTATTAATTGTGCCGCCGTAGCAAGCCTTTGCTCTTTGTTTCGTAGACCCTTTCCTCCTTTGGGATAATGGGTCTGCGCATAGGCTATAAAAACAGAGAACGGAAAAATTTGCAAAAAGTCCTAGAATCTAATTCAGGCTTTCTGCTAAAGATTAAATCATAAATCTTCAAAATCGGTCCAATGTACGATTTATTATGGCCTGCCAAACGCGCATAGTTTATTTTGGCGCACTCGGTATAGGTTTAGAATTACCAATCAAATTGACCCTTATTTAGCAACCCAACGCTACAATTCTCTGATAACGCAACTGTTCTCAACCAGCCGGAAATCCCAAGAAAAGAAAACGAAATGCGACATGAAATTAGGTCATACCTGGCCATTAAACTGCACTACTGTCGCTTGCTGTCCTTGACCATTTGTTGAAGGGATCTGAATAGCCTGCATGCCTTGCATTGGCATACCATCTGCTGAGCTTGCTTGAACAGAAACTGATCCAGGCTCGTTTCCTTCACTACTTGGAGAATCGTCAGTTGCCTCACTTGAGCCAGTGTTACTTTCTTCAAATGGCTCCACTTTGACTGGTGAGTCACTAGATAGGTCATTGAGGATCTTCCTAAGAATTCAAAACAGAATCTTACTAGATAAGGATACCCAATGCAATGCTAAATGTTTACTCTGGTTTTCTGGTATTTGATCAGAATGCTGAGGGGATATCACAAATATATCTTGACAAGCAAACAAGTTAAATTGTTTGGCTATCCAATAGCGAATCTTTGGCCCACTAATTAATCTTATTCAACTTATTGTAACATCCTGTGCTCCATAAGGTAATTGGATAAATTTACTATTATTATTAGTTGATTTTGAGCTGAAAAGTCAAGTTATGCTTCTTGTATGGATAACTCGTTCTGAAATTATGAGGGGTTTTCTTGCAAGAAATTTCAAGCCCAAAATCATGAACAAACTTCCCTAGCATCTCTAAAATCATCCCAACTTCCAGGCTATCAGGCTTGTGTCTATTTGTAAAATTTGATCTCATCTTCCAGCATTTTCATCCCACCTCCCAGCCCATGATTTCAGACAATACCAATCGTAATTGGTGTTTTGTGTCAGCAGCCATCAGGTTTCCTTTTGTTTTCATATTGATCCGTGGGCAAGACAGCCGTTTTCATCCCATCTTCCAGCTTTTCATCCCATCTTCCATACATGGAGAAGTGTCATCCCACTTAACAGTGAGATCCCACCTCTCGTAGAGTAGGATCTCACCAAGCCGGGCTGGCTCATTTTCCATATAAACGTACGATAAAAATTACAAGGGATTGTGTAGAAGGATGGGATGTCATCCCTTTGCTCACGGGCTGGAAGGTGGAATGATTTTCCTTGTATAAACAGGCCCTACAGCAATGACTTCTGCACACTTTTAGCACATGCTACCTCATGGGAAGATGAACAAGTCTTCCCCCAGGTATCAATAACCTATTCAAGGGGATTCCATTCTCCCAAGAGGACAAAATACATGAATACATATGATTCATCATCTTTAGGAAGGAAAACCAAGGAAAATTTGCTCATTGTTTTCACTTATTAACAGGTTTTTGGAAGGGGCTTTCTGCAGATCTCCTATATACATGAGAAGGAACGGCCGATTAAAGGGAGTGCAAAGACTAGCAGCCTTTGCCATCGTTTGTTTTTGTTTTTGTGAATTTCATACAGTCAGTTATTCTGGAAGCTGTGTGGAGCAAGTCGCTGACTTCGCGCAAAGCATTCTGGTCTTTGTACTCCCTTTAAAGCCGTGTAAATTACCGAGCCTATTGGCAATAAAACAAAACAGTTTTGAATATTATTGATTTGATATTCAGGGAGCAGTGGCCTTCCAAACAGAGGTTCTTTTTTTACTCAGCTGGTATAAAAAAAACTTTTGCATGGGACATCATGCCAATAATAAACAATGAACATAAGATCCTTTTGGATGATTACAAAGTCCGTCCTGAGCTAAGCAAGCATAAGAATATCTGAATATTGATTTCTTCATAACCCCAAATGATCGTGCATCAAACAATTGGTGCATCTGTCTCATATTAGATGTCATGTGAGATTTACCATAACGCAAAATTACTTATGCAGAACCCTGCAGAACGTTTCAATTGTTGCCATTCGCGGGCATCTAATTTGAGACAAGCAGTCACGAAGATAACCTCTGTGCAGAATGATATGCATGAAAATGTTGTGGCTCAGTGTGATCGCGTGCCTTTCCCCAGTCAATGGTGCCATTGTTTGCTGGGATTCTGCACCTTTCTGTAGCTGTGTGGGAGGGGCTTCTACCTTCGGTGATGCTGCAAATGCTAACCTTTGTGCAGGCCGCGGGTTACATCATCCTCTAAAGTCGACTCATTTGCATAATGAGTACAAGCAATAAGTGGTTAATGATGCTTCGTTCTAGAACGATTGTTTTTAATATAATTAAGCTGCTAATGAAGTCAAGAACGTGCCAATTCTGGTTAAATTTGTTTTTGTGTCAGGGTAAACATCTTGGTGATTTATCCATCTTATGGTGTCAAATCTGTCTAAAATGAAATAAACCGACGTCAAATTTTTCTATCATATCGCGAGAAACTTCTGTCTTGTGTGCGCTTTATGTGTGCTTTCTTTATTTCAGTGCCATTAGCAGAGATAAAACGTTAATCAATTGCTTTAACGAGCGTGACGGACTTTCTTTCTGACTGACATCGAAGCCCCTTCTTAGATTACAAAGGACTTTGTTATTAAAAATGATAGAAACTAAGTAAGTGTGGACATATCTGTCTGGTGCAGAACCCTTTCTTTCCATACAAGTCCCTACTTCTGCAATCCCAGGGCTTGGCATATGCACTAAACTCTACAAATTCACTTCGACAACTATCCAGATTTGTGCCAATTTTAAAATTCCAGGTCATAGCACAACTGGCAACTGACCTTCATTCACTGTATGTAAATATCACAAAATTGTGTCAACAGCATTGATGGATCTTCCTTTGAAACAACTGGCTTAGGATTCTTAACTGATCTTAAGCTTAACTGGCCTAGTAGGATTCTTAACTATAACAACCGCTTAATTGTAACTGCCAAACAGCCCTTCATTCATGGCAATCATGAATAACTTTATTCGGATTCACTTAGGCCATATCCATATCAAAACGGCCTAACTAGAAAAAGTGAAGTGCAACGAAAAATATCGATGAAAAACAAGTGTCGCAAAGTCAGCCAGATACTTTACCTGTAGGAGGGGCGTCTAGATAAGATGTCTCGTCTTTTCTTGGCTTCGTCGTCTAAGATTCCGTCTTGTTGGGGACAGTTCGGGTCCCCGTTGTCGTGCATGCTTTGGAGCTGCTGCTGAAGTTGGTTCCCATGTGCCGTCTGGATAACGGAATGTTGTTGTCCTTGTTGAATAACTGATGACTGATTTGATGATGAAGTTGCCAAGATAGTATGTCCGCTCTGCTGATTGTTAATGGCCGACGGGCTTGGCGACCTCTTCGAGGCAGACGGGGCAGGAATCAGATTCACTGCCACTGGAACAGAAGTTGCTGCCAAATTGTCCATCCCTGCAAGATGACGTAAAACGGGTAAAAGTAGGCGGTTGCAGCCTGATAAAATTTTGGCAAATATTCAAATAAAATCTCATATCGTTTGGCAGTTTTGCGTCATGGAGACAAACAAATGAAACAAACGAAACAACAAATAGGACGCAGAGGAATAAAACTTGAAGCTTGAGGTAGGGCTATTGTTGCCAGAGGCACACACGTCATAGGGGTCTAAATGATCAACATGGCAGCACGGAGCTAAAGGCCTAAGCAGGAGAGCGATGCAATGTTTACAACCGATTAATCATAAGCTGAAGCTAACTTGAAGAAGTGATTTGAATAAATAATCAAACAGTTAAAAATTGTATAACTACCTACGGGGCCTGGAAGATATGGTATCTTAGTAGACGCCATTACGCGACCGTTGCAATGTAGGGACTGCAGTTTCGAGAAGGAGGACGTTTCCCGTCTACAGCTCTGTGTTTATAAAAGCACTTTGCTGGAAGCATAGCATTTCTTTGAAGCTGGAAATGTTGTTTGACGATAGCGAAAACATCCTGCGGTAATCTTGTTCTCATTAGGCGAGCAATGTTGCAGATTTAAAGCTTATACTTACGTCACTTTTCTACGTCACTTTTGAAACGCGAGTTTGAAATTTCGAGCTTCGAGCTTCTCGGCCTGCTACTGCCTTCTACGTCTTCTCAATGTCGTCATTTCCAACGTCATGCCCAATCGAGAACAAAGGAACAATTTGTGCAGAGCATGACGTTATTTATTCTAGCCAATCACAGGCCGTAGCGTGGGTGACATCAATCATTGTTCTTCCATATAAGTAAATTCAGACAATAGAGGCTGGGCGACCAATAAGAAACAGGAAATGCTCGACGCACTGGTTGCGTTGAAAAGAAACCGCAGCCATTTGCGTTGGGGGGAGGAGCGGGTGGTGATGTCGAAATAAAAGGAATTTCTGAGGGATGAAGGAGCAACTGACAGAATAAACGTATTTTTGACACTAGTTTTCTTCTTTGAGAAACTTTCCCAGACTGACAAATTAGGCCCCGAGGGGTACACGTATTTTTCAGTAAGGAACTAAGAATTTGAGCTAGTACTGAAAGTTTCTTAAAATTATCAGATTTTGAGTACTCCGAGTTTCTTACGAGTTTCTTAGAGGTTCCGTAACAATCTTCATGTTCACTACCTGTGGTCTTGTGAAAATTCAAAAAAGGTGTTCAAGCCTTTCTAATGTTTAGACCTTACGTTGTCAGTAATATGATACAGGAAACAAGTGAAAGTAAAGTAAACATATGTGAAGGATTTACTTTATGAAAATAAATAGTTTTTTAATTTACATTTTCCCAGCACTGGATATTCTTAATTTTTGTGGCGATCTGAGAGTTGAGTTTCTTGTGGGCAGTTTCTCATGAAAAAAATACGTGTATTTGATTATCTCTAATTAGAAAATTGAAAAAATACAAATCATCAAAGATCTTTGTGAGCCCCCTTCTCCCATCTTGCTATCAATCAATTCACCAACCTGTTGCCTTCATTCAAATTCATGCAGATTTGACAAAACCTCACAAATCACACGGAATGTCACAAAGAAGGTCTGATGACCATAGTCGCATGTACCCTGGGTACCAGAGCCAAAAAATGATAAAATAAAAAAATAAAAAAAAAGTAAAGAAGGAAAGAAAGCTCCTTTCTTCCTTCTCTCTTACTTTTCCAAATTTTCAATTTCCTTCTAATTTTGAGGCTCTGGTACCCAGGGTAAGTCGCATGTGATGACACATGCCGCAATAATTTTTTTTTTTAATAATAGATCGACCTTCCAACACCTGTGCACCAGTTGAAATCTGATGTGACAGCGTCCTTTTGGAACTTTTTTGTCAAATCATAGTCCAAATCTCAGGAACTGCCTCAGCATTTTCTACTTGTTTCGAAGTTGCCGCACAGGAGGAAAGGTTTTGTCCCCCAATTGTATCCTTTTCTGAATAAGGGAGCAGTCATAAATATTTGCAGGGACCCGGGTGGAAGCAAATGAGGAGGGGTCTAAAAAATTTTAGGGTAAATTTTTTGGGGTCTGGAACTTTTAAAGGAATTTATGCTGGGGTCTGAAAATAAATGTGCTAAAATTTTTGAATATCTTCGAAAAAAATTCACTTTTGTAGATTTTAGCTTAACTATTTATTAATTTTCTCAAAAAAGTTAGACATCAATGTTTTTTGTCTGCTAAGTTCTTTCTTCTTTTCTTCGATTGAATTCTTCTTTGTTTGGTTTGATGCTTTTGTGACAGTGTGGTTCTTTTGAAGTCATTTTGTGCTGTCAGGGGTCTGAAATTTTTTGGTGAAAATTAGATGGGGTCTGAAATTTTTCAAGACTAGAATGCAGGGGTCTAAAATTTTTCGGGCAAATTTTCAAAATGCTTCCACCCCCTCCCTGTCATTAAACATAAGATCCTTTTGGATGATTACAAAGTCTGTCCTGAGCTAAGCAAGCATACGAATATCTGAATATTGATTTCTTCACAACTCCAAATGATCGTTGATGCTGTTTTTAGCTACAGTCAGAGAGATGAGTGTTGCTGCTAAAGTCGTCTTCAATGTAAAGTCAAGCCCCTTGTATAAGGATAAGAATCGCATGAAAAGCAATATTTTGATATTTACGTCAAGCGAGGATGATACGCAAAAAATCAAAAGTCATTACCCCTAGTTTTTTTTAGTTCGCGCATTTAACTATTGGTGCATCTGTCTCAAATTAGATGTCATGTGAGATTTACCATAACGCAAACTTGCTTATGCAGAACCCTGCAGAATGTTTCAATTGTTGCTATTCGCAGGCGTCTAATTTGGGGCAAGCGGTCACGAAGATAACCTCAGTGCAGAATGATATGCATGCCTTGGTTCAGTGTGATCACGTGCCTTTCCCCAGCCCTGGGTGCCATTCTGCACCTTTCCTCTCCACTTCACCTGCGACGTTTGCATCTGTAGCTGTATTAGAGGGGGGTCCCTCTACCTTTGGTGATGCTGCGAGTGCTAGCCTCTGTGCAGGCCGCCGGTTACATCATCCTCTAAAGTTGACTTATTTGCATAATGAATACTATCAATAAGTGGCTAATGATGAGTTCGTTCTAGAAAACGATTGTTTTAACATAATTAAGCTGCTAATGAAGTCAAGAACGTGCCAATTCTGGTTAAATTTGTTATTGCGTCAGGGTAAACATCTTGGTGATTTATCCATCTTATGGTGTCAAATCTGTCTAAGATGAAATAAGCCGACGTCAAATTTTTCTATCGGATCGCGAGAAACTTCTGTCTTGTGTGCGCTTTCTGTGCGCTTTCTTTATTTCAGTCCCAATTAGCAGAGATAAAACGTTAATCAATTGCTTTAACGAGCGTGACGGAAGTGGGTTACTTTCTTTCTGACTGACTGACATCGAAGCCCCTTCTTAGATTACAAAGGACTTTGTAATCAAACATAAGATCCTTTTGGATGATTACAAAGTCTGTCCTGAGCTAAACAAGCATAAGAATATCTGAATGTTGATTTCTTCATAACCCCAAATGACCGTAGATGCTGTTTTTAGCTACAGTCAGAGAGATGAGTGTTGCTGCTAAAGTCGCCTTCAATGGAAAATCGAGCGCCTTGTATAAGGACAAGAATCGCCTCAAAGGCAATATTTTGGTCTTTATGTCAAACGAGAATGATATGCAAAAATCAAAAGTCATTACCCCTAGTTTGCTTTGTTCGTGCACGAAACTATTGGTGCATCAGTGTCAAATGAGATGTCATGTGAGATTTACGATAACGCAAAAATACTTATGCAGAACCCTACAGAACGTTTCAATTGTTGCTATTCGCGGGCATCTAATTTGAGACAAGCAGTCACGAAGATAACCTCTGTGCAGAATGATATGCATGAAGATGTTTTGGTTCAGTGTGATCTCGTGCCTTCCCCCAGTCAATGGCGCCATAGACCTTTTTACTATTCAGGAAAGAATCAGAATCGAACAAACTTTTGCTACACTTTGTAGAATTTTCGAATGTGCACAATAGTGATAGAAGCTCTAACGCCACTCGGTCGAACGTAACGTATAAAAATGTATAAAAATAACGTTCGATCCAGGCTCCTTTTAGAATAGCTAAAAGGTCTATTGTTTGCTGGGATTCTGCACCTTTCTGTAGCTGTGTAGGAGGGGGGGGGGGGATCCTTCTATCTTCGGTGATGCTGCGAATGCTAGCCTCTGTGCAGGCCACCAGTTACATCATCCCCTAAAGTTGACTTATTTGCATAATGAGTACTATCAATAAGTGGCTAATGATTCGTTCGTTCTAGAAAACGATTGTTTTGACATAATTAAGCTGCTACTGAAGTCAAGAACGTGCCAATTCTGGGTAAATTTGTTGTTGTGCCAGGGTAAACATCATGGTAATTTATCCATCTTATGGTGTCAAATCTGTCTAACATGAAATAAGCCGACGTCAAATGTTGCTATAGGATCGCGGGAAACTTCTGTCTTGTATGCGCTTTATGTGCGCTTTCTTTATTTCAGTGCCAATTAGCAGAGATAAAACGTTAATCAATCGCTTTAACGAGCGTCACGGAAGTGGGTTACTTACTTTCTGACAGCCTGACATCGAAGCCCCTTCTTAGATTACAAAGTTGGACTTTGTAATCAAAAATGACAGCTCCCTAATGAAGTTTTTGTAGGTTTCTTTTTGTCTTTTGGCCACCTTTTAATACACAGATTTATCAATCAATAAGAGCCAGTTTCCCAACGAGGATTCCACATCACGTTGCTCCTACTGCACCAAACCCTTGCTACTAGAGCCTCAAAATTAAAAGAAAAGGAAACTTGGGAAAAGGAAAAGAAAGACAGGGCTGTATTTCCTTTTCTTTACTTTTATCAGGTTATTTTTGGCTCTGGTACACAGGGTAACTGCACCATGATTATGATCGGATGCATTTTTTATGCACACAGACTTAATTTCTGAGGGAATTTCCTGAGATCTCGATAACACAAATGGCAAATTGAAATGCTAAATTCTGTGGTTAAATCAAGCTGGTGAAATACCACCGTATAGCAAATATCACACATATCAAAGACAAGGGGCAAGAAAATCACCTCAAAACTGTTATAGCAAAGCATTTTTGGACAATTTTTCATGACAGTTTTGATCATTGTACGTATAATATAACCATATTTAACAAATGGATGATGAAGATAAACGGTTACGACGAAACCATTTATGAACGTGTTTTCGGTCACTGGTGCTTTGAGCCAATGATTTGATGAGATCCCATGTGTTATATGACAAATTGTATTTATGTCGTTTCATCCTTTCCGGGTATCGTTTTCGCCTCTTTTTCCAACACCGGGTATCAAAAGAAGGCAATTTTTCTAAAGCCGGTTGTCAAAAGTGCTATTTCATTGTTTTTTAACGAATTTTCACGTTTTAGGGCATGCTTTTCACGGATTTTTGCGTTTTGAGGTATGCTTTTCGCCGATTTTTTCTAAAGCCGGCTATCATTTCAAGGGAAAATTTCTAAAGCCGGGTCAAAATTTTTTTTCTTGGAGTGCACACCCCGTACAATTGAAAGTGAAGTACCCCCCCCCCCCTCCCGGAGTTTCATACCTATATTGAGTTTCACTAACTATTTTCATTTATGAACGATCATTAGAATTCAAAAGGTGAATAAGTCTATCTGATTGTTGAGATCGCTAAATATATTCCGTGAGTCGGCACAAAGCTTCCTTTCATTTCTGATCCCAGAATCCTACAGTAATACAGAGGGAATACAGAGTACCCCTCTGTTCCCTATAAACCTCTAGGAGCGCCTCACTAATAGGTTCCACAGAAACACTAGTTTGTTTCGTCTCGCACTGGAATGCCCCTTATTTATCCTGCTTCAAGCATGCACTCGCATTACCTTCAATACTTCGAAACTGAAGAACAAAATCAGAAAGAAAACAGTTACAGCAATTATAGCAAAGCTTTTTGTATCAAAATAAATGGACAGGTATTTCACAACGATTATTCGAAGTTTGCATAACTAAATAAATAAAGAAAACTTTTTACAACATTTACAAATAAATGCATGAATCAACGCAACAATCGAGACAACGTAAAAAATTCAATTTCATACAAATTTGAGACGAAACGCAAGACTGCTATACGACAACAACAACACAATGTTTCTAAAGTATAAAGTCTGGCCTCAAATTAGACGTCACGTGAGATCTGCGAAAACGCAAAATCGCTGATGCAATACTCTTCAATTGCTTTTATTCGCGGGCATTTTCATGTGACATCTAGTTGACGGCCTTCAGTATCCTCAGAACCTGGCCAAACGTACATTTAAAGTATCATATTTCCTATACTAAACTATTCTATTCCTTGGGCTGACGCTAAATTTCATGACAGCAATAATAATGTTCATGACAGCAATATTGTCACTAAGGGAGCAGTCATTTCTTATCCTGGGTACCAGGGCGGAGGATTTTTGACAGAAAATGTTTCCAATTACTTTGTGGGGGTATGAAAATATCAACAGAAATTTGTATGAGGTGCTTGAAAATGTTTCTATGAAGTCATCAGTTAAAACTGACAGACAACTGGAAATTATAATCACTGGACCAGTATGAAAATCGCCTGGGACAAATTGGCATGTTTGCATATATATTTCATACGTACTCAAAGAGTTCTGGATGGGGTACCAAACCATTTCGCTGAAAAAGTGATGGGGTATAAAACTTTTTTTCTATGTTCAAGATGGGGTATGAAATGTTGTCTAAATTGTGTAAAATTATAATCTGCCCTGGTACCCAGGATTAAAAATGACCGCTCCCTAAAAAACTTTAAAGCTGTTTTAAGGGTCTGTTCCAACCAACATGCTTGGCACATGCTAAGCAATGCTTAGCATGTGCCACCTCCTATTTTACCATTGTTGTCGCCTTTTTCATGGCCCATCTAAATGGCGGCAAATGGCAAAGAGATGAAGTTTGTGCGTCGAATATTTACATGAAAAAAAGACAAATTAATGAATGTTTTGAAAAATTAATATGTTCATAGACCAGGCAGTGAAGGGGGGCACCGTCCCCCAAAAGCGAAAACCATGAGACCACCTGGACCCGGCCAACCCATGAGGTCACCTGGACCCGGCCAACCCTGTGATGATACGTGCGAAGCATGCTGGATAAAAATAAACGGAGGAAGACTTTTCTGGGACCGCAAATATTGTGATCCACTAGGACCGCAAATATATTCCATTGTGATCCAGAGATATTTCTTGATTTATTGTCTCTTCCATGCAGATCCAAAACAGGTTGCCTGTTCACCATTATGACCATATACTAGCTGTTGCGGTGGAACATAATAATTTCCAACAAGGCAATTTCTTAAATTTAAACAGTTACAAACATGGCCTCTAATCCAGCTTGATTCAACAAATATGAGATTGGGTCGATTATATTAAAGGCCCTTGGGCGACCGGCATCCATTGTATAGCTTGTTCAATCTTTAAAGGCAGCATAATTTCATGCTTCATGAGACCATCTTATGATATCGCTCCAGTCAGCAGCAAGTGATGTCGCTCAAGTCAGCTCCAGATATGGGCCATATTCTCCTCACGTGGTTTGAACATTTGACTTGAATTAAAGGCAGTCTGTCACGCATCTGATTGGGTGATAATGACAATACAAAGAATAAGTGATTTGAATGGCTGCTGATCCTACTGACTTTCTACGACGGGAGAAAGCGAGAACGATTAGCCCTCCATTGTTCCAAATACACAGATTCAAAAAAGCATGACAGACTGCCTTTAAATAAAAGAAATGAAATCCACAAAAACACAAGACACACGATCGCAATGTATGCCGGTTTGCAAGGGCCTTTAACGGCAGCCGATAAAGCAGAGTTCGTTTGAGACGACGACAAAATGGTGTATTGGTATTCACGAGATTTGCGAGGGAATATTCTCAACAATTTCATATTTTCTACAGTTCCGAAGCTAAGATGCACGATGTTTGGTTTTCATCCATTTTCAGCAACTTGTAAACCTTCTCAATAAAATTGCCAATTGATATATGACAAATACAAATGGTCTAATGAATCTTGGCTATGCCTTGAGCTTTCTAAGTAGCATCCTAGCATGAATGTACAGCAAAACTTCTTCAGCTTAATATGTACAGGTAATTTAATCTAAACTGAGTTAGTCATATATCAAATTTAAAGTGAACGATGAAGAAGAGGGACAACATCCACATATATCAAATTTAAATTTATGACAAGTAAATTAGTTTGGTTGGTTGAGTAGAAACTTTGCCTGCAATGAAACATGCTGAGAAAATTTGGTTGCAGGAAGCTACAGTAAATCTAAATAAAGGAGACATATGAGACATGAGAAATTATGCCTTCTATTTGCTATATGTACCAAGCTGCTGACAAAATGTTATATTTTTCATTGTTCACTAATAATGTTTGTTCTGGTACTGTAAAGATAACAAAAGCAGGATTTTCTGAACTACACAGGAACATCCGAACGTTTTGGACGGATAGATCTTTACAAAAAAGTTTCCAACATTTTTTCAAAATCAGAAACAATTTCACCTTGTGACAAAATATATCCCCTTGAAATGGGTAAATTTGGATAAAATAACGCTATTTTTAACCAAAGGTTCGTGCTGAATGCATTAAAAACTTTTGCCAATAAATTTTATCAAAAACTTTTACCAAGAAATACCACTTTAGGTAAGTCAGTACAAAAGTTTCGAACTTTTGGTTTTCACAGTAATTTCTCATTCTATTGATTATGTTGTATGAACTGAATTGATTAAGAAAATTTTCTTTCAAGGTAAGCAAAGGTCCTGAATTCCAATAAGAAATCAATTCTTCTATTTTATGAATCTTTTCTGGGGACAACTCTATTACCACATTTTCATATGTTTGACAGCTTCATGGAACAATGTGATAACTGCATTCGGTATAGTAAAGGATAGATACTGTTTACAAATTAACAAAAAAGATATTTTCCACGGGAAAGACACAACCACAATATTGGATGAAGTGAGGAGGTCATACCAACATCACCAAAGATAAAAGAAGAGATTTGAAGAAGCATAAAAGCTTAAAAAAAACTTATTGAAAATATCAAGCTACTACCTCTTTAACCTTTCCCGAAAGGAACGCTGAATAACTATTGCAGCAGTTTTCAGTTTTATGAATCTGTGTCTTTCTCTTGCTACTCTGTACCAACGCTGTATCACACTGGCAGCTTCCATTTTTGCAGCCATTTCAAATTGTTGAATCAAGCTAAAGCTCGGACTTGCACAATTGCTGTGTTCAAAACATACCGTATCCTCAAAGTCTATCTCATCATCAAAGCTTGAGTCACTATCAAATGGACATTCCGTCTTTGATAATGCAGTACGTTCTATAAAATCCTGGTTGTCGCTATCTGTGAAGTCAAATAAATGTCTGATTTCCAGTAAAGTTTGATCATCATGATCAGTTACGACATTAGGAAGTAGTGTTTTGTCTATGCTGTCAACTTTATCCACGCCTCTCCTTGCATTCTCACTAGCAGCTAACTCAGTTGCTTCTTCGATTGTGTGCAGTGGCTTCCTGGAATAAAGTTGTGTGAAAAGGTCTTACAAAGGGCACAACAGGATCATAAATTTTTCAAAAATCTAGGTCTGGCCAGACATTTTCAAAATTGTCCACCCAGTTAGTAAAAAAATACATTGGAGTTTGCACATATTTGCATGTGTTGTTGCAAAATCCAACTCTTTACAAACAATCTACAAATTCTTAAATCTGAAACATACCCAAACAAACTGCACAAATTTGCAGCAACTGAATGCAAACTAAATTCAAAAACGCAAACCCCATGTTTTACTATGCACCACTGGATATTCTGAGGATTCTATGGACTAATGCAATGATTTGCAGAATAGGTCACACAACTATTTCTTTGGAGACAAACTAGCATCCTGGTTGGCCTTTGGCATAATAAAGGAAATCCACAGTATATTTTTCACTTTTCATTTTACTAATTTCGGCTAGTTTGCACTTAAGCAGACACGCTTTTAAAGTTAGTTGACGGAGATAAATACCTGTACGAAAATACAAGGCCATGTAATAGCCATGTACAAGCCTTGTAGTTATGGCCTTGTAACCTTGTTTTAGCCTGGAATAGCCTTGCTGTAACCTTGTAAATGGCTTGAAAAATGCTAATTAGCCTTGTGGAAGCCTTGTGAAAACCTTGTGTTAGACTGGTTGCAACTTGGAATCTTACTGATAGCCTTGTAATTTTCTTCCAAGGCTAGTACAAGGTCATAACAAGGTCATAATCCCCTCTACAAGGCTAAAACTTGGCCTGTACAAGGCCAAGTTTAGCCTTGTAATTTTGTACAGGTAGCCACCTCCAGGCCTGCATATGCAGGGAACTGGGCATGCTTAAAATAGATCTTGTTTCTTAGCCAATGAAAATTGAATCACCACTTTCACGTGATCAGGTTTTCACAAGATCAAACAAATTCAAAATGGCTAAATGATCCGGATTCAGAGTTGTGTTCTCCTGCAAGAAACTAGCGAACTCAACGAGCTGGAAAGTTGTACACTTTGTTTTTGGAATACGGGGAAAAGGAAGAGGAGTTGTTGGACGAGCACGACGATATCCAGTTGTTATTAGGCTTCGAGACTTCAGCAGAGACAACACTAACAGAATGGATTTTGGAAACAGTTGAGTTAGGCGCCCAGGCCGATTGTTGCCGAAGACGTACGAAGCTCCCCCAAAACTCAGTCCGTGCATGAAAAAATTAGAAAAGCTGGAAGATGGATACGTTCACATGCTGGAAGATATTCGTATGCAAGAAAGTTCCACGAAAAGAGGGCAAGTGCGATTATAGAGGATGATATTATTTTGTTGTATTGTAGTTGTACGGCCTTGTGCGTTTTCCATCCAGGGGTTTCCCCTCTTCCTCAATTCAGTGGCGTTGGTGTGACGAAAGGCAATCGCTGATTGGTCAATTCATTTCAATTGAGTTGAATCAAAGTTATTTTTAGAAAGCCGTTGGCTTTAGCTCCGTCAACTAACTTTAACATTTCTCGGTGTGTGAATTTTGTACCGATTTTGGATGGAAAATGCATCAGTACTAAGATTAAAGTATACCTATTGAAGCAGCGGGGGCTTAGGGGTGGCAGCCCCCAAAAATTTGTAGCGAAACGAAATCATTGATTGCCGGTTCCTGCTGCAGTTTTAGGCCATGTTGACGTTCTCCAGTAAGTGCGAATTAGTCAAAGTACATTCGAATCTTGCATTATCCAATCACATGATAGGATTTACAGCCCTATTGTTTAGAAAGCCAATCAGCAGTTAGTTCTAACAATACAATTCAATTCAACCTCTGTTTTCCTTGGAAACTGTGTCCGCCAAAGTGCATTTGTCCCCTAATTTCTTCCATTGTGTTATATACTTGGTAATATAGAAATGCCTTGAAAATGATTCAGTGAGTCACCTTCAGTTCACTTTAAAACAATTTGAAAAGCAATTTGTGTCGAGGGCTTTTCGGGCTCCCATGCCCGTGGCTTATTATTACATTGTCTTTTCTGCAACAATGCGAAACAAGGAAAAAGACAAAAATAAATCCAACCCTTGTCTTTACTTCGATCTCGTGAGCTCGATTGTGATCTGTTTCCTACGGTACGCTGCTGTTTGAAAAGGGGCGAGGCACTCTGGATTACTCATTGTCAGTGAGCGGAAACAAAGCATATTATCATGACTCATTGACATTGCCCATGTTCTCTTCCGAAGTTCGCAGATTTGATCCTATTGACTGCATTTTAGTACAAGCTCTTGTAATGTCTTTATGAATGTCTTTGATTAAACACGTTTTACTTTTTAATTATTCATTGATGATCATCTGGGTTCACATTATAGAAAACCAAAGGTGTCGAACTCCGCACGTCGAATGAAGCTGCCAAAATAAATGGGCCTAACTAAGTAAACCGTCAACAACTCGATAACAGGCAAATTGCCAAAAACATGGCATCCAAATGGAAACAATAAATACTTCAATCACAGAATGGTATAATTTCCTTACCCTTTAAATACAGCATTTCTTGATACCCTTGTCTTGTATATTCTTTTGAAACTTGAAACTACAGGAATGACAATCGGGGAGAAGTATGATGAACGCCCATTATTATTGGCATTTCGCGCATTGGCCTTTTCCGTTAAAATGTCTTCGATTTTCCTGCCCACCATGTTGACTTACAGAAGTGCTTTGATTGTAGATCTCAATGAGTAATAAAACAGTGATCGGACATCATCTTGTGTTCATAAAACTTGTTCAAGTATCCACACATCTTCTTGGCATATCTCCGCCATCGAAACTGCTGCACTCAATCACTGATCTTTTCTTCAGCATGTTTATCATTTGAGTACGAAAATTCCGACCAATCAGTAGCCGCTAATCCATAAGTTGACCAATCAGCATTCAGCTTGTAATGGTGATTCCTTGTCGGCGAAAGATGCGGATTGAAAGTGTCGCAGCAAATCACGTGTATGTTTTGACTTAGCACAACAGCACAAACAAACGCGGTGCAAAGTTCAGAAGGGAGGCGGAGGGAGGCATTTTACTCCCGGGGGGGGGGGGTACTTCACATATTTTGGGTACGGGGACGTGCCATCGGGAAGGGTATCGATTTTCGCGATTTTGGTATAAGGAACGGTATCGATTTTCACGATTTTGGTATATGGAACGGTATCGATTTTCACGATTTTGGTTAAAGTATAAGATCGGATATACATTTTCGGAAAATTGGTATAAGGTCAGGTGTACTTTTTCGGAAAATTGGTATAAAGTCGGGTATGCTTTTTCGGAAAATTGGTATAAGGAACGGGTATGTTTTTGAAGCTTCGATGGCACGTCCCCGACCAAAACCTGGTCAAGTAACCCCCCCCCGGGATTTTACTGACACTTCGTCAATAAAAAAGTGCAAGCTCCCTAGTCATCGAATAATAAGGAGTTCAATCGATTCCACCATTTTACTATTTTAGTCTTTTTACTTGCCCAAGCATGTGATTTCCATGTCAACATGGAAGCTTGAAAATAATACAAACACAAATCCTTGAATTTACAGATGAATTTACTCCCCACCATGCTGATTGCACACGACAATTTTTCAGAGCTTGCATGTTTGAGGAGACAAAACTCGACAAAATTCGCTGAGCTTGTAACCGCATCCCTTAGTTTTGATTTTCACGCCAGCAAAATACAATTAGCAATCGCAAACAGAGGATGTCTACAGTTGATTAGCCAAAGCCACACAATCAAATAAAAAGGCACATTTGATGCCTTGAAACCTGGATGGCTAAATCATTCACACTGCATGTAAAAGTTGATTGCAAAGGAAAAACATATCAAATGCACATGGAATTCTATTTGGATATTTGCTCAGCTTTCGCATGCACTTCGAGTGACTTAGCTAGCAGAGAGGTTGAATCTTCGCAAAACTTTAGAGCTAAATCGCGTAAAAAATGTTATTGGCCCATATTCTTTCAAACCAATTGCTCAAAGGAAACTTTGTGCAATTTTGCGTCATGTCATCCCGAGGAGAGCAATTTTGATATCATCATTATTTTCAGAATTTAAAAGTTTGTGCTATTCAAGTTGACACTGACACAATCAAATTGCTACATCGTAAACCATAATGGCTAAAGATGTTTGCTTGCTGCCAAGCTGTAGAACTTCAAAAACCGAGTATTCCTTGTATTGGTCACATAGATTTCCTTCAATCAGTTTAGAATTTACTGGCGTATCTACGTAGAACTATAGCCTGTTTCAAATTAGACGTCACCTGCAAATGCCCGCGAATAAAAACAATGTAAGTGTTTTGCAAAGGAATTTTGCGTTAATGCAAATCTCAGGTGAATGAAAATTATGAATTTGGAAATTCATCCTAAATTTATCCCCTTATCCGGATTTGCTGTAAGTGTTGCATTATTCATCCAATATGCTGTGCAGGGCACATTTTCCAAGATTCATGCAAACGTATCAACAGGAGAGATGTTGGTTGTTACAAAACATCTGACCGATTTCACAATAACATTACGTTAAGTTTACCATCTCTACTATTACTGTGCCAACTCGCGTTGACAGTGATACCGATTTCTCAACAAGACTACAGAGTGTCCCAAAAAAATTGTTCAACGTTTGATTAAATGTAAAAAAATAACGAAATACTGAACAGGCTCCATGGTAAGATAACCATATTGCTGAGATTTTAAATTAATTTTAGACACCAGAAGCTAGCAAATCGGCTAAATATTCACGGAATTACAAGCTTTCGAAGTTCAAGTTTGTGCGAAAGCTGAAACCAGACGCCCCTAAATTGCATATTTAGTGAAAGTAGAATCTCATTTATTCAAAGCAAATCAAATGTAATTTGAAAAGCACTTTCGATAAACTAGCTTTCTATAACATTAAATCAAGGTTATGGATGCTTGGAGGAATCCTGTTCAGCACAATTTAGAATTGCCTCATCTCTCACTGATTAAGTTTTCATTCCGTGTTTTTAGATACTTGCAGTCTTAAATAAATTTTGGCAACGGTTACAAGAATTAGATAACTTTGGAAGTCCTATTTGGTTTGCTCTGATATCGAGGAGAGGTAAAACATTGGACAGCCTTCTTTTGCATCGATTTAAGGACGTGTTTTTGGAAAACAAGTCAGTTAGGGGCGTCTGGTTTCAGCTTTCATACAAACTTGAACTTCAAAAGCTTGTAACTCCGTGAATTTTTAGCAGATTCGCAAGATTCTGGCGTCTAAAATTAATTTGAAATTTTAGAAACAGGGATGTCTAACCAGGAGCCTGTACCTTTTATCGTTATTTTTTTCAACATTTAATCAAACGTCGAACAATTTTTCTGAGACACCCTGTATTATGATTACTTCACTGGGCAGTCGATCTGAAAAATACTGAAATTGAACAGACGATAAGTTTTTTAAGGTCTTGATCAATTTCCATGGAATTTGTATCAAAGTTCGAATTGAAGCTACTGGATTACAAATACTCTGAACGATTTCCATGATATTTTTCAGATGTACCTTCCACTAAAAAACCATGGCACCTATTTGGGACTTCCCAAAGAATTCGCTGTGAGTGCTCGAAAGAGTTTAAAGCTTCAGCTGACCATGAAAAGGTGTCAGTTAAAGCAAACAAACAACAATCTCGCTTCGCACATCAGTCTAAAATGTTCCAAGAAAAGGAAAGACAAAAAAGAGTAAATTATATTGCATTTTAGAAAATTGATCAAAACCAAGTTGATACATATCAATAATACAAAAGTAAAGAAAACTACGAAACGAGAATGAAACGTTAATCAAAAACTATTTTGTAACAAACCTTCAGGTATAAATAATCTAATGTGCAAATTTTCAGGCTATACAAATGTCATAATGAAGACCTTGCCACTTACATTCAGAATGATAGATGCTTTCTATTTTCTTCCATAGATAATTCTTTAACAAAGAAACGAGCATGAAGATAATTGTCAATTTACCGAGTGAGTCCGAAAATTTTCAGATTTTCGACAGCCTGTAGCTCACAAACAATAGACCTTTTAGCTATTTTACAAAAGAGCCTGGATCGAGCGTCACTTTTATACATTTTCATACGCGACGTTCGATCGAGTGTCGTTAGAGCTTCTTTCACAATTGTGAACATTCGAACATTCCACTAAATGTTTTTCGACTCTGATTTTTTTAGAGGCCTATTCATCAGATTCCTTCAACGGATAATTTCTGTCTAGCTTACATCTCAAATGAGATAGAACATCTACCGGGTGTCCCAAAAAAGTATACAGATTTGGTTTGATCCAGCGATATGATAGACGGGTTACAATTCGTCGTAAATTTCGCTCGTTTTTTATATTTTTGATTTTAACCTTTTCGCTCAATCGAGCAATTCCATTCAATTCAATCAGTAATTCTACTCAATAGCGAGCGAAAACTAGGGACGAACTGTAATAAGTCTAGCGATATGATTTAGGCCCTGTTCACGCTGCTCCGTTTTTCTACGAAAACGGAGAGGAAAACATCCGTTTTCGTGGAAGAAAGTGTTCACACTGATCCGCACAAAAACGGCACAAGAATGGAGTTTCGAAAACGCTATCAAAAGTGGATATCCACAAAAACGGAGGTTTTTGAAAACGCTCCAATGAGTTTCACAAAAACCGGAATAATGTGAACGCACAAAAACGGATATCTTTGGCTCCGTATTTGTAATCATGTGATCACGGTGAAGCGACAAAACCGGGTGTTTTCTCCTTCATTTTTGTACAAAAATGGAGCAATGTGAACAAGGTAGCTTCGATGCATCAAAAACGGATCAAAACACAAAGCTTTAATCAATGGCTTGTCTCTTTCAAAATGTTCCTCGCTAGTTAACTTGAACATAGATACCTCGTTTGTTGGTACTGTTACCTTGTGAGCAGAAATATTAATCTTGAAAGCTCAAATTTGCGTCCACCTCCAACCAGAGCTTTGGCGTTTTGGTCAAAACAAATTCTTGAAGTACAGCGAATAAATCAACGATAAAAAAAAAGCCTTGATAAAATTTGAAAATATCAGATCATATTATATTCTGATTGCTAGAAGTCACCCATTGTGCAGTATCTCAATTCTTGTTTAATTTCAGTTTTCAGTTTCGATGTTCTTCAAGAATTTGGTAAGGCCAAACAAAAAGCCAAAGTTCTGGTTCGAGTTGGATGCCAATTTGAGTTTTCAAGATTGATATTTCTACTCTCAAAGCACCAATATCGACAAGCAAGGTATCTATTTTCAAGTTAACTATCGAGGAACATTTTGACAGTGATTAGCCATTGATAAAACTAAATTCACATCACTGGACGCAACAAAATATGTAAACTTTTTTTCTGGGATACGCGGTAGTTTGTCAAAATCGTTCGTATCGTTCACAACTTACATGCGATTTTATAACAGTCCTTCATCTCCAAATCCTACATTTTAGCTGGTCTAAATCCTTGATGAAGTTGCAATGCTTTCAATATGAAAGGCAAGAAGCATAGACGATTATTTCGAGTTCCTCCTCTCCACTCCTGAGTTTTCGATAATCATTCACAGTTACTTTAAGTTCAAACTATTCAAATATATCAAGAATTTTCTACAGTAGCAGCTTTTCTACTGACGGACACGAAGCTGCTGCACAAGGGATTTTTAAAGAGCCAGTGTCTCCCAGGGTCCTTTGCGGGCACGCTGCAATTTCAGACTGTCTGAAAAGCAAATTCGGCAAAGCGGAAAATATGGAACCACAATAAAGTACCAGGTGTCTCCAAAAAAGTACTCCCGTTTGAAAAATCACCAAAATTTGATTACACGGCCGATCTTCAATTTTCTTTTTTTGTCAAGTAGATCAAGGACCAAATTATTTTCTAAGACATAGCTGATCTTGTCAATGGTTTGAAAATGAGAAAATTTAGCTCTTTTTAGGGCTACCTGGTTTTGAATCATACCGCAAAAAAGCACGGATGATTGCCAAATCAATGTCTTTGTGCTTGTCAAACTCCTAGTTTGGTCATAAATGACAGAAATAAATGCGCACTATCATTGGAGACTTCAATGATTATGAAAAATCTGAAAATTTTGACTCTCAGGCAAGGTTGAGTATTCTGCTTAAAAACTATAGTTCACAACAAGGGTTTTCAACATGTAAACGTTCTACCTTGCTCTATCAAAAGCAAACATTTTATCATTTGTGAATATTTTTGGGTCTTTGAAAAAGCAATTCAAAAAGAAAATTTCATTAAAGGTTTGATAATCAATTTTTGGTGATTTTTGGAACAGGAGTATTTTTTTGGGACACCCGGTAGCTAAACTGACAGAAAGTTTTATTTTAGTTGATTTTTCTATCAGTTCAACCAACTTTGATTTTCAGACAGGCTAAATTGCAGCGAGCCTGCAAAGAATCCTGAGTGATAATGGCTCCTTCAGGGAACATTTGACGACAAAACAAACATATAATGGCTCTTTTATTGAGGTTTCATTGTGTCGAGGCTGCCATGGCAGGGTCTGCTTCTAAAAAAAAGCTTACTACACGATTGGTATGGTTTACATTGAGCATATACGCTGACTATCACAGAGAAGAATATCTGCATGTTCACGTAACTAGCCTTCCTCTTCCTATTTTGAGTGCATTGACAGCAGACAAATAAGTTGCTATTTGATCGATACCAATACTACACTACCAATACCGGTAACGGTTCTTTCATCAGCATTGTCCTTATGCATGTGGTGAATCAAATAACTTTGGTCTTCGAGATGGTTCTTTCCCTTTGTGCACATACCTGAAAAGGATATAAATTGAATTCAGAGCATGAAGGATCAGGATTGTATTATTTGGATTCTGCGCCAACACGCATCATGGTAAAAACACTCAGATGAGCTAAAATTTAATATGATGTGTCCCTCCAGAATTAACCCACTAGGTTCTTATATGCGGGTTTTTACTGTGCTTCTCCCGTCCTAAATCTCTCAACATGGGTGTTCCTATATCTATACATATTTATCGTGAGTGGGCTACCACAATTGGAGAATTAAAATGTGACCCTGCCTGGGATCAAACCCGGGGTCTTCGTGTCAAAAGTTTCTCCAACACTCCACTGCGCCACTCAAGCGCAATCAAATGTTGGAGAAATCTGAAGTCATTCAGATCGCTGGGTCTTACACCACGACAGAAACCAGCTCTTTCGTGTTTCGGCATTAAGCCTTCGTCAAAGTCATGCATACGTATATAGAATCATTCGGCATCAGCTGACACGGTGAAACATATTTATCGTAAGTGGGCTGCCACAACTGGAGAATTAAAATGTGCCCCTGCCTGGGATCAAACCCGGGGTCTTCGTGTCAAAAGTTTCTCCAACACTCCACTGCGCCACTCAAGCGCAATCAAATGTTGGAGAAATCTGAAGTCATTCAGATCCCTGGGTCTTACACCACGACAGAAGCCATTTTTTGCTTTTCGTGTTTCGGCATTAAGCCTTCGTCAGAGCCATGCATACGTATATATAATCATTCGGCATCAACATCTAAACAGATGATTTTGCCATTGTAAAGTGTATCGATACATTGTGAGAGGAGTTGTTTTACCTATTGCGCTTCTTGCCCCCCCTCCCCTATCCCTGGAAGTTGAAGAGATCGATCAGTCAATAAAATATCTGAAGAAAAATCAAAAAGATTCTCCCCATCGCAATGTTATCAAAATGAACATGCCCATGCTTGTTTGGAACAAGGAAGGAAAATGGAAACGGTAGTTCAGGTGGTGATAAAAAGAAACATGATCCAATTAATTAATATGTGAACTGACTTTTAACTAGCTTATCAAAAATTCAACCCTGTCTGTGGCTGCATCATATATAAAAGTGCCAGCCTCACTTGATGAGAAGAATATCACCTTTAGACATTGAGCTACATATCCTCTCTGTATATTGAGCTACAATATGATGAAAGGATTAACAACTTGTTGAAAAATTGTTCAAAAGAGTCTACTCTTTTGCTATCCTCACTGCTGCAATAACACCTTCGAATCAACCTTGCAGGAACTCCATATAAATTTTTTTCTTTTGAAGGGAACTTCTTATAAGAAACTCACCTCCCAGAGTACTAAAGAATTAAGAAACTTGTTAAGAAACTTTTTTCATTTAATCACGGAAATCCTGAACACATTTTCATTTTATTTTCATCAATTTGTTGTAATTGTTGTATTACTATATTGGATACCGTCTAAAAAGTGGCAAGGCTTAAAAAATCTTCGTTGTAAAATGTTGACAGGGGCTCTGGATAAATTCAAGGAAACGCCTCAGAAACTCTTTTGACTTTGAGATTTCAAACTGGAGTTTGTCAGCCAACGTTTTGTCTCGACATAAATGCGAGACAGCATTGTACTAGATAATGGAAAGGCAAGGCATTCTAAATTATGAATGAATATACGTTTTTTGATGTACAGTATTTCTTTACATTTTGCTACAATAAAATAGATGGTCTTGAGAATGCTGGAAGGATTCACTACTGCATAGGAGCTCCCATAAATTGGTTCAATCCAGTTTCATGCCGAAACTTGCATTGCCCCTTTTGTCACCTTTCAATACGAGAACTCAATTAAAACAAATCCGAGTTAATTCTCAAAGCACCATTGCGGCTTGCATGAACTGGAATAAAATTCCTCTTCTCGTTCACATTGGGTCATATGACCAACCAAAGAAACCGCTGTTCATGAAACTAAGGGAAGTAACCACATTTCATGTCAATATTTTGAAATTTGATAATTCAATGTTTTGGTTTGGATTTGAAAGGACGAAATGAGGTGATTCCCTTTTCGGGATGCGTTTCTCGCCGACTCCACCTGATGTTGAGGCGATAGATGTGGTACAGTTGCGTTATGTTGTCTGGTTGGTGTAATGTGTGTTCAGACAAGGAAATGGAGCTTCGTGACGGGTTTTATTGAAAATGGAGAGTAGTGATAATTAATTTTGATGGCAAGATTTTTGCAAAAATAAGTGAAACCAATAGGTGGGAAGGTTCTTCCATAGTAAAGGTACCTGGGGATGTGCGGCGACGAAGGGTAAACTTTTTCGGACTTCTAGTCTAGCCAAAAGGGTATACTTTTTTGCAATTTTGGCCAGCAACGGTCTAGCCAAGGGTATCATTTTTGACAATATTGGTCAAGGAAATAGTAAAACTGGTCTAGCCAAGGGTACCATTTTCGTAAAAATTGGTCCAGAGAATGGTCAAATTGGTCTAGCCAAGGGTACCATTTTCGTAAAAATTAGTCTAGCCAACGGTACCCTTTTGAAGTTGCTCGCGGCAGACCCCTACCCAAAATTTAGCCAAGAGCCCCCCCCCCCGTGGCAGGGGGAATGATGTTGATCGCCAGAAAAGGGTAAATCGTAAAACATCAAGGAGGGAAGATCAAAAGCAGATAGTTGGGGAACAAGGTTTTTACGACATTTATTCTCAGTTTTCGCCTAACCATTCTTTTCCCAACCTTACCCATTCTACCTGTAGACCCGAGGGTATTTCGTTTTGATACACGTGCTTGTACTCCACGTGAAGTGGTTGTGCAGTTGCCGTTTTCAGCGCCAAGCGCTGGGATCGCAGTAGCAGAGAAGACCTAAGCGAGGCCGCGACCACTTGTCATGACGCTCAATTGGCGGGGCTCTACCTTGGATCGAACCCTGTCCGCCCCACTGTTCTGGCTGCAAAGCCAAAGGATTATAGCACTGCGCCACAACTCCTGCGAATGTTTTGATAAATTGTAAATCTTGGAATGTACCACAACGTGAAAATGATTTCATATTCTTTCCAAGGTAGTGACAGGTGATAGCCTGATCACTTGAGCCTGCACGCACGCAAAGGTAATGATTACTGTGGTGCCTTGTCGTGGAGTTTTCCATGCGTTCAGGGATCCGGAACAGTTGTTTTGCTTCACAACGAAACAATGTGGCTCACGGAGCCAAGTTGTGGTACATAGATCAAGGCTGTGGCTCACGTAGGAAGATTTTAGAAGAAACGATCATCTGTTTAGTTCCTGGGTGTCTCTTAGTAATATCATTCATGATTGTGTGACTTTGTTTTATTTGGTCATTGACAGGTTTCGGTGCCATCATTCAAAACGAAACTCTGCTGTTTGCAAATAAGCTATTTCGAAAGAATTCTCTTACGCAACTCGTCAAGTGTGCACACACTAACACTACTGCCGAGTACAATTTTTTGTCATATCAATGTATCTAAAGGGCGTGAGCAATGGTAAATAGGCTCGTCTATTAATAGAATAAAGAAAACATTCAAAAAGAGCATTTTTTATTTGGCTATCTATTGTTCACGGAGCGTGTACTACTTCAATTTAAATGGGTTATTTTAGATTTTCTGCTCTCCGCAAACTTTTAACCTTGTACAAACAATTTGAGAATGAATGAAACTGAAAAGCAATTCTTCTTTAAGAACCACCAGGCTGAAATTGTCAAATAAGACTCCCATTTTATAAGAACTAATCCATTGTATTCTTTGTATTCATTGTACAAGAATCCAGGCTTACCTGTAAAATTAGTAGAGTATGCACGCAGGGCATAGGTTCCAAATCTTTAACTCGGCGTAAAAAGGTGGGTGTAAAATTCTGTGATCTATTTCTTCTGATTGAGTGACTTCAAACAAACTTTAGTTACTTATCTTTAATTCTACCGTTGAATTTTTCAAAAATTTTGAATATTTTTCAAGATTGCAACCTGTCTTACATTTCAACTCATTTGAAGATGTGACGTCATCAAATTTCTAAATCATAAACCAGATGAGTGACAGACTTTTGCTTGAGGCCATATTGTAGGCATTCAGGTCACTGAAATTTACACCAGCCTTTTCAAAGATTTGGAACCTATGTTTGCACCCAGGCGAGTGTTTACTGTAGCAAATTTGTAGTTAAAGATTGTGAGTTACGACTTTGTAGCTGCTTGATGGCCACTACTAAGACATCAAAATAAGCCCTTTTCTGCCCATGAATAACTGACAAATTCAAAACAACAATTAGTTTTTATTCAATGAATTTCAAAATCAGGTATACCAGGTGCGCCAAAGAGAACTTCATATTTTTGACAGCTAACTGCAAGTGAATTTTCAATTTCTTTGCGTTTTCAAACAATCAACAGACCTGGATGTTCATTCTACCTCTGTTGTCGGAAAATGACTTCGAAAGTGTTTGATATCTTTGGCTAAATGTTTCTTTGTGATTGGCAGTCAAAAACACGAAGCTCATTTTGGAGCACCAAGTATACCGTATGCTTGAAAATGGTGCTCATCGACCAAAGCATTCTTTTAACGCATAATACGGTCTGCAAGAAAAGGGTAGGAACATTACTTACTTGGGTGTGAATTGATTTCTGGATGTGCTCCCCTTCATCTTTCCACCTGCAGCACTATTGATGGGTCCTAACATACTTTCGGGAACTAAAGAGAAAAAGATAAGTTTGGTTGGATGATCATTCTTTTAAACAACCTGAAGGCCCACTAGATATAAAAAACAATGTTTGCTTTTGCGTATAGTGCGTTGTAGGCATATGTAATCAAGTATTTTTTTAAAGAACGACAATGTACTGAGATAGTTATAAATAACAACGTATAATAACTTTCTCAGTACATTTCCGTGTTTTAAAGAATTACTTGATTACATATGCCAACTAGATATACTTTGACAATCTAATTATGGCATAGGTATCATCACTTATTTTCAGAAAAAACTTCAAATGCTTACGCAATTACAGATAAGAAAGAGCCTTGTCTTGCCAGCTGTTAATTACTTCAGGTTGGAATTACTCCGAACGTTCCCTCTCAGGCCGCCCTTCCTGAGTTCCACGACAAAAATGACTCGTATTTAGAAATGTATAGGCTCAATAGAATCTTAGGCTCAACTCAAATAACTATCTGCAAACACACATATATAAAGTGCGGATGAAGAACGAACGAGAAATAGACAAAAATTTGACGTTTTTTAGCACACTAAGGCCTTTAAAGTCATTACTATCACCAGAGTGTGACTGACAAACTGACTTGAAATTGTTATAATAATACTGAGATTAATATGTTGTTGCATATATATGTATATATATATATGCAAGAGGACTGCAACTTTCATTAGAATATAGGCTCAAATTCGATATAGACTTTACTTCAGGCTCTCTAGAATCAACTCCCCTCAACTGTGGCGGACTGGCCCACCGGCCTACCGGCCCGTGGCCGGTGGGCCCCCCTCAAAATCTTGCAAAAAGGGCCCCTTTTTGCTGGAAAAGGGCCCTTTTGCGAAATTAGGAAGTTCTTTAGTAGATCTGCATTCTTGAATAATGGACATCTCACTTCACATTTGAATCCTACCATGTCAGTGAACTTGTTCAAAGAAATGAACACAGTCGAGAGTGAAGATACGGTAAAGGCCCCGTCCACTTCTGTCAACAGATGCTTCTTGGGATTCTTTCAAAGAAAATAGTTGAGTTTTGGTAGTGTAGGGTAAGACTCTCTCAAAAATGCCAGAAAATGACTGGGAGAATCGTTCTAAGCCAAAATAAGGCTGTCAGTTTCAAAAATTTTCCAGGAAAAACTTTGTCAAGGCCTCCACTTTGGTGGCACGCACAAATTGGATTGCTGCAGCAATGTAAAATCTTTTGCGCGAAAATGTTTATAAGAGTGTTGATTGATAGAAAACTGCTAAAATAATTTTGAAAATTTCAGCCACAGAACAGATATTCATTCACAAAATTGCCTTGTGGATGCTAATTCATAAAACTGCTGTTTCACTTGATAAAAACTTAATTTAAAGAACGACTGTTGACCAGCATGCATTGCGCGTTGCCGTCGCGAAGTGAACCACAGCTAGATAATTTCGTATATGATAAAATTAAGTCCGTTTTAAATCCTCCAAACATGGGATTGGAAGACGTGTTCTAAGCCAAAGTTGAGGGAGTGTCCTAAGAGATTTTCCTGGAGACTTTGCCCCCAGACACCTCATTTTGATACTCCATCAGTCAGTGGCGTGGCCAACGGGGGTATGGGGGGCAATTTCCCCCCTTCCCACTTTTGTCGAAAGATGGTCCTCGAGATTCCTCTAAAACCGAGGAGAAAATGACTGGGTATAGGTTGGGTAAGAATTTTCCGAGAAATGTTAAATCTTCCATTTTAGCACTGGCAAGCATGATATTGCGACATGCATTCTAAGCCAAAGTAAAGGATCTTTCTTCAAAAATTTTCCTTGTGCTCTGATTCATAGGATAACTGTCACAAAACGATCAAGGTTTCCTTGTAGCTAATGGCAAGCATGATATTGGGAAATGCATTCTAAGCCAAAGTAAAGGGCGTGACCCCAAAAATATTCCTGGGGGCATCGCCCCCAGACCCCCTCCTTTAGATTCCCCCTACTTCATTTACCCTCACCACGCCGCTGCCATCAGTAAATTTTCCCTGGCCACACTGCTGGGGGAGGTTCGAGAAAGGGTTGCTCAACAGTTTGTGAAACGAAAACATTATAGATCATCTGGCCCACAATACTCTCAAAAGGTCAGAGTTACTTTTATAAAATAGAGACTACGTAAAGATTTTAATCATGCCATGATAAGGTATAAGCCTCATTTTCAAAGAAAGTGAGTTTAGCTTTGCTATTGGTAAGAAATCGAGGAATTGCGACGAATTTTGTGCATGACCACACCCTCATGATGTAGGCCACACCCACTTAGCAGGCCCGTAGGAAGCGGGGGGTAGGGGGGGGGCTGAAGCCCCCCAATAAATTTTTAAAACAATGGTGCTACGTCACATGACTTAATTAGATGTATTTTTCTCTATTGTTTTAAGAACAATTGCTCCCCCCCCCATCCGAAGCTTCTTTAAGAACAATTGCGCCCTGCTTAGGGCCCCCTTAACTCATCCATGGCCGGTGCAAAAATCAGAGCCAGTCCGCCACTGCCCCTCAACAACAAAACATGTCTCTCTTGAAAAGTCAGTGGGCGTAACTCCCCCGGGGGTTCATACCTAAATTATCTAACACCAGCTGGGAAAGAAACTTGCCGAACGAATTTCTTTCAATGCAGAAGCACGAGCAAGCATTTATTGATGTCTTACTTTACACGATTTGAATAAAAAAGATATTACCTGTTTGAAAAATCATATTGCAGAGATCATCCAACCGATTTGAAACATTTAAACACGAGTAGCTGATTGAGGCTTTAACTTAATTTTGAGAATGTTCATGCAATTTTAAATGCTCTATTGCACTCTCAAACGAACGATTCCCTGAAAATTGCTTTCCGTTGGTTCAACATATACGTGAGTGGTTCAATTCAATTCGTTTTATTTTAACTTTAGGATAGTAAAAGGACTGTTTTCTTTGCTTAGAGTATAGCTTTCTTGGCAAAAAAAAATTGAAAAAAATGAACTCTCCGATCAAAGATGAGTAACAAAATGAAAGTTTTTTTTCCACAATCTTTCTCGGTTTGTTTGTGGCTGTTTTTGAGCGAATCAAGGAAAGTGATTTTTGGCTAGTTCGTAATTCCTCAAGGAAATAACGCATCAAAAAAATACGAGTAAAATCTCAAAAATGCCAGTGTTGAATTTTACTGGTCGGTTGGAATGTTTTTGCAATATGATTTTTTGAACATGTGATGGACATTTTTACCCATCTGTCCGACAGACCCATCGAAACTAAAGTCTATCTCAAAAGATATCACGTAAGATTTGCGATGACGCAAAAGTACACGTGCAAAACATTTTAATTGTTTTCATTCGCGCGCGTTTTCACGAGACATCTAATTTGAGACAGAATTTGAATACATTTATGTCAATTCGCTGGAACTGCTTTCAGGTACTCAACATGTCCAAAAATACGTTCAATGACGTTTGTATGAGACTCTATTTCATTCCATTGATTGTACAAACAACGTAAGCAGGTCATTAATCGCACCACAATATCACCTGCCTTGACGTATTACACTGTACTTTTTACGTCACAATTCAAGGTGGCTGTGGTCCGTCTCAAATTACATGTCACGTGCAAATGTCCGCCAATATACGTATACAATTCAAGTCTTTTACATGCTTAATATAAAGTTTGCGCAATCGCAAATCTCACGTGACATCTAATTTTAGCCAGACTTTAAACATAACGAGTTCACGTGTCGGGGATTATCCATTGTTCATCCATTGTTCTCTGCAGTTTGTTTGGTGGCTTCACCCAAGCCACAAAAAAGTGACCGTTAAAAATCCACTTATATCCGAGCAATCGTAGAAGATATGAATGTTTGGTTTGTTCCTTCGTGAAGTACAAGGATTAATGCCCAAATAGCAACTTTCATTTTGAAAAAATAAGAAAATCCTGTGTGATATCACCTTTCAAAAAACTGCAAAAATCATCGTTTTGTTTACATTTTGACGACGGAGCCCCTTTAAACAATGTCTGGCTTCCCATCAATTTAGATTGAGTTCAATTAAAATTTCACATTTTCGCTACAACAGACTATCGAAATGTTTTTGATGATGATGACCACAAACATTTGAAAGTAAAAAGACATGCAGATAATGATGATTAATACCGAAACTACAACTGGAAACACTGAAATCTTCTTCGTCACACGTTTCTTCTCTCCACAGACCTACCTTGCATCCGAAGGCAGTTTTAGGACACTGAGAAGCTAAGCTTATCTAGGCAATGTCCTGGTCCCTTCTCCCTCGATGTGACAACACCTCACGATTCCTTCAGTATTGAATTACAGAGAGTTGGCGACTCTCTTCAATCTACGTAGAAGGTTTGACAAGGCGTGGCGGGGACACGAACAACCAACCCTCAGATTGGTAGACAGGCGCGCCACCACCGAGCCATCCCCGCTGAGCCGTTGTCAGACGATGTCTTTGTGACCAACACAGTTATGTCTACAGTGCACTGACTTACAAACCGAGACAATTCGAACTTAAGGCATTAAAAATTCGACATGCAGAAGGAAAAATTTGAGTAGCAACTGAAGTCCCACTAATGAGAACAAGTAATGGTCAGCGAGCTTTCTCATATCGTGGTGCTGGAGTTTGGAACCTCTTGGATTGTGAAGTCAAGCAGGCATCCTCATTCAAAGCATTTAAAGAAGCTTTGAAAAAATAGTTTATTTATTTACTCATTTATTCATTATTGTAATTAAATTAGGGAGGCATCAAAGCAAGTTTACACTCGGTTATATCTTAAAGTTAGTTGACGGAGCTAAGTAGAGGCAATCTATAAATAGGACAAAGAAACGCCTACGCACGTAATTGCTCCCCTAGTCAAAAGATATGCATGCACGTGTCGAAATCATCAAATACAATAGGCTAATTTTAGACCTGCATATGCAGCTCTTGAGTTAGCTATTTATCTCCGTCAACTAACTTTAATATGAGCAAATACAGTTTCCTCCCGTTATAATTTGAAATTTCAATGGTTTTACTTTATAAAACACGCCAGTATAAGGAACGATACAGAAACACGTTGACACCTTCCCGCAATTTTGGATCCAATAGTTTTCTATGGACGAAGCCCGTAGGATCAAAACGTTGTAAAAGCACTGCTTATGTAAAGGAAGTGCAGTAACACATCACAGAGTAGCAAGCAAGTTGTTTCTATTCGAAAGGTTACAGCCATTACAACGGAGATAAAGAGCCTTGTCTGTCAGCAGCCATTATTTCTATTACACCGAAAAAAGCCGTACAAAGTCGGCATAAGTCAATAGCTGCCGGAGCCTTTTGCAGAGTCCTAGCGGGAAGACCAACTACTTGGATGGCAAGATTAACAAAAAGGTATTTACCAGGCATTATATCTGGTGTAAGTGGGGTTCCATCGGAGTGATGTGTGGCAGGATTGTATGGAGGAGGAACATTCTGTCTGCTGCCTTTGGGCAACAAAAATTGGTTCCAGTAGTCTGATGGCAAGGACATCAAGCGTTCAACGACCTACAAAATAAAACAAATCAATTCAAAGAACGACTAAGCAAACTGAGCATGCAAATAGCTTGTCACTCCATTGAAGTTCACGCATCATAACGCCAGTGCCGTAACGAAAATATCCTGCCTTGGAAACAACCACTTATATATGTCGAATCCCCTGTACGATAATGTTGTAAATACTTGTCTGATTTAATCAAACGAGGTCTCAAAGTCTAAGCTGCAGCCTCTTCTAGCTGGTAACTTAAAAAAGAGATGACTGAAATCACGGCTCCTCCACAGCAGCCATCCAAACGGGGCACAAGTTGTTTGGGCATCCTGTAACATTGAGAGTTTCGACATGACGAAGAAAGCAAGGCGAAGATGGAATTATGATGTTACTGCAAGCTGTTGAGATTAATGCGTTGCATACTTCTTTGAAGCTGGTTAAAATCTTTGAAAAGAGTTTTAAAACAGTTATATTTTGCGTTTTGCACTAATAAACAATTTCAATGTTTAAATTGTTAGCAACCAAAAGTGTTGGCGATTTTTAGTTTCGGTGACCAGTTTTCATCGGAATTGAATGAACACAGCCCGCACAACTTCATTATCCATTAGTTTTTCAGAATTGTCCTCACCTTCGGCTGAATTTTAAGATCTTCAAACATTTCAAGATGTGATGGATTTGATGAGCGATGTCCAACAATGGTAGGTCCAAGAACCTTAGCCAAATTCGTAATTGGCATTTGACAAGTTGGTGAATGTGCCACTTTCTGGAAATGAACAATCAAATATGCCAGTGTATCTCGGTTGGCAGCAGGTAGCTCGCTAACACATTGAAACATCGCACCATCACTGACATCTGAAGAGGCTGAAAGAAACGATTGAAAATATATAAGAGAAAATACTTTTAATACGTTCAAGGAAAACCGTTAATATTTTGTTGCAAAATGATAGGGGAGTGACAACACACGACCGTAGTTTAAAGATCACTGAGGCCTCTTAAGGCTAATTTCCAGTGAGTGGAATTTTCCCAGCGGATGGAATTTTAGACAATAAAATTTCGCTCGGCTGTAACGTTCTATTTAATTCCAGAGCGATATTTTCTTTCACATACAATAGAAATTCTGCCCGCTCGGAAAAAGCCACTGACTGGAAATCGGCCTTTAAGTCGAATTAGCGTGCTGCGCATGCTACAGTAAAGCTTTAAAGCGAATAACCTGAATTAAAAGATGAGATCTCACAAGTTTATAAATAGCCTATTGTATTTGATAATCCATCGAGTGGCGGAAGAAAGCAAAGCTAAAGAACACAATGGAAGTATTAGGTGTTTCTTTGTCCTATTTATAGACAAGCGCTATATCTCAGGTCATTCACTTTAAATGTGAAAGTATCTTCCAAAAATTAGTAATCCTTCCCTAAAACCTAGACTGATTACGATGAGTCCCAGTAATTGCTCATCAAAACGAGACTTACAACCGACCGAGAACGATCATACTCATAAGATTACGGCACTTTTTTGTCAAAAGCTCAAAGTAGAGTTTCGAGGAGCTTGGCATGACAGAACTGTGTGTGTGTCTTTTATTTTAAATCGAAAAATTGTTAGCTACTAAAGCAACTAGTCTAATTCGATTTAAATACGAAGTCACAACAGAACAAAGTCACGCGGAGAAGAATACCATGAAAACAGCTGGAGACAAGTTCGAACTTTGTACGCAGGTATTTGTGTTGTCTTTGCCAAACATTAACTGATTTTTTGTGAAGTTTTAAGATCGGTGTTGCATTGCCTAGGTCCATATCTAAATGAGGCAGAAGTAATAATTCTCAAAATTATGATGTTTATGGTGAGTTGTAGTTCGAGCGTCCGGCAGCTTGTTAATAGCGACAACTACGACCATGTAATCAGTCTACCCGACATCAAGAAATTCCAAGACCCCCCGATAAATAATGGCAAATTTGGAAGAATATTTGCCCCCGCCTCTAAGATCAAGCGAAATGATACTAAATATAGATGAGCTAACTCTTGTTATAAGAATAAACTACTCACTGACAGCATCACTGAAAGCTTCGTGCAAAGCAAAGGTGACTAGTGGTTCTGTTAGATTTCTCAAGAAGTCCTTCAAAGTTCCACAAATCACATGGATGTCTCTGTACTTGCTCTGAAAAGAAACAAACGAAGGCAACTTTGTACAATTCACCAAAAAACTGCGCCATAATCAGCTGTCAAAAACTTTATGCAAAGTCTTATATTCAATAGACTCAGATTTTATCCAGTTACCGTAAATTTAGTTGCATTTGGGTATAAACTATTGGCTTTCACCTTGTAATACTAAGATCAGTTCAGTTGTTGTGTCACATCGCATCTGATTACAGATCTTAACGATCAATGTTCCCTGTCATCGGCTTTTTGGGTGAAAACTTCAGCATTCTTTTCGTTTGTCAGCAGTTTCAAGAGATCAATGTATGTCATTCTTTGCTCTCATTTTCTCACGGTTCAGATAAGGTTGGTTGCAGTCGGTGCTCGCTGGGGATAATCTTATAATTTTTTGGGTAAAAGTTTACTGTCACCGTTCACATCAAGTCGTTCTTTTGGTGCAGGTCGTTATGGTCGTTTGTTCCAACGAATCCATTACCTTTGACAACTACAGTAACAAAACAACCCACAAAACAGCAACAACTATTAGGCTGATTTTGTTATGCTCGTTTGTTCCAACGACTATTACCTTTGACAACTACAGTAACAAAACAACCCACAAAACAGCAACAACTATTTTAAGAAAACTTAGGCTGATTTTGTTATGCTCGTTTGTTCCAAAGACTATTACCTTTGACAACTACAGTAACAAAACAACCCACAAAATAGAAACAACTAGTTTAAGAAAACTCAGGCTGATTTTGTTATAGTCGTTTGTTCCAACAACTCCATTATCTTTTAAGACCACAGTAACAACCCGCAAAACAGAAACCACTGTTTAAGAAAATTCAGGCTGATTTCGTTGAGAAATTGTACCCTCATATAAGAAACCTAACTACGTTTACACTGTACCAATATAATTATGATGCGCTACAAAGTTGGTACGGTTCGGAAGCGTTTACACTGCTCCTGGGTGAGATTTTTCTATAGAAAAAGAAGAACTAGAGTGTTACTATAAGTTTTAATGGGAGACCCAACAGGTTGTTTCATCTCGCGTCTTCCTACTGTACAACGACTTAGACGATCCAATGATAGGCTCAATGCTGTCTACAACGTGCACTTACCAGATCAGGCATTTTGCCTCGCAGTAATTTGTCTCGCAATTCTCTTACTTCTTTGTCAGCGCTGAAGAAGAGGTCAGATATAGAATTATGTAACGCTGGCTCTCACGCCTTGCAGAAAATTGCAAACAATCTGATTTTGCACATAACATACTTATTCTAATCCTCTCCATACGACTTGAGATAGAGGAATGTTCAGCCAAGTTTGCAAAATTTTTGGGGGGAAACATGGTTTTGAGCACGAAAGCGAAAACGTGTTACGGGGGCAATTGTAACGCTTGACCATTGATTTCAAAACTATTACAGCGTCACAAAAATTGGTTCCACTTGATGGAAACTAAGGTCAATGTAATTCCAAGAGATGCAACTACAGTATCATTTACCTCCAAGAGAGCAATTGATCATCATTTAGACGATATGGCTGATTCGTCAAATGCTACAATTGACCCTGGTCTCCCTATGAATAAATTTTGTCGAAAACTACCGCGTCAATTAAAACCCAGCTATAAACCTTGACTCACCCGGACACACGATAAATACCGACTTCATCAAGACCACGTCTTTCAATCTCTTGCACGCATCGTACCTGCGTGTAAAACACGATCATTTGAGCAAGAAATATGATTTAACTACAGAGGGTGGTAAAGGGTATTTCGTGAAACGTGATCGGCCATATTTTTTTCTCGTGAAACGTGAAAAACCATTATTTATTGACGTGAAACGTGAAAGTGCAAACGCTGTCCGTGTAACGTGAAAGCCTGTATCCATTTACGTGGAACGTGATTTGCAATAATTTCCATAAATAGATTAGCCAAATCTAATGGGTTACAAATGCTTCGAAAAACTAAAAAGTTTTGCATGAACATTATAGCATTTTTTGTGTTTTTGTTGATGTTTTTCTTGTTTTTAACAAAAACTTGCAGTTTGGTGCAAAAAATAATATTCATGCTTCCACGCGGCTTACACGATCATACCCTTCACAGTTTCTTCAATTATCTCTTATTGTCATTTGGGTATGGGCTCTGGAACCTCAAGAAATACTATTGACCAATAGGTGTTACTTTGCTCTATGGTCCAGCAGGCCCCATTCATCTCTTTAGGTGCTCAATGCTAGCCAGTGTTGCAGACCCTCCAAAAAGGATAATGCAGGCCCGTCAGAGCCAAAAGACTGTGATCCAGGGCATCGAATTTATACCAAAATTGGAAATTTTAGATTCCGGATTGATTTTGGGCTTGAGACATACACCATAACATAGGGGTTAATTTGCCGCAAAACAGTTTCAAGATCAGGCCACAGAAAGCAGAGATATTGATCTAAATCAGAACTTTGTTTACATAACCTGTAGAGGCATGGTACTGTAAATTTTTAGATGCTTTAGCAACTAAATTTTAACAGACCTCCAATGAAAGGACTTAAGGTGACTGGACCTCACTTACATGTTAAAACAATGTAATAATTAACATTTGAGACATTTTGCAAGGCATTTTGTTAAAATCTTAACTCTTAAATCTTAAAAAATTTACAAAATACGATCATTGCCTTGGAAAGTTTTCACTTGCTGCAGCAGGCTTAAATGCGTAAGAAATGACAAACCATCGACCTTTCATCGTTTTTCAACAACGGGGAAGCTTTCCGTCTCACCTTATCTAATTTTCATAAACAATTTACAATAATGTAAAAATCATGTACAACACTTGTGAAATGAAAATTGCCCTCAAAATTTTTTGGCACACATTGGCACGAGCCCTTTGGTAGAAACTTGCAACAAAGCTGCTTCTAATTTTTTAAATTGCTTTGAAGAGCATAACGAAACAAATATTGTTTTTCTTTAGCTTTTAATTTTACAATGGATTTTTGAAGACTGACATTTTTCAGAAAAGTACTATTGTTCAACAGACGATTGCGGTCAGGAACTTAAATTTTTTAAGATTTAAGAGTTAAGATTTTAACAAAATGCCTTGCAATGGTGGTTAGGAACCTTTTACCAAGATGCAATGCGTTCTAATTATGAATCTTTAACGATTCTGTAGGAATTTGATTAAAGAACGCGATGCATCTTGGTAAAAAGTTCCTCGCTGCCATCTTTAGCGTAATCGTCTATTGTCTAAAAACGGTCTCAAAAAGGCAAAATTTTCAAACACGCTTATTGCTTTTTTTTCTTTATTCATTTAAAAACAACAACTATTTACAAAAACAACAAGGCTAATTAACTACGTGCCATCCATAGTGGGAAAGGACTTACAGTCAGCGAGTTCCCACTATGTATGGCACTTACAATTTAAATCTAAATCGTTCCAAGAATAGTCGTAAGAGAGGGACAGCCCAAGAGCACACAATTCGCAATTGTGATTGGCATGGCGCTTTAAGGTATGACGAGCAACATGAACAACTCAGAGATTCTTCTGAGGTCCAGGCTCGAGGAATCTATCAAGAGTTAGGAATTTAGTGCCTCCAGGCCGTCTTTCTCTTACGACTATATTCCAACAAAAGAGGAAAAAGCAAAATTAACAGAAGTACACACAGACACAGACATACGACAAGAACACTACAGGCATAAACTAGACAGATACAGTGCACGAAATTCCTGTTTTCAAGGGCTATGTCAATTTTCGTAGTCTATTGAAACAAAACGCCTGGATGATTTGATGTACTCTAAAGTAGCTTCAAGAATAAGTCTGTTGACAATGTGTGGAAGTTCAGAACTTCCATACAACATCAGTGAGCAAACGAAATCGTCATCAAAGTTGGATACATCCAAGCTCAGAATTTCCGAGAGCTTATTGCCTTAAAGCAAGCATTTAGAGAATCAGAATAAGACTGGACTGAAATAGATCGTTAAAGGCTGAGCCTAGAAACAAGGAATTGTAAACTGCGATCAAAGCAGTGCCATGCCTCTACGCTTGCAACATTAGGAACAACAACAACGACAACAACGACAACTTGCAACAACGCTATGCTTGCAACAAATGGTCACATTAACCCCTAGGTTATGCTCCATGACGCCAGCCCAAAATCTAGCTGGAATTCAGAACTTTATTTTTTAGCAATATTAGATAAAAAGGGCCTAATAGGTCACAGTGCAGAGGGCTTGGTGGGGTCTTTTAGCCCCTTAACAGCTTTCAAATATTTGTTCCTTGAAATGCTCCGAGACGAGAAAGCAGCTTGAATAGCGCATTATTGATTTTTGGCTGATATAAGTTCTAGTTTTCAAATGCCCGTAAAAAAGAATTTCGTTGGTAATGATGTGCATCAATCAAATAGTGCAGAAATGTTACACGAGGGTCGTTTTCCGGCGATCTACTGTAATAGGAATGGTCTCAAAATTTTCCCAGGACAAGCCCCAGACCTCCAAATTTGCTTCCTCCACATGCAGCTCCCTAATACGAAAATCGTCCCAACTGGCTTCTTTAGTGGGGTCAGTGCATCTGCATTCTCCCATAGCCTAGTGATAATACATTTTCCCGTGAAGCGTGAAAACGCTATATTTTTAAACGTGAAACGTGAAATTGAACATTTTATTTCCGTGATTCGTGATCCTGACCCCCCCTTTACCACCCTCCGTCTTCACATACCAAAATGAACCATAAACATTTACATGATTAAAAAGTCTTACAAACAAATAACATGTCTTACTATCAAAAATGTACCGGGTTTCCCAAAATGATGTATTATCGTTTGATTGCTTATATGTCCATAGCCAAAACGTGTATTCCAGGATGTTGATTGTGGTTTATGACGATGTTTTCAGATGTTTTCATGTCGAAAAGAAGATCGATAAACCTTCAAATTCATGCCTTAGATGGCATGAAAAAGAAAGGGCCTACCTATCCAGTCAACAAGTTGGATGTGATACAAAAGGCTGAGCTTATATGTCGTCCAGAGAATACCAATTCAGTTAATACTGAATTCAGATGGGTGGGTGGTTTAGAGAATGCGAATACGAGTTCATCCTTTTGTATCACATCTAAAATGTTGACTGGAAAAATAGGCCGTTTCTTTCGCATGCCATCTAAGGCTGGAATTTCAGCAGGTTTATCAATTTTCTTTTCGACATGAAACATCGTTGTAATACCACAACCAACATCTTTAAATACAATTTAGCCTTTAGGCAATCAAATAAAACAAAGTTTTTAAAAATCGGTTCATTTGTTATGGATGTGTAAGCTATCAAACGATAATACATCATTTTGGGACACCCGTTTTCTTACTGTTGAATTCCTAGCTTTGTACTATGCCGCAATTTTTTCTTTGTCCATATATCCTGTTGAACTTTAATTTATGGCGGAGGCTAGATAAGCTCCGCTGCTTTTGCGTCGCGTAGAATAAATATATTCTTATCTTACATTGTATCAGGCTGCTGTGTTTTGCGAATAAAATTGAATGAAAGTTGAATTGAATTGGAATTTAACTACGTATGACTAAAAACAGAAAGATACAAATGACAGCGCTCAATCGATTGCTAGAATCTAAAAAATTGGTCTCACCACAAGTCTGGGGATTTTTGGCTCTTCTTTTGTAACGTATGATTCAATAGTTCCTTCCTGTAAAGAAAAACTTCGCTAAATTAGCCGAAGGAGAGATGAATAATCAGCAGCACAATGGGCAAATGACTGCGAATAAATTACCAGGTGTCCCAAAAAAATGTATACGGATTTGGTTGACTCCAGCGCTGTGAATTTAGCGTCAATCAATGTCTAATCACTCTAAACATGTTTCTCGATAGTTAACTTGAACATAGATACCTCGTTTGGTGGTATTGGTTCTTTGAGAGCAGACTTGTTAATCATGAAAGCTCAAATTTGCCTCTTCCTGCAAACCAGAGCTTTCGCCGTTCGTCCTAAGCAAATTCATAAGGTCGATGATAGAAATCGATAATAGCCTTGGATAAAATTTGAAAAATATTAGATCTTGTGTTTTTATGTTTTCCAGAAGTCAACCCCCAGTCACCCATTAGACAGTTTCTAAATTTTTCATTAATTTCAGTCCTTAATTTCGATGTGCTTCAGGAATTTGCTTGGGCCAAAAGGCCAAAGCTCTGGTTTGCAAGTGCACGCAAATTTGAGCTTTCAAAAAGCACCAATACCAACAAACGAGGTATCTATGTTCGAGTTAACCATCGAGAAACATTTGAGAGTGATTAGCCATTGATTAAAGCTAAATTCACATCGCTGGAGTCAACCAAACCTGTATATATTTGTTGGGGCACCCGGTACGTTTTGAGAACATTTGGGAGCACAATAGCTATCATTATACCGTTTGCGCCAAAATAAACTATGAATTTTTGGTAGGCCAAGATAAATCGTACACTGGACCAATTTTGAAGACTCACGACAAAATCTTTTGCAGAGAGCCTGAATTAGATTCCAGGATTTTTTGCAAAAGTTTTTGTCTTCAGTTTTGGAGCTAGAAGCGAGTTTCTTAAAATGTTCGCTTTCGAAAACACTGAAAACGATAAAAAAACGCCGATAAAATTTTCTAAAGACTCGACATGAATAGACAAAGAGAAAACGTTTTCGAGGTGATTTGGGGATTTAGAAATTGATTGGTGTAAACTTCTGCACGAGCATTATTTCAAAGATTGGCCTGTTATGCAATTCTGCAGTAGTTGCAATTAAGTGCCGCCCTAAGCTGTTACAAAATCAAAAATTCAAGAAGACTGCATGCTTGCTGGTCTCACGACGCTTCCCTGTTTGTCTTTCTAACCCCCACAAGAGACACAAATGCAACCTGCACCAAAGCATAAATTCAATTAATTCAATTAATTCAATTCAAGGAAATACATTTATTTGTATCATCAAAGGTATTTTTACATTCCTTCCAACCTAGAACTAACACTCGTGCATTGGATCATAACTGGTCAATTTCTAAATCCCCAAATCATCACAAAAACGTTCTCTCTTTGTCCATTCATGTTAAGTCTTGGATAATTTGATTGACATTTTTTGACCGTTTTCACCGTTTTCAAAATCGAGGATTTTAAGAAACTCGCTTATAGCTACATAAATGAAAGATTGAAAAATAATGCATCTAATTGAGGATCTTAGCTAAAGTATAACTCATAAATCTTCAAAATCGGTCCAGTACACGATCTATCGTGGCCTGTCAAAAAGTGCATTGTATATTTTGGCGCACCCGGTAGCTATGAATAGCGTTCTGTAATTGACAATAGCTTCATAACAAAAACCGTGTCCCTTTCATCCCTGGAAGGCATATGTGGTCCACCGCGAGATGTTCTATTTTCATACCGTAGACATGTTAATAAAACGTGTCACTTACAAAAAACTGCAAAGGCTTCCAGAAAGCGTTGCTTTCGGAGCAAAAAACTGTATCCATCCTAAACCTACCACTTTTCATATGGCTATAAGAATATGTGCCAAACTTAAAGACTTAAAGTTATGTTAAATACCGGGTGTCCCAAAAAAATGTATACAGAATTGGTTGACTCCAGCAAAGTGAATTTAGCTTTAATCAATGGCTAATCACTCTCAAAATGTTTCTCGATAGTTAACTTGAACATAGATACCTCGGTTGTTGGTATTGGTGCTTCGAGGGCAGAAATATAAATCTTAAAAGCTAAAATTTGCGTCCTCTTGCAAACCAGAGTTTTGGCCTTTTGGCCTAAGCAAATTCCTGAAGCACATTTAAATTTAGAACTGAAATTAATGAAAAATTAAGAAACTTCCCAATGGGTGACTAGGGGTGACTTCTGGAAAACAGAATAACACAAGATCTAATATTGCTCAAATTTTATCAAGGCTATTGTTGATTTATACGCTGTGCCTTAAGAAATTGCTTAGGCCAAAAGGCTAAAGCTCTTGTTTGGAGGAAGAGGCAAATTTGAGCTTTCAAGATTGATATTTCTGCTCTCAAAACACCAATACTATCAAACGAGGTATCTATGTTCAAGTTAACAATCGAGAAACATTTTGAGAGTGATTAGCCATTGATTAAAGCTAAATTCACAGCGCTAGAGTCAACCAAATCCGTATACGCGTTTTGGGACAACCGGTAGTCTGCATAAACCCAAAAGAAGGAATCTGCTAATTCATGATTTTTAATGGCACACCTGATTGGCTAAACTTCGGTTGACATGAAACTAATCACATGAAACGCATTTTGTAACAGCAGTTCTTTTTGTTTGCAAGAAGTTATACTTGATCATTATCACATGGGTCACATGATACACGACAGAGCAGGTCGGTTTATCATCACCTTAAACACGCCTTCGGAAAATGCATCGCAAGTATGAATACTTTTTGATCGCGAAAACGTCAAGTGACTATTACGTACCCTTTTCCTGCCAGGAGTTTCTTTAGTTGGTACACAAGGTAGAGGCACTTTAGCTTTACAGTCTGGATGGCAAGCAACTTTGCAGTCTAAAAAGAGAAAGGCGATAAATAGCTCGTGCCATGTGCCATTTGAGACTTATGGTAGATGAGCTAGTGGGTAGCGATATAACCTTCTAGGGAAGTACTACACCCAATCCAACCACGCGAGTCAAAAACAGTTTCATGTATTCGATTGGCGATTTTGTTCATCTGAAATAAAAGTGCCTGTTCCTTTGCAGTCAATAATTCCCCAGGCAGTCCATAAGACTACAATGCCTGCCGAAAGTCTTGGAACATCTTTGCTATTTTTGCCTTGTTTCGCGATTCCCCCCTCTCCCTCTCAGAACAATGTTGTTCCGTGATGATAAAATGGGAATGGCGAGACGGTTCGCGACTCTGATGGAATGCTGGGACAATAAACTTGCAAATCAACATTGTTTCGGGGACGAGGGGGGTGTTTAAACCTAATCGCTATGGTTAGAACTGCAGATTATCAAGAAATGGCCTAAGTGTTCCAAGAACTTTTGGCAGGCACTGTAGTTCGCGCTGGTTGTGGTTGGTTAGTGGTCATCAGCAGCACGAGTAGTGTAACAACTGACAATAAACAAGATATAGTACATTCAGTCCTTTTCACTTCCCAAACCAAGAAATAGAATAGGTACCCGCGAATAAGATAAACAACAAACAACAAGCAACAAACAACAAACAACAAACAACAAACCATTGTTTTTTCCATCGTCTTTTCAAAACTTGAGTATCTAAGTTTCATATATATGCGTTTCTTATTTGCTCACATCAAATTTACAAGCAAGAAGAAAGTTGAAAGAAAGAAGAAGAGGGTTGAGCACCATAAAGACTTTTACGATTGTGATCCTATTAATCTATCAAAGGTAGAAAAACAAGTCACTGGAAGCTCTTGCAAGTTAATTTACAGAATTACTGATACCTTTGCATTTCAACACTGTCTTGGTGAAACCAATCTTCTTACCGCACTGTAATGGGAAATGTTTGCAAGATAACGAGTGAAAACGCCAAATTAGATGAAATTATTTTCGAAATTATTTCGTATGCATTATATAAATTGAGCACGGTAAGCGAAGTGTTTTTCGGTGATAGGCTAAGACGGGGTAAAGTGAACTATTTTGGAGTTTTTTAAGGATGTACCAAAGAGATTATAGTTGAGGGCAAGTTGTTTTTGACATTATGTCTTTGGGTCGGTTTATCCTGCAAAGCTATTTTTCGAATCTTCTTCCATTGTCTCACAAAAGAGCTTTATTTGGCGACCGCTCTGCCTAGTTCACATTACCCCGGGCCGGGGTAAAGCGAACTACTTTGCAAATTGCTCGATAAAACCAAAATGATGCGGATAGAACCCAAAAATGTGATCTATTTTGCAACTCTAAGGAGTTCACCGCGTGCCAAACGAAACAAACCAAAAAATTTCACAAGAGAGGCATTTAAAAGAATCAAATATGGTCACCTATGTTGAGAAGTATCTTTGCAGAATCAAATATTGACCAAAAACTATTTTTAAAGTCGCAAATTCGAGTCAGATTGCGAGACCTGAATACAAGTCGATGAACAATCATGGTAATACACTTGGCAAAATGATATATTGCATATAAATACCATATCACAACAAAGAGAAACACTATTTTGCAGGTAGTTCATTTTCCCTGAGCCTCCGCCCAGAAATAAAACAAAAAGTAGTTACAAATTTATGAAAATTATCAATAGTCTAATTTCATAGTGATGACCATCTATCCTTTCCATGTCGATAGATATCAATCGGCTGAACGATCAAGAGGTTGATAATCTAAATCAACGTTCAGCACAATAGCTTCTGAGTCCCTTTCTTCTTTGTAAGTTTTTTTATATAGGATCTTCAAGTTGATTTGTAATCTATATCCATGAAATTAGTTATGTTTTAAGCAGGGCAACTTGAAAATCAGTGTATTTAAATCTACTGAACGTATTTAACCCTGTTGAAATAAATAAAAATGAATGAATGAATGAATTAAGCAAGAGGCTAACGGCTAGCATTTAAATAATGTAAGCACCCTTGATATGAATGAGAATTATTGAGTAACCAAAAGGAAGAACGAATGTCGGGAGTCACTAAATTTGCAACGTTTGAAATCATACCGGGTGAGTTAGAAAATTGTATGAACTGTCTGAAAAATTGTACAGATAAAGCTATGCGGCCATTATTTAATATTCTAATTCAATCATCTTACAGCATAGGGCTCAAATCTTTCAAAGGTGTAAATTTCTATGAAATTTTTCATTGCATTGAATTGCTTCAAAGGAACTTATGGTACTTTGCTGTAAATCTGCCATGAAATTTTTGCATATCTTGACTCTTTTCAAAATGGGGGAATTTCATTATTTTGAAAAATTCATGGACAATTTTGAAAAAAATTAAATCATCATAAATCCTAAACCAATAGAGGAAAAATGAAACAACCTTCCAGAAAACCATAGTTTATAAAGGTCTACAATATGGTGGAAAGCAGAAATCTGTAGCTTTTCTGGTTTAGGATTTCGAAATTTGATGACGTCATAGCCTCAAATTTAATAAATGCTGCCATTTTGAAATTAATTAAAGGCAGTCTGTCATGTATCTGATTGGCTGTAATAAAGTCAGAGCTCAACACAATTGACGTCTTTGTGAATGTGTGTATTTAGATTAAAGGGAGAGCTGGTCGTTATCACTTTCCGTGGCCGTAGAAATTCAGTAGGATAAGCAGCCATTCAATTCTCTCATTCTTTGTATTATCATTATCACCCAATCAGATGCGTGACAGACTGCCTTTAAGATAACAATAAATTTCCTGGCAGATTTACAGCCAAAAACCCTAAGTTCCTTCCAAGCCATTTAATTCAAAGAAAACTGTAATAGAATTTTAAACCGACCGTTGTAAGGATTTGAGTCCCATGTTTCATCTTACAGATGTTTCAATTCAATTGTTGAGACTTTTCCCATAATTTTAGGTGCATCGTTTCCTTCTGAAATCAGGAGCTAGCAAAAAGTCATATTTCTCAATTTGCCAAAAAGAAGCCAAAAATGGGCCGTGAAATAGATTTTTTATGCTCAGAATTGATAAGAGAGCATAATTACAATTCAACACTTTCGTATCATTAAAAGCCAAAGCCTGAGCTTAGAAAAACATAATTTTTTCACTTTAATGGTTAAAAAGTGGATTTATTAAAGCCCATGGAAGCTTGATTTTGAATTATAAGATCGTGCATTGTAAATTATGGATAAATTGTCTAATTTAAGTAAAACCCTCAGCCAGTAGACAATGGAGTTGCAATGTTGCAAATTGATTATATAGTTTTTGATGTACGATTTTTCAAACAGTGTATACATATTTTCCTGACTCACCAGGCATATTTAAAACTAATTTTGAATTACAGTAACTTGCAACAAGAAACTGAGGGTGCAGATAACTTTCAAAATAATGCAGTATTCTGTGTTTAATATCGATTATCTTACCGGCCAGCATGTCTCTGGTTTAACAACAGTCTTCGACACAAAGGCATGAAACTAAAATGATAGGGAGATATGATTAAAGCATGTGATAAAAGAGCGAGATGACAAATACAGGGTGTCGCAAAAAAACTGTTCGATGATTGATTGAATATTAAAAATAATGATATAGTGAAGGGGCTCTATGGTAGAAACCCGCATAAAAGAACCTAGGTTTTCTTGAGGCAGCCTGAATGAGCTTCTTGCTTAACTCATGCCATAATCAAGTCCAGCTTGTAAGGTCCTTTAAAAGGAGCTGTTGTTGGACCGATGCAAATGTATTTTATCAAATACTGTTAGTCCTCAAATAAGCTCCTACCTTCGAGTAGGCCCCCAGCCAAATTTTTTTTTGCGAAATAAGCCCCCACCCTCGAATAATCCATGGGGGGTCAATCGATTGTTATTTTAGTGAATACTTTCTTATTTAGTAAAAGTTGAAAATCATCACCACTAAGCACTGGGTGTCCCACAAAAAAACACTACAGATTTGAAAAATTCTAATGCAAACTGTTTCATACTCATTATCAAACAATTATTTTCATTCAAATCTGCAGTAATTAGATTAGATATTTACATATTATCCAATATGTTTGGTGACTTGGTTGTAAAGTTAAAAATCAGCAAACTTCAAAACTGCCCCTAGGTCAAAACCAGAGCTGCTACATATGGTGAAATTAAATGTCAAATTAAAAAACATGACAATCCTTGCAATCTCTGAGCATTGCTGGCAAACACACAAGTTCATTGGACATTAAACAGACACTTTCATAAAGATTTCTGTCCAAACAGAGTTGTGCTTCTTTTAGTGCCATTGTGGTACCTTACTTTTTCTAAAATGACCAGGCCATTATTAGAGTTATACTTTCAATTTAAATGAACACTGAGAGCTCCCTCGAGACTGGATAACTCAGGAATCAGCAAGGGATCCCTTTGCTACAGTTTCTTAATCAAATGTTGTGCTTGTCCGTAATCCTGTGAAATTGCTGATATTGCAGTGTACTTTGCACAAATGCTGGTGGCTCTGGTTTTGCCCTGACAGCAAATTTGAAGTTTGTTGACTTTTAACTCTGCAACCAAGTCACCAAAAATATTGAAAACTATATCAAAATATAATCTATTTATTGCAGATTTAGATAAAAATCATCATTTGATTACTAATTTGAAACATTATGCGTCATAGTTCTGAAATCTGTTGCGTTTTTTGGGGACACCCGGTAGCACTTCACAGTGAAAAGGTGTACAATATGCGAAATCTTGCAGCACGTGAGCGACAACCAAGGGGCATACCTTTTCTCTTCTAGATCTTGGTGTGTTTAATGTTGCATATTTCACTTTCTGAGGCATTGGAGAACTGTCACTAAAAGTTAAAAGCAACATTCAGGTAAGAGAATGAAAACTTGCATGAAAATAGAATTTCCATAAGCTAGTGTTTTACGATCTACGAAAATCGATGATTACGGAAATCAAGGCCTAAAGGGGCATTTCACCTAAGATGCATTGAATTTAATGATCTAATTTCAATAGATTCACTGTTGATTCCTTTATTGAATGCAATTATCTTGGACAAGTGGCCCTCGACGCCATCTTTCGGTAATTGTCTGTTGTAACAATTTCTGATGAAGGATGAATAATTCTAGTTTTGCACCACATATGTTGGTATCAATTTGCAACTAAAGAATAATTCATCTGACTCTTTAAATGGGAGCACGTAATAACTGTTTTCCGTGACACGATCGCACCAAAACAACAAATATAAATGTTGCTCTCTATAGCAAGTCTACGCACTTTCATGGCTATCCCAGTTCGATCAAGCAAATCTTGTCAGTTGTCTTGTAAATGGCGTGCGCAGTATTCGAAGAACTCGCAATATATCATAATCAGGACCATTGTCGCAAGAGGGTGCCACATGATTTGAACAGAAACGGTCGGACAATGTTTAAAGGGGCTCCGTCGCCAAACAGTAAACAAATCCGTAAACTCGCAAGTGTCGCCGATTATCCATTGTTCATCCATTGTTCTCTGCAGTTTGTTTGGTGGCTTCACCCAAGCCACCAAAAAGTGACCGTTGAAAATCCATTTATATCCGAGCAATCGTAGAAGATATGAATGTTTGGTTTGTTCCTAAGTGAAGTGCAATGATTAATGCCCAAACAGCAACTTTCATTTTGAAAAAAATACGAAAATCCTGTGTAATATCACCTTTCAAAAAACTGCAAAAATCCTCGCTTTGTTCATTTTGACGACGGAGCCCCTTTAAATTGGGAACAGCTGTCAGTCATTCGTGGTTTCATCACTGAAATCTTATCCTTGCAATATTCATTCATTTATGTTGTCATTGCAGTCCAGTATGACCATCGCTCAGTTGATACCTATAGCATTTTAACGAGGAGGTAAAATCTTCTTAAAACATGTCCAGTGAGTTGAACATTGTTGTAGCGGTTAATAAGGGAAGAGAAAATGTTTGACTTGCCTGAGCTTTGGATACAGACTTGAATCAGTGGCTTGCTTCGTCATTTGCCTGCAGAGCAAGAAAAACATTAAACTATTCACTCATGAAAATACAAAATACATTGAAACGCAACAAGCTTAATTACAAGAAGCCAGATTTTACTTTGAATATACTCTTTGACGTGATTAGGTCATAACTGGTATATTTCTTGACAGTCATCCACTTTAAGTTAACCAGATCAGTGACGAAACGCAAAGGCTATAATCAAGTTCAGATCAGTGGTCAAGTAACTGGTTGACGATTAAGCAACTAATAAACTTTGATCGATCGGTGATGACCTATAAGATGATGAATAAGATCTGCCCTGAGAGCCTTTGGGATAGATATAAAGTAAGACATACGTATTCAAATTACAGAACAAGAAACTGCATGGGTATTCAAATTCCGAGGTATAACCTTGAGTACTCGAAAAAAAGCCTTCACTCCTTGGGTCTAAAAGCTTGGAACGACATCCGTACCACCATCAGGGAGCTCTCTACGTTGCAACGATTTAAAAAACACCTCAAAATACATTTGAGGAGCTGAAATTAACTAAAACACGACTCCCTGGAAGATCAGCTGCACCCTTGTTTTGTTAAATTGCATTTACATATTTTTTGTATGCTTGTATATTTTAAGTTTTGCTGAGGGCATTTTTCGTGTATAAACAACAAAAATGTAATGTAATATAATGTAATGTAATGTAATTTAATATAATGTAATATAATGTAATATAATGTAATGTAATGTAGTTGTCTGCCAGTTGGCTTTTGTGCAAATATTCAATTTAAGTGGTGGCAAAATGATTTTTGAAGTCTGAACTGAATTATATCGGGTGCTCCAGAAAAAATATCCACTCTTGACAAGCCAAGATCAACCTTACACTGCCCAGATTTTCAAGATTTATGATGTAATATTTATTCAGAATACAAAACTATCATTTGCACTAGTTGGTCGATTCTTCGGCGTGCTATTTCCCGAGATATACGCAATTTCGACAACCATTTGCTCACAAGCTGCACAAAGCAATCGCAAAACATCGATCAACTTTTCCAACAATAGACCTTTTAGCTATTCTACAAAAGAGCCTGGATCGAGCGTTATTTTTATACACGAGGTTCGATAGAGTGGTGTTAAGAGCTTCTATCACTATTGTGCAAATTCGAAAATTCTACAAAGTGCACCTTGTAGAATTTTCGAATATGCACAATATTGATAGAATCTCTAACGCCACTCTATCGAACCTCGTGTATAAAAATAACGCTCGATCCAGGCTCTTTTGTAGAATAGCTAAAAGGTCTATTGAACTTAAAATACCAAGAGAAAACTATTTCCTTTATCAGCATAAAAACTTGATGGAAACTATGAGCAAAGGAGTTTTCCATTAATAGAAATATACTAAAATTGTGCAAGCATCGAACGAGCGCTCATGCAACAGCTCATACCAGGCCTAATTAAAAATCTTCTGTGCCTGCGAGTGGCGTACACGTACACCAACGAAACCTGCTCATAATTGATCCATACGTCTACTTTCTACTTCGTTTAGAAAAGCCCTATCAGTTTCGTGCTAAATTCAGCCTTGAGGCCGTCCTCCACTTGCGGTAGTTTCGGTCGGCGAGCAGCGCGCTCACTCAGTGCGCATGCTCTGTTTCTAGAGAGCATGTGTACTAGGCAAGCGCGCAGGTCGCCTACCAAAACTACTGCAGTGAAGGTCATGCTTCTCATTGATTGTTGGCAGTTTCCAAATCAATGATCTTGAAAAAGTGTTATAACTCGGAAAGTACGCCCTCAAAGAATGAACATAAAATTGCCTAGTACAATTTGGAATTCAACAAAATCTTCAAAAATTGGTCGTGTAGCCGATTTATCACGAACAGTCAAAAGTAGCTACCTATTTCTGGTGCACCCAGTGAAACCAATGAAAAACCTGCCAAGCTGTCTAGGTTCACTTTATCGTGAAAATCATTGAATTCCTATCGATTGTGAATGCTCTGACCCGGCCAGAGGTATCATAAAAGTCATCGAGTGTCTATCGCTTTTGTACGATCGTACCTTGTTCGTGGTATCATAAAAGTCATTGAATTTCTATCGAGTCGTGCTGTGCTGTCGAAATGTAAACAAACATGGGATCAGACAAGACAGACAATATGGGCATTTGTATGCGAAAATTCCCGTTTGATTAATTGAACACAAAGGACGCTTTGATTTTCTAGCACAGTTTCAGGTCTTTGGATGAAAGACCCTTTTGGAACCCCTCCTCGAAATCGGTCTGTATCCCAGCAATTGTTGGAATACTGCAATATCTAAATGCATACACAAAATCTGCGATCGCCAATCTACCAGAAAGTGTGACAATTTTTGAAAAAAAATTTCAAGGGTAGCTTCGGGGAAAGAAGTTTAATACATCTCGTTTGCGAGAATTTCAATGAAATGGTGGCCTTTTTGGCCTGTCCACAGGCTAATGAAATGGCAGCAAAGTTCCTTTAAAGAGCCATTGTCAACTAGGGTCCTTTTATTTTATTTTTTATTTTTTATTTTAAAATTGTTTACCCAGGGTTACAATTCAATTTAAGTAACTGTTTTACAATGTACCCTGCAACTAAAAATAAAGCTAACCTAATTACAATGAAAACTAACCTAATTACAATATTCAACTAAACCTACAAATGTACAATATATATATTCATCAAAAACTTAAATGGAAAATAAAAATAAAAATGTAAAACCAGCTTTCCTTGAATCTAATCAATTATGAGCTTTTGAGCTTGGTTTTAAATGACTGGATGGAAGGGGCTAATTTAATATCAGAATGGAGTTTGTTCTATGTATCAGCTCCGCGGAAAGCAAAAGACTTTTGGCCATAAGCTGTTCTCATTCGAGGTATGGCTAGATCTAACTTAGTGTTGCGTAACACCCGATTGTGAACATCAGATAATCGGGAGAAAATCTGACAAAGGCTGTCGGGTGCAAGTCCATTTAGGGACTTATATACCATGGTAGATGTTTCTCTGTTGACTAGCCTGTCAACTGAAAGCCATCCTAATCTTTGCAGCAAAGGAGCAGCCGATGAAACCAAAGGGCTGCTCGTGACAATTCTTGCAGCTCTGTTCTGCAATTTTTGCAAGGTATTCAGCTTGGTATTGCCACAGCATCCCCACACTGAGCAACAATAGCTCAAATGAGGCTCAACAATACTTAAATACATGTTTCTTAGGGTCTCTTCTTGGACAAATTGTTTGGCATATTTCAAAAGCCCGAGGGCTCGTGAGACTTTCTTTTGAAGAAACTTTGCCTGGCTTCCCCATTTCAAATTTTCATCAATTCAACGTGTCCTTTGCGGAAACGTTGAAATTTCAGACTGTCAGCAAATCAAATTTGGCCTAATCGGAACCTGGATTCATACTGCAGTAGATGGACTGATAGCAAAGTTTTACTTCAGTTGATACTTCAGAGCATTGCGAATGGTATGCAAAGATAGTGCCTCGGAACAAGAAAAGTTGAAGAAAAAATATGTTACCATTCATCAGCACAATCTGCAATTGCTAATGATTGAAATATTCAAAACAAAAAACAGTCTAAATTCAACATTTATGAAAAACATTTTCACGGAAAGAAATATTCACTACAATTTGAGAAGTGAAAATCATTTGCAGTTGCCAAATATAAAAACAACAACATACGGAATAGAGAATATTCAGTACAGAGGTCACCTTTTGTGGTCCTCATTGCGGAAGGAGATTAAAGATTCCAATACACTTTCTGAATTTAAGCGAAAAATAAAATTATGGAATGGAAATACTTGCATCTGCAGATTGTGCAAAGTGTTCATTAAAGATTTAGGGTTTTTGTAGGCTAGTAGCAAATTATATTTATAAACTAAGGTTTGACTTATTTGTTGGCATTAATTAGCTTATTAGCTATATATATTTTTTACTTTTTGCCAACGTAAAAGAAATTGTTAATAATAATAATAATAATAATAATATATTTTTCATGAGTGGGCTACCACAATTGGAGAATTAAAATGTGCCCCTGCCTGAGATCGAACCCGGGGTCTTCGTGTCAAACGTTTCTCCAACATTCCACTGCGCCACTCAAGCGCAATGAAATGTTGGAGAAATCTGAAGTCATTCAGATTCCCGGGTCTTACACCACGACAGAAGCCATTTTGTTTTTGTTTTTTTTTTAATAATGATAATAATAATAATAATAATAATAATAATAATAATAATAATTGAATTGTTCTGTCCGTTCAACTGCTGCATTGTGGATCCATACTTTCCGTTTACGCCAAATTTCTTTTTCAGATCTGGTTTGAAATTGCAGGATGCCCGCAAAGGACCCTGGGTGACAATGGCTCTTTAAGTTGAAAGAAAATGTACCAGTAGCTAACCTGACTGGTTTAGTAGGAATCTGTTGATCATCAAGAATCATTCCAGCGCTCTCTCGGTCAGATTCACTCAACGTGCTCAGATCACCTGCAATAAAAACAATGTGTATAGAGCTGTCCTTTCGGCAGAGGACGATTGCGCTAAATGGCTGCAGGAAACGTTTTACCAAGATGCATTTCGTTCTAATTACGAATCATTAACGATTCTACAGGAATTCGAATACAGAATGCAATGCATCTTGGCAAAAAGTTTCTTGCCACCATCTCTAGCGCAATCGTATACTCTTGAGCCAGGCTAACTGTTCCCTTTAATCTGCTCTGTAAGACCTTGTCACTGAAATACGGAAGCCCACAACTGCCAGACAAACTTTATTTCTCGAAGTTCATTTAATGATTAATTTCTGCGGACAAGTTAAGTTTTTTGAGGACAATTTGTATTCTTCCAGGACAAGTTTCATTTTATCAGGACAACTTGCTGTTCTGAGGGACAAGTTTTTTTCTGAGGGACAAGTTATTTTTTGAGGGACAAGTTATTTTTTGAGGACAAGTTATTTTTGAGGGACAAGTTATTTTTTGAGGACAAGTTATTTTTGAGGGACAAGTTATTTTTTGAGGACAAGTTATTTTCCGAGGACAAGTTATTTTTTGAAGACAAGTTATCTTATCTTCTCTTTCTGGCTGGTTGGATACGAGGCAGATCTGAGATGGCAGTTCGGTAGTTAAAAACCACTGATCAATGTTAAAGGCACACTGTCGTGGCTATTATTGGCTAGTCGTGATGCTGAAATGACAAACTAAAGACCTGCCCTTTTGATAATTACCATGCTTTATGTTGCTGGATCATATTTGTTTCGAGAATAATGGGAATCAGATTGTTATCACCTTTACGAATTTCAATGCACAGCGAAATTACTGAAGCCTGCCTAATTCTATTCTTTTATATTGTCTCATTTATCGAATAAGCGCCACGACAGTGTGCCTTTAAAAACTTGTAATGGCCGACAAAAACGAAGAAGAGAGGATTTTCCGTTACTATTTTTACACAGGATTCGAGTATGCTACCATACTGCATTTTTTGAGGCATATCATGCAATCAACATGAGTTACACGGCACTTTGGAGGAGGCTGGATAGTTGCTAGGTCCCATTGGGTATCATCGGCATTAGGTAGTTCATAAAGCAAAAAAATTTTATTTATTGATTACCCATATTTGAATTTGGCATCATCAGAATTTTATGCTGATTCGGAATATGCATAATTTTATAAAAATAAATCATACACTTTATGAATAAAGTGGATTTAAAGCATTGCACTGAAAAATCGAAGAAGCCAATGCAAAGTATAGAGCGCAATGAACGGTGTGACAACCAGGTGACAGCTGCGTTCCCGTATGGTCGTATGAGTTCGCAAGACATCATGGTCAATGGTGTAATCCCTTCTTCGAAGATTCAGTTTATCTAGCCTCCTCAAAAGTGTCCTGTAACTCATGTTGATGGCATGATATGCCTCCAAAAAGTGCAGTATGGTATCATACTCGAATCCTGTGTAAAATAGTAACGCAAATCCTCTCTTCTTCGTCTTTGTCGGTCATTACAATATTTTATCTACCAAGCTGCCATCTCAGATCTGCCTCGTATCCAACTAGCCAGGAGGAGAAGATAAGATAACTTGTCCTCAAAAAATAACTTGTCCTCGGAAAATAAGTTGTCCTCAAAAAATATCTTGTCCCTCAAAAATAACTTGTCCTCAAAAATAACACTGTCCTCAAAAATAGCTTGTCCCTCAAAAATAACTTGTCCTCAAAAAATAACTTGTCCCTCAAAAATAACTTGTCCCTCAAAAATAACTTGTCCTCAAAAATAACTTGTCCTCAAAAAATAACTTGTCCTCAAAAAATAAATTGTCCTCAAAAATAGCTTGTCCCTCAGAACAGCAAGTTGCCCTGATAAAATGAAACTTGTCCTGGAAGAATACAAATTGTCCTCAAAAAACTTAACTTGTCCGCAGAAAATAACCATTAAATGTGCGTCGCGAAATAAAGTTTGTCTGGCAGTTGTGGGTTTCCGTACTGAAACCCATGTATTCGCACCACTACTGTTGAACTCTAAAGTCACAGTTGCAGGACTGGAACCTTTTTCGATATTTCTCGTTCCGTTTACAGACCAAGTTTTCTCTGTTTCATTTTTATTAGATTGTGAAGAAGAAATACTTTGCTTCTTAGCGCTACGTTGCTTGTATTGAGTCACATTCAAGGATATAACTAGATTTAAATTTTGCTTAAATAAACATAAATTTCTCTATTAATTAAACTAAAATGCCAGGATTCAATAAGACTAAATGTATCAGGCATAACCCTTCATTAATAGTTAAATTTTGCCTAATTACACTTTAGACTGCAGTGGCAATACATATCAGATTGCCCACAATAAGCTACCATAACTCGAAAAAGAGCAAGGCTGTTCTCACGACAACATCCCAAATCAAAAGGCTGCCGAAAAAGAGCAAGGCTGTTCTCACGACAACATCCCAAATCAAAAGGCTGCCTTCTTGATAGCAGGAAACAAAAAAGTAGGTAGCCGCGTAAAGTTTCTGACACAATGAACAAGAAAATATTTCCTTGAGAGATTGTCCTTAGGCAACCTCGTTCCCAAGGGTATCTGTTGTTTTCAATAGGAGGCTAGACCTCAACAGATACCCTTGGGACCTGTTTACAAATTTTGTAAATTTTGATCGGAATAATTAGCATAATTTGGCAGACAGCAGGTTCTTTCGAATCCCATATTCGACAATGTCGAAATGTATATTCCATGGTTCGAACATCACTCATTGTATCCAGAGCCATTCGAATGTTCTTTATTTCGACTGAACGCCAGGGCTTCAAAGGTGAGAAACTTCTTTTGTTTCGAAAAGAGCCAATCAAATAGCAGAATAGCCTAATAGGCTCCAGGGTCAATGTAGGCGTTGAAGTTTACGGAAAACCTTCATTGTCACTGGGTACGAGGTTGTGTCCTTAGGTTGTAACACAGGTAGGCCGTTGTTTTTTGCAGCAAATATCTACCGGGTGTCCCAAAATGATGTATTATTATTATTTGATTGCTTATGTGTCCACAACCGATGAACCGATTTTCAAAACTTTATTTCATCCGATTGCTGAAAGGCTAAATTGTATTCGACGATGTTGTTTTTGGTTTCACACAGATGTTTTCATGTCGAAAAGAAAATTGATCAACCTACTCAAATTCAAGCCTTATATGTTTCACACAGATGTTTTCATGTCGAAAAGAAAATTGATAAACCTACTCAAATTCAAGCCTTATATGGCAAGAAAAAGAAACCGCCTACTTTCCCAGTCAATATTTTAGATGTGATGCAACAAACTGAACTTATATGTCGTTCAGAGAATACATGTCGTTCAAAGAATACGAATTCAGTTAATACTGGGTTCAGCGAATACGAATAGGAGTTCAGCTTTTTGTATCACATCTAAAAATGTTGACTGGAAAAATAGGCCGTTTCTTTCTGATGCCATCTAAGGCTTGAATTTGAGCAGGCTTATCGACCTTCTTTTCGACATGAAAACACCGTGGTAAAAGTACAATCAACATCTTAAAAAACAATTTAGCCTTTAGGCAATCAAATGAAGCAAAGTTTTTGAAAATAGGTTCATTGGTTATGGATATGTAAGCAATCAAGCAATAATACATCATTTTGGGACACCCGGTATTTTTTCTTGTGCTCGCAGGAAGAAAAGTGTTTTGTTCAATCACGCCAAGGATGTAAAAATTTTAGTCTCAAGCAACGAAATATGACTCACTTGTACTAGCATGTCTGCGAAGATGACCCTTGGTTGGCAAGCGTCTGTTTTTCTGAGGCTGTGGGCGTGAGAAATCCCTGTCGAGGCGTTCAGTAGGTACACCAGGGCTAATGGTTAACCTCATGCTGGATGTCACTGTTTCTCTAACCTTGGAAAGAAAATCATAAAACAGGTTTGATAGAGGATAGGGCTCAAATCTTTCGAATCTTTAAAAAGGTGGGTGTAAAATTGTATGGCATTTTTACTTGAATTGAATGGCTTGAAAGGAACTTATGGTACTTTCCTGTAAATCTGCCGTGGAAATTTCTTGATATCTTGATTTTTTTCAAAATGGCGGCAATTTAACTAGAGTACTGTCGCCCTGAATGGGTCTAATGCCGTTTTTTGTCAGAATCGCGCACTCCTATTTCGACGGAAATACAAGGCGCCTGGATTTAAGATTTTTCAAAAACACAACGAAAATGTTTTGCTGACGCCTTTTTTTACAATATTCTTTGATTGTGTTTCGTTGAAGAGGATATTTCCGAAAATATGAAGTTTTTCAGGCAGACTATCATCTGTGGACTCGCAAGTTTCATCAAATCTTTTTTTCCGGTTCAAATGGGTTGAATGAGTGAGCCTTTATTTTTTTCATGTTTGCACATTTGATATCCAGTTAAACTGTTTCGCAGGTCATACCAACCTTTTAAGAGTAAATTCTGACATATATCGAAACATCTCGTCAATCTTTGTTGCCGAAGTGCGTATTTTTCCAAAGGCAATTAAATCGGGAAAAGTTCGCCCTGAATGGGTCTATCTTTTTCAAACGACTCCACGTAGCGATCCAAGTTTGTGTGTGCTGGTATTGTGTCAGTTTAGAAAGGAAATGTGCTACTAAAGTTATTTTGACATATTTTGAGGGTTTCGTCAACCTTGGTGTTTCGTCAGCTTTGAAAATTATCATAACAGTTGAGTTTTAAGAAAATTTGAGCTTCATCGGCGCAGGAAAAGCGATAGCTGCCCGTTGAAGTTTTGAGTTGCCAAGAATGCCAAAAGCCAGATAATACAAACATTTCCTTAAAGTTCATTCAGTGTGGTATCTGTAGAGAGAAGCTTGGCTTTCCTGCTAGTAAAATTTCCCTGCTGAGGCCTAAACAATATTTAGACCCATTCAGGGCGAAAATTGGACACAGGAAAAATAGTGTAACATTCTGGAAAACCATAGTTTGTGAAGGTCTATAATATGGTGGCAAGCAGAAGTCTGTAGCTTTTCTGGGTTAGTATTAGAAATTTGATGACGTCATAGCCTCAAATTTGATAAATGCCACCATTTGGAAATTAATCAAGATATCAATAAATTTCCACGACAGATTTGCAGCAAAAACCTCTGAGTTCCTTCCAAGCCATTTAATCAAAAGAGAACTGTAGCATAATTTTACACCGACCTTTTTAAAGATTTGAGCCCTATGTTGTTTGATAGAAGCTTGAAAGAAAGGATCTCCAGCAAAGTTTATGTTAATTGATCGGTTGATTTTCGACATGCACGGTAAAACCTCTTAAATAGCAGGAAGTTGTGGAAAACAGTCGATAAAATCGCTTATATACCGGCACTTGAATGACAAAATAAATTGCAGACTTAATGCAAAAAATATGAAGTGCCGAATTTTTTGATAAAATATCCCGGAAAATTGGATATTTTCAGCTGAAAATTAATAGTCAACCTTCCGATGACCCTCTTGAATACCTTGGAAACAAAGCCAGCGGTACCAAATTCAAATTACAGCCAGTAAGCGTAGGGTATGTAGAACGCGCTATAAGAACCCTGAATTACTCCAAATCTCCTGGTGCTGACAGAATCCCCTTCAAAATATTGAAAGATGCCGTAAACTTTGTGTCAAAAACCACTGACACTAATATACAATGCATCTTTAGAAAGGAGTATTTTCCCCAGACCTGGGAATTAGCCAGAGTAACACCAATTTATAAGGCGGGCGCTAAAACAGATGTAAACAATTACCGGCCTATTTCAGTGTTATTAGTTGTGTTGTGGAAATTAGAAAAAATTGCACACGACCAATTAATGGAGTATCTAAAAGAGCAAAACAAACTTTGCTTAAACCAATTCGGATTTCAAAAATTGCATAGTACACTGACATATCTATTGAATGTTGTAGACCCATGTTTCAAGAACTCTGACGAGGGGAAAATATACTTGACTATATTTCTTGATCTTAAAAAAGCATTCGATACCGTAGACCATGAAATCTTATTGTCGAAGCTACGAGAGTATGGTGCTGACGGTACTTCCAACAGCTGGTTCACATCCTTTCGAACCAATAGGGAGCAGTTCTGTTATTTTGATGGAACAACAGTGTGTCCCAAAAAATTGTGCCCGTTTGTCTGAAGATTGTGACAAAACGGCAAGAGATTCTCGCCAAACTTTTGCATTATGGTGGCCTTCAGATGTTCAATTAAAGTTTGCTACCATCCCCATGAAAATCCGTTGAAAAGTGATGGAGCTATGACCTTCAGGAGATCAAATTTGCCCAATGACTGAAACCAGCGGTCGACCATTTTGTCTTACTATTTTGCAGTGATAAATAGCTGAATGGATGAAATGAAACAACATCCTCCAATGTCATAGTTCTCGTGAAAATGTCAATAATCCTCGGAGAGTTCCACTATTTCTTACCTTACAAAATTTATTTTCTACCTCACGTGAAGATACTTATCACTGGAAAATAGCAAGACAAAATGGCCGACCGCTGGTTTCAGTCATCAGGCAAATTTGGTCTTCTGAAGGTCATAGCTCCATCATTTTTCAACGAATTTTTACGGAAATGGTTGCAAACTTTAATTGAATATCTGAAGAGCAACATCATGCAAAAGTTTGGCGAGAATCTTTTGCCGTTTTGTCGTAATCTTCAGGCAAACGGGGCACAATTTTTTGGGACACCCTGTAGTTCCAGTATTTGAGAGGTTAAGGTCAAAGGGATTATACCTCATTAGAAACACGAGTCTTCTTCTTAGTTCTGATTTCCTGTTCGCCAAAGAGAAAAAGTAAACAAGATAAAATGCAAAAAACAAAAGTGAAGTTGTTAAAAGAAAGCATGAGACGAAAAAACCTATTTTTGATTGAAAAGCACACTTTGAATACTAAAGTAAGGACTAATTAACTTTTCTTATGGAACATCATTTGGCCTCGTCTCTAACTGAAGATAGTTGTCAACATTGTCATCAAAGGCATCAAGTACATAAAATTTATTTTAACTTGTTCATTTATTCATTCATTTGTTCATTCATTAACTTATTGATTAAACATTTACTGATTCACAAATTTATAATTTACAAACATTCATTCATCAAAGGGGGCAAAGCACTTCAAAAGCTGGTACCTTATTGTAAAGAATTCGAAAAGATTTTCAAAAATCCCAAACATGTCTGAAAATGTTCAAAATTTGAAAGCAATTCTCAGAAAAAATCTTTAAAATCTTTGACAAATCTGAGAGATTTCCAAAATCCCAAAATCTTGCACGCAATTTTTTTAGTGATTCGTCCCCCGCATTCAGAAATTTTCTGTACTTGATGGGAAATGGAACAGTATCTCACAATAGATCTTGTAGCCGTTCTACAAAAATATTCTGGATCGAATGATATTTTAATACATCTTGTAGAAATCTGACGAATTTTCGAATGTGCACAACAGTGATAGAAGCCATAACGCCACTCAATCTAAAATATCATATCAAAATGTCCAAAAATATCGCTCGATCCAGAGTAGCTACAAGTCTATTCTCGAAAAATTTTCTCCCTCCGCTCTTTAAGATTCCCTGCAACCTCTTAGTTTTCAATGTTTTCAATTTAAGTGGCTGATCTTCACCAGACAAGACGGCACACTGATCCAAAAAAAGTGTGGTATGAAAGTTCAAGGTACAAATACTCACCAAATCATCGCTTTCGGTCCCGTCACTCACCGGAGGAGCAGAGGGGCGTCCCTATAAAAAAATTAATTGCAGTGTTAAAATAAGTGCATATAAACTCGATCTTAAACACATCATGAGATAGAGTAACTTAAACAGAGACATAGGAGCCGGGGGCAGTGGAAGCACGTGTCCCCAAGATTTTGCAATCAGAACAAAAAAGTCCCCTTGTGTTTCAGGAAGTGCGCCTTTAGGGCATTTAGCTCTATAAAAAAGTGCCCTTGAAGTGTCATGCCCCTAGATTTAGGATGCTTCCTACGGCGCTGATAACTTTCCCTTGCTTACCGTTGCGCATATATACTGGAATAATAACTAGATATAACATCAGCCAGCGAGTGCTACCGATTAGTATTTGTACGAAATGCGATTTGTAGTCCATGGTTCCGTGGTCCGTAATATTGAGATCTGCATTGTCAGGAATAAAACTGCATTGTCAGGAATAAACCGTTGTTATCCATTGACGTAGGAAGGAAGAACTCATTGTCTTATGTCGGAGAACTTTGTTGTTGTTTGTTGAATAAATGCTCACCAGCCGCGAGCCCGCGCGCCGCAGCCGTGAGCTGGCCTGTCTACATAGCCAGACAGACAGACAGCAGGCAGGGAGGCTAATTTCGCTCGATGATTGAAGAAGAATAGTAATGTTGCCTTCGGCAGCAATAATAATATAGATGGGCTAGCTCGTATGTACAGGGTCCCCCAAATTCTACCCTCCTTAGAAGAAAATACATATCAATCAAGCACAAATTAAAGGAGCAAATACGCAAGAATTATCATACCCTTTTCGTTCCAGCTTTCGAAGAGCAATCGGTTGAATATCGTACATCAGACTAGAAAATATGAAATAATTGCAACTGGAGCCTGTCTACATCAGATGTCAGGGCAGATTTGTGATAACGCAAAATTAGTCATGTAAATCACTTTGATTGTTTTTATTCGCTGATATTTGCGTCTGACATCTAATGTGAGACAGAAGCCTCTTTATGGCAAAAACTTCTCTGGCGGAGAACAACGTTCGGGTGACAGGCACCTAAACTGAAGACGTGATTCCTCGTATTCGTTCCATGCTTTTAACCAGATTACTTTATGCGGAAAAATGAGACTCGTTTAGTCATTATGAGTAAAGTCGCTCGTCCTTTAGTGGAAAATCTAAACTTTAAGTTCTGTGTTTCTGCCATATCAATGCGAAATTTAATAAATTAATAAAAATAACTCGTTGTGATTCATCGGCTAAGGTTCTAGTCTCGCCCCAGGGCGAAAGTTCCGAGAGCAGAAGTATGATTTCCTCCTCAATTTTTGAAAGAGATCTTTTAGGACTACGGAAAGAGGTGGAGAATATGAAATTTGTGATAGCCTTACTTCTCAATATTTGCAAAATCCGGGAATGCAGATAAGCATAAATTTGTGCAAAACATGCGCAATTCTCTGCGCCATTTCAATTGACTAGGGAATACTGTAGTGGGCTTTCTTATTGGCTAATATCCAGCACCGTAAGTGAACTGTTTACATTTTTGTTTCTTCATTGCCTGTAATTATCTAGCGCTTTAATACTGCATTATGTTCACTTTTGGTCAAAGAATTTGGAGCAAAATTATAATGTGGAATATCAAATGCCAAGAAAATTCTCAAATTTTATCACAGTAGATGGTTAAAAGAGTTCATTGGTGGGAAATACCAGATTACCTTAAAAATGAGGCCAAAGTTTCATTCACCAATGTCTCTTCCCATAATTCAGGAAGAATAAATGTTCAAGGTGGATAATCTTCCTGGCACCCTGGTTTACCTATATCGATCTAGTGCTGTAGATTTCAAAAGAATTTGATCGAAACATTTCAAAAACTTCGAAGCGTATTCTAATGTGTCTGGTCTTATGATTCTTCTGTGTCAAAATTTCTTTTTTATTCAACTTTGATGCAACGCCTCAAACGAAAAGAAAGTGAAAAAAGTGAAACATTTTAACCCAACCCCGTGAAAAGTTAGTGCCTTGAGCACTTAACTAATGACACATTCGTAGAGAACAAGTGGAAGAAGGTTAAAATACAATTGAGAGGTTAAATTCTTGCGGACTGTATCAAGACTGCAGACTGTATATGAACTAACTAAACTGAATACAAGAAATGCAAAATATGACAGAACATCAGTGTAATCATTCGTATGCAGCTTGATCAAGCAAAAAGGAGTTAGGCCCCTTGAATTTACGGGTTTGGTTTAGCAGTAATCTTTCTCTTTGTTGAAAATGGCCACCGTTCGTATTCTGACAACTTTCACATTTCTTATAGACAAGTCTCAAATTCCGTACAGATCAATTTTCGAATTCCTTGTGGACAAATTTTCGAATTCAGCAGAATGCAAACAAGGAACACAATACCAATATATTTTTGCATGCGTTTAATTTTCAAAATGTCAGAAATAACTTACATGAATAAATAAATAACATATCTGTACAATCTAAACTCTTTGAGCTTAATTCAACGAACGAACGAATGATTTAAATGTTCTGTTATATCCAGCAGTTCTAAGATATCAATGCAATTTATTCGCATCCTACCAGAAGATTGTCCCCTGACTTGTCATAGTCAGATTCAGAGAGAATTGAGCCTATGGAGTCCACTGTTGTTGTGAAGCTACGAGGGAAGAAATGACTATGAAAATGACAAAGGCTTTGATCTTTGGCGGGTGTCTATTGGGTTTAGCCAACAAGTGGGTTAGGTGCTAATGACGTGTCGGTTTTGTTTTGTTCATCTGCTATAAAAGTGGCCTGTTTTATTGGTAATTTGTTCTTCGCACGAACCAAACTGATAAGAGTGCGACGAAACTAGTATTTGGTGATTTCCACGTTTATCTTTTCAGCAGTTACTGGTGAGTTATTAACTTAATTCTTCCCTTTCAGGTTTTAAGGTTAATTCGGTTTTGTCTTACAGGATTTAACAGTTTTTCTCTTGTTACAGGCTTTTTTGGTTATTGTTTCTTTTACAGGAGTTAATTGTCTTCTTTCTACTGATTTCGGTGTTTTTTGTTGCATTTGTGGGTTTAATATGATGAGTCCGTTATTTAAGGCTATTTTTAAATTTTGTACCACGAATCAGTTGTTTAAAATGACTTGTTCTTGACAATAGTACTACACACAAAACTGCCTTTGCCAAAAAATGCGTTTTCACAGGTTTAGTTTAAAACAGTTTGGCATGAAATGTAAAATTGGTAGTTATACACTAATTACAATAAACTATAGAAGGTAATGATCTGGATGCTGCGCTTTTGTGTTGTTCGGTGTGAGTCAATGCACAGACATGGGATTTTGTACAGTCGTATTTAACCTATATTTTCAGTACTGATAGGGAGACAAGGGAAATAAGAAATATACTTCAGGCTTTCTGCCATCAACCAAAATTTGATTCATTCAAATCCATACTGTATTCTAGGCACTACATCTTTCAAACATCTGAACCAATTCTTGGCGCACCTGATGGTGTAGAAATATCCATCATTCATTATTGGTGCATGAATTCAAGATTGTCTATTTCGGCAAACTCCAATACATGTTTGACTCAAACGGAAAAATGGAAACAATGTGTAAAAAATTTACCAAAATAAATGCTATTAATTCTACCAAACATTTGACTGAAAAAGGTAAACACATTGAACACCACATTTTGGCGCAATACAATGCATTGTAAGAAGATGCCCCACAACGTAGATGTTACAGTGGTTATAAACAATAAGAAAAAGCATCAACAGGTCCACTAGTCAGCGGACCAAAAATAAGTGAGTGATTTTTTAATTTTGGGAAAGACTATAAGGAAACAACAACGACAACAACTGTCCCCGTCACTGCTCCCCACCCAAGGTCCCCATCGCTCGAGACACCGCTATCGTGTCTGGATTTCTAATATAAGCCTAACATCCAATGTGAAACAAACAACGAGGAGCGTGTTTCATTCTGCCTGAGAATATTTTCAAGTATCTAGGGACTATAAACTTGCTCTGAAGACTTCCGACTGGGTTACCTATTCCCAGGCTGAAATGAAACACGCTCCTCGTTGTTTTGAAGATTTGAAATGGCTGTAAATCGATCCCCTGTTTTTGACGACTTTTTGAGGATTTCAGGCATGCTCTTTTCCTCAAAATCCTTAATTTTGGAAATTTACCGTGCCGAAAAAAATTGCGAAAAATACTCAAAGCAGAGGCTAGTCTTTTAGCGACAGAACAACGTTTGAAGCATCTCAATCGGCCACTTACTTAATTTTCTGCAACAGATTGCGTTGGGTCACTTTTTTCTGGGTCACCCGGTATAATACAAAAAGGTGAAAATAAACAAATTTTTTGTCTCTAAAGGACAACACATTCTATCACTGAGTTGCCTTGCCCCTAAAGCCCTGCCCAAATGTGCAAACATTGTTTGCCAAATTTCTGAGTTTAGCCTGCTAAGCAAAACGTTTGTCCATTGGCTATGCCACAAATTTAGTTTTCTTGGGATGACAAGGAAATACATTGAGTTTTTTCGAAAAATTGATTTGTGATGTACCCAACCAGGCAAATAATAACATGATCTTAGGTTGCCAATCCAGGGAAAACAGTGTCTTTATTGTCATTAAAATGTGGTTCTTCTGAAAGAGCTAGTAATCTTGTCACTGTATTGTTAAGAATGTGGTAAGTAAGTAACCAACCTTTCACTGAGTCCATAACTTTCTCTATTTGAAGGTACAGTCGGAACTTGGCCAAGAAGGGCGATTGATTCTTTTTCTCTTGACGTCAAACTATTGCCATCTCTATCATTGAGAAGCTCTTTAATCAGGGACAGTTGTCTGGACTGCCAAAATAAAATGTGGGAAAAAGTTAAAGGAAACAAGTTGGAGAACAGAAAATTTTAGTTTGAAACTGGTCTGAAAATGCAACAAGGAAGAATCCAGAGCCTTGAATCAAGGAGGCTGAAAGGCATAATTTGATGTAAAAAGCTTGGCAAATAATCGTACTTCACAATCCTCTATAGATAATGTATCTTTGTTAGAATTTATGAACATATTTAAAAAGCATACGGCACCTTTTCTGCATTGTTTTTGCTCATGAATCCACCCAGCAACCAACCTACCCAGTATACCCTCAGTGGACCGATTTACATAATCCAATGGAAAGTTACCAGATGTTTAAAATCAAAATAACGTAGAATTTTGTATAAAAAGTAAGGATTATATTTGGGAAAAATCCTGAGTAAAGCATTTGCCACACATGCAGTCAGACAATTTGATAACAGAAAAATTCAGCTAACACTGTCTACATCCACTTCACATCATGTGATTTTATTGTCCCCTTGAAGAATCTTCTTTTCATACAAGTTAAGAACTTCGTAACATGAAAAGTGTGATGATCACTGTCAACATAAAAAGGGATGATCCATATGAGTATGGTCACTTGACCTGAAATGGATATAAATTGGAATAAACAATGTCGGCTCAATTGACCATTTTGATTTGATCATAAAATTCAGCATTCATAAAAGAAAACTTACAAGGTGGTCCATAGACTGTTCTGCCTTCATTCTCTTTTGCATTTCACCTTCCAACTGATTTCTGGCAAAAGAAAGAAGCCCAATCATCACCTTGCTTTAGTGATTGATCTGTGATCTATCAAAGTTATCTTCCAAACTCAGATCTTAAATAATAAAGTTGTCAAATGATAACATCATTTTTCTCCCTCTGACATGGTAAAGACATAAATTTGTATGGTACACAGACATGGTAATCTTGACATGGCAAATATATACATTTGCATCATGGTTTTTACAGTTACAAGATAAGACTTTTGAGGATAGAGTTTCAATTTCTAACAATAGAAAACAAAATTATATAATTTTGACTTAAAGTACGAATATATTTTTGACTGATGAAAAGGTGACATAATGAAGACATATATTCTGCTTTGAATCTTCAAATTTAATTCCTCATCTTCACATTAGTTGAACCTGTTCATGGGCGCTTGGTGGGTGGGGCTTGGGCCCTGTGGTGGTTGCGGTCATTGCGGGGCTCGGGCTCCGCTTGCTCGGCTCATTCGGGTGATGGCTGGTTTGTTGTTTTTGGCGGTGGAGTGGCGGTTTTGTGGCCGGGGGCGTTTCTGGTCTGTGGGGTCTTTGGGAATTCTTCGGAAACATGATGAAAACCTGACGATTGGCGACCCCTTATTCTTATTTATGTTTAGTCTTGTTTTGAGTAAGCCCTTTGTGAACCATGGCACCAGTCATTGGTGACTCACATCCAACCATCTTTACACAAGTTTTGCACCAGTGAATAGTTTTTAGTTTTTGTCTTTATTTCTGTTTTGTTTGTTTGTTTGTTTGTTTTTCCTTTTTTGTTTTACAATAATTCACCTACTAAGCTGGCGTATGCTAGCGTCTGCCAAAATGGAATGGTGCCATGGTACACAAAGTGCTTAATAAGATTGCTGTTAAAGGAATTGTCAAGTGCCGTTCATAGCTAGAACCAGATGACGTCATGTCTATTTCTGCTATGGACGGCACAGAATATTGTATTTGTATATTGTTGAGTTTTAACTTTGATATAAAAAAAAAAAAAAAAAAAACCTGTTCATCAATAATATGGTACAAGGCAAGTTAGCAAGAAGGAAATTTTTGAAACTCATAAAAATACTTCAATGCGGTCTCAGGTCTGTGCGCTACTTTGCATTAAAGTGCTTGAATAACGTTCCTGTTGATATAAAAAGTTTCACCATCTGCTAGTAGCTTTCAGTGAAAACTTAAGACCTAGGCCAGTTCCTCATTAAAATGAATTACCAATCGTAAAAGTGTGGTCATCGTTCACAGTGGACCCAGGGATGGAAATAAGTCAAAAAATTTTTTATTCTTTTATAGCAGTTTACATTATTTATTTGAAGCACAAGTGTTAGACGGACAAAACGCAAAAAACCGCATGTCAGTATCTCTTTTCTAGGTAAAAATATGGTTTTTTTGAAGTGATGGGGTTTATCAAAGATCAGAGGACTCATAACTTTGGTTACATTATTTCGCAAAAATCACCTGTCTCCACAAAATCAACACTAGAAGCATAAAGTTTCTCAGAGAACCTTCATAACTGGTTTTTGGTGGATTAGATAGGATGAATTGTTCAAAATTAGCATTTAAAGGGCTTGAAAAGGCAAACATTTATGAGGAAAATACGAATTTTAGGGTCATCCGAGGCAAAGACACAATGTTTTTCCCTCTGTTTTTACTCGCATACTTTCAGTTAAAATGTAAATTAGGGTCCAATCCCGACCCATGGGCCCCCTAAACCATATGATATTTGGAAAGCATATTTGATAAGCTTTCGAATGATGTATAACAATTATGAATTTGGATAGCACTTTAGAAATAAATTACATTTTATTGACAGGTACACCCACCCGGCGACCTTCTCTCTGTAGCTACCTAAGTCCACAGAATGACTCCTAAAAGGGTAGGAATAGCTGACAGAACCTTCACATATGGTTTTTGATGGATTAGATTGATGGGTCATTCAAAATCAGCAATTAAAGGGCTTGAAAAGACAAACATTTATGAGGAAAATACGAATTTTAGGGTTGTCCGAGGCAAAGACCCACGGTTCCCCCCCCCCCCCTGTTTTCACTCACATACTTTCAGTTAAAATGTAAATTAGGGTCCGATCCCGACCCATGGGCCCCGAAACCATATGATATTTGGAAAGCTTATTCAATAAACTTTCGAATGATGCATAACAATTATGAATTTGGTCAGCACTAAGGCTCCGTTCACACGATACCGGATTCATTTCGTATCGGATTCCCTCACCCAATCCGATATGAAAATTCGTTTTGTTCACATGATATCGGATTGGTTTTCATACCGTTTACATCCTGTTCACACGGATGCGCTCCGCTCCGTACTGCGTGGCCTAAACAATTGTTCTTCTGCGTGGCAATAACATCTATTGTTTTTGCTATTCTTTGGCATAATTGTTCACAACAAGAGGCTCTCATGCTACAAAAGCCTCCAGGTGGCTATTGTTTCTGAAAACAGTACACAAATCTTAACTTGAGTTTGCGGAGCGAAAAGCGTATCGGATTCATGCGTTCACACGAGCACAAAAGTGATCCGATACGTTCCGTACCACCTTCAGAGCGGAGTGATTTCACTCCGCAAAAACGATACGTCGCGTATCGGATTGGGCCGTTGCCGTGTGAACAAAAAGCCTATCTGGTATGAAAAGTAATCCGATACGAAGTGAATCCGATATCGTGTGAACACCACCTAAGAGAACCACACTATACTTTATCAACGGCTACCCCTACCCATAAAAAAAACCCAATGATTGTTCTCTCGGTAACAACCTAAGTTCACAAAATGATTCCTATACAGGTATGAATAGCTCAAAGAACCTTTACAAATGACTTTTGATAGACTGAATTAAGGGGTTATTTAGAATTAGCACTCAATAGCTTCAAAATACGACAATTCCTGAGAAAATAGCAATTTTAGGGTCGTAGGAGGCAAATAACCATGGTTTTATCCATGTTATAGGCAATTCTTACCAAATATTTTCAATTCACATGCAAATTAGAGTCCAATCCCTGCACAACGGGCCCCCTAAACTCAATGATATTTGGCAATATTCTTCAAAATGCTGTCAGGTCTTATGATTGTGCAGCAGCAATGCTATGTTTTGTGTAATGTTCTCCTATGTAATGTTTTTGTATTGTATCCCAAAAAGTAGATGGACAACAAATATTTTTTCTATAAAGTTTGTAATTTTCATCAAAGTATGGTCAAACAGGCATCAATAGAAAGATCTTAAAGAGCGGAGTTTGAAAATCGACATGAATTTGAATTTTGAGGTAAGAAAAGGGGCTTTAGTCCCCTGGGAGTTCTAGCAACTTTTTTGTTTCATATCGTACCGACACCAATCCTACATCATTTGAAAGCACATTTGCTCCTGATTTTGAATATGTAATTCAATTTCTTGTAAATTGCATCATTTTGGAATTATTTACCAAAGATTGAATCCTAGTGTAGGTTACTGCCCATAGCAGATCTATCTATTATCTGTCTGTTAAATATGACTTATAACTTTAGAAGCACAAATGATATGAACATGCGGTTTTCAGATTTGGCATCAGGAGATAATGGACTCTCAGATGATATAAGATTGATGTTTACAAGATTCGAAACAAAGAAGTTGCTAGAATTCCCAGGGGACTAAACCCCCTTTTCTTACCCCAAAATTCAAATTTGTCTCAATTTTCAAACTCCGCTTTTTTATATCTTTTGATTGATTATAAATCACCATATTATCTTGCCATATTCCTGTTTTAAAGACTTATTTCCAAAACTTAGCATTCTGGGTCCACTGTGTCGTACACCCTCAGTCCTAAGTCTAAAGCCATTATACTTTGTCAGTGACTACGAAATTGACTTAATGCCTAAAACAAGTTTTGCCAAGTTCACTTGTCATCTTTGAAAAAAGGGGGTGCTCTCTCCTCAATTAGCCTGGCTACTGAGAGAGCTCCTACTCAATACATTCCCCTGCATAGAATTCCTTTAATTTGTCTTGTTTGATAATAACAGTATTGTGTTTTATTTTAGTCGATTGATGTAGCCTAGATGATCATTATTTTTTGTATTAAATACATTAATTTGCCTGTTATGGACTTTGCAGTGAAATGGACTTCGCTTCTCTTGATCACATTTCTCTGAGATTTACCCATTTACGCTAACTTAAAATACAATCATAAAGAAAGACAGATAAATTTTGCTTACCTTGCATGTTTCAGATGAACTTGTAATGCATCTTTCTCCGCCTATAAAGAAGATACAGCAGGAAACATAATGATGCGATAATGAGTGACCTGCATGCAGTCAGTCCTACTTTTGTGCAAAACTAAAACTGGAAAACGGAAAAGCTGCATGTTTGTGAAAGATTTTTCGTAAATGCTGATAAATCCATTGTAACATGAGCCAATAACAGAGCAGAAGCTGCTTAAAATAACGTAAATCGAGCAATCTGATATAAGGAAGTGTTTTTGAAATGCTAAAGCAAGAGCAAGGCCCAAGGAAGAAAATACCACGCGTTGCCTAATTTTGAGATCTGTTGAAAGGGAGCTAGAGGGGCTCAAAGTTACCAATTTTTATGCATGTGCATGCAATTTCTGCTCTTTCTGAACCAACTAGAGCTTTCTTAGATATTTTCTTGACTGCCATGCAATGAGCTTGTGTAACATCTTTGTTTTGCGTTTGTTTGAAATGGAAAAGTTTGAAAGAACAGATTATGTTACAGTCAAAGCGGAAGAAGCGTAAAATGTAAATTAGAGAATTATTGGAAAATGGGTTTTCATGATTGGGTGACTATTCCAATTTAGCTTTGTTATTTGCTTCCATTTTATTCTAAGTTGGCCGGAGCATGGTGGATGATTATGATAGGAGTTCTTTCCCCTGGAAACCACAATGAACAAGAATATTCAAGGATTTTGTCATGCAAAGAAAATCAAATCCAATGAAGATACAACTCTATTTTGAATATTGAAAACATAGGTGGTACGCTTTTCCTGCATTGACTGTAATAGCTTTTTATTTTGCTGAGTCAGCCATACATGAAATCTCTTAGTGACGTACAGTCTTTCCATTTTCTGGTTCTTTCAACTTTATAAAAGACTGCATAGATAATCAGCCCATCCTGATAAGCATAAAATTTAAACATATTCTTTCAGACATGCACTATCACTAATTTCCAAAACCTTCTTCAGATAAAAGATATTTCATTCCATAAAACTGCTCAAAGTTGAACTTCAAAAATTGATTGAACATTTCAAGTTATTGCAAATTCAATTCTGCGAATGAATGTCAAAGTACCCTTCAAAGTACCTCGCAAAGTACTTCCACAACACATGTTAAATTGAGCCTTTCCCACTATGGATGGCACGTAGTTTATAAATCTTGTTCTTTGTTACTTTTAATTGCTTTCATTGAATAAAAAAAAATGAGCCAGACAAACTCTATGTGAGACCCCATCTAGATTATGGTCATGATACTATCTTGAATACCCAAATGCAGAAACTAGAATCAGTTCAAAACTCTGCTGCGTTGGCAGTAGCTGGTGCTTGGAAAGGAAAATCCCCCAAGAAACTGTACAATGAGCTCAGATGTGAATCTTTGGCCTACAATGCTGGAGTAGACGCCTCGTTATGTTTTACAAGATTGTAAATACCGTTTCGTCAGAGTTTACAAGGCATCCTATACCACATCTTGAACAGTCTATGTACTCTCTTGGTGAGCACCATGTCATTGGGCAAATAAATGCAAGAACAGAGAGACTTTTAATAAACAAAGCTTTTCAGGAATGTACCGGATATCCGGCTAGCCGGATTTTGCCGTCTTGCCTGAAATCCGGCTCCGGCCGGATTTCAGATAGAATTGCCGGATTTTTGCCGGAACTTTTTATTTCAAGTTACCTTCAAGAAAGACCAATAATGTGACCTAGAAACATATGAATCTGTGCAAAATCACCATAATGTTGTCATAATGATTACCTCCTGTTAAACTTTAGGTTCTTGTTCACATCACACATTTATCCCGTTTTGGCTACTAAGCTGGCTCCGTACGATAAATGGAAGCAATGAATTTGAATGACAATTTAAATTTTTCAAGGGATGATGCACCGAGTGTTCTGAAAAAGCGACCCACTTTTTTGACAGGTCATGATAAATCGTACACTGGACCAATTGTGAAGATTTATGACTTAATCTTTAGCACAAAGCCTGAATTAGATTCTATGATCGTTAGGAAAATTTAATTGATGTTATGATGGTTTTCAGTATTTGCAGAACGAAAATTTCAACAACTCACTTATAGCTCTGGCAACAATAAGTAATAGAATTGCGAAAAACGCGAGAATGTAATTTTATTTATTTATTTTATTTTAAAATTGTTTACCCAGGGTTACAATTCAGTTTAAGTAACTGTTTTACAATGTACCCTGCAACTAAAAATAAAGCTAACCTAATTACAATGAAAACTAACCTAATTACAATATTCAACTAAACCTACAAATGTACAATATATATATATTCATCAAAAACTTAAATGGAAAATAAAAATAAAAATGTAAAACCAGCTTTCCTTGAATCTAATCAATTATGAGCTTTTGAGCTTGGTTTTAAATGACTGGATGGAAGGGACTAATTTAATATCAGAATGGAGTTTGTTCCATGTATCAGCTCCACGGAAAGCAAAAGACTTTTGGCCATAAGCTGTTCTCATTCGAGGTATGGCTAGATCCAACTTAGTGTTGCGTAACACCTGATCGTGAACATCAGATAATCGGGAGAAAATCTGACAAAGGCTGTTGGGTGCAAGTCCATTTAGGGACTTATATACCATGGTAGATGTTTCTCTGTTGGCTAGCCTGTCAACTGAAAGCCATCCTAATCTTTGCAGTAAAGGAGCAGCCGATGAAACCAAAGGGCTGCTTGTGACAATTCTTGCAGCTCTGTTCTGCAATTTTTGCAAGGTATTCATGCGGCATAAGGATTACTCCGGACCCTTGAAATTCGCGCCAAACCGGATTAATCTGCGAAGCGCGCACAGGCCTCGGGATGAAACAAACACTGGTCTAACAAATTTCAACTCAGTTTCTTCGACATTCAGCAAGAGAAACACTTCCAGGGCTGCTGGTTGTATGAATACATTGCCTCAAAGTGGAGTGCTCAATTTCCATGGAATTCGGAAGCTGCATGCACAAGGTTTTCGTTCGTTTACCAAGGCAGATATTGAAAGCTCTCCCGGCTTCGATACATCATTGAATTTGAAATGAGTCCTTTCTCAGGGTAGGCAATGTTGTTTATATTTTGTTTCAATCGTTTCTTTGTCGTTCTCCGTTGCTGGTAATCATTCAATATTCTTCAAAAATAGGTTGTTTCCATCATAAATATTTCACACAGAGAAAGGACTTGAGAATAGAATGTGCTTGGAGATATATTTTTACATGATTCATTCTTCGTAGGAGAAAATGATGGCAACCTGTACGAAAATACAAGGCCATGTAATAGTCATGTACAAGCCTTGTAGTTATGGCCTTGTAACCTTGTTATAGCCTGGAATAGCCTTGCTGTAACCTTTTAAATGGCTTGAAAAATGCTAATTAGCCTTGTAGAAGCCTTGTGGAAACCTTGTGTTAGACTGGTTGCAACTTGGAATTTTACTGATAGCCTTGTAATTTTCTTTCAAGGGTAGTACAAGGTCATAACAAGGTCATAATCCCCTCTACAAGGCTAAAATTTGGCCTGTACAAGGTCAAGTTTAGCCTTATATTTTTGGTCATAAATCAATTTAAAAATTCGACATCGTACAAAGAACTAAGATTTACACGACGTTTCGAGCATAACTCTTCATCAGGTTTAAAGATCAAACTCTTCTCATAACTCTTCATCCCTTGTATGATCAAACAGAGCATAACTCTTCTTCCCTTGTATTTTTGTACAGGAAGCTCTCTGTGTGCTCCCCACATTTTGACCTTTCAACTGAAGAAGCACATCAAGAAGACTCCATTTCAGCTGTTTACAATGGAAAGTGGTTACAGGAATGCTGCATTGTAACTGACTTCCATTTTCTTGCATTCAGTCAAAGAAGTGTCAGTGAAGGATTAAAGCTCAAAATAGCTGGTTGGCCATTTATTGGCGTGTGTGCTGCAGCAATCACAAACAATTTCAACAAGCTGCTTGGCAAATTTAGAAGATTCTCATTGCCGTAATCCAAAGATATTTTTTGCAAAATAAAAGACAAAAAACGTCTTTCTTGCCAGAATCAAATTTGCAAAGTTGACATACCCTTAACTTTGCCATTTGTTGTTTCATTTGAACATTGTCTTGTTCCGCTCTCTGCCATTTCTGCCTGCACTCTTCTTGATGTTTAACAAATTTTAGAAATTCTGGAAAAGAAAAAACTTTACTAAATGTTTCTCAGTTGAGAATGTATACAATTCAAATCACACCATAATACATTATAAATAACAAAATCCCATTAAAATTGTTGATACAAAACAATGCTGTTTGGAAAACCGTTATGCTTTTCCAGATTGACAACTGATATGTTGATTGGCTTTTTACAGCTGTCATCTTTCAAGAGATGTCAGTCTGGAAGCACAACTAAGGTACATTTTTAACTTAAAAATCAATACTTGGTGTGAATGATGATTTGTATGCATGCAGACCTGGCCGTAAGTTATCTTTGTGACACGCTATCTTAGTGACATGTCGTAAATCACGCCCCTTGCTCAGTGACGCACCTGATTTTGAGCACTAGATATATCGCTCTGCAAAGAGGGATTTTTGAGGTTGAGGACAAACAAACAAGTTTTGAAGGTGCAAAGAACAGTGGAATTGAGTTGAAGTAACAAGAATCAACATTGTGGTTTGAACGGTAACAGAAATAAAAAAATCATGTTTTTCTCTGTGCTACGTTCTTTGATAGACACCCGTTTGATGATGGAAGCTTTTCAATCCATTTTCCTCTGTATCACTTTGGCAGTCCTGGAATAAAGAGGAATGCAATACCTTCAATTCTTCCACATCAAATCACCTTCACATACTTTTCATACATCAAACTTATGATAAAGGGCCGGAAAGCAAATTCCTTCTAGATTCAGGACACATATCCTCCAAGGGCAACTTTTGTGGTTTATTCTGGCTTTTTAATTTGATCTTCCTGTGATCTTTAATTTGATCTTCATGATATCATGTCAGTATCACATGCAGGAATAACAAGGATTGAGAGCAAGTATAATTGGCAGCACTAAGGATTAAGAAGAACTAATATTGTATTTCAGTGAGATAAAAAATTAATTTATTGATTTCCCTTTCACAAAAAGATGCCAGTTTCCAAGAATATCCAATCCTCTATCCTGGATGATGAAAGCTAAGCCCAGGTGCGTGATTTTTAGGCAAAACCCTTTTTGGACCGTGAAAGATCATGCCTCTTGAATGTATGAGCTGCGTAATGAGGCGTGGGTGTGATTTTGCACCTAGAATGGCCAGGTCTGTGTATGTAACAGGCCACTGGGATATATGCAGGAAAATAGTGTATGTAGTATATAAATTTAAGAAACCATGTGTATGTAATATAAATTTAAGAAACCATGTCTATTTTCAAGGCTTCACATGACATGATCCACGTTCACATGACAGGCACAATGACACGATCTAGATATTTCTGAAAATGTCTTTTTCGTCAATTTATGAAAGAAGATCCACATCCACATGAGGTGAAGTTGCGTTTTTCAGCGCCAAGTGCTGGGATCGCAGAAATAGAGCAGACCTAATTTGTTGAGGATACCGAGGATTGCCCCTTTTGTCTGAACCTTTTGTTATGCTGGTAAAGTTCAAAGCAGATCAACACACTGGGAAACCTATTACCATGCGCGAGAATTTCTTTGTTTCCTTGCTAATTCTTGTTTGGATTGTGGCCGGATTATCCGTCCACATTTTTACCACAAAACCAAACATGCCCTCTGCGCATGATCACAGGTTTCCTTTTTGGGGGATAACCGTTGCTTTGAACTTTGAGGATTCGTATCCCCAACAATAATCGAGTCCGCGACCCCTGTCATGACGCTCAAGTGATGGGGTCCTACCGGGTATCGAACCCACTCCAGCTGACTGTTCTGGCTGCAAAGCCAGATGATTACACCACTGCGCCCATAGGCGCCTGACTGCTATCTTTGTCGTGCGCGCGGAAGATCTTCCGCGAGCAATTTCATGTATAACAAAGGAACAACAATAGAACCATTCTTCTTAAAACAATAGCCAGGCACGCATCTTCAGTGCGCACTTTGCAAACTTATCAGTCTGGCATAGGCGTAGGAGACAGGGGGACAGGGGGGGCTGCAGCCCCCCCAACGTCAGAAAAATTTGCAAAAATCAGCCATAATCGGGCAGAAATCCGCCTCAAGTCGGGCAAAATTTTCTCAAACAATGGACTTTTTATCGGGCAGCCCCCCAAATTTTATCCCCCCCTCCTACGCCGATGGCTGCGCCACAACACCTTCACAGATGTCCCAGTCCACATGAAGACGTTGTAACATTCAAAATTCCATAATTGATAACGATCGATAGGCCTATTCAAAATTCAATAAAAGAAAACAGATAAACAAATGGCCTTGTGTGATCCCCAAAGGCCAGAGCATATATGCTCTGATAGTTGGTAGGGTACTGTCGGGATTTATCAGGCAGATAAGGTTTTTCAACTTACCAAGCAAAATCAATTCATCCACAGGGACCAAACATATTTCATAAATATATTTCAAACATTTCTCATGAAGTTCATTCTGCTCGCCGGTCGATTTTTTCACAAATGAAAGCGTTTGTCGCGAAATGTTTTGACCACTTGCGGAGGTAAATTTCGTACACCGTCGGGATTTATCAGGCAGCTAGCATTTTTACTTATATGAATCCATTCAGCAACTTGAATCATGTTAAAACATGAATTCCAAAGAATTAACAGCCTTTCTTTGCAATGTCACTTGCTATAATGCTCTTTAATTGACTTCGACATGCTGAATTCCAAGGAAGTCTTGCTTGCACCTTCTCAAAGCTTGAATGTAGGCCTAACGATAGAAAGTGGCCTTACCTTAAATGTCATGTTGCTGATGTTGTTGCTTGCCTGATATATCCCGCCAGTACAGTTGGCGGACCGACCATCCTACAATCCCCAGGATTTGTGCCAAGAATTGAAAATTCAAAAAATTTTTTGGGCATGATGGTTGGGGCACATACCACCCTTTCAAAAAACTTAATTGACCAATTTATGTGACACCGTCCAGCCTCGTAATCGTTTGGGACAGAGAAAGGACCTTGTCGCTGATGACACAGAAAAGCTGAATGGACGAAGTTTTCCGCCTGAGTGTGAGATACTCCGCCGAGCCTGGCGGGATGAAAGAAAGAGTAATTGGGATAATAATTGTACATAATGGAAGAAGAATCATAAAGGAAGATACACAAAGAGTAAATTTTGATTTTAAAAAGTTTAAGTCGTGTTTCTTGGTGTTAAGAACTGCTGGTGCCTGATATATCCCGCTGCCTGATAAATCCCGCCAGTACCCTACACCATCCCTCTGATACCTTCAATACACGACTTTCTTCGCACAACAAAATGTGAGTGCCTCTCTGGCACATTTTATTCAGCCATCCTCTCCTCTGTCGAATTCGAAATCAAATGGGCCTAAATTTTTACCACCTGTGATGGAAGCCCGCCGACTTTCGCATGAATTTCTTCTTATAAATGTTCAGTAAACTCACCTCCTTCGATTCCTTCTGTTAGAACACTTGAGCATCTAACGAGGTCATCAAAATTGCGGATCAAAGATTGTGTAGAAGCCATGTTATCTCCGAATAAATGAAGAATGTTTTAACCTTTTTCTCCTCGTTGCACGAAGCTCTCCAAAATTGGCGGTTATTATTTTCCCGCCTTCGATAATTCAGCCAATCAAATCACTCGAATACCTAAATACTTTGTGTATTTGTCATGAAAATTCTCTAAACAAGTTACGTCATTCACAGCCAAATTCGTTCTTTTAGTAGCGCCCTGTTTGATTTTGGAAGGACTTTTTTCAGGGACCTTTTTTAACATACTAGCTTCGTGGGCAATTTCCCCCCTAGTTCCTTCATTAGACCTATTGTTTTGCCTTTTCAAACAATAGGCCTATTGTCCCTTCTAAACAGGGAAACAATAGATTGCCCCCCCCCAGTCCTGGTCCCTTAGAAGAGGTTCTGCGACCTGCGTAATGATGATTGCAGATTGCTAGACGCTAGATTATTTGAAAAGGGAACCTGGATTTGGAATGCCAGAAGCAGGGCCGTAGGAAGAAGCTTCGGATTGGGGGGGCAATTGTTCTTAAAACAATAGAGAACAATACATCTAATTAAGTCATGTGACGTAGCACCATTGTTTTAAAAAATTATTGGGGGGGCTTGAGCCCCCCCTACCCCCCCGCTTCCTACGGGCCTGGCCAGAAGTCAATGATTCTTAAATTTATGAGAGACCTTTTAAGAGTCATTGTCATCCAGTGTCCATGGCTGGCACGCTGTTATTTCAAACTGTAAACTCAAGTATAAGGACTGAAAGAAAGGTTTTTCAGTTTCACTATCTTCTACTGCACTGTGGATATGTAGTTTCCGGGGAGTTTCCGTTTAGAATTAGAGACAGCGCAAAATTTATCCTACTATATGGCCGGTGGTGATAAAACCAAAATCTTGTTGAAAACTCTGCGAACCCGTGTTAATTTTCTTCATAACAACCAGCTGTCACGTCAGCTCCACGGGGGGGGGGGCTCTTGGCCAAATTTTGGGTAGGGGTCTGCCACGAGCATATTCAAAATGGTACCGTTGGCTAGACTTTATGAAAATGGTACCCTTGGGTAGACCAACTTTGACCATTTCCTGGACCAATATTGTCAAATTTGTATCAAATATGATGTCATGAACATTCGCTAGACCAATATTGTCAAAAATGATACCCTTGGCTAGACTAGAAGTCCGAAAAAGTATAGCTTCGTCGCGGCACATCCCCAGGTACCTTTACTATGGAAGAACTTCGTTCAGCTCATAAGGGACAGGGCAAAATTTATTATATTACATGGCCGGTGGAGAACAAAAATTCTTGCAAAAAAATCTGCTCGCCCTGTATGAAATTATTGCCAAAAACCAACTGCCCCGTCTCCCTTTCCTTAAAAAAATGTATCTGCCCCGTATTCATGAACAACAAATGTTGTATCGTACCACCGATGAATTAGCCAAAGACCATAACATAATCAATTCTTGCCTTTATGAGACTTTGTCAACGAAGAAATCAACTTTGAAGATGAAGAGAAATGACTAATGAATCGTTTTTGCGAGTAACTGACAAGGACATTTTGCATCATGTTCATACACATCCTTCCAAGCATTTCTCAACTTGCATGATCCACAACTTTGGCCTCAAAATTAGCCATTTCATATTTCAAACTTCATTTTGAGTTTATAAAAAGGTACTGCCCCGTTCATATTTGCTTTGTAGAAAGTGTTGACCCAGTTCTGTACAAGCTAAAAAAAAAAGTAGTTGCCCCGTTACGTTTTGCACCGGCCATGTTATAAAATAAACTTTGCAATGTCCCTAAAAAGTAGTTACTGATATTTGCCCAATCAAAACTGTTGACTACCTTCTGTACATGCCCAGAAATATTAGAGGCCCTGTTGCATTTTGCACCGTTCATGTAATAGAAACAGAATAAATTTTGCACTGTCCCTTCCCAAATTTGATTTTCAAACAATCTGAAATGAAAACTCTCAGTTTTCTGCAACCAAAACCAAGCCCACAAAATACACATGCCCCAATCTTGTTGACAGGAATGTTGATAAAAATGGGAGTGGTAACGAGACAAGAAGCGCAGACTGTTACACGTTTTTTTTTTATAAGAAACTGGTTTATAAGAAACTAGTACTACGATGACCAAAAAATTAAGAAACTCTAGTACTACGCTCAAGAACAGTTAAGAAACTCTAAAACTTTATTTCTTTGTGTCTCTCTTATTCTATGTCTTTCTAACAAAGGTACATTCGTCGTTTCTTGACTTTTTAACTGCAAAATTGGTAAATTTTTGCCTTGATGTGCATGGCTTCTTCTTGATGACAATGTCAATGCAAAATGGAAGCCCTTTCTCGAGAAGAAGACTCAACTTCGAACAATACCGCAATTTTAGGCCTAAAAATAAGAAACTGATTAAGAAACTTTTACTACTAAAACACCGAAATTTTCATGCGAAATTAAGAAACTTTTAGTACTAAGTGCTGATCCAAGTTTCTTATAAAAAAAACGTGTATATCTCACGCGTGCCAAATTCGGATTTTCAATCCTGTCAGATAAAATTGTTGATATACGCATGGGTTTTCAATATCTTAATTTCTATAGGAAGGGTAACGATACCTGTTTCGATGCCTTCTGATAGAATACTAGAAGCTTCAACAAAAATGTCGTAATCGGGAGCTATAAACGACGAAGTTGCAACCACTTCTTGTGATTTAGAAGGCTTTCGCTCTTGAAATTTCCTCATGATTGCATAGAAGAAGCATCCAGTCCTTGCAAGCAAAACCACTAAATGAATTCACAACAAACAGACAGCTCTCAATTTCTGAATAACGTGATAAACTTTCACGGTTGGTATTCATTGGGTTTCCCATGGGATTTGTTTCTTGCGATTTACAAGGCTTTTGCTCTTGAAATTTTCTCATGGTTGCAAAGAAGAAGCATCCAGTCATTGTAAGCAAAACCACTAAATGAATTCACAACAAACAGACAGCTCTCAATTTCTGAATAACGTGATAAAGTTTCACGGTTGGTATTCATTAGGTTTCCCATGGGATTTGTTTCTCGCCATTTACAAGGCTTTTGCTCTTGAAATTTTCTCATGGTTGCAAAGAAGAAGCATCCAGTCATTGTAAGCAAAACCGCCAAAGGAATTCACATCATGACAGGGAATAACGTGATAAAAACTTTCACGATTGTTGGTATTCACTAGATTTCCCATGGGACTGCCAATCTGATACCTCACACAACACATATGGTGTGAAACAAATTCTTCTGCTCATATAGGTTTGGAACTCGTCACAAGCCACCAAGAGGTGATTCATTCATTTCTTTGAAAAGGACTACCCTCTATGGACTCAAAACAGTACAATATTTTGGCTCTAATGTGGAATACTCTTCCATTTTTCATACGCGTTGCTGTTTCTATCTCAATTTTTAAATCTAAATTGAAAATCTATTTCATCCGTCTAGGCTAGGCTATCTGGTACACGCATTTGTTTCTTTGTGTTTTATGGGGGGGGGGGATTTCCTAAATTTTACCTACCTTCATAAAACGCAACCAGGACAAAAACTGCTAGCAATTTCCTAAATTTTTTTTGAAGAAGTCTACTCTCCAGATGAATGGGTATACAACTTTGGATGTCGGTTAAATTTTCTCCAGCTCTGGGGGAGTTATTGTCTCTCCAATAAATAGACAAAATCGGCGAATGCTTGTCGAGGCCTGTTTTTGCAACTTCGAGTCAGGTGATAAAACCTCTTGATGAAGTTGAAGCGTCTTTTCTTTTGAATTTTATGACTTATTTCACAACGAGCTAGACTTGCTCCAAGTCTATTCAGTAGACTCTGATAGTCCACAGAGTAGACTTGGAGCAAGTCTAGCATCGAGTAGACTTGCCGAAAGTCTATCACTTCAGTCCGTATTACCGTTCCCTTTTCGGTAGTTCCTGGATCCGCCATTCCCTGGATCCGCCATTCCAACATTCCGAAAGAGTATGATTATGTTTATGAGTACCTATTTGTTGTCATGGAATGATTCAAGATTCGCAGAAAGAAGGGCCTACAGAATGCGTGTAGACAGGGCCGTCGCCATAGGGGGGTGTAGGGGGTGTGACACCCCCCCCCTGGAAAAGTGGCTGTCGGCAAATCAAGCTCGACCCTAACGCCAGCATTTGCCGACAAACTTCCATCCAAAGGTGGGAAGCCCCGATTCAGCTACAGAGCACTGATACTACGAGAATTTCAGACTGTAATTTAAGATGGTTTGTTACATTACGATTACATACATGTAGGGTAGTCAAACCGTTACAGATCCGTGAATTTTTTGCTCGCTTCGTTCGCACTGCCCTACCTAAGTTCACTAATTTGTTGTCGAAAATACGATTCCTTCCTATCAACAAGCCGACAAGGCCAACTTTATGAGGAGAACAGACATGAATAAGTGATGCTAGTGTAGGAAGGGTGGATTACCACCAGCATAAGAGTCTTGGTGTTTATTTATTTTCGTAGTTGGTATATGAGGGCATGCAGTGCTTGAGAAAGAATTGGATGGGCCCCTCAACCAGAGTCTCGCTAGCACTGGTTTAAAGTTATAAAGAAAGGATATTTAAGATCATAAAGGCCCAAAGGGAAGAAACTCGATACTTATGTCTTCTCTGTCGTCCAAGCTCTTGCCCTGCCCTACCCAATTTTGGTACCCTTTTACAAGAAGATTAGCCAAAAGAATAACCAATAGCCAATAGTATTTTCGACTATCACGTTTCAAAAGGTGACTGTCATATCATAGAAGATGTATCAACGTAGGTTGAATTTTCAACGACCACGCCCAATGACCACGCCCCTTGTCGGCGAATTTAAGGCTGACACCCCCCTTCCTTGACTTCCTTCGCGACGGCCCTGCGTGTAGAAAACGTGCATAATCAGCAGCTTGCTCTTATCAGCATCCAGGCAATGTTGCCAATTTCCCCCAAGGGGTCTACTTAATACATTGAGCACCCGGGGATATGCCTGCCAATAGGGCCCCATTTTCGGTTGAAAATTCCAGGACAGGATTATACCTTTTGTGTATTTATTCCGGCACAGGTATGTTCATTAAAGCTTTTTTCTCAGGGCAGGTCAGATTTGGCGTGGAAAATTAAGATAACTTACAAAAGACACTTGTATTATCCAGGACAGGTACTATATTTTCAAACATTATTCCAGGACAGGGTCATGAAATTTACCTTTGCCAGGCACACCTCCGTTGTTCTTCTCCAAGGTAGACCCCCCGGGCCAATTTCATGGCACTTACAAACAGGTGGGAGAAACGTGCATAATTAGGAGCTTGCTCTTATCGGCATCCAGGTAGAGCCCACGGGGGGGGGGGGTTCTTGGCCAGATTTTGGGTAGGGGTCTGCCGCGAGCATTTTCAAAAGGGTACCGTTGGCTACACTAATTTTTACGAAAATGGTACCCATGGCTAGACCAATTTGACCATTGTTTTAACCAATTTTTACGAAAATGGCACCCTTGGCTAGACCAATTTTGACCATTTTCTCGACCAATATTGTCAAATTTGTGCCAAATATGGTGTCATGACCGTTTGCTAGACCAATATTGTCAAAAATGATACCCTTGGCTAGACCGTAGCTGGCCAAAATTGCCAAAAAGGATACCCTTGGCTAGACTAGAAGTCTGAAAAAGTATACCCTTGCTCGCGGCACATCTCCAGGTACCTTTACTATTATGGAAGAAAGCTTTAAGCTTAAGGCTTAAGTAAGCTTTCTGTGAGTCATGGCCAGGGGCCATGGCCTCATGGTAACTTGATAGTAACTCATTGGTAACTCATTGGTAACTCAGATCTCAACCATATCTGCATAGAGTTACAAGTGTCCACATGTGTTACAAGAGAGTTTACACTCATCTTTTTTTTTAAGAAATTGAGATCCGACGCTGGTAGGCAGTTTCTTAAATTTTTGGGCCATTTTGCAACCAAAAGTTTGTTATATGTTTCTTATATTTTTAATTCCAGAAGCATAGAGTTAATTTTGTTTTGTATAAAGGGCTGCCAAATTACTTAGTAAGATCTTAAAACAAATACAGTACTGTATATAACATACTAATGCCTCCCCACACGCATCATGGTATCCCTCCACTGAAATCCGGATGCCTCCCCACTGTACTGAATATCCCCCACTGTACTCTGGAAGCCTCCCCACTGTACTGAACACCCCCCACTGTACTCAGAGATGCCTCCACACTATGGCCAGGCCCGTAGGAAGCGGGGGGGGCAGGGGGGCTCAAGCCCCCCAATGATTTCTTAAAACAGTGGTGCTACGTCACATGACTTAATTAGATGTATTGTTCCATATTGTTTTAAGAACAATTGCCCCCCCCCCCCAATCCGAAGCTTCTTCCTACGGCCCTGGTTGTGGCATCCAGAAGGTAGAATTTCCTTGCAGCAGTGACTGCCTTATCTTACTTTGGAGCGAAACTTCTGTGTTGGCCGCCATTGCCAAATAACGCTGGAAGGAAAGTAATGGTTATTCCCCTAGGGTCTGGTCCGTTAGGGTCCGGTCCTACTGGTCCTGGGTCTGGTTATTCCGTTATGCCACCATTTTACACTTTCGGTAAAACAATGGTTTACAGCGTTAATGATGCAGGTGCGGCTTTTCGCCGAAATAACGGCCTGGGGCCAGGTTCCTCATCTTAACAAAAGAATTAAGGATGTGAGTGCAGCTTTTAGCCGAAATAACGGCCTGCGGCCAGGTTCTTCATCTTAATAATGTTAACAATAGCTGTAGTTATTTGATTGACAGATGCGTTCTAAGCCAAAGTAAAGAGTGTACCCTAAAAATTTTCTTGAGGTGTTAATCTTTTACTCCTTCGCTTGCGTCGCATTCTTGCGTCGCATTCTATTCTGCATTCCAATTATCACCTGTTCTATCAATCGTTCTTTTTCTATTCTAACGACCTTAACGTACTCTGCTTCGTTATTACTGATGAAGGGTTATGCCCGAAACGTCTTACATTATTATATTCAAGGCTATGTTATATTTATAATCAAAATCTACGTGAACATTTTAAGAATCATAGCCACGCGTACAAACAACTGAATTCTTCTCTATAATCAGCTACGTCACTACGAAATCCCATGAGAGTGGGTCCATTATAGTTTCGCGGTTATGCGAATTTGGCCTAAATTTGAGTGCGGTTAGCGGATATTTTGCTAATTAAAGTGCGGTTAACGGTTAACGAAATCCCTTGCGGTTAAGGAAAAACTTTTTGCTTGAGAGCGGATATCGGATTGGCAGAATACCAGGATTGGCGAAGGCGAACTCACTTTGGAATTTTCTCGTTCCCGGTTTGATTTAGATTTGTTTCATGGGTGTTTCTCTGTCAGTCAAAAATGGAATCCCCTAGCATATATGACGGGCTGTAGGAAACGCAGAATTTAGAAAAAGGATTACTTATGATCATATAATGTATCGACTTATTCCTACCCTAATCTATCATTTCGTTCGTGATAAATCTACTTGAAAATCGGACCTCCTTAAAGCAAGATTGCATTCTCCATGGACAAGTTTTCTGTTTTGAAGAAGCAAGTAGATGCAAGAGAAGTACATTTTTGCGAAGGAGTTGCTTTTCTCAGAGGTGATCATTCTCCTATTTCCTTCCTTGATGTTATGGGAATATAAATGTTAACTTGGGAAAGCTGAAATCTAAAGCAGCTATCACTCAAAGATGTCACTGATTAAATGTTTCTGCTAATGGCACTGTCCAGCAAATGAGAGAAAGGTTGTTCAGAGAGAAGAAACGGGTCAAAGATGATTCTGTATCAAAAGGTTTTGCAATCAATGATTTGAACTTTTGGCAACATCAGCCCTCAGAGGATCAACTATGATTCTTGGCAATCTGTCCTGTAAATAGCAAATTAATTTACGTTGCTTGTACTACGAGAAAGGCAATTCTTTCAATCTCAATCATGTACAATGGTGTTGAAATTCGTGGCTCTGCAAGTCAGGTTTGTTCATATGGCAGTCATTTGGGCTCTGTATCAAGCTTGTAAGTGGTTGAGAATATGTTATGCGTTGTAATGTCGACAGGAATTGATGCGGTTCGTTTAAGTGCAGAAGGTGAGGTCAGAAATCTGATTGACAGGGTTAGAGATTATATTAGCCCATTCCAAGTTAGAGCAAGAGTTCAATGTTGTATTCACGGATACAATACATCACAAGATCTTCCAGTACCATCCTACATCAAATGTGACTGAGGTACTGAGCACTTTGCAGGTAATGGGCAGTCAGGTAGTGTGGATGGGCGTACTGAATGCAGATTTTGGCAGCCCTGTCGCCTTGCAGTTTAAATCGATAATGTTGTGTATGCAACAGATGTCGCTTCTACAACGGTTCAAGTCATTTACCCATCTCCAATACAATTGAGTTTCTAGAAGCTGTGGGAGAAGTGTACAAGGCATTTGCTGTCGACAATAAAGGTGCAAAATATCACAAGTATGACCTGAAGTTAGCACTGCATCTTGTTGAAAGATGAAGGGTAGTTCTGGGGAAAAGCGAAGAAGCCATAGGCTAAGACATAACCACAAGAATATGACCGAAAAATTTGAATAGTCCTAAAGGAAATGTTGCCAGTGAAACTGTCGAGTCAGTTCGATTAGTTGAATGGGAACTGAGCCGCCTAATTGATATCACTGATCTTTATGGGTACAACAGATGCAATTTACAAAGCTGTTCGACTCTCGATGCTGAACATTTTCATGCCACAACATAAGATGCCAGTAATGTCAACGCTGCAACATTGTCGATCGCTTGGAGACTGCATAAAAGAAAGCCTGAAACGATTATCTCATTGGAGTGTGCACTACTTCACTCATATGAAAAGCTGGTATCCTGTTCCAGAGGGCTCAGTATCCAAGATTAAAGCCTCCTCCCGTGAAACAGATGAGGAAGGAGAACATCCAAAGGCTAATTGACTTTTCAAATATACGGAAGAGCGGTCAGACGACGAACTGGACGTCAGGAAACCACAATGGTGAAAGCTGGGACCTTTCCATCTTTTTGTTACAATAACGCCAACCTGCCAGTGGAGGTGGTCAATCTGAGAACTGCTGAACAAATTCCGGATAATGGAGACCAGAGAATAGAGACTGAGGAGGAGATAGTGGTAAGAGTTATTTTAATTTTAGTTATTTTAATTTTAGTTATTTTATTTATAGCTGCAAGCTGCCAGTATCATACCTGCTTTGACAAAAAATATATGTATGTATGTATGTATGTAGAGTAGATAGCAGCAGCGATATTGAAGAAAATGGCAGCTCGGACGAGTATGATTCAGTTGAGACTGAAGATGAAGAAGTTATCAGAGATGTTAATGAAAATCAAAATAGGTACGATGATAGAGCACAAGTGGCAGAATAAGCATTTTTTCTCGTTGGCTCCAGATCAAGGTTTTGCAGAAAAATTAGGTTCAATGGAACGTTGTTTGACTGAATAGGGTGCAGGAAAGAGACATGGGATTTATTGCAGATTCAGGCGGTCCACCTTTCGTATTTCCTGTATTTCTCATGGGAAAAGATAGCAATCAAGTTTGTATTTCACAAAAATACACCTATCATACTTGTCTTTACTTTTCTATATATAACACTTCTCCGTCAACGAACATCAATGTTTTGGATACGCTGTTTCGAGATGGGGAGAATTGATCACAAATTTTACAATGACCTGCCTCAATGAATTCTTCTGAATTAGTCATTAGCACTGTTATAAAAGGGTGCTCCTTTTCAACAAATTGGCTCGAAATTCTCGTAGGAAAAGATTGCATCTGCCTGACAACAGAAAACTTCATTAACGCAAATCACTATTGCAATATTTTGGTTTCACAAACTTTATCAATACTATTTCAACATCCCTTCCTTTGTGGTGAAGTCCAGGTACTTGTGGGTTTTCAACACCCTTAGCGAACATGAGTTATATAGAGATGTATTTCAAAAAGTGCTAGAAATTTACTCTAGACGCGCACTTCTATGCTAAATGTTCTGTCATAATGTAACACCACCGCTATTTTGTGATGAAATTAAAGCATCAACGACCCTCTTCCTATAAAGCGCTGCTTTTTGTCATAGGATCCCGATCTTAAACCGAATCGCTGCGGTTACGGATATTGCCGAAAAAATTGCACGGTTAACGAATATTGGAGCAAAAAAGGCGCGGTTATGCGGATATCGGACCCCCTATAATGGACCCACATGAGAAGCGAGCGCATGCGCCACTGGTCATTGCGAACATCAAGCCACTGGTTGTACACGCGTTTTTATCGTCTTCCGAACGATTCCGTCAAAGACAATTGTAAGTACACTTTTTTGATTGTAGTCTTCACAATAAACAATTTCTTCGTTGAACATCACTTTTTTCTACCTCACAAATATATTTGTGACTAGTTATTGCCTTTTTCTATAGACTTTAGGTGATGAACTCACACGAATCCACTGCATGAGATTTTGAATTTACAATGAAATTAAAGTTCATGTAAAACAATTGTAAAGGGCATATTTCAATGAACATTTATAAAATTTACAAATTTTGTAAAGATCGATCTTTACATGACATTTAATATTCAAAATAAATATTGTAAAGTGCCACCTTTTCATGACATTTACAAACAAATGTAACGTCGTTTTAAATGTGACATTTACGATGATTTACATCAAGTTGTAAACAGGTATGAAACATGAAGTTTACGGCTTTTAGTTAGATGTAAATGTCAAGTAAATTGGATATTTTGAGGATATTTTGAGGATTTGTAAATGGTAGGTTTTTTAAGTTTCAAAAAAACTGCCTATGGAAAATTGGTAGCTTTCAAATAATTTATGCTTGTATTCTTAGTACCTTAAAAGGCCCATTTTGTGCTTTGTTTTGTTCCTACGATCCTACTATGATTTTTAGTCGCCAAAAACGAATAGTTTTTTATTTTGTTGCAAATCTCCCACTGTTGTTGACAAAAAGCAACAAAAGACCAATTCCAAAGAACAGTGGGTGATCCCCCTTTGCAGTAGGAAGCAAAGCCTTTTCATAGTCAGCCTTCTGAAGGACTAGTAAAGAAGATACAAATAAAGTTAACACAAATAACTTATAATTTATCACACAATTCTCAATATTATTACATGTGATATTAAGGGCTACGGGGCTGTTTATATGGGGAAAACACCTCACCAGGGGCTGACAGGTAAGGTAAATTTATTTTAATACATATTAATATTGTAGTATTTTCAAATGCACACAAAAAGAGGTAAGATCCCACTATACCAGTGGTGTTGCGTTGGTTATATAAACAATGGGATGCTATGGGAAGGTGCAATCTAGCCTGTCAGCCTAGGGTCTAGCAGGTGATGTGTTTTTCCTTATATAAACAACCCCTAAGTAAATAGTTAATCTGCCACATTAAATTAATCAGCTTGGACGAAGAATACCAATAGCTAATCAATACACACAAAATCAAAGTTCAATAAATACTGTATTGTGATTTGGGCAAAGAATTGAATAAACGTTCAATGTTTGATGTTCAAAGCAAACTGTCAAATTCCCTCCCTGTTTATCCTGAATTAACAAAGGTAAGGACTCTGGGTTTTTGTTCAATTCATATGTTTTGCCTCAAAACAACAAGAAATTAAAGGGACTGTTTCATTCGCCACACCTTACACATGTCATCTCTTGGTTGGCCTTTGTTGTTGCCATTTAAATGACCCATGGGAATGAATACAACAAACGCAACTAAGTGATGGCAGTAATCAGTAACTTATATTTGCACTGGTAGCGAAGCTAAAAGATGGTTGAATTACAGTGAATCAATGGATGAATCTTGAAGAGAGATTAGCACCAATACCTATCCAAACAGGAATATTTATATTCAAATAGGATCAATAAATTTCTTTGAAAGGGAATCGAGAGCCTTAATGCATCATCAGGATGGATTTAAATGAAGTATGTGGACAATTATTTCATGGAATACTGTAATCACTCATTCGCAGCAGCTATGATTATGCAGTGAGCATTTTGTTTGATACATTTAATTTCAAAAAGTCAATTGATTGCTTTAGCCTTCCAACAGAAAATGGCAGCAACAAAGTTCCCTAAATCATCCTATTTGGGAATAAAACATTACTCTTAACAGAGCAATGTGAAACCAAGTTCTAAATCCAATTTCTATTAAACACTAAGGAAAACTATTCAAATGTTTGACTATATATAGAGTTAATCATTCATTACCCACATGACACTGTCATCTATTTTTCTTGACATTAGCAGCTGCAAGGACTGACTCTTTGTACATACTAAAGTTCATTGTATGCTTTGCTGACATTGTCATCATGCCCATCCTCAAAGCAACCTGCATCAGCTTCTTTTCTCTTGTGTTCAAGATGTCTTTTTGCCACAGTGCTCTTAATTCTGCTACATTTCTATGTGAAAACAAATTAAATGACATGTCAATACCAAGATTATTAGATTATTAATGCATATGAATGATCTAAAATTGGTAAAGTGATTTAATTCAATTATCCTGGAATGCAATAAACAATATCAAACTAGGTGACACACTTTTTATGCCAGTTAAAATTAACCCAACCAACATGAAACTTCTAATTTCACCTTATGTTCTATTCTTGAACCACCCTAATACTGTATGATTGTCCATTACATAATGGCATTACAATTGCACATAAGGAGTCCTAAAAATAGTTGCCCTCCTGTTTGAACAGTGACAGAGAAACAAACCATTGTCTCATTGTGAATCATGTTAATGGAAATCACTTCCTTAAAGTCTAGCGTGGATGCGCATAATTTGCCTGACTTTTTCGTGATCAAAACACCTCAAAAATATGAATTTTCCAAAAATCTTTGCTTGAGATACCCTTGAAAAAGTAAGAAGTCTAGCAATGGAGGTATGTTCCATTTCTTCCATATTTTTTAAAACAAATTAGGTGTGAATGCACGTAACCGCTTGTCAATTTAAAATAGATTCATGTTCAAACTCAGCAAACCCTATAGTGTGGACCACATGATCTTGTCTTATGTTGGATACTTTCTCTTTGAACATCAAGAAAATCATGCTTTCTACTAAGAAAGCAGACAAATATGATTTTTCTTGTCTTTTCATGGAGTTCAAGCTCCAAACTATTTGGAGCTGCAGACAATGATCTTAACAATAAACTGCTTTAGCTCTTTCTTTTGAACATTTCAGGTATTCCCTTTTTTCAGGAAAATGATGAGAGAAAATCAATACGTGCATACACAGAAATGAAAAAAACCTAAGTTATGGGCATTGTATATAATAGATACCATTTATAATTTTTATCAAATGGCACACATATCTACTAAGATCACCGGGTATTTTAGGTTATTTTGACTATAAGAAAGGTAGAAGCTAGTAATGAAAGATAAAAAACGGTTTCTTATTTAATGCCTGCATTTGAAAATGCAAATGACAATAAATTGGGTTAATAATAAGGCTAAAAACAGATAGTATTGTCATCTTGTACTGATATAATCCATGCCCTGTTTTACATGAAGTTCAATGGTTTCACACCTGGCTAGTTTCACGAATATAAGCTCCCATGTTCACCTATTTCCTAATCAATAACAAATGCAAATTCAAATAAGAAAATATGTCAATATTGTAACAGAAAATGCTGAACTAACTAACTAACCTCAATGTAAAGAAACTACAAAATCACATAATTACCTGATGTTATATTTTGTAACTCTTCTGCTTGTCATTATCTGCCCAAACCATATCTAATACAAGATGTTTTTCTCTTTTTTGTTGGAAGTACCATTTAATACCAGCTGCCAGAAAAGGGAAGACACCTTACTCTATGTCAAATAGTGTATATATCTGAAATGGAAAAGTGTCAAAATTGAAAAATAAGGTAATAGCCAAATTTCGAAAGGTAAGAACAAAAAAAATGGTATGGTAGATTTAAATCAAAGCATCAATAGTTTGAAAAATAGATCACTGTTACAAAGTATCATTATCAAGACAGAACAGAAAAAAACTATACATATTTTTCTACTAGGATATCATAGTCTTGATATGACTTACTGACATCAAACCTACTCCTTGATCAAAAAGGCCATTATGTTACTGTTTTAGACCAAAATGTTCATTTGAATCAGTCATTCAGAAAATGCACTGCCTTTTTGTGCATTCAACTCAGTATGCAGTAAAGTAATTTCCAAGTTAAATTTTGAATGTGCACAAAATCACATAATAGAAATATAGTTCATGTTTTGAGGGCACCTTTTCAAAATTTATATTTATACAGTGTATCTGGCTATATTTGCACGCGATTGGGTCAGTCTATATTCTTCATGTAGATCTAGAGGGTAGGGTTTGATGAATCATTAGTTATATAAAAAGAGGCTACTGTTTACATCTGCCATGTTAAGATCCAATATCCCCTGGAAACATGCATCTGTGTAGATGGGGGAGGAGGAGGGGGTCTACTCTCTGCGTTGGTTGCATTTTTGTAAGACTGTGAAAAGAAATGTCATCAACGCACAAGTTCTTATGTGGTTAGAACACATTTTATTAATGGCTACACATGCATAGAAAATATGTTCCCATGCCACATCTACTGCAGTGCACTGCTAGGGGATGAAATCTTGCAAATCATGTAGAGAAAGTTACAAATTTGTTTGCAATGTCAATAATATGAACCAATTTGCATCACTCAGTCACTCTATGTTTATTCTGTTTGGTTTAGGAAACCAACCAAAAGAACTAGCAGATTTTGAATTGAAATTGTTCTTGTTATTGACTTTTATCCTCTTGAAATTTTTTCCACAGCTTCCTTAGGCCTGTTTTTGCTCACACTCCTTCACACTCGCTTTCAAGCTTTTGAGGGCTATCTGCCTTTTATCTTTCCAGAGGCCTACCTCCAGGTTGGAAAACTTGCTTTCGCTCGCAGCTATGAAACTCTGTCAAACTCGCTACTCGCAGCTACAATAACCAATCCTCGCATGCGAGAACAAAAGATCTATTGTCAATTTTGCTTCTCTCGCAGCTTTTTAAACTCTTTTTAAATTCCACTCGCAGCTCGCACCTTCAAATTTATTTCACTCGCTACTACGCGTAGGCCAAATCACGCATGTTTTCCAACCTGGGCCTACCTAGGCCTAGAGGTACCTTATCTGCTTATTTTTTAACTTAACCTGCACCAATTAGTATTACACTTACGTTCAAACTGAAAGTGAATATTTCCCTGAAAGCCGGTAACCTTGTTTTCCAGTTATGGTCTTGTTGGTCGCAGCCTAATTTTCTCCATGCCAATGCCATATTGTACTGCATTTTGGCCTAACTAGATGTAGCCTACAGTAAATTTTCAATATTTCCATCTAGAAAACTCAAAGCTTCAACCAGGAAAGAAGGTTTCAAGAAGGATACTTACCTCTTGCTCTATGTCTTCTTTCTCAAGACCACTCCTATCTGATTGTCAATCCACATCTTTGCTGATACGATTCGATGCCTGTTGCCCTAACCGCCGTTCTGCTTGCAACCCTTTGAAACTGAAAATGGCGCCACTTTTCACAAAACGGTTCAAGGACCTGCCAATGAAAAAGTGCGCGCCCTGGCGCGGGGAGTGCGCGGAACTACATTCTTTCTCAAATCCAAGGGCGGGTTCCCTATCAGCGGGTTCTTACATCTATCATCTATCATGGTTACATTTTTGAGCCATTTTCCTACCAAAATTGTTTTAAGTGTTTTTGTTGTCCATTTTCAAATGTAAATAATCCGGCGGACGGATGGCCGTTTATTTTTTGAATGTACTACACTCATTTTTATTATAAGAAATCGCTTATAAGAAACGGTAGGCTCAATTTTTTTGAAAGTTAAGAAACAACCCTACCTGGATTTACAATCCTAAGAAACTTTTGCATTTTACAGTTTTAATTTTCCTATCGCAGTCAGAAATGTTTTGACACTGTATAGTTATAGCAACTTTTGGACATTATTTTGAGTGCGAATTATGCTATTGACTCGTTTTGAGATATAACTAAGTAACTTGGGAGCCCTTTAGACAAGACAAGATTAACTTTACACTTCTGGCATTAAAAATATAAGAAACAGGTCAGAAACTTTTGGTAGCAAAATGGCCCAAAAATATAAGAAACTGCCTACTAGCCCCTGGCCTTAGTTTCATATTAAAAAATGAGTGTATTCTGCAGTACTACCGTTCTCATGAAAAGTACCCACTTTTCTCCAAGAGCAATGTTTGCGACTCGAAAAGCCATTTAACCCTATCTGTACTGGGCGATTTTTTAGGTATTTTATACTGGGGGGGGGCGTTTTTCGCCCCCCCCCCTCTTTTTCTCCAAAACTACAAAAGATATAACAATTAGACTTACCCCTATTGTTCTTTAGACAATTGGCTATTCAAATATAACAATGAAAATTAATAAGTCACGTGATTCGTTGCTAGGCAACCGAAAAACTGACGAAAATTGGCAAATTTATACCTTCTTAACGAGAAAAATTCTATTTAATCAACCACTCAATTGATTTTCTCCAAATTTGTTTCAAATAGTAGGAAACATGTCATAGTTCAAAAATACATACTTTGCAAAATTTTTTAGTTTCTATTTTTAGCACAATTAGCCTTAAATTAGCCTTTTGTTGCATGCATTTACTTTCATCGCAGGTTTTTGCCAGTCCTACCCTTTTATCTGGTAAATCTTTGCAATACCTACCTTTCTCGTGAAAAGTACCTACCTTTCTCTACAGGCAATATTTGAAGTATTTTGACTCAAAAATCCATTTCAATTGTACATTCTATTCAATTTATTTATGAATTGGCATTTTTGTACCCTTTGGTTAACAAAATTTTGAAATTTGAATAATCATTTGGACGGACGGCCGTTGACTTTTGAAGGTACTTTGCAGTACCTACTTTTCTCATGAAAAGTACCTACCTTTCTCTACAGGCAATATTTGAAGTATTTTGACTCAAAAATCCATTTAAATTGTACATTCTATTCAATTTATTTATGAATTGGCATTTTTGTACCCTTTGGTTAACAAAATTTTGAAATTGGAATAATCATTCGGACGGACGGCCGTTGACTTTTGAAGGTACTTTGCAGTACCTACCTTTCTCATGAAAAGTACCTACCTTTCTCTACAGGCAATATTTGAAGTATTTTGACTCAAAAATCCATTTCAATTGTACATTCTATTCAATTTATTTATGAATAGGCATTTTTGTACCCTTTGGTTAATAAAATTTTGAAATTGGAATAATCATTCGGACGGACGGCCGTTGACTTTTGAAGGTACTTTGCAGTACCTACCTTTCTCATGAAAAGTACCTACCTTTCTCTACAGGCAATATTTGAAGTATTTTGACTCAAAAATCCATTTCAATTGTACATTCTATTAAATTTATTTATGAATAGGCATTTTTGTACCCTTTGGTTAATAAAATTTTGAAATTGGAATAATCATTTGGACGGACGGCCGTTGACTTTTGAAGGTACTTTGCAATACCTACCTTTCTCATGAAAAGTACCTACCTTTCTCTACAGGCAATATTTGAAGTATTTTGACTCAAAAATCCATTTCAATTGTACATTCTATTCAATTTATTTATGAATAGGCATTTTTGTACCCTTTGGTTAATAAAATCTTGAAATTGGAATAATCATTTGGACGGACGGCCGTTGACTTTTGAAGGTACTTTGCAATACCTACCTTTCTCATGAAAAGTACCTACCTTTCTCTACAGGCAATATTTGAAGTATTTTGACTCAAAAATCCATTTCAATTGTACATTCTATTCAATTTATTTATGAATAGGCATTTTTGTACCCTTTGGTTAATAAAATTTTGAAATTGGAATAATCATTTGGACGGACGGCCGTTGACTTTTGAAGGTACTTTGCAATACCTACCTTTCTCATGAAAAGTACCTACCTTTCTCTACGGGCAATATTTGAAGTATTTTGACTCAAAAATCCATTTCAATTGTACATTCTATTCAATTTATTTATGAATAGGCATTTTTGTACCCTTTGGTTAATAAAATTTTGAAATCGGAATAATCATTCGGACGGACGGCCGTTGACTTTTGAAGGTACTTTGCAGTACCTACCTTTCTCATGAAGAAAAGTACCTACCTTTCTCTACAGGCAATATTTGAAGTATTTTGACTCAAAAAGCCATTTCAATTGTACATTCTATTCAATTTATTTATGAATAGGCATTTTTGTACCCTGTGGTTAATAAAATTTTGAAATCGGAATAATCATTCGGACGGACGGCCGTTGACTTTTGAAGGTACTTTGCAGTACCTACCTTTCTCTACAGGCAATATTTGAAGTATTTTGACTCAAAAAGCCATTTCAATTGTACATTCTATTCAATTTATTTATGAATAGGCATTTTTGTACCCTTTGCTTAATAAAGTTTTGAAATTTGAATAATCATTCGGACGGACGGCCGTTGACTTTTGAAGGTACTTTGCAGTACCTACCTTTCTCATGAAAAGTACCTACCTTTCTCTACAGGCAATATTTGAAGTATTTTGACTCAAAAAGCCATTTCAATTGTACATTCTATTCAATTTATTTATGAATAGGCATTTTTTTACCCTTTGCTTAATAAAGTTTTGAAATTTGAATAATCATTCGGACGGACGGCCGTTGACTTTTGAAGGTACTTTGCAGTACCTACCTTTCTCATGAAAAGTACCTACCTTTCTCTACAGGCAATATTTGAAGTATTTTGACTCAAAATCCATTTCAATTGTACATTCTATTCAATTTATTTATGAATAGGCATTTTTTTACCCTTTGCTTAATAAAGTTTTGAAATTTGAATAATCATTCGGACGGACGGCCGTTGACTTTTGAAGGTACTTTGCAGTACCTACCTTTCTCATGAAAAGTACCTACCTTTCTCTACATGCAATATTTGAAGTATTTTGACTCAAAATCTATTTCAATTGTACATTCTATTCAATTTATTTATGAATAGGCATTTTTGTACCCTTTGCTTAATAAAGTTTTGAAATTTGAATAATCATTCGGACGGACGGCCGTTGACTTTTGAAGGTACTTTGCAGTACCTACCTTTCTCATGAAAAGTACCTACCTTTCTCTACAGGCAATATTTGAAGTATTTTGACTCAAAAAGCCATTTCAATTGTACATTCTATTCAATTTATTTATGAATAGGCATTTTTTTACCCTTTGCTTAATAAAGTTTTGAAATTTGAATAATCATTCGGACGGACGGCCGTTGACTTTTGAAGGTACTTTGCAGTACCTACCTTTCTCATGAAAAGTACCTACCTTTCTCTACAGGCAATATTTGAAGTATTTTGACTCAAAATCCATTTCAATTGTACATTCTATTCAATTTATTTATGAATAGGCATTTTTGTACCCTTTGGTTAATAAAATTTTGAAATTGGAATAATCATTCGGACGGACGGCCGTTGACTTTTGAAGGTACTTTGCAGTACCTACCTTTCTCATGAAAAGTACCTACCTTTCTCTACAGGCAATATTTGAAGTATTTTGACTCAAAAATCCATTTCAATTGTACATTCTATTCAATTTATTTATGAATTGGCATTTTTGTACCCTATGGTTAATAAAATTTTGAAATCGGAATAATCATTCGGACGGACGGCCGTTGACTTTTGAAGGTACTTTGCAGTACCTACCTTTCTCATGAAGAAAAGTACCTACCTTTCTCTACAGGCAATATTTGAAGTATTTTGACTCAAAAAGCCATTTCAATTGTACATTCTATTCAATTTATTTATGAATAGGCATTTTTGTACCCTGTGGTTAATAAAATTTTGAATTCGGAATAATCATTCGGACGGACGGCCGTTGACTTTTGAAGGTACTTTGCAGTACCTACCTTTCTCTACAGGCAATATTTGAAGTATTTTGACTCAAAAAGCCATTTCAATTGTACATTCTATTCAATTTATTTATGAATAGGCATTTTTGTACCCTTTGCTTAATAAAGTTTTGAAATTTGAATAATCATTCGGACGGACGGCCGTTGACTTTTGAAGGTACTTTGCAGTACCTACCTTTCTCATGAAAAGTACCTACCTTTCTCTACAGGCAATATTTGAAGTATTTTGACTCAAAAAGCCATTTCAATTGTACATTCTATTCAATTTATTTATGAATAGGCATTTTTTTACCCTTTGCTTAATAAAGTTTTGAAATTTGAATAATCATTCGGACGGACGGCCGTTGACTTTTGAAGGTACTTTGCAGTACCTACCTTTCTCATGAAAAGTACCTACCTTTCTCTACAGGCAATATTTGAAGTATTTTGACTCAAAATCCATTTCAATTGTACATTCTATTCAATTTATTTATGAATAGGCATTTTTGTACCCTTTGGTTAATAAAATTTTGAAATTGGAATAATCATTCGGACGGACGGCCGTTGACTTTTGAAGGTACTTTGCAGTACCTACCTTTCTCATGAAAAGTACCTACCTTTCTCTACAGGCAATATTTGAAGTATTTTGACTCAAAAATCCATTTCAATTGTACATTCTATTCAATTTATTTATGAATTGGCATTTTTGTACCCTATGGTTAATAAAATTTTGAAATCGGAATAATCATTCGGACGGACGGCCGTTGACTTTTGAAGGTACTTTGCAGTACCTACCTTTCTCGTGAAAAGTACCTACCTTTCTCTACAGGCAATATTTGAAGTATTTTGACTCAAAAATCCATTTCAATTGTACATTCTATTCAATTTATTTATGAATAAGCATTTTTGTACCCTTTGGTTAACAAAATTTAGAAATTGGAATAATCATTTGGACGGACGGCCGTTGACTTTTGAAGGAACTTTGCTGTACTTTAACAATGTTACCCTCCTTTTGATGGACGGTCAATGCTTTCAAATGAGAAACCCACAGCCTCTCAAGTGTATTTTTACGCAAGAAGTTATCAAAATTGCCTGCTCCATCCTTTTTCCAAGTTTGTGCATCCAGAAATAGCACATTTCTGGGTTTGATAACAGTCAACTTTCAGACCGGTGTTAGTGAGAAGAGGCTTGGGTCTATTGAGTCGGTTCATTCAAGCAAGATAAAATAAATTCAAGTGAAGGACAGCTAACGAATTTCATCGGAAAATTTTTGAAATTTTCAGGACATTTCTAGATATTTACAATTTATGTGAAAGTAACTATGACATTTACCAATACATTTCAGGAGATTTTCATTAATTGTAAAGTTCGTAAAGACCTTTACAACTTGTAAAGTCCTGCAGAAATCAAATATCATATTTCAAGGATATTTACAGTGGTATCAAATTTGTTGTAAATGCCTAATTCTATGCAGTGAAACAGGCAGCAAAGGTACACACCTTTCCCGCATAAAACGCCCTATTGGTCACCGCTTTACTCCCCCCTAATACTGACACAGCCACTTGCAGTCAAGATGTAGATGAAACACATGTTCTTCTTGACAATCTAGCTCAAGCACTAGAGACCCCGTCTCAGATTGGTGATGCAATTCACCCAAAACTGGCAGCCATTATAAATTCCCGTTCGGGAAAACCGCTTGCACCGCAAAAATTGAAGCCACTTTTGGCAAAATATGACCGCCCTTAAATTGTACCGACTTTCCCCAAGTCAAAGTTAACACAGAGGCTTAGTCGAATTTAAGTGCCGACAGAAACAACATGGCCCCCGCCTCGCAAATTTGCAGCAAACTTTGCAAAAGGTTGCATTTATTGCGTTACCAACAGCAAACTATTTTCTGACGAGAGATTTTTCAAACCGGGAAAAAATCCCCACTAACGTCGCCAGTTTAGTGGATGCCATTGCCCTTCTAGGCCATTCTACCACCAAATTGTCGTCTGCACGACGTAGCTGGATTAAACCAGCCTTACGTTCTGACTACCAGTCACTTTAGAACAACACAGCCGACATTCCCTTTGGTCCCCTTCTCTTTGGGGAGGATTTTGGCAAAACCGTGAAAGACCTTGAACAGTTTAAGAAAATTGGACGAGCCTTCAAAGGCTCCACCGCACAAAAGTATCCTTTTCAGCCCCAGCGGAGCACCGGCGGCAACTTCTCACGAAATCAAAACGGGTACCAAAACTTCAACCAACGCCCTTTTTTATACGGCGGCCAACCACGACCCCCTCCGAAACCATCTTGAGCGAGTTGGCAACTATGAAGTCTGTAAGTCACTTTGCTGCTTATTTGCCAACCTTGATATCTTATTTACATAATGAATGCGCCAATTTCGAGGCAGGTAGGGTCTCAAAATTCTTCCAAACCTGAAAAACATTGACCCATGACCCTGAAATTCCCCAGGCCATTATGGCCTTATAGAACTTGATGACATCCCGGACCGGCCAAAACCCAGACACGCTCACTTCACCGAAAAAGAGCGAACCGTCATCGCAGCAGAGATTGAAAAACTGCTTTCTAAGAAGGTTTTAGACCCGGCTATTCCGGAGCCCGGACAAATTGTTTCCCAATTTTTCTAATTCCAAAACCGGACGGTACATATCGTATGATCTTGAATTTGAAACATTTCAACCATTACGTCACATATCGCCATTTCAAAAGGGACACCCTTTCTGCAATAACAGTTAATGTCACCAAAATGTTTTATGGCATCGTTAGATCTAAAAGACGCCTATTACAGCGTATACCAATTGCACCGCAAGATCGTAAATTTCTCCGATTTCAGTTTAAGGGGAAATTGTTAAAATACACATGTTTCCTTAATGGTCTTTCGAGTTGCCCACGCATCTTTACCAATGTGCTTAAACCTGCATAAACGATGCTTCATAAACAAGGTCACGTCGCAACAGCGTATATCGCCGATATTTATGTACAGGGGGCCGATTTTGACTCATGCTCTAAAGCACTCATTGATGCTATAGCCATATTTACAGAACTTGGATTTATAATTCACCTGTCTAAATCGGCCTTTGTGCCTTCCAAGGAGATCAAAATGCTAGGCTTTCTCTTAAATTCTGACAATATGACTGTCCGACCCACACAGGATAAAAAGGATTCCATCATCTCTGTAACGTGCAAAGACTTTAGTCGTTGTTGATCCGGGAATAATGCCCCTTTGGGATTCTTATTGTGCAGAAACTTTAACATTTCTGGTATGAACCTTTATTATTGTCTGGGGAATGCGCAGCATATTTCAGAACCGTGCATGCGTACATTTGAGCCTGATTTAGCCTCGTGCATGCGTGGCAATTTTGTTGTTGTTTTTGCATTGCAAGGTACAAAGTCCAGAGTTTAGCAGCTATAAAACCAGCGTCGGGTTTAGCATTGTGAATGTGAAGGCGGAGTTGGGAGACAAATAGGCTGTGATGGCAATGGAGGCCAAGATGAACTAAAAAGAATGGACACCAAATTGAGTAGTTACAAGGACAAATAGTTTGTAAGTTTAAATATTAATGTTACTATTTGTTTCTTACTCGTTACATGGTTTACTGTTTTTGTTTGTTTATAATTACATTAGGCCATACTTCGTGTTTGTTATTGTTGTTAAATTTGAGAGTTTCTTATCGCTATTTATTGAGTTTAATTATTGACTTGTTTACTATTTATTGTAGCAAACCGTACTGAATGAACTTCGCTACCATCAAGACAAGTGTGTTATTTCTGCTGTGTTTTCTGGTGTTGGGGTGCTTGGTAACATTCATGGTGCGCGTTTAGACTACCCCTTGTAACCAAGAGCTTTGCAATTTTATGGTTATTACAGTTTGAAACTAGTCATACGTGTTTTGGTGATATGGAAACAGATGAGCCCCAATCATTTGGTGAAAATCCTGTGTTGAATAGTGGAAGCCCCTCAGCCTTTGGTGAAGACTTGGAAGGGCCACATGAGGAAACAGGGAGAAGCCAACGAGACGTTGATTGGGAAGTTGTGGATATTGCGAACAGATCTCTTCTGAAGAAAGAAAGAGCTAATGCAAAACGTGCTTTGACAAGACTGTTGAATGGTGTTTCTAGTGCTTTGGTGGAGGATAGATCAGTTGCTGTGACTTCGTTGAAAGATTGTGAAGAAAACCTCTATGCCGTGTTTGAAGTGTTCAAAAGAGCCTGTAAATCGTACAAGGATGTATTACGTGACGAAGTTGACATCGAAGAGTGTGCTGTATATTACAAGGAGTTGGAGAATAGATGGTTGAGCACAAGGGACAGAGTGAAATTGCGCTTGGAGTTAGATGAGAGAATTCCTCCTGACAAATCAAATTTGCCGAGTATAACACCGGCAGACTCGGTAAGTCAATATGCTTCAAATTCAAGGTCTTCCTCTGATGTCTCCAAATCTTCTAGGATATCAAGTTACCAAGCTATTTTGAGTGAAAACGACTGGCAAATGCAACTCGCAGAGCATCTTTGGTTGTTGAAGAATCATTACTTGTGAGAAAGCAGAGTCTTGCATATCAGGAACTAAAGCTAAACCAGCTGAAGGAAGAACTGCAGTTACATACGGAAATTACAAAGCTAGAAGCAGAAGAGAAGGCATGCAATGAAATGAGCAGCTCGTGTGTCCAGGCAGGCAATCTCCAGTCCAATACAGTGCAGAATTTCAGTTGGTTGGAAAGATCACGTTGCAGTTCACCTTGTCTTATACCCAGACCCCATCCTAGCCCAAATACCACACCCAAGCCTCCTTCCTATCCAAGACCTAAATCCAGCTCCAATCCTTGGCTAATGCCCCTTCTCAAACCGATTCCCCCTGCCCCAGAAGAAGACAAGACCATCACATTGCCGGACAGATCACATTTCCAGCCAGACAGCCTGTATTCCCAATCGGCGAGATTAGATGCACATCCGGACAGATCAAATTCCCAATCGGCGAGATTAGATGCACTTCCGGACAGATCACATTCCCAATCGGCGAGATTTGATGCACTTCCGGACAGATCAAATTCCCAATCGGCGAGATTAGATGCACTTCCGGACAGATCACATTCCCAATCGGCGAGATATGATGCACATCCGGACAGATCAAATTCCCAATCGGCGAGATTTGATGCACTTCCGGACAGATCACATTCCCAATCGGCGAGATTTGATGCACTTCCGGACAGATCAAATTCCCAATCGGCGAGATTAGATGCACTTCCGGACAGATCAAATTCCCAATCGGCGAGATATGATGCACTTCCGGACAGATCACATTCCCAATCGGCGAGATATGATGCACATCCGGACAGATCAAATTCCCAATCGGCGAGATTAGATGCACTTCCGGACAGATCACATTCCCAATCGGCGAGATTTGATGCACTTCCGGACAGATCAAATTCCCAATCGGCGAGATTAGATGCACTTCCGGACAGATCACATTCCCAATCGGCGAGATTTGATGCACTTCCGGACAGATCACATTCCCAATCGGCGAGGTTAGGTGCACTTCAGGACAGACCACATTCCCAATCGGCGAGATTAGGTGCAATTCCGGACAGATCACATTTCCAGTCGGCAAGATTCGATGCACTTCCGGACAGATCAAATTCCCAGCCGGACAGATCACATTTCCAGTTGGACAAATCACATTATCAGACCAGACCCCCTGAATCACATGAATCCGGACATTTCCAGTCGGCGAGATTCGATGCACTTCCGGACAGATCAAATTCCCAGCCGGACAGATCACATTTCCAGCCGGACAAATCACATTATCAGCCCAGACCCCCTGAATCACATGAATCCGGACATTTCCAATCAGCGAGATTCGATGCACTTCCGGACAGATCACATTTCCAGTCGGCGAGATTCGATGCACTTCCGGACAGATCAAATTCCCAGCCGGACAGATCACATTTCCAGTCGGACAAATCACATTATCAGCCCAAACCCTCTGAATCGCATGAATCCTCAGATTATGGTGCTGAATATATGAAGACGATGAAAAATTTAGCAGCTGCGACATTGTTACCAAAGCCAGAACTTATTCAATTTGATGGCAACCCCTTACGCTATTTCATCTTTATGAAATCCTTCGAGAACAACGTCGAGAAAGATACAAGCGACCCAGGTAGAAGATTGCAACTACTTATTCAATACTGCACAGGGAAAGCAAAGGGAGTGATTGAAAACTGCATTCTTCTGAATCCGGAAGAAGGTTACATGGAAGCCAAAAGGTTGCTTGCAGAGAGATTTGGCAGCAAATACAAAGTTACAAATTCCTGGATCAGTAAAATCTCAAATGGACCAGTTATCAAAGCCAATGATCGTGAAGCATTACTGGGATTAGCTGATGACTTGCAGAACTGTGAAATCACGCTGAAAGCTACGGGCAGACTTAACCAAGTTAATAACGAGGACAGATTAGTAAAGATATTGGAACGTTGTCCTGGGTTCGTAAAAGCAAGGTGGCAGTCCAGAGTCCAAGAAATCAGAAGTGAAGACAGAGATCCCAACATTGAAGATGTACATACGTTGGTGCTACGTGTAGCTATCGAGAAAAATGATCCAGTGTTTGGAGCAATTATGGATGTTGGAGTCAAAGATGGTGCAACAAGGAGTATGCGGAACAGACCGGACACAGTAAGGACCAGAGGAGCAAGTCAGCACAACATGAATTTCAGCATTCAGGCAGTAAATCCTAAGAGCACAGGAAGTGATACGAAAATTAGATGTCATCTGTGTGACAAGGAACATAAGTTGGAATTAATTAATTTCAATAACACATACAATTTTTGAGGCTTTTGACTGTAACCCTCCTCTAGATGTTCGTTCCGTGTATCTCGATATTTCTAAAGCATTTGACAGGGTATGGCATGATGGTCTTATTTATAAACTAAAACGATGTGGCGTCTCAGGACAACTTCTTTCCCTCATCCAAAGTTTCCTAAAGGATCGGAAGCAGCGAACAGTTTTAAATGGACAATGTTCTAATTGGGGAGATATTTTAGCAGGAGTGCCTCAAGGTTCTATATTAGGACCATTGTTTTTCCTTGTGTACATCAACGATCTCACCTCTGACTTGAAATGTAACGTCAAGCTTTTTGCCGACGACACATCCTTGTTTACGGTTGTTCAAGAACCAAATGCAGCTGCTGAGGATATGAACCATGACCTGGAGTTGATAAGTCAGTGGGCCCATGATTGGAGGATGTCCTTTAATCCCGATCCGCAAAAACAAGCTGTTGAACTGCTACTTTCAAAGAAAAGATATGAAATAGATCATCCCGTTATCCTCTTTAATAACATACCCGTGAAAAAAGTGAATGAACATAAACATCTAGGTATTGTCCTGGACTCGAAGCTGTCTTTCTCAGCTCATATTAAATCTGCTATCTCTAAAACGAGAAAGGGCATTGGTCTACTAAAATATCTCTCCAAATATCTGCCCAGACATACCCTGAACGAATTATATAAGCTCTATGTACGACCCCACCTGGACTATGGAGACGTTATCTATCATATTCCATCTAAAGTATCTGAATTCAGTCACAACATCATTCTACCAAATCTAATGGAAAAACTAGAATCTGTTCAGTATTCTGCTGCTCTAGCTGTAACAGGTACATGGAGGGGATCATCACGTGAAAAGCTTTACACAGAGCTTGGCTGGGAGTCACTAAGTTCCCGAAGGTGGAGCAGACGCCTGACTTTGTTCTATAAGATTATGAATAATCTCACCCCATTGTATACAAAGGAACCAATCCCGCCACGCCATGTGTCGAATTACTCCCTTCGCAATCATGATGCTATCGGGCGAATAAAGGCAAGAACAGAAAAATTTCAATCTAGCTTCTATCCAAACTGCATCTCCGAATGGAATAAACTTGATCCTGAAGTCAGGCTTGCACCGTCCGTTCCTGTTTTTAAGAAAAAGCTTCTATCAATAGTTCGCCCCCCTCCAAAACCTGTATTTGGTATTCATGACCCAATAGGCCTATCACATCTTTCCCAATTAAGGGTCGGTCTCAGTAAACTAAACTTCCACAAATTCAAGCACAATTTTAGAGACACCGTAAACCCAATGTGCCCAACGCATGACGGTATTGAGGATACGGAGCACTTTTTGTTGCTTTGCCCTTCATTTGACATTCAACGACGAGATCTTCTCGCTGGAGTTTCGGATCTACTACGACCATTTGCTGATATCACCAGTCTTTCAAACGATTTTCTAATGCACCTTTTATTATATGGTGACCAAGACCTGTCTAATGACCTGAATAGAAATATACTCGAACTTACTATACGATTCATCCACAATACTGGTCGGTTTGACTAAGATCATATCAAGTTTCAGTCACATGTCATGCAACCACCAAGTGCCCACCAATTGTCTGAAGTAAATTTTCTTTTTGTTTGTAATTTCTGTCTCACATTAGATGTCAGGTCCAAAATAAAAATTTACATTTTTGGGCAAATTACAGCCCCAACCAGACATCTAATGTTAGACAGGCCACAGTCATCGCTTTTTTTTTATAGCATTGTTTGTAGCATCTATGTAAAATTGTATGCAGTTTAGCATTTTTTTTTAAACAATGCCATGGGGTAGACATAGACTTTTGCTCCTCGTGGCATCGTCCTTGTAGTATTGTAAAGTAGTTTGTAGGTAAAGTAGTCTGTAACATGTATTGTAAAATTTTAATTGAATATATAAAAAAAAAAAAAAAAAAAAATAAGTTGGAAAATTGTGAAGAGTTCAGGAAAAAGAGTGGTGATGAACAATTCAAATTTGTACGTTCAAAGAAGCTGTGTGACAACTGCCTTTCATCTTATCACTTTTCTGCTGGATGTAGACGCTGGAAAGCATGCAAGATTCCTGATTGTAATATGAAACGAAAGCACCTTACTTTCCTACATGAAGCAATCGTGGCATACGAAAAGAAGCGCAGTGAACAGTCAGGATCGTCAAGCAGGCAACAACAACCAAGGAGTAATATCAGGCAGGAAGAACGAAAGCCATTTGTTGGAATGATGAGTCATACTGGGGCCGGATGCAGCCTATCAGTTGTGCCAGTAAGAGTCAAGGGTAATTATGGAAAGAAAGAAGTAACAACGTATGCTCTTTTGGACAATGGCTCCACCGCATCCTTTTGCACTAAAGACCTTCTTCGTGAGCTTGGTGTTGCAACTACGAAATGTCACCTGTCATTGGCAACAGTCAGCAATGTAGCAGAGAACTGTGAAGGTACAATGGCCAGCTTGAGAATAACAAATCTAGAAGAGAATGTGTTCGTTGAAATTCCACAAGCATTTGCCATGAACACTCTGAATATATCACGAGATGCCATTGCAAAACAAGAAGACGTTGTACGCTGGCCTCATCTTCAAGATATCAAGCTTCCCAGAGAACTCAAAGATGCGAAGATCAGTCTCCTTATTGGTGTTAATATTCCAGAAGCGTTGGAACCCGAAGAAGTTCGAAGAGGAGAGAATGGTGGACCGTATGCAGTCAAAACAAAGTTTGGCTGGACGCTGAATGGCCCACTTACTCGATCAAGAGAGAACAAACAGTGTTTTCTTTCAAATGCAGCATATTCTGATGACCCTTTGAGTGAACAGCTGAGACGGTATTTCAATCATGACTTCGATGATTCTGCCGATGACAAGAAAATGATGTCAGCTGAAGACAAACAAGCTCTATCAGTGTTTGAAGACACAGTCAGATTTGTGAATGGCCACTATCACCTTGCAATACCTTGGAGAAGTTCTCAGCCATGTCTCCCAAATAATCGCAGCATTGCAGAACACCGATTGACATATCTAAGAAGAAAGCTATCCAGAAATCCAGACCTCCACAGTAAATACAAAGCATTCATTGATGATCTGAAAGTCAGAGGATATGCCCAGACAGTTCCCAAGTCGCAGCTCAATGGCAGTAGTGGCACAGTGTGGTATTTGCCCCATCACAATGTCATAAACCCAAAGAAACCTGACAAGACACGAGTAGTATTTGATTGTGCAGCAAAGTACCATGGCACATCATTGAATGAAAACGTCCTGCAAGGCCCGGACCTGACCAATTCCCTCATTGGTGTGCTTATCAGATTCCGTCAGGAGACAGTTGCACTCATCGCTGATATCGAAGCAATGTTCCATCAAGTACGTGTGGATTTAAAGGATGTTGATGCGTTGAGATTTCTTTGGTTCAGTAATGGTGACCTAACTCAAGAGCCGGAAGAGCTTCAAATGATGGTACACTTGTTTGGTGGTGTGTGGTCTCCAAGCTGCTCAGCCTTTGCCTTGAAAAGAACTGCAGACGATAACAAGTCAAGATTTGAATCTGATGTCATTAACACTGTCAAGCATAATTTTTATGTTGATGATTTGTTGAAATCCGTGAAGTGCTGTGAAGAGGCGGTTAGAATGTATGGAAAGCTAAAAGAGCTCATGTCCCTTGGTGGCTTTAATCTAACCAAATGGATTAGCAACAAGCGTGAAGTGATAGAAGCGATACCAGAATCAGAACTTTCAAAAGAGTTAAAGAACATTGATTACCAAAAGGATCCATTGCCAGTTGAAAGAGCTTTGGGGGTACATTGGAATGTGGAAACAGACAAATTTCAATACAACGTCTGCATCAGAGAAAAACCTGCCACCAGAAGAGGTATTCTTAGTGTGATTTCTTCTATTTACGATCCTATTGGTATGGCTGCACCATTCATCCTAAATGCGAAGTTGATTCTGCAAAAGTTGTGCCGAGAAAGAGTAGGATGGGATGACGAGATCCCAGAGAAGGAATTCAAGAACTGGAGAAAGTGGCTCGATGAATTGGAAACGCTTAAAGAATTCGAAGTGGACAGATGCTTCAAACCTGAAAACTTTGGTGACGTCGTGAAGACTGAGCTTCATAGTTTTGCAGATGCATCAGAGGTTGGATTTGGAGCAGTGTCGTTTTTAAGGTCAATCAACAACCGAGGGGAAGTTCATTGCTCATTCGTCCTTGGTAAAGCAAGATTGTCGCCAATGAAGCCAATGACAATTCCGAGGTTGGAACTATCTGCCGCAACCGTAGCTGTCAGATTGGACAGATTGATCAAAAGGGAGCTAGAAATACATGTTGACGAGTCATTGTTCTGGACTGATAGTACTTCAGTGCTGAAATATATCAACAACCGAAACAAACGTTTCCAGACCTTCGTAGCCAACAGAATTGCCATCATTCATGATAACTCAGACCCATCTCAGTGGAACTACGTCGAAACAAGGATCAACCCAGCAGATGATGCTTCAAGAGGACTTTCTGCAAGAGATCTTGTTTCTGACTCCAGATGGATCAAAGGTCCTGACTTCTTGTGGCAAAGCGATGACAAGTGGTCCATCCTCGAGCAGCCGATGATTGAGATCAAAGAAGATGACATAGAGTTAAAAAAGTCAGTACAATCTCATAGCGTTATAGCAAAGAAAGAGAATAGTATGACTGAAATTCTTTTCTCGAAATTTTCTGGATGGCATAAACTAAAGAAAACAGTGGCATGGATTCTACGCTTCAAGAATTGGCTCCTCTTGCGGACACAAAGACACAAAGAATCTTCAATTCCAGTCACATCAGGCAGTATGACTACGGAGGAGATCAGACATGCGGAACGAGCAATCATATCATGTGTACAGAAAGAATGCTACAGTGATGAAATCAAGTTGTTGAAATCTTCAAAAATGGCTGTAACGAGACAAAGCTCATTGCGTGCACTCGATCCCATTCTTATTGATGGTATGCTCTGCGTTGGCGGTCGACTCAGACACTTGCCTGCGGAAATGAACGAAAACAAGCACCCAGCCATTCTGCCAAAGAACCATCATATTGTGGACATGATAGTGCGACATTATCATCACCTGTCAGGACACTTGGCTCTTATCAGAGAAAGATACTGGATAATTCAAGCAAGAGTTGCAGTACGAAAGGTAGTTAGCCAATGTTTCGATTGCAAGCGACGTCAACAACAGCCAATGCTACAGAAGATGGCAGATTTGCCCCAAGATCGAATCACTACTGGTGAACCTCCATTTACATTTGTGGGAGTGGATTATTTTGGACCATTCTTGGCAAAACGTGGACGAAGCAGAGTTAAAAGGTATGGGATAATCTTCACCTGTCTTGCAATCCGTGCAGTTCATATTGAGATAGCACAGAGCTTGGATACAGACTCATTCTTAAACGCTTTGAGGAGATTTATTTCACGCCGAGGACAACCCAAAGAGATCCGATCAGACAACGGCACAAACTTAACAAGTGGAGAGCGAGAGCTGAAGCAATCCATACGCCAATGGAATCAAAGCAGAATTCATGAATTTCTACTCCAGCAAGAAATTGATTGGATCTTTAACCCTCCTTTGGCATCTCATATGGGAGGAGTGTGGGAGCGTATGATTCGTTCAATTCGGAAGGTGATGAATGCACTAATGAAAGAGCAGATTTTAGACGATGAAGGTTTGAACACTCTGATGTGTGAGATAGAGTCAATACTCAATGGGCGACCATTGACTAAGGTATCAGATGACCAGAGAGATGCAAGTGCCCTCACACCAAATCATCTTTTGCTGCTCAAATCCAATCATTGCTACCCACCAGGAGTGTTTTCTAACAAAGATGGATATAGCCGGAGAAGATGGAAACAAGTGCAGTTCTTAGCGGATATGTTTTGGAAAAGGTGGATAAAAGAGTATCTTCCAAGTTTGCAAGTGAGACAAAAATGGCTCAAACCGAAGCGCAACCTCCAAAAGGATGACATTGTGCTGATAATCGATAAAGCACAGCCTCGAGGTGCTTGGCCGTTAGGAAGAGTTTTAGAAGTGAAACAAGGCAGAGATGGGCTTGTTCGCTCCGCAAAAATCAAAACGGCGATGTCAGAGTACTTACGACCAATAGACAAACTCTGTTTATTAGAAGCAGCCGAAAGTGAGGAGAAAGGATCTTGAAAGGTTCTTTGCACTTCTTGGAAAGATTTAAAGAAACATTGTCCTGGTGTTCAAGTGTTTGGGGCCGGATGTAACGTGCAAAGACTTTAGTCGTTGTTGATCCGGGAATAATGCCCCTTTGGGATTCTTATTGTGCAGAAACTTTAACATTTCTGGTATGAACCTTTATTATTGTCTGGGGAATGCGCAGCATATTTCAGAACCGTGCATGCGTACATTTGAGCCTGATTTAGCCTCGTGCATGCGTGGCAATTTTGTTGTTGTTTTTGCATTGCAAGGTACAAAGTCCAGAGTTTAGCAGCTATAAAACCAGCGTCGGGTTTAGCATTGTGAATGTGAAGGCGGAGTTGGGAGACAAATAGGCTGTGATGGCAATGGAGGCCAAGATGAACTAAAAAGAATGGACACCAAATTGAGTAGTTACAAGGACAAATAGTTTGTAAGTTTAAATATTAATGTTACTATTTGTTTCTTACTCGTTACATGGTTTACTGTTTTTGTTTGTTTATAATTACATTAGGCCATACTTCGTGTTTGTTATTGTTGTTAAATTTGAGAGTTTCTTATCGCTATTTATTGAGTTTAATTATTGACTTGTTTACTATTTATTGTAGCAAACCGTACTGAATGAACTTCGCTACCATCAAGACCAGTGTGTTATTTCTGCTGTGTTTTCTGGTGTTGGGGTGCTTGGTAACATTCATGGTGCGCGTTTAGACTACCCCTTGTAACCAAGAGCTTTGCAATTTTATGGTTATTACAATCTCTTTGTGTCAAGGGCTTCTTGACAAAGAAACAGTTAAAATTCGCACTGTTGCTCAAGTTCTTGGCAAAATAGTTTCATTTCTGCCGGGTGTAATTTACGGCCCATTACATTACCGCGAAATAGCCCGCGAGAAAACTGCGGCACTCAGAGCATCTAAAGGCAATTTTGATAGCAATATGAGCCTCTGTGTTCACGCACATGACGAACTCAGATGGTGAATTTCCTCAGTAAATGAGGCACTTAGAGGCCTTTAATTAGGCCTCCTTACTCATTGATAATTACAACTGATGCATCTTCAAATGGTTGGGGCGCCGTGCGCAACTGAGCTTCTACAGGATGCCTTCGGACCACCTTAGAGCGTGGCCATCATATTAATTATTTAGAAATGCTAGCCATCTTATTTGGACTTAACGTTTTTGCATCCTCTGGCTCTAATGTACACGTTCGTGTAATGACTGACAACACAACTGCTGTTTCAGTAATATCTCATATGGGAACTTACCATTCAAAACCATGCAATGATCTTGGCAAAACTATTTGGACATGGTGTTTTTCTAAAAACATTTGGTTATCAGTGGCACATATAACAGGAAAGCAAAATGTTCATGCTGATTATGAATCTAGGAAAGATGCCGATACATCTGCTGAATCGCAGTTGAATCCAAACATTCTTAAGTCTTGTCTTCGCCAGTTGCGTTCTGCACCGCAGATCGACCTATTCGCATCGCGAATAAATAGTCAAATTGACTCCTTTGTATCTTTTAAGCCAGACCCTGAGGCTCATGCAATTGATGCATTTACACTTAACTGGGGGTGTTTATGACTTTTACGCTTTTCCCCCTTTTAGTTTAGTATCGAGAGTGCGGAAAAAAGATAGAGTTAGACGGCGCAGAGGGGATTTGTGTATTACCAGATTCGCCAACCCAACCGTGGTACCCCAAAGCCAGATAGCTGATGCAAACAGCACCGCTTGTTCTCGAGCCAAGCAAGAACCTCTTCACCTTACCGACCAAACCAGATGTTCTACATCCATTACATTCAAAGCTTCAACGTCTAGTGTGCCACTTATCAGCACCAAATTAGCTGGGTACCACCTATCACAATCTGCTTGCACAGCACTTGCTTTTGTCGTCATGGCGACCGGGAACACTAAAACAGTACAAGTACCCCCTCTTGCGATGGGGAAAACTTTTGCTCTCAAAACAATATCGATCCGTTACAACCTACGGTACAAAGTGTTATTGAATTCTTGACTTCACTTTTCGACGCTGGTGTGGGTTACAGTGCTATCAACACTGCTAGGTCTGCTTTGTCTGCAGTTCTCACTAGCGAAAATGGGCTTTCTATTGGGACACACCCACTTATATGTCACCTTTTAAAAGGCGTTTTTGAGCAACGACCCTCGTTACCAAAACATACCACAATTTGGGATGTAGGCCGTCTCCTGGACTATCTACGAACGATCTCGCCAATAAGTAAGCTGTCTCTAAAAGAGCTCTCACTTAAAGCAATAACACTACTGTGCTTGCTTACAGGGCAGAGATGTCAAACACTTCATGCTATAAACATTCAGAACATGCAACATCTTCCAGATATGATTCGTATCACCATTTCTCAGCCTCTTAAAACGACAAAGGCTGGAAAACATCAAGCTCCGCTTGAACTTTTACAATCTCCCTCTGATATAAACCTATGTGTTGTAGCTCATATTAAAGAGTATCTCTAAAGGACAGAAACTTTACGCCATAAAAACACAGCCTTGTTTATAAGTTTCCAAAAGCTTCATGCTCCTGTAACTAAAGAGACAGTTAGTTTCTCGTTGGGTAAAAGCACCAAGGAAAGCTGCTGGCATTGACACCAGGGTATTCACCGCACACAGTTGTCGCGCAGCCACCACATCGGCTGCCAAAGCAGCTGGCCTTAGCCTTAATGACATTATTGCCAGTGCTGGCTGGTCAAATGCACAGACATTTGAACGTTTTTATTGTCGGTCAGTCCAAAGAGACAATTTCGAACAGCATGTTATGTCACAGACCAACCCACTGACACTTAACCTATCCTTATCAAATTATTATTTAGATTGTTATGGTACTGTCGTTTTCAAATGACAACATTGATTACCATGAATATCGTCATGTATTCGATTTAATGAAACCCTTCGTCCCACTTTTTTGGGTTCATGATCACAGGGCTTTGAAGTCTCATGGGATTTCGTAGTGACGTAGCTGATTATAGAGAAGAATTTAAAAATTAAACGAGACTTACCTGTAAGTTGAAGTTTGATTGGAATTCTTCTCTATGATCAGCAGGAACGGAGGAATCACATGCCCACCCTTTCAGCATTTCCCACCCGGCTTGATTCCTTCGTTCCTGTCTGCTCAACATTTAGGCCTGTGATCATTCACTTTTAAGTATGACCAGTGGCGCATGCGCTCGCTTCTCATGTGATTCCTCCGTTCCTGCTGATCATAGAGAAGAATTCCAATCAAACTTCAACTTACAGGTAAGTCTCGTTTAATTTTTAAATTTTTTGTTAATTTATATACCCTGGGTACCAGCCTCTCTAACATTAAAACAGTAGCGGGCCCAGGCTCTCGTGGAGTCTGATTCCAGGATTCCAAGATTCCAGTCCGTTGAATAGGCTAAGCTACTTTTCAAATGAGCTCAGCCGATTTGCACCGGAACGAGGTTTGGGCGCACTGTACCAGACTCTCTGTTTTTATGTTAGAGAGTCTGGTACCCAGGGTATAATTAATGAAAAAAAAACTACAAAATTTGTCTGACTATGTATGTATCTGTATCACGTAAAATAAAACAATTTTTTATAAGAAATAAATAGAATTTACAAGTTTTAAAAAGCTAAAGAATAGATAAAATACGATGACAATGGTCATTAAATAAATACGTTAAAAGCACCCCTAATTGTAGTGGCAGGGATAGCATTAAAAGGTCATATTGACCTTATTTCCATAATGGTCCCCTTAGAGGTGCACAGTGGGTTAGAGGCAGACATTCGAAAATTTTGAAGTTCTCTAAATTATTAGTTGTTATGCAGTCTTAGAAAGCTGAATAATTGGGCTTTCGTGCGCTGTTTAACGTTTTCATTTATCTTGTGTTGTCACAGAGTTATATATTTTTGAATCTGAGTAAATTGGACAAAATCTTTGAACACCCAGCATTCTAGTAACAAAGAATGTGGATAAATGTTTTTTGGCTAGAAAACTGGTTTGCAGATTGTTCGATCAGCTTTACCAGAGCAAAAATAGTCACTGTTTGTTGAAAAGCAAGCTGAAAATGTTTTATCAACTCCACTTTTACCACAGCAACAATTTTCTTCAGACACTTAGTCAAATTTGTCGTCTCATTCAGAGGGCTAAATTTGACTTTAATCGAGGATATCTCTAAAAGTACGAGGAGAAACATCAACACCTATATGTTTTCTGAAAGAGAAGCTTATGATAAGTTTATTTTTGAAGGTTTCATTTTGTTTCTTCTCGGAAAATTCAAATAAACAGGGGGAAAGGCCTTTTTGGGACATTTTGGGTGTCCCAAGAAAAGATATTAAGACAAGGCCCATTTTTTCAGAATGCTACAAAGTATTTTAATTAAGGAGCATCTGCTAGTTAATATTGTGGTAATATTGTGCGCATAAGAACCTTCCACATAGCTTAGGCTCATATTGAAATTCAAGAGAAAGGAGATTTTTGGTTAGAATTCCTAAAACTGAAATATAGGTCCAGGTCCCCTAAATGTGGAGAAATACTCAACTTTATTCATTGTTCCAACAGAATATTTTGAAAAGAGCCATCAATCACCATTGCTAACTTATTTGAGACCAAGGAGTATAAAAGGGGTTTTTGGTTTAGAGTCTAAAATTATATTAGAATATCGGGTCCCAGCCCCCTAAATATGAAAATTTTAAATTTTTTGTGAACCATTTGATCTATCCTTTTTATACGTTGAAAACGAGCTACCAACTGCTCCTGTAACATTTATTTCACTGTAGATATCCACGAATGTCTGCAAACTCGCCATATTGGCCCACTGTGAGGTGGTTGCAAAAGAAAAATAAAAATAGTAAACAACAGATGTTAAAGTGATTATGGATGAAGCATAATTTAGTAGGGCAGATTCATATACATGAGAGAGGAGGCGTGTTTCAATAGAACACATATACGTTAATTTCTTCTCTCTGTATCTTTTGGAAAAAATTTTCCTTTATCTTGTGTTTGAACGAGTTTATATTGTTTGTAGTTTTTAAATCAGAATAAAAGGCTATTCCATATTTTTGGCCCCAAGTAGGACAGGCATTTTTGGCCAGTGTTACTTTTGCGAAATGCAGTGGCGGACTGGCTACCATTGAACCCACTGGGAAAAGCACCCAAACGGGCACCAATATGTGGTCAAGCTGCTTAACTTTGGGGTCAGCGAACGGGCCCCGAAAAACTGTGTTTGGAGAAGAATGAATAATAAAGACCACATAAATAACAATTTGCTTTTGAGAAGAAGAAGATTCTACCGTGGCTGATTTGGAAAATATGCCGCCATTTTCGAAAAACGCGGCAAAAATGGCGGTAAAATGTGCGGCCGCATGTTTTAAAACGCGGCCCCACATTGTAACATGCGGCCGCATGTTTTACCGTGATTTTAGCCACGTTTTTGTAAAAATGCGGCCGCACTTTTCAACGAAGAATTTGTCCCTCGTGGTCTGCAAAGTACCTCAGAGAAGGTATTTCCTTGTGTTGTGCAGTCAGTAATTTATAGAATGCGTTCTATGGAGCTGTGTCTTTTTAAAGGAATATAAAAGCCTGAGAGCAGACAGAAAGCATTTGTCAAAGGGAGGGAACCCCTGCCTGATGTTTGATAAGACATAATTTTGATGTCATTGCCTTGCTAAATTAACCGAGTACGTTTGTTTCCATAGAAGGGGGACATATGCATGTTTCTGCCTGGAAATCTTAAAGACGTCTGACAGAAATCATGGCGTTGTTTGCAAGCAATCTCTTAAGTCCTGCAGAAGTAATTTTCTGCTCATAGAAATTTTGTATCATACTGATCACTGAAGGTCCCATTCGGCTACACCCGTCAGCTTTTACCTATGCATTTGATTGGGATTGTGAAGTTTATTACATTTCAAAATTTGGCCAAAGAACTGCGTGTAGCATTTCTGCAAGCAGTTTAAGATTCCCGGCGGGTAACTGAAAATTGGATCGACAAAACTCGGCAAAATTGGCGGTAAAATATGCGGCCACACATTGTAAAATGTGGCCGCACATTATATGATGCGGCCGCACTTTATGATGTGTTGCCGCACATTTCACCGCCATTTTTGCCGTATCTTATATGCCCCAACTTGATGAAATACCGACCACATGTATAAACTGCGGACTAAAACTACAAACTATTAAGATTAATGATTTTGAGAACTGTCTGGAAAGCATGAACCCAAATATGTATGCCGATGATACATGTGTGAATATCGCGTCGGAAAACCTGAATGAACTTCTAACAGATTTGAAAAACGAGCTAGAAAATATATCGAACTGGATGAGGATCAATAAACTTAGTTTGAATGCCAGCAAAAGTGAATATATGGTTATAAGCCATAGGCGACAATTGAATAGGGTAGGTGATGATTTGCCAGATCTTGTCCTCAATAATGAAGTTATCAAAAGGGTTGACAAGACAAAATATTTAGGAATCAACATTGATGAGAGCCTTACTTGGAAAGAGCAGTACAAAACTATCAAAAACAAGCTGAAAGGGGGCTTGAGCTCCCTGAGAAAGCTGAAAGACATCCTTCCGCAAAGGAAACTTGACCAGGTCTACAAAGCTCTCTTTGAAAGCCACCTTCGCTATGGCGACATTGTTTGGTGTACTCTTTCCAACACCAAACTATCCCAACTGCAACGATTACAGACAAGGGCAAAGAAGCTAATACTGAACGCCAAGTATAAGGACGGTTGGAACTGTAAATGGCTCAATGTAAAGTCTTTGCTCTCATTTGACAAAGGAGTCATGACATATAAAATTCTGCATGGCCTTTGTCCCGAAAATCTTCGCCATAAGTTCACTGAAAGATCCATGATTTCAGAGCATAGAACCAGAAATCATGGAGATCTGCAAATTCCCAAAGTTAGGTTAGAATATGCAAAGCGAAGTTTCTACTTCTCTGGTGTCAAAAATTGGAATGATATCCCGGACAACATTCGAGAACAAGAATCAATCGCTCGTTTTAAAACAGGTTTTAGAAAGTATCTTTTGAACCTACAAAACCCAAACACGACCCCTTGGTAGAGCAGCATATTTAAATTATTTACAATTTTTTCTTTAAATTTTTTTCTTTGAGATAATTTGTAAATACGCTGAAAGGTTTTTCGTGTATAAATATTGATAAAATGAAAAAATGAAATGAAAAAATAGGAAACAGCGAGTTAAGGTCAATGAGTCATTCAGTTTCTGGTAGGAATCAATTAAGGGTGTACCACAAGGCTCTGTGTTGGGGCCCCTCTTATTTAATGTATTCATGAGCGACCTTTTCTTTTTGGTGGAAAAGATTGAGATTTGCAGTTACGCCGATGACACGACTATCTCTGTGTGCGGTCATGAACTAGCACATATAGTTTCTAGCCTTGAAGCAGATGCTCAAAGGCTCTCTTTGTGCTTTCTTGATAATAGTACGAAACTGTATGCTGACAAAAAGTAATCTTTTGATTTTTGGAGAGAAAAACACTGCCTTATCAGTGCATATTGGTGCAACTACGATACCAGAATCTGTTGAAGAAAAGCATTCGGGTGTAACATGGATAAGAACCTTGATTTCAAAAATCATGTAGATTGTTTGTAAAAAGGCTGGACAGGAGTTGCGTGCACTTGCACGTATTTCAAATTATGTGGATGTCGAGAAACTGACGGTTATGATGAACGCTTTCGTTATTTCTCAAATTAGCTATTGTCCACTTTTTGGATGTTCCATGATAGGTCAGTTAATAGAAAAATAAACAAGATCCAAGAGAGAGCTTTGAGAATGGCATACAAAGATAGCTGTTCAAATTTCAAGGAATTACTGACGAAAGCAAACACAGTTCACCACAATATTTACAGTTGCTTGCTACTGAAATTTTTAAAATTCAAAGGAATCTCCATCCAAGTCTCATGAATCAAATCTTCATTGGGAAAGATACACCATACACCCTTTGTAGTGGCAGAAATATTTTGGCACCAAAGCCAAACACGGCAGGGTATGGTATGGTATTGAAAATGCACGTCTTATAGGATCAAAGATATGACATTCAATTCCATCTTCCTTAAAAGAGTCCCAGACATTGAATAGTTTCAAACAAAAATTAAAAGCTGCGATTTTGATTGTAACTTGTGACATTGCTTTCTTTGGGACTTTATTAAGACATGTTATGACGCATATTTGTCATGCGACTGAGACAGCACGAACTTTGTAATTCGATCTGGACTTTTCGAATTCGAGAAATTCGTTGCTTTTTGGGTTGAAATCTCACTCACACAGTAACAGGAACGGTGTACCGTTCCCATTACTGTATGAGAAGTACTTTTGCCCATGACCTCAGAAAAGTTCCAAATTTATCCAAGTATTACCTGCAAGCAACAAGAAAGAACATGTTCGGAGATTGCAAATGATAAGATGCTAATGATTTAATTTCTTCTTATGAGAAATGATTCTGTAAGGCTTGGCTTAGGTACAAAATTTTCTTTTTGTAGTGGTTACAATAGGAAAACTACACACCAGTAAATGCAACTTTTTTTAATGGGAAAATAGGAGGAAATGAAACACGTAAGATTTGAGGCACGAAGTTTGTTGTGTACAAATGTTTGGAAATTACTAATTAATAGGTGCTAATTATTTTATCTGAGAAGGGAAACGGTTTCGTAAGATTCTAGAACCCGAGTTTGCAGTGCACATTTGTTTGCAAATTACAAATTACCAAATGCAAATGATTTGCCCTAAATGGGAAACGAATGCGCGCGATTTTAGGCGCAAAGTTTCTATCTTTCCATTGGATCGGAAATTGCAAAGTATTAGGATTTAATGATTTTTCTCAATAGGGAAGTGAATGGCTAAACTTTAGGCCCAAAAGGTTTTCTGTAAATTTGTTAAGAAAATGCAAATATTATTGCATGAAAATTCGTTTTTCTAATAGAAGAAATGAGACACGTATGAATTCTGGTACAACGTTTCTTGTGTGTATGTGCAGTTAAATCGTAAATTGGAAATGGATCTATAAGACATCAAGCGCAAATTTTCCAGCCCAGTTCTACAAAAGGGAAGCTATTTGTTTAACCCAACGAGTTTGAGATATCTCATATCTGCTTACTCGAATGGCTTTGAAATAAATCTAGCCAGGGGTATTGTTTTTCGATATTTATTGTAGCCAAGGGTGTCATTTTTGTAGAAATTGGTCTTGCCAAGGGTACCATTTTCGAAAAATTTAGTCTAGCCAAAAGGCAGGCACCTTCATATCAGGACTGATTAAGATATACCGCTCTCTTACACCTCTCGCCTGGCATTCTCCACCTTTGATCCTATTGTCCTGGTATTTATCACAAACTATGAAGATGGTAGTATACTGAGAAGGAACAGTGGACATTATTCTGGATGCTAATTCTTATGTTGTTGATGCAGTGCCAACTAAACTGCGTATAGAAGCAGTAAGATCTAGCAAGTATGTCCTTATTTTTCCAGCGGGTGGCAGTTTATCATGTCTTACAAGCTTAAGGTCAAGCATGGCAGCTTCGTACAATTTACTCTCAAGATCGACTCCTGTTCCGTGCTTGTTAGAATTTGCGACTAAAATGACCAAAATATCTCTTTGAAATGTCAGTTCCTTTGTCTTTCAAATTCAATGGTCCTTCAACTTCGTGTGGACGACTAAGTTCTTGAAGGTCTTGAGGGGCTCTCTCTTGATTGGGCTGAAAATATCTGTTTCGGACTAGACTATTCTTTTTGAGATTCTGTCCTGAAGTTCAGTGATTAGCTCCTTTCCTCTTGATTCAAGCTCGAGTAAGCAGTTGCGCACATTCTCCTGAGCTGGCTAGCCTGAAACCAAATTGAGCAATGCATCTTTATTAAGATCAGGCTGGAATGGATTGATGACATGAATCTGTAATATGACCTTCGTTTTTTCCACCATCTTACTTGACTTCAGAATTTCATTTATACGCAGACATTTTCGTGGATGTGACATTGCAGTTGTAATCCCTGATATCAATTTGGTTGCATGACAGTATACCATCAATTTTCTCACTCAGCAGTTGATACAACATAGCTTAAGCCATCCTTATTTATCAAAGTTTCCCTTGTTTTTCGCATCAATCATGCATCGATGGTTTTTCACCAAAACAAGACTTCAAAACACGAAAACGAGGCTGAAGGCCCCGCACATTGCCTGTATACCACCGATTTTCGAACTCAGCACCCCAAAATTGACCAAGTCCCCTTGTTCTCATACATTTCCCCGTCGGGGAATCATTCCCGCCTTCTCCACCTGGCCTAGTTTGTCCAGTGGAGCTAAACTGTTAGTTGCGCTTTTGCTTTTAGGACTTTGATATATTCATAAATGAGAAATTCATTGTCTTCAATTGATTCAGGTTATAAATCTGCTCTGCATTCTAACAATATTACATATGAAGCTGGGGGGCTCAGGCAGGGGGATCAGCCCCCCAGTTATTCTTCCGTAATTTTAGGATTCTGAAGAAATTTTGATTTTCTTTTGATTTGTGTATTATGACAAAACTGACAGAACAAGGTAATGTTATATTCTTTTAAAGAAGAGATCCTGGTTTTTGGTTTGCACCAAGACGAGATCTTCAATGACTGTCTGTAATTACTCTCGAGTACCGAATAATCGTCCCCCCCCCGCTTATCAATTTTTGAAAAACTTTCCTACCCCTCCCACTTTTATGTCGACTCCCCTTTTAATAATTTTTGAAAAATAGAAATGATAGTGAAATGATTTTTGATAATTCCTGCTAAGCAAATGTACTTACTGTATTTATTAACTTTATTCAACAGAACCAAAGTTCATGAGTACAATGTGTCAGTAACATCACTAAGTACAATGTATTAGTAACATGACTAATATAAAAGAAGATACGTGTTTAACTAAGAAAACGAAAAACAACTATTCTCAATTTTTCAAACACCCCCCCTGATTGTTTCAACCCCAAGCATGCTGTGCGCAGGCTATCCAGCCCCCGATAATTACTATATTGAAAAATTTCTAGCCCCCCCCCTTATTTGGTCCTAGAGAGTATTGTCGGATTGGCACCCATAAACACGGGCCCGTTCCTTCCTTGAACGAAGGCACCCTTTCCTTGGTTTTTTGTACGAGCATGATAGAGCATCAGGTACCAAGTGGTATCAGGTATCATATTGTTCTGTTTTAAACAAAAGCTATTTGACAAATTCGAAGATAACGCGTCAAAACGGCGTAAAACCTTTCATAAAAAGTTAAAAATTGCCTCGCAGCATAGAATATGATCTAAATGGAATGTAAGCAAATAAAATGGCTCAAGCCACTTGCGGTTACAGTCTAGCCAATCACATCTCAGTATTTCCAGTTGACTTTGATAAGTTACCCAAATATGGTACGGCACGTGTTACAGCCTTTTGTCTTTGCACGGCTATTTTCATCAAATGCTTACATATGCTTAGATTCTCTTTAAGGGTCTGCCTTTGAAGTCGAACTTTGAAAATGACCGCCAGCAGCAAACAGTTTGGTTGAATTTTACTGGCGATTTGCGAAAAAAGATAGATTTATGCCATTTCAAAAAAATTGAAATCAATGATAAACAAAGAAATAAAAAAGACAATTCTGATATACTTCTTATTCTAGATCATACATCCTGCAGGAATATATTCAAATAAGGTCACCAAAGTATCTACCATTACGATACCTTACTAGACACCGCTACCACCGAGTCTCAAAAATTAGCAACCAGATCGCTGTGGTAAATTTTCGAGAAATCAAGGCCTTTACTCTCTCATACCAAGTTTAAAACACAAGACCCATGATTACAATAACCGCTTATGAGAAACTTCAGTAGCCTATTCAAAAAAGTTAACCCTATTTTAAACGTTGTATGTCGCTTCCATTCTCAAAAAGTCCAGATTTTTGAATAGAGTACAATGAATGGACTTGCTTGGGCTTGACATTTCTTTGCTGTGTCTTCTTTCTGATGGAAGCCTGTCTCGTTCTGATGCGGTATGTAATGAAAAAGTATAGCAGAGGGTCAGTAACGAGATTTACGCTTCCGCTGCTAGTGGCAAGAGCTAGAAACAGGCCCTCAGGTGAGCCACATGTGAGCGACTGAATGTCGAATAAGAGACCATACACAATTATCGGGGTATTCAACAAAAAGAATGTGCCAGTGATTCCAATGCTTAGTATAAGGAGAAGTTTGTCTCGACTGTCTCCTGCCGCTCTAATCCCAGAGACACTGTTGCCTGAAGTGGTACCATTATTGTTGTTGCTTTTAATGTTGTTTGTGTTGTTGTTGTTGTGATTGCTGAGCTCGCTGTTGTTGTTGTTGATTGCATTACTGCTGTTCTCGTTGCCGCTGAAGTCGTTGTTGTTGCTGCTGTTTGCATTGTTGGTATTCTTGCTGAGTTCATTGTTGTTTTTGTTTCTGCTGTTGTTGTTACCAGACTCTACGATTGTGCAGATTTCATGGTTGTTGTTGCTATTATCACCCATTTGGTGCATCTTGCTGTCTTTTTCGCTGTTGTCTTCACACTTGCTGTTGCTGTTGTTGTTGTTGCTGCTAGCATTGTTTCCAAAATTGTTGTTTGTGTTGCCTTCGTTGATATTGTTTTCACTGTCCTCTGCCTTGTTCTTGTTCCTTCTACAAGGATTGACATTGAGGTGATTGTTACGTCTCCGTTTGATGAGCTGGTAATACAGCACACTAAGGAAAACAGCGGTGACACTGTACGCAGCAGACAAGGCATAGTAAATCCCACGCTCATTTCCACTCCATCCACAAAGTGTTGCAATTGCAGCTCCGAGTATGCAGGGAATCAGCCAAATAATAAACAACAACTTTCGAATATTTGATTTCGTGTGTGTTTGCTGAAATCGCAGGGGATATCTGACTGCAAGGAGCCTTTCTCCACCAATTGCTAAAACGTGGGCAAGCTGTACGAGGCATATGGACAAAAGCAGAACTAATGAGCCAATTCTTGCAACCACATTCACATTGGACGTTTTCTCGGTAGAGGTGGCAAATATCACTCTAGCTAGCAAAACAGCTGCCAAAATTGTATCGATCACTGCTAAACTGTGGATGAGAATTTGACCAGGAGTCTGAAAGCTCTTTTTTACCACGCATAGGACAAGTTCAACAATATTACCTGTGAGTGCTGCAAAGAGTATGATAAGGCTGCCTACACGACAATTGACTTGCACACCGTCATTTTCATCTGCCATCCTTTGCTGGTAGAAATTCCAAATCTTCGATGTCGGTAGAACACTTCAAGTTATTTCCAAGTATAATCTAGGTTTTGAAAAGACTTCTATTACATTAAAGGCCAGCAACTTCGGACGTTAATTTTTTTTGGGAAATTTCATACGTCTGAAAATGTTAGTGTTGGAAATATTTTGCAGCACAGAAAAATCACAGCAATACAGTTCCACTTTTTGAAAACGTAATGTGCTGCTCCCGAAGTGCTCATTGAAAAGGATTATGGTGAGAGTGTTGATTGATGGAAAATTTTATATTTTTTTCTGAAACTAAATCTATCTTAGCAATCATTCTCATCATTCCCAACTATAATCATTTGTAAAAAATTTCTCACCAAGAACCCTTGAAATAAGGCATGATCTATAAATCTATCACATCTGTAGTGTCGAATATGCGAAAATAAGCTGAAAATATACATGTGTCAGTTGTCGAAACCTCTGTAAGAACGTCCAATATTTCGCGGAAAAAAGCTCAAAAGTTTTTTATCCGAACTTATTTCATCCGAAATTTAGTCGTCTCAAGTTTTTCATTTTAATGTAGTCCCAAATTAAGGATTGTATGACAAGGGATGCCAAAAATATGCATCGACGTTCAAAGCCTGTATCTCTCAAACCACTTTTTAGAGAATTTTAAACTCATAATACCTGTTTATTTAAGATATCAACTTAGATAAGAAAATTCAGTCCATCAAAATTAGTCACATCGTTCTCTAATTACGAATGATTTTATCAAAAATTATTCTCATCTCAAAAGTTCCACTGGGCGGAAAAAAGAACAATTTCATATGTTTTATTTCATTTCGTTTCATTTGCCCTTCAGCAAAAGCTGGTTTTCAAGGTGCCCCACATAAAAACGTTAATAGAAAATCTACTGAAACAAAGTAAAAAGCTTGAACTAAATCATCACTTTACCATAATAGGATCGAAACTTGCTAGCAAGTTAGAGTCTAGGCAGGCCGATGATTCTCTGAAGCAGTGGCGGCGCCAGTCTAAAAAAGGTGGAGGGGCAGAGAAAGATGGGGAAGGAAGTAGGGTAGACCGGAGACAATTGCAACACGGGGCAATTGTAACACTGACTCTCATGCAATACTGAAAAGTGCAAAAAATCTTATTTTTGCACAGAACATGCTTATTCTAACCCTACATACGACTTGAGATACAGGACTGTTCAGCCAACTTTTTTCTCAATTGATTCAATTTTTTCAACTGATGCACCCAAATTTACAAAGAAATAAAAACCATGTCATGTTTTTAATTTGCTCTTTTTAAAGCCATGAATAATCTGCCACCTGGTGCTATATTTTGTGTAAGGAAAAAGCAGAGTCGAGCAATAATCATCTATGATGCTTTTAAAGATATGTAACAATCGCTCCAACCATGTGTTACAATGGCTCCGTGTTACCGGGTCAATGGTAACACTTAACCACTGATTTTAAAACTATCACAGCGTCACAACAATTTGTTCTATGTGATGGAAGCTAATGTCATATCGAATGGTCTTAAAGTTCATGGCGGTGATTTTCGGACACCAAATACATCAGTTGTTTGCGAGCATGAATAAAGGTAGGATTTGAATGTTATTTTATTTGGATTTTGACATTTCATTCATAAATATCTATACATACATCAATTAAAAATAATAACGAGATCAAAACAACATTTTTCGAACGCATCTCCTAGCTTTTATATTGTTTTGTGTGTACCGAGAGCTCTCCAGAATGTCATTACGAGAACCGACAGTGGAGCCATTGTTTTCACATTCAAGAATAGAAAAAAAGACAAGAAAAATGAAGCAAAAGAGTTTATAAACGGAACACTTGCCAAGTATAAAGAGAAAAATAAATTTCTTGATACATTCTGCACTGTGAACTATCTCTCCGAAAACCACCGCCAAGATCAGCCTAAATAATATCGTTGTCAAAGAAAAGCAGGCAAAGTAAAAACCAAAATATTTTGGGAAAATATGTCCAAATACGTGTCCATTCATATGGTACCTTTGATTTTTGTCTTTGATTAAAGTTTCTTATGAAAATATTTAGGTTTCCTTAAGTGTCCGATTTCCACCACCGGCACCCTAGTGGCGGACTGAACTGTTTCGCTTATAGAGCGGGGAAAATATCGAACAGTTCTCTTTTACTGAAGTGAAACAAATACAAACTCTTTCGAGCTTCTTCGGTCGCGAAAGCATATCAGATTCTTTGTCAGTTGCTTTCTTATAGTACCGAATTCCTCATATTAGGGAAATGTTATTTAACGTCTTCGTTCTGCATATTTGATGAAATTAGTCTCAGTAAATTACTTGTTCACATGGCCCAGAGTAAAACAGAACATGTTATTGATTGATTACCATGTACAAACAAATAAAAATAAATGTACATGAAATGATTGTTAAACATAACAAAATCAGTTACCTTTATCTTGAAACACCTTCAACGAGGAGCAATAGCATCAATTGCATCTAAATCCTACATGTTCCTTCCACAATGAAATGATTGTTAAGCATAACAAAATCAGTTACCTTTATCTTGAAACACCTTCAACGAGGCGCAATAGCATCAATTGCATCTAAATCCTACATGTTCCTTCCACAATGAAATGATTGTTAAGCATAACAAAATCAGTTACCTTTATCTTGAAACACCTTCAACGAGGCGCAATAGCATCAATTGTATCTAAATCCTACATGTTCCTTCCACAATGAAATGATTGTTAAACATAACAAAATCAGTTACCTTTATCTTGAAACACCTTCAACGAGGAGCAATAGCATCAATTGCATGTAAATCCTACATGTTCCTTCCACAATGCTCGTATCTTGAAAACAGCTTTCAAACGAATGAATGTCGTGTTATATGGAAAATGTTCCACTTGTGTAATTGGCATGATAACAAAAGAATTTGTTCTCCGCAGATTGTCGAAAAAGAAGACAATGAATGACATCTTTTGTGTTTTCACGCTTGATTGCTCATGTCCATTCATTGGAGGACATATGTCAGCTGCATTATCGGTGAGCCTCTTCTGGCTTTTTGTAGCTATATGTTTCTTTATGAGAAAACTTTTAAAACAACTGGTACTTCATGCATTTAAGAATAAGAAACAAATCGACAAACTTTTATTTAAATGCGAGCATTTCGTGTTGAGTTTAGAAACTTTTAGTACCATGCCTGATCCAAGTTTTTTGGTAAAAAAGAACTTGTATAGTAGAAATTCAGCTTCATTCTGAATTCCTTTTTTGTTTTTTTTCTTTGAACCAGTGGTGTAAAGCTGGGGGAAGGCTCAGGGGGCTCAACCCCCCAGTTATTTTTTCCGTAATTTTGGGGCTTTAGCCCCCCTAGTTATTCTGAAGGAATTTTGATTTTCTTGATTTGTGTATTATTACAAAAATGACAGAACAAGGTAATGTTATATTCTTTTAAAGAAGAGATCCTGGTTTTTGGTTTGCACCAAGACGAGATCTTCAATGACTGTCTGTAATTTCTCTCGAGTACCGAATAATCGTCCCCCCCCGCTTATCAATTTTTGAAAAATTTTCCTACCCCTCCCACGTTTATTTCAACCCCCCTTTTAATGATTCTTGAAAAATAGAAATGATAATGAAATGACTTTTTGATAATTCCTGCCAAGCAAATGTACTTACTGTATTTATTAACTTTATTCAACAGAACCAAAGTTCATGAGTACAATGTGTCAGTAACATCACTAAGTACAATGTATTAGTAACATGACTAATACAAAAAAAGATACGTGTTTAACTAAGAAAAGGAAAAACAACTATTCTCAATTTTTCAAACACCCCCCCCCCCGATTGTTTCAAGCCCAAGACTGCTGTGCGCAGGCAATCCAACCCCCGATAATTACTATACTGAAGCATTTCCAGCCCCTCCAATTATTCTACCCCCCCCCCCCCGCTTATTTGGTCCTAGAGAGTATTGTCGGATTGGCACCCATAAACACGGGCCCGTTCCTTCCTTGAACGAAGGCACCCTTTCCTTCGTTTTTTTGTACGAGCATGATAGCGCATCAGGTACCAAGTGGTATCAGGTATCATATTGTTCTGTTTTAAACAAAAGCTATTTGACAAATTTGAAGATAAGGCGTCAAAACGGCGTAAAACCTTTCATAAAAAGCTAAAAATTGCCTCGCAGCATAGAATATGATTTAAATGGAATGTAAGCATATAAAATGGCTCAAGCCACTTGCGGTTACCGTCTAGCCAATCACATATCAGTATTTCCTGTTGACTTTGATAAGTTACCCAAATATGGTACGGCACGTGTTACAGCCTTTTGTCTTTGCACGGCTATTTTCATCAAATGCTTAATATATATGCTTAGATTCCCTTTAACCCTATTTGTACTAGGGGGGGGGCGTTTTTCGCCCCCCCCCCTACCAGACTTTGCTGCGTTACGCTAAAACGACAAGAGATATAACCACCAGTTTTGGTGACTTTTACTCAAATTTCATAGGCAATTAAATTCTTAACATTTCATTGTTCTAAAACTGATCATGTGACCACAGTAATACCATATTTGGAGAGTAGTCAACAAAAAAAAGCTTAAAATGTCCGTAGTTTTCATGTCGTTTGCTTGATCGATCTCAAACATATAATTTGTTCATATTTGCTGATGTCAGCAAAATTTAATATATATGACGTCATTCACATTTATGACGTCATTTACCTAATAAAGAAGTGTCAAATATAAATTTTTTTAGTCTAATTTGCTTCATCTTATTAATTTGATTCATTTTGAGTCTATATTTACCAGATAAAAGGGTAGGACTGGCAAAAACCTGCGATGAAAGTAAATACATGCAACAAAAGGCTAATTTAAGGCTAATTGTGCTAAAAATAGAAACTAAAAAATTTTGCAAAGTATGTATTTTTGAACTATGACATGTTTCCTACTATTTGAAACAAATTTGGAGAAAATCGGTTGAGTGGTTTATTAAATAGATTTTTTCTGGTTAAGAAGGTATAAATTTGCCAAATTTCGTCAGTTTTTCGGTTGCCTAGCAACGAATCACGTGACTTATTAATTGTCATTGTTATATTTGAATAGCCAATTGTCTAAAGAACAATATGGGTAAGTCTTATTGTTATATCTTTTGTAGTTTTGGAGAAAAAGAGGGGGGGCGAAAAACGCCCCCCCCAGTATAAAATACCTAAAAAATCGCCCAGTACAGATAGGGTTAAGGGTCTGCCTTTGAAGTCGAACTTTGAAAATGACCGCCAGCAGCAAACAGTTTGGTTGAATTTCACGGGCAATTTGCGAAAAAAGATAGATTCATGCCATTTCAAAAAAATTGAAACCAATGATAAACAAAGAAATAACAAAGACAGTTCTGATATATTTCTTATTCTAGATCATACATCTTGCAGGAATATATTCAAATCAGGTCACCAAAGTATCTACCATAACGATACCATACCAGACACCGCAACCACCGAGTCTCCAAAATTAGCAACCAGATCGCTGTGGTAAATTTTCGAGACATCACGGCCTTTACTCATACACAAGACCCATGATTACTATAACCGCTTATGAGAAACTTCAGTAGCCTATTCAAAAAAGTTTACCCTATTTTAAACGCTGTATGTCGCTTCCATTCTCAAAAGTCAAGATTTTTGAATAGAACGCAATGAATGGACTTGGTTGGGCTTGACATTTCTTTGCTGTGTCTTCTTTCTGATGGAAGCCTGTCTTCTTCTGATGCGGTTTGTTATGAAAAAGTATAGCAGAGGGTCAGAAACAAGATTTAGGCTTGCACAGTTAGTCGCAAGAGCTACGAACAGGCCCTCAGGTGAGCCACATGTGAGAGACTGAACGTCGAATAAGAGACCATACACAATTATCGGGGTATTCAACAAAAAGAATGTGCCAGTGATTCCAATGCTTAGAATAAGGAGAAGTTTGTCTCGACTGTCGTCTCTTGCCACTCTAATTCCAGAGACACTGTTGCCTGACTTGATACCATTATTGTTGTTGCTTTTAATGTTGTCTGTGTTGTTGTTGTTGTGATTGCTGAGCTCGCTGTTGTTGTTGTTGATTGCATTACTGCTGTTCTCGTTGCCGCTGAAGTCGTTGTTGTTGCTGCTGTTTGCATTGTTGTTGTTCTTGTTGAATTCATTGTTGTTTTTGTTTCTGCTGTTGTTTTTACCAGGCTCTACGATGGTGAGGATTCCATGGTTGTTGTTGATGTTATCACCCCTTTGGTGCATCTTGGTGTCTTCACACTTGCTGTTGCTGTTGTTGTTGCTGCTAGCATTGTTGCCAAAATCGTTGTTTGTGTTGCCTTCGTTGATATTGTTTCCACTGTCCTCTGCCTTGTTCTTGTTCCTTCTACAAGGATTGACATTGAGGTGATTGTTACGTCTCCGTTTGATGAGCTGGTAATACAGCACACTAAGGAAAACAGCGGTGACACTGTACGCAGCAGACAAGGCATAGTAAATCCCACGCTCATTTCCACTCCATCCACAAAGTGTTGCAATTGCAGCTCCGAGTATGCAGGGAATCAGCCAAATGATAAACAGCAACTTTCGAATATTTGATTTCGTGTGTGTTTGCTGAAATCGCAGGGGATATGTGACTGCAAGGAACCTTTCTCCACCAATTGCTAAAACGTGGGCGAGCTGTATGAGGCATGTGGACAAAAGCAAAACTAAAGAGCCAATTCTTGCAACAGCATTCACATTGGACGTTTTCTCGGTAGAGGTGGCAAGTATCACTCTAGCCGAGGGGTGATTCACTCCTGAAAAGGGTGTACGAGATTTTGAGATTTTGAAAAATCCCATGATAAAATGAGAGATTTTGAGATTTTCGGGATTTTTCATGAGATTTTAAGATTTTAAAAAATCTTTATGAGGTTTGACTTTTTATTCCGATAAAGGTAGGAACCTAAGGATTTTGGGATTTTTGGAACATTTAGCAGCTACGGCAGCAGCATACAAAGTTTGTTCTTGAAATAAAGGCGCATACTAGTATAGTATCGTATTTGTGATAAATTATATTGCTATGGTCAAGATGAGGCCTAACATAAAGTCTATAGAATTGGATTAGAACATCTCCAGAGACATATCTAGACAAATGCTTCATCCGTCTCCCTCAAATCTCGGGAGAGATGGAAACACCATTGGGGCAATGTGAGGGCATGAGCGATAGGACACCAAGTGTATGAAAGTTTTTTTGGTAGCGAGCCACCTTAACGTTTTACTGGTAGTTAGCCACCTTAACCAATTGTTTTTTGTGTGTTTTTACCTATTTTTACTTGGTAGTGAGCCACCTTATCGCTGTTTCGTCATTTTGAATTTTTTGGCAGTGAGCCACCTTAAGTGCAGATCCACCTTTAGTAAAAATAGGTATCAACACAAAAAAGGTGGTTCCATGGAAGTTTTACGGTTAAGGTGGATCTGCACTATATCTCCCTGCACTAGTCTATATCTCCCTGGTAAAAACACAAAAACAATTGGTAAATGTGGCTCGCTACCAATAAAACGTTAAGGTGGCTCGCTACTATTAAATCTTTCACACACTTGGTGTCCTATTGCTCATTGTGAGGGACTCCTTTTTGAAAACAAGAAATCTACGTAGAGTCAATCTACCTCATTTCCAGTGCTCATAAAAGCAAGAAAAAAAATGCAAGAATATTTCGATTGGCAATTGATTGAAATTTGATTCCTCCAAGGCTTTGAATTTTCCGAAATTGCGCAAATTCTTTCGGTTATTGCGAAAGATTTTGAGATTTCACTGATTTTTCTTCAAGGTTCCAAGATTTTTTGAAAGATTTCGAGATTTTTATAAGATTTCTTAGATTTTATGACTTTTTTCTGAAGATTTTGAGATTTCAACAATTTCATAGAGATTTCAGAGATTTTTTTTGGTAATTTGTGAAAGGTGTACGAGATTTTTAGGAGTGATTCACCCCTCGACTCTAGCTAGCAAAACAGCTGCCAAAATTGTATCGATCACTGCTAAACTGTGGATGAGAATTTTACCAGGAGCCTGAAAGCTCTTTTTTACCACGCATAGGACAAGTTCAGCACTATTGCATGCGAGTGCTGCAAAGAGTATGATAAAGCTGCCTATACGACAATTGACTTGCCCACCGTCATTTTCATCTGCCATCCTTGGTTGGTAGAAATTCCAAATCTTCGATGTCGGTTGAACACTTCAAGTTATTTCCAAGGATAATCTAGGTTTTGAAAAGACTTCTATTACATTAAAGGCCAGCAACTTCGGACGTTAATTTTTTTTGGGAAATTTCATACGTCTGAAAATGTAAGTAGAGCCATCGCCAGCAACACAGCGCTTTTCTCCAAGACTCTTTTCTGCTCTCGGCTTTTCTCGCCATGTGAATTTGTAGTGATGAACGCATCCTATTGTTCCATTCAAATTGGCGTTCTACTTCATACGTCATGGGTTAACAGGAAAAATTCGCACGCGATCTGCCAAAATCTCCAACATTGACTTGCAATAGAAAGACATTCACGCATCCGATTTTAAATCGGTTTTCAGCATGATAATCAGTGCATAAAGATGTCTTAGATTAGGTTAAAAAAAGACATTCGAAAATTTCGTTGCATTAGCACTTTAAAAGCCAACAACTTCGGACGTTAATATTTTCGAACATTTAATACGTCTCTAAACGTTAGTGTTCGAAATTTGCAGCACAGAAAAATCACAGCAATACAGTTCCACTTTTTGAAAACGTAATGTGTTGCTCACGAAGCGCTCATTGAAAAGGATTATGGTGCAAGTGTTGATTGGTGCAAATTATTATATTTTCTGGACTAAATCCATCTTAGCAATCATTCTCATCATCCCAAACCATAATCATTTCTGAAAAATTTCTCACCAAGAACCCTTGAAATAAGGCATGATCTATAAATGTATCATATCTTTGGTGTCGAACATGCGAAAATAAGCTGAAAATATACAGGCTGAGCCAGAAAAAAGTCCCCACATTTGAAAATTCATAGCATCAAGAGTACTGGATGGATTGGAATGAATTAATATTTGCTTGATAGCCAAAAGATCGAAGTATTTTTGTGATTTTTCTCGCTTTGTTACAAGCATTGGAAAAATTGGTAAATTCAAATTTCGAAAAACTTTGTGGTTCAAAATGACTGAAAAAGGCTTAAAATACATGATCAAATCGTAAAAGAATCCTCGCTCAGAACAACAGAGAAAAAGCACTTTCTCATGGGTGAGAAATATCGTCTGCACATTTATTGCCATGGGATTAAAAATCTTTAGTATCTGTTTAAGAATCTATGCCTTATTACTCTTGAGAGAGGTGAAATGCCCGTGTGTATTGTTCTGTGTTAGGAGAGTCCTATCGCTTTGATCAATTGTTTTAGGCTCTTTTGCAGTCATTTTTAAGACATGAAATTTTTGTAAAGTTGAATTCACCTATATTTGCCGCGCTTGTACGAAGAAGAAGAAAATCATAAAAATACTTTGATATTTTGGCTTTTAACTAGAATTTAATTCATTCAAATCCATGAAGTACTTGTGGTGCTACGAATTTTCAAAAGTGGAAAAGTGATCGTTTCAAAAGGTGTTACAATCAACCACGGTCTCCCCAACGTTTGTCAATTGTGCTGCTTAGCTTCACACATTTTATTTTGTGGTGCTTTAATTGTAAGATACCCTGGGTACCAGACTCTCTACTGACATAAAAAACAGACTCTCTGTTTTTTATGTTAGAGGGTCTGGTACCCAGGGTAATTGTAAGATAGACATGTAAGTACCTGTTAATTCGCCTCTTATTTATAACAACGGTACGGTGTTTTTAGACCCTTCTGTCGATTTATATTTTGGTGAAGGGTGGTAAATCCTCCAAAAAGGGCCTAAATCCGAGATTTCAAATTTTCCGGTTGGTTTTCGGTTCCATTTGATTGGTTTAGCGTGTGTCACGTGTCAACTTTCTTAGCCAGTTAGGATTTAATGCCTATCTTGAAATAGATAGATTTCACAGGCAGCAGTGCTACATCTGTTCCAGATAATTGCTGAAACCAGCCTAGTTTTTGTGTGAAATCGTATATTGAATGTACTGGGGTGATACCTCTGTCCAAAAGACTTCACCCAAAAGCGCCAGATGTCCAATGATTTAATTCAAAAACGCCAGCATAAGTTTCAATACAGCGGCACAAATCTTCTTTCCGTTAATAAGCAAGAGAATGTCTGTAAACAATTGCGAGTTCAGCTTTGTTTTGCCATTGAGCAGAAAAGCCAGTGCTGACATAATACCAATGCAACCGGTTTTAGTGGGATGAACCTTGACCCGTGATAAATTGTCCAAAAATATCGGGAGAAAAAGCCAAATTGCCTGAAAAAGCAAAAAAGGAATCTTCTTGGGACAAAGCTGACCCCGATTTCAGAGAGAAAAGCCAGCTTCTGGGACAGACCTAGGGCCACTGTCCCCATAGCGATATGGCCACCCCTGGCAAAACCACCCTTACTCGACTGCAAAAACTACAAACAGAGTGATCAGAGTAATCTCTAATGCTAGATACGATGCCCCTGTGACACCTCTGCTGCAGCGTCTGAGACTTTTCTCCAGTTCGAGTCTCGTGAAAGACAAATTTTCAAAACCAGTTTTCAAGCAATCGCTGAATAAGTCGGCACCAGACTACGTGCAAGATCTATTTATCAGAAATCCTCAGACTTTCCTCGTGTTTTTCGCAATACAAAATGTGACTTGAGGCTTCTTTTTCTGAAAACTAGTGATGTTTCACTTACAGAGGGGCAAAAATATGGAACTGTTTGGATACTGAATTCAAGTCAAATACAAACCCTTTTCAGCTTCATCGGTTTCAAATGCACATAATTTGTTTTTACTTGTTTATAGTACCGAACTCCTCTTATTGGGAAGATACATCTTTGTATACTTGATAAAATTAGTTTCGAATGGATTTCTTGTTCACATGGCCCAGTGCAAAACAGTAACATGTTACTGATTGATTACCACGTACAAATAAATGAAAATGAATGGAAATTAAATGACAGTTAAAGATACCTACATGTTCCTTCCACAATGAAATGATTGTTAAACATAACAAAATCAGTTACCTTTATCTTGAAACACCTTCAACGAGGCGCAATAGCATCAATTGCATCTAAATCCTACATGTTCCTTCCACAATGAAATGATTGTTAAACATAACAAAATCAGTTACCTTTATCTTGAAACGCATTCAACGAGGAGCAATAGCATCAATTGCATCTAAATCCTACATGTTCCTTCCACAATGAAATGATTGTTAAACATAACAAAATCAGTTACCTTTATCTTGAAACGCATTCAACGAGGAGCAATAGCATCAATTGCATCTAAATCCTACATGTTCCTTCCACAATGAAATGATTGTTAAACATAACAAAATCAGTTACCTTTATCTTGAAACGCATTCAACGAGGAGCAATAGCATCAATTGCATCTAAATCCTACATGTTCCTTCCACAATGAAATGATTGTTAAACATAACAAAATCAGTTACCTTTATCTTGAAACGCATTCAACGAGGAGCAATAGCATCAATTGCATCTAAATCCTACATGTTCCTTCCACAATGAAATGATTGTTAAACATAACAAAATCAGTTACCTTTATCTTGAAACGCATTCAACGAGGAGCAATAGCATCAATTGCATCTAAATCCTACATGTTCCTTCCACAATGAAATGATTGTTAAGCATAACAAAATCAGTTACCTTTATCTTGAAACACCTTCAACGAGGCGCAATAGCATCAATTGCATCTAAATCCTACATGTTCCTTCCACAATGAAATGATTGTTAAACATAACAAAATCAGTTACCTTTATCTTGAAACGCATTCAACGAGGAGCAATAGCATCAATTGCATCTAAATCCTACATGTTCCTTCCACAATGAAATGATTGTTAAACATAACAAAATCAGTTACCTTTATCTTGAAACACCTTCAACGAGGCGCAATAGCATCAATTGCATCTAAATCCTATATGTTCCTTCCACAATGAAATGATTGTTAAACATAACAAAATCAGATACCTTTATCTTGAAACGCATTCAACGAGGAGCAATAGCATCAATTGCATCTAAATCCTACATGTTCCTTCCACAATGAAATGATTGTTAAGCATAACAAAATCAGTTACCTTTATCTTGAAACACCTTCAACGAGGCGCAATTGCATCAATTGCATCTAAATCCTACATGTTCCTTCCACAATGAAATGATTGTTAAACATAACAAAATCAGTTACCTTTATCTTGAAACACCTTCAACGAGGCGCAATAGCATCAATTGCATCTAAATCCTACATGTTCCTTCCACAATGAAATGATTGTTAAACATAACAAAATCAGTTACCTTTATCTTGAAACACCTTCAACGAGGCGCAATAGCATCAATTGCATCTAAATCCTACATGTTCCTTCCACAATGAAATGATTGTTAAACATAACAAAATCAGTTACCTTTATCTTGAAACGCATTCAACGAGGAGCAATAGCATCAATTGCATCTAAATCCTACATGTTCCTTCCACAATGAAATGATTGTTAAACATAACAAAATCAGTTACCTTTATCTTGAAACGCCTTCAACGAGGAGCAATAGCATCAATTGCATCTAAATCCTACATGTTCCTTCCACAATGCTCGTATCTTGAAAACAGCTTTCATTTTTTTTTTTTTTTTTTTTCATTTTAAAATTATTTATGCACGGTAGCCCCGTCAGTCAGTATGATTGATTTTCAGGGGGCCGTGCCAAAAACTTTACAAATTAAAAAATCTACTAAAATTAATAACGGGAAAAGGAAACTAATTACAATCATAAATAATTTATCTACAACTGTTTACAATAAATTTACAACAAACCCTTTATCTTGTTCTTAAAAGAAGATAAAGAGGGAGCTTGCTTGGCCTCGCGGCTGAGATCATTCCAGATTTTTGCTCCACGAAATGCGAACGCTTTCTGTCCATTACTAGTTTTCATGAATGGCACTAGCAAGTCAGTTTCGGCATTTCTAAGGTTGATAATATTGCGATCAGAATTTCTAACAAATAAATGCGAGAGATAATCAGGCGCGAGACTATTAACAGATTTATATACAGTTGTTGCAGTCTCACTTCTGATCATATCCCTCACAGTTGGCCATTTTAACTCTGTAATCAAAGCTTCGGCAGGAGCATCGTAGCTGCTATTTGTAATAATTCTAGCGGCACGATTCTGCAATTTTTGAAGCTTAACCAGTCGGAACTCTGCACAGCTCCCCCACACAGAACAGCAGTACCGAAAATGTGGCTCATATATGGAAAATATTCCACTTGTGTAATTGGCATGATAACAAAAGAAATTGTTCTCCGCAGATTGTCGAAAAAGAAGACAATGAATGACATCTTTTGTTTTTTCACGCTTGATTGCGCATGTCCATTCATTGGAGGACATATGTCAGCTGCATTATCGGTGAGCCTCTTCTGGCCTTTTGTAGCTATATGTTTCTTTATGAGAAAACGTTTAAAACAACTGGTACTTCACGCATTTAAGAATAAGAAACAAATCGACAAACTTTTAGTTAAATGCGAGCATTTCGTGTTGAGCTAAGAAACTTTTAGTACCATGCCTGATCCAAGTTTTTTGTAAAAAAGAACTTGTATAGTAAAAACTCAGCTTCATTCTGAATTCCTTTTGTTTTTGCTCTGTGAATGCTGTTATTTGTTTTTCTTCTGTATTGTTTTTATGAACCGATGACAAGCATGAAATATGTCCTTGAACTTTTGGACTATACCACGAGTCTAGGACTTCGACATAAAGGAATTCTTGATGCCAACTTGTTTGTGGTATTGTGTGATTTGTAATTTCGTCGTACATTTTGTTATGTCTTCGTAGACTAGAGCCCCATCGCCCTTTTCCGATCACTGGCTCCTGAGAGCGCTTTGGTGTACAATCTCGGGATGTTTGTTTACAAGAGGAATGGGTCTTATAATTAAAAAAGCGCGCGAAAAAATACTTTGCTGACGCCATGAGCTTCAGGTTGAGACGTAGTTTACTTTTTCTGGCGTATTTATCCAGCGATATGGTAAGATGAAAGAGGCCTACCTGTGATGGAATTGTAAGTAGCCGCCATTTTTCACTTCGTGTTTACTTGCAGCAATTATATTTTCTCTTGTTTCTCTGCTTCTGTTTACCAGAACCGCAGTTAAAACATTTCAAACTTTACTCCAACTCTCTAAATGGATATTTACAAAAAAATTTCGATCATAATATCTCCTGCTTCCCAGCCGGGGGTAAAGTTCTAGCTGCAGTCAGATAGGCTACAGATCGCCCTCTTCCGATCACGAGGGTTGGCTTCGAATTCTGGGATTCTCTCTCAATGAAGAGACGGGGTTGAAGGGGAAATAAACAAAGAAACATCACCAGGGGGTTTCGTTGACTTTGGATGCGCGTGAGGTAGGGTTTGAATTAATGCCAGGGGGGCATTGACGTATGGGAAGGGGGCTATGCTATAGTGCTGCCAGTTGTCCTGTAATAGACTGTAAATTTCAATTGTAAATTGCTTATGGTGTCATTAAACAAATAAAGAGGCAAAATGTAACTTATCAAACAATAACATGATATAAATATCTTTTGTTATGTGTATGACATCCATTTCAATTGGAAACTGCGCTTTCTTGAGCCCTCTGCGGTGGTGCTGTTCGAAATTCATGCGCGAACTTGCGTGATCGGAAAAGGGCGATGGAATGAAGATATCGCGATTTTATCGCTGTGATTTCCGACAACGATTTTACAGAAGACGGTCGCTAAATGTACAATAACTGGTTTATATCCTTTAAACTATGAAATAAGGAATAATTCATTAGCATTGACTTTTCCGATAAAATTTACTTGGGCCAAGTAGCTCGAGGTTTCTTTTTCAGTGATCGGAAAAGGGCGATGGGGCTCTATTTCTCAACAAAATCTTTGCGAGGTTTCTTAAAAAGTGGTTTCTATTTTACAGGTTCCTATGGCAGTGCAATTTGAATATGATAATGTGCTGAACTGACTTGAGCGCATTTATGTTTTCCTTTGATTAGTAACAGAAGGTTGCTAACGTGGATTTCTCATCGTGAAAGTTTCTTGTAACGTGGACCTCTCATCGTGAAAATCGCTTGTAACGTAGACCGCTCATTGTGAATGTTCACATAGGGTTTGAAATGGACTAAAATTATACTCCAATAAGCACGAAAAGAAGCTGTAAACTCAGTCAGTCAGCTATCAAACAGAATGCGACAAAACTTCATTACCTCCACGGAGAGAAAAAGCAAAAGCAATGCGAAAGTTACCAGCGCCATACGCAAGCTTCATATTCGAGATTCATCTTCATATTCACATTTTAATGTTTAACTATTCATAACAGAAAATCCCTTCAGCATAGAATGATACAAGTTAAAGTTACCTATTGTTAAAGTTATCTATAATACAATTCAATATAATGTACAAAAAGAAGTGGATTGGTAAAGTGCGAGTTGCGAGTTGCGAGTTACGAGTTACGAGTTGCGAGTTGGTGCTTTCTGCGAGTTGCGACTTGCGAGTTAAAAGTGCGAGTTGGTACATTTAAAATGCGAGTTGCGATTTCGGTAAAAAAACCTCAGATTTTCCATCTTTTGCAGCTAAAACACCGTGATTATTTGGAGAGCCTTTGTCAAGATTAGGGGAGTTAAAGAACGGTTTTTTAATTCGCAAAGAGCCGCTAATAAAGGATTTGCTTTGAGCTCGGACAATTAGGCCTACATAGAAGAAACAGTATTCTCTTTGGTATTTCTTGAGTTGGTAATAGGCTGTATGTCCAAAAAACTTTTCAACTCATAATTGAAGATTGACAAGTTTCTTAACTTCGAATTGACCTCTCATCGCTTCTTAATTTTCTTAATTTTAAGTTTCTTAATTTTCTGGGATGCCCTTCACTTACTTACAAGCGGGTTCAACTTCCTTTGTTGAAAAAATGACTACATACACGTTTTTTTATATAAGAAACTGGTTTATAAGAAACTGGTAATAGGATTGCGAAAAATTTAAGAAACTCTAGTACTATGCTTGAGAACTGGCAAGAAACTTTTAAAGCCAAATACAAGGATGTCATGGGAAATTATCGTTAAGCCTTAATTTTTAGTAATATTCAGGATAAATTTGTGTTTTGATTCAAAGCGAACTCTCATTCTTGCTAAAAAGTGTGCTGTCTGTCAAGAAACGAATACGTTTTCTGGTCGCAGGAAGAAATGTTTTTTTAATGCCCTGCTTGGCATACAGAAGTGGACAGCAGCTTTAAGTAACAGATACTTTCATGTGACAGTGGTTACGTCAAATTGTCAGATAAGATAGAAAGCAATAGATTCATCTTGCGGTATTGCATGAAACGGACTTTTTACCATACCAACTTCTTGTACGATTCCCTACTGCTTTCATCAGCCGCAAAATTACACAGCTGTTGCTGTACTAAATATAAAAATCCGGCCGGATTATCCGGCCGGATTTTGACAATTGTGGCCGGAAAATCCGGTTCCGGCCGGATACTGAAAACCCTGATCCGGTACACCCCTATTCTAGAACAGGTTATAATTCTGAGCGAAAAATTCTGGAGCAGGGTAAAAAAAAAATCTTCGTGGGCACAGCCCCGTACAAATTTCAGTCAAGTACCCCCTCCTCCGGGCATGCGCTTCATGCTCACTACCTGTGCCCTCATGAACATTTCAAAACAAGGTTTTTAAAGCCTTCAATGTTTAGAAATTACCCCAAGTACCTTACGAGTGATATGATATCGGGAATAAGTGAAAGTAACGATTTTTTCGAAAATATCTTTTCCGGAATTTATTCGTCCGAAATTTTTGGCTTTTTGTTTAACTACATTAATAAAGTTCTACTGTTGCTACTAATGTTTTACAATATTTTGCTGATGATGTTGTTGTTGTTGTTGTTGCTATTGTGAAGCCTTCTCTCGCGTTCACCCCATCTTGCTAAAGTTGTTAGCTAAAAAACACCCGGGAAGGTTTCTAAATATGGGCAAAAGAAAGTTATACGGTGCTTGCCATGGGTCTCCTAAGGAAAAGTGGCTAGTTGCGTACCCATAAGTTATTTAGTTTAGGGGTCCAAGCGTTGCTTATGAAACAACCTGCTTGAGAACCATGACATTAGGAAACAATTTAAACAACAGATTGTGGTCTGCTGGCGGTTGGCCTAACATGGCGTCCAACAAGAGAGCACTAAAAGCAGACAAAATAGACAAGAAGGAAAGCATCTGAAGTTTATAAATAGCAAGTTAGGCACATTCTCCACGTCGAGGTAAGCATTCAACTTCATTTGAAATAGCAGTGAGACACATTCTTGCCGTGTCAGAATCGCCCATGCTTATATATGCGTAGATTCCCTTTAATGTCAATCTCAAATTAGATATCACTTGAACGTGTCCGCGAACAAAAACAACTAAAATAATTTACATAATAAATTTTGCGTTATCGCAAATCTCACGTGATATCTGATTTGAGATAAACTTCAGTAGATTATGCCTTCTTCGCTCGCCAGTTCAAAATATCATCAAGTTCGTCTTCTGAATCAGCTGAACCATTTTCGTCTTGCTGTTCACCCCATGATTCCTTTGTGTCACTTACAATATGTTTATGTTGTTCCCGTTGCTCTTTCAGTTTCGAAACACGTGTTAGATATTGCCTAGAAGAAGGAACACGAAGCTAAAAAAATACGTTACTATAACAAAATCATGCGTGTGTGTATGTCTAATTCTGATGAAGACAAGTCCAGTGGAGATATGTCCAAATATGCCATAACCCTATACTAATTGCAACACAAGCTCCCTATACGACAATGTGCTGATCAAGGCCCTTCTTACAGCAGGAAAAAAGTCCCCAAAAATCGCACTTGCGGAAGAGACCTAAAATCGAACCAACATCGAAAAACAAACGTGACTTTTCTGTTAGCAACCAACGATTTACAACTTTTCCGACTGATTTCCAACATTGTAAAGGGGGGTCGGAGGGGGGCAAAATGCCAAAAAAACCATATTTTTACATTGGCTCAATAATTTTGCAACTGATTTTAGGTCTTGCAGTTCAGCTGCATCGCCATTGTGGGTCAAGATTCCTCATTGACTCTCTTTATCATCATGGGTTCTATTCTTCTTATTCGGAAGTTCAAAACTATGAGAGAAATGCTGCAGTTGCCACTGGTATTGATCTAGATATTCCTGACGGTCAATGCTCAGTATGTTGCTGATAATGTAGACCACAATGTTAGGACAATTTTGCGGCTTTTGGCCATAATTTGTACACAAAAAGTGCGAGAATCTATATGCAGGAAATGAAGAGGCTTAAAGGGGCTCCGTCGTCAAAATGTAAACAAAACGATGATTTTTGCAGTTTTTTGAAAGATGATATCACACAGGATTTTCGTATTTTTTTCAAAATGAAAGTTGCTGTTTGGGCATTAATCCTTGTACTTCACCAAGGAACAAACCAAACATTCATATCTTCTACGATTGCTCGGATATAAGTGGATTTTTAACGGTCACTTTTTTGTGGCTTGGGTGAAGCCACCAAACAAACTGCAGAGAACAATGGATGAACAATGGATAATCCCCGACACGTGCGAGTTTACGGATATATTTACTTGGCTTTCATGTCATACGTCGTTCCGATCGCTACTGGGCAGGCATCTCGTCAGATCTTGTTTTTGAGCAAGTTTTGATGAGAAGCTATTAAACGACTGGTAGACTGACTCACGGAAGAGGAATAACATAAATTCAGCTACTTATGTGGTTGATTTCAATGCTGGTAACAGCCGAAGTAAACAGTGCGTTACAGGAATTTACTGGCGTAAATTACACTGCAAGTGAGCAACATAAAGATACATTTGCTTCAAGAATCAAAAGATGTACCAAGAAACCCTTTCAGTGAAGATCCTTCTTTGAGATGCAATGCACCAGGTGTCACTGCAGATGAGCGAGCAAATGCTGACAAAACGAAAGTAATTGGGAAAGAAATTCTAACAGGCATTACTGGTAAAAGCTCAGAAGGATGTGTCTTCAGGAAAGTTAACCAAGCAGTGGTAATCAGCAAACAAAAACATCCCAAAGCTGCAAATGAAGGGGTGCAAGTATATCCCCAGCTGCTTTTTCAAAGGCTGATCACAGTCAGGAACTTTGCTGGACAAGATGGTCATTTCCTGTTCAAGTATGAACCAACACGTTCAAACATGAGATCAAAGAGAATTTTTTCCGAAATATACAGAAAGAGGAAGATGACATATATGTCTTCTATTAAGACTCGTCATCATCTCTCCCGATCATGGTATGGTCTTATAAACCGTATTTTATACCGAAAACAATTACAGTTTTGTTTCTTTTTCTTACGTTTTTCGTTGTACCAGCACCTCTAAGGGGATCATTAGAGAATTAAGGTCTTCTTGACCTTTTAATGCTATCCCTGCCACTGTAACTAGGGGTGTTTTCCTTTACGTTTTTAACCTTATATATTGTATTGTATCTATTTTTATATCATAAAACTTGTAAATATTTTAATTGATATGCAAGTATACAACTATTGCAAGATTAGCAAGCACTAGATTTCTCAGAAATCATAATGGTTTGTTTTATAAAGTGCCCAGCTTTATGATTGCCAACTTCATACAGTTTGTTCTCTTGATGCCTGATGTGCATTTACATAAAACCAGTTTTATATTATTGCATAGCTATCTCCGGATCCTAAGCTCTTTTTGCGAGCTAAACACTTGTCAGTTCCCGCAGGATATGTATGCAAATTGTTTTTTGTCATGCCCTGCAAAGCATACGTTCCAAATCTTTATTTCGGCATAAAAAGATGGATGTAAAATTCAATGACTTATTTGTTCTGATTAAATGGCTTGAAAGAAACTTTAGATACTTATCTATAATTCTACCGTTGCACTTTTCAGAAATTTTGAATATTTTTGGAAATTACAGCGTATCTTACATTTCAACTCATTTGAGGAAGTGACGTCACCAAATTTCTAAATCATAAACCAGAGAGTGACAGACTTTTGCTTGATGCCATATTGTAGGCATTCATAAACTATGGTTTTCTTCGAAATTATTTCATGTTACGTCAAACAGTTTAGAAATTACGATGGTTTTAAGTTCTTTTGAAAATTTTTCTTGAATGCTTGAAAAAGGAGAAAAACACTCTAATTCCGAAAATATTGAAGATTTCAGAAATTCCAACGGTAGAATTATAGAGAATTAGCTAAAGTTTCTTTGAAGTCATTCAGTTAAAAGAAATGGGTCACTCAGTTTTACACAAGCCTTTTTAAAGATTTGGAACCTATGCTGCCCTGCAAGAAGCCATCCCCGCTTCAATAGACAATTACGTTAAAGATGGCGGCGAGGAAGTTTTTACCAAGATGCACTGCGTTCTTTAATCGAATTCATATAGGATTGTTAAAGATTCGTAATTTGAACGCAATGTATCTTGGAAAAAATTCTTCGCCGCCATCTTTAGCGTAATCATCTATTGCATTAAACTCAGGAACCGTTCACTTTTTACCCCGGGGTTGAGACCGAAGAGAAATTACTGTCATTAGTTTGAACTACTCCTGGAAGCTCTGTTCCAAGGACCTGATTTCAAAGGGAAGGCAAAAGAAATGAGTATATTTTTCGTGAGCAATGGTTATCCCTCAATGGGGATCAATGATGCTTTACAAAAAGTTCTCAACATCCCCAGACAAGAAGCCATGAAAAATCGCAGGAACAACCAAGCCTCAGAGGGAATCCTCTTCACACTTACATACCACCCTCTGGCAATCCTTATCAAGAACATCATCTACAAGAACTATGGTATCCTTTCTTCCAACGCTAAAACACGTGACATCTTCTCAGCCCCACCACTTATGACTTATAGACGTGATTCCAACCTGAGAGATACCCTTGTGAGATCAAAGCTACACAACCACAACGACCGCCCTGGTACGACTGCCTGTGGCCACTCTAACTGCAGAACTTGTTATCATGTCAGTGGTGATACCAAGATTTCTATACAGCATTTGGGAGCTTTTCTGGTCGCCAATCTTTCACCTGCTCCTCATCCTGCCTTATTTATTGCACATGATGTACAGGATGTCAAGCTTTATATATTGGAGAGACATGTCGTCAGCTTAATAATCGATTTGGTGGACATTTGCGGAACATGGGGAATAAACCCCACGAGAAAGAACAAAAGATTGAGCATGCTGACACTAATGTTTCAAGACATTTTAATTCAGAGGGACATTTGACAGGGGGTATGGCTTTTCTGGGACTTTCATTTGCGGCCAAAGAATGGGAAGTTTATTACCAAATAGACTTAACAAACGCTTCTCATTTATATCGTAGTTTCTTCACCCATCATCTGCTATCAGGTTTTCCTTGTTGAATCGCACGCTTTTTCTTCACAAATTACAAATTACAAATTAATTACTTAATATAGCGCAGTTTTGATGTAAAATCTTCAAGTGCGCTTTACAGTTCCTAAAGTCCCTAAAAACCTAAAATGTCCATTTAAAACTTATTGAAAAGAAATGTTTTTAACTTTTTCTTAAATGTTCCAATATCACTGCATTGTTTTATTTCATTAGGAATGTCATTCCACAGCCGAGGTCCCATCACGCTGAATGATCTGTTGGCAAAAGATTCTCTCTTTACTCTAGGAATATCTAGTTTCATGTACATCTTGTTTGATCTTAATAGTCTCACACTTTCACTTAGTTTCAGCATATCTTTTAGGTATTGAGGAGCTGTGCCTTTAAGTGCCTTAAAAACTAGAGTTAGAATTTTATGTTCAATTCTGAGATGTATGGGTAACCAATGAAGTTGTTTTAGACATCTTGTGCTACTTTCATGGGCTTTCCTTCCAAGTACAGATCTGGCAGCTAACACTTGTACTCTTTGCAGTCTATTGATTTCGTGTTTTGGTAGGCCTATTAAAATAGCATTTGAATAATCTAAGTGGGACATTACTATGCCCACAGCTATTGTTTCTGCAGCTTCATATGTTAAAACTTTCCTAACTTGTTTCAATCTGTACAGTCCATACATTGCTTTTCGACACATCTCTGTTATATGTTTTTGCATATTGAGTTGTTCATCCATATAGGCTCCAAGGTATTTTATTACATCAGTCCTCTCAACTAGTTCTCCGTTTACATCAAGGTTCTTATTCTCACATTTTGTAAGTTGATGAGAAGAACCAAAGTATATGTATTCTGTTTTTGAGGCATTCATTTTCAGTCTATTGCTATCCATCCAGTCTTTCACCGCATGACAAATTCCCTGTAATTGCTGGTTGCCCTCATATTCATCTTGGTGACATGGTTTGAAAGATGTACTAAGAGCATGATCATCAGCATAACCATAGATATGTAGGTTTTCAGGGATAACATTTGCTATCGTACTGGCATAGATTAAGTAAAGAACTGGCCCCAAACAGGACCCCTGGGGGACAGAGCACATCACATCCTTTAGTGGAGAATATTCTGATCCCACATTGACCTTGAACTGGCGAAGTCGCAGATAAGATTCAAGCCAGCTAAGAGCTATCCCTTCGATACCAAAGTGCATGTATAGTACATCTAACAGGATATCATGGTCCACTGTATCAAATGCTGCACTAAGATCAATTGCTACTAATGCTGTTATTTCTTGCTTTTCCATATTCCATAAGATATCATTAAATATTTTAACAAGTGCTGTTTCACAACTATAGCCTTCTCTGTATGCAATCGCATTGTTGCGCCGCATTCTTTTTTCATTCTATTAATACACTATATTCTATCCATCGTCAATCTCGTCCCCAGAGTGAGTTCGTTGCTCTACCTCTACTCTGGGATAGGAGAGGCCGTTCGGCAATTTGATCGGCTATTCGAAAACAATAGCAAAATCAGATTATTACTGGCTCCCATTCAAAAATGGCCTCTATTGGATCGCTAATTTCACAAAATTAATGGGGTGTATGGAGCAAGTGAGGAGTGTACGAGGGGTAATGAGCCACGGCGCATCCGAATTCCAGGATTTATGGAAATTTTGGGGTCATTATGACGTCATAACAAGGGGTTGAAAAGAAAATGTTGCGATTTTCCGACCCGACGTTACGTTTGGAGTCGATGCTCCATGATTACAAGCCCGATTTCAAAACGGAAAAAAGTTTTTAAGAGACCACTCGTCTGCGACTCGAAAAACGCAATTTGGGGTTCAATATTGCACCCAGGCGCGGAGCGCGCACCCCCCAAAAATGGGGAATCATTTTGGCCTACCCCATTTTACGCCGTAACTCCGTTTTGCGAGAGGTAAACGGCGCCGAGACATGTCAAAAATCCACGAAAAACCATGTGCTTTCCCTAAAACGCTCTTAATCTCCAATTTATCTCTAAAATTCGCCGAATAACGAGCCATTCTATTTTCAAAGCTGTGGGGGAAATTCTCAAAAATTTCAACTTAGGCCCTTTTTCCACCCAAATGGATCGTGCTCGTTTTCCTACTAAATGCACTTCCTAACCCCGGATTAATGATTAAATACCTTTAAAAGGGTTGAAATAAGGTCCTCAAAGTGCTTCAGAATTAGCGCTAGAGCAACGACCATTTTTCGTCGATTATCGTTGCCTAGCAAACTGCTTCTGACGCTTTGACGTACTTCGTTTCCTTACTACCGACGAAAGGTTAAGCCCGAAAAGCTTAGTCTGTTAAGCTCTAGGCTATAAACTGCATTTAGAGATAAGATATCTTATGTATATCACTTAGTATAGCCGCACCTACGAACAAACAACTTATACCTAAATATCTGTTAGAAGGAGTTTGATGAAAATTTCGAAGCTAAAGGGTCACAATCGTCTGGACTTTTTAGCTATTCCACAAAAGAGCCTGAATTGAGCATTATTTGCATACATTTTTACACGCGACTTTCGATCGAGTGGTGTTAGAGTTTCTATCATTATTGTGCACATTCGATAATTCTACAAAATGTTGCAAAATGTTGTTCGATTCAGATTCTTTTCTGAATAGCTAAAAGGTCTACCTGCCTCAACGGTAAATGAAAAGAAATTCGCTGAACTTGGAATAATGAATTTGGATAAATGATAGATGTTCATACTTGAGAGCTCCATGTTCAGCCAAGTCCCTTTCAACTGTGATTGTTTCTTCCTCTTCAGCTTGTATATTATCCGAAACCTACAAAAATATAAATTATGTTGAAAAACTCCACCTTTCCTAACATCATCCTATTTATTTTGGACACATAAACCACGGGCGGTAGGAAACGCTGAATTTAGAAAAAGCTTTATGTATGATACATCGAGTTATTCCTATCCTAATATTTCATTTCGTTTGTGATGTATCGACTTGTTTTCCTTCTGTGTCTCCTTCGAAGGCGCCATGTTACACGTCAATCGGAATAAAATGGCGCCTTCGCAGGAAAGATAGACACAGAAGGAAAACAAGTCGATATATCACGAACGAAATGATATATTAGGACAGGAATAACTCGATGTATCATGCATAAAGCTAAATTCAGCGTTTTCTACCGCCCGTGCATAGACTGTATACACGAGGTCTCAAATTTGACGCCAGGTTTTACCATGATTTCTTTGAAAGCACGCGGGTGGACCAAAAAGAACTTTATTTGAAGGAAATTTATATTATAATGCGGAGAATATTTGAGGAATTAGAAACAATGAAAGTTTGGTTGATAGCCGGAAAGCTGAGTCATCTTTTCTTACTGTTGTTCTATTTTCTGAGCATTCGAGTATACGCAAGGCTTAATTTCAAAGACTTGTTCACTTCGAAATGAGCAAAAAGAGACATTCGTTCAACATTATAACAATCTCCTCACTGAAACACGTTCGTACTCCTCAAGAACCAAAAACCAAATCTGTGCGAAGGTAATAACGTATATGATCTGATACTTTTGGAAAAATCACTTTTTCAGCCTTGAGAGAAAAGAAATATATTTGCATGCTGTTCCAAGCGAGGAGATGACTCATCCCCTTTTCACACGCATTTCGCGGCGAAGAAATATAAATAAATCCAACTTTAACCACATTTACATTACAAGGGCTGGGTCACGTAACCGCAAAAAAACCTGTTATCTCTATAATGTACATTGTTGCCAACAAATGCCCATTGTGTTCAGCACAGACTTTGGTAGATGGGATGAATCTACAATGAAGTTTACTTCTAAAAATCCACCAATATCTCTGCAATCGTACAACATATGAGTGTTTCGTTTGTTTATCTATGAAATTCGAGAATATATCTTCAAAATAACATCTTCATCTTGAGAAAACTAGTGGAAAATCTCTGTGATAAGGCCTATCAAAACAATTGCAGAATCGTCGCTTCGAAATAAGTTCGTTTACTATTGGTGACCCAGCCCCTACCGCCTGTGCATAAACAAGAGGAAATTAGAGGAAACAGAAAATCAAAAATCAGACAATTAGAGGAAATTAGAAGAAAATTAGAGGAAAAATCACAAAAAAACATTTCAGCTTTTCGGCTATCAACCAAACTTTATTCATTCCAATTACTCAAGCATTCTCTGAATAATGAACTTTCAAACATTTGAACTTCCTTTTGGTCCAACCAGTTTGCAAAATTTCAGATAAGTAGGTCTGTGTAGTGAGACAATGTGTAAGTGTCAAGAGGGCATTACATGAGAAGGATAAATGCAAATGAAAGTTTTCGCTGCTCACTTTCGTCTCTTTTTAAGCAAGAAATTCAATTGAATTAAAGTGTAAAAGTACAAGAAAGTGTTGTTGTTGTTGCTGTTGCGATAAGCATGACTATGTTGTGAGCCTATATGTCAGTGTCAATGGGGCATTGCAAGATAATGATAAATGATTTGATGGCTCACCTTCGTCTCTTCAGCGACCATTTTTTGAAACTCTGCCCATTCTTCTTCTTTTTTGTCCACATATTCAACCTTTCTCACCTGGATTAAAGTAAGTGCAACAGAAGACGGTGATTACTTGTCTGTGCATGCAGCACACAGGAAGCCCAGGCGATTGATTGAACGATAACAAGTTTAAAGCTTCAAAATAGACTGGATACCTCTGTGTCTTATTTGTTGCATTTCTCTACGGCTGTATTGTGTTTCCTTTATTGACTTCTGTACTGCGTAATTGTTCGAATGCGAGAGTTCGATGTGAAGTAACTAATGCCGTACAATGTAATATAGTACTCCGTTAGCTACGTCATGTCGAACTCGCATGTTCGAACAATTACGCAGAACAGTAGTCAACAAAGGAATCACAATACAGCCGTAGAGAAGTGTAACAAATAAGACACATAGGTATTACAAGTGACTAGCCCTAGTCTATTTTGAAGTTTTAAACTTATTATCGTTCAATCAACCGCCTGGGCTTCCTGTGTGTAGCCCTCTAAAAAACCGACCACTCAAAACGCAGTTTACATCAAGCAGCACGAAATGAATATGCACCAGGTGAGTAAAAAAAGTTGAAACGTTTGGTGGGCTGTGGAATAAAAAGTATGTGGCCGATATTCTAATATGGAATATTAATCTATCAGTCAAAGGCTAACTTAGACATGAAACTTTTGGTTGGAAAGGTGACTCATCTTTTAGGCGAAGAAATAAGGAAAATACTGGAAAGAGGTTTGTTTGGGAACGAGAATTCCACGTTCGACTCTGGTCCATGAGTTACTTGGCATTGAAATATAAATTCAAAAGAATCAAAGGTGGAAGTCTCGTTCCAATACAAATGCCTAACAAAGTCAGTTTTAAATATCATCCCCGTAAGTTTTATTTCCCAGCCCGTCAAACGTATTAACTATTTTTGACTCCGGTATACAAAACTTAATACAAAGTTTGTTATTGGGGAGACGAGATACGCTTCGCCCGAGGAAACCCATGCTTCCCCCCGTGCAGTGGGTTAAAGCTCATGCGCAGTAGCGTTTTGGGGTTGAAGTTCTGACGGGCGCATGCGCTTTAACCCACTGCACGGGGGGACACATAAGCTTCTTCGGATAAAGCGATCTCGTCTCCCCAACAAGTTTGACTCAAAAGCAACTTGAATCATCCTTCTTTTAAATTGCTTATCAAGGCATCTGATAGGTTACAACTAGGACAATTGTTCTAGTTGTAACATATCAGATGCAAGGTGAGAGAGAACAATTGTTCTAGTTGTAACCTATCAGATGCAAGGTGAGAGAGAACAATACTTTCGAGAAATCAAAAGGCGAACGTGATTGGTTCTTAGACAATGAGGACGGGGGATAAAATTTATCGCTGGAACAGAAAAACTTGAGTGGATGCGCAGACTTTACCTTTCCCTTTTCGCCTCTAACTCCTCACAATAGTAAAGTCTGCACGCAGGCTAAAAAGATTCACGCTGTTTGAAAGGCTACAGCTCCCTCTGTATCAAAGCAACAATATTTGCAATACCTGATTCAATAGCCAACATGTTAAATTACTTGTACATCTTTTCTGGCTAAATCGGTCACTCCGTTCAGATTTTACAAGGGATTTTCTCGACAAAAAATTCGCTTCGAGATACCTTCAAAACCAGTTCAAAACGTCCTAAAATCATGAACAAATGTCCCTAAAATTTCTATCTTACGTCTTACAGCAATTACCCGAGTAAGCTTTCGCATGTGCTATCCTCTTAGGAGGATAAAAAACTTTCCCCTTAATCCCCTAAAAAAATCTTTTCTTTTATTTGTCTAGGGTATAAAAAAATAAGCTATTTTTATGTAAATTCTAGGTTTATCGTATAAATACTTGGCTGTCTTGGATTGTAAATACACTGATGAAGATTTTATATCGAAACGTTTGAACATAGAACAGTTGTGTTTTTATCATTTTCTTCCTGTTTTATTTTGATGGTGGTTAAGTTTAATATGAACTTTCCCATCATTATGAGAAACTTTTATTGTTAGGAAGAAGAACCGATATAATATTTTTGATCGTCGTTTTCATTCAATTTTGCATATTTTTGAAAGGACTTTCTCCAGAAAAACTCCCATATCCATGGGAAGGAATGACAGATTAAAGCAGTATAGGGCTCAAATCTTTCAAATCTTTAAAAAGGTGGGTGTAAAATTCTATCAGAATTTTCTTTGAATTGAATGGCTTGAAAGGAACTTATAGTATTTTGCTGTAAATCTGCCGTGGAAATTTTTTGACATCTTGATTTTTTTCAAAATGGCGGCAATTTAATAATTTTTTAAAAAACTGATGGAAAATTTTGAAAACATTTAAAACATCGTAAATCCTAAACAAAAGGAGGTAAAATCATATAACTTTCAAGAAAACTATAGTTTATGAAGGCCTACAATATGGTGAAAAGCAGAAATCAGTATCTTTTCTGGTTTAGGATTTAGAAATCTGATGACGTCATAGCCTCAAATTTAATAAATGCCGCCATTTTGAAACTAATCAAGATATCAATAAATTGCCACGGCAGATTTACAGTAAAAAACGCCAAGTTCCTTCCAAGTCATTTAATTTGAAAGAAACCGTATTAGAATTTTACACCGACCTTTTTAAAGATTTGAGCCCTATGTTGATTAAAGCAGGGTAAATTACAGAATCTAATTGAATATATAGGATGTGAAGCAATCTTCAGTTTTCAGTTTTCAATTACTGCGTTGATATTCAGGGAGCAGCATTTTTTCAAAAGCCATGCGTTTTTTTACTTACCCAGCAGATTCTTTTATGAAGTACCGGGTAAGTCAGAAAAAAGAATCCCCGTTTGAAAGGTCACGGCTCCCTGGATATCAAGACAATGATATCGGCAAATATATCGTTTAATGGTAGAAATGGTCAAATCTACTATAAAATTTACCTGACTGAAATCGGCCACTCCATTCTGAAATTATGAGGGATTTCTCCAGAAAGCCTCTTCAAAAATCCTTCAAAACGTGCCCAAAATCGTGAACAAATTTCCTTTACATTTCTGCCTTACAATGGCCTCACAGCAATGACTTGTGGATGCTTTAGCACGTGCTATCCTCTTAGGAGGATGAACAAGTCCTCCCCCTGGTATCGATGACCTATATCTAAGGGGATTCCATTCTCCCAAGAGGACAAAATACATGAATTTATGTGAGTGGCATCAATTTTAGGAAGGAAAATTTGCTCATTGTTTTCATTCGTTTTTGCAGGTTATTGGAAGGGGCTTTCTGCAGAAAATCACCCATATCCACGGGAAGGAATGGCCGATTAAGGCCGGGTAAATTACTGAACCTAACTGCACATATTGGCAATAAAACAAGACAGTTTTCAATATTATTGCTTTGATATTCTTGGAGCAGTGGCCTTCCAAGCCGGGATTCTTTTTTTTGACTCACCCGGTATATTATAAAATTTTAGAAAGAGTTACTTATAAAGGATGGACATTTTAGTTTCAGCCTTGTGTCAACTTTCTAGGCACTATAAAAGGATGGACTGAAAGCAATAAGTGAATGAAGAATAATAAAAAATTTTACCTTGGCATCCATCTTTGCATCATCGAAGAATCCTTCTGGCAATGCTTCGGATATCACTTTTGGAGTAGTAGGAGTCTTGGCTGAACTATGGCAGATAGTATGATAACTATAATGATTTTAAACGATGGGTCACAGATACTAGCCCAATACTGGCAATGCTTCGGATATCACTTTTGGAGTAGTAGGAGTCTTGGCTGAACTATGGCAGATAGTATGATAACTATAATGATTTTAAACGATGGGTCACAGATACTAGCCCAATTAATGTGGGCCAGCGCACAAGCGCCACGCGCAGGCACAAAATATCACCATACCTTAGTTGCTGGCACCTTTGCTGTACTCGGAGTGAGATTAAGGCAGCCATATTTTTCCCAACTACCGGGTGTCCCTGAAAAAGTATGCAGATTTGGTTGGGTCCAGCGATGAGAATTTAGCTTTAATCAATGGCCAATAAATTTCAAAATGTTCCTCGATTGTTAACTTGAATATAGATACCTCATCTATTAATACTGGTGTTTTGAGAGCTGAGAGATGAACCTTGCAAATTGATATTTGTCTCTACCCCAAAATCAGGGCTTTGGCATTTTGACCTAAGCCTTATCCTGAAGACACATCAAAATTCAAAAATAAAGCGAAGAAACATGAAAAACTGACACAATGGGTGACTTCTGGCAAGCAGAATATAATATGATCAAAAGTTTTTCACATTTTACCAAGGATATCGTTGATTTATTTTGCTATGCTTTAAGAATTTGTTTAGTCCGAAATGCCAACGCTGTGGCTTGGAGGAGACAGCACATTTGAGCTTTCAACATCAAAATTTCAACGCTCAAAGCACCAATATCAACAAACGCGGTATCTATGTTCAAGTTAAGTATTGAGAAACATTTTCAAATTAATTACCATTGATCAAAGCTTACTTATCATCGCTGGACCCAACCTGATCTGTATACTTCTTTCTGGAGGCCCCTGGTATTTGCTCGAAGGCACAAAATATTTTCAATTAGGCCTGCATAAATAAACCTTTAACAGTAACTTTACTGTAAATGCAAATGAATTGATATGCAATTATACAGGGTATATCAAACAAGGCTATCCGTGGAGAAATACACCCCCCAGTAACGACCCCGCCGGACATTAAAAATACAGCGGGGAAATTATGAAATTAAACATTTTCAACGGGGATTAGAAATATCAAGGCGGGGAAAGGAAATTATTGGCTATTATCTATGATGAAATTCGTATAATTTTTTGGCGGGGAAACAAAAGTTTCAACGTGGAACGAACAGAAACACGACGGGGAAAGCGTTTCAACTCAAACTTAGCGGGGAAACAAATTTTCTTGGCGGGTCATCCTTCTACCTTGGCGGGGCAATGTTTCAGCGGGGTCGTTACTGGGGGGGGGGGGTATAAAAATACAAATGTTTCCCAAACGAAAGGTCTGAAATAAATGAGAAAATTATCTTACAGAAGCCCACCTCGTGTGCTTTTATTCGAAACGTGGTTTTTTCAAATTTGATCTCTAGTGAATTCACAGTGAATAAGAAACTGAACATAGTTCAGACATCCTTTGGAATTATATCGCTGGTAGGTAGAAGGAAACAAGCACATCAAATCTTTTATTTTGCCTGATTCTGTTGCGAACGCAAGAAGGTTTCACATCATCATCATTCATAAATTTTTAATCACTTTGTACAAAAGCGATAGTTCTCTAATTAAATATTTTCAAAAGGTTATCGACAAAACCTATTTCCACGACGAAAACTCTTCGAGAAATTTTGACAAAAACTTTTGCTGCACCATGTGTTTTCGCAAGGAATTGTGAAAGAAAAACATTTATTCAAACTTATGTGAGACAGTTTTGCTGAAGAGCAGCTTTATTCACATCTCATTCGCTCATTCTGGAACTTCCTATTGAGTACAGATAGAATATCTCTGCAACTATAAAAGTTACAGCAGCCTGGGTAACTTCTTTGAATTCATCGCTCAATTTTGCGTCGAAACATTCCTATAAGAAATCAATCAGTGGGATATCTGTGGGATCTATTTCTCATTCTCATTCATTATTCGTTGAAAGATTGAGCAATTTCTGTTACGCCTCGAAGACCAGTTTCTCAACATGATGAGATCGTTACATTGGTATCATCGGCATAGATACTTGCTTGCGAAAATTTCAAACATTTCTCAAAGTCGTTCAGATATATGATTAAAAGGAGAGATCCTAAGCAGGAACCTTGAGGTATACCTCACTTGTCATTGATCTCTGTCCGTTTACAGAACAAAATTGCTTCCTATGATCCAAATAGGACTGAAACCAGTTCCCAGCAGTGCCCCTTATACCGTATCTGCGCATTTTTTCGACCATTATTTTGTGAGCGACCGTATCAAATGCTTTCTTAAGGTCAAGAAATATGGTCAGGTTCAATTTTTTGCAAAAAAAATCGGTACTGCATATCAAGGATGTTGTTGTGGAGTATAGTTTACGAAAAGCTGATCGCATTATTTTCAAGATTATTTTTATTTTATTTTTATTTTATTTCTTGGTGATCGCAAGGAAATCAAACATCTGATCGTCTACTATCCGCTTCAGGATCCCAGAAAAAGTTGAGATAACCGAATTGGGCCTATAATTGTTTACATCTTGTTTGGGACCTGATTTAAAAATAGGAGTTACTCTTGCAAGTTTCCAAATGTCTGGGAACATACCGTTTTCTAATGATGAATTGAATATCATCGACAAAGGCTTTGACACAAGGTCTCCCACATCTTTGACAATGGTTGTGGGTACTTTATCGGGACCAGCTGCCTTTCCACTTTCCAGTTGTTTACTTGCATTCAATATGAAAACATCGTCAACAGTTTTAAATTCCATTTCTTTTTACTCTGGCTTGATGTTCTGGAGACAGTTATCGCATGGCTTACAATTTTCTATGCCAAGTTTGGGCCAACTGAAACGAAGTGCTGGTTTAAAGCCTTCAGAATGTCACGCTCTCGAGTGAGGCTTTTATCCTCTACTTCCACGCTCGAAAGTTTCACTGAATTCTCATTTTTGTCGAATACTTTGTGGATGGTTTTCCACATTTGTTTGGATTTCCTATATTTGCATCGATTAGCCCATGATAATAGTCCCTAATTGCATCACGCATCTCCCTTGTTACTTGATTGCGTAATCGTTTGTAAGCAGACCACTTTTCAGGAGATTTCTCAGCTTCTTGTTTCAGTATGTCACTTTCCATCATAAGATTTTTAAGAGAAACAGTGAGCCAAGGAGCAAACTGGCTACGAACCCTTTTCTTTCTTACTGGGGCATGAAGAATTAAGATCGATTCGAAAATCTCCTGAAATGTGGCTGCCATACTTACAAAATCATTATCTAATGGACTAAGGATGGTTCCCAGTCAATCTGCTGTAAGTCTTGACGGAAGAGCCTTTTATCATATTTTTCATGTTGCGAGACTCAACAATTTTTTGTTTATTTCCTTTACGTCGCCAAGCATTCATTTTCCAAATACCATACACTAGATAGTGGTCAACACATGATTTTCTCATTAGTATTGAAGGCCATGGATTCTGTTTTTTTCGGTTGAAACCTTTAGTCCAAATCTTGAAACAGTTTCAACATAGATATTCATCTTACCTCGTAATTCTTCTATACTGTTTGCCAGGAGGACAATATCGTCAGCATATAACAACATTTTAACACTGCTGTTACATAACGTGCCTTTGTAATAAAAGCATCATTGAAGATGAACAACAGTTCCTGACTACCTGCTCCAAATACCACAGTTTACGAAATGAACTGTATGAGAACATTGACAACTCTGTCATAAACTTCAAGCTTCTCACACCCGAACAAAAATTTATTTTCATGATGTTATGTGAGAATCTGCAGATAATTAAATGGGTAGCATGTTTCATAAAAAGTCTATTGAATTACGTTCAGATGATAATGCCAATTGCGCATGAACTAGTTACTACCCCTTTCCCATGCTCACGTCAATAACTATAGAGAGTTCGCACTATTTATAGCTGAAAATAGTTTTATTCATTTTATATTTAGTTTATTGCTGTTATTCTGTTACTGTTATATACTTAGATTAGTCCTTTCGTTGCTGTTGCAATTCAATTCTTGTATTTTAAAGTAAAACGACGCTCCTGTTAAGTGTAGCAAGTTATTATCATGAAATCGATTGAATTGATTGAATTGAGGATTGAATTATTGCCCCTTAGCTTGGCAGCTGCTCGTTGTTGACAAGTTGAACGATGTCCTGGAATGCTACATGAATATCTAAATCCTGAATTTGTGTATTTATCAAGTACATCTTTTTCGGTGCAACGTGGAACAAAGTCAAGATATATATTGAAAATAACAGGAGACTCCAATCCTCCTTGGCAGCAGCCTGTGAATGTTTCAAGGACAGGTTTTGATTTCTTGATTGAAGCAGTTGTTCCAGTGTACAGGACAGGGCTTTTAGAATTTTCACTAAAATTGAGTTACCTAGTCTTATCTCAAGGACCCTAAACAGCATCTAGCGGTCGATCAATCATATGCGGCTTTTAGGCCAATGAAGCAGCAACAGAGGGTGTCAGAGGTATTGGAGATGACATTTCTGAGAATAAAAATTGCATCTTCCGGGTGTCCCATAAAAGCTTAGCCTACGTGTAGACCCCTTATCCAACTGGAGAAAAGGGTCTACGAAATAATGAGCGAAAGCTTGCCACTACAGTTCCAGGTTTCTAGAACTTAATTTATGCAGCCTTCTAGGTGGGTGTATTGTTTAGATGGGTTTCACACATTATTTGAATAGAGGATTAACATAATTAATTGAACAGACGTAGCAAGCGTTATCTCATTATTTCGTAGACCCTCTATTCTGTAGGATAATGGGTCTACTCGTAGGCTAATAAAAGCTAGGACGTTTGATTGAACGCAGAGGACAAAGTTATGAATCTGGCAATTTCTATTCATTCTAGTGTTACATGATTGCTAGACATTTCAACTTAAAGTTTGGCATGTCATGGGAAGAAATTTGTCATATAAAAATGGAGTTATGAGCTGCAACACTTTATGTTAATGTTGAAGGCCAAACCAGAGAGATTTGTACGCCCTCCTCTATCATCGCGATGAGGTGGAGGGGGGGGGGGGGATTCCCGGATGAACAATGGTAGAACTGCGTTGAAAGTGCCCCTCGCAGTTGGCCGGTCGTGCAGGCGACTATTAGGTAAAAATTCAGGAAAAATGTCTGCTTCAATAAGAATCTTAAAAGCAGGGTGTTTAGACTTTGTTGTGGCGGTAGAATTCGGTTTCAGATGACTACCCTGTGTGCCTTTCGGGAGGTGCATTATGCAAATATTGCAGAAACTTTAAGACCTTTCACTGTTGCACAGACAAGAAGTATTCTACCGTCTAGACCAACATGTTTGTAGTGTATGATAGAAGCTGGTGATGACAGTATTCCGACACCTGCTTTAGCTTTGGTACCCTTCGATCTAGTCTTTTTTGACGACCGTTTGTTTGGATTGACATAAAAGCGAAGAATAATTTGTTGATCAAATTGAAAGTATTTCAAAACCTGCAGCAGGAACTAAGAAACACTGTACTAGCGAGAAAACATTGAAGGGACATTTTGTTGGCGTTGATGAATGATTTGATTTAAATTTGGCTGCTTAGGGTAACATAACCACACAATATAAGCGAGGACAAGTTAAAAAGTAAACAAATGAAATTCAAATACATTCACAAAGATTGCAAAATGTAACCAAGGCTAAACTCTGCTCAAAAGGAGTTGTTGCCATCATCTACCATTGCGTTAGGAAAAACGCACAACGTTCAAAGGCTACTGCCCATCCTCCTAAGAGGACAAAATATATGCTAATACATGTGACTGTCATCGTTGTTAGGAAGAAAGGGGCTTGGGCTTTCTGCAAAAACTCCCATTTCTACGAGAAGGAATGAACAACGATTAAAACCGGATGAATGTCTGAATCTAATTGAGCATTCCAGTATATTATTGATTTGATATTCAGTAAGTAGTAGTTTTCAAACACCGTGCGTTTTTTGCTCACTCGTTAGTGGTAACTGGTAATTGAGAAACGTGCAAAATAAGGCAGCAACCAGTTGATTGACCAAATTCAATACTCTTTCTGACAATCTTGTGGAACAAGGAGCAATTTATTGGATAAAACAAAACGATTTCACCTTTACAAATAACAGAATTTTGCAAGTAATTAGAAAGTACAGCGACTGACCTCTCTTCCACTTTATTACTGCTCGACCCAAGTTCAGATGTGCCTATTGCTACTGTGGCATCCGCTGAGGAACTGTTGTCGAAAAAATCTAAGGAAAGGAAGGAAAGAAGATTTTTTTTACTCAAATCAAGGTCAATTCACAAGTTTCAAGTATTTCCAAAACAACCTTCTATATACCTGAAAATATTACAGAACTCAAGCCGTTGCAACGGGCCAGAGGTTACAGCCGTGGCATAGAAATTAGTAGGTCACCCTTTTGCCTGGTGACATTTTTTGGCATAAAAACCCTGTGAATATCCACGGGGGGGGGGGGGGGGTTCTTCCATAGTAAAGGTACCTGGGGATGTGCCGCGAGCAAGGGTATACTTTTTCGGACTTCTAGTCTAGCCAAGGGTATACTTTTTGCAATTTTTGACAATATTGGTCTAGCGAACGGTCATGATATCATACTTAGCACAAATTTGACAATATTGGTCGAGGAAATGGTCATAATTGGTCTAGCCAAGGGTACCATTTACGTAAAAATTAGTCTAGCCAACGGTACTCTTTTGAAGATGCTCGCGGCAGACCCTTACCCAAAATTTGGCCAAGAACCCCCCCCCGCCCCCGTGTGAATATCATTCCAAGCTTTCGAAATTTTTACTCGGGAGAATAAAATTTGTCGTCACAAGACAAAGGTATACAAATAGCTTCAGTAACTTCGGGCATAGAAAAGTCGACACCCAGAACTATACAAAAAGTACAAACCTGTACAAAGAATATGACATTATTGTTTGGATGATCCTTGTTTTCTTATGCTTTGTTGTTTTGCTATAATACACTTTAAAAGACATTGGTATCGGCAGATATATTATCTGATGGTGCACTTGTTCGAATACATTTAAAATTTACCTGACTGAATCGGCCACTCCGTTCTAAGATTATGAGAGATTTCTTGAGAAAGCCCCCACCCCCAAAAGAAAACTTCAAAAACGGCATAAAATTGCGATCAAATTTCCCCAATATTTCTTCCTGATAGCAATGACTTGTACATGCTTTGGGAAATGTTACCCCATTGGGAGGATAAAAGTGGCTTTCATAGGAGCATAAGGAAATTAATCTGAGCGATTTAATCCTCCCAAGGGGATAACACGTGCTAAAACGTGTTCAAGTCATTGCTGTAAGGCCGAAATATTAGGAATGTTTGATGGTGATTTTCAGGTCTGTTTGAAGCTTTCTTGAAGGCGCTTTCTGGAGAAGATCCCTCATGATTTCAGAAAGATTTGGCCGATTTCAGTCAGGTAAATTTCAAAATACATTTGAACAGGTCCATTGATTCAAATCTATCTTTTATCCTCATTGTTTGTCTGAATGGAATGAACTTGAATCAGAACTGAGACTTGCACAATCTGTCGCTGTTTTTAAGGAAACACTTGTCAATGATCGACCCACCCCCCTGCAAAATTCGTGTTCGGAATTCATGATCCAATAGGTTTATCCTACTTTACCCACCGTAAAGTGGGTCTCAGCAAATTGAACTTTCACAAGTTCAAGCACAATTTCACGGATACCGTAAACCAATGTGCCCTACGAACGATGGTGTGAGGATGCGGAGCACTTGTTGCTGCTTTCCTTTCTTTTGGGGTCCGACGACGAAACCTTCTTGCTGGAATGCTTCTATTGTCTAGGCCACTTGGATATACAAATCTTCCAAATGAGGTTCTAACGCAGCTCTCACTGTATGGTGATAAAGACCTCCCTAATGATGTTACAGTAACAGGAATATAATACTCGAATTAACATTACAATCTATCCATGAAATGGCGGGTTTCACGCCATTTCAAACTTCGCTACACGCCACATAACGACATTTCTTTGCAGCCTTTGTTTGTTTGTTTTTGTTTTTGTTTTCGTGTTTGTTGTGTCTTTGTTTTGTTTCTTAAAGAGCCACTGCTGACATAAGTGCTTTGCGCGCCTAGAAAATCGAAAGGAGGTAAATAGCAATGGCGTCCAATATTTGTGTCGAATATCAAATGCACTGAACTGAACAATGTTTTGTTTGCGCCTATTATCGTTTATTGATTTGTATTTAATTCATTGCTGAAACAAAAGCTGAACATTTCACACGTATTAAATCCACAATTCTATAGGCCCTTTCTTTACTTATATCGTCTGTTGTATTATGTTAATTTGAAATACAGTCCTCTGGAGGGCAAAATGGCCTCATCATTTTCTTTCGTAATCTAAAAAACTTCGTATTTGAACCGTTCGATATGGCAAACTAAACCGTACAACAACAAGAACGACAGGAAATAATCCACATATTTACGACGGATCATCCATCATGACCGTCCAAGAAGAAAGCGATGAAGATAATGATGGAGGAGGCAACAGTGGCATTGAGGTAGGCTTCTTTCCACACCCGCGATAATATTGACATGCTAGGCCAAAAAACACTTTTAGACACCCAGAAAGTTGACGAAGCAATGCATTGTGGGATTCGCACAGGCGCAAAGCACATATGTCAGCAGTGGTTCTTTAATTTTTTGCAATAGTTATGTCTAGTTTATATAAATGTACTATTCAATGTCTTTCATTTAAATGGCCTCGGTGTTGTCATAGTATATGTCTCCTCTTGGTATTGTCCTCGTAGTAGTTTCAGTAGTGCAATTAGTAATGCGTCATGTAGATTTAGATGGAATATGAAAAGAAAACAGGATCAAATGATATACAGGGTGTCCCAAAAAAATTGTGCCCAGTTTGTCTGAAGATTGCGACAAACGGCAAAAGATTCTCGCCAAACTTTTGTATGATGGTGCTCTTCAGATGTTCAATCAAAGTTTCCCACCATCCCCTTGAAAATCCGTTGAAAAATGATGGAGCTATGACCTTCAGAAGACCAAATTTTCCCGATCACTGAAACCAGCGGTCGGCCATTTTGTCCTACTATTTTGCAGCGATAAATAGCTTCATGGAGTGAAAATGAAACAGCAGCCTCCAATGTCATAGCTCTCGTGAAAATTCCGATAATCCTCGGAGAGTTCCACCAGTTCTGACCTCAAAGAAATTATTTCTTACCTCACGTGAAGATACCTATCACTGGAAAATAGTAAGACAAAATGGCCGACCGCTGGTTTCAACCATCAGGCAAATTTGGTCTTCTGAAGGTCATAGCTCCATCATTTCTCAACGGATTTTTACGGGGATTGTAGCAAACTTTAATTGAATATCCGAAGAGCAACATCCTGCAAAAATTTGGCGAGAATCTTTCTGCGTTTTGTCGCAATCTGCAGGCAAACAGGGCACAATGTTTTTGGGACACCCTGTAGTTACCAACATTATTGCCATGATATCCCGGTAAAATATGATTAAATAAAGGCTTACTTGCTGGCAATGCATTCCGAATTGGATCTCCTGTAATTTGTGAGTGTGATTCATCTTTTGTTGCATTATAACCTAAATAAAACGTAAAACATCAAATGGGTTAGTTTCCGAGACTCTTAACAGCTTTGAAGCTTAGCTTTCCGCCAAATGTTTTCTTCCTGAGGAACCCTTTGTAATCAATCAGCTGATACGATCTAAAAACCTTTTAAAACAAGGGCTTGCATTAACCTCAGGGAATATGTCCAAACTCCAAAACATTTATCAAAATCTTATATGGGGAAAATTGTTTGTATGGCTTGCAAGCATGAGCTGAGTCATTGGAGGTTCAATGGCGAAGAATAGCAGTTCCTGGATACTGTTTTGATCAGATGTCTGAATATAGTATTGCTTTTCCAGTTAAACTCATTGTCAACCATGGTCCTTTGTGCAAACGACTTTCAGATAATACGAAGTTCCACAATGGTACCACAATGTTTTGCAGCAAGAGCTCCAAAATAGTTCCATTGACACCCAATCCAGGGTGTCCCCAGGGGGTGCATGTCTACCGCAATTTTTCTGAGGGTGGTACTTATTAATAAGCAAAAATAGTGTAAAAGGGCTGGATTGGATAACCTTTCAGGACATAATTCCTTATTAAGTCCATCCCACTTTATAAGGCTGGTGATGTCCCTGTACCAGGTTTCTTAGGTCGCCTTGAAGAATTTTGGAAGTTGCAGCAAACCATATCACTGACTATCTTTCAGATAGAGATAAAAATAAAGAATTTACCTTGATTGGGCGGCTTATTTGTAATTCTTGGATTTGATATCTGGAATACATGGAAAAACATAATTAATCTCGTGAAGGACATTCCAATTCAAAGTGATTTTAAGACGCAAAATTGCCATGAAACCAATGGGGCAAACCATTAGACTCATGGCTTTTCGTCCCTTATTTCACTGCGCTCTTTGATTTGCTGATATCATTTGGTCATAGGGACTCATACCATTACTCTTATGAAGTGGGCCCCCTTTAGGCCCACATAGAGTGGTTTTGTGTGCACCAATCAAATTGCTAGAATTTAGTTTTCAATCAATAAGGAGGCGCTATCTAGACAGTTGTTGTTGTTGTTGTTTTTTTTATATCCATTAAAAAGTTACAATACATAAATACAAGCTACGCTACTTACAAAATTACTTTACAATACTACTCGGACGATACCCCGAGGAGCAAAAGACTATGACTACCCCGGGGCCATAGACACAGAGGTTAAAAATAAACTACTATAGTCTGTCTCAAATTACATGCCACGAGAAATGTCTGCGATCAATTCGAATTTAAGAAGGGTGGTTTAGGTATCATCGCAACTACTGCGTGGCATCTAATTTGAGGTAGACTTTAAAAATACACGACTAAAAATAAAAGAAAGGAAAAAAGGAACATGGGACATGGGAGATGGTGGCTGTGGTTTTATGACTTATAACGGAGTTTGAAATTTTCTAATCAAATCGACCAGATTAGTGGATGAATTTAAGCGTTAGCAGGAGTATATCTTTATTAACTTCATCTGGGAAATTTTTATCACCATACAATAAAATCTGCATTAGAAGACTATTTTGGAGATCGGTATGTCCATATGGTCGTATTAAAGCAGAAACTCCAGCGAGAAGGTCACTACGTGGTACTGCAAGGGAAGGGCAAAGCAACAAAAAGTGTTCAGTTGTTGTTGTTGCATACAAAAAAACGGTTGATACGGCCTAGAGTTCTTGTAACTGCGATGAATCTATTTTGTTTCTACAGAGGAAGATTACTGCTTGAAAGGTATGTATTTTGCGATTAGTAGGTTGTTCTTTGAAATAAAAGTTTGATTTTCAATGTTGAAGCTTTTCAAACCAGCCGGGGGGGGGGGGGGGGTTACTTGACCAAGTTTTGGTCGGGGACGTGCCATCGAAGCTTCAAAAACATACCCGTTCCTTATACCAATTTTCCGAAAAAGCATACCCGACTTTATACCAATTTTCCGAAAAAGTACACCCGACCTTATACCAATTTTCCGAAAATGTATATCCGATCTTATATTTTAACCAAATCGTGAAAATCGATACCGTTCCTTGTACCAAAATCGTGAAAATCGATACCGTTCCTTATACCAAAATCTCGAAAATCGATGCCCTTCCCGATGGCACGTCCCTGTACCCAAAATATGTGAAGTCCCCCCCCCCCCTGGCAAACCAGACGTTGAAGCGATTTTGTTGAGTTTACGAGAATTCCCGCTAGTTTAGGCCATTTTGAAACAAGTGATATCAGCAAATCAAAGAACGCAGGGAAACATGGGACGAAAAGTCGTAAGTCTAGCTAACCATCGCATTGTGCACGCAGAAAGTGGTTTTTAAGGAAAGTCGTGAGTTTACAATAAAAGAAGAAGGATAAATCTAAAGATCTTGCTCGCAGATTTTGTTTATTTCGTCGACGTCGAGCAGCGGAAGCCATACTGCAATTCAGTGTATCGCCAATTGCATTGAGCTGCAGCAGCGTCAATCAAAAGCAACTGATCCTATTGTGTTGCAAAATCTGTCCCTGTTAACCCTCCACATGTAACTATCTGAGGTTGAATCATTTAATCAACGAAACATAAGCCAAGGAATTCCAAAAATAATGACGAAAAATTACAATTTCCAATACTGTACATGTTTCAGACAAACATTGTCCATATTCAATTGGATGATACAAGGAAATAAAGATCTTGTGCTTCTTGGAGGTTTCTAGCAAACATTCTACTTTAGATTTCATTTATTTCTAGTTGAATTGATAGATTAATCAATTGAATGATAATTTGATTTTGTACATAACACATAAAAGATGGAAATGTTTGAACACATACAGGGTGTTATCCAAAAAATTGTGCCTTGTTTGTGTGGCTGATGAGGAGATGTAACTTCGATGGTCTCCCTCCTTTCACAGTTGCATGCTGTAGTTAGAGCCCTTGTTTTAGCCAAGTGGAAAAGTGGTTGCTAATCTGCTAATTTACCAGACAATTTTGGCATTGCTGGAGAACAACTGAAAAGTTATTTTTGGAACAACCCCTTATTTTGCCCTTCCTGGGTGATAAATCAACAACCACTCATCAGATTGACTTAAACGAGATCCCAAACTCTATGTTGAAGCCTGGTGGTATCCTAGGCAACTGTGAAAAAGACAAGACAATTGAAGTTACAGCTCATCCTTAGCAGCCACACATACTGCACTGTACAGGGCACAATTTTTTGGGACAATCCGTATAGGCCTACCTCTTCTTTTTTCCTTTTTGCTGGTGGACCATCATTAGCCTAAAGGGACAAAATTAAAAATTTACAAACAAGCTATCATCAAGGAATGCAGAATAACGTAAAAGTTCTATTTTGTCCCTTCTCTATTATGCCACCTTCTCTAATGAGCTTGTAAAATGTAGCCTGTAAAATCTTTTTCTCCCAAGTAAACAGGAAGAAGAATGATCTACAGACTTTGCAGGTCAAAACTGTTCCTGAGAGGTCGTGCTAAATCTGGTTGATTTATTGAGGATTCTATCACCATTTTTGCTACACTAACTCCCATCCCGCTTACAGAAAAGGAGTTTGATATATTTCGCTTTCAGGGGTGCCGTTGATGCTAAAATGAATAAAAAATATACACAGATCATTATGATATGGCCAATTACCGATGATTTCATTCTGCAGGTCAGCAACTCAAGTAATCTGGGAGTCAAGCACGAAAGCAAACATGAGGGGTCACCATGGCCAAGGGCCCAATACAGATTGATGTGTTGTGTTTGGTATGTTAGGCCGCTAAATAGTCATAGGCAATTATATTATATCAAATTATCCCCTTGATGATTTTGACCTGCCGTTAGAGGATGACAACAGCTTTCTAAGTTTTCAAGCATAGGTTCCAAATCTTTAAAAAGGCCGGTGTAAAATTGAGTGACCTATTTTTTTGAACTGACTGACTTCAAAGAAACTTTAGCTGTCTCTCTATAATTCTACCGTTTGACTTTTCTGAAATCTTTAATAGTTTCAGAATCATTTTTCTTCCTTTTCAAGAATTCAAGAAAAATTTTCAAAAAAACTTCAAACCATCGTAATGTCTAGACCGTTTGACGCAACATGAAGTAATTTCGAAGAGAACTATGTTTATGGATGCCTACAATATGGTATCAAGCAAAAGTCTGTCACTCATCTGGTTTATGATTTAGAAATTTGCTGACATCACATCCTAAAATGAGCTGAAATGTAAAATACGCTATAATTTTGAAATATATTCAAAATTTCTGGAAAGTCCAACGGTAGAATTATAGATAAGTATCTAAAGTTTCTTTCAAGCCATTCAATCAGAAGAAATAGATCATTGAATTTTACACCCACCTTTTTACGCTGAGTTAAAGATTTGGAACCTATGCTTGGATAAACATCTATTTCAATCATGTAAAATATTGCTTACAAATGATGAAAAGTTTACTTAGATTAGAGGAACCCCAATTTTTGCTTCCATTGCTAAATCTTATCAAGCTACTGTAGTGCTCATTTGGTACCGCATCACTTTGCATTTGGAAAATGTTTTATGTGTTTTGCTAAGGATAAGCAGGTCAAGAGATATTTGAGTTTAAACTGAGAAGCTTTTTATGGGAGACCCCGTATCATAAACAATCATTTTGTACTTCATATCAAAGCAATGTACTTCTTAAAGGGATGGAAACAGCAGAAAGATGGCATGCCTTTGTGATCCACTGCCCTTTACCAAAGTTGGTTGTATTTTGCAAGTGCTTTTTAGCATACGAAAAGGGAAATATAGCATAACTCTACCATTACTACTGATCCAGTCTTCTTTGAGTTGCTTCTTGAATCTGATGCTTTTATCTTTAAAGCTGCAACGGCCTAAATATATCAATTTGAAAGAGGACCTAACATCAAACAAAATATGCATTTTGTGATAAGTACCGGGTGCGCATAAATAAACTATGCACTTTTGGCAGGCCACGATAAATCGTACACAGGACCGATTTTAAAGATTTATGACTTAATCTTTAGTAGAAAGCTTGAATTAGATTCTAGGATTTTTTGCAAATTTTTCCGTTTACCATTTTTAGAGCTACAAGCGAGTTTCTTAAAATTTTCGTTTTCGAAAACACTGAAAACGATCAAAAAACATTGATCAAGTTTTCTAAAGAATCGACATGAATGGACGAAAAAAAAACTTTTTCGTGATGATTTGAGATTTAGAAATCGATTAATTGTAAGCTGCTGTACGAGAGTTCGCACTATCTTGGGAGAACTGCAATTTTATTTTCAAGGATATAATGAAATGTCTTTCCTTTTGTAATTTCATTAAATTTATGCTTTGGTGCAGGCTGTGTTCCTGTGTCAAGGGGGTTAAAAAGACAAGCGAGGAAGCGTCATGAGGCCAGCAAGCATGGAATCTTGTTGCATTTTTTATTTTGTGACTGTTATTGGGGCAGCACTTTATTATGGTAACTACTACAGAATTTCGCAACAGAACAGGCCAATCGTTGAAATAACGCTCGTGCAGAAGTTTACAATAGTCAATTTCCTAATCCCTAAATCACGCTGAAAACGTTTTCTCTTTGTCCATTCATGTCTGAGTCTTTAGAAAATTTGATCAACGTTTTTTGATCGTTTTTAGTGTTGTCGAGAACGAAAATTTTAAGAAACTCGCTTGTAGCTCTAAAAACTGAAAACGGAAACATTTGCGAAAAATCTTACAATCTAATTCAGGCTTTCTGCTAAAGATTAAGTCATAAATCTTTAAAATCGGTCCTGTGTACGATTTATTGTGGCCTGCCAAAAGTGCATAGTTTATTTTGGCGCACCCGGTATACGGTAGGGGTTTTTGGGGCTGGTGGTTCATGGTTTTTAGTCTTTTTTGGAATGGTTTAAAGTTTCTGGCCATAAGATGCAGGGGAGGGATCCAGCCCAGCATTCTGATTGGTTTGCAAAGAAATAAACACTTCACCAATGGATTTAAGGAATTGAACTTAGCAGTTACTTTTTAGGGTCATTGAAATGATAATGAGACATTCATCTGTGGAAAAAAAACTATAAAATGAAAAGTGAAGAAAGACGTTATGATACTTTCTTAAATATTTTGGTGGTTTTATGGTTTTGATACCTCCTGTAAGGTACACAATAAACAGCAAACGAGCTATACATAATTACATTAATATTTTGTACAAAGTGTTCTTGGCTTACCTCTTTATGCTTTTTGCTCAACAAATGAGAAGGCCACAGGAGTTCATTCTTCAAAGGTAAATTGCAAACAATACAAGTTACTTGCCCGAGATTGTTATATTTGGAAACTGTCAAGGGAGATAATTACTGCATATTTTCAGACATCATATTGTTAGGTTAAATACGATATACATATGCAACACTTCATATTCATATAATATACAGTAAAGGCTGCGCACACATAAACACAATTTTCCTGTCTGAGAACATTCTTAGTTTCTTAAGAATTGTGTCTAATGAATTTGAAATCATTCATAGGACTGAAGAATTCTAATCACAATGTAGAAAAGTCTTGAAAATTCTTAAGAATTCTTGTTGTGTTAACTCATTCACCCCCATGAGATATTTTGAAAGAGAGCTCTTTATCCCCAGAATTTCAATATTGATCATCACCTTCTATCATTTTCTCCCCAAGTGGAATTCACAGGATCATTGGGGACCCTATTAACATTTGACACCATTTGAAAGCGCATTCTTTAAGCTATTCCATTTAACTGTCTATACTACTGGGGAGAATTGGGACATCTCTGCGGAATGATGTTATCTATGGGGAGGGAGAGCTTAATGTGCGGTTGACCACAATTGGTACTTACAGGGAAATAAAACTGGACAACAAAGGTGACAAATGCTGCTTATAGGGGTGAATGAGTTAATGAGTGCACTGGACTTTAAGCTTAAATACTTTACAGTAAAAAAAAATTTGTGCCCGTACTGAATCAATCAACTTTCATCAATGTTAATCGATGAGCTGCAGTTTTCATTTAAACCAACCAACCCTTGGCCACAAATGTTGCATCATGCTTGGGTGGTTTGTCCACAGGGACATCGGTGTCAATCTTTTTCAATAATTTTACATTATTGCTGATACCCAACAAATATTTTGGCTACAGGGAAGGAGAGCAGACAAAGTGCAGAGGACCTTAAATGCTTCTTCTTCATTTTTGATCACAAAGTCCATTTTGTAATCTAAGAGGGGCTCCGGGTCAATAAGAAAGAAAGAAAGAAAGAATGAAAGAAAGTAACCAAGTCCATCATGCTCGTTAAAGGTGACCTGAAGCGAAATTGTTTATTGATGCAAATGAACAGCACTGTCGAATGATAAGAATCCTGTTTTAAATTTCTTTGATATCTCATTTAATTATCAAGTTATCCACTGATTTTATATTTAGCTGATGACATCATTTTGTTTGCAAATTAGTAAGGATAACATATGGAAATATACCTTTATCTGATCTTTGAAAGATTACAGTTGTAGCACAGCTGAGCTATATTTCAGCTGAACATTTCAAACATTTCAGCTGAGCTATATAGATTTAATATAAATTGCCTCATGACTTAATATGATGTTTAGAAAGGCAGGTTAATTGTGCAAAATTTTTTAATTAGACTTCTCTTTGGAAACTCGGTCAGCCTTGTATACGTTCTTTACTTTTTGCAAACAAATGACATCATCAGCCAATGGTACGAAAGAGTGGATAACTCAAGAATGAGACAAGGTATCAACAAATCTTAAACAGCATTTTCTATCATTCAATGGCGCTATTCATTTGCATCAATAAACATTTTCGCTTCAGATCACCTTGAAAGCAATTGATTAATGCTTTATCTCTCACTGAAATAAAGAAAGTGCACAGAAAGCGCACACAAGTGAGAATTTTCCCTCAATCCGATAGAAAAATTTGATGTTGGCTTATTTCATTTTAGACAGATTTGACACCGTAAGATGGATAAATCACCAAGATGTTTACTCTGACACAAAAACAAATTTAACCAGAATTGGCCCATTCCTGACTTTATTAGCAGCTTAATTATGTTTCAAGCAAGTTGAAAATTCAGTGATCCCTCATTAGCATTTTTATTTGGCAAAGTCTTTGTTAGCATTGTTTCATGATGTCCTGTCCCATCTTCTGACCTTCCGCACAATTGAAAATGTTAACATCGTAACAAATTTTCAGGTAAAGCTCATGTGGTAAGAATTTCTGCTAAAACAATCGTTTTCTAGAATGAACACATCATTAGCCACTTACTAATAGTACTCATTATGAAATAAGTCAACTTTAGAGGATGATGCAACAACTGGCTTGCACAGAGGTTAGCATTTACAGCATCACCAAAGTTAGAAGGACCCCCTCCTATAAACATCGCAGGTGCAGCTACAGATACAAACGTCGCAGGTGAAGTTGGGAGGAAAGGTGTAGCCAGAATCCCAGCAAACAATGGTGCCATTGACTGGGGGAAAGCATGTGATCACACTGAACCAAAATGTCTTTGTGCATATTATTCTGAACAGGGGTTATCTTTACTGCTCTCCTTCGCCAGGGTGAATCTGAGTGCCTATTTTCGGAAGATCTTCGGCGCAGGGAAAAAATTCATCTGATTGTTGGCGCACATTTCTGGCGTAGAAAGAGGCCTAAAACAATGGGCAATTCAATGTCTCATTGTATCAAACAATAGATATCAATTATTTTTTGGCGCACACTGGCGCACAAAGTCATTCCCCTTGGAAATATTTGGCGCAGAGCAATGAAGAGATTCGCATTGGCTCCTTCGCATTAGCCAAAATAATCAGAATTTCAGAAATAAAATGATATTGAAAAACAATAAAACTGATGCCCCTGTGCTTTGCTTTAATCTGCTTTGATATCTTTCATCTCTGCCATTTTGTTCAATCAATTAAATACATTTGATCATGTGGCGAAAGTTTTCTTCAATCTGATTGGATTGGTGAATAAGTTAACTTTTCAATTGATCAATATTGATGTACAGACAACATGGGAACAATGTCACGATTGCATTAAATTTGATAGTTATGGATGCACCACATCAACTGTCTTTCCTCCCTAGCCTAGCTCTAAGCATCTAATGAATGAAGGCTACTACTACCCCTGCGAAAAATCAAAACAGTACGCTGGCTGTCTGTCATATCAAAATTTGATATAAAAAAGATTGAAGAAAGGATATTTAGCCAGTGGATGATCGATCTTCCTCTTCGATTGCTGCTCCTTGAGCTTCCTAAACCCAGCTTTCGTGTTCATCCTGCATTTGTCTTGTCTTCCGCCACACAAACCTAGGCCCATTGATTTGAACTGAATTGGTGGAGGCAATCATGGCATAACCTCGTACCCACGGTGATAGATTTCTGGCGCGAAAAAATCAAGTGGCCAGTCAATGAAAAGTATTGTTTGTGCTTACGTGTTTCTCGCTCTTTGCATTAAAAAAATCGCACCTATATACGTGCCAAAACCTGAAAAATTAAGAGTCAAGTCTTTGTGTACCCCGATTTTCGATAGAGCAAAAGCTTGAGCTACGTCATTTCCAAAATGGCAAGAACCAAGTTTACACCAAAACCTTGAAAATCTTTATTCAAAATCTTGAATAGAGATATTAACTGATGGCCACTGATTGCATAGAAGGACCCTTTTCTGGCATCGGTAGAAAGATGGAGCAAACAGTAAAAAAGCAGTCTTATCTTTATCTACAACATAATAATATTTCTCATTAACTAACACCAGTTTCAGATAAATTTTAAATCAATTTTTAAATTACTTGACGATCTTTTAAAATAAAATATAATCTCCATCCACTTCATATATTATTTCATCATAATCAATATATTTCTTTAAAACTGTAAACAAAATAAATACTACATTCTTTCCAAACCTACAAAAGTCTTTTCGAAACCAAAAGAAAACACCTGTAAAACGTATAGACTGGACTATAAAATGAAATTTACTACTTTGCAGCAAATAAAAAAGAAACAAAATAAAACGATTGTTAATCAACTTTTACTTGAAATGATTCAAATACGAAAATACTTTCCTGGTTCTAGTGGATTTAATAGTAGTTGCTAGCAAACTCCCTCATTGTAGAGCTAAGACGATTTGAAAAACCATCAGAGAAGATCACAAAACCCTAAATTACCACCACCTCGGCTGCCGAGCAAGGTAGCCCTTTTAAAAAATCAACAAAACTCAATATGAAACGTGTCATAAAAGTTTCCTTTTCATCACTTTTTCCATGATTTCTTACATTTTTGACCAAACTACCAGGTGCCCCGAAAAATTATACACATTTGATGGGTACATGGGTACAGCGATGAGAATTTAGCGTCAATCAATGGTATTCAATTTCACAATTTTTACTCGACAGTTAACATGAACATGAATATCTCATTTGTTTATATCAGTGCTTTGAGTGTTGAAATATTTCCGTTGAAAGTTCAAATTTGCTGTCACCTCCAAATCAGAGCTTTGGTTTTTGGCCTAAGCAAATTCCTGCGGCACATCGGAGCGTGACTTCTTGCAAAGAGAACATAACATGATCTGGAGTTTTACTCCAATATACGCGAGGCTCAATAGTGGTATTAAGAGCTTCTATCACTATTGTGCAAATTCGAAAATTCTACCAAGTGTACTTTGTAGAATTTTCGAATATGCACAATATTGATAGAAGCTCTAACGCCACTCTATCGAACCTCGTGTACAAAAATAACGCTCGATCCAGGCTCTTTTGTAGAATAGCTAAAAGGTCTATTCTATCAAGCGTATCGTTTATTTATTCACTGTGTTTTAAGAATTTGATTAGGCCAAAATACCGAAGCTCTGGCTTGGAAGTAACAGCAAATTTGAATTTTCAACATTAACATTTTACCACTCAAATCACCAATATCAATAAATGAGGTATTGATGTCCAACATAATTATCGAGGAAAATTGTTAATTGATTATCCATTGATTGAAGCTAAATTCTCATCAAGTCTGTATAGTCTACTTTTCTTTGTGACAGCAGGTAAAAGCTTGATATACCGGGTGAGTCAATAAACATAAGATCCTTTTGGATGATTACAAAGTCTGTCCTGAGCTAAACAAGCATAAGAATATTTGAATATTGATTTCTTCATAACCCCAAACGATCGTAGATGCTGTTTTTAGCTACAGTCAGAGGGATGAGTGTTGCTGCTAAAGTCGCCTTCAATGGAAAATCAAGCGCATTGTATAAGAAAAAGAACCGCATCAAAGGCAATATTTTGGTCTTTATGTCAAACGAGAATGATACGCAAAAATCAAAGTCATTACCCCTAGTTTGCTTAGTTCGTGCACAAAACTATAGTTGCATTTGTGTCAAATGAGATGTCATGTGAGATTTACGATAACGCAAAATTACTTATGCAGAACCCAACAGAACGTTTCAAATTGTTGCTATTCGCGGGCATCTAATTTGAGACAAGCAATCACGAAGATAACCTCTGTGCAGAATGATATGCATGAAGATGGTTTGGTTCAGTGTGATCTCGTGCCTTCCCCCTGTCAATGGCGCCATTGTTTGCTGGGATTCTGCAACTTTCTGTAGCTGTGTAGGAGGGGGATCCTTCTACCTTCGGTGATGCTGCGAATGCTAGCCTCTGTGCAGGCCACCGGTTACATCATCCTCTAAAGTTGACTTATTTGCATAATGAGTACTATCAATAAGGCTAATGATTCGTTCGTTCTAGAAAACGATTGTTTTGACATAATTGAGCTGCTAATGAAGTCAAGAACGTGCCAATTCTGGGTAAATTTGTTGTTGCGTCAGGGTAAACATCATGGTGATTTATCCATCTTAAGGTGTCAAATCTGTCTAACATGAAATAAGCCGACGTCAAATGTTCCTATAGGATCGCGGGAAACTTCTGTCTTGTATGCGCTTTATGTGCGCTTTCTTTATTTCAGTGCCATTTAGCTGAGATAAAACGTTAATCAATTGCTTTAACGAGCGTGACGGAAGTGGGTTACTTACTTACTTACTTTCTTTCTTTCTTTCTTTCTTTCTCACTGACTGACATCGAAGCCCCTTCTTAGATTACAAAGTGGACTTTGTAATCAAAAAGGCCCGGCGTTTGAAAAAATGTAGCCTGATAACCAGACCCGATTTCAAAGGAAATAGTGGTCTGTTAAGGTAACTCTGCTTTCCGCTCTAGTGCACAGCGAGATGCTGTTTCGCAAAACCACTCTCCTCAGAAAACAGTTAATTTCTCCAATATTATTCGGCCTATCGAAAAGCGGTAAAAAGGATAATGTTCTGTATAATCTGGGCAATCGAAAGATGTATAAATCGCAATGTTTCCGTCAACCCTGGTTTCACAAATCCTAGTTCAAATGTTTTTGCTAATTTCAGAAAAGTGGATTTATCTCCAAAACTACTCGAAAAATGTTCGATTTTTTTTCGTTCCATATTTAGCTAGGTTGTTGATCTACAACTTTGCCAAGTCTGATTGAAAAAGCTAGGCTAGATTTCCTGCAATCGAATTTCGTATTTCTGTTTACTTTTCGACAGCGAAATGGAGAAACCTTGGTCAACAGATTATGAAGCACGCTTGCAAAAGCTTAGGCTTGAAATAACTTTCAGAATTTTTTCCATTGGCAAACAAATGAAGGTCATCTTCTGGGAATACCATACGCAGGTCTCAAAAGACATCCTTAGTGCGCTTGTAAAAGTATCATTTGCATCTATTGATTAAAAATTACTGATTTTTACCAGCAACCTCACGAAACCATGCTTTGGGTGCCTTTCGAGACTTTCGTAAGCATTCTAGCATTCACAGATTATCAATTTCTTTTAGAGTCCACAATGAGCATAGATCTTAGATTCAGAACTAATTTTTTTGCAAAAACATTCTACGGGCGTTCAAATCGTTCTGCATGGGCTAAACTGTTGACCAACGCTTTTCCCCTTCGATGTCGAAAAGTAAACACAAATGTAAAATTCGATTGCAGGAAATCTAGCCTAGCTTTTTCAATCAGACTTGGCAGAGTTGTAGATCAACTACTCAGCTGAAGATGGAGCGAAGAAAAATCGAAACTTTTTCGAGTAGTTTTGAAAGAAAATCCACTTTTCTGAAATCAGCAAAAAGATTTGAGCAAGGATTTTCGAAGCCAGGGTTGACGGAAACATTGCGATTTATACATCTTTCGATTGCCCAGATTATACAGAACAACATCCTTTTTACCGCTTTTCGATAGACCGAATAATATTGGAGAAATTAACAGTTTTCTGAGGAGAGTGGTTTTGCGAAACGGCATCTCGCTGTGCACTAGAGCGGAAAGCAGAGTTACCTTAAACACCCCCGTAAAGCTTGTTCAAGCCTCGTTTCAATATTGCTCAGAATCCAAGGTTTTGATGGAAATTGATGCGAAGAGTTTGTTGATATTTGTAAAGAAACCAATTATCCAATATGTAGTTCTTTGAAAATTTTCTGAAAAAGGAATGTTGCATTTTCAATACTACTTGATTACTTTTTATTCCGCCTTGCATAGAAATCTAATCTCGGCAGACAGTTAGATTGCACAGCATTGGGCCCTTGGGTCAGAGATTAAATTTCTATGCAAGGTAGAACAAAGAGTAATTAAGTCATAAATATCAAAGGACTATACGGATAAATGATTTGTTTACAAACATCAACAAATTATTCGCAGTTGGATTGCACACCCTTGGGCTCTTGGGTCAGAGATTAAATTTCTATGCAAGGTAGAACAAAGAGTAATTAAGTCATACACATCAAAGGACTACACAGATAAATGGTTTGTTTACAAAAATCAACAAATTATTCGATAAATTTCCATGAAAACCTTGGATTCTGAGCAATATTAAAACGAGGCTTGAACAAGCTTTTGGGCGGTGTTTAACAGACCACTTATCTATTTTGAAATTGGGGTCTGGTTATCAGGCTAGAAAAAATGCTGCTCCCTCAATATCAAAGCAATAATATTGAGAACCGTCTTGTTTTATTCCCGATATGTCGAATTAGGTTCGGTCATTCCTTCCCGTCGGTATGAGAGATTTTGTACAGAGAGCCCCCTTTCGAAAACCTGCAAAAACGAAGGAAAACGACAACAAAAATTTCCCTTTGTTTTCCTTCCTAGCAATAATGACACTCGCATGCAATCACGCATTCTGTCCTCTTGTGAGAATGGAATCCCCCTGAATAAGTTACTCATAATAGGGGGAAGACTTTTTCATTCCCCCCAAAAGGATAGCACGTGCGCTTCAGGCGCTTCAAGTCATTGCTGTAAGTTAAACACATTAGGGAAACGTGCTTATGATTTTAGCACGTTTTTCAAGGTTTCTCGAAGGGACATTTTTAATTCAAAACGTTATTGCACATGTTAGCTAGTCAACTAGATATTGCAAAATATCATTGCTTACATATTCAAGGAGCAGTAGCCTTTCAAACGCCGGGCCTTTCTTTTTACTCACTCGGTACAAAAAGAACTTAGTCTCGAAATCTTCAGTGCTTTTGCAGTATGCATCAAAACCAGGCAGCTCTAAAAAGAGCTAAATTTGCTACTTTTAAAACATAGTCATTCAAAGTTTAAAATCAATCACAACACCACTTTTACCTGGGCAACGAAATTGGTCTTTGACCTAATACCAAACACAGAAATTTAAAGATCGGCCATGCAATCAAATGTTGGTGATTTTTCAAACTGGAGTAGTTTTTTTGGGGACACCCGGTAGCAATCAGATTTTTGGCCCTGTCGGCCGAAGGTAGATACTGAAATTTGGTGCCCCCAGAAACTAAAGGTATAAATTCTTCTTTGTCATGACGCGAAATACTTTCTCAGACAGTACAGAAGTTATCCAAACAGCTTCAAGTTTTCCTTGCCGTTATACCCATCTAGAAGACAAGAAGTTGTGATAGGTATTTATCCTTCTCCATGTGATTTGCCCCAAGACAGTATAATCAAGTCCCCAGGAATCAAACCCGATATCAATTAAACGCAGCTAGCCTTTTGAATTTGACCATTTACTTTTTTTTGCCATGTGTTACAAAAACTACTGATATAAAAAATTCCCAAGACGTCCCAGGGCTTCGGAGATTACACCTGGCTAGAAATAGTTCACCAGCAATGGCTTCCAGACGTCCAATGATCTACAGCCCCGGGGATGAAGAGCTAACTAGAAATAGTTCACAGACAATGCATTCCCGACGTCATTGGACCTACATCTTCTGAGACGAAGAGCTAACTAGAAATAGTTGACCAGCAATGCCTTCCAAACACACTAGGACATACAGCTTCGGAGACCATGAGCTAACCAGACATATTTCACCAGCAATGTTGTTAGTCGGAAGCCATCGAGGTGCGGTACAGCGGTTGTTCTCTCAGTACAGCACTGGTGAATTCTCTGCTGTCTGAAATCTCATTGTGGCTAATTTCGCTCTCGTCTGTCTCACTGCTTCTAATGATGCCACTGTCCAAACTTGGAGATCGCGGCAAGTCTTTCCTCGAGTTTCTCGTCTCTGTTTGGAATACAGACCCACGAAACAGTGACTCATTATCACTTGAAAATGACACTGAAGATGGGCTATCAATTTCAAAAGGCAAGATCTGCGTTCTCTTCAGGGATCTGCGCTTACGATTTTGCGCCATTATCTCTGAGATTGAAGGCAGTTTTGGTGGCTGTTTAAATGGAGAATTTGCGTCGGTGTGTCTTGGCGCCAGTTTCAGCTTATCGGACATGGCTTCTAGCGCCCTTGGTAATCTTCTTTCTGGGTTCACAAGTGGCGGTAGTTCTGGGTTTGCACATGTTGAATGCAAAGAGTTGTCGACATCAGGCTCTTTATGTGTATTTGCAGCATTCGGAAACGCAAGAAAATTATCAAAGCTGTTTCTTGGCTCAATTTCCTCGGGAACTGATATCGGTACGGTGTTCTTAGAGCCCCAGTTCTTGATCTTCTCGAACGTCTTTCTACCATTCGTCACAGGCAGTTTAATCGGGGAGAGGGGCTTGAGATCGACAGAGCCAGGCTTTATTTTCGGCGCCCTGAATGTGCTCCAGCTTGTTTTCACAAAATACCTGCCACCAAAAATAGGAGAAATAATCTGTCCTAGATCACTGAGACGCTGCTTCGGTTCATCCAGGTGGTGAATGATTGGTCCTTCGTAGTCATCATCACTGTTTGCAGTGGAACCATAGCGACCTCTATAATCACCATATCGATAATAACCACTGTCTTCTGAATATATGCTCTCAGATGTGAAACTTATGTTATCCTTAGTGCTGAATGAACTTGGATAAGCAGCTTCCTCCGAGCTATCCAATGTATAATCATCATCATCCATCGTCCCGCCAAACTTATCTGGCCTGTCTTGCAAGTCGAATAAATTGTTTAAACGGAACAGCACTTCTTCTACTTGGTACTCTATCTCTTCATAAACATTCTCCTGCAGAGAGAAACTATTATTAATGATCCAATCAATGGGCTAGTTTTCTGAAACAAATGTTAACCTTTTACATTATGACGTGACTTGAACCAGGGGGTACTCTGGCATATTTAGGATATAGGGGGCTCAGGTTACTGTTTTGGTCTGACTTTGGGCAAGAATTTTTTTAATTAGTCATATTTAGAGTTATGTTTTTGGGTTCCTGAAATTTTGGATTACTTTTTTCGGTCTCAAATATGGTGCAAAAATGGAAAAAGTAAATATAAAAAAAATAGATACAACTTACAAACAAAATAAAAATCAAGCAGCATTACTAAGATCAAAATACTTATATGTATATGTTAAGGTGCTTTTCCATAGATTTAAGCTGCAGAGTTAAGAACTTATGCGTGTTAGAAAATAATCTTTTGGGTCCATTTTTATGCCAGTAATTATCTTTTGGGTTGATGCAGTGTACCCCAGCCTGATCACCCCAATCCTAAATATACCATGGCCCCCCGCCCCCTTGAAACTTGAGATTAAAATGAATTGATCTGAGTGAAATGGCGTGGCCTACAAATACGAAACAAAAAGCCTATACATGCTATCGATGTTGGCTTTGTTTTATTGGTGCACATGTCACGATTAGACTATTATGTCTCATTCAATTCCTACCCTGACCATCCCCCCGGGGACAACCCCGGGAATTTGCTCAAAAATATTCCCGGCCCGCGGCCCAAAAATATTTGACCGTAAATTTTCCCCGGCCCGCGGGCATTTGACAAAAATATAGGAGCTCTTTCTTATACAGTAACTGGAAATATGGCATTTTATCAGTACCCGGCCCCGGCCCCAGGGCCTTCGCCACATAAAATTTGCCCGGCCCCCGGGCATTTGTGCAGGAAATTTTTTGCAGGAAATTTAACTATCGTTGCTCCACTCTAATTAGAAAAGTTTTGTTAAAGATTTGAGCTCTATGCTACCCATTCCATGGCAAATTTTTCAAACAAACTAACATATCTAAAAACCCAACCACTCGGCTTTCACTCTCCAAATACTCAAATTTTGCACCGATCACGCACCAAAGATATTCAAATAAATAGACTAAATATACTGAAAGATTGTTCCTTTTAGACCAGCTCAGACATAGAATTATATAACAAAATTTGTTACATAACAACAAAATGTATCACATGTATTATACGTTATATGTGTTGAATCACATAGCACATAAAACTATGGATCTGACCAAACAAAGCTGATCGTGGCATTCGGCAACGAAAAAGCGAAGCTGACCACAGTAAAATATGCCAAAAGATCGAAAGGAAATAAAAAAAATCAGGTAAATAACTGCTAACTTAATAACTGAAAATTTATGATACAGTAAGGCCCCGCATTTAAGAAACCACATAAAAGAAACTTTTGGGCTACTGAAAAATGTTTAGCTCCCCTACTTAGAAGAAACTTTTGAGGCTCATACCCAAAATGAAGTTTCTTGTATTTTGACCAACAATAAGTCCAGGACTGACGGTCTGAGGAGTATTCCATTTCATGCAGGGCTCATAAGAAATTGCTGCAAAGATGTCTTAGCTTTAACAGATTTTACATTGACAATCATTGATAACATACACACCCATACACATATTGCTAATCTATCTACAAATAACCCTTTTCTGTTGTAACCTTTTCCAGGACTTTCCAGAAAAGAAATTAGAAACTTAAGAAACTATCAGCCTAAAAGAATGAAAAGTATCATAGATATAGGAAACTTTTCAGGCTAAGTTGTGAAAAAGTGGTTTCTTAAATGCGGGGCCTTACTGTATCTTACCAATGGCAGGTTGCACACTTTATATTTCTCTTCTTGTTTCCTAAAGATTCGCTTCGATATCTCATGCCAGAGTTTTACCCATGTTTTCTTCGACTGCAGTTTTCGAAATCTATATGAAAAGAAATTGTGTATATCAATGCCTTATATCCACGAATGAGATCTCCCTCGAATGCGCATCCCACTAAAGGACAAATCAAGCCGATATTAAGGTCGATTTCCAGTCAGTGGAATTTTCCGAGCGCGCGGAATCTCTATTGTATTCGAGAGAAAATGTCGTTCTGGCATTGAATAGAAAGTTACGGCTGAGCGACCTTTTATTGTCTAAAATTCCGCCCGCTCGGAAAATTCCACTGACTGGAAATTAGCCTTTACAGGGTGGGCGGAAAGTTTCTGACCCCTGTAGTATTTCTATGAACCATCTTTAAAGGGAATCGACATAGCTATATCGAGTACAGTAAAAACCCGCACATAAGAACCTAAGATTTTGAAGTCAGCCTGTTTAGGTTCTTATGCAATGAGACACATCTAGTAATCACGGTGTAGGTTCTTAATATAGGAAAATATGTGAATCTAAATCTTAGCCAAACTTATTTGCACTCTTGACCCTATCCATTTCAACCCAATCTTACCCAGTTCACCCCTGCAGGCCCTGCCTATCACAGTTCTGTAAGTAATGTTTTGGAGTTCACGACAGAGGTTGATTGGCAAAAATGTTGCATTTATTTCCCAATGAATGAATAAAACTCTTTATTAAGAACCTAGTTTAGATATCAGCCTGAAATGGATCGTATTTATTGGGTACAAAATATATTATTTCAGGCTGTAGGTTCTTAACAGATGAAGGTTCTTATGTGCGGGTTTTTACTGTAGCCGCTATAAAATGGCTAAAGAAAACCCCTACGCACCCATTGTTTCTTTACCTACACAATAAAATGGGTCAAAGTTATCACATATAACAGATTATACTGAGTGTCCCAAAAAAAAATGTACACGGATTTGCTTTGACTCTAGCGCTATGAATTTAGCTTTAATCAATGGCCAATCACTCTCAAAATGTTCCTTGATAGTTAACTTGAACATAGATACCTCGTTTGTTGGTATTGGTGCTCTGAGAGAGGAAATATCAATATTGAAAGCTCAAATTTGCCTCTTCCTGCAAACCAGAGCTTTAGCCTTTTGGCACAGCGTATAAATCAACGAGAGCCTTGATGAAATTTGAACAATATTAGATCTTGTGTTATTCTGTTTTCCAGAAGTCACCCCCCAGTCACCCATTGGGAAGTTTCTTAATTTTTCATTAATTTCAGTTCTTAATTTCAATGTGGTTCAGGAATTTGCTTAGGCCAAAAGGCCAAAGCTCTGGTTTGCATTGCCGCAAATTTGAGCTTTCAAGATTTATATTTCTGCCTTCAAAGCACCAATACCAAGAAACGAGGTATCTATGTTCAAGTCAACTATCGAGGAACATTTTGAGAGTTATTACCCATTGACTAAAGCTATAAATTCAAAAGCGCTGGAGTCAACCAAATCTGTATACATCTTTTTGGGACACCCGGTATATTTCTAACTTCGCCCGAGCCAGCTCTTAACTATATCGATTCCCTTTATTTAATCAATTAGCTATACCTTACAGCAAAAGTCATAAAGCAAAGCAAATTAATTCTCTACTTTAAAAATCTTGAATCAAATTTGATGTTACTGCTCACTCAAATGGAAATTAACCTTAAACATTGTGTTCTGCTGGTAAGCAGCAATGTAATTACAACGAGTTTGTTCATATTTCTAATCTTTTAAGGTTGTCATACATCATTTTACTTTAGCAAATACTCCAACAGTACTGATATCTTTAGATGATTACAAGACAGTGCACTGATATAAGATGATATTATTTTATCAATGCTTTATACACGTTATCCTTTCAGCTACAAAAATAAATTACAAAATAAATACCGGGTGTCCCAAAATGATGTATTATCGTTTGATTGCTTATATGGTCATAACCAATGAACCGATTTTCAAAAAATTTATTTTATCCGATTGGCGAAAGGCTAAATTGTATTTGAGGATGTTGGTTGTGGTTTAGGCCGATGTCTTCATCTCGAAAAGAAGATTGACAAACCTGTTCAAATTCAAGCCTTAGATGGCATGAAAAAGAAACGGCCTTCTTTCCCAGTCAACAATTTAGATGTGATGCAGAGGGCTGAACTTATATGTCGTTGAGAGAATATGCGTCGTTTAGAGAATACGAATTCACTTAATACTGAGTTCAGAGAATACGTATACGAGTTCATTCTTTTGTATCACATTTAAAATATTGACTGGAAAAATAGGCCGCTTCTTTCTCATGCCATCTAAGGCTTGAATTTAAGCACGTTTATCGATCTCCTTTTTGACATGAAAACACTGTGGTAAGACCACAACCAACATCTTAAAATACAATTCAGCCTTTAGGCAATCAAATAAAACAAGGTTTTTGAAAATCGGTTCATTGGTTATGGACATGTAAGCAATCAAACAGTAATACATCATTTTGGGACACCCGGTACATCATTACATACATGGTAAATAAATTTAAGAATATAGACATAAATAAATTTGTCTGGATGCTGTTCTTCGAAGGAGTCGTGTTTTTGCTTTCAGGCTCTAGACAATGTTTCTAGATTGTTTTTAAATTGACGGATCAAGGGGAGTTCTTTAATTTCAATTGGAATGTTATTCCACACGCTAAGACCGGTGTAGTGAAAGCCTTTTTCGTCTTTTCTTAGCTGATCTTTGGGATTTCTAGGTTCCTAAAGTTTCTGGTAGTATAACAAGAGGTCTCACGTCTTTGCTGAAATCTTTTCCACAAGCTTTCTGGGCATAGTTTGCTGTTGATTTTGAAAATAATTACTGCCTGGGCAAACTTGATGAGATCCTCAACTTTTAACCAGTTTCCATCTTTAATTCTTGCATTTTTTATTATAGACAAAGCTCTATATTTGGATGATTTTCAGAGCTACAGAAGTTACAAAATCATGCTGCGAGAATAGTTACTAACAGTAGCTGTGACGCACCAGCAGTAAATTTGATAAAAGAGTTCATTTGTGTTGTTCTGATCCCTGGCGTATTCATATTTATTTGTTCTTCCCTGTTATCTTGTTTGACTAGTTTAACCGGTTTTCATAATAAGAGTTCATATGGTCGACAGTCCAAGGTATAATGGAGCAAGAGACGGCTACCATTGTTTTCAAATCAATAGATTGTCTCGCGCCCTGTCAGCTATATTCATGAGAAACCCGACTCGGGAGATTTTGAATTTGAGAAATTTTGAGACTGATTTGCTTGCACCACGAATGAAAACTCATAATGATCAAAAAGCATTTTCGTTCCGTGAATCAACAGTTTGGAATAAATTAGAACGTAAGGTCAGGCTACAATGACGGACAAAACTCGTTGAGACAGTTGAGACAGATGAGTTTAACGTTAAAAGAGGTCTTTCCTGCACGTAAACTACTACCTTCTAATTCTAATGACCCCCCCTCCCCCTTCACAGTGTTGGTTGCTTCTTGAAGGACACATACTTGTTAACTCATCTATGGCATTTCCATCAACCTCTAGCGTTGCACTGGGGGGGGGGGGGGGGTGGAGGGGGATCCTAACTCAAAATTTCCTCCAAAAAGCAACATGTCTAATGAGTTTTGTCCGCCACTGTAGCCCCCACTCTGTCTACTTTTAAATGCAGGTTATGGTGTAAATAGTTGTTAATTTTTCAATTTTATTATAATTTAACATTGCAAATATTCTTTTTTATTTCAATTTCAATCGAACATGTCGAACCTCGATCGAACCTCGCGTGTAAGAATGTATAAAAATAGCGCTCGATCCAGGCTCTTTGTAAAATAGGTAACATGTCTATTGCCTTAAAAGTGCCAATCCATTGTACTCATTGTATAAGAACCTAGACTGACATGCAAAATTGTATGTTCTCATACGCGAGTGTTTACTGTATCATAATATAAAAATTCCTAAACAAATGTTGAGAATCGAATTTAATACGAACCCTTTCTTTAATTTCTTGAGCAGTCTCATTGATCGTCTGTTGGTGGACTGAGCAGCTTTGAACTGGCCCATGAAGAACACAGCTGACTAAAATAAACAGATTAAATCATTGTTACAATGCTGTGGCAACGTCTTCTTAAAGATAAATGGAAGGTAGCAACATAGCCCCATATAAAGTAGATTACAATTGGCTTACATAGAAACAGCTAGACTCTTTTCAATATCAACGATCTCTTTGCTGGGATTCCTCAAATAACCAACAGCGAGGTGACTCAGAACATGTGGTCAAAGGGTACGCGAAGCCATTGGAATGTTTGAATTTATCGAAATATTGGAAAAGACCTAATTTCCATAACAAAACGTAGATCCATAACGTGAAGTTGTGGGTTTTCTATAGCGTCAAGCATTGTGACAAGACATTGGAAACTTTTCGGGACAGCACCCCCTTTTTACCAAGAGAAAGCACCCCCTTTACCTTCCCAAAAATTCCCTTAAATTTGTCCAAAAAAAGTAGCCTCTCTAAAACCTTTAACGACTCTTTCCCAACAGACTGAGACAACCGACCTTGACGAAAAGTGAGGGAGCATAGGTTCCAAATCTTTAAAAAGGCTGGTGTAAAATTCAGTGACCTATTTCTTTGAACTGAATGACTTCAAAGAAATTTAAGCTATTTCTCTATAATTCTACCGTTGGACTTTTCTGAAATCTTCGATATTTTCAGAATTAGAGTGTTTTTTTACTTTTTTAGAGAATTCAAGATACATTTTCAAAAAAACTTAAAACCATCGTAATTTCTAAATTGTTTGAAGCAACATGAAATAATTTCGAAGAAATTCATAGTTTATGGATGTCTACAATATGGTATCAAGCAAAAGTCTGTCACTTTTCTGGTTTATGATTTAGAAATTTGATGACGTCACACCCTCAAATGAGTTGAAATGTAAGATATGCCAAAATTTTGAAAAATATTCAAAACTTTTGAAAAGTCCAACGGTAGAATTAAAGATAAGTGACTAAAGTTTGTTTCAAGCCACTTAGTCCTAAGAAATAGATCACAGAATTTTACACCCACCTTTTTACGCCGAGTTAAAGATTTGGAAGCTATGGTAAGTGAGGGCTTGAAAGCGAAAGAGCGAAAGTTGCCATTTGCAGCACAGCATATAATGATGATTTAAACCAGAAAGACCCACACCACATTCTCTTGAGTTGAGTTCCTTGAGTTTTTCATGTTTTCTTGGAACCCTTCTTTTCCCCAATGTCAATATTGGTTGGCCTGGCACAACCTCTATCCTGCTAAACTGCACCAGACTCGCGCATAGTCTCACTCTATTTTCTCCCAAAATATAAAATGTTTGATGTCATTGCCTGACATCAAATGTGAGACAGACATTAACTTTTTTTTTAGTTTGTTGTTCTTTCTTTTAGTATATTGTAATTTTTGAATTGTAAGTGCCTTTCATGGTGGGGACTCCGATGACGTAGTGTCTATTCCCGCCATGATAGGCACAGTAGATGTACTTGTTGAGTTTGGTATATTTCAATTGATTATATATTTAAAAAAAAAGACTCACGCATTGGGCTGCCACCAACACTGACAAGGGAGGAGCAAAAAAGGACAGATTTTGTATCTAAAGGTACTAGAGATCGAAGACAAAAAGATTCTCTCAAGCCATTAAGATGTCCTGGAATCTGTATCGCTATAACTATGTCTGTTAAGCGCAAAGTCATGAGTGTATAAATACAATTTGCAGTCACTATCTCGTCTGCCCATTATCTACAGCGTGTCTCAAAAAGCAAACTTTTGCATGATGTTGCCCTTCAGATATTCAATTCAAGTTTGCTACCATCCCCATAAAAATCCGTTGAAAAATGATGAAGATAGGACCTTCAGAAGACCAAATTTGCCTGATGACTGAAACCAGCGGTCGGCCATTTTCTCTTGGCGAGAATTTTTTGCCGTTTTCCTACAATCTTTAGATAAACGGGACAAAGTTTTGTGTTGAGACACCCTGTACAACACTCGTTAGTTTGAACGAAGTTTCATTTTCTCTCCTGAGGCTTTATGAAATACTGCGAGTCAATTGGAATATCTCAAACAGATCTCAATTTCCCATGAGATTTCGAGAAAACTAATTTTCAACTTTACATCGAAAGAAGAAAGACCAATTTCATGCTTGTCAGCCAATGAGATCACCGCTTTCTAGTCCCTGGAGACATTGACCTTCGTTGAAATATCTCTAGAAATCGCTACAAATGAGATATAAAGATAAGAATTTCAGCGATTATGCATGCTGACCTGAGCAATAACCGAAACTCTTTCACTGCTATCATATCTCAAAATTGGAGGCAATTTCTAACGATTTCTGGTAGAGACATCATTTGGGCCTAAGCTTGTCCTCGCTTAAAACTCATCCCATTGCACTTAAAAAGTAATGGTAAAGTTCTTGAGCTAGATAATGCACTTACCCATGACTCAGACACCAGTTTGACTTCGTTTGCCTTCTTCAATTTGCCAAATTTTTGTAAGAAACAACCAGTTGTGGGCGAATTGCAAAAACGTTCCTCGGTCCATATTTTTCTCTACACAGATTCTCCGCTTCAAACAACAAACAGTGAACTTTGACATTGTATCATAAAAGTCTTGCACCACAGAACATTCCTTTTGAACGATTCCGTGCGCTTTAGCGAGGCACTCGTGAATTGTATTCACGCATTTCGTTCTTTTCGTTCTTATTTCAATCAATGCAAAACATAAAAAGAACAAAACATTGTTTTGGGTTCGCTAAAAAAGATACCCAGTTTTGCACTTTTGTTTGTTTGCATTGACTGATTGAACCAAATGCGTGAAAACAATTCACGAGTGCCTCGCTAAGGCGCATGGAATCGTTCTATAGGAATGTTTTGTGATGCAAGACTTTTATGATACAAAGTTCACTGTTTGTTGTTTGAAGCGGATAGACTGTGCAGATAAAAATATGGACCGAGGAAAGTTTTTGCAATTCACCCACAACTGGTCGTTTCTTATAAAAATTTGCTAATGTAAAAAAGGCAAACGAAGTCAAACTGGTGCCTGAGTGATGGGTAAGTGCATTATTCAGCTCTAGAATTTTACCATTACTTTTTAAGTGCAATGGAATGAGTTTTAAGCGAGGACAAGCTTAGGCCCAAATGATATATCTACCAGAAATCATTAGAAATTGCCTCCAATTTTGAGATATGATAGCAGTAAAGGAGTTTGGGTTATTGCTGAGGTCAGTATGCATAATTGCTGAAATTCTTATCTGTATATCTCATTTGTAGCGATTTCTATAGATATTTCAACGAAGGTAAATATTCTTCGACCGGAAAATGAACGCAGCTCCGGCCCGAAACAAGCTTTGTGCCTAAACATGTAAACAACTCTGGACGGACATCCCCACAACTGATTTATCAAAAAAAATTGCGAATCACTGAAGTATTCTAGCATCCATTTCAGTTTTAGTGAGGGTACTAGAAAATTTACCTCAAACGACCGATTTTGTCTCCAGGGGCTAGAAAGCGGTGATCTCATTGGCTGACAAGCATGAAATTGGATGATTTCCGCGTGCTCTGGCAACCAGTAAGGATTTGAGCCTTATCTTCATTGCAGTCATATACCGGGTGACCCAGAACAAAGTGACCCAATGCAATCTGTTACAGAAAATTAACTAAGTGGCCGATTGAAATGTTTCAAACGGTGTTCTGTTGCTAAAAGACTAACCTACATTATGAGTATTTTTCGCAATTTTTTTCGGCACGGTAAATTTCCAAAATTAAGGATTTCGAGGAGAAGGGCATGCCTGAAATCCTCAAAAAGTCGTCAAAAACAGGGGATCGATTTACAGCCATTTCAAATCTTCAAAACAACGAGGAGCGTATTTCATTTCAACCTGGGAATAGGCAACCCAGTCGGAAGTCTTCAGAGCAAGTTTATAGTCTCTAGGTGCTTAAAAAATTCTCAGGCAGAATAAAGCACGCTCCTCATTGTTTTGAAGATTTGAAATGGCTGTAAATCGATCCCCTGTTTTTGACGACTTTTTGAGGATTTCAAGCCTGCCCTTTTTCTCAAAATCCTTAATTCGGGAATTTTTCCGTGCCCAAAAAAATTGCAAAAAATACTCATAATGTAGGCTAGTCTTTTAGTGACAGCACAACATTTGAAATATTTCAATCGGCCACTTCTTTTTCTATAACAAATTGCGTTGGATCACTTTTTTTCGGGTCACCCGGTATAAGCAAAAAAATTGAAAATGATAAAGGCTGGTAAAGAAGTAGAGGAGCCAAACGAAATAGGTGATACAATAACATATTCCAATGCTCAGAACTCAATCTCAACTCCTTAAATCAAGCTACTCAAAACTGCGAACTCTGGAGGGAGTTGACAATCTCGTCCCCAGAGTGAATTCGTTGCTCTACCTCTACTCTGGGATACAAGAGGCCGTTCGGCAATTTGATTGGCTATTCGAAAACGATAGCAAAATCAGATTATAACTGGCTCCCATTCAAAAATTGCCTCTATTGAATCGGTAATTTCACAAAATCAATGGGGTGTATGGGGCAAGTGAGGAGTTTAAGAGGGGTAATGGACCACGGCGCATCCGAATTTCGGAGTTTCAGGTAATGTTGGGGTCATTATGACGTCATAACAGGGGGTTGAAAAATAAATGTTGCGATTTTCCGACCCGAGGTTACGTTTGGAGTCGATGCTCCATGGTTACAAGCCCGATTTCAAAACGGAAAAAAGTTTTCAAGAGACCATTCGTCTGCGAGTCTAATAACGCAATTTGGGGTTTAATATTGCCCCCAGAAGCGGAGCGCGCGCCCCCCAAAAATGAGGAATAATTTCAGCCTACCCCATTTTACGCCGTAACTCCGTTTTGCGAGGAGTAGACGGCCCCGGCATGTCAAAAATCGACAGAAAACTGTATTCTTTCGCTAAAACACTTTTAATCTCCAATTTATCTCTAAAATTCGCCGAATAACGAGCCATTCTATTTTCAAAGCTGTGGGGGAAATTCTCGAAAATTTCAACTTAGGCCCTTTTTCCACCCAAATGGATCGTGCTCGTTTTCCTACTAAATGCACTTGCTAACCCCGGATTAACGATTAAATACCTTAAAAAGGGCTAAAATAGGGTCCTCAAAGTGTTTGTTTTTAATTTCTCAATTTATATCCTTAAGAATTAGCGCCAGAGCAACGGCCATTTTTCGTCGATTATCGTTGCCTAGCAAACTGAAAATCCATAATGGGGCGAATCTTGCCTTATTTTGGCAAGATTGATGCCAAGTGTACCAGGGTGTTCATTCGGCTTCGTGACCAGCGTATGACGTCAGAACACCCTGGGAACGAGGTTGGGGAGTTGAGTCATGCAAGTGCACATTCTGCCGCAGGCGGAGATAGCGTCCTATGATGAACGATCTTTCATCTTGGTAAAAGATCCCTGCAACCGTTTTTAGCGTAATCATAGGGCGTGGTATTGTTTTGCAGTCTAAACGTAAACTTTCATTTCCAGACAAAAAATGACTGAGTCCGATAATTGATTTGATGGGAAGCATTAGCTGGTTTGCTCAAGGGTTTGCTAACATGTATAAAAGCAAATTTACTGAGTAAAACGTACCAGCCGCCACAGAACAAACAAAGTGATAACAGCTATGACCTTGAGCATTCTTAAAAGCCAACAACTGTGGATAGTTTCTGGGAAGGAATTGCTTCTGTGAAAGATCGATAATAACGAAGTAAAAACTCTTTCGTTTTTGTTGAGTGCTGGTGAATATGATCTGAAGAGTAGGACTGCAGTGTGACTCAGGGCAACCAATGTAACGCCAAGAACCACCTGTGAAAGAAGTAAAGATGTGACAGAACAGACAGAACTAGCAATAACAATAGTCAAAGAGTACTGCGTACTGAGTTTATTGATAGGAGATGTTGCCAAATGTTTATGATTGTGCTAAAAAAAACTTATGCAGTCAAGAACTTCATGTAAGAATCCTCTAAAGTCCCAAAATCACTAAACTCCCAAAATAGTTGCAGCTGCGTGACAAATTTTTTTTTTTATATCAATCTAAAAAACGTTAAAAAATTACAAAATATATACATTTCAATGTACCAGCCACAGCAGAGAAGGACACTAGGTCATCTGGTCTCCACTGTGGCTGGCACTTACAATTCAACTATAACATATGATACAAAACAAACAAAGAATAAATAGGTAAAGGGAGGGGGGATTGCTGCTTGGTGTTATGACAAAATATACTGGCTGAGTCGAAAATGCCCGCCGAGCGACGTGTGGTACATAAGAATTTGAGTAATCAAGCCATTTCCACGCGCCACGCACCACCCCACAGCAAAGATGCCAACCAAGATGCAAGGACCCACCCCACCGTATACGGTTAGACAGAATCCTCACACCCAGGCCAACACCCCCGCCAGAGAGCGAGCCATAGCACTCGGAAACGCTTGGAAGATCAAACAGCTTCGAAAACACCGGCCGGCATTTTCGACTCACCCAGTGCAATTCAATCAAAACGATTCGTTTTGTCAATAAATGCTATTGTAGCTTCAAGAATGATTCGATTCGCCACAATGTTCAATTGAGAACTTCCAAATAATAACAGACTGCATAGGGCGTTTGAATCCAAATTCGTGATATCTAAGCCTGGAATATCAGTGAGCTGACCAAGGAGATCTATACGCATTGGACTAAACAGGTGGCAGTGCAGGAGAAAGTGCTGGTTATCTTCAATGGCACATCCACATGCACAAATTGGGCTGAGGCAGTCAAAATTATGCCGAAATCTGTGTCCATTTAGAGGATTAAATTCTATTCGAAGTTTTGTCAAGCGTCTAATACCAACAATATCGTAAACTCCATAAATAGAGTTTTTTAACGTGACAAATTGGTCGTATATTGCTTTTTGATTAAGTCAATTGACCATGCAAACACTGAGATAGTTGGACTTTGTCATTGTCTCAAACAAGTTGGACTTTGTAATAAAAATGAATGAAAAATGAAAAGCGAAATTCGAAAATCTTGTAACGAGATACTTTGTAGAGTATCTTGCCAATCTCTGTATAAATAATAAGTTAATCTACTTGAATTGGCAAATGTCTGTTTAAAGGACCATCAACTACGCCTGTGCTGTTTTGTGTCATTGACCTACAAAGCAGCGACCTTTATTTTTCTCTTATTTTCTGTTCCTGGTTTCTAGCATTGGCACAAAGTGGGCACAATGATGGGGTCATGAGGAAATAGGACTTCAAAACGTGATGACCTGCTAAAATGAAAACTAGGGGTTAAACGGTGATACAGCGAGGCCAAGAATGACTTTTAGATAACATGAAAGTCGACATTGGCCCATGAAGGATCCTGGTTAGCAAAGAGTCTTTAAGCTTACCGTAAAAGCTCTATTAAGCCACCTTTTCCGATAAGCCCCTCACCTCTGAACTAGAATTCTAAATAAGCCCCCCTCTGTATTAAGCCCCTCTCTACTTATATCAAATTCCAGAGGTTACCAAAGATTTTCCAGTTATTGAGCTAAATAAGCCTGCATGTTAATTTTGATATGATTTGAGATAACACTGTGTCGAGTTCATTTTTTGACTCGTCAAATTGTATGTTGAATCCGTAAAATATTATGTAAAAGAACTAAAAAGCTATCATATATATCCTTGTCATTTAATTTTGTGAATAAGCCCCCCTCTCTAATAAGCCCCCTCCCTCTGGAGTGCCAAAAAATTAAATAAGCCCCCCGGGGCTTAATAGAGCTGTTACGGTACTTGACATTGTACACAATGTACAAGATAGTTATCTCCATTAATTAATCACACCAAGACAAAAACAATAAGTATATCATGCTAGGAGCCCAACATGTGGTACAGAGGCAAAGTTTTCGGCTTACCCAGCATGAAAAAAGAAAAATAACTTACCATGAATGGAAGTAATTTTGTAAAGGCTCTTTCAAGAGTGGACAAATACACTGCAAAGCGTTTCCAAATAGTCAATATTCTCAAACATTTCAGTAGCACAAGGAATAACAGCGTAGCATACACAACTTGCAATATCTAAAAATCAAAATGAATTTGAAAAATTAGCCACAAACAGAGGCATACGTTTCAAGAAATTGCCACTTATAATTTTGTTCAGGTTTCATCACATCATTCAGGTTTCATCAAATCATACAGGATCAGTCAAATCAAATCAAACAGCAACATCGGTTCATCCCCTTCCATATTCAATGACGGAAAACTGAATTCCATATTTGAGACGACATATCAAAACAATGTTAGGCTAGCAACTCACTATTTAAGTAAGAAGATGAAGAATTTGTCTTTGTGCTTTTCCTTTCGTGTAATTTCTTCTTTTGAATGCAATATGTATGTTGAACAGAGCTCAGTTGCTCCATTTGAGCTCAGGTCCAGTCGAAGCAATCGTTTGAATGTTCTGATTAGTGACATAGGCATTTTCATAGCATTCAAGCGGTCGGTTTGCTTAGGCCTGAGCTCAGTGGCGGAGCCAGAGGAGGGGGGGGGGGGCGGAGGGGTAGTTTGATAGACAAATGAGGGTACTTCCTGGCGCTAAAAATGACGTTTCATGAGTATGAGAAGGGCGTGGTCCTGGGGCTATGACCCAAAGCTCTATCATCCTTTGTCCCCTCCAGGTTTTATAGGCTGGCGCCGCCATTGCAAACATTGGGAAATCTTCAATTGGTCCCTTTACAAGTTCAAACAGTACGCGAATTTCCAGGTCAAACCATACCTATGGCCAAACAAGACATTGTTCCACTATTCATCCCTTTCAAGAATAAAACCAAGATTCTACTCCAGAAAGGAATACATCTTGTGGGACGAGTGCAGTTTAGCGGGCGGCGCTAGATGTCATATTCCTTTTGCAAATATTGAATCAAAAGACCCCTAACCCTAACTTACCCACTAACCCCAACTTACCCAAACTAACCCTAAATAACCCATACGGACCATAACTTACCCTAACTCACCCCAAATTACCCCAACTAACCCTAACCAACCCTTACTAACCTATACTAACCCTAACTAACCCTAAAAGGTTTTTCTGGAACTAACCCTAACCCTTACCGTATGAACACAAGAACACAAAATTCGAATTCCGCCCGCTAAACTCCACTTTAGCCCACCTTGGTAAACTATTAGGCAGCTTTTATAAATCGTTTCACTGATAAGAATTTGAATGTATCCCCCATTATCACTCGTAGGCTACCATTTGAATACCGTGTTACAAACATCTTTCTTGCCAGGCAAAGAATATATATCTATTCGATTTTTCTAATAATAAAATGTTGTACAAAGAGCTAAAGTATCAGCTAAATACCTTTCCATGTTCTATGAGTACTTTTAAATCTAAGAAGGCATCAGAATCATTGACTTCCATCATGCTAATTTTATGCAGCGCCCTTTGAGTCAAAGTTGTTACATTGATGTTAGCAAGCACAGCGTAGAGAACAAGAATGATGAAAATGGCCTGAAAGCAAAGCAATAAACGTTTATTTCGGATTTACGTATTCGTACTTCATTCTATCAAAGAGGGTTGCATTAATTCTACCGGGTGTCGCAAAAAAGTACTCCTGTTTAAAAAATCACCAAAAATCAATTATCAAACCTTTGATGAAACTTTCTTTTTTGACTTGTTTTGTCAAAGACCCAAAAATATTTAAAGATGATAAAATGTTTGCCTTTGAAACAACAACAAGGTGGAAAAATTACAGGTTGAAAAACCATACTTTGAGCTATAGTTTTTAAGAAACATACTCAATTTCGCCTAAGAGTCCAAATTTTCAGATTTGTTATCACCACTGAAGTCTCCAATGATAGTGCGCATTTAATTCAGTCATTAATGACCAAAGAAGATGCTTTACATCCACAAAGAAATTGATCTGGCAATCATCAGTGCTTCTTTGCAGGATTGAAAACCAGGTAGCCCTAAGTTCCTAATTTTCCAGCCAATTAAAAAATTAGTCTTCTAAGCTCTAGGCTATTTATTCATTTTAAGATATTTGGTGTATTTATCGATTATTGTAGCCGCACGTGCAAACAAAAAATTTATAATTAAAAAATCAGTTGCAATAGTTGTTTAGGTCAGTTAGTAGCGCCAAGCGTTAATGGGTATTGCGCAAAAAACGGTCTTCCAACTTCTGCTTATGAAAGGATGCTTTATGAGGTTGCCAAATATAAAAACCTTGCTTGAAAAGCAAAATTCAGTTCAACAAATTACGAAACAGCTCTGGCGTGGTTGATCACGTCTTTGCATAGACTTGGTAGATGAGTCCTTGTTTTTGTTCCCTTCCCCCCAATGATACCCCCCACAATACCCATTCCGCTTCAACGAAGTTTAAGTTTTAGCGAAATGACTTTACAGTAAATAACAATTCAATTCAATGGAGCAAAACTTAGATGAATGTCACCAGTCTAGTCTTTACCTACCTCTATGAAATTCCAACCGGACTTCAAATGAGAAAATCCATTGTCCATCAAGCAACAAAATTCTTTCCGCAATGAAAGTAGAACAAGAAAGAGTGAGAGAACCTGGAAAAATAAAATACGTTAGGGTCATGATTCATGTCTGACTGACAATTGCTGCCTATCACTTCCCTACTGATTACTGCAAGGGACGATATAACGGCAAGATATGCAACGTTTTGCAAATTTCCTTCAGAAACCTACATCAATTTTCTGAAGCTTTACCCTGAAACAAAACTGCATCGAGTTTTTAAAGCTGGCGTGAAGTCATGCCGAATTCGCTGTGCACGTTGAAATCTCGACAAAATCGATTCGACCTTTTCAACCTTTCTCAGAAACAGTTTCTAATGAAAACTGAAAATAACTTTAAGAGTGGAAGAAACTGATTTTCGAGGTATAAATTTTCAGAACTAAGTTAGCTTTCCAACTACAAAACAATACATTTTTGACAGTCGTTTGAAACTGAAGATCCACCATTTTACTCATTAGGTAGACTGAACAATGCAATATAAAAGTAAAACTATAGCTTACATTGAGAATATTGACTGCAATTGGAATCCAGCTAGGATCTGAATAAATCTTCGCATTGTCAATCTGTACACTGGTTTCTATACTCCCGGTTGGTAAATTGTCCACAATGAGCTGCACATAGCTATGAAAAAAAACGATACAATTAGAATTAATACAGTCTGTATCCAATTGGATGTTAGGTAAAAATGTCCGCAAAAAAGAACTGAAATACTTTGAATGAGTAATTTTGCGTTCTCGCAAAAATCTCACCTGACTTCTAATTTGAGACTTTAATTCTTTATACCATTTCAGAGGTTCTGATATACCAGCTGAGCAAAATGTCTGAAGCTTCAAATGAAAGGTTCTTGATGGTATCGCTTTTCAAACCTATCTCCAAATTTTGCAACAAAAGATGTCTGCAAAACCATCAAGACCAGTATAACACTTATCTTTGCATCTCTTTATTGTTAACTATTATCAAGGCTAAATTGGCTCGCTAATCGAAAGAAAGGATTCACTTGTTCACTTGTCCTTGTCGTTTCACTACCATCCCTTAATTTGGTTCCCTATGTCCTTGCAGAAAGGTAGAGCGCATGGTTATCTCCAAGAAAGAAGTGCCACCACCTTGTAAACTCAAAATAGGAATAACAGTCACAAAGCAAGTAAACGGTTTCAACTATTTTGGTAGCTGGATAACATCTGATGGGCGCTGTGACAGGGATATTAAAAGGAGCATAGGTATGGCAAAAGATACATTCATGAAAATGAAAAACATCCTGATCAACACAAAAATCGATACAACAGTGAGAATAGGAATACTAAAATGCTACATTATTCCAATCCTTACATATAGTTCTGAGTGCTGGACAGTATCTTTTACGTTGAAGAAGCGGAATGAAGCTGCAGAAATGTGGTTTCTTAGACGAATGTTAAACATATCTTGGATACGACATGTCAGCAACGAGGAAGTACTCCAGATAGCAAAGACAAAAATAATTATATGGACAGTCATCAGAGAAAGACATAGAAAATTTAGAGGTCATGTTATACGAAAAAAGCAATTTAAAAATAGCCTTAAATAACGGACTCATCATATTAAACCAAAGAAAGAAGTGCCACCAAAAGTGCGCCAAAGGCTTTGATCTTTGGCGGGTGTTTATTGGGTTTAGCCAACAAGTGGGTTAGGTGCTAATGGCGTGTCGGTTTTGTTTTGTTCGTCTGCTATAAAAGTGGCCTGTTTTATTGGTAATTTGTTCTTCGCACGAACCAAACTGATGAGAGTGCGACGAAACTAGTATCTGTTGATTTCCACGTTTATCTTTTCAGCAGTTACTGGTGAGTTATTAACTTACTTTCAGGTTTTAAGGTTAATTCGGCTTTGTCTTACAGGATTTAACAGTTTTTCTCTTGTTACAGGCTTATTTTGGTTATTGTTTCTTCTGCAGTCTTCTTTTACATTCTTTTCCTTGTTTCTTTTACAGTCTTCTTTCTACTGATTTCGGTGTTTTGTTGCGTTTATGGGTTTAATATGATGAGTCCGTTATATAAGGCTATTTTTAAATTTTGTGCCAAAAAAGGAATTGGAACAAATCATAATGACAGGAAAGATTCAAGTCAAGAAAGCGAGAGGAAGACAGAGGAAAAATGATGCAACCATTCATAGCAGAAGATTATGCAATGAAAACAAATGCGATGCTACATGCTGCAAGAGGTCGCAGAAAGTGGAAAGCCATGACAACCCACGCCCATGATGGGCATGGTACCTAGCGAGAGAGACAGAGCTATGTCCTTGATAAAGTTCTGTTATTATGTAGAATTCTAACCTTGAAATGAAATCGCAAGATATGGTTTTCCTTTAACAAGAAATTCAGGCTAGGATTTTGTCATCTTCCACTGAGAGAATGGGAGAGGTGAGGTGATAACTTCTTGTATTGATCAAATCCTCGATGCGATACCACCAAAGAAACATTTGCAATCTTGTAGTTTTTGAATTATTCGGTCATAATAGGGAATTACAAAGCTTTCAATGCTTATAAATACTTAATAAAGAATTCAAATTTTAACCCAACTCGATAAAATTTTCATTGTCACTTCAATCAATAACTGCTACAGTGAATGCAAGGGAGCAGAAAATTTTGAATATCAAACCTGAAGACACTTGTTGGGGGTTGATAATATGAAAAACAAATTGTCACTCGTTTGGTTTCTTTGGACATCCAATTTGTAGACTGCATGTTCCTCAGTGTAGTTAATATCTTCTCCCTAAAAGGATTATTTATTAAGATCCATAAAGATTAAAGAATCAATTTAATATGTTTACAGCCAGCAAGCTTGAACATCTAAAGATAGGATAAATCCATTCTAAAAACAATGCAAAATAAAATGGAATACCATAGAATAAAATACGACGACATTTCGAGTCAACTTTACAAGTAACACAGCAAGTGACTAGATAACGATTCTGTGTTCGAACGTCATGTCTCATACATCTATGCTATTTTTGGTACTCAAATAATTTTATCTATTTCACTGTTGTTTAATTTCGATGCTACTACACGCATCAAACATATTAAAGATAGTTTAAGAGTTCTAAAGTGTCTTTTATGGAACAAAGCATCTCATATGAAAAGGAACTTTCTTATCATACATGTGATAAATCAGCCAGCCTCTTCAAAAACACTTTCTCACATATAAAAATTAGACAACCTGATTAAAATTTTCAGTATCTTACTAGCTGTCTTTGACTGCTTGGAAGATATGAATGAATTTGAAACTCGAAAATTCATTACTCCTGTGCCTATATTACACTAGCATTAGCATCAGCAAATTTTTAACAGCGCTGATATTTCACAAAAAACTGACAAAAACTTGTAACGCATAATGTTTCCTTGAATTCCTGCCCTGGCCACCCCCTGGGACATCCCCGGGCATTTGCTCATAAAAAATTCCCGGCCCCCAGGCATTTGATTGTCAATTTTCCCCGCCCCCGGAGAATTTGACAATACTAGGTGTTTTTGCTTATAAAGTTACTGGGAATATTGATCTTCTCAGTCCCCCCGGGTATTCACTGAAAAATTTGCCCGGCTCCAAGGCATTTGTGCAAGAAACTTTTGTTGACCCCCGTGCTGCCCGAGGGGGAATGGTCAGGGTTGGAATTTAACAAGACATAAAGGTAATGTAAAGGCTCTTGTAATAATGTATTATGCAGGCTAAGTATCACATGTTTACAATATGATTCGTGGTACAAAATTTGAGAATAGCCTTGAATAACGGACTCATCATATTAAACCGGTAAACGCAGATAAAAGTGGCCCGTTTTTATCGTTAATTTGTTCTTCGCACGAACCGAGCTGATGAGTGTGCAACGAAACGCGTTTTTGGATACTCAACATTGGTTTCTATGGTGAGTTACTAACTTATTTCTTTCCTTTCAGGTTTTAAGATTAATTCGATTTTCTCTTGCAGGATTTAACAGTTCTTTCTTTTGTTACAGGTTTATTTTGGTTGTTGTTCTTTTACAGGAATTCACAGTCTTAACAGAATTAACAGTCTTTCCACAGATTTCGGTGTTTTGTTGCGTTTATGGGTGTAATTTGATGAGCCCATTATTACCTGTTTCCAAAAAGAAGAACCTCCTTCCTTTGTTCTGCATAACTGATCGGGCTATGATGAAAGAAAGCGCGAAGGTTGAATTTATCAGTAATAGTTTGATGCATAATTTCAAACATAGGAGAAAATCTTTACGTCAAATAGGCTTTGATCTGATTTACGAGCATTACCCTAGTTTTATCACAGCTACATAAAAAGGCACAGTAACAACAGTAAATGGAAATTCTCAAGTCAACGTAAATAAATAAAGAAACTGTTTACTTTACCTCTGAGACGTATTGCTGAACTGTTTTTCTTTCGACTGCAATTCATTTTCACTTTGTATTCGAGCTGGACCAAAGATGTAGAGCTTTTGGAAATTCTGGCCCTTCAATAAATTAAGATAACATGATTGAATAGACCAATGCCAAAAATGAAACGAGGTCGTTTATTCAAGTAGCTGTAATATTATAGGGAATGTGCCATAGTAAATAAGCTTGTCTAAAATAGACAAAAAATTGTTCTGTAAAAGGCACATCTGTTATTTTACAAACTTTGCGTGGATATGAAATCGTTAATCTCCCGCGTTACAGAGTTTCAAAAGTTTTGTCCTCCGTTGCTTTTCAAATAATTTTTCTGCGATTTCCAGACCAACAAACTGCCAACCAGTTTTGAAGAGACCATGTTACAAATATCAATAGAATAAGAAATTTACGACAACAGGTAGTTGCAAATATAAACACAGTTCACAATTCAAACAATACATAAAAGGAGCAATATCTCTGTGACAAATTTGTGAAATGTTGAGGGAAAATTTTCCGCAATGGATAGAATACAGTAAATCCCAGCATATAAGAACCTACAAAAATAAGAACCTAGATTCTGTTTTTCCTAAATCATGCACCTTGTAATTAAGAACCTGTTTCAGTTTGATGAAAAATATGTTCTTAATGCAAGGGTAGCAAAGTTGATTTGGGATAGTCATTATTAACTTCATTTTTGCCCAAAGTGGCTGGGAAAGTTTAAATCTCCTCCCCAGTTGTTTGTAAGCTTAGAATTGGGTATCGGGTACATGATTACTTTACCAAAACAAATAACAGGGCTGGATATTTGTGGTGAAGATTCTAAAACGGCATGTGCAAGACACTCTTCAAATAAGAGCCTCTATACCATGAAATTGGTCTTGGTACCTTTAAAATAAGAACCTATTTCAGCCTGGCTCTCGAAAAGTATAAGGTTCTAATATGCGGGAATTTGCTGTATTCAAAAGGGAGTAGTCAAAGCTTCATATCAAGGAAATGTAAAAACGGTGGGAAATCAGGAAAATTATTAACGTTAACTGACTCACCTTCTTTTTGGAACGAAGATTATGCCAGCTATCCCATCTCAATATTTCTACCAACTTGAACTCACTCCAATTCCAAAACTGGGACTGCGTTGTAACATCACTAAACGATAGTTCCGTTGCTGGGCTATAGAAGAAAATAATTTGGAATTAGAATTACTATTGAAGGCTTGCAAATTCACTGCTTTTCAAAATTATCTCAACGTAAAATATCTTTCACGTAAAACGTCACACACAAATAGCTCTTATCAAAGGGCTATGGTCTGACGAAATCTCACGGCGAGACTACGAGTAAAACTAAACAAATCTACGGCAGTCTACAGTCTTCACAAAAAGAACATCACTATCTATTCATTGAACGACTACGAGCCAATACAGAGCATTCTCAAGGATAAGTAAGCGATACTCCTCAAGCAGCGAGATATCCAAACATACCCCGAAAATTAACAAAATCAGTTTTAAAAGTCTTGAGACCTGGAGTTCCTTTCACGGTAAAGAGAACAACCTTTTGCACGAGTAACGTTGAATTGGCAAAGAGCCTTATAGATAGATAAATGGTCCTTCTCTTCTTAATCAACTGATTTCAAGACGGTTAGGTTAGATTCTTTTCAAGTTAAGTAGAATGCCTTCATGTTTTTGTGACACGACATATGGCTCTCAGGATTTTTCAAATGGATTTTATAAGAAACCTTTTTTGCTGAAGAGGTATTACAGAATTGTACTTACCTCATAATGGTATCCTTGATGGCATTTTGTCTGAGATACTCATCCTTGGTTTTGGTATCACATAATGCCAGTCCTAACGTTGTTAGGTAGACAGTCAGTGTAAAGGATTGCCTGTATGGGAAAAAGTAAGTTCTGTGAAATACGAGTGAAAGACTTGTCAGCTTGGTTAATCATATCTAAGGAGAGACCCTCGTTATTTTTTCTCTATTTTACTAACAATTTACAGAAACAGACAAAGTTACAAGATGATACCACAAGGAGAATGGAAATATATTGCATCCCTGTTGTTATTTAAAATTAACATAGATACTCAGTTAACTACAAAAATGATTTTAACAAAATATGACCAAACAAAGGTTATTCCCTTCAATAGTTATTGGCAATTTTTCATGAAGCACTTTTCCAAAGAATAAAAGAATCGAGATTCATCTGTAATCAATTCAATTTAAAGTCCGTCTTAAATTAGCTGTTATGTGAGATTTGCGATAACGCAGAATTGCTCATACAAAACACTTCCATTGTATTATTCGCGGGCATGTTCACGTGACATTTAATTCAAGACAGACTTTAGATCAACACGTTTAAGAATAAAACTCTTACCACATGTAAAATGTTATATTATTCCAATGCTTTGCTTTCTGTCTAGCTTTCCTCAAACATTCTCCAACAAGCGGCTTACTGAATCGCACAAAACGAGCTCTTGCTCTCGCTGCCATTATCTACAAGGAAATCAAAATACATCAATACCAATAACATTGTGTTGGTTGATTAGACTTACTACGAGAACAATTTGCTTTGCTATAGAGCCACAACAACAACCACTCACAATCGATAAGCAAGGACGTATGCTTTAACTCTTCAAAAACCAAAATAATAATGAAAATAATAATTGATTTTTTTACAGTTGGTGAAAGTAATATAACTATCTAAAATAGAATAATTGTACCTTGAACAGAGATGATAAAACACGACGTTTCGAGCTTAGCCCGTTATCAAGTCAGAAACGAAGGAAAACTATCATTGTAGACTTATAGGAAATGAAAAATCTCACTATAATGGCTCTTAGGCAAGATAAGTGATATCGCTTAAAGAGTACACTTGATAACGGGCTAAGCTCGAAACGTCGTGTTTTTATCATCTCCGTACAAATATTTCATTTTAAATAGTTATATTACAATAGCAACATTGTACGACACGCATACAAAAAGATTGCTTCTGGTGAAAGCAATAGTTTGAAAGAAACTGATAAATACCAACCATTTACAACGCAAAGTGCAACTGCACAATGTAAACGTAAATACGTACATGTAAATCTATCTTCGCATCATCTGCAGATGTTGCAACTCCAACTATCTACCTTCCAGCAGCTCTTTATCATATTTTCAATTTGCTTTGTGCTTTAAGCAATTTTTCTTTATCAGAAAGCGTGTTCTGCAAATGCTTCCAAATGATAATGAATTATTCCAATAAACTTACGTACTGGTTTTAGGGAGCTGCTGGAGGCTATTCTTTCGTTGGTTAAATTTAATATCATTCGGTTTGAAGAAATGACAACCAATTGTGAGCCTTAGGAAAGCATTGCTAAGAATGCGAAGCTACGTATCTTCCAAGCATCAGTTGGAGCACAGGTTAAAGCATCTGAACACCACGAGGCAAAACAAAAACTCTCTACAATTTATCAACTTTAAATGAGACTTTGTGTTTTATCACATTGATGATACCCCCGTCATCCAATTTTTTTCTATTCAAATATTAAATTTTACAAGATACTTTACATTCTACTATACCTAATTCTAATTACTATACGACACTACAGGTACGATACCATGGGGAGCGAAAGACAATGACTACCCCATGGCCAATATCTAAAAACACGAAACGTTAAACCGTATACAGTCACACTACGAACATTTATAAATTAAAGGATACTATGCTAGATTCTGTTTCACTCCAGATGTCAGGTCAGTTTTGTGATGAATTTATTGATACTACGAGTGCAACTCATTTGATGTAGATTGAGGTAAGCAAAATGCCTGACCATCTGATGTGAAACAGAATTTACAAGGAAAAGAAACACTAACGATACGGGACTTGGTGATTGCTTAGTACATGGCTGAATTCTCAATAGATCTTAATCAAACCGACCAGTTTCGTGGATGAAGCGTAAAGTAAGTTAATTCGAGTACATTTCTGTTCAACCAATTTGTTTGAACATCGAAGCAAACGGTAGGTGAATGCGAAAAAGCTTCTTCGAAATGACTTTCCTGCGGATATTGCGAACTCGCCCATTCATTTTAGATGAGGATCTTTGAGGAATGCGCACATCGTCGAATTTTCCCCATTGTTCAACAAGATTGAACAACGACCAGCATTGAGGATAACCCTGAAAGCCCTACTGCGCAAGCTCTAATGATCTTAAATTGGGGATTCACCCCTCCCGTGGAGAAGAACCGTCAGACTTAGACTGCGTTCACACGATACCGGCACATTTTAAAAACGGTGAAAAATGTGACGGTAGCAAAATTTGAGCTAGCGTTCACACGATACTGTTTTCAAAAAGGACCGTTTTCAAAATCTACCGTTCTAAAATCGTTTTCAAAATCTGCCGGCAGAAAATGTGCTGTTTTCGTGTGAACGAGAGGCCTATCCGTCACATTTTTCACCGTTTTCAAAATGTGCCCTCAACGTGTGAACGCAGTCTTACGCTGGTACTAACCTGAACAAGTTGTTGCGCAAAATTTTGATGATTAACCTCGATTTTGTTAAGAGATTTATCAAAGCATATCATCCAGAATTATTACCGCCCCAAAAAGTTGATGCCGTTTGTCCTGGTTTTTCAACGAATAAGTAAATTTGATTAAACAAACTTTGGAGCGAACACAACGAATCAAGATGTAAGTCTATTGGCTGCTCCAAGATATAATTAGAGAAAGTTCTTTATGATATCTTGGCTTCTTTGATAGAAGCGTGAACATCTACGTCATTATGTTCATCAAGATGCAACACCCACACAGATAATCACATAAGATAAGTACTACTCGGATGCAGATGCCAATAAGTGATAAGATACGATCTTATCGTCATATGCTCATGATGCTTTAGCAAAATGTCTAGCATTGATAGGCTCTCAAGAAAATTACTCTGCACAGATTTACGCCCCAGACCACAGGAGGCCCAAACTATTGTGGTGAGGGGGCTTTCCTACGTTCTAACGCATAATGTATCAAGATCTTATCTTACCTTACAATCTTTTATTGGTATGAAAAGGACTTACATATGAAGTTTTCTTGTCTATATTGCATGTGAAAGCTGTTTCGTTTGTTTTTTGCGTCCTTGTTCATGGTCAATCAAATACAACCCTCGAAAAGGCTAGCAATCAGTGGGTATTAATGCCAATAACTGAAATCCCGTTCGTTTTGATTTGAGTTAATACTGTAGTTCAGCTCATACGTATAACATAAAAACAAGGAGCGCAATTTATTTCCAAACAGATCAGCAGCAATTGTTTTCCTTTCATCCGCGTTGCATCAATATTAATCCAAACATGCTGAATAGCACGTCAGAATATTGCCAGCCAATATTCTTAGATAACTTTCTGTTGAAATGTATGAAATCAAATTAATCAAATCTAAATAAGTCAAGTCAAATGTTTTATCAAAACTCTACTAATTATGCTGCTAAAGCTCATGTAGTTAGCCTTATTTATCTTTCTCGGTAGGCTCTGTAGGTAGCTTTAAGCCCAATATTCGAAATTCGAACGCGACGGTACCTGCTGGATCTATTACGGAAATCAGCATCAACCTCCGTTAATTTGTTACGTTGCGTAGCTTGCACACAAGTTAACGGGGGTTAATTCAGATTTCCGTGATGAATTTTGTCGAATACAGCAGGTACCGTTGCGTTCGAATTTCGAATATTGGGCTTAACGCTACCTACAGAGCCTACCGAGAAAGATAAATAAGGCCAACTACATGAGCTTTATCAGTTAAATTAGTTGAGTTTTGATAAAACGCTCAAGCAGAAAGTTGCCTGAGAATGTTGCCTGATAAATGAGCAACATTTTGATGTGTTGTTTTGCATGTTTGGATAAGTACTGATGCAACGCAGGTGAAAAGAAAACAGTTGCTGGTGATCTGTTTGGAAATAAGTTACGCTCCTTGTCCATTACTGTATTATACATACAGGTCGATACTGCAGTAGAAAAGCAGGCGGGGTTTCAATCATTATCATCATTATGCATTTATGGCTTATGGCTAGTATCGAGGCGTCGTATTTGATTGACCAAGAGCAAGGACGCAAGAAACAAACGAAACAGCTGTCATATGAAATATAGACAAGAAAACTTCATATGTAAGTCCTTTTCATTTCAGTGAGAGATTGTAAGGTAAGATAAGATCTTGATACATTATGCGATAGAACGTAGGAAAACCCCCTCACCACAATAGTTTGGGCCTCCTGTGCCCAGACATACCATAAAAGCTCTATTTGGCTCCTAGACTCACGAAATAGTCCCAGTTATCGCAACAACAACAACAACAACAACAACAATGTCAACAACAACAACAACAACATATTTTTTGCTCAAATTGGGACTTATGGACTTTCACATCAAAAAGTGGGACGAAAAGAAACAAAGGGGGCAGCGATTTTTCTTTTCACGTCGAAATGCGGTTAGTTCGTAGTCATGGTAACTTTTCGGTTGGAAATTTTTGTTCAGCTGTGGTGAGCGCACAGGAGCTAAGTGGCCTTCAAAATGAGGATTCTTGGATTGAGGAAACATTCATCTGGATACTTGTGGCTTTTGTTCATTGCTAACGTCACTCAAAACTTGAATTTTGAGGTGTTTTATTATCCAAGGAATGAGCCGACCAGTTAGGCCCATCCGCCATTGCCTGGAGCACTCGGCTTTTCGTACCACTCAAATATTTTGATATGAAAGATGTATAAAAAAGAAAAATCTAAACAGTTGCTGTTAGAAATCTTTCCCCATGACATTCAGGACAGGAAGTAACTAGCTTACTGTTCCACCTCTGGATTAGATTCACAAATTCAAGTGGGTGATGTATAAATTTGGCCATTTATTTTAGACAAATTATTCGTGGTACAAATTTGAAAATAGCCTTAAATAACGGACTCATCATATCAAACCCATAAACGCAACAAAAACACCGAAATCAGTAGAAAGAAAACTGTTAACTCCTGTAAAAGAAACAACAACCAAAAGAAACCTGTAACAAGAGAAAAACTGTTAAATCCTGTAAGAGAAAACCGAATTAATCTTAAAACCTGAAAGGAAAGAAATAAGTTAGTAACTCACCAGTAATCACGAATAACTGCTGTAAAGATGAGTGATTTCACGTTGATCTTTGTCATCAACCGTAATTCATTTTTATTTCAAAATCCCTTTCAAACTAACTGATGCTATTGTTACAAAAACCATCTTCATTGTCTGCAAAATACCTCAAGCTAAAGAAATGTGTCAAAAGAGAACCCGTTTACTCACCTGTTTTTCAGTAAGTTCCATTTCATTTCGTTTTACATGATCTTTCACGCCCGCTTCATCATGACAACGAAAAGCACTCAAGAAATCTCTTATCAATGCCTCACGGCTCAATTTGAATAGTCTGTACGTTGCCAAAAATAAAGCCTGAAAAGCAAAGTGTAAATTGCGATATCTATCGAATTATGGAGATATAATTTGAACGTCGATAAGCATGATTACTTCTTTTTGGTAAGAGCAGAGCTCAAGTTAACTTTGATGCGTTTTCTCGATACTGTGAAAGTAAGGATTACACTCAATGACACGCGAGCATTATTTGCGCAGAAAAGTCAAAGAAGTACAAAACCACTTATTTCCATTTGGCGAGATCTATACATGAAACGCCAAGAATTTTGGACGTTAATATTGTTGGGCATTTCATGCATCCAAAAGTTTAATGCGAAATACATTGCAGTCCGAAATATATAGTGAGCGAAATTTTGGCAGCATAGAAAAATCACAGCAAAAAAGTTCCACTGTTTGAAAACGTAATGTTTGCTCAAAAAACGTTTTGCATTGAAAAGGAATGTTGTGAAAGTGGTTATTAGAGAAAAATATTATATTTTCTTCAATTAAATCAATCTTAGCAATCATTCTCACAATCTTCAACAATAATCAATGGTGGAAACTTCTAATCAAGAACCCTTAAAATAAATGAAGCACGTTCTATAAATGTATGGCATTGTAGTATGAAATTAGCAAAAGTAAACTGCAAATATATCGGTTTTAGTTGTCCGAAATTTCTGTAAATGTGAGGAGCTGAACTATTTCTACTGTTAATTGGACTAAAATATTAGAACGCTGCATGTCATGGTTCTTATGACCTAACGTTAAATGTTTACATAAGCGGAAGAGTACTCAGCTTAATTAGTACATTAATGCAAAAAAAATTTCTGTCACTAAATAACAATTTAAGCAAAAAGTCAGTCATATTTTCTTACCTTATTTTGAAACAAATGACATGTCAAAGCTGAGGACAAAAACTCATTATAAAAAGTCATACATTTCTCTGTCAATTATGACGGTGTATTTCGACCTGCTTGTTGATTCTCTTTTTTCCGTAGGCAACTAAAAATATTAGAAAATAAATGTGAATTACGTACCTTAATGATTTCCAGGATGCCAATGCTGTATGAAATGGACAGAATCAACGCCTGAGCCCAAAGAACAATGGTATTCCGCGGAAAACTATCGTAGAGAGAAATATTAAAATGTTGTTAGTGTTGGGTTTATTTTGTCCTTACAGGAGGTATAACTACAGTAAAAGCCCGACACTTCTGAAAAAAACTTACGAGAAACAACTGCTAGTCGTTTTCCAAAAATTCTTAAAAAACACAATATTCAGAAAGCTTTTTTGCACAATATAAAACCCTATAGCTAGGCAACAAATACAGTAAATCCCCGCATATAAGAACCAACAAATATAGGAACCTAGATGCTGTTTTTCCCAAATTATTTACCTTGTAATTAAGAACCTGTTTCAGTTTGAAGAAAATATGTTTTTATTGCAGGGGTAGCAAAAGTGATTCTGGATTGTCGTTATTTAGTTCATGTTTGTCCCAGTTGGCTATAAACGTTTGAATCTCCTCCCCTGTTGTTTGTAAGCTTAGAATTGGGTATTAGGTACATAATTACTTTACCAAAACAAATAACAAGGCTGGACATCTTTGGTGAAGATTCTAAAACAGCCTACGCAAGGTACTCTTCAAATAAGAAGCGTTATACCTTGAAATTGGTCTTGGTACCTTTAGAATAAGAACCTATTTCAGTCTGGCTCTCTAAAAAGTGGGCTCTTATATGCGGGGATTTACTGTACTTCATATGGTGCCATTTATACTTTATAGAGGGACAAGATCCTAGGTCATCTAGTTCCCTCTATAAATGGCACTTACAATATATTTCACTGCATTGCCACAATTGCAAACGCAAGGACAGGAGCAAACAAACAAAAAAACAAACAAACAAACAAAAGAAAAAAACAAAGGAACTGAAGACGAAACAAATCAACAGATAAAAAGAACGAGCAGAACAGAACAAAAACTAAATGAAGGGATAGCTGAATTCAGTCAAACAGTTTTATCGCTTTATTAAATGGTATTGTACCGAGTGAGCCAAAAAAAAGTTCCCACTTTCGAAAATTCGCAGCACCACAAGTAGTTCATGGATTTGAATGATTCAAATTCTAGTTAAAAGCCAAAAGATCAAAGCATTTTTGTGATTTTTCTCGTCTTCTTACGGGCACTGCAAATATACCGGGTGCGCCAAAATAAACTATGCACGCTTGGCAGGCCACAATAAATCGTACACTGGACCGATTTTGAAGATTTATGACTTAATCGCTGGCAGAAAGCCTGAATTTTTTGCAACTGGGATTTTTTGCATATTTTCTCATTTTCATTTTTTAGAGCTAGAAGCGAGTTTCCTAAAATTTTAGTTTTCGAAAACACCGAAAACGATAAAAAAACATCGATCAATTTTTCTAAAGAATCGACATGAATGGACAAAGATAGAACTTGTTCGTGGTGACTTGCGATTTAGAAATCGACCAATTGTAATCTGCTGTACGAGAGTTTGTACTAAGCCCCTAAATCACCCTGAAAACTTTTTCTCGTTGTTCATTCATGATGAATCTTTTTCATTCATGTCGACGCTTTTTAATCGTTTTCAATGTTTTCGAAAACGAACATTTTAAGGATTTCGCTTCTAGCTCTAAAAGCAGAAAACTGAAAAATATGCAAAAAGTCCTCAACATCGGTCCAGTGTACGATTTATTGTGGCCTGGCAAACGTGCATAGTTTATTTTGGCACACCCGGTAGGTAAATTCAACATTACAAAAATTTCATGTTTTCAAAATAACTGAAAAAGGGCCAAAAAACTTCATCAAATCGTTAGGACTCTCCTCACACAGAACGAGACACAAAGGCGTTTCCCCTCTCTCAAGAGTAGTAAGACAAACAGACACTAAAGATTTTCAATCAGATGGCAATAAATGTGCAGATGATATCTCTCACCCATGAGAAATTGCTTTTTCTCTGTTGTTCTGAGCGAGGAGTCCTTTATGATTTGATCAATTATTTTAGGCCTTTTTCAGTCATTTTGCAACCACAGAGTTTTTCTAAATTTGAATTTACTAATTTTTGTAATGCTTGTAACAAAGTGAGAAAAATCACAAAAATACTTCGATCTTCTGGCTATCAAGCAAATATTGATTCATTCCAAGCCATCCAGTACTCTTGATGCTGTGAATTTTCAAAAGTGGGAACTTTTTTCTGGTTCCCCCAGTAGTCTCCAGAAAGCTACTTTAAAGAATTGATTTCAATTAACCAATCCATCTCTTTTTCACGAAATAACAAGCTCTATATGATGTAGAGGGCTCTGTCCTCGATTAGTTTACCTATCGAGAGAGCTCCTCCTTTAAGTAATTCCCTCCATACAATTTAGCTTGTTTCTCTGTTTGTATTTGTAACTTGTATTAATTTTCCGTTATCAATGTATTAATTGTCAGTAATATTGTCTTATTTTCTTGTAGTTTAGTTTTTTGTTGGTATAGTTAATAATGAAATTGTATGTAATGGAATTTAAAATAGATGAAACTGAAACTGTATGAGTAACCATAGCCGTTTATTTCTGGATTCAAAAAGGCCGTTCAATGTCTGTTGAACCTTCAAAATACACATATAAGCTATTCCTTGAAATGAAATCATATGGTTTACTCAATTCTGAAGATGTTACTACAGTAGAATCATAGCTCAAAGAAATGCGCAAAAAATTAAAAATACCTTATTCCATAGAGCAATGTAAGGTATATGGCAACCGCTGACAGCAGCAAGCAAAATCCAGTCAGCAGATAGCCACACCAGTGAGGGAGAGAGATTCCAAAGCGTGAATTGCTACCTGAATAGTAAGAACATGTTATTGCAGGGGGATCCTCTCTTAAATAAATGCCAAGCAAAACAAACGATTACTATATGGGATTCGACAAGAAACTGCTGTGTGAGGGCGAATGCACCTAACGTTTTCGAAAAACGTTCAGAGCTAAACATGCTTTATTTACCAGTTTTTAAATTATTTAAATCATGACCAAGGCCTCAGGTAGGATGGCAATCTGCATGGGTTTGAATTCTTGAGACAATGTAAAGTCATGATAAATTTCTCCGTTGCTTGATTGCACGATGATACCCGTATACTCTACAATTGTCAGTCTAATATTTTAGTAGCTTAGCCAAGGCCGTATTTTGCTTCGCGATGACAAAGGATAGCGTTTCTAACCATAATCTTGGCATTACTCATATTTCCAAACGGACATTCTTGTTTCATCGCACGAAAATTCGAAGGAGATAGGCTTTCAGGTAAGAGAAAAAATTATTGATCAAATAACCTGGTGTTCTTCTCAAGGAACACAAAAAGCTTTTACGTTTAAAAAATTCTCAACTTAAAATTCAATATTTCAGCAAGTTCCTTCACAGGGGGTCCAAGAGTGCCAGTAAAGACTGTAGTTTTGGTTTGTTTGGTTCCCTGTGATCCAGATTATGAAAACAACAGCTGCCTCATTTGATACATATTATAATTTGCAGGAAACGATACGAAGGCACTGCTTAAAACTTCTGTTTGACTTCTATTGACAGCCCTTTGGATCTAAATGTTTGGCCTATTTCAGTGAGAATGAGATAGTTCGCTAATTCAGCAGTTGATTATGGTTTCAAAGACTGAGCATGACTCAACATTGTTCCGTTAAATATTCAGTAAAAAATTCTTGAGTACAATGGTGTTCCTACCTTCTTGAACAATATTGTTTTGTCGCAAATAGTTGTCTTCATCGTCACACTAGAATGCAAATATCTATGTAGTTACGGTCATGATTCGTAATTCCTCAAAAAAAACTCACACATTCTACTTACAAACTACAGTGGATTATTGAGGTACGCAATCATTTGCGGTGGGCGGGGGTAAGACTGTTGTCTTTGATCAACATTTTTATTAACGTTTCAGGACAAAGCAAGACTGTCATAGGATGGTCAAAATTATACATTACATTCTTGATACTTTCAATTTCCTTGGCAGTTTTTCCAAGTGCTGGACTTTCGTCGTCATTGTACCGTCCAGTTGCGATTTGATGATACAAAACTGGTGGAAGTCTATGATATACAAGGGCTAGACCAATGGCATGGTTTGGTGTGGAACTTACAGTCCCCTTCATTTCTTTTGACCGTTTGTATGTCTTTTTGTCCCTGTATTGCTTTATTTTTCTGCTTTGTTTTTAAAGTTGTATTTGTAAAATTGTAAGTACCGTTCTTGGTGGAGGCCAGATGACCTTGTGTTTTCCTACGCCGAGAGCGGTACAGTATTTACGCATTTAGATTTGTTAGTCTTAATTTATTATGAATAGAAAAAAGATTCCTTGGGCATTAAAAACACAATTTCAAAGTCAGAAAGCAGGCTCAATATGAATCGCCAATGTGATTTACGTCAATAGGATGCTAGCAAATGTACTGGGTGCGCCAAAAAAGACTCACTTTTTGTCAATTTGTTAGAGGTAAGTCGAAAAGATAAAATTCTAGCTTCATTTCCAGTGCTCATAGAAATGCAAGACAAATTAGAAAAATACCCCAATCTGTCAGCTATCAAGAAAGATTCGTTTCAGTACAAGCCATCAAGTGCTCTTAGAATGTTCAAAAGGGGAAACCTTTCTCAGGCTCACCCAATAATATCAAATCAAAATTCAAAAGAGAAATCGCTTGGTACCAGTCCTAATTTAATCGAAACACTTCCCACCCCTACCCTGAACCTGCGGCAAAATTGGGTTAAAGGCAGTTTTTCATGTATCTGATTGGCTGCAAAAAATTAAGAGCTTAACACAACAGACTTCTTTGTAAGTCTGTGCATTTAAAATAAAGGATGGCTGATCGTATCATTTTCTACGGTCGTAGAAAGTCCTTAGGATCTGTAGACATTCAATTCCCCTATTCATCACCCAATCAGATGCTTCACACACTGCCTTTAAAGGTAGCCTGTCCCCTAGATGAATTGAAATGAGATGATAAAGAGCCCCACAAGAGATCCCATTGCTTTCTCCACAAGTGTGCGATAATCTGCTTATCTACAGAAATAAAGTTCATAGAGACTCATTGATGCATGAATTTAGCTCCAGTGAAAATAATCTTAGAATAATAACGGACGCCGTTAAGCACATTTATGCAACAATAAAACATTACCAGAACGTTCTGTGATGAGTATGTTTCGGTACTAACTTCCATGAAGAAGAATGCTCCATTAACGTGACCCATTTCTGAAACGAAGACAAAATAACGAAATCATAAAAGATATATACCAGTACTGTGAATAACATTTGCAACATGAAAATATACAACAACACCGAAATAAAACACCCTTCGTAAATCTAAGACGGTCTCAAAAAATACTTGGTGAGGGATAAAAATATTCACCTTGTCCTTTTTCAGGAACTATTTTATTCTCTGATGTTTCCTCTGCATGGTTATCCTTCTTCAATTTGCCCCTGGGAATGCGCTAAAGTGAAAAAATAAAGTATATTTGCTTTGAAATCACAAACTATACAGGGTGAGTAAATAAAAAGGCACGGCGTTTGAAAAAATGCTGCTCCCTGAATATCAAAGCAATTATATTGAAAACTGTCTTGTTTTATTCCCGATAAAAACGAGTGAAAACAGTGAGGAAAATTTCCTTTGTTTTCCTTCCTAGCAATAATGACACTTATGTGCATTCATGCATTTTGTCCTCTTGGGAGAATGGAATCCCCCTGAATAAGTTATTGATACTAAGAGGAAGAAGGAAGATTTTTCCTTTCTCCAAGAGGGTTCAGTAATTTACCCGGCTTTGATCGGCTGTTCCTTCCCGTGGATATGGGGAGCATACGTACTAAAGCGTGCTCAAGTCATCGTTGTTAGGTAAACATATAATGGGAACTTGCTCGTGATCTTAGAACGTTTTTAAGGTTTCTCGAAGGGACCTTTTTTAGAAGAGCCCTGGCAAAGTCTGAACGGAGTGACCGATTTCAGCCAGGAAACATTCTAAAAATAATTGAACATGCTATAGCCACTCAATCAGATATTTCAGAATATCACTACTTACATATTCAGGGAGTAGCCTTTCAAACACCGGGTCTTTTTTTGACTCACCCGGTACAAATCTGGACATGCCCTTTTGAAATGAAGTTATTAATCTTAATCATTTACCTCAATCATGTATCAGTTCACCTAATCATAAGTTTGGACTGGTCTAGTTTAGTCACACTCTGATGATACCATAGGTTTGAAAGGCCTCAGTGTGCCAATTACGGAGACGTTTTCGTTTCTTGCATCTGCAATTTTTATACCATTGATATAAAACGAATGTAAGAATGCAAATCAGTTTATGAATATGGTAGCAACCATTATTCAATGCACTGCTTACAATTTCTTGGAATTCATCAAAAAGTAGCCTAGTGGTGCTGAAAAGCAAACGATCTTTAAGAAGTCTATGGATCAAGAATCATAAAACTTAATTATTCACATTTTCGAGAAAGGAAAAGAAATTTCGATCAGAAGGCACGCAGAGGTAAAGATACAAGCTTTGCTTTTCCAAGTTATTTCTTAAACGAATACTCACTGAACAGTTTCTGAACAACAGCTCTGCCAAAAGCTGTATTGGAAAAATGATGGACATCATCACGATACTGATCATTATTGAAATCCAGTTAATGTCCCAAATCCCAAGTATTTCTACATTCTGAAACAAGAACAGGAAATAAGTAGTTCATTGCGCATACAGGCTAAAGAAGTCCCCGACGCACCCATTGTTCCAATAGCTATACAATGACACGGCACGTGTCAAAGTTGTCAAATGATATGCGGTTATTAAACGATTACGAGGTCCATGCTGGAAAATATTTGGACCGCAGTTTGACGTACAGACCGAACGCAGTGAGGTCCGTACAATGAACTAAGGTCCAAATATTTTCCAGCATGGATCGAGTAATCGTTTAATAAAGGCTTTATTATATGGCAGAACCTTTTGAGAACGTTGTTTATAGTATCGTACTTTTCTGTTGTGTCTTTGATCCTTTGCATCACTGTAGTTGCTCGTTGCAACGTTAACTACATTGGCATTTTCTTCGTGTATAATTGCAAGTTCGTCTTCAAAGTTTACAGAAAAGAAATTTTCGATGAATAAGCTAAACTTTGGCTGACACTTCTTACGGCCTAAGCCTACACAAGAAGCTCCTCCCTTGTTGTTGATTTTGAAGGCAACGCCCGGTCCAATACGGCTTCGAACGAAAAATACGGCTTTTACGGACCGATCAAGAACCAATCAAATTGCTGCGTTGCCGGTCCGAGGAGCCGTATTTTCGAATGCCATATAATAATATAGGGTATATCTTTAACTGGCCCGGGCGAGCTTTTAACCGTATCGATTCCCTCTAAGATGTCTTTGGACAATTTTAACATGTTGCAAAAAACAACATGAAATTACATAAAAATGAAAAACTTGGTAAATGCTTACCTTTAAGTTTGCTCCACTTAGACATGCAGCAGCCAAGAACATCAAGGCCGCAATTGAAGTAAAACCCGCTGTCAGCCTCTGAATGAAGGAGGAAAGAATTAATGATAATATGAATGAACCTGACATTCATCAACTAGTAAACAGTATCAAGGGTAAATCTTAATACAGAGCGATTTGACAGCCTCAACAATAGATTTCACACTTCCAACGCAGCCGACCAAATGCTCTGCTCTCTCTGTTTATTTTGATTTGACTGGATGCATTCAGAGGTGTGACGTCTATCCCTTCAGAAAGGCAAATCGCTTTGTCTTGTCAGGAACCTGAATATTTTGTCTTACAAAATTCCACTTTGCTGTATACATTATTTTGAAAATGGCCTAAGAATATTCCCCTTTCGATAGAAATTTTAAGGAAAATGTGCAAAATTCTACGGAATCTACAGGGTGAGCAGACGGATTATGTGGTCATAGTTATCGCTATTGAAAGGCTGCCGGATGCTCCTAACCATTATGAGCGGTCTCAGTTTGGTGTAGTGGTGTCGTTTTGGATAGCGATTACTGGGACTCGTCGTAATCAGTCTATCGGGTGAGTATGCTAAAATGTAAGTCTAACTTGACTTTCAGGTCAAGTGTTGGAATGTAAGCAACATCCAGATGCCCAAAAAGTTTAAAATTAAAAGTATCGGGCTGTATGTGACTATCGTCAGTGGACATTTTCAGTGAGCTTCATCGGTTAAGAAATGTAAGTATATGAAGAGCGATAAGAATATCAACTATGATCAGATCAAGAAGGGTTAATTCTGTAAAACAAAAGATTCAGGTTTTGAAAACAAAGGGATTTGACTTTCTGAAGAACAGATTTCTGAAGAAAGAACCTCTAAGTGCACTAAATCACATCAAAATAAAAAGAGAACGGAAAACGTTAGTGTCGTCAGCTGCGTTGAAGGTGTGAAATCCATTCTTGAGGCTGCCAAATCACCTTGTCTTAAACAGCACAGTATCATTTGTTTACCAACTTCATCCTTCCTTATCTGACCAATATTGAAGTATTCTTCGACAAATTCGTTGAAGCGATTGTCGGGTCTCAAAAGTTCACTTGTGTTCTGCCTCTGAGTACAAATTCAGTGGCCTATTTTTGGGAGTGGGGTGAGTGGCGGAGCGGCTTATACAGTTTCCGTCAGGTGACTGAAGTTAAGCTCGGTCGAGTGAGGTCAAACTCCGATGAGTGACCTCTCGGAGGCCTGACCTCGCAACCCAGCTTTGGAATTGAGACTATTGGAGCTTTGGAAATGAGACTATATCCTTCCTTGGAAACAGACTTTGGTCCACTTTGCCAAATGCAGTGAAACAAGCAAGTACACTTCCTGTCTTTAAAAACCTGATTAGATGTTGGAAGGGCGAGAACTGCAACTGTAGGCTATGCAAGACATACATTACGCAGGTTGGGTATCTAACATGATATTCATAATTATGTTATTATGTTCAATCTAATGTCTTTAACGGTTGTGTAAATAGGACTTTTTTCCCCATATATTTCATTTTATATGTTTGCTAAATAGTAGGCCTAAATTAGCAGTAATTTTGCTATCTCGTGTCGTTTAAGCCCACTTTAAAGAAAGATTAAAAAACTCACTTCGCCGTCATTCGGAAGGAACGTTAAACTAGGATACGGCATGCATGGTGGGCCTGAATTAGCTTGAAATACCTAGAAAAACCGCCAGCCCACTTGAAATGAATTACTCAAAAAAGGCTGATTTCCTTTCATTCGAATTTTCCCAGCGGACTGGAAATCTACTGTTTATGAGAGAGAATTCTAAATTCTGTCCGCTGGGAAAATTCGACTGAGTGGAAACAAGCCTTTAGACAAAGTCTGTAAAAACTTTCGTGAATATTTCTGGGAGAGGTGACAATTTTTCCTCCTTGATATGATTTGCATTTTTGGTCAATCTATTCATTCGAGACCATAGCCAGGAAATTGTTTTGCGTTTGAAACTAAGACTTTAGTTATGGCAATAAACTAATTAATATTAAACAAACCTGAATGTGACTGTAATTGCTTCGGTCGGGTCTCGTGAAAATTGAAATCCACGAATGGTAGTCGAGAAATCCTTCAAAGATAACCTAGATGAAAAAGGATCAGACTTGTTCAATGCTGAAATGTGCCACTTTTTATGTTTCATTCATCAGGCAGAATTTTACTATCCAATTACAAAATCCTAAATTCCACAACTAATTCCAACTTGACCAAACAAACCCCCTTCACCCTAAACAGCAAACTTTACCCTTTTAAATTCAATGAGTTTATATTCGCATAAGTCATGGTAAACCCAATCTGAGCATGGCGTGCACAAAATGCCTCAGCAAAAGAGTTTGGATAACTTAAGGTAGCAGGTATTAAAGCAGGCTCCCAAACTAAATTACATGGCAAACATCTAAGTCATCACAGCCTTCTATAATTCTTAAAATGCATTTTCTTGCAAAATCGAAACATTTCCACAAGCCACTCAATTCGTCCTTGATTATGACTCTTTTAATGAGGAGCTGTTGTTGTTGTTGTTCTTGTTGTAAATTTATTTTACATCGATTATAAATAATAATCCAGTCTACTACATACACATGTACAAGTAAACTAATCAAAAACGATAGGTACATTAATTAATCAAAATCATTAGAATAAGCTTTTTGAGGTAGCAAACCTGCAGGTTGTATATCAATGGCACCATCTTCGCTGGCAGTTCACAATCAACCTGCAATTCATAATAACATAAATATCAAATCGATAGTTATACTTTTGTTCATTTCATCCCTCTTCGGTCTTCTGGAAACTATGGGAATAGCTAAACGATCTACATTATTGGATACGGCATCAACAAATCTCCATCTCTTCAAGATTGAAATTCTCTATTTTTTGCTAACTTATACCGGGTGAGCCAGAAAAAAGTTCCCACTTTTGAAAATTCATAGTATCAACAGCACTGGATGGATTGGAATGAATCAAAATTTGCTTGACACTCAAAAGATCGAAGTATTATCGTGCTTTTTCTCGCCTTCTTATGAGCACTTAAAAAATTAGTAAATTCAAGTTTTGAAAAACTTTGTGGTTGCAAAATGACTGAAAAAGGCCTAAAGTACTTTATCAAATCATGAGGGACTCCTCACTCAGAAAAACAGAGAAAATGCAATTTTCATGGGTGAGAGAGATTGTCTTTACATTTATTGCCATGGGTTTGAAAATCTTTAGTATCTGTTTGAGAATCTGTCTTATTACTCTTGAGAGAGGTGAAACGCCCGTGCATAGTGTTCTGTGTGAGGAGAGTTCTAACGATTTGATCACGTGTTTTAGCCCCTTTCTCAGTCATTTTGCAAACCTAAACTTTTTTTAAATTTTCCTATATTTGCAATGCTTGTAAGAAGACAAGAAAAATCACAAAAATACTTTGATCTTTCGGCTTTTAACTAGAATTTGAATCATTCAAATCCATGAAGTATTTGAGGTGCTACGAATTTTCGAAAGTGGGAACTTTTTCTACCTCACCCGGTATATACTGAAAACTATGTGCAACGTACACATGTGGCATGGGTATGGCGTCATAAGAAGGATATGTGGGTCAACAAAAACTCGGCGGCACACCCAAGTAAAAAATTGGTGAACCCTCTAAGGTCTTATATCATGATATATTAAACTGAGGGACATATAACTCCATCAAATTCCCATATGCCTATGGCAAAAATCTCTTTGCTTTAAAAAAAATCCCAAAAATCACTGGAAATAATTTTGCTTGAAAGATTTGTACATCTGTTTTTTGAAAAGTGACAAACAATTCCTATCAAACATTAAAAATTAATAAGTCACTAACTAATGTAGAGTTACTCCATTCATATTTTCAGACAAAACTATATGAAATGCTCGTTTTGTCGTCCCTTCACAAGGCATCCATACTACAGGCAACCTTTAATTTTCCTCTTAACGTTTCTCTTTCCAAAAAAGGGGCTCACTGAAATTTCTTTGAAATATCCATCATAATTCAAAGCACAAAATTTAACGGTGCAGTTTTAACGATCAAGAATATCTTTGCAGCTACCTTCGTATTCTCCGTTATTGCAAGCCAGTTATTCCAATGAAAGTACCTGGCAATGAATAAAGTTTTCCTTTAATAACCAATTCACCAGTGACGCAAAAAAGCTTCACAAGCTAGATTATACCGTTTGAATAATACATAAAAGCATGCGAGAACCTCGATGCCTACAGTTTCGCTTCTGAAATAGATAAAAGATGCAAGGCATCCAGATTAATGTCAGACTTTGTTCCTTTACTTTGTCATTTACTCACGTCCATCTTAACAACCTCTTTTAGAATGCAACGCGAGTAAACTAGAATGCATGCTATGCAGCTTTGATTATTTATATTTGCGACTTGACTAGTCAGATGGAGAAACTCCATTGCTTGCGATGGATAATCACATAGTGCTGGTGTGTCACTCAAAACAACGTGTGTCATTGTAACAAAATCTGTTCTGTTTATTCCAAAAAATTTAAGGAATTAACAAAGATAGTTTTACTGTTGGTCCAAACAATCTACGAAATGTTCATTCCAACGTTAATTAATAAAAATGCCAACATGATTTCTTAATTTCTTACCATCTTTTCTCTGTTTGACAATCAACAATAGTCATTTGTTTGAGAAACCAATCAGGTGCTGTTCCTCCATTGTCATGCCACAGTCGGATCTTCTTTATGTCACCAAGACTATCTGGGAAGCTAAACATGCAAAGATAAATTTCAATTGTAGAATTCAAATCATGCCACAAGAAAATAAAAGTCTTTTCAGAGTAAGGAACTCCTGATCACGGAGAATAGGTACATTTCAATGAATCAGCTAAATGCAGCATAGGGTTCAAGTCTTTAGAAAAGCAGTGTAAAATTGCGTTTCCTTTTTCTTTGCATTGAGAACTGCAAGTAGTTTGCTGTAATTCTGCAATGGGAATTTTTCGATATCTTCATTAGTTTCAAAACGGCGACAATTTATGTCATTGTAGCTGTAATGTCATTAAATTTCTAAATCGTAAACTAGAAGAGTGACAGATTTCTGCTTGCCACCATATTGTAGACCCTCAAAAACTATTGTTTGCCTCATGATTGTATCATTTTTCCTCTAACAATTTAGAATTTACGTTTATCAAAATTTTTCATGAATCCTTTCGTGAAACCTTTCACTGAAAGGAATGATGCTTCCATTTTAAAAATGATCAAATATCAAACAATTTCCAAAGTAAAATGAAAGCCTCATTCCATAAGGACCCTCAAGTTACGCTCCTCTCATTGAGTTGAATTTTTGTGGTTAATGGTTGTTGTTGTCGCTCCACTGAGGTTGTAGTTGTAGTTGTAGTTGTAGTTGTAGTTGTAGTTTTAGTTGTAGTTTTAGTTGTAGTTTTAGTTGTAGTTGTAGCGTTATCAGTTCAAGCAAAAAGCGAAACTACGAGTACGACATTTAATCGACTCCAGTAGCATGATAGCAAAGTACCCGAAGTTCCTCTAAAGGGGCAGTTAGACGCGAAACGCGGGTAGCAGATACTGCGTGGCACAATCCATTTCGTATAGGCCTAAATACCAAAACATGTTTACTGTACCTCTTTGTTCGCTGTAATTCTGACGAAATTAATTGAACAATTAATCCAGTAGTGTTTGAGAAGGTTCTATTCACCTTTTGGTTTCACCAAGCATCATAAATCTGACTCAAAACCATATTCTTTGGTTAGCTTCTTGCCCACTCCAACTTGTAGATTATCTCTTCGCAGCTTAAAGCTGCTTCAGCAAGATTGCTGTTTATGACTTTCAGGAATTTGTGACAAACGAAATAACTTCGCAAATACATGAAATCGACATGGACGAACAATATCTGTCAATAAAAATTTGACGAGATTGTCAAGAGCAACGTCGATGGAGATGGACTGAAATATGCGATAATCCCATTCAAAATCTCCATTGACGAGTCAATGCTAGGCCTAAGCACTTTTCATAGAAATACAATGAAAATTCCAGCGCAGCGTCACGTCTAACTGTCCCTTTAAAGCCATTCAATTTAAAAAAATGTATATATATAATTTTACACCGCCTTTTTTAAAGATCGGAACCCTATGCTTTCACAAAACACACACCTCATAATGATACAGTCAGTAGCTCCTCGTCCAAATAAAGAAGCATCATGACATGTGAGCTCACGAATCTGGGAATGTCCTTCTTTGCCGTGCACCACCATAGAAACCTATCAACGTGAACAGAGAATCACTTTAAAGAGTGAAAATGATTGGAATAACGGTTTAGTTTCTTGGCATGGCAAAGACCCAGCGAGAAAACTGTGTCTAGAATCAAACATAATATCTTGACAAAGAATATATTCATGCATTGAATCATAGTGAAATATATTCGCTCAGAGCATAAAAATCAAGTGACCAAATTTTTAAAAAGGCTGGCATACATGGTCAATTTTCAACAAACTTGTACCACATTTTTGGTGGTCACTTTCTATGAACATGAACATTGTGTATGGAGAAGAACAAGTTACGGCGGGGGAAGTCTAAAGTATGCCGACAGCATACATAACAAAGCCACGTAACAGGGTCTGAATCTCAGTTTCGACGTCTTTTGAAATGATGTGGTCACATACATATCTTTTAACTTAGTTGAGTTGGAAAATTTTGGACGGCCAATCAAAGCAATTAATAAAGAATCTCCTGCCAAGCATGTTTTATCGGGCCCATATACACAAACTGAGAGACTTATACAGGGTGTCCCAAAAAAATTGTTCGACGTTTGATTAAATACTAAAAAATAACGAAATACTGAACGGACTCCATGGTAAGAATACCATATTGCTGAGATTCTTAATCAATTTTAGACACCAGGAGATAGCAAATCGGCTAAATATTCACGCAGTTACGAGCTTTCGAAGTTCAAGTTTGTGCGAAAGCTGAAACCAGACGCCCCTAAATTGCATATTTTTTGTGAAAGTAGAATCTCGTTTATTCAAAGCAAATCAAATGGAATTTTAAAAGCACTTTCGATAAACTAGCTTTCTATAACATTGAATTAAGGTTATGGGGGCTTGGAGGAATCCTGTTGAGCACAATTTGGAATTGCCCGGTCTCTCATTGATTCAGTTTTCATTCCACGTTTTCAGATACTTGCATTCTTAAGTAAATTTTGGCAATGGTTACAAGAATTAAATAACTTTTGAAGTCCTATTTGGTTTGCTCTGATATCGACCAGAGGTAAAACATTGGACAGTCTTCTTTTACCTCAATTTTAGGATGTCTTGCTGAAAGCAAGTCAGTTAAGGGTGTCTGGTTTCACCTTTCGCACAAACTTTAACTTCAAAAGCGTTGTAACTCCATGAATTCTTAGCGGATTCGCAAGATTCTGGTGTCTAAAATTAATTTAAAATCTAAAGAACAGGGTTATCTGACCAGCAGCCTGTAAATTGTATCGTTATTTTTTATCATTTAATCAAATGTCGAACTTTTTTTCTGGGACACCTTATACAATAATCACACAAAGTCGAAGTAACTGTTTTGTCAATTGATTCGTTTACGCTAGCCTTTCAAGCTTGTCGACAATTAACAGAAACTGCATGGCATTATTACATAAGGAACAAGCACTCACTCTTGCAGTTGTTCCAGCGTTTACCGAATTTCCTGTCTCTACAATGACCAAATACCTGTGTTGAAGAAGAATAGTAAAATATCAGCTGTGCATACGTGTGGCTATAATACTTAAATATAAACAACGTATTTATGATAGCGACTAGAGAATAACGACTGAACGGTACTTACTGATTATGGAAACAAGGACAGATTTTGTAACACAATAGCATGAGTTGCTTTTGTTGACACATGAATTCAAAGCGATTAGCGATCGCAGACAAAGGAAATTCCCCAAACCAGTAATTCAAAACAAACAAAAGCTGCACATTTTTCTCTGAAACCCAGGTAGCTAGCACGCTCGTTGTGCATTCCAGAAATTGTTCTCAAGAGCAAACATGAGTATATATCACAAGAAGAAGGATATATCTACACATCTACCTCAGGCATTTCATTTCTTTGGTTCAAATGCTGAGCAGTACGTGTTTTAATTACACCCAAAAATAAGAGAATTGAATCGCCTCTCAATCGGCTTTTGAACCAAACATATTAAATGTCAGAGGCAGATGTGTAGATATATCCCACTTTTTGTAATATATGCTCATGTTTGCTCTGAAGAACAATTTCTGGAATGCACAATGAGCGCGCTAGCTACCTGGGTTTGTTTTGAATTACTGGTTATGGGAATTTCCTTTGTCTAGCCACAATCGCTTTAAAATGAGGTGTCAATCAAAGCAACTGATGATATTGTATTACAAAATCTGTCCTTGCTGATTTCGGATTATTCCCTTAATGTCCATTGGCTTATATGAATAGTTCAGCTTATATGCCGAGCTCATATTCAGCGTAAGTTAGGTTTTATTCCTTTCGTGAATAAAAGTTCAGAGCGCTTTGGGACTTCAGAAATCAAAATTAAAAGCAAATCATCAAGCACTGGCTATTCATCATTCACCTTGCTGTTGGAAAGAACGACGAGCTGAATTTAGAAAAAGCTTTATGGTTGATACATATAGTTATTCCTATCCTAATATATCATTCCATTCGTGATATATCGACTTGTTTTCCTTCTGTATTTACCTCTCCTGCGAAGGCGCCATTTTGATCCAATTGACATGCCTTCAAGGGCCCTACCGCAATTATGCCACTCAAACGGAAACTCCTCCAAGAGTCCGTTTCATTTTACCACACTTGAGTGGCATAATTACTCCAGGGCCCTTGAGGTCATGTCAATCCGATTAAAATGGCGCCTTCGCAAGGAGAGGTAGACACCACAAGGAAAACAGGTCGATATATCACGAATGGAATGATATATTAGGATAGGAATAACTCGATGTATCAACCATAAAGCTTTTTCTTAATAGTCCTTGCTAATAATGAATTTGATTTTGGCCACGATCGTTAACAGTTTGGAGAATATGGCCATTTGATGTAAAATGGTACCAAAGTTAACGTGCTGTATACACCATATTTTCTGTAACAAAAAGTTGACAACCTAATACCATTCAAATACAATCTTTAAAAAAAGTTTACCCAAATTTTTGGCAGCGTGGTTTAGACAAAATCAATACCGTGTAGACACACCCAGTATCCAAAAGGAGAAAGGGTCTATGAATCAAAGAGCAAAGGCTTGCTACTGCGGTTTCCAGATTTCTGGAACTGAATTTATGCCGCCTTTGTTGAGACATGTTTCCCATATCATTAGAATAGGGATTAACATAATTAATTGGGCAGCCATAGCAAGGTTGATTTCTACGTTTCGTAAACCCCTTATTATCTACAAGTAGGCTATTATCCATATTGTATGTAGAGCCTCCTTTTGGCTATCTGATGTTACTAACATTGTAACAATGTAACAGTTTTTACATACAACTATAACATAACATCCTGAAGAAGTCCTGCAAGGCAGGACGAAATATTGGTAAAATATAAATTCACAGATGTAGCGGGGATGGCTCAGTGGTAGCACGGTTGACTACCAATCTGAAGGTTGGTGGTTCGAGTCCCCGCCCTGCCGAACCTGCTACAAAGTGTGAGGAGAGTCGCCAACTCTCTGTAATTCCAGGCTAAAAGAATCACGAGGTGTGGTCACATCGAGAGGAAGGACCAGGACGCTGCTTCGATAGGCTCAGCTTCTCAGCGTCCTTAAAATTACCTTCGGATGCTAGGTAGAAATGTATACAAAAAAAAATTCACAGACATTTGCTATTGTTTTTCGTCGCGTTGCGGTGTTTCTGCCACGAAAACAAATGAAATTACGCTTCTGCAAAGCGAAACAACGTGACAAATGGCATCGAGAAGAAAGATTACCTGAATAGATCAGCAGGATGGTTATCGGGTAGAACAGCAAAACTCCTCATGCGTCTTCTAGATCTTTCGATGATCCCAAAGTAAACAATCAACAGCAAGTATAAGCCAATCAATGACAAAACTGTCACCAACACAATGTAAGGGTCGTCGACACTAAGAAGAAAAATAGGAATGCTATTGTAATACGTTGAGCATATCTTATGGCAAAATGGAATCCTCGGCAGAATTTTTATGGCAAAAAGATCGCTTGTTCCATTTCCAAAAGGGACCAAATTCACTTGTTGACGAATGTATCATTTGAAAGGATTCTCAAAATATTCTTTGCGACGTCACAACAAAATGATCCATAATTTAAAACAATAACATCAACATGCGGAATCTACATGTAAAATGGGCCTGAAACAACTACAAATGGCAATACAGTCAGCGCAGTTGTACGCAGTATTGTCTTGCCAAGAAACGTTATCGGATTACCTGTGGTTCAATGTAACTTTTTTCAATTAACGGCCTTGTTTGATCGCAATCGGTTCATTTTAGTAGGCTAAATTAAAATAGCTAAATTAGAGCTAATTAAGGCTCCTTTATAAAATTTTACCACTAAAAATGTACAATATATATATTCACTTTTATATTTACAGGATACAGCGGAAGAGCGGAATACCGCGAGCAGCCCCCGGGAGACGGGAGACGCGCCGCACGAGGGAGACCCCGGACGCAGACACCAAACCGCAGTATTTTTGTTTAGATTTACACCAACCAGATACAATAGCAGATTCTATCCCTTCCAATTTGGAACCAGAACTTCACGAACACATGGGAACCAAATGGATCGGATCCATAGCGAAGCCAAACTAACCCGGATAGCACATCCAATGGATCGGATCGGGCCCATCCGTACCAATTTGGAATCGGATCCAAATGGATCCGTTCTCGTGTGCACACGATCTTAAAGGAGAATGGCATCGTAAAAAAATTTTTCGTAAAAGGGCGTTTCCCGCCACTTCACGGGCCCCTAACTCTCAAACGAAAAGAGATATTTCAAAAATGTTTCAGAATTGGAATCTACGTCTAAACTTCCGTTATGTGGCAAAAGATAGTTTTACGCTGCCATTCTCCTTTAACAAAAATTCTAAAAATTATACATACCTTTTGAAGTCGATTAAAGATTGAACAGAAACAGAGTATGGTACATATTCAATCTGTCCACCAAATGCTGTGAGGTGGTTGCAACTGTGAATTCAATGTAAACATTTTCAAATATATAACTAATCAAAAGACAGCAGCGACTACAGAAAAAATGCCTGGGAGTCTGTTATATGCTGTGCCAGTCTACAATCGGTATTGCCAGGCCATGGTAAAATTTGAATTTTCTGAGTATGGTAAATGCCAAACAAGAGCGTTGCACGTTTGTCAGGTATTATCTTGGCAAGAAACTCACAAATTTTGGAGTGAAACTTTTGCCTTGTAGAAGAAAGGCTAACTAATACCCCAGTCACACTTGAAAGTCAAATCAGCTTAACCTAAAACAGGCCACCGAATGTTGAATTCTAACTTGTTGATCCAAAATTCGAAGTCAATTGATTAGTTCAAACTTAGCCTGGTTCAGATAAAGCTAGTTTTATGTTTAGTTTTAGTTTTAGTTGAGATGGGATTTAACATAAAGAAACTTTAGTGAGCTGAATTCGGCAATACAGTTCAAGGAGCAATTTGATCAAAATAAAGTAACACGATCGATTGAATTGGATGCATTTGATGACAAAAATGAGATCGCATGTAAAAAAGTAGCCTATGACTCGCACTGCTCCAGAACTAACAATGCTCCGTTAAAATTTGATCTTGGAAGAGTCTTCTTAGGCCTTTTGCCAATCATTATTGCATATACAAGAAACAATTTGAAGACTCTGCGCTAACCAGCTGCTTCTGCACAGTGAAGCTATACCACAATGCAGTTTGTTCAATCCCATATTGCAATTCTAGAACGTCCACTTGTTCACAAATATATTTTCAGTTTGCACCAGCTATTCTTAGAATGCCAATACGACGTATTGTATTTTTTCAATGACGAGCTTCCTCTGAAATATTATGCACAAGAACACGCTTTTCTTTCTGATATAAGCAAAACAAATCAATGCATCAAGTTCTAACTGAATAAAGCTTTCAACATAGACAAAGTCGTAGAGTCCAAAAATCGATATTTCCCTTTCTACAATTTTCAAAGGGGCCTTTGCAACCTGCATACCATGCACGTGCCGTCAACTTTGGTTGGAAAATGTTGTTTATTTCGCAAAGAATGCATGCAAAGGCTGCTGGTTAGCGCAGAGTCTTTAAGTGGAGTAGAGACCAAACCCATGTGGACATAGTCTGTTTTAGTTAACAGGGCTGAGGAAAGGGTGCCAGGGGATCAAAACCTGGGGCCTATAAATAGACCCTCAGTGCTTTAGATATGTTCTTTAATAAATACGTACTTGGAGATTATGATTCTTCTGCATAATGACCGGCTATTTCCATGATATCAAAATTGTATCTACAGATGAAAATAGCTACTAAAGCAATTCTAGCAACTATGATTTTCAAAACTTTTTCATGGGAGCAGGCCTCTATACCCCCATAGATGAATGTGCCTTCGGCGCACTGTTATCGTTTGCATTGCAAGGGACCAATATTTCTTTCCGACTCGGTGCCCATAAATCCTCTCTGTAGCCCTAGCGGCAACATAGGGCTCAAATCTTTAAAGAGGTCGAAGTAAAATTCTATTATAGTTTTCTTTGAATTAAATGGCTTGGAAGGAACTTAGGCTTTTTTTGCTGTAAATCTGCCGTGGAAATTTATTGATATCTTGATTAGCTTCAGAATGGCAACATTTATTAAATATATCGATCTTCTATCGATTTCTGCTTTTCACCATATTGTAGGCCTTCATAAACTATGATTTTCTTGAAGGTTATATTATTTTTCCTCTATTGGTTTAGGATTCACGATGATTCAAATGTTTTCGAAATTTTTCAACAATTTTTCAAAAATCATTAAATTGCCGCCATTTTGAAAAAATCAAGATATCAAACAATTTCCGCGGCAGATTTACAGCAAAGTACTATAAGCTCCTTTCAAGCCATTCAATTCAAAGAAAAATGGAATAGAATTTTACACCCACCTTTTTAAAGATTTGAAAGATTTGAGCCCTAATCTAATCGTTCATACCTGCAAACAATTTCACTTGGAGTTGATTCTGGAGAGGCGACACATCCTTGATCATTCCAAACGTCATTCTTCTCATCCCAGAAAAGGCATCTTGCATTGTAAATCCTTATCTTATACTGTGCTTTCGGGACGCTCTTCTTCTGAAAGAGAAAATATAATAAAACATCTGATTAAAATGACGTTTTCATCATTGAAGGGAGTCCTCAGCAAAGTAGTTTGAATATTGTCATAAAAGTGAATTCAAGAAAACCGAGTGCTAAGAAAAACAGTCCTCCTATTTGCACAATAGCAGCAAAAAAAGTATTCGCTCTCTGTTTATGTGCCGGACTGAAGTTATACCGGGTACCGTTGGAAAGGCTTTTGCTCTCAAGAGGCAATCTTTGAAATGCAATGACATTGGCAATGATCATGAATTAATCAAAATTAAAATTAAACCATTGGCAAATATACCAATTTTGCGCTGTTTTTTAGAGAATTGAGAAATGGGGCTTTTGAGTACATCCTGATTTCAGAAGGAAATAATGCGACTAAAATTATGAAAAAAATATCAAAAAGTAAGTCGAGGCCTCAGTGAGATGGTGGATTTCCTGTAAGATTGCTCAAACTGTGGACAAATCTTTCTGACTTACTCCGTTCGATAATTTCAATCAAGCAGAACATGATTCAATATCTAATTCATGAAAGAAATTTAGATCAAAGCTAACGGTACCTTCTTGGTCTCTCGACCGAGTGTCTGTAAAAATACGCCAACAACTATCGTCTTTACATCTGCAAAGCAAGGTTATAAAAATGTGAAAAATAATAAAGTAAGAAAGTGAAGACGAAAATAGCAGACCAAGTTTCTGTATTCATGTCGACTTTTTGTCTGAGCAGACAACATAGATTGGAAGCTATTTCAAGGCCTCGGAAAAAGTTTCGCAGTGTTTTGCCCGCTCTGTTTTATGAGCCTAATAGTCTTTAATAAAGATGTTCGAATTACTTTTGAGGGCGACGTGCATCACCAACCAACCTACAGTAGTAAAAAAGCTGCAAACTTTTCCCCAGTCAGAGACCTCAGGACTAAACCTTCCTCGCATTTGAGAAGATGAAAGGGCATTGCTAGTAAAATCAAAGTTAAGTTTTCCCCAGTATCCAGCTGCTCTAGCAGACCAGGCCATGGCCGTGCGGCGGTCATGTTTTCCTGACTGTGCAACCTACCTGACTCCGGGTTGATGTAAAGTGATGCAGTCTTGTTGATGAACGTCAACGAGTGATTGAATAACCTCTGAGTTGGCGCTTCATTGTACCTGGTGAAAAATAAGATTTAAATGTAAATACATATGTTAGATGTAAAAAGAAGTTGTATTTTATGATTTTGTGTTGACATAAAACGACTTAATGCCACACAATCATGAAAGAAACAATCCAAAGCAAGTCTGAACGACTAAGCAAAATGGAAGGATTTGGCGCGACTGCATACAAAATAAAATTGTCTTGGCACATTTACCATATCAAGTTATCGATGTTCTTGAGAAAGCAAACGACAGCAAGTTGATGTTGCAAAAGTGCCCAGGATCAGTGTCGCAAACTGGAGGCAAGGGGGTGCAGTGGTTCCCTTCAGGCCATAAGCAATGTTTATTTGTCCTTCCTTGTCAAAGTCAGACATGATAAAACGACTCAAATTTCTCTTTTCACAAGCTTCTTTGCAAATCTATAGCCAGTGGCCACAACTTAGTTCTTTTGCATGTTGCATTGAATGAATACTTCCCTGCAAATATTGCTGACACTAAAATCACAAGTTATGGTGGTTTATAGAAGTGAGAGACTTCTGGCTTGAAATGATCTCTGATTTTGACTTTCTTGTGCCATCACACTGCAATTACTAGTTTGATCTACAGTAAGGACTTGCATATAAGAACCCATATTCTTCAAACCAAGCTGTATGTTTCTTTTAAATCTCTTGGTTTTCTGTCCTTGAAATATCTTCGCTTAAAATCAAATTACTGTGACAGTGGCAGCATTACCAACATTGTGGTGAAACAGGAATCTTTAGGCCTATTAGATGACTGAGGAGTAATATCAATTTGCTTTAAATTGCGCAATATCAAATAAATGCTTTGAATTGTCACAACTGAAAACTAGATCAATGCATCTGTTCTTCAAAATACAAAACCTATGCAAAACCAGGGTGAAAAGGTTCTTACTTAAATGAGAAAATATCGAAGATTTCAGGCTGTACGTTCTTATTTCGAGGAAGGCTCTTATATGTGGGTTTTTACCGTACTCAAACAAAATCTCAAACTTTACGTTGAATCACTCCTGTAACACAGTATCAAAAACAAGGCAACTGATATCCCAGCTCCTCCACAGACCTGACCTGATGAAGAGCAAAGCTCGAAACGTTGTGTTTTATCAATTTCTCAGTACATTGTCGTTTTATTAAAGAATACTTGATTCACATGCTTACGACGTACTACACGCAAACAAACATTGTTATCCTCCACAGAAGCTGTACAAACCGGGCAAAAGTTTTCTGGGACGCCTTGTATTTAATTGCACACTTGTTTCACACCATTTATACATTCAACGCTGAATTCACCTTGTGGTTCGAGTCCCTGCCCTGCCAAACCTAATACGTAAACTGGGGAGAGTCACCAACTCTCTGTAATTCCAGGCTGAAGGAATCACGAGGTGTGGTCTCATCGAGAGGAAGTATGCGGACGCTGCTTCGATAAGCTTAACTTCTCAGCGTCCTTAAACTACATTCGGATGCCAGGTACAAATATAGAAAGAAAGAAATATTTACCTTACAATTGCTTTTAAAAGATGACTTCTGCTTCTTTCTTCCTCGTTTGTGTCTTCAATTATGATAAAATACGTCGATGATTGGCCTCCAGTTAAATTGAAGTCATGAATATTCATTTTTGCGAGCTGGACAGCATTCACTTGCATTCCAACTTCCCGCTAAAGAGAAGATATCATCATACAAGGCAATTCAAAAACACAAGTACCGGGTGAAACAAGGGCAGATATTGTAATACAATAGGATCAGTTCCTTTTGATTGACACCTCAATTCAAAGCGATTAGCGACTGCAGACAAAGGAAATTCTCTCAACCAGCAATTCAAAACAAACAAGGCCGCAAAAGTTGCCCCAAACCAGTAGGAAAAACTCTCGCCTTGTGCACGCGAAAGGTGGTTTTTAAGAGAAGTTATGTGTTAAAGGCACACTGTCGTGGCGCTGATTGGATAAATGAGACAATATAAAAGAATAGAATTAGGCAGGCTTCAGAAATTTTGCTGTACACTGAAATTCGTGAAGGTGATAACGATCTGACTCCCTTTATTCTCGAAACAAAGTATGATCCAGCAGCATAAAGGCTTGGAAATTATCAAAAGGGCAGGTCTTTAGGTTGTCATTTCAACTTCACGACTAGCCAATAACATCCACGACAGTGTGCCTTTAAAGTGAATAACCTGAGTTAAAAGATGAGATCTCATAGATTTATAAATAGCCTGTTGTATTTGATAATCCAGCTCGTGGCGAATGAAAGCAATGCTAAAGAAAACAATAGAGGGATTAGGTCTTTCTTTGTCCTATTTATAGACAAGCGCTATATATCTCAGGTCATTCACTTTAATAACGATCCTCCTCTATTTCCTTGATCTATTTCTATTTCCACTATTTCCTTCATTATTTCAACGATACATACCTTTACCGTTTGCACTGGAAGTGTGATTCTGACCGGTTGGGTTAAGTTGGACACCTCAATGCTTCCACCAGTTAGGTTTTTGAAATCTAAACTTGATACTTTAGTTGAAATCTGAAATGGAAGTAAAATGAAGATCACTTGCTCGGAAATAGATATTGGTAGGCTACAGGGTGACAAAAAACTTCACAAGCTAGATCAAATATAGTTTCCTAAAAGCAAATCTTTGAACACAAAAAAGGTTTCAGCCTGTAGCTGAAAGGCTCAGCTTCCTTTTGAGCCCGGGGGGGGGGTACTTCACTATCGGGTCAGACGGGTATGTGCGCCAGTTTTGGGTAGTTTTTGGCCTAAAAATTCTGGGAATGGGGTATACTTTCACAGAAAATTTTCTGTGATTGGGGTATACTTACACTTGAAATTTTCTGGGATTGGGGGCTAACTGTTATACTAAAAATTCTGGCAATGGGTGTTGAATGTCCCCATTGATTCAGAACAAATTTGTTCTGCTTTTAACCATAACTGAGACGAAATCCGTTCTTTCGCCTTGAAATTGAGTGCCATTTAACGTTGAATTGTTCTTTGTTACTTCTTCAAAATTCTGGGATTGGGTATCAATAACTGACCTATATTCTGGGATAGGGTATCATTATTTGACCAAAATTCTGGGATTGGGTTATAACTGAAATTCTGGCGCCGCACACCCCTGTATGAATTGATAGTGAAGTACCCCCCCCCTGGGCTTTTGAGTCGCTGCTTGGTCAGTTTAAGCTACCCACCGTCCTAAAAAACAGTCTCAAAAGTATGGTAATTCGTTCTTTTCTTGGACTATTCCCTCCTTTCCCAGCCCATTTTTGGAAAATATGAAAAGAGCCGAAATCCAATTAGCTCTGGAGCACGAAATTTGAATGAAGGACAGATGTCAATCATTTTGGAAACAAGAAAATTCCCCAGACGACTTCAAATCCATATCCATCTCCGTGTTACGTTCTCACAAAATGTTGACTGGAAACGGATATGGCAATTATTTCACTCTAAATGAGGAATATAGGATTGGACATTTTGTTTGAATCAGGTTTTTCGGACGGTAATCATAGTCTAAAATGAACATGCCGCATCTCCAAAGATAGCTGAAGTCTTTCAACTAAATGGTGATAAAAAAGCATTTGTCAATAACTTTTGATTTCAAAGAGATATTTATGATCTAGCCTATGACGTTTTCTTTGGGTCACCCAGAATAGTTAAAATACGCAATTTACATAACAATACAATAAATATAGGTTTACAAAAACACCCCTAATCATAGTGGCAGGGATAGCATTAAAAGATCCAGTTGACCTTACTTCCATAATGGTCCCCTTAGAGGTGGTTGCAAAAAGAAGAAAACGAATTTTTTATGTGCTTTATTTTTATGTTTACTAGAAAATATCGGCTAACAGGCCACTTCTGCAAGACTTAGTAGCATAAGCATGGGTTATCCTCTTCTTTTTGCAGTTTCACAATCTGATTAAATATAAAGTCTCACCGTTGTGTTGATTTTGTCCCAGACAAAAGGACTTCTTTCATAGATACTGAACGTAGAGTAAGCTGAACTAGATCCACTTGTGAGGTTCTGTATCCTTTCTTGCAACTCACTTGGTAACACAAATGAGCAGCCATCACTTGACAAGGTTCCCTCATCATCTTTATCAAAACGAGAGGCAATTGTTGTTAAAACATCGCTCTTTAATATCAGCGGCTGTGACTGAGTTGTTGATGTTGATTGCTTTATCTAAAAAATTATGGGCAATATAATGATGAATAAAATATCTGAATTACAAATATTACTGCCCTGAAGCTGCCTAGCTACAAGCCTACGAGTAGACCCATTATCCAACTGGAGAAAGGGTTTACGAATTAATGAGCGAAAGCTTGCTACTGCAGTTCCAGATTTCTAGAACTTAATTTATGCAGCTTTTGTTTAGATGGGCTTCACACACTATTTGAATAGAAGATTAACATAATTAATTGGGCAGCTGTAGCAAGCTTTAGCTCTATATTTCGTAGACCCTTTATTCTTTAAGATAATGGGTCAACTCGTAGGCTACCTAGCTACAAAATTTGGTAAAAAGCGAAGAAGAAAGAACCTCAACCACAGTTTCAAAGGTCCATAAAGCGCTTCAGTCTCAATGAAATGCTAAAAGCAAGATAGACCTCCCAATCAAGTATAAAGTCACACATGAAATTCCAACGGTCGTTATTTTTCTGGCAAATGATCGAAATCGCATGCAAGCTCAACTGCTTAGATTCAAAATATCAACGATTTACCAGATTGAACCACATTGGCTATGCATCACAATTTTTGAAACCGTTTTCAGGAACTGCTGTCTTATACTTTATTTTCATTTCGACACTGGTCACAGTACAGATCATCAGGTAAGATCTGAAAGTGAAGAAAACAAATTCTCTTCGCCGACAACAATAATTGGTTGACTCTGTTGTGTTCCATTACCATTCAGAATGCAAAAACATCCATAGGCCCTCAGATTGGTTACTTTCAAATCATTGCACTGTTTTATTGTTGCTTGTTTTCCAACAGATTTTCTCAGAAATAGGTGCTTGACGAGAAAATTACTTGCAAATAAATTATTTGCGAATGACTTTACAAATCTGACCACATTTTCGTTTCAGCTTGACAGTCATGCGGTTGTAAGATAACTTTCACGAACACATATAAATAGTCCTGCTTTGAATCGTAGTTAGAAATGGAATAGGAAATGGATATACGATTGTTGCTGGAAATGAAACTGAATCTCAGCTGAAAGTAAAAAAAAAGATGAACCAACTGCTACCTGAACAATTTCGTCATGTATACTCATGATATCTTTAACGAGGCTTTTTAGCATCAGCTGGTCTGATTTCTGGATCTTTCCTTGACTGTAACGATAAGCAAAGTTTACATTGTTATACAGAGGTTGCGTGTTTAATTTTTGTCAGTTGTCTAAGCAAGATATGAAATGAATGATGTTATCTTTTCACTTTATATTTTACATCTTTATTTCACTTTATATTCAGTTAAAAATGTTGTGTGCAATAGACGATCACGTTAAAAATGGCAGCGAGGAAGTTTTTACCAAGATGCATTGGGTCCCAATTACGAATCTTTAACGATTCTATGAAATTCGATTACAGAACGCCATGCATCTTGGTAAAACGTTCCTGCCCGTGATCTTTAGCGTAATTGTTTTTTGAAACATTTGTTGCTCAGCTTCTGAATTAGAAAATTAATATTTGGGCAGCAAGTAAAGATTTAGATCTATCCTTCTACCTTCAAAATACCCTCTTGACTTACACGATGCAGAGAGCACTTAGGAGTGAACAAAGCTGATCGAAAGATAAAAGCGAGTCCATCTGCCATTGGCGATCACATTAGCCAATCAGGGCTCGCCGCGTCGTTTAAAGATTTCTCTATTTTGGACAGAGCCAACAATGAGTTTGATCTTCTTATTCACGAGAGCCTCCTTATTTTACGGGATCGACCTGAACTTAATTCCCAACAGTCGTCTATTCCCTTAGTTCTCCTCTGACCTGTTTTCACTTTATCCACTTGACACTTAGGTCTCGAGTCCCTTTACGCGTAGGAAATGTAACTCACGGTTGTTTACCGCGCTTTTTTCTTGTTTGTTCCTTGGTATAAATTGCCATGTTTATTTGATTTAATTTGCTGAAGATGAACCAAGCCTGGTTCGAAACGTACTAAAAACATGTTTACGTCAAATTAATTTATATTTCTTTTTTAACCGATTATGTCTCTTATATACCGTCTAAGTCTCCTGGAAATGTCAACTGTTAAAATGGAATGAAAGTCGATAAAATGAAGTGTAAAATGATTGTCGTCGCTTGTCTCATCCTCTGCTTTATCATCAAACTGCGCTTTCCAACGAACTGCCCTCATGACTTCTTTTCTCTGAACACCCTCTTTTAGCTTGCACGACAAGTTAATTAGCCATCCCGGTATCACGGTGACTAGTTCGGTTTCCTTTGTTATATTCGCAACTTGACAACTCAGCCCTCAAACTTCTTAGCTTGCCTCTTAGCCTGCAAATATCAATTCATTTTCACTGGCGCGTAAACAAAAACAATTGATCCCATTGTTACACTATCTGACTTTGCTAGCAATTGCAACAATAAAATATCAAAAGAGGAAAACTAAAATAAGGTATACCTTGTGGTAGCAAGTGCATTTGACAGGATAACGAAAATCTTTTTGACAACGTCGAGAGAGAAGGATCTAGGAGTTGTCTTGTAAAACAAGATCACTTTCTTGTTAATTTTATTGCTTGAATTTACAGATGCTAATGTCACCTTGAAGAAAAAAGAAGTTGTTTATCAAATGAACAAGGGCAGATTTTGTAATACAATAGCATAAGTTGCTTTTGTTGACACCTCAATTCAAAGCGATTAGCGATTGCAGACAAAGGAAATTCTCTCAACCAGCAATTCAAAACAAACAAAGCCGCAAAATTTTCTCTGAAACCCAGGTAGCTAGCTCGCTCGTTGTGCATTCCAGAAACTGTTTTTAAGGGCAAACATGAGCATAGATCGAAAGAAGAAGGATGCATCTACACATCTGCCGCGGGCATTTTATTTGTTTGGTTCAAAAGCCGTTTAGGAGGCGATTTAATTCTCTTATTTCTTTGTGTGTTATCAAAACATTTACTGCTCAGCTTCTGGACCAAAGAAATAAAATGCCCGCGGCAGATGTGTAGATATATCCTTCTTCTTTCGATCTATGCTCATATTTGCCCTTAAAAATAATTTCTGGAATGCACAGCGAGCGAGGTAGCTACCTGGGTTTCAGAGAAAATTTTGCGGCTTTGTTTGTTTTGAATTACTGGTTGGGAGAATTTCCTTTGTCTGTGATCGCTAATCGCTTTGAATTGAGGTGTCAACAAAAGCAACTCGTGCTATTGTATTACAAAATCTGCCCTTGTTTATCATATGTGCATGGTCATGGAATGTTCCGTAGACAGTTTTTAATCCAAAGGAAACTGAACGTCTTTCTGGCTCTGCGCATGTGCAATGCGTCATAATTTGATATAGAAGGCCTTAGTAAGCTGTGAATTAGCTGTTTTATTCCAAATTTGCGTCTGTCGTAGATAAATCAGTGATCTAATAATGATGATAATGATATGCAAGAAGCCTGAATTGCAGAAACCAAAGTCTGTCTCAAATTATGTGTCACGTAAAAATGTCCGCGAATAAAAACAATTCAAGTGCTTTGCATGACTAATTTTGGATTTTATTGTGTCAACAACAGAAATCAAACTGGTTACTGATATTAATGCTCAGCATCGTACCTCAGTCTCTTTCTTGGTAAGAGCACTTGTCATTGAAAGGATTTGCCTGGAAAAAACCTGAAAAATAAAAATCAGTGATTATTGTAGAACTGTTGATAACTATTTTCCTTATATACATTCCATAAAATCAACTACATTTAACAGATAAACTAAGTATAAGATACATTGCGCTATTCACAGTGAAAATGGACACATGGTCATCGAGTTCCCACTGTGGATAGCACCTACAATAAATAATTGGTAAATAGTACAGTTTATCAACAAAAAATTACCACAAAAAACACTACATTACAAAGACGGAAAAGAATGGGTGATAACTTTCATTATCGGTTAACTGTGTCGATAACTGTCATTAACAGTCAATGAAAAGGTTCAGCTCACTGCTTTTGCCTCGGACAGTGTCTGTGACAGCCAGTATCCTATGCTTCATTCCACAGAGATAATCAACCGATCTCAGCTTCCTCAAGAGTTAGAAATTAATCTTTATAAAAGCAGTAACGTTTATGACCGAATACTGTTGCAAAGATAACTTCTAATTCTCTGGGGAAACGCTGTAAGGTAATCGTTATGATTTGATCAATGGTTCCAGGCGCTTCTTCATGCATTTCAAGGTAAAGAAATTTTCGAACATTCAATTTCATCTATATCGAAAAGGCTAAAAATAGAAGAAATCAAACGGGAATGTGCGCCAGTTTTGGGGTAGTTTTTTTGCTAGTAATTCTGGGAACGCTCATGTTTGGTATAAACAGCAATTTTCCTGTTTTGTAATGAAAAAACTTGTCGGAAGCCACATCCATATCATGGGATTGGGTCTCAAACTCCTGCCTATATTCTGGGATTGGATCATAACGGAAATTCTTGGAGCATACCGGGTGTCCCAAAATGATGAATTATTGTTTGATTGCTTACATGTCCATAACCAATGAACCGATTTTCAAACAATTTGTTTTATTTGATTGCCTAAAGGCTAAATTGTATTTTAAGATGTTGGTTGTGGTTTTACTAGGCTTTTGAAGATCGGTTCATCGGTTGTTCAATTCCTACCCTGACCATCCCCCCCGGGACACCCCCAGGCATTTGCATACAAGATTTTCTCGGCCCCCGGGCATTTGACCGTACATTTTTCCCCGGCCCCCGAGCATTTGAGTAGCATTTGATAAGAATAGGAGCTTTTGCTTATACAATAACTGGGAATATGGCATTTTTTCAGTGCCCGGCCCCCGGGCATTTGACCATCAATTTTTCCCCGGCCCAGGGGCATTGGAGCAAGGAAATTTTGTTGACCCCCGGGCTGCCCGGGGGGGATGGTCAGGGTAGGAATTGAACGAGACATTATGGACATATAAGCAATCAAACGATAATACATATTTGGGACACCCGGTACACCCCCATACGACCCAATAGTGGAGTACCCCTCCCCAAGTGCTACAAACCTCATCATGAATTGTAAACTTCAGTAAGCTCGTCAAGAGTCTTTCTCTGATCTCTTTGCGTAACTGATTCTTTGAGCTGAATACACTGACACTAGGCAGCCTATAAGGAATTGCAAGATTATCATTCTATCGAACTGTCATCATCATTATTTTTTTTTTTTTTTAATAGGCTAAACAAAACAATAGCTAAAATTACAGCTAATTAAGGCCTACAACTGTACGGCGGCGATAGAAAGTTGCACAAAACAATTAATTCTAAGGACCTGATTAAATGGGAGTTTTCAACCCCGGGGTTGAATTTCAACCCAGCTGGCCGAGTTGAAATTCCATCTCACCTCTCCATTTATTCCTCTATTGATTTGAATTTTCAATTACATGGAGAAATTTCAACTCTGAGGATGAAATTATACCCGGGGCTGAAATCTCATCCCACCTACACAGTGATCCAGATTTGTCAAAAAGTGGAAAAAATACCCAAAATTCAAATTGAAAATTTGATTTTTATTTTATTTTTCTGTTGTTCAGAAGGAATTTATAACCAAGATGCAAAAAATTTGAAACGAATTGAGCGATCGGTTGCGGAGAAACAATTTGTCAAACTTTCAAGAAATCCTATTGCATCGTTTCTAATCAATTTCAGGAAGAAATTGACCATTGTTTACAAAACATAACAAACTTGAAAACGCTGCTGTATCACACTCAGTACTCCGATTTGCAAAATCTTTTTTTTATTTAAAAGCCAGTAGAGTCCATCTATGCTCTCCTTGAAAACGTATCTGTTAATAAATTTCATCCAGGCAAATTATTGCAAAATTCACATTGTACTATTTTTTACAAATTTAGGCCTAAAAGTTGTTGATTTTCAACTTTAACGCTGAAAATAAAAAATAGATATCAAAAGATGTCTTAAATATTGGTTTAGCCATTAAGTTTAAAGTATGTTGTACATATTGACCAAAGATCTCGTGCAGAAGCGTACCCAATTTTTTATCACAGAATTTTCAAATTTTTAGCTCTTTTTCAGTACTTTCTCTCAATTTTTGAAAAACAATTAAAGAATCGACGAATCAACTTTATTAATTATTCAAAAGGTGTTAACAATTTAAAATCTATATATGAGGATTACACAAGGTAGATCAGGAAGGAATTCCAACTATATTTTGAAAAAATTTCGAATAATACTTTCTAGAGATTTAGTCCTAAAAGTTGTTGAAATTCATCTTTCACTCCGAATACCGTGAAGGTCTTTCATGCCCCAAAAGGATATATTTAATTTCGAACACTACAGAGGGGGGCTTGAAAGAGAGGGGGGCTAACGAGAGAGGGGGGCTGATTCACAAAATCAAATGACAAGGATATATATGACAGCTTTTCAGTTCTTTTACACCATATTTTGCGGATTCAGCATACAATTTTACGAGTCAAATTCATAAATTCAGCATTTGACACAGTTTTATCCCAAACCATAAAAAAATTTACATGCAAGCTTATTTAGCTAAATGAATGGAAAACCTTTGGTAATCTGTAAAATTTGGTATTAGTGGGGGCTTAATAGAGAGGGGGGTTATTTAAAATTTGGCTTCAGAGGGGAGAGGCTTATTCGAGAGGGGGGCTCAATAGAGAAGAGCTTTTACGGTATGAAAAAAGATAGCAAAGATGTCTTAGATATTGGTTTAGCTTTTGAATTTGAAGTATTATGAATTTTTTGAAGAAAGATCTTGTGCAGAAGCCTGCCCAAAAACTGTCATAAAATTTTAAAACCTGTAGCCTGTTACAGACAGCCTTTCTTAGGCGTCTGTTAATCGATTACGAGTAGCCAACAAGACAGCAGTTATTTTTCACAAAACTATCAGAAAGCATTGATAAAGTCTAAATTTCGAATCATTTCTAATGTCAGTCAAGTGTACATTCCAATTATGATTCCCTCTCCATGGCTTGCTGCCGAGAAAAAAACTGTTTTCTTTCGCTCTTTTCTCAATGGGTATCAATTCTTCATAACAATGTGGAAGATTTGGGTGTTTATTAGAAAAACTGACAAAAAGGAACAGTCAGTTGAATCATTTCAGTTCAACAAAGCTTGACAATATCTAGCAACATTTCTCTTTAGGTATCTGTAGGTTGCCTTCATGTTGAGATAGCAATAAGCCAGAAGCGCCGGGAGGGGGGGGGCAAGGGGGGGCGGTCGCCCCCCCAATATTCTCCACAACCACTTTTCTAATTCGTCTAATTCCGGTGTAAAATTATTGGGGGGGGGGTAAGGCCAATGATCTTTGGCAATTATATTGTGAGTATCGGTTTGTACAATCTTGCTGTCTTATTGCATTTTCCAACGATCTGTAGGGCACTGACTCGGAATTTTTTTTCTGGTCGCGAAGGCCCTAGACCCCCGTTCTATGTGCCCTCCGACTCCGAACTTGCACATCTCAACAACATTGCTTGTGAAAGATCTAAGTCAACAAACCAAATGAGGAGAAAGTAGTTCTGATAGGATGGGTAGTAGGGTAAGATTTTTTCGGAGAAATGCTGGAAAGTGACTGGGAGAGTCGTTCTAAGCCAATGTATAGGTTGGATTTTTGAAAAATTTCCGAGACAAACTATTACAGAATTGTCAAGATTTCAATTTTGAGGCCAGGCAAATTGGATTGTTAGAACCGTTCTTGGACAAATTATGGTGTGTTTGCGCAAAAATTTTCCTGTGGTGGTAATTTATAAAAGTACTGTTACCTAATTATGAAAGTTTTCAATTGGGCACTGGTAAAGATGGGATGCATTCTAAACCAAAGAATATCATCTTTTTACAAAAATAGTTTCCTGGGGATGCTAATTTAAACAACTGTTACGAAATGATCAACGATTCTATTTCACCACCAGCTAACATGTGATCGGTAGAAGTGTTCTAAGCCAAAGTAAAGGGTGTGTCCCAGAAAATTTTCCTGGGGGCTTTGCCCCCAGACCCCCTCATCCAGTGGCGGATTTGACGTGAGTTCCATGAGTTTGAGAACTTAGTCAAGATTTCATAGATAAATTTGTCTCTGAGAATAGAATTACGATAATTATGAAAATGAGATCCGCGATGAAAATAACAAACGATTTCAAAATCTGTTCAATTGCGCTTATATAAGGGGCTACAAACTAGGCCCCTTGTATGTGTCAATAAGGCAAAATGTGGCTGGCTGAAGGAGAAACATTTGACGTAAACTTAGGCCTTATGATCATATGAAGGTCCGACACTGGTTTGGTGGGATGCTTTTCATTTCAAAATTTATCAGTTATTAATTAGTTAAGAAAAATTTGATAGCTTTAAAGGCAATCTAAAGGTCATGGCTGCAAAAATTTCGTCGTGGGAATACCCCCGCACCCCCCTAGCTTCGCTCACCGTCGATCTCATCATGGGAACTCATTAAAAAATCGGTTCTAGATCCGCCCCTGATTGTATACTGAACTTTGAAGCTTCTGCTGGTCCCTATGCCCTCTTTTTCACCAACCATATACTTCAGATTTCTGAATCTGAGAGAACTTGACAGCCCTTCGATAATTCCATTACAGAGTGACGCATTAGATTGGTTGCGGAAATTTTTGGAAATCCGAAGTTCGTCGTTCGGTCGCCGGTAGGACGTCATTTTCTAATTGTGGTACCCTACTTGTGATATTTCAACAGATTCATTTATCTTTATGTCAACCTATAAAAGGGGCGTTGGCTGCATTTACAGCCAAAGTAGAGGGCGTGGTCCAAGAAAATTTTTCTGGGGCTCCGCCCCAGACCCCGTTGTGTTTCGCCCCCCCAATAAAAAATCCTGGCGGCGCCACTGGAGATGGGAAAGGATATTGAAGGTCCAAAAGCATTTCAGAACAATTGTCTCATTTTCCATCGATCAGGTCTATGTGAAATCATTAACAGTACTATAACTGTTGCTAGGCCGAAAGAAACAGGGACATGCGATTTGCTTTCGTGGGATTTGAATGTCCAAACAAACGTTAAATGTATGTTTCATGGACTGAACCACTCTCCACAATGGCTTAAGGGATGGTGATTCTCAGGGATGATGCAAACAATACTGTAATATCGAAATTTTTCAAAACATTATTGGAATTCTTTCCTAATCTACCTTGTGAAATCATCATACGTCGATTTTAAATCGTTGACACCCTTTAAATAATCATTAAAGATGATTCATCGATTCTTTAATTGTTTTTCAAAAATTGAGAGAAAGTACTGAAAAAGAGCTAAAAATTTGAAAATTCTGTGATAAAAAATTGGGTACGCTTCTGCACGAGATCTTTGGTCAATATGTACAACATACTTTAAACTTAATGGCTAAACCAATATCTAAGACATCTTTTGACATCTATTTTTTATTTTCAGTATTAAAGTTGAAAATAAACAACTTTTAGGCCTAAATTTGTAAAAAATAGTACAATGTGAATTTTGCAATAATTTGCCTGGATGAAATTTATTAACAGATACGTTTTCAAGGAGAGCATAGATGGACTCTACTGGCTTTTAAATAAAAAAAAGATTTTGCAAATCGGAGTACTGAGTGTGATACAGCAGCGTTTTCAAGTTTGTTATGTTTTCCTTGAGCTAGCCGAGGTGAAACTTTTGAGCCGTTAATCCCCATTGTTTTCAATACGTGAATGTCCATGTAATCGCAATCTTGTTTTAACCCCGGGGTCGAATTGCTATTGACGCATGCGTGATGTATTACGCATGGCTCGCTTTTTCATACCCGGGGGTGAAAATACCCATGTAATAACAAATTTATTTCAACTCGGACAGGTGGGTTGAAACTCAACCCCGGGGTTTAAAACTCTCATGTAATCAGGCCCTTAATGTTGTCAAGCCTACCGGGTGAGTGAATAACAATCCCCCGTTTGAAAGACCACTGCACCCCGGATATCATGGTGGTAATATTAGCAAATATATTACTAATTGGTGGACATGCTCAAATCCAATTAAAAATTTACTTGACTAAGATCGGCCACTCCGTTCTGACACCATGATGGATTTTCTCAAAAAAGCCCCTTGAAGAAACCCTCAAAAGGGTTCTAAAATCACGACCAAAATTTTCTAATATTTCTGCCTTACAGCAGTGACTTCCACGCGTTTTAGCACGTGTTATCCTCGTGGGAGGATGAATTTCGCCCGTAATGATATTGTTATTCTCCCAGGGATGACACATTCATCCTCCCAAAGGGATAACACGTGCATGCAAAAAACTGCAAAAGGCATATAAAAGTCATTGATGTGATGCAGGAAATTATGCCGTGATTTTTGGCCTTTTTTCAAGACGGAATGACCGAATTCAGTCAGATAAATTTTAAAATATATTTGAACATGTGGGTTGATGAATGATATACTTGCCAGGGCTCAAAAGACGAAGTAGCGTGGTAGCGGCGCTACCTGGAAGGTAGCTGAAATGCTTAAGTTCCCAGGAAGGAAGAAAGCGAAAAAAGAAAAGAAACGGAAGGAAGGAAGGAAAGGAAAGGGAAACGAAAAGAAAAGAAGGGAAAGAAATGAAGGAAGGGAAGGAAGGAAGGAAAGGGAAATAAAGAGGAAGAAAAGGGGGATAGAATAGGCAGTATACAGGGAAAGAAGAATAAAGTTCGTAAGAAGAATCGAACGTGCTTAGCTTGCTACCAGTCAGGAAAATATTTGCGCCCTAATACTTGCCAATATCATCGCCTTAATATACAGGGAGCAGTGGCCTTTCGAACGGGGACTTTCTTAACTCACCTGGTATAAAACTTAGATAATGACAAATAATTGAAAAAAATTGTCTACGGCATACCTGTTAATAGTATTTGCGATACTGGATATCAACACTGTTGCTTGCAAAACATCAGAAACATCTTCGTTGTATTTCAGCAAGGAATCGTTCCCAATCGTTTTATTGTGTCTGAAAGATATTTTAATGATAAAAAACCATAGAAAGAAAAACATTACATTTCGTAAACATTGAGCTCTTCATTCTTGAAGTCTATAGCTGACAAGAAATTAATTTGATATTCTTCAATATGATTTGGAAGCATACTTCAAAATCTGAAAATTTTAAATATGATCAAAACAATTTGACTGACGTGAAGCCTTCAATAAAGAAAGCTGCACTTCAAACAATCAACATGCCTTTCTTCTTATGATGGAAATTTTCCAATCATATTTCAGTGATTTTGTAGCGTAGGCAACAAATCTTTAAAAAAAGACTGGACGAATGGTTAATGCATCTTTCATTTGATTGAATGCCTTGAAAGGAACTTCAGATACTTTGCAAGCATTCTTTATTGGGAATCTTTGATATTTGATTCAGGGGTATAGCGTTTCCTTTTTTATTGAAAGAATTCACAAAACGCTTTGAACAAATCCAGGTATCAAAGACTATTTGCGAATTACTACTATTTGGTAGCCCAAACGTAAATGTGATTGTGAACAGAATAATTCTGGAAGCGACCATTTCCTTCATCAAATCAACACAGCGATTAGGCTAGAAATAAAACCATCAAATCACAGCGCACCCCAACAGGTGAGTCAGAGATATATTTCTTTGACGCACCTGGGACACCTAAATTTCTGTAATGTTGTTGTTTTTTGTTAGACTAGATACTATCGTTGTATTGAACTGTTGTAAGTGTCGTTCGTAGTGAGAACTCGATGACTTTGTGTCCTTTCTCGCTACGAACGACACATTTTTTTCTTTTCTCAATTCTAGTTTAACTGTTGTCGTTGATTTGTATATTTTAATATTTCATGATGATATATATAAAAAAAGATTACTCATGAATAGTTATAGCACGAGACCTGAAGTTCCTTACAAGCCATCAAATCAAATACACGTTTTTTTTTATAAGAAACTTGGATCAGCACTTAGTACTAAAAGTTTCTTAATTTCGCATGAAAATTTCGGTGTTTTAGTAGTAAAAGTTTCTTAATTAGTTTCTTATTTTTTGGGCCTAAAATTGCGGTATTGTTCGAAGTTGAGCCTTCTTCTCGAGAAAGGCTTCCATTTTGAATTGACATTGTCATCAAGAAGAAGCCATGCACATCAAGGCAAAAATTTACCAATTCTGCAGTTAAAAGTAAAGAAAAGACGAATGTACCTTTGCTAGAGAGATATAGAATAAGAGAGACATACAGAAATAAAGTTTTAGAGTTTCTTAACTGTTCTTGGGCGTAGTACTAGAGTTTCTTAAATTTTTGGTCATCGTAGTACTAGTTTCTTATAAACCAGTTTCTTATAAAAAAAAACGTGTAGAAGATGCAATGACCATTCGTAATCTTAAGGTAAATAAAAGGCTACCATACAAATGTTGATAAATAAAAATTAGAGTTATTGCGACACAAAGCCTACTGTACATAATGCGATAGGTAACTATTTGTTTTCATCTTATAAGCCTTTCTGGTATTTTCCGTCCAAGATTTAATCTGCTGTCTGAATAAATGCAGGGTGAAAACTCTTTGCTTTGTCTGTCATTGCTCACCATAATTTACAACAAACAAAACGAGCAGTTTTGTTATCACAAGCGTCAGTTTTTGGCTTTGGTAAATTGAATTGTATCCCTACTGCGGTTATTTTTACTTACAACATTTCTTCAACAGAAGCTTTGACTTCTATCAATGGCAAAACTTGCACTGATATTGGGCAGAGATTTGTCTGAACGCCTTCTGTGTCTGTAACAATTACCTCAAGGTCAACTGCGAAAAGACAAGGCAATGGGCGTCAGAATTAATAAATGACAAAGTCAAAATTAAGATGATAGGTTTCAAAATGAAGTGATAAAAATGTTTTCAGATTCATATATAAGGTATGTTTGATTGGTAATCCCAAATCTACCAAATTCTTAAAGGGGCTCCGTCGTCAAATAGTAAACAAATCCGTAAGCTCACACGTGTCACCGATTATCCATTGTTCATCCATTGTTCTCTGCAGTTTGTTTGGTGGCTTCACCCAAGCCATCAAAAAGGAACCGTTAAAAATCCACTTATATCCGAGCAATCGTAGAAGATATGAATGTTTGGTTTGTTCCTCAGTGAAGTACAATGATTAATGCCCAAACAGCAACTTTCATTTTGAAGAAAATACGAAAATCCTGTGTGATATCACCTTTCAAAAAACTGCAAAAATCGTCGTTTTGCTTACATTCTGACGACGGAGCCCCTTTAAAGCAGTAGACATCGCAGAGACCAAAATACATTCCCCAATCAAACACAAAATTCTCTAAAATAGCAGGTTTTGGGTTCACCATGGTGAAAACCAATGAAAATGAAAACTTTTCCAAACTGTGCCAAACTTTTTGCCGTTTGGATCTAAAGGTTCAGAAGGCCTATACCAAACCTCCATCCAAATCTACCGTGCTGAGAATTTTGGAGTCAATCTAACACAAATTCCTGGTTTAACGAGTCTACTGTTTTCAGAATTGTTTTCAGAATTGGTACTAATCAAACACATCCTGAGTTGTAAAAAATGGAGAAGTCGAACGGCCTGTTACTGATCTAAGCCTAGATGCACACCACACATTAACGCATTCCAAAATTAGCACAGTTGTCGCCAAGTATGTCAAACGTTGTACACATTAGCATTTATGAAGCATACGCAAAGTTTTTATCTTTAAGTTTTTCCTGTTTCTTGACGCTAAGTCTGGTTTACAGCCAGGGAAAATCTTTTCGCGCACAGTGAATTTTTCAAGTACAAGAATGCACAATCTAAATTTGATTTTTGATCTACTATCCACATTGCTTCCACACAAAAAAAATTGCTCATACTTACTCGATATCTTTATGGCGAGAAATTCGGTTTGCGCGAAAAAGTTTTCCTGGTGGATCTGAATATACTTACTGGTATAATTTCTGTTAACATCTCCTGCAGGCAATGAGAAGTTCAGATCTGTATGCAAACCAGTGTACATCAGTGTGTAGTTTTGATCGGACAGTACTTTGTAGCGGACAGAGAATTGCAAAGGAAAATGCTGCAAAATGAAAAAAATGAAAAATCTTATAAAATGAAACAGAGTCTTTTTGATTGAATTCAGCCAGCTGGATTAAGCTGATGAGAAGGTGACAAGCTGACAAATGAAAACTAACAATGGACAAAAGTCCTTCTAGTATCGTGGGGAAAAACCCTGGAATGAGCTGAGCTCTGATGCTAAAATGGCGCATTCAAATGGTACTGTTAATAATTATCAAAATAATTGATACCACTCGTGCTCTCTTTCAGTGGTTTATGGTTTTTCTTTTTCTTTCTATTTAGATGCACATCAACTAGTTTTTCTTTTGAAAATTGTAAATATTGCATATCTATTTAATTTTCCTTTCAACAGGGCCAATTGCAAATCAGAATTGCCACCCTAGATAAATATATGTTAAATCAAATGAAAATAATGAATCTCTTATAAGAAGATTGCCATCTTGATTGAAGTCATGAAAAGATATTTTGTCGTCCATCGTTAAACGTTGAATGAATCATCAATCTTGGAAGGGGAGAAAGTTTGCTTTTTGCATTCCGTAGAAACAGCTAAAAGATACAGAATGTGTGTTTTCTCATGAAAAATATTGATCATAATTGTTACTAAAGATCTTGAAACAGATGCTTATGGACAAGATAACAAACGGTTATTTAAGTAAATTTTTCTCAGTTAAGGATCCTGAAACCATTATGTTAAAAGATGTCTATTCTATCTTATAATATCCCTGATGTAGTGAGGCGAGAGGGTATGGACACAATGACATGCTGCATGCTTGTGTAGTACTGACCTCATTCTAAATCGTACGACGTGCATATTTACATTAATGCTGCTATGGCATACGGTGCCCATTATACAGGATACTAAACATCTTCTTATGACAGAAAACTTAAGCTCGAAAATCTTCAAAGAGCCATTGTCGCCCAGAGTCCTTTGCGGACATGCTGCAACTTTTAGACTGTCTGAAATCAAATTTGGCCTAAGCGAGAAAATGGATCCACACTGCAGTAGTTGACCTGCTAAAAAATAATACCTTTCGTTGATTTTTCTATCAGTTCAACTCCTGCAGTGTGCATCTATATTTTCTGTTAAGGCTAATTTGATTTTCCAACAGTCTGAAATTGCAGCGTGCCCGCAAAGGACTCTGGGTGTAAATGGCTCTTCGGGCACTAAAAACTTGCAGGGCAAACAGATGCATAGCAGTGGCCGGCAATATACCGGGTGTCCCAAAAAAAGTACTCCCGTTTGAAAAATCACCAAAATTTGATTACACAGCCGATCTTCGATTTTCTTTTTTTGTCAAGTAGATCAAGGACCAAATTATTATCCAGTATATATAGTTATTTTTGTAATTGGTTTTAGAATTAGCGAATTTAGCTCTTTTTAGGGCTACCTGGATTTGAGTCATACTGCAAAAAAGCATTGATGATTGCCAGATCAATTTCTTTGTGCATGTAACGCTTCTAGTTTGGTCATAAATTACAGAAAGAAACGCGCACTATCATTGGAGACTTCAATAATGATAAAAAATCTGAAAAATTTGACTCTTACGCAAGATTGAGTATTTTGCTTAAAAACTATAGCTCAAAATAAGGTTTTTCAACGTATGATTTCTCTACCTTGCTGTATCAAAGGCAAACATTTTATCATACATGAATATTGTTGGGTCTTTGACAAAACAAGTCAAAAAGAACATTTTATGAAAGGTTTGATAATCAATTTTTGGTGATTTTTCAAACAGGAGTACTTTTTTATGGGACACCCGGTATTTAATGACCAATATTTAACAGCAGCCATCATTGACGCTTATTCAAAATGTGCGAATGTTGGCGTGACCAGACGGTTCAAATTGTTCGCGGTGAAGCTTCTAGCCTCTTCTGGTAACGTTTTAAGCCAAACATAGAATTTTTAACTCTTATCGTCCTAAAATCAATACCATGATCTCTAGGAATGTGAAAACTTGTACAGACTAAAATTTGAGGGCTAAATCCAAGCCTATGTGCATACTAACCGGTTTTGTGTTGTCCATGAAAATATAAAGACCGAGGGCTTTATATTTTCCTGTACAACTACAAAAACCGGTTAGTATGAGTTTCATTACCTGATAGCTTCTAATGTTGTCTTACATCATTTAGTCAAACGCATTTTGTAACTGTTATGTCGCTTGAGTTCATTGTAAATCTCATAGGCCCTAAATTAGTTGCTGTGGTGACAAAAACGCGTCCTTGTGTCGTATTATACAAGGCTGCGAGAAAACCGCGTGAAATGTGCGATTAGCCAATGGAATTGGCGGGATTCTTGTATTGCCTCGTTTCTGAAACGTCAGTCAGGTCAATATACGATAAAAAATGTTGCGTGAAGAAAGTCTGAACAATTCATAGAACTGCATTCGTTAGTTGTAAAGGTACAAATTTCTGGTTTGCTTCCAAAAAGTAGTCTAAATATTACCTTATCTTTCCAGTGATCACAGCTCAAGAAGAAAGTAGTCGCTATCTCTCTGCCAATACGTGGTTGAAGTTTACAGAATCCTTGGTAAGGTCCTGTATTTGTAAAGAAAAATGATTTAGCATTCCCAGCTACTCTCGTCTCTCCACCATGATCCCATTTTGCAGTGAACTCAATCATGTAGAGTTGTCCCGGTACTAAACTATTCTTTTCTAGCAAAAAATTCTTCGACTTTGATCCTGAATGACGAACAGTCTGCAGGTCAATTGGGTGCATAACCTCTCGGATCATTTCCGATTTCGCCTTCAGCTCTTTGTCTCGGCTGTTATAAATGAGGTTACCACTATTTCCTCCAGTTTTGTCTGCCGTCCCATTACTCGTTGAACCACCCGTTTTATTCGCATGATTCTTTGCACCGTCACCAAAACCACTGCCCGATCCAGAGCAACCAGGTCTCGCTCCGCTTCCAGATCCGATACCTCTACCACCACCCACTCCCGATGACCCTTCACAACCACGTCCGGATCCACCGGAATTTGACTGCGGTCTTCCCGACCCTGTTCCAGTTACTGTAGGGCCTCTTCCTGATCCACTAATTGATCCGGAGGCATCTGGTCTGTTGGGTCTAGGGAATCCGGATCCTCCGGAAGCATCAGCAGTTCCTATTCCTGCGTTACCATTACTTTGACCGGATCCAACGCCTCCGGCAACGCGTAAGACTCTGACGGAGGAATTGCTTGATGCGTCTGATGCAGCTGCATCGTCATCTGCGTTAGGCTGCCCTGCACCAGAGGGACTGCCAATCCCGTTTGCATCATTTGGGTCTGATGAGCCATCTGAACTAAGATCCCTTCTATATCTTTCCTGGGCCAGTTTATCATCAATGGCATCCTGCTCATCTTCTTCACTTTTGTCATCTGCTAAATCCCATTTCAAGTTATCATTTTCTGTTTCAAGTTCACCTTCGACACTTTCTAACTCCGAATCTTCCTCTCTATCAAGATCGTCAACATTTCTGCGTTTCCTGGACTTTGATACCAATCCAGTTGCATTTTTCTTCAATGCTTTCAAATCAGCTTCGCAAATAAGCTTCTGGAAATCTGTTTCCGCAGTATGTGCTTTGGTAGTAGCAAGCTTTGTGGTAGTAAAACCTAAGGTGGTAGTTTCTAAGGTAGTAGGTATTTGAGTGGTGGTAGCATTCGTGCTGTTTTTTAACGTATCAGTTCCCTCCCAGGCTGATCCATCAGAGGGTATGCATTTGCCAAATAATCTTAAAAATACTTTCACTTTCGGAGCTGCGTAGACTTTCCATCTGTAACTGACAGGAGTATTTCCACAGTCATTACATGTACCAGTGAATCTGAGATCTTGATGTGTGTTTACATCTGGCGCTCTGCATTCAGCGCATCCTATTTTCAAACTGAAATTTAAGAAAAATAAAACATTTACCACGTATAAAGTCTGTCTCAAAGTAGATGTCACGTGAAAATGTCCGCAAATACAGACAATTGGAGTGTTTTGCTTTAGCAATTTTGCGTCATCGCAAATCCCACACGACTTCTCATTTGTGATAGATGGAATAGAGGAGCAGAAAATCGATAAAAAATGGACGTGTGGAAGCAAGGACAGCCTACGAGCTACCTTCTCTATCAAGCCCTCCCCCACTCATGTCAAATACCCAAGCTACTAAAGATTCTCCACTTATTGAACTATATAATTTAGATCAAAACTTTTGTGTGGTTTGGGTTTAACAGTCCGTTGAATTTGTGGGTTGTACTTGCAAAATTGCATGTTGATTCCGGATAATACGAAGCAAACGTCTCAAAAAGTTTATTTCTAGTCTTGACAATTGATTTTGTAAACAAATCTCCCCCTCTAACAAGCCGCTTCTCTCCTACGCTCCCTATGCAACCTCTGAAACCCCTGAGGGATATTTTGTTATTAGTGCATTGTGCCAAGGAAAGTTATCACTACCTATAATGCAAGTACCCTTAGGCAGTGGAAGGAAAGAAGATTTACCTGAGAGAGACATGGTGAAGACAATTGACGGAAAACGTCAAGGCTGCTAGGTTATAACTTATTGGAGAAAACGGTGCTAGAAAGATTATTCCAGAAAAATGAGGTTCTAGGTTTGAATCAGTTCAGACCAGGGGCTGACAGGCGAGGTAAATTTCAGGCACTGTTTATATGAGATTTTTACCTCGCCTGTCAGCCCCGGGGCTGAGAGGGGCGAGGTGTAGCAAAATCTCTCTTCCGTGAAATCAGAATGAATTAACCAATAGGAATCAAAGGAAGAAAGCCAATACACCTCACTATACCGGTAGGGGTTCGTTTACATTGAAAAATTTCACCTCGCCCAGGTGAGATTCCACCTATGGTGAGGTGGGATCTCACTATACCGGTGGTGTTGCGTTTGTCATATAAACGCGAAATGAAAATACAAAGGAATCTATGGGAAGGTGGAATCTCGCCTGTCATCCCCGGGTCTGGCAGGTGAGGTGTTTTTCCTCATAAACACAGGCCCTAAGAGATAGTTCGAGCTATCGGAGGTGAAACACAGTATTTGTAATGGACAAGGCCCAGTGGGACGACTAGCCCAGGGGGTACATAACATATTTAGGGTACGGGTATGTGCCGCCCATATGGATGGGTTTCGGGCTCAAAATTCTCTAAACAAGGGTCCTTTTTTCCATAAACATGGGTGGGGTTTCGCTGAAATTCGCAAAAAATGGTTAAAATAGGCAGTTTTCCACCAAAATTCATCATAGAAGTGGGTATCAAAAGCAAGCTTTGGTAATTAGGAGAAGGTAGCTTTCTGAAAACCGGGAGGCAAACTCCCGTCCATCCACAAGTCATGTACCCCCCTCCCCCCCCCCGGGACGACTAACTCTGAGATTGAGGCATGATGCTTCTGATTTCCTGGGAGCAATTGCCATGACAGTTGCAAGAAGATATAAAGCAACAAACCTGTGATAAGTCCCCTCTTCCAATTTCAAAAACTGAACAGCAGTAGCATTATTCAATCCAGGTTTGCTGATGGTAACCATAAACGCAAACATGTCAGCTGATTTCACCAAAATCTTTGGAAGAAACTGCAAAACTGGGGTGCTCCAATTGAAACCCATTGTTGTGTTTGGCTTAAAACATGTCCCATATGCTGAACCTTGTATGCTTCGGCATTCCCAAAAGAAGCTGTGGGTAGAAAATTTCAAAGTCCATATCATCAAAGAAACAGTGAAAACCTACCGAAAGGGTGGGGGGTAAGTAATGATGTTTCGAGATTCCTTTTTCCCTACGATGTTCTCAAAACTTCCAGTTAGATTACATGGTCGTTATACGAGATTTTATTTATACTCCTTAAAAGTCACTCACTAATGTTTATTAACAGGTTGTGCCCCTTATATGGGTAGGGTTTGCATGGGAAAGTTCCTTAAAATAGGGTCAATTATGATAAGAAACCCTTTATAATAGGTCCAAACACAATATTTTTTATGAAATTCTATACCCTTTCATGATGTCATACCCTCTTATACAATAGAATTTCATAAAAAATATTGCGTTTGGATCTATTATATTTGGTTTCTTACCATAATTAACCCTATTTTAAGGAATTTTCCCATGCAAACCCCACCCATATAAGGGACACAACCTGTTAATAAACATTAGTGAGTGACTTTTAGTGAGCATAAATAAAACCTCGTATAACGGCCATGCAATCTAACTGGAAGTTTTGAGAAGAGCTTAGGGAAAAAGGAATCTCGAAACATCATTACTAGCAGGCAATTAGGTTTCCTTGGCAAAGTAATAAGGAAACATAAATTAGAATGCTTTGCCATTTAAGTTCAAATAGAAGGGAAAAGGGGCAAGATAGATAGATATATCAGTCTATGGACATGGTAAAGAGCATGTAGATGGCTGCAATATGGCGAGGTATTCACTGGAGCAAGAAATCGGAAGAATTGGACTGAATTGACCACCACAGCTTGCAACGTACAGAAGAAGATTCATAAAACCATACCTGAGTTTACTTGAATGTTTCTCATCGGGGTCATATGAATATGATCCATCTAATGTAATATTCTGATGACTTTTCCTTCCGACCGATAACAACGTTCCACCAAGTATATAAGCTTGAAGACCAGTCGGTAAAATATTGACCAATTTACTTATTCTTGAGTATACAATAGTTCCCTCCATATCAACCTACAATGAAATTCATTTATCAGCAATAATTCACTAGAAATCTATCCTTGCCCTCATTACATAGACTAATGTCAGGCAAAATACCCGAGAATAATATAGGCTGCTTGAGAACAGGTTCATCAATAGACCTTTTAGCCATTCTGAAAAGAATCAGAATCGAACAACATTTTGCTACATTTTGTAGAATTTTCGAATGTGGACAATAGTGACGGAAGCTCTGACGCCACTCGATCGAACGTCGTGTATAAAAATGTAGAAAAATAACGCTCGATCCAGGCTCTTTTGTAGAACAAATAAAACGTCTATCTTGTCGATCTTGATCAAGGTTAATCATGAGCGACTGCGACTGGACACCAAGTGTGTGAAAGATTTATTGGTAGCGAGCCACCTTAACCAATTGTTTTTGTGTGTTGTTGCCTAATTTTTACTTGGTAGTGAGCCACCTCATCGCTGTTTCGTCATTTTGAAATTTTCGGTAGTGAGCCACCTTAATCTGCACTTAAGGTGGCTCATTACCGAAAATTTCAAAATGACGAAACAGCGATAAGGTGGCTCACTGCCAAATAAAAATTAGGCAAAAACACACAAAAACAATTGGTTAAGGTGGCTCGCTACCAATAAAACTTTTACACACTTGGTGTCCTATCGCTCATGGGTTAATACAGTAAAACCCCGCAAACAAGAACCTAATATTCTGAAAAAGACGGCATTATGATCTCGTAAAAGCAGTGCTCTTCTTGCATTCAGGTTGAAGTAGCACAGTAGGCTTTTATAGTAGCACATCATCCGTTCGGTAACGCTTCGCCCTCACAACTTTAAACATACGAAAGGGCCTTAACTCTAGACTGGTTACCGAAGTCCATTGTATCCCTGCGGTAAGCCTTGCTCAACAGGTAAACCTTGTTTGCTGCTTGCCGTTGGCCGAAGCGACACCATCAAGTCAAAGAGTACAGGGAAACAAGAGACTAAGGAAATCAGTCTACCTTAACACTCCAATGCGGCCAATTTAGCATATAGACTGTTCAATAGCTTGGAGAGTATTTGTAAACTCTTCATATTTTTAGTCTTGTTTGTCCAAAAATATTTACAAAGTGCAAAACATGAATACCTTCAATTCTATCTCAAACTTTCCATGTTTGAGCGAGAATGGCGGTAGAATCAAGGACCTTTCAGTCAGAATTGCTTGTGAAACACCAATTCGCGTATGGCTCAGTTCCATCTTGCGTCCACCTGTCATGTTGAATATCTAAGAAAAACGCCAAATGATATAATCTAAGATCATGCAGAAAATGAGTACAGGGTGAGACAGAAAAAAGTGCCCACTTTCGAAAATTCATAGCACCAAGAGTACTTGATCGATTTGAATCATTCAAATTTTAGTTAAAAGCCGAAAGACCAAACTATTTTTGTGATTTTTCTCGCGTTCTTATGAGCACCGAAAATATATGTAAACTCGATTTTACCAAAATTTCTTGGTTGCGAAATGACAGGAAAAGGACCTATAACACTTGACCAAATCATAAGGAATCTCATCACACAGAACAATACGTAAGGGCATGGCTGCCAAAATAGCAGCGAACGGTTTGGCACACCATTAGACTTGCTCCAAGTCTATCTCTTCCGTCCGCCTGCCAAACTAGCAGCGTACGGTAGTTCCTGGATCCGCTATTTCATGGATCTACCATTCCAACATCTTTTGGACGGAACATTGGAATGGCGGATCCAGGAAATGGCGGATCCAAGAACTACTGTACAGGGAACGGTAGACGGACGGAAGAGATAGACTTGGGGCAAGTCTACACACCATTAGACTTGCTCCAAGTCTATTCCGTGGTCTATCAGCGTTAAAAGAATATAATTACTCCTGCGGAGGCGTACGCAGCTTAGATGATGCTGCGAAGGAGAAATGAGAAGAAAACAAAGTCTAGCACACCATGTAGTTAATTCAAGCCACAAGCTGCATTTGCTAAAATAACATCATACCTACTTACCTTCCACTGATACTTTGTACGCCTTGAAATTGAACAACTGACAGATACATCAACATCCAGCCTTATCTCTGATGAAAGTTTTATGTTCTAGAAAAAAGACTATCTTTATTTCCTTTGCGTGACTGAAAATTTGCTTTGCGTAATATTAAAGGTTACTTCTCTGTGTTTTCTATATTTTTAATAAGGCTGTTTTAGCAACAAGACTGGGGTTCCTTTGAAACGCAGATGTTTATGTTATTATAACATCACAATTCTCCAGCTTTTTCCTCTAAGAAAGACCAGAAAGCTGCTTATAGGGAGGCAAACTCCTTGATAATAGTTCATGTTCTTCATATTATATTCATTTTCATATTGCCCTTCAACAGAAGCTGGTTTTCGAGGGGCCCTCCAATAAAAACATTAATTACAATCTAAGGAAACAAAGAAAAAAGCAATTAATTAAATTAAGTTATAAAACCTTATTCAAAATATGAAAATCTATGTACACTAATGGTCAGAATTTACAATAAAAAACGAAAGAAAAAAATATCTATTTCTAAATATTTTTCCTGAAACTATTGCTTTGACTCGGCTGACAGGCTGTTCCACAGTTTTGCAACACTATAGGAAAAACCTGTCCGGCCATTTGTAGGCATTTTCTTCGGTAACCTCAAGTCGGTCCCATCGCTTATCAGTATGTGTAGATAGTTTCTTGCTGCCCATCTCAACATTCTAGCCTTTGTTGGGTGGGCGGCCTTCAAAAGTACACTTTTCCAGCTGTCAGTTTACATAAAGCCTGTTGAGACTCAAAAAAATTGTTGAAGTTGATTTCGCTATGTAATTTACATCCTTGAAAAAAAGAATTCTCCTGACGCTTTCTTAACTCGCGTCTTCTTGCTAAAACAGCCTATTGCTTGTAAAGAAACCCCACTCCTCAGTATATCACTATTGTCAAAATATCATAGAGTTGGATGTCTTCTTAGGATTCAACCTGGAACTATAAAGTTCCCACAATAGGTTAACTTTGCCCTATCAGTGAATCTCTTGATCATCAACTTTTTAAACATACGTCCATCTGGAAATTCAATGACACTATTATTCATTTTTAATGACATTAAAGGCCAATTGTCCAACATGATCCTTTGCATGCCGAATGAAAAGCAAAACAAACAGAACCTGGGTCAAAATGAAGGTGAAGTTGCGGTTTTTAGCGCCCGCGACCCCTTGTCATGGCGCTCAAGTAGCGAGGCTCTACCGGGTATCGAACCCTGTCCGCTTGACTGCTCTGGCTGCAGAGTCAGAGGATTACACCACTGCGCCACAACACCTTCGAGCATACGAAAATTCCTTCAGAACATACAAAAGTAGACTTTTAGGCCAAAAAAGGATCACGGGTAGCTGTGGGTTTTTAACAAGGGATCAATGCTTATGGAATAACCCAAGCTAAATTAACTATCCATTTAATGTCACAAAAAGTATACAAAATATCAAACCTCTTCATAAGATCCTCTTGAAAATGCAACAACCGGCTTCTGGCATGCATATGATGTGACAAATATTTCAATACTTTTCCGTTTCTGGCTGACTGGGTTCCTTGCTTGCACTGTTACGGTATAGTTTCCAGGACTACAGGAAGAGAACAAACTTTATAATCTTCCAACCTTTACAGTATTTCTGACATACCGTAAAAGCTCTATAAAGCCCCCGGGGGAGCTTATTTAATGTCGGACACTCCAGAGGGGGGCTTAAAAGAGAGGGGGCTTATTCACAAAATCAAATGACAAGGATATGTATGATAGCGTTTTCGTTCTTTTATACCATTTTTTACCATTTTACCTGTTAAACAGATGATATACAGTGGCACTGTTCGTTGTTAGACTGTTGGAATCCCCAAAGTTCCAAATGTAGGTCACATTCGATCCATCGTTAACATGTGCATTTAATTCTGCTGTTTCACCAAAGATAAATGGTTTGTAGCTGAGAGTAATCTGAAATCGAACAGAAAACTCAAAATAGACAAACAGAGCTACAAGCTAAGGCATCTTGCAACCAAACAATTTCGAATGAAGATTTGCAAGGTTTAGAGCCAAGAAAGGCAATGTAAAATCTATTATTTGGTTGCAAGCTTCCTTAAGACACATAATTGCAGAAAGAAAACAAACAAACAAACAAACAAAAAGACAAAACAAAACAAAAACAAATTACTAAAAACAGACACATACAGAAGGGATTTGGGTGCTCTATTCAGGGATTCCAGTAACCTTCAACCAAATCGTTCCGTTTCAGAAATGTACTTAATTGTTAAATTTAAGATTAATTTGTTGGCTTCCAAGGGCAAATTTTTGTTTCCGTACAGAAGAGGTTGCAACATATTGATATCTGAACCCTCAGAATATCCATAAGCTTCGAGTACATCATTGACACCAGCGAGAAGACCGCATCTATGCTCTCTAAAAGAATTGCAGAGCAGCAAGAAATGCTCCGTATCCTCTATGCCATCGTTTACTGGACACATTGGATTGATCGTATCTTTAAAACTATGTTTAAATTTGTGGAAATTGAGTTTGCTTAGCCCCACCCTTAACTGTGTTAGACATGCAATCCCTTTTGGGTTATGAATACCATATACAGAATTAGCAGGAGGCCTAATTTGAGAACCTAACTAATTTGACAACCTAATTTGCGAGGTTGGCCCAGTGGTTAAGGCGCCGGACTCACAACCGCAAGGTCGTGGGTTCGAATCCCACCAGGGTCATACTTGCTGCGAAAGTGTGAGGAGAGCTGCTAACTCTCTGTAATTCCAGGCAAAGGCAAAAGGAATCACGAGGTGTGGTCACATCGAGAGGAAGGACCGGGGTCGCCCTGATGGGCCCCCCTGCGCCAAACGCAGAAACCCATACCTTGCGAGAATAGCAAGTGTATGTGCCTAAAATGTGAAAGGTTATGTATAACCCGTGTCCCCTGCTGGAAACAAGTCATCTCGAGACTTTCGCAGGCTAGGCACGTTAAATACAATTACTCACTCACTCAGAAAATAATTTTTTTCTAAAGACGCTAACAGAGGGGGATTCTCTTATTTCGGGATCAAGCTTATTCCATTCAGTCAAGGAGTCAGGGTACTCTTTTGGCATACTGGTATGAGACATTGTGAGGAGGCAATACAAATGCTTTTTCATCGGAAAAAATTGTTGCATTTTCTACAAGAGGAACAAGTCTACTCGTAAGCAACTTTTCTGAGGCTTTAATTATCAAAGCTAATCATAGGTAGTTAGACACCGCATTTGTGCTTGATTCCCACAGCTTTGTTCTTTTGCGGAGGAAAACATTATTTACTACTATGGAGGAGCTAGCGTAAGAGAATGAGAGAAACTTTTCTTTCTTTCGGTCTTTCATTACCTCCTCCGCAGAACTATAGAAATTATTCCTCCGCAGGTACATATTAGTTGCAGCGCTCCTCCATAGAAGCACACTAGCAGTGTCTAGCTACCCATGGGTTAATTTAATATCTAGCCTAAGTTCATGTCTTTCCAATGTAGAAAATTTTGAGGGCACAGTCCAAAAATTGAAGCGAGTCTATGCAGAATCTGTTTTTCAAGAATTACAAACCACATAACTCGGTCGTGTTTAAGGCTAATTTCCAATCAGTAGAATTTTCCGAGCGCTCAGCCGTAACTTCCTATTCAATTCCAGAGCGACTTTTTCTCTCGCATACAATGGAAATTCCGCCCGCTCGGAAAATTCCACTGACTGGAAATCATCCTTTAGGGACACCTTATATGCCTCCAAAATTACTTTCAACAAAGCAATCAGATACTCGTACTTTTTGCATATGAAACTAAGAATTTGAGCCAGTACCGAAAATTTTTTAAATTATCAGACTTTAAGTACGCAAGTACCTTCCGAGTAACATGATACAGGAAAAAAGTAAAAGTGACGTAAAACATACTGAGAGTTTCATTTATCATAACAAATAGTTTTTACAGCTATATTTTTCCAGTGTTGGAATTTCTTAATTTTTGTTGATTCGAGAGTTGAGTTTCTTATAAGCAGGCTTGAAATTAGAGAAGGTTCTTATATGCGGGGATTTACTGTATGCAAATCAACCGTTTGGTCCATGTGCCTCGCATGCTAAATAAATAGATCAGCAGTAGCAGTCCACAAGATTTATGAACTAACTACTACAAAGAAGGGCCTTCGAATGGGCTCCTTACCTTCGTAATCTTTTCGTACACTTGAATCTCGACATAATTTGAGAAAACTTTGCTTACAAAATTCTCCACCATAACTCGAGCATGAAACCTGAAACGAAATATAAAAAATTAGCAACACAGATTAAGACAGTGAATAGGTCGTTATTTGTTATGGAAAGGCAACATAGGAGAAAAATATTGTCCCGCGTAAACCCGCGTAAAGTATTGTCCCACTCAGTTGCAGATTAATTTTGGTCATTGTCATGTTTTGCTACTGATACACAATTTTGCAGTGATAATTCCCTAAATTCCACACTTTACAAAACTTTAGCCATTTAGAAACTATTAGTACATCTGCAAGTTTCAATGAATGCAAATTCAGTAAAATTTAAATCAAAATGTTGAAAGTGGAATGGCAAGTCAAGTTGCAATATTGTACGAGGTTTAATAGACCATTCTGCAGCCGAATGTGCCATAACATCAGTAAATCAAGAATCGGTTGACATGCAAAAGGCACCGTTATTTGTTGTTTTGGGGACTTGTTGTTTGCCCCTATATTGAGGAAAGAAAGATTTTCCCAAATCTGCTAACCCTTAGCCATTTTTTCGAATATAGACGAGAAAAAACCCGAGCACAGATTTAGATACAGCTGGAGTAGAGCTTCCTAGCCATAAACATTTCGATGTAGGCGGCTGCATAGGCCAAGAGTTGCCTTTTTGACGCTCGGTTTCGACCCCCGTATACGAGATTAAATTTCAAATATGTTCCATGAAGATATTAGGCTTCGTTTCCTCTTTCAAAAGAGACCTTAGGATTTACTAATAAGCAAATGGCAAATACCTTCTAGTAACATGTTACTCTACATAGTCTTTGGCAGTACTTTATGGCGGGGCAAAATACGTCAGAGTGGGGCAAAACCGTTCATTTAAGTTTTCCCTCCATGAATGAAGCAAAGTGTCCTTGGTTGTAAACTCGCAGCAACTTTAATACTCGCAGTGAATATTTATCAACGAATGAAACGATTTTTGAAAGATTTAATTTAAACAATCTCGTACCTTCCACTCTTCTTATATCGATAAACCAGCTTATCTAAAGTTCCTCCAAGTTTGTGACCATTTCCTAAATCCCAGGTATAGCGCTTTGTAGTTGCAAATGTAGTATAATCTACAATTGACTGGACTGTGAAGACGACATCTTTTTCGATAACAGCGATACTCATTCCAGCCCTGATTGTAACATCTAAAAGATAAGATTTTGAATCATGTGCTAAGATGTAAAAGATTTGGTTTTGGATTAGAAATTAGATGTGTTTGCTAATTGACTATAGTCTGTCTCAAATCAGATATCACGTGACAATGCTCGTGAATAACAACAATAGAAGTGTTTTGCAAGAGTCATTGTGGGCTATCGCAAATCTCACGTCACCTCTAATTTGAGACAGACTTTAGCGTTTTGGTGAAAGTTAGGCATTTGCAATGGCACTGTAGAAGATGGTCCACGATATCATTTCAAATACAGCAGAAAGCTAGCGACGCATAAAGAGCTTAGTCCTATCATCGAGCAGCAAGTCGAAAAGATAAAAAATTTTTAAAGTTTGCCAGTACCCTAACCTTAATTTTTTTGTTTTGTTATCTGTTTTTTTGTTTGAAAATTAATTTGATTTTGCGAGTGCCATCCACGGTGAAAACCCTGTGATATTGTGTCTATTTTCACTATGGATAGTACAGCGTAATGACAGTATTTATGGTAAGTACTTGCTGTACGTTGTTAGTAAATTAAGTACACATTAAGTACAAACGTATTGTACGTAGTTAGTAAAAATTGTCTTAAGTTATCGAGTGGACAACCAGTTGGCTTGGGTGTTTGCCTCGGAGAACTGTTAGATAATGAGACGAATTGCGAGAATTATTCAGTTCATGTAGGATAGCAAAACTGAGTTTGAAATTAAAAGTACTCTCCCTGCATACATGACATGGTAACAGTAGTTATGCTCTTCGAAAAATCATTGAGAGCAAGGGCGGTGCAAGGGAGTGGACTGGGATGGACATGTCTACCCCCACTTTTCTCTGGTCATATTTGTTCATAAGCAAAAACCAAGGAAAAGAAACACTACGTACCCCAGTTTTGTCAGGGCTAGTGCTGCCCCCTAAGCTTCAAGCTTCGACGGAGCTACTGATCTTAATTTTTGGCAAAATTACGTCATGTGCGAAACCTTTGCAGGAATACGAATCGTTTTGGTCCTGCAGGATAACAGTTCGAACTGTAGTGCGAAAAACCTCACTTGTAGCAACATTCGTCGTATGGCTTTCATCTCCGGTATTTTGTCAGTTTTAAGCGAAAGCACAACCAACCAATTAAGTATGAAATTACAAAAACTGACTTGATCACGCCCCTTTATCAAAGTAGTATGTAGCATATCTAAGATCAATACATTAATATTAACATGATCAACATTTTGACAATTTTAACGCAATTGGGTGACAGCTGAATTTCAAGGTCCTCCCCAGTAGTATGTCCCGCCAAGAAGTACATAAAATAAGTATACTTACTTCTAATTGTTGGCTCAATATAGATAACCCCTTCAACGGTCACACCACTGATGTTATTGAAGACTTTCATTTCGATGCGGAACTGTGGAACATTATTTGGAAAATCAACGTCAATGAAAGGCACATCAGTCTTCTCCTGTCTTCCACCTGCGAAGTTCCATTGATAAACAACATCCTTCGCCGATCCATAAACATCAACATAAACCGTTGATGTTGCACCAGCAGCAGCATGCTTCGTCTTGATCGTAGCTCCAGTAATTTTGCCTTCAACTACGATCGTTTCATTATAAATGATCTCTTTCCTTTCAAGCTCATTCAAAGCTGTGATATTCAAAGAAAACACGCCTCTCTTTCGGTACAAATGTCCCTTTCGCGTCAGTGCCAAGCATGAGCAGTTCTTTCGCGTAGCATGATAGCCCTTTCTCACTGCAGATACACCAGAGCCGTCACCAAAATCAACATGAAGGTCAGCGAAACTACCAGCGTTGACTACCACATCAATGTGAAATGAAGTGCTCTCTTCTATGGCGTATTTCCCTGTAGTTGTCTGCTTCCCTCCTTGTATGCTTATAAGTTCTAAGGTGTGGATATTTTCCAAAGCGATGGTCGAAGAGCAGTTGACGACCCATGAAAATGTATTCGATACATTAAAGCATACTTCGTGTTTTCCATGTGCCTTAAAACCATAGTTCAATGTATCATTGAAATGATAATCTTTCACTGTCTTGTTCACTCTTTTAGTGCTCGCCCCATCTATTTTCCACGTGACTGACACCGAATTTCTCGATATATACTCAGATAAAGTGACATTGGTTCTACCACTCTCTGATGAGCTCTCATTATCGAACTGCCTCAGTCTGGTCAGTGATCCATATACGATGAACGTAGTAGCATTAGACAGACCAGTGTATTCGTCACTTTTAAAGGAGACATTGAAGACAATTGGGGATCCAGTAGTGAAGATACTGACTGCTCCAGGACCACCACAGTTCAAATGTGCCAGTTGGGGACACCTTGAAAATTAAAATTAGTATGTCATACATACAACTGAACATGAATTTCTGTGATGATTAAAATAAAAAGTAAAATACCAGGGCCGGGTTGTTCAAACCACGATTAGCGCTTATCTTGGTTTAAAAGCATAATTCTGTAGTCATTTGCATAATCCTAATCCAGTATTAGCCTAATACCAGTTTTGAACAACCGGGCCTGGAGCAAAATACATCATTCACTTCATGAAAACTTTACGTAGCTACAAAGACATCTTGACAGCAGACAATTGCGCTAAAGATGGTCTCAGGGAACTTTTATCATTATCCTTTCCAGTCTATAACAAATCAACCAATCAAATCAATCAAATTCTTGCGAATGAAAAGAAGCGAGATAAAATTTCCCTGATATTTATCTTTAGCATTATGGTCTATGCCAGTTATCGTACGAAGGTACAGCAAAAAGCCGGATTAAAGGAGCCATCGCCGGGCAGAGGGTACAAGCATGGTTAAGGTACAGATGTGTGATGCTCATATGGGTGAGTTTGAGAATGTAAATTCTCTTAAAAGGGTCATTTTTTCAGGAGAGTTTCCTTATAAAGGTCCCTTTTGGGTGAAATCAACAAAAAATCAGTAAAAGGGGATACTTTTTAAATCAAATTCCTAATAAAAGTGGGTATGAAGGCAAACGTACCCACCCCAGGAAGCTAAAAAACATCAAATTTAACAGTTTGAAAGAAAACTTTTTGAAGATTCTTTTCGTGGCACAAAATTTGATGATAGTCTAAAGAATAAGCAAGGAATCATATTTTCTAAATAAATTTCAAGTTTCAGTTCAAACAACGTGGGTATCATTAGCGGAGCCCTCATCATCGAGGTTGCTTATAATTCATGCAGAGTACATCAAGATAAACCAACTCCACCAATTTTCAAACTATTAGGTCGTGTTCAAACCATTCAATTGTTTACAAAAATCGGAGGAAAAACATTCGTTTTGATGGAAGTGCTCACACTGATAACGAAAAAATAACACAAAACAGTTTTCCAAAATGCTGTCACAAGTGGATATCCACAAAAACGGAGATTTTTGAAAACGCTGCAACATTCAAATTTAGTTTCACAAAACCGGAGCAATGTGAACGCATAAAAACGGATATTTTGGCTACGTATTTCTAATGAGTTGGATGAATAAGAGAAAAAACTAAAACGGATGTTTCTCCCTCCGTTTCTCTTTACAGGGAAACGAAGGAACGTGAATGGGGCCGCGGGGACGTAAAGTCAAAAAGTGATGTAATCGTGGTATTGTGTGATGAAGGCAAAGGAAGCTAAATTTTCCAAAAACAGCCTCAATAATCACCGACAGACATCGCATACAACTATGGTTTGCTTATTGTACATTAATACAATATCATTATGTTTCCGCTTCTCTATTCATAACTTGAGATGTCTACCATGATTTAATCTGGGGGTCTAAATACTGAACGGAAGCGGTAAGGGAAAGATTATCCTGTTTTCGTATAGGATCACAGGGAAATTTTTTATCGTGTTGCGGTCTTTCTGCCTACAAATTTATGACAAGGAAACTAGGAAATAATAGACCATTTTAGCTATTCTACAAAAGGGCCTGGATCGAGCGTTATTCTTATACATTTTGTACGCGAGGTTCGATGGAGTGGCGTTAGAACTTCTATCACTATTGTGCACATTCAAAAATTCTACAAATGTAACAAAATATCATTCGATTTTTATTCATTTGTATCTTAGTCCCCTGTGTTCTAGTTGCGTAGCGAAAGGCTGCGCAAGAGGGAAGGGAGAAAAGAAGCAAGAAATGAATCTGTGCCTTCAGGATACCTTTTACAAGCTTTGTAAGATGAACGATTTGTAGGATTTAAGATTTTTGTCTCAGTTACAGCTACTGTCGGGTCTTGGGTCTAGTAACATGGGCTAAATATTGCAGTGAAAGCTTATTTTATACTGTTCTTTAGAAGTTTTTCCTTACGCCTAATCGTCACTAATAGAAAGGATCATGATTCGTATGTATGTATGTATGTAAAATTTTGCCATACAAAGTAAAAATTGAAAATGTAATAAAGGAAAGAAAGGCTATTTACATGTATAAAATGGTAATAAAAACTAAAGATCTAGTATAAAAATACCCCTAGTTTAAAATGGCAGGGATAGCATTAAAAGGTCAGTGCAACCTTGTTTCCATAATGGTCCCTCCAGGGGTATTATAGAAAAGAAAAGTTTTCATGAAAAAAAAAGAGACGTTCATAAGAAAGTGTAACAGCCTGTTGGGCTTGTTATTTATGCAGTTTTTAGAAATTTAATAATATATATAGGGACTGTTTTCTTGATTTTGGAGGTCTTTAAAGAAATTGTCCTTTATCTTATGTTTGAAACTGTTAACGTTTTTAGCAGACTTTAGGTCAGAGTGTAGATTGTTCCAGATCTTAGGTCCTAGGTAAGATAGACCACTTTGCCCTATGTTGCTCTTTCGGAATGGTTGATTTAATTTGTTTTTAGACCTTCGAGTAATCCGACTCTGGCCAGCTGGTAAGAACATCTCCGACATATAGGATGGGGCTGAATTATCGAAAAATTTGTAAACGTTTGTAGCAGTACATTGTTTAAACCTCTCTTTAGTAGGGAGCCAATTTATATTTTTAAATTCTTTGATTCCTATGTGTGCTCTGTTATTCATACTTAAGCAAAACCTGATACATTTATTTTGAGCTGTTTGAATTTTTTTGGTTAGCCTTTTATTAATCAATGGAAACCAAGCACTGCATGCATAGTCAAAGTGGGGCTGGATTAGAGCATTTGCTAGTAACCTACGAAGAGAGAAGTCAAGAAAATTTTGCTTTCTATAGAGGAACCTTAGCCTGCCATTTATTTTGCCCAGGGTCCTGGTAGCCATTGATTCACCAGACGATATGCACTCACTCTATCTACTAAGGCCACTTACGTTAAAGGCAAGATAAAAATAGTTGGACGAGGGTAAACATGAGTCTGCACTCGCACTGTTGCCCCTTCTTATGAAACATTATCTTATTCAGCAGTTCATCTTGCTTCGTTTATTCTGGTAAGCAGAAAGAATGCTGAATATTTTCCCGCCAAACGCCAAAAACCGTTGATTCAAGATCTGGGTTGGAGAGAGTCTTCCTTCTGTTACGAGGATGACGAGTCATAGGAAAGCTTTTCAGAAACATTTTGGGCAATTTATTTCCTTACTTTTCACCGTGAATTTGAAGCCAATAGATTCGTAGAGTTCGATTTATCGTTCGTAAAAGCCCTAAGGCAGCCATTTACTAGAAAAATATTGCTCTCCCCAGACCCTTTTTCTAATGTCAAAATGGTCTATTATCTTAAATAACACTGCTACCACTCTATGCTCTTCATCACTCAAACTGTGACTAATTTTAAGTGCTGTTTTGATTGATGAACGTAAAAACAAGATCAAGGCAGACATGTGACATAAGTAGTAAATATAGAATACAATACATACTTCTGAGTGCATCTCGCCTCTTCAACCTTTTTCTGCTTTGTCAGATCTTGTAAGCAATAACAATCACCAGTGCCATGCAAAGCAGCATAGTTAGAGCTATGGAAAGAAGTTGTGATGAATAAGAGAACAGTATGGAGCTATCAAAGCTATCAGATCAAAGCTATACATAGTATGTACAAGGAAAGTGGCTTGATCAATCTTTCATCTATCTGGAATTAGCAAAATAGGCTAGGACAAAAAACAATTAAGGGGTGCTCTATCCTCGATTTAAGGGGTGCTCTCTCCTTGATTAGCCTAGCTAGTGAGGGAGCCCCTCCTCAAGAAATTCCCCTGCATACAACTCTCTTAAATCGTTCAGTTATTTCATAAGCAGGGGCATGTTTTGTGGGGCAGTGGCATCGGTAGTCTTTGGTTGGCGCTGGAATTTGGAGTGATTTGTGGTGGCTGATCCCTTTGAGTTTTGGTGTCGATTGGCGGCTGGTGTTGTTTTTGTCTTGCAAAATCTATCCTTTTTTTAATTCGTATACTGTTGCTACTTTTTTAATTAATCAGATTTAGTTGTAATATTTCTTTTGTGTTGATTTATTAACTACTTTCAAAATGGTATGTAGTGGAATTTTAAAATGAAGAAATTGAAATACTCACGCATCTCATCCTTTGTATGTTTGCTCTACGCTAATGTTACGCAAGGCATACAAATTGCCGAATTACATGTCACTTACCCAGAAATGGAGCAGAAATCAACGCAACTTCCAAGTCCAGTTGCCTTCTTCTTCAAAGTGTTTATCGTTCTGTTGAGATTTGCATTTTCATAACATCCATGGTACACACCTTTACTGAGCAGACTGGATCCTATAAATAATAAAGAGGATAATGACAACAGATGCACTCAACCACAGTTAATATGATTCAAATAAGATCATGCTCAAAAAGATTTGAAAATGTGCAAGCGAGCACCCAGCACTGCAAGGCATGCTATGATCAGGGCCGAAGCCAGTGGGGGGGCTGGGGGTGGAGCGCCCCCCCAGGAGGCTCTTTGTCGGAAATTTTAATCTAACTGTCGGATTTTTTTTGTGGTTACAGGCCCACATTTAGATGATTTTATTGGGGGAATGATGCTTAGAACATGAATTTATTGACTTTCAAGGATAAATTCTGACATGAATTTTGAATCTACAGCATATTTTTGCTTTAAAGTCACTAATTTTGAAGGCTCCAACGTTGAAACAGGAAAACAATTCCAAAATCTAGTCATTAACGGAGCACATCAATCCTTTCGTGCATGATTCCTAAAATTGGGGTTGTTGCTGTTGTTGTTGTTGATTTTTGCGTCGGAAAATTTTGGTTCTTTGCCCCCCTATGAATTCAAGGCTGGTGCCAGTATCAATATCATTCTACAAGAGTTTTGGTCAAAGTGCATGACACAACACACAAAAATACTTGACACCAAAAAAGGACATTCCTTGTGAGAAATTTTCTTATCTTTGACGAAACAAACAATTTCTTATTGGTTTGAATGGAAAAGTCCTACAGAATTTTACAAGAATCCAACTCTGATACCGTCTCTGCATTGTGGGTGTACCACATTTCACCCCTCTCAAAGCCCCATTTTTCACATACTGTAACTTCCAATGGATAATCCTAGTCACTTGGCCATGTCTTCATTTTTTGTATTCGTTCTATGCTAAGCTTCGGCACTCTGCTACTATTTGTGCTATCATTTCATCAAACTTGCTACACATTTGACACGCAGTGACATCTTCTTTATGGATGTGTTTGCAAATATTATTGGTATGTATGGCCTAACCTGCAGCTACAATTGTACTCTCTGTCTCCTTTTTCTTATTACTATCATATGAAATTCATTTCAGTTTCAATATATTTAGCAACAAGATAAAAAAATAGATGCTAATTGAGCACACTTTAACTAAAAGCAAAATACCAAGGAAAGAATGAAAATAATAAAGTTGTTAGCTAAGATTACTTTAAAAAGTCAATTACATAATTTAAAATTTTTACAGCTAAAAGTAATTAATGCTGAGATATCTATCCTTTTAACTTGTAAAACTGAAGACCCCACTGCAGCGCTATGCCACTGCAAGTACACAGTTCTCAATGAATACTTCAGTGAATATCTTATCTAAGGTGCCAGTACAAAAGTGATGGTGGGGGTGGCCTTGGTTCATTCAATCAATTGCAAGTTAAATATTTTAAAGTATACCACTGATCAATGAGCAGTTTCAAAAACCTTTGAAATTCTGTATTCATAATTCATTCACAAAATTCCTAAGACCGTTCTGGTATTATTTATTGGTCAATAACAAAACACCCACAACACAAGGACTGGGAATGGTTTCATTTGTACTCAAAAGGGATCAACATATTGCAAAATGTTTCTTTGGCATCAAGTAAACAACCTATTACACCATATGTAAACAAACAAAGAAACATTGAGGCCTATCCAACATGTCCAACATGTCCAACATATCCAACGTGTCATTCACATAGAGCAAGGGTGCAATGCATAATCATAATGCAGAGGTGATTTTCTCCTAGCAAATCTAGTTGTCAATTTGGAATAATACTATCATTCTTCAATGAAGATTATTCATTGAAGTTAGATGGGCGAATCAATCGCATACTCTACCTCGTATTGCATTGACGAGGGCATCATCTCCTGACGCACTTTCCCGCCATACTTTCTCAAGTTTTATTAGGCCAGTTTATTTAGGCCCAAGCAAACTACATTGTATCTGTTGTACAACAGCAGGGTCTATATCATATTGATAACGATCTTAATTTAACCCAATTAATGTAATGGAGAATAAAGGGCAACAAATTAAAAAATCCAATTAGATTTAAATGACTCTTTATTTTGCATTTGACAAAGACAAGGAAACCATTGTTGGCTAATCTGACTTTTGATCGCCAAAGCAGCCATCTTTGCGCATATTGAAAATACGGACCAATGGGGCGAGGGAACTTCAAACTATGTGACAAAAAGTCACAAATGGAAAATTGACAGTATTTGGTTTATGACTTTCTTCTTCCTTCTTTTCCTTTTTATCTTGTTCCATTGAACGCACAACATTCCAAACACGTTCTACATGTTTTTCCTCAAAACGGGCATAAACAAATACACCAATGGGGCTCTAATGGGTAACTCTCTCACTCTTCCCTCGATCTTGCTGATATATTCACCAGTTTGGTAAATAAAATTTCTTGCCTCAAATTTTTGCTATTTTGAATTGAATTTTTGAACTCATTAAATGGCAGAATGAATGTTGCTCTGGAATAAAAACTAAAAAATGGTGCAATGTTTTGGCTTTGCATACACTGTGCAAAATGAGTCACAACCTCTAATCAATGGATGGAGCAATAAACTTGCACAAAATAAAAAAAGACAAAGAGTCCAGGGGGCTACTCTGGTATAATTTGGATAGAGGTGCTCAGGCAGGGGCACAAACATCAACCAAAAAAACAATTTCTGACATGAAAATAAACCAACACAAATTTTTGTGCTACCTGACATGTCAAGATTATGCAGTCAAGCTAGCTTTTTTAATATATTCAGGAAAGGGGCCCTAACTGATAGAATTCATGTAATGTAAGTGGATACTTAGCATTTCAATTTTGATAATGTCATTTGATTCTAATTTTGTGTATATATCACAATTTCACTTGATATTTTTCGAACCCTTCTCATATTTTGGAACCAAAAATATAATCAAAATTTAGACCCATAAAAGTGACCCGAGTATCCCTGTCCTAAACATACCATGGGTACTCCTCTGGGGGACACGAGATCCCACACCCAAATATCCAGTCGAGTTATCCGCTTCCTACAGTCCGCATTTTAGACTTACATAATCATATTTTGAAAGCCACAATTGCTTTAGAACAGTGCACCTTGCTGATAATATTATAAACCTTATTCTTTTTACCACAGTTTTAAAGAATAAGCTTATCTTGTATCAGAACTCTCCGTAAAACTTTCAGGTAGGCTGTGGTACTGACAGGGACCATTTTGTGGAAGCGCCTGTCACATTTTGTGTGGAGAACAGAGACAATTGTGGGTGCCACAAACAATACTTCGACACAAAATCATAGGCCCGGCTGGTCAGCCTTCTTGTCATAATTGTTTAATAAATCAGATACGTCACTTACCTGTGATTGTCACCAAACTGAGAACAGCTGAAAGAAAGAAGGCTGTCATATTTGATAGGTTCCCATCGTAATCTAAAGTCGGTTGTCTTCAAAATACCTCCTCTGCTCCCAAACGAACGTTCTTCTTCAGAAATTATTTCTATTTGCTCATTTCCACCCCCGCAGTGTCATTTAGCCTTTCAAGTATCAATTTCTGGCGTCATTTTTCATTGTCAAACAATGGACAACAGAGATCGATGTCTGTTTGCCAATCTGCTTTGCCAAATGAGAAAACTTCAAACAGAAAAGAGACAACACTGCATCCCACTGCATCCGATTCAAAAAATTTTCGAAACGGACCTGTGAGTCCTGTGATTGCCTTGCCTGTCCGACACATAAATACCAGGGACGGAGCTTTTTGGTTGGGGAGGTGCCACTCAGGCCCGGGGGGGGGGGGTACTTCATTGTTAAGTTGTACTGGACGTGCCGCTCATATGGATGGGTTTTTTCATCCGAAATTCTCTACATATGGGTCTGTTTTTAACCATAATTCTGGTAGATGGGTACTTCTTTGAGAATTTTCTTATCAATCGGCCCCATAATGATAATCAGGCCAAAAAACTGAAATTTTCCTTTGTTTCAAATCGACAAATTCATGCACATGGGTCAAAGATTTCCTGATATTCATGCAAATGGGCTCGAAATTTTTGAATACTCTGTCATACGAATGGGTCCTTTTCTCAAAGTCCAGATTCAGGTCGAATCAGGTTGACAATGAAGTACCCCCCCCGGGCACTCAGGCTTCAAAAACATACGCATTCCTCATTCCAGTTCGTCGAAAATGCAGATTATGGCATACCCATGTACTTATGTAGCACGATCTTGTACAGATTCAATTTTTCGAAAATGTATACCCAACTAATGCTAAGGGACGGTGCAAAGTTTATTTCATAACATTGCCACTGCAAAACGTAACAGGGCAGGCAGGGGCAACTCCTCTTTTGAGCTTGTACAGAACCGGGTCAACACTTTTTATAAGGCAAATGTGCACGGGGCAGTAACATCTTATACTTTCAAGATGAATTTTGAACTTTGAAATAAAACATAGATCCATTTAGGACTCTGTTGTGAGACAGGCTGCCCATTTGGGCGATGTCGTAAATAGACTACCCTCACCCATGGTGCCAGCCCAGATATATTTCAAGGGTATCCACAGAAATGTTCCCTAGGCTCAAAAAGTTAGGAGTGACTTGCCTCGTCGGTTGTTCAAAACCTCCTGGTCCAGGTGGCTCTACCTATTTCACCTCAACTCTGACTTAAACTTCAATACTTTAGACACCATCTCCCACCAGATTTTCAAAGATTTAAACTTCCCAACATCGAAATTCCTGGATAAAAAATCACAGCTCTCTATCGGTTTCCTAACATGATCCCTACACCTAATGGATGACTTCCCAAAATGGACCATGTTTTTAAGGCACACACGAAGATGAAATACGAAGAAAAGCTTCTTATGTCATCCGCAAAACTTGCCCTACTCTAATAAGAAGGAGATAAATAGTGAAGAAATAAACACATTAACACACTGTTCATCGTTACTGTTTCTTTCCAAAAATATTTACAAAATTTCGTAAAACTTACTACGAAGGAGAAATTATCATTGACAAAATAGATTTCTGGGCTCCTTGATGGTTAAAATTTGTCTGAAGCTAACGGCAAACTCGTGTATGATGTCCAATTTTGATGCATTTGTATCTGTGAATGTACAGCACATGAATCCAACTCAAACATCTTGTCCCAAATTTAAACCGTATGTCTGTTGCAACAACAGGTAAATTCCAATTAATGAAGGACAAATTCACCAAAAACGTTCTTTTCAAAATGCATAAAATATCTGTCCCTTCGGCAGCAGAATCCTTGATACCCCTAATCGTGGACTTACCCAAGTCTTTCCCGTGTTCCTCAACCCTAAAACCCGAAACCCTAAAACCTGAAGAGCAGGAACGCCAGAGAAGGGGCGGGGGGGGGGGGTGACCACCCTTCCTGCCCTCTCAAAAATTGCCTAAATATGTTATTCTTCTGTTTTTTGCCCTCAAATTTGCAGTTTTCTCCCCCTAAAAATGTGCCTCATCCGGCGTCGGGGTGGAAGAGACTTGGGCAAGTCCAGACCGCACGGAGAATAGACTTGCCCCAAGTCTATTTCGTCAACTGTAATAAGTCTATCTGAAAGTATACTACGAAATTTCGCTTTCCGCTTTCCCCTTCAATATTTTGAAAAAATAGATTTGGGGCAAGCTTACACGGAGAAGGAACTTTTCATCGCCCAATCAATTTCAAATGTCTTCAAAAAATCATTGAACATTTTAAAACTCCATAAGAAACATAACCAAAGCCACCCAGGAAATGTGTGTATGGCATCCCAAGGTATACAATACAAAACACTAAATTCTAAACATCTCCAGGAATTCTACCGTATAACCCAATTTGTTTACAATGTAAAGTTCATTGAAGTACTACTATCTAAATTGCAACTACTGGACTTCAGTTTCAGGACCTTGGGGAGCTACTTTCGGCGTCGGCGATGGTACTGGTGCACTATACTTTGACGAAGATATTCTTGATTGTCTACTTTGTTTTGCATTTGCAATTGTCCTGTGAAGAATTGCATATTAAAATGAATTAATTTGTCATGAGCAATCCAGTTTAGCATCATTACTGTGCATTTGTTACCAACATTAGTATTCTGTCTTGTAAATATCATGCAAACCCTTTCAAGACTGAGAGACTCGAGAAAAAACATAGGAATGAAGCAAGTAAACTTTTAGAGACTATTTCAAATAAACCGGTTGTCCCAAAAACATAGGGCTCAGATCTAGGGTGGGTGTAAAATTCTGTTACATTTTTCTTTGAATTAAATGGCTTGGAAGGAAATTAGGGTACTTTGCTGTATAGCCTCACTACATAAGGACCCTCAACTTACGCTCATCTAATTGAAGTGAATTAATGTTGTTGTTGTCGCTCCAGTTGAGGGCCTTATGGACTAACTCTTCTCAAAACGGCAAAAAAATTCTCGCCAGGAACAAATTTGTTCCTGGACCAATCAGGATGCAAGACTTGAAATAACTTGATGGGATTGGCTGGTTCTTCTTCAATTCAAACTTCCCGCCAAAGGCAAACAAAAGAGTTCGAACAACGCGTTCGACTGATCTGCTGCAACGATCAAAATCTCAAAGTAACGAGCGAATTTACGAGATCTTTTGCGCCCCCAAATAACCAAAATAGCACTTATAGGTAAGACTTTTTTGCCTTAATAGCTTGAAGAATCATTCATCTAAGTACTGATAGTTTGTTTTGCAGTGTAGCACTCCAGAATAACCACCTTTTGCGGCATTTTAGGGTCAGTGGTTTTGAGGAAAAAATAGCAGGTAATTTAGGCCATGTCCGTTTCTGGAAGCGTAAGTCCATGAGTCGTAGTTATAGTCAGCCTATCAATAGCGATAACCTACGAACATATCATCAGCCTATCAATAGCGATAACCTACGAACATATAATCAGTCTACTGAGTCATAAGGTTTTGCTCCTTGGAGCATGGGTAGCTAGACACTGCTGGTGTATCAGGAGCGCTGCAACTAATATGTATCTGCGGAGGAATAATTTCTATAGTTCTGCAGAGTAGGTAACGAAAGACCGAAAGAAAGAAAACCATTCTTTCTCTCAATCTCTTACGCTAGCTCCTCCATAGTAGTAAATAATGTCTTCCTCCGCGAAACAACAAAGCTGTGGGAACCAAGCACAACTGCGGCGTCTAACCAGGGGCGGGAAAGTACTGTACAATATTTGACCCCATGTTTGTTCAGAGGAATTGGATAAAATAACGGTTCTTTTGTCACATAGGACGACTTTCCTGCCCAAAAGCAACCAGTTTTAGGACAAAGGTGAAATTTGAATGTCAATCTTCCTATTCCATCAGTTTGTCACAAAAATCAAGCTTTCTAACATCCTATCTAATCAAAATCCTGAAGTTTACCTGTAAGCTGGTTCTCCCTTTGTCCACCAAATTTAACCAGAAAAGACCAGTATTTTGAATTTTCACTTGAGCGGTTCTACCTTTGTCCACCAAATTTACGGAAAAAAAGACCAGATATTACAATTTTTCACCAAAGCGGTTCTACCTTTGTCCGACAAATTTCCGAAAAAAAGACCAGAATTTAAGATTTTTCATCAAGGTGCTCCTACCATTGTCCGGCAACCGGTTTTTGGGACACTTATACCCCTTCATATCTATAATTACCATTTGCTTTCGAAAAACAGTATTTGGTCGAAACTACCGGTTTTTGGGACAAACATCGTCAATGATAAATCATGTTGAAATTGTCCACCAAATTGACAAAAATAACAGCGGAAATTTGCCATCAAAAACTACCAGTTTTTGGGACAAAGGTGGTGCAAAAATGTTTCGTTAACAACCGGCTTTCGGACTAACTACCCATGCTTGGAGCACTATCATGCTCGTATCTATATTTCAAAGTTGAAACTTTGGAAGGTTTTGGAAAAACATCATGGAAAATTTTCAGCTGTCTGATGTTAAAGAACTCACCCTGTTTCAAGGTCTTGCTTGTCGGTTGGTCCAATTCCTCCTGGTCCTAAAACAGAAGAAAGACGGTAGGCGATCCTCGTTTCTATGGATTCTTTTGACGAAGAACACAATTATTGACGACTTTGCCAGATCTTTGCCTTAGATGATACCGTTCAAGTAAACTCATTACGTAGTCTCAGTTACCGCTCTTCACAACAACAGTAACACTATTTTACATTCTTATATTGTTCGCATCAATTAATAGAAGACCCCCAAGGCTGTAAATGGTTTCAGGGAGCTTTCAAAGACCCAAGAAGAAGTTAAAACTGGATCTGCAACTCATCTTGAACGTTTCTGAAACCTCCCTTTGTTAAACGTAGGAAGATCTCCAGGAGATTTCGAAATAATCCTTGCCATTACCCAAAACTATTGCTTTTGGATGGCTGGCTGCATCCTCAGTAGACTTATGACCTGATTCGCTGTATTGCACTGGACTTTATTGAACTGATATACCTGTTTAGTCAAATTACGACTCATAACGTTACAAAAACCCGAACAAACGGATTTTTTGTGCGGCGATAATTGTCCATGACAAGATTCGATAACAGCTGTAAACAATCTCGAGGTTATTCTCGAGTATTTTGTGAAGCAGCCTGACAGCCCTTATGAAGAACATATCTAGCATTCGCGGACATTTTTACTTTGATATGCAATTAGAATGGAGGAAGGGGGTTTCATAAACGCTGTCAAAGGTAAAATTAATTCAAAATTGAAAGATTTTCACCAGAGACCTTTTTGCCTCAAGATCTTAAGACTATATTTTTGTGTCCCCAAAACTGGTGCTTAGAGGACGTCTTGCTTCACATCTTACCAATATGCTCCTCAAGAACAAAGTTGGTTGTAATGGTTTTTGAACAGTGTTTGCATGAGTCCTTGTTGAGTAGTAGTGGGTAGTCATCGTCGTAGATGTATAGCTAAGATAAAGCTGTTGTAGTAAGGTATTCTCAGACTAACATACAAGAAAATCTTACTAATACACATATTTTTTTAATACGAAACTAAGGTCCGGGGCTGGTAGGAAGTTTCTTAAATTTTTGGGCCAGTTTACCACCAAAAGTTTCTTACGTGTTTCTTATATTTTCAATGCCAGAAGTGTAGATTTAATTTAGCTTTGTCAAGAGGGCTCAGTAAGATCTCAAAACAAGTAAATAACATAATTCACACTCAAAATAATGTTCAAACAGTTGCTATAACTGTACAGTGTCAAAACATTTTGAGTGCGCTGCGAAAATTAAAACTGCAAATTACAAAAGTTTCTTAGCTTTTTAAATTCAGGTAGGGTTCTTTCTTAACTTTTGAAAAATTGAGCCTACCGTTTCTTATAAGCGGTTTCTTATAAAAAAATACGTGTACAAGCGATTGGGATAGAAAACCATAGATTGTTTTAACATACCTGGATGCACTCCAGAACCAATCAGACTTCCCTGGAAAGAAATGAAAATGCTTCTCAGATTTCCTTACAATAACACCAATAACAAGTTCACAAAGCATAGTGCTTTGGTAAAAAATGCGATTTCTATTTTGGTCTAAGGCCCTGACCACAGTGCTCCGGTTTTGTTATCATCCGTTTTTTATGCATCCAAGCTACCCGCTCACATTGCTCCGTTTTCGTACAAAAACGGATGAAGAAACATTCGTTTTTGTCCGTTGACATTGATTTTGTGGATATCCTCTTTTGATAGCGTTTTCGAAACTCTCCGTTTTGTGCGACTCAGTGTGAACATTTTCTCAACAACGGAGGTTTTCCTCTCCGTTTTTTTTTTTTTTGGAAAAAAACCGCGCAGTGTGAACGGGGCGTAAATATTCAAACCTACAATTAACTATTCCTATCTCAGAATTTGCTTCACTAATTTTTCTCGATTCGGAAAATTACAAAAAGACTTCGAAAAAAGTCCTTAATACCATACCAGTTGATATTTTCTGCTTGCACTAGGTGGCTTTGTAGGTCCCACTCCAGCAGATACTGCGGCAGGACCATCGCTCTAGAATGAGAAAAAACCATTTACGCCTGTATTCAACGAGGAAATTAAAACTGATAACTATTTTGCGTCGGATCTTGATGAACTTACTGGATTTGAGTCAAGGAAACAAAACCATGCAGAATTTCAAAAATTGTTTTAGCAATCTTGAAAATTTCGTTTCCAGCATTTGTGTCAAAGCTCGAATTAGCTTGATAGATCTTTCAAATTATATTTGTATTTAGCGCGTCTAGGAATTCCTGCTTTTGAGAGCCACGTATGGTTTCGATCATAGCGTAACGAGGACAAGTTAGTATAAAAGTAACAAGTACCTCTATCTTTACTTTAGTGTTTACCAAATTTGCCAATTTCGTCTAGATTAGATTAGGTCAACCATAAAAATGTGTCTGATACAAACAGGGAGACTGGAACTGTTTGTATCAGAAACATTGTCGTAGCTGGCCTAATCTAATTTAGACAAAGTGACAAATTTGGTAAACACTAAAGTAAAGATAGAGGTACTTGTTACTTTTAGTTTTATACTAATTTTTCCCCGTTACCTTTGGTTTCGATGCATACTCTCAAACTGCAGAATTTGGTCGAAAGATTGCATTTTTCATATATTCACAACTTTGAAGAAAAATATAGACCATAAGACGGCTTTTCAAGCAACGATTTCGTGGTCTTCTTTCCTCAGGAATAAAATAAAGATAACTCCCCAAACAAATTTGATATTTGACACAACGGCGCAAAAGTAAATGTTATGATCGATAACATGATCAATTTTTGGTTATTTCTTGTTTTAAATGTTCACTATTTCATTGGCTCACGCGGTATATTTGCTTACAATCGTGGCAAAAAGGTTACTGCCCAAATACTGCGTCTTTAGAGTTATAGCCCTTTGTTGGTTTCCATACCCCTCCCCACGAAGTCAATATTGTATTTTTCCATAAGCAAATGGTCTGTGAGCTGATTTTACAGCCAATCTGTTCCAACAACACTGACTTGGAGAGCAGGGGGGTCTGCATCTTCGAAAAATATAGGTTTTGATCAATCATCCAATAACTTTTGGCCACGATTGTAGATCGACCTTCATAGATCAAAGATGAAATATCTGACAGCGGTCCATTTCGTTAATTCTTACAATTTTCCAAAATGAAAAACGTTATATTTCCACCTGAAATATTTGATACTCATACTTACAGCGTATGTAATAGCAGCATGTTGTAATTTAGCAGCTTGTCGATGCAATGATGTCCTCAAAAACATTTCATCTCTCAATGCGTGCATCCTTTATAAAAAAACAGACTATCAATCACATGAAAGCACGTTGTTTTTGAAAGAGCTACCATTTTAAAGTACCATCAACTGCCTACCGAGAACAAGGACAGATTTTGTAATACAATAGCATGAGGTCCTTTTGTTGATACCTGAATTTAAAGCGATTAGCCACTACAGACAAAGGAAATTCTCTCAACCAGAAATTCAAAACAAACAATGCCGCAAAAGTTTCTCTGAAACCCAAGTAGCGAGCGCACTTGTTGTGCATCCCAGAAATTGTTTTTAGGAGCAAACATGAGCATAGATCGAAAGAAGAAGGATATATCTGCACATCTACCTCGGGCATCTAATTTATTTTATTTGAAAGCCGATTGGGAAGCGATTCAATTCTCTTATTTTTTGGTGTAATTAAAATCTTACTGCTCAGCTTCTGAACCAAAGAAACAAAATGCACGAGGTAGATGTGTAGATATATCCTCCTTCTTTCAATCTATGCTCATATTTGCTCTTGAAAACAATTTCTGGAATGCACAACGAGCGAGCGATTTCACGGAAACTTTTGAGGCTTTGCTTATTTTGAATTACTGGTTGAGCGAATTTCCTTTGTCTGCAGTCGCTAATCGCTTTGAATTGCAGTGTCAATCAAAAGCAACTCATGATATTGCCTTACAAAATCTGTCCTTGTTCTGTTTACAATCTGACAACCTCGTTCCCAGACCCGCTATTGTCTTCCTCCTGAGGTTATCGTCAGTACTGACGCAGGAGGCTGGCCCTAGGAACGAGGTTGACAAACTGATAATATCTGTGCAGCTTTCATATCAATTTACATAAGAAAATTTAGTTTGTCAAATGGGCTGTATCTTTCTCAAATTACGAGTGATTTCAGAGCGATGCCTAATCTCAGTTCCTCCACAACAGGCCTAAAATCCTTAATCGTGAAATATTTTTGAAGAATTAACAATTTATGGCAATCGTTTTCAAGACTTGAAACCTATGCTGGAATAGAAGGGCTGAACAATGGAAGCGATAAATTCATTAAACTCACGTTTGCTGTTGTATGGTTACCCTCATTTCCCAGTTTTTATTACATTTCTCCAGTTCTCTCAGCAACCTAAAGAGAAAGCGGGTAAGATTAGGGTTAAAATAATGCAGCCTCCCGTTTAAACTGCCCCTGCTAAAACGTAGCACTTTTCTTCCTTCTATCCATAGAAAATTTTCGTTCTGGAGCAGACTAAATGCTCTTGAACAGTAAGCTTGTAAAGGACCAAAACTGTACCGGCATAGTGTAAACGTGGTCTTAAAGTAAACGACCTGACAGAAAAGATGAGATCACATACATTCATAAATATCATAATATCTGATGATCTCTACTTGTGCACCAGCTAACCAAAGCCAAGAAACAATGGCGTGCGTAGATATATTCTTTTTCTCATTTATACTTTATAGACCACACTATATATCTCAGGTCATGCTCTTTAAGAATGGGGGATCTTCGTTTACATATTTTTCTATCAAAAATGGTAAGTTAGACATAACAAAAAGGGTTTTATCCAAATTCTATGCTCTCTATAAGCTAGTACATGCAACGAAAGATAGTCAAAATCAGCAGCATTGAGCGCCATAAAAGAAAAATTCCATTTACATTCACATGAACATCCTACGTCACGTGTCCTAGAATAGCTTTTCATTGCACTTTGATAGCCTTTTCGTAGGTCAACGGACAGTTTCTCTTACATCTCTACCTTAGGTAGCAAAATATTTTCGATGTCTTGGTGATCTAATTGTGTTGAATTTGAATTGGATCTTATAGACCTTTTCACTGCTGCATTTCTTATTCTGTCATAAAATACCACGAACCTTAACAATACGAAGACGATACCACAGGGAGCTACTTCATAACTACCTTCTTGTTGAGGAGACGAGATAGGGTTTGTCCTCCCCCCGTGCAATAGGTTAATGCTCATGCGCCCGGCACAGTTCCAACCCAAAACGCTACTGCGCATGAGCATTAACCTACTGCACGGGGGACACATACGTTTCCTCGAACAAACCGTATCTCGTCTCCCCAACAACTTCATTGCTCTGAGGCATTCAAATATTGCATTTCATCAAATACCCCAACACGATTCTGGTGCCTGCTTATGCAATGGCACCGTTCGCACAAATTGTAACTTTTCTTTCCACTATCATAGCTTTCAGCCTACGATGCAGTGAAGGCATCACACTTTTTGCAAGAAATGCTAAAGAATGCTCACAAGATATGGTGATAAATCAGCATATACCAATGAGGGATTTTCACAAATGCAGTTTGAATGACACGTGCAAGTATGTTGTCTGGAATGAGGAAAAGAAGATGGCCCAGATGCATTCGAAGTTTAGTTCTTCAGCTGATAGCAAAGCATCAATTAGCGCGTGGACAAAGATGCTTCTGCCAGAGGAGCCAATAACAATAAATAAAAATGGATCACAGCTTACAGGTACGTTTGAGATATATTGGTGACAATAATTGATGTCTTGCAGGGCCTCCGACGACGGGGGGTCCAAATTATGCCTTTCAGAAATTGTTTATAAGGGCGGGCGATAAAATGATATATATGTGTAAACGTTTGGCCCCCTCACTTTTCTGATCTCGTCGGAGGCCCTGTATTGTGCTTGGAAAAAGAATTATAGCAAAGTAGCTACAATTTCTTTCAAACCATTCAATCCAAAGAAAGATATGATAGCAGAGTCGTATTCAGCATAGAAGCAACAGGGGCAGTTGCCCCCTAGATATCCCAAGGGAGCAATAAAACGTACAGCGATTTTGATCAGATTTGAGGAAATATTCCCTCACCCCCCTCCCTAAATATGGCTGTGTGCAGTCATATATAATAACCATTCACACTAGCCTTTGTAAAGATCTGATGCTTATGCTACGAATGAACACTTCTTTCCAAATTCACTTTCTAATCAAAATACAACAATAATCTAACTGCTCTTTCCTGCATACAGTACCAATCATATCATGCTTCTGTTAAGCAAGTTATAACCATAGAGTAAGGGACAACCAACACAGATAGAGTCATTTGTTTGGACTCTTAGCTAATCATAGTTTGTTTCTCTTTTTGTTTCTAGTATGGAGAGATTGCAACCAAGTTGTGCTTTTCGGACAAGTGGAGCCTGCAGTGAGGTATATCATGCCAAGAGGGAGCAGAAGCATCATGAAAGTCTTTTGCGATTTAAAGACATCTCAGAAAGGATGGATCGTTATTCAAAGAAGAGTTGACAACACAACGAACTTTGAGCGCAATTGGACAGATTACAAACGTGGATTTGGCACACTCAATCGGAATCTTTGGATTGGGCTTGATGCTATGCACACACTTGCTCCTCCTCAGTATAAAACTATGCTGCGGGTCGATTTACGACATGTTCATGATCCAAAGAAAATCTACTTTGCAGAGTACATGAAATTTGCTGTTGGTCCTGAGTCGACTAATTATCCTCTCACTGCTGATGATTATAATCCTGCAAGCACAGCGGGAGATGATCTAAACTTTATGCATTGGGGTAATTATCGGATCAACGCTGGATTCAGTACATACGATAATGATAATTCACCTGACCAGAATAACTGCGCAGGAAGGCTTCGTGGAGCGTGGTGGCATGGAAGAGCGTGTTGTATGGCTTGTCTCAATGGTGTTTATCCTGCCGTTGTGGAGGAGATGGACTGTAATGTTACAACCGAGGAATGGTTTAGAACAAGTGACAAATTCTTTCACCATATGAAGTGGTTTGGCGTTAGAGAGTGTCTTGGAGGAATCTTTTTCGCCGAAATGAAAATAACTTCCCTTTAGATTTCAATTGGAACAAGAAATATTCTTTTGCTACACAAATACCTTTCCATCATTCAAAGTTAGCCTAGCTGGCAAAAGATATAGCACAAGACCAATTTTGAACAAATGCTGACCTGTTTGAAATGATGATGCTATATCCTGTAGATAATATTCACAAACGCTGGGCTTGCGGCAACGAACAGGTTTGAAAAAAATTCTTCTCTTCATCTTGGTTACTCACCCCCATAGAACGTTTGTGGGGAATTAAAAAAATCATGTTTTGTTGAGCTGTCCCAAAACCTTTCAAACTACATATAGATAGTAACTGCATAATTAAAGAACCATTCGTCTTAAGCTGCCTCAGAAATTTTGCCATTTTTAAGTAAATTATTCTGCGAATGCGAACCCGATTTGGACATGCAAGGTCGCCAAACCCAATTTAAGGATCTCGTCTATACCATCATTCATGAAGGATATTTTCATGCAACGCAATATTAGGTACTGTCTAAGGCATGGTGATGATGCTCAACTGCCAAAAGTACGAACTACGTCCTTTGGAGTTGAGTCCATTACTTACCTTGGAAATAAACTGTGGCAGCATTTACCGCAAGAAATAAAACAATCTAACAGCCTTCCTATGTTCAAAAAGCGAATTAGATGCTGGAATGGTGGAAAATGCAACTGTAGGCTTTGCAAAGTATATATCCCGCAAGTTGGGTTTCTAACATGATAGATTCTAACTCTGATTTGTCCTGTAATATATATTAATAGTTTTATTGTAAATCATGTATATTGTAAATAGTAGGCCTTAATTAGCTGTAATTTAGCTATTCATTACTTTAGCCTACTATAAATAGATGTTTAGTAATAATAATAATAATAACAATAATAATAATAATAATAATAATAATAATAATAATAATAATAATAATAATAATAATAATAATAATAATAAGATCATAACAAGATATAATAAGATCATGACAATACATGGTGCATTTCACCCTAAGAGTGATACAGACAGGTTATATTTGACTAGAGAGAAAGGGGGACGTGGACTGATTAGCTGCGAGGATTGCGTTAGAAGTGAGGAGAATAATTTGGGGTGGTATGTCAGGAATTCTGTTGAGTCATTGATTCGAGGTGTTAGGCTTGCTAAAGTGATAGACACTGAATATGTTGTCAGTAAGGATGAGTTCAAAAGGATATGGATGAATGAGAAAGAACAAGGATGGAAGGAAAAAAGAATGTATGGTCAGTTTGTTAGAGAGATGCCGGAATCAATCGATGCAAAGGAGACATGGAAGTGGCTGAGAAAAGCTGATCTAAAGATACAAACGGAGTCACTTTTGTGTGCAGCACAAGAACAGGCCCTCCGAACAAATTATGTTAAACACCATATTGACAAATCAGCAGAGTCACCACTTTGTAGGATGTGCGAAGAGAAAGGCGAAACTGTACATCACATTGTCAGTGAGTGCAAGAAGTTGGCACAGAAAGAATATAAACGAAGACACGACAATGTTGCGAGAATGGTGCATTGGCATTTATGCAAGAAATATGATCTAGAAAGGGCAGACAAATGGTATGAGCATTCCCCTGACGGTGTAGTTGAAACTGACGAGGTAAAGCTACTATGGGATGTGAACATTCAATGTGATCATGTAATCGAGGCAAGGAGACCGGACATAGTTGTTGTGAATAAAGGTGAAAGAAAATGCACTATAATTGACATTGCTGTGCCAGGTGATAGTAGGACTAGTGACAAGGAAAAAGAGAAAGTGGATAAATATCAAGATTTGAAAAGGGAAATCAAGAGGATTTGGAACATGAGAAGTGTGATAGTAGTACCTGTGATTGTCGGTGCACTTGGAAGTGTAACCAAGAAACTGGATGAATGGCTGGAAAAACTGGACATCACAATAAATACAGCAATCCTACAGAAGACGACGCTATTAGGAACAGCCAAGATATTGAGAAAAGTACTTGAGTACTAAAAGAGAATGACCCCAAGGGACCCTTGGTCATGGGTTGTGACCCGCTCCCTTGGGATGTAAATTCGGCGATGAGAACTGCCAGTGCTTAAAGCAGAAAATATAATAATAATAATAATAATAATATATAATCATTCGGCATCAGCTGACACGGTGAAATATATTTATCATGAGTGGGCTACCACAATTCGAGAATTAAAATGTGCCCCTGCCTGGGATCGAACCCGGGTCTTCGTGTCAAAAGTTTCTCCAACATTCCACTGCGCCACTCAAGCGCAATGAAATATTGGAGAAATCTGAAGTCATTCAGATCCCTGGGTCTTACACCACGACAGAAGCCATTTTTTTTTTCGTGTTTCGGCATTAAGCCTTCATCAGAGCCATGCATACGTATATATAATCATTCGCCATCAGCTGACACGGTGAAATATATTTATCATGAGTGGGCTACCACAATTCGAGAATTAAAATGTGCCCCTGCCTGGGGTCTTCGTGTCAAAAGCTTCTCCAACATTCCACTGCGCCACTCAAGCGCAATGAAATATTGGAGAAATCTGAAGTCATTCAGATCCCTGGGTCTTACACCACGACAGAAGCCATTTTTTTTTCGTGTTTCGGCATTAAGCCTTCATCAGAGCCATGCATACGTATATATAATCATTCGGCATCAGCTGACACGGTGAAATATATTTATCCTGAGTGGGCTACCACAATTCGAGAATTAAAATGTGCCCCTGCCTGGGATCGAACCCGGGGTCTTCGTGTCAAAAGCTTCTCCAACATTCCACTGCGCCACTCAAGCGCAATGAAATGTTGGAGAAATCTGAAGTCATTCAGATCCCTGGGTCTTACACCACGACAGAAGCCATTTTTTTTTTCGTGAAAAAAAAAATGGCTTCTGTCGTGGTGTAAGACCCAGGGATCTGAATGACTTTAGATTTCTCCAATATTTCATTGCGCTTGAGTGGCGCAGTGGAATGTTGGAGAAACTTTTGACACGAAGACCCCGGGTTCGATCCCAGGCAGGGGCACATTTTAATTCTCGAATTGTGGTAGCCCACTCAGGATAAATATATTTCACCGTGTCAGCTGATGCCGAATGATTATATATACGTATGCATGGCTCTGATGAAGGCTTAATGCCGAAACACGGAAAAAAAATGGCTTCTGTCGTGGTGTAAGACCCAGGGATCTGAATGACTTCAGATTTCTCCAATATTTCATTGCGCTTGAGTGGCGCAGTGGAATGTTGGAGAAACTTTTGACACGAAGACCCCGGGTTCGATCCCAGGCAGGGGCACATTTTAATTCTCGAATTGTGGTAGCCCACTCATGATAAATAATAATAATAATAATAATAGTAATAGTAATAATAATAATAATAATAATAAAATTAAACTAAAAGCACCATCAAAAAACAACAGAAAATAAAATATATGAAAAACACTGTTATTTTAAAAAACGTTTCGATTAAAATCTTCATCAGTTTTGTAATAATAACAATACCAATATTCAATAATAATAATAATAATACCATCATAGGGCTCAAATCTTTAGAAAAGTGGGTGTAAAATTCTATCAGATTTTTCTTTGACTTAAATGGCTTGGAAGGAACTTACGGTACTTTGCAGTAAATTTGCCGTGGCACTCTTTCGATATCTTGGTTGGTTTCAAAATGGCATAATTTATTATTTTTTAGGATGTGAAGTCATCAAATTTCTAAATCCTGAACCAGAAGAGCTACAAATTTCTGCTTGCCACCATGCTGTAGACCTTCATAAACCATGGTTTCCTTGAAGATTTTATTAACTTTCCTCAATTGATGTAAGATTTACGATGATTTTAATTTCCTCAAAATTTTCGACGAATTAAATGTCGCCATTTTAAAAATAATCAAGATATCAAGGTATACAGTAAATTACCTTAAGTTCCTGTCAAGCCATTCAATTTATAGAAAATTGTGATAGAATTTTACACCCATCTTTTGATAGATCTGAAAGCTTTGAGCTTTATAAACTGGAAATAAAATTCTCGAGATCAAGGCTCTTTTGCAGGAACTTTTCAAACGCTTAGGCCTTGTTTGAACATCGGTCTTTTTGCCGTGTCGAATCGAACTGTATTAAAAACAGCTGCCACGTCTTATTTAAACATCGTTTTTTTGCCGTGTCGGATTGAAATTGGCAAAATGACCATTTTTCAAAAATGCATGAGCGCAGTCGTTGATCACACGTAGAAACCGCGGACCATAGCCTAGAACTGATTCATTAAACGCAGCAGAAATTTATATCAAGTCGTTTTTCTGCTGCTTGATACGACAGAGCTGGTGAACTCCTGCCGTTTTATCCCGGGGGGGGGGGGGTACTTGACTTAAATTTTTACGGGGGTATGCCCACGAAAAAAAATTCTTTTTACCCTGCTCCAGAATTTTTCGCTCAAAATGATAACCTGTTCTAGAAAAAATTGGTGAAAAGTATACTCAAAAACATGAAATTTGACCGAAAAATGACCCGATCTAGCAGAATATTCCCCTTTGACATGTTTTGACAACCTGCTCTAGAAAAATTGCATCATCTTGATACCCTGTGCTAGAAAAAATTGGTCAAAACGATACCCTTAAAAACGGGCACATCCCCGTAGGACAAATATACTAAGTACCCCCCCCCCCCCCCCGGGCGTTTTATCTATTCAAAACGGCAGGTGATTCAAACATCGTTTTTGTGTCGAATTTAATTGACACTTAGAAGTTTTAGCTGCATCTATTAAATTTGAGACGGCAAAAAAACTATGTTTAAACTCAGGTTTATTCTTCTTTAGGACACCCGTTACATATACCGGTCAGGTCTTCGTAGGATTTTTGATACACTCATTGTAACGAGAACAAATATTTTCATTTCAATGACATACCTCATAATCTCTTGCTTTTGCTGTTTATCAACTTTCCGTAGTTTCTTAAGTTGTTCAAGAGACGTAGCGTTCTTTTCCGATTTTTGCTGTAGACAAAAAGAAAATCTACTGAAGCATGTTAAGAGAAGTATGAACAGCTCCCAAGGGGGTTTTCTGGTTTATTCAGGATAGGGGTGCTCAGGTTACTTTTTTGGGTCTAAAATTTGGGCAAGGAATATTTTCTTGGGTCAATCATTTTTACAGTTATTTTTTGGGTTCCTGAAATTCTGGCTTAAAAAAGTAAGAAATCTGGAAAAATATAATCAAGTAACATTACTAAAATCAAAAACTTAAATATCCAAATATATTATGAGGAATCTAATCAGTTAGGGCACTACTGACTTAATAACTTTTGGGTATGTAAGGTCGGAAAGATTATTTTTTTTGGGTTATTTTCATGGTAGAAATAATTTTTTTGGATTGATGCGTTGTACCTCAGCCTGAGCACCACTATCCTAAATATACCTGAGATAGCAAGGGTAAATTTTGTAACAATAGCAGTTTTGGTTTGTTTACATTTTGCACGACAGCCAATCAACGAGCTCCATTTTTGACCACGTGATCAACAATTTCCCGCGTCGCGATCGTCGCGAGTCGAAGCTGTGGGGAAAACCATAGGAAAACTACCCTCTCGAATTTTGCTCGCCGCGAAAATATACTTTTGAGGAACCTTTAGAAATTTGTAATCTGGGTTGTCAAATAAATTTCCTAACGAGGGCTGCTTGCCCATTGGTCTACTCCACCTGGTTTTTAAGAGATAATTTTTTTTAAAGTCGTCATTCCACGGACCTCTTGCTTCCTTCGAGGGGGCTTAGGCCCAGTGCAAGGAGGTTAATATTTGCCTCCAGGAACGACAACACGGCACTCACAACAGCCGAAAATCAATTCCAGACTGGAAATCAATGTTCCAATACCTTTAATTTTGATTTACACCAACTGAAGTGTTGCCGCAACTTATCCTACTTGACCACCAATTGGCCATGTCAACAAAATTTGCATAACAAAGAAACTTGGCATGTAAGGGTTTCTCTTCTGGGTGTTTTGGGAGGAGTTTTTGTTCGTCTTCTTATTATTCAAAACTTGAATGAAACACTGTTTGGTTGCTTCGATGAAATGATGAAAAGTTTAGGTCCTTTAGGACAAAATTGAATACGATTTTGGCACCGTTTGCCAGCATAACGGGAGAAACAGAACATAAGACGACGAAGAATTGATACAATTTATCAGCAGAAAGTTTGAAAGCTTGATTTTGCAAACTTTGCCACAACATAAGTTTTCCCCAAAGAATGTCATGAAAGAAGGGAGCAAAAAGATGAAAGAAGTCAGTCTTTTAAGGTAAGTCGATAAGTTGCAGAAGTGGACATCACATAAATAAGTAATCTTGGAAAACACTAAACTAGATTTTGTTTCACCTTCAAGGAGAATTGGAGAATAAATTGATAAAGATTTGTTTAAGTGTCTCTGAATTTATGAATTTGAACTTAAACAACTGGTGGGAAGCATTCTAGCGTGAAAGATTTGTGTGGATGATCAAATTGAAATTCAAAGTATTCTTACCTTGGAATGGTTTCTTTGGTTACTTTTCCTTTTTTGCGTTGAAGCTCAACTCAGCTCAACCAAAGATAATGGAATATTATCTTTGAGCTCAACTCAACTCTCAGAAGATCGCTAAATATATCAAGAAACTCTAGAACTGGGAAAATCTTTAAGGAACTATTCATTTTTGTAAAGGAAAGTCTTAGCATAGTTTACTTTATTTTCTTCACTTGTTCTACTTGTTTTCCTGTATTAAATTATTCGGAAATCTACTCGAGTTAATGTCAACACACCTTAAAACTTCAAAATTTTGTTTCAAAATGTTTACGAGCGAGGGTACAAATATTGTTTATGGAGCTCGCAAGAAACTCTTCTCTGGAGTACTGGAAATGTAATAATTTTGATAAACTTTCAATACTAGGTTAAATTATTAGTCTACATTCATCGAAGGAAACTTTATCGTAGCCATTAAGTTTGGAGAATCCACATTTAAATAACACATGATTTCGTTATCCTTTTACTGCGTTGTGTAACTATTTCATGGTCTGCTCTTCCAGTTTGCCTGCCAAAATCTTGTTTAGTATTGTCCTGGAGTTTTATTTTTAGGAGAAACCAACAAATGATTCTGCAGTTTGCTTTATGATCAGTGGACGAATTGACATTTATTGCCCACCAAAGTGCCCAAAAGAGAAACCCTTACATGCCGATTTTTCTTGTTATGGAAATTTTTTTGACATGGGAGGGGGGCTAATTTGGCGGCCAATTAGGATAAGTTGCTGCAATAGTTCTGTTGGGTAAATCAAACTTGAATGCATTGGAACCTTGATTTCCAGTCTGGAACTGACTTTTAGCAACTGGGAGTGTCCTTCCTGGAGGCAAATATTAACTTCCTTGCGCTGGGCCTAAGCCCCCTCGAAGGAAGCGAGAGGTCCGTGGAATGACGACGTTTAAAAAAAATTATTTCTCAAAAACCAGATGGAGTAGACCAATGGGCAAGCAGCCTTCGTTAGGAAATTTATTTGACAACCCAGATTACAAATTTCTAAAGGTTGATCAAAAGTATATTTTCGCGGCGAGCGAAATTCGAGAGGGTAGTTTTCCTATGGTTTTCCCCACAGCTTCGACTCGCGACGATCGCGACGCGGGAAATTGTTGATCACGTGGTCAAAAATGGAGCTCGTTGATTGGCTGTCGTGCAAAATGTAAACAAACCAAAACTGCTATTGTTACAAAATTTACCCTTGCTACCTGAGATAGTATCCTAATGGGGAATAGCTACATGCTTCGTTAAGAATCTCGGGGGGGGGGCTGTAAAGATTTGAAACCTATGCTACAATGCTATCGTTAAAATTAAGCAATTGCCATTACCATTAGAAATTAATAAATTAATAAGAGACAAACCTTGGCTATCATTTCCTCGTGTAGTCTCGCTTTTTCTAGCATTTCTTTCTCCTTCTCTTTAGCAGTACTTTGAAGATGATGGATTTGCTTTTCAGCTACCTTATGTGCCTGGTGTTAAAATAAAATAATCTTAAGAATAATCTATCGAATCAAATAATAAGATGTTGCAAATGAAGCTTTATTACAACTTTTATTGTATGGCAATAAAGATTTTCCCATTTCACCAAATAGACATATTCTTGAGCTTACGCTACATTTTATCCATGAAACTGGTCGATTCGAGTGAATTTCTGCAGCCACTTACCCATCCCTTCATCAGCCATCCAATTTTGTCGCGTAGTTAAAGTAGTTAAAGCAGTTTCCTTTCCGTTATTATCTTTATTTAATGGCCTCGGGGTAGACACATCCTTTTGCTTCCTGGAGTTGATCGTAAAGCTTGATAATGTTGCTATTCCTTCATTCTTCTCTCGTCACGGCAAGGAATCAAATGCTGCCATTATTCAAATTCAATCGTAACGGTTGGAGCTCCTACGCAGCGATACGTCTCATTTCAAACTTCCCTTTAAATAGTGACTATTGACGATTGAATTTGAATAATGGCAGCATTTGATTCCTTGCTGTGACGAGAGAAGAATGAAGGAATGGAATAGCCACATTATCAAACTTTACTCGCAATCCCGTGGAAGAGAAACAACACAGTGAGTAAAAATACAATTTGATCATAATATAGGCCACATTAACGGTGCATTATTGCCCATGGTAATTCTAAGGATAATCCTTACCAGTGCGAGCGTAAACAAATGATAATCTGTCTCAAATTAGATGTCACTGCAAATATCCGCGAATAACAACAATCGAAGTGTTTTGCAAAGGAATATTGCGTTATCGCAAGGCGATCCCAGCGATCTTATGGAAACATGCACGAACGATCGTAGCGATCGCGACGATCAGGATCGTTGGGATAGAACCTTGCTCTATTCCAGCGATCCACCAGCGATCACAACGATCCCAATCGCTGGAGTCGTTCACAGCGATCCAAACGATCGTAGCGATTATATGGAAACCAGGCTTTAAGCAACAAATTTATAATTTACAGTGAAGAAACTTACCTCGATTTTGGCCTTCTCTATATCCTTAAGCATTCCTTTTTTAAGCTCTACTTTCTGATCTTCTAGCTGCAAAAAAAGTCATTTCAATTAACCAGTAATGGAAAAGCGAATTGAAACCGAATCAATAATTTGCTAATGTAATATGACACCGAGTGTCACTTTTTGGAGCTCTTAATTCCTAGATCAGAAATTTCAAATTTTTCGAATCCCGAAAACAATACAGGCAGGATCTCTCTGTGATTGCCTTCAAACGTGTCCACTTTGCTTTTTTGCGCAGAATTGCATTGCAACGATTGTCATTTAACAAAAGAGAGACAGTTCGATGACATTAAACATAAGCAAAAGACTAGTCTTATAACCTAACTATTCATATTCATTGAGGGACCAGCCGCGACACGTTAGTGTTTCATCTATCAGACAGCAGCATTTGCAACCAAGAGAAAGTCAAGCACCAAATATGGGCGAAAAGTCCTCAAACAATGTGCTCTGATTAATTGATTGATTGATTGATTGATTGATCAAGTTGTCATGACAACGGTGTCGACAAACGTTGACTCTCGCAGGTTCGAAAGATTTACCGGGTCTAATTTGCCTCTATCACAGGAACATTACTGCAGAAAATTTCAAGTATTCAAACTTTTTGGATCAAAGAAACATTCTTCTGAATACTATACTAACTAGTTTTTTTATGTTAAAGTCCTGGAACCTCGAATTTTGAAGCGCTATAGCATTGGCGTTTAGGTGAAATATCTTAGGCTATATATAGAGATGGTCGTCTTAACATACGGATACATCATCAGTCGTGGTTGTAGCTGTATATCAGTTCAGGAAGGAGCGAAACTACAACGCTGTATAAATCAGCAGCAGGCCTAGGCCATATCTATTATCAGAACGTTTCGATAGGATCTCCTGTGATAATCAGCTAGAAAAGTATGCGTATAATTTGCTTATACATCATTAATTGTTGCCTAGTCCATATGGAGTGAGTGGCCGAGCGGCTTACACAGTTCCAATTACGTAACTGAAGTTAAGCATGATCGAGTGAGGTAAACAATTGGATGGGCGAACTTTCAGATGCCTGATCAAACAATTCACTTCACTGTCCTCAGAAAGGATGATACAATAGAGGTCCCATTTCTCATACCTGGATGCAGCTGCTCATTGCTCATTGCACATTGCTCATAGTAGGCTTAGATTCGCTGTAGTAAGGCAAGATATCTAATATTCCTTCTGCTTACTTGAAATAAAGTAAAGATGATGGTGATGATAATGATGATGATGATGATGATGATGATGATGATGATGATGATGATGATGATGATGATGATGATGATGATGATGATGATGATGATGATGATGATGATGATGATGATGATGATGATGATGATGATGATGATGATGATGATGATGATAATGATGATGATGATGATGACGATGATGATTATTATTATTACAATTATGAGGATGGTGACACAATTATTCTGAAAGCATGCATAGCTAATTTTGCAATCATCAATCCAACAAATAAGGAACTTCCGGTGAAAACAATGAATTAGAAAGTCCCAAATGAGTCAAAACAGAGGGGCAGGAATTAAGGAATTTTGAAAATTTAATGACGGGTGATCTTTTAGAATGAGTTAATTTTCAAATCAGCGCTTACTTGTGCTCTGCAGCTTTGCTTCTCTATTTCAACTGCAAGCCTTGCTTCCATGTTTTCCCGTTTCAGCTAAAAAAAGATAGTCATGAGATCTTAAATCGTTGTGAAAGCTCTTTTCTGGTATGAAGTAATAAGTGTAGGAGAACAAATCAATAAGAAAGCCTTCAAATGATGGATAATAATGATCCTTTATTTTTACAGGGTAATTCAATCAGCTATATATAAACAGGTGCTATCAAGAAAAGCAAAGAAAAATATGTAATATTTGAACAGCGACATTCGAAATCTCATTTTTAAAATGTTAAGAACTGTCATAACAACATGTTTACATATGGAGCCAACATATTCACATATTTACATATTGAGCTTATATACAGCATAGGTTCCAAATCTTTAAAAAGGCTGGTGTAAAATTGAGTGACCTATTTCTTTTTACTGAATGACTCCAAAGAAACTTTAGCTACTTCTCTATAATTCTACCGTTGGACTTTTCTGATCAGAATTAGGGTGTGTTTCTAATTTTTCAAGAATTCAAGAAAAATTTTCAAAAAAACTTAAAACTATTGTAATTTTTAAACTGTTTTGAAGCAACATGAAATAATTTCGAAGGAAACCAGCGTTCATAAATGCCTACAATATGGTATCAAGCAAAAGTCTGTCACTGATCTGGTTTATGAATTAGAAATTTGATGACGTCACACCCTCAAATGAGTTGAAATGTAACATACGCTGAAATTTCGAAAAATATTGAAAACTTCTGAAAAGTCCAACGGTAGGATTAAAGATAAGTAACTGAAGTTTGTTTCAAGCCACTCAGTCAGAAGAAATAGATCACAGAATTTTACACCCACCTTTTTACGCCGAGTTAAAGATTTGGAAGCTATGCTCTTATATATGAGCTTCCATCATTCTTGTGCACATTTGAAAATTTGTTAGATTTCTACGATGTATGTTTACATATATATCGTAGAAATCTAACAAATTTTCGAATGTGCACAAGAATGATGGAAGCTCTAATGCTGCTCAAGCGAATATTTTGCATAAATATGCATAAAAAGATGGCTTGATCCAGAAATCCAGAATATCTTTAGAATAGCTAAAGGTCTACCGGGTGTCCCAAAAAAGGTAACATATCTGATCAGGCGTAAGAATAAGAGTTTAGCTTGGATCAATCCCCATTAATTTTAAGATATTCTTCGATAGGTAGTTGACGTGAACATAGATACTTCCTTTGTTGATATTGGTGCATTGACAGTTGCAATATTCATGTTGCAAGTCCAAATTTGCCTCAACCTCCAAACCAGAGCATTCGGGCATTCTTGGCCTAAGCTGTTAACGAGCCTCTTGCGGAATCACCTAAATCATAGCGAAGTATAAGCAAGACACCTCGTGCTTAGGAACAGGAACACATTGTAATGGGAATCCGAAACTGAACGTCACAATCAGATTTACGAATTTAGTCCCGAATTTTTCTTGATTCTGCAAAAACTTTAAATTACATCTGCCTGACAAAGGTTATTCAGCAGCGAAATAAGTCCCTTGGGCATTAATACGTAAATTATCTAAACGAAATGCATTTCTACTACTGCATGTACTAGGGAACATAAGAATGCCCATTCGTGCTTGGCTTGGCAAATGCATTTTGCCTAAAAAAGAGGCATTCTCTGGTGACTATACTCATTAATATGGCTGTCAGTTGTCAATTTCATATTTCCATTCAAACACACACCTAAGCACGCCACGGGTCCTTGTTCAAAACAACTACAGTACGCTTATGTCTATGATTGAGGAGTTCACTTGAACAGCGCATTTGCAGTTTTAGCCAAAACTAAAAAGTTCAGGTTTGGAGATGAAGGCAAATTTGGACTTTAAACATTAATATTACAACTGTCAATGTACCGATATCAACAAACAACGTATTTATCTTCGAGTTGACTATCGAAGATTACTTCAAAATCATTAGGGATTGATTCGAGTAAAACTCTTATTGCTAGCCCCGATCGAATCTGTTACCTTTTTTAAAGACACCAGGTATTGCTGCAAGAATACAGGGTGTCCCAAAAACATGTGCGCCGTTTGAATGGATACTGTGGAGGAGCCATAAATCTAACTTCTCTGTTTTTCAGATTGGTGAATAGGAGAGATTTCAACTTAGAGTTTGGCACCGAGTTTGTGTAAATTGGACAAGTGGTTGCTGATTTATTGAGAAAGAAAGTCTCAATCACTGGTTGCTTCAAAACCAGAGGATTTTATCTCCGTACTTAACCGCATAACTTGAATTTTAACATTAAATGAACTTAAACTTTACAGTTATGCCAGGAAACGCATTTGGGAGTAATTAATTACCATATTCTTCAATAATATCGACCAAGCAGTATGCTGAACGCAATATTGTTGGTTTAAAACGACTTTATCATTTTTGAGAATCAAAATATCTTATGGTCGCATGACATGGCCTGAAGCACTTGTGTTGCACATTTCCATTCCTAGCAACCCTAGCTATGTCCAATATTCTTGGTTGTCACAAAATTCAATGTATGACTATCTGTCTCACTTATAAACATCAGAAAACAGGGCTAGGTATGTTTTTTTCAATCAATTTCGTTGATTTTAACGCAGTTGAGAATTATGAATCCTCTGGTTTTGAGGCAGCCAATAATTTTGGCTTTCTTGCTCTATAAATCAGCAACTAGTGATCAGAATTACTCAAACTCGGTGTCAACCTTTAATTTGAAGTCTCTTCTATCAAGAATCTTAAAAGCAGAAAAATTGGATTTATGGCTGCCCCGCAGAAGCCATTGAAACAGTGCACATGTTTTTTGGGACACCCTGTATATAACTTTCAGGCCATCAATTGCCTTTTGAAACTTACGTGTGCAATCAAAGTTTGTTCCTCTGCAATTTGACTTATTAGCTCATCGCTGTTATTTTCTACGAGACAATTCGTCAATCGTTAGACGTGTGTCGTTATCATAGGGTAAGTACTGTGAATACTATAATCTGTCTCAAATAGCATGTTTAATTTAATGTCCTCTATGTAATGACCCTGGGATAGTCATAGGTTCTTGCTTATCATCCGTGTTATGTAGTTAAGTAGTTCATAAGTATACCGGATGTCCCAAAAAATATATATACGGATTTGGTTGACTCCAGCGATGTGGATTTAGCTTCAATCACTCTAAAAATGTTCTTCGATAGATAACTTTAACATAGGTACCTCATTTGTTGGTATTGGTGCTTTGAGAGCAGACATGTCAATCTGGAAAGCTCAAATTTGCCTCCTCTTGCAAACCAGAGCTTTAGCCTTGTGGCCTAAGCAAATTCTTAAGGCCCAAGCGTATAAATCAACGATAGCCATGATAAAATTTGAAAAATATTAGATATTGTGTTATTCTGTTTTCCAGAAGTCACCCCCCCCCCCTCCCCAGTCAGCCATTAGACAGTTTCTTAATTTGTTCATTAATTTCAGTCCTTAATTTCGATATGCTTCAGGAACTTGCTTAGCTTAGGCCAAAAGGCTAAAGCTCTGGTTTGCAATTTTGGAACGCAAATTTGAGTTTTCAAGATTGATATTTCTGCTCTCAGAGCACCAATACCAACAAACGTGGTTTCCATGTTCAAGTTAACTATCGAGGAACATTTTGAGAGTGATTAGCCATTGTTTATAGCTAAATTCACATCGCTGGAGTCAACTAAATGTGTACAATTTTTTTGGACACCCGGTAGTCTTAGCTATTTAGTTTTTGTAAACTTTTATGTTGCATTAAAAATATAAATAAGATGTAACGTGAGATTGGTGATAACGCAAAATTAGTCATGCAAAGCACTTCAATTGCATATATTAGCAGACTTTTTCACACGACATCTAATTAAGGGCCTGATTATATGGAAGCGGGCTGGGCCGGTAGACGGGCCGGCTCGTTTGCCGAGATGCGATTTAGATTGTTATTATATGTGAAAAGAGACGTAACAGTATTATGAAGGAAAACTGCGCATGCTCCATTGTGCATTTTCAGCGCGCTTACCGGGCTGGCTCGGTTTGATGCAATTACATGGAGACGAGCCAGCCCGTTTAGCGAGCCAGCCCGCTTGCATCAAAATGAGCCAGCTCGCTTACCGGGCTGGCTCACTTCCATTTAATAGCAACTGAAATTTTATGTGGAATAGACCAGGAAACTGAGCTGGCTCGTTTGCCAAAGCCAGCCCGTTTACCGAGCCAGCTCGCCTCATATAATCAGGCCCTTAGACAGGTTTTAGTTTCTCTCGTTAACAACCAATCATTAGTGCAGACAAGAATGGGCGAAATTTTTGCAAAAAGATTAGCCAAAAAAATTGTTGGACGCTTTTGAAGGTAATTCGAAAAAAGGCTTGGATAAAATTTGGTTCGAAGCACTTTATGTCCCAAACGTTTGGATTTTGATTTACGCCAATACTTTTCTGCGACCATTTGAATAACAAGTAGTAATTCTTCATTCGAAAGGACCGCAAATTCATTTATACGACCATTAAAAATCGAAATCTGTTGATTGCCTTGGTTCTTCAGCATGTGAGTTAACTTTAGAAAAGAAATTCCAGTTCATACAAACGACGAAAGGATAGGCTTCAGCCAATCAGGAAGGTTCAGTATTTCCATAAGCTGAGAACAAGGATTTGGTCGCTGATGCACAGAATCTACTCAGTCTACTGGAAGAGAAACCACTCTGAAAAGAAACCAGTAGAGTCTGTACCCCAGCTAAAACTTACCAGCTTTCTGTTTTTCTTCTTTCGCTCGTTCCAGCAACGCCATATATTCTTCTATTTGATCTTCCAGATTCGATATCGTATCAGTTAAGTGCCTAATTTCTTCGAGATGTCTCAATTCAACAGATGATATCGAGGGTACCCCATCTGATTCGGCTTCCTCTTCCTCCTCCTCATCACCCTGTGAAATCTGCAGTTGCATCATGTCCAACATTTCCTGCTGTGCATCTTGGTCTTCCTGTTGTTGTTTCTGCAACATCGCCAGTTTGTCAATTTCCTCTTGGTGCTTCTTATCCAATTGTTGACCTTTCCTTCCATAGTACCTCTGTAAAATTGGATAAGAAGGCATTTTGTTTGTTTGTCATCTTATTTTAATTCCATTATATTCTAGTTTCTAATTGAAACTAATCTAAGTCGAATATCTAGCTTCTAGCAATAAATAACTATACGTATTTCGTTTACTAGCTACGAATAGTGCAGCTGCAAGTTGGCCCATCCCATTGTTTTATTAGTCTCTTAAATGTTTGAATGTTTTCGGCTAATTTAACATTTTTGGGCAAAGCAATCCAAATTTGTGGTCCTAACGATAGGAGACTGTTTGAACCAAAAGTAACTTGGTTTGGTCTATGATGTATTAATTCGTTTGGATTCCTTGCTGACCTTGAAATGAAAATCATGCGATGAAAATCATGATTTGGATCAGCCCAGCAGACGTCGACAAAGATGCTGATTTTCAAAATTGATGAGACAGTTCTAGTTAATCAAGACATAGTAAAAATTGATCCAGTTGGCTATTTAGACCAGACCATGGTAAGTAATGAAACCTCTGTAAAAGTTTGAATAATATCTTGTAAACAGAGGATTCAGATTTGATCAAGACCATAACTACACTGCATCGGTACAGTGTTGATCCATTACAAAGTTGCTACAGTTCATGAGTGTTTACATTGCTCCAGGATACAGCACAATTGCTTTAAAGATAGAAGGAACGAAAACGGTATGGATTAGCAGGAACAGTGTAAACGAGGGACGAGGCGAGTGGCCGAGCAGCTTATACATTTTTCGTCAGGTGACTGAAGTTAAGCTCGGTCAAGTGAGGCAAAACTCCGGAAGGGCGACCTCAGAGGCTTGAACTCGCTACACACCTCGCTCTCCATCGGAAGGGATGTTAAACTAGGGGTCCCATGCCTGGATGCGGCATGCACACTGGGCTTGAATTAGCTTTAAATAGCTAGAAAATACTTCTTCCTACTCAAAATAAATTACTGAAAAAACCGGGGCCTTAGACAAGGTGATTTGGCAGTGTCAAAAATAACTTGATACATTCTGCACAGTGAACCATGTTCGTGCGATGTTAATTCCTTTATCAATAAAACCCCATTCATATTTACACAGTTAAAGAAGCATTTTCTAAACCAAGGTTTATTTTCAGCGAATCAAATGAATTCGATTTGTTGAATTAACCAATAAGAACGCAGCATTTGAAACCTGGTTTGGCTGAAACTGCTTCTCAACAAACAAAAGAGATCTTACATGGTAATCCATGGAGATTTTTCTGATAGCATCAGCAAGCTGCGTCCGGAAGCTGTGCCGAACAACCTTCACTCGCTGAAAAGGAATGAAAGCAAGGTATTAATAAAAATTCTCCAGTTTGACCTATAATAGCCCATTCTTATGTGGCTTAGTGATTTTGAATCACAAAAAATTGTTGTAACCTCTACGATAGTGAACGACTCTGACCTTGGTCTATTTGAAACATTCTCAATGAAAGTTTACAGTGTCTGTATTATAAACCTTCTGCAGGCAAAGATGCTTCAGGTATCTGACTGCCAATCTTACCAGAGAAAATTTGCTAAAGATCTATGAGTGCAGTCAGTCTTCCGTTTAATTTGATTATATTCATGTAAATCTTTGATTTACTCTCGTTAATCATAGCAGGTAATATATAAAAAAGTTTAAGCGTTTAGTGGGATGTGGAATAAAAATTATGTGGCCAATATTTGAAACTGAAATGTTAATCTATCAGTCAAAGATTAGTTTTAAAATGTGAAAATTTTGTTTGGTGAAAGAACCCATCATTTAGACCCAGAAATTCAAAAATGCTGGTAAGGGGTTTGTGTAGGAACGAAGTTTCCATGTTCGATTCTGGTCCATGATTCACTTGCTATTGACATTTAATTTCTTATTTCTGAAACAACTGTTTTATTGAACTTATACCGGGTGAGTCAGAAAAAGGTCCGGAGTTTGAAAGACTACTGCTTCCCAAATATACGAGCAATGATATTTTGCTATATCTGATTGAATAGCTAACATGTTCAATTATTTTTAGAATTTTTCCTGGCTAAAATCAGTCCCTCCGTTCAGATTTTATAAGGGATTTTCTAAACAAGTGCCTTCGAGAAACCGAGTGTGCAAGTCACGAGCAAATTCCCCTAATGCTGTCACCTTACAGCAATGACTTGAGCACGCTTTAGCACGCGCTATCCCCTGGATGAAATGAAAAGGTCTCTCCCCAGTATGAATGACGCATTCAGGGGGATTCAATTCTCCCAAGAGGACAAAATATATGAATGAATGTTAGTGTCATTATTGCAAGGAAGGAAAACAAAGGGAAACTTTGCTCCTCTTTTTCATGGACGAGAAGGAATGGCTTCAATATTATTGCTTTGATATTGAGGGAGCAGCATTTTTCAAACGCCGGGCCTTTTTATTGACTCACCCGGTATTTCAATAGCAGATAAATAAAAGGAAAGCTATTCAGTAACGGTCGATAATACCGTTCGTATCTTGTATGATAGTAAACAGATTACCTCCTCGTGCAGCTTTTCTATTTCTGCAATACGTTCATTGGTTCTGTTATACCTGAAAACAAACAGTTTATGCCTGAATCAAATGCTCATGGTTTGGTACAAGTGGCATGAAGAGTTAAATGTTGTTTGCGATGTGAATTGTTCATAGTGAAATAGTAGTATTAAAGAAAAGGGAAAATAATCTATGCTACAAACAGAGCATCAATGTAAAGGCTATTAAAACAAAAATTAAAAAAAGGAACACAGGGTGTCCCAAAAAATTTTTTTTTTTTTTTTTATATAATCTCATAAAAATACAACAACTACAAAAGATTACAAAAACGATGCCACAAGGAGAATGGAAATACATATCAACCCTGTGGACATTTAACATATAGTTATAAATCTAAACATTAAAGAAGAAAATTAACTAATACAAACATTTACAAAGGGAGGATGTGTCCATGTATTGGGGGTTTGCAGCAGACATCAAAAGCGCTTTGTTGCGTAACGAATTTTAGAGTAGCCTCGATTATTCTTTTATTAACGTCAGGTTGTAACCTTTCATTGCCATACAGAATGAGTTCAACTAATAATTCATTTGAGAGGTTAGAAAATCCACTAGGAGGCAATATTGCATTGAGACCATTGAGAAGCTCGCGTCTAGGTTCTTCATAAGATTGGCAAAGCAGCAGGTAATGTTCCGTGTCCTCAACACCATCATTTGCAGGACACATCGGGTCTATTGTATCTCTAAAATTGTGCCTAAATTTGTGAGAACTTAATTTGCTGAGGCCGACTCTTAACTGTGTAAGAATAGCTAAACCTTTCGGGTCATGAATCCCATATACTGGTTTCGAAGGGGGCCGAATTAGAGCTAATACTTTTGATTTAAAAACACTTAGCGAGGATGCCTGTCTAATTTCAGGATGGAGCTTGTCCCATTCGTTCAAACAATTTGGGTAAAAACTGTTTTTAAATCTCTCTGTCCTTGCCTTTATTTGCCCAATGACATGATGCTCACGAAGAGAGTACATAGGCTGTTCAAGTTGTGGTATGGGATGCCTTGTATACTCTGGCGTAACGTTATTTACAATCTTGTAAAACATAACAAGGCGTCTGCTCCAGCGTCGCAGGTTCAAAGATTCCCATCCGAGCTCATTGTACAGTTTCTCACGGGATGTCCCTTTCCAAGCACCAGTTACTGCCAACGCAGCAGAGTACTGAACCGATTCTAGCTTCTCCATTTGGGTATTCAAGATAGTATCATGACTGAATTCACAGATTTTTGCTGGGGTATGGTAGATAACATCACCATAATCTAAATGCGGTCTAACATAGAGTTTGTACAGCTCATTTAATGTGTGACGTGGCAAGTACTTTGAGAGGTATTTGATCATACCTATTCCCTGTCTAGATTTAGTAAGAGCTGTTTGTATATGGCTAGCAAATGACAACTTCGAATCTAATATAACACCGAGGTGCTTGTGCTCATCAACTCTCACCACTGGGTTACCTCCAAAAAGAATATCAGGATGATCTGTTTTGACTCTTTTCGTAGAAAACGTCACTTCCACAGCCTGTTTATTTGGATCAGGATTGAATGACATTCTCCATTTAGACGCCCAAGCTTTTATGATATCTAGGTCATGATTCATGTCGGAAGCAGTAGCGTTTGAATTATGTGCAATAGTGAAAAGGGACGTATCATCAGCAAAGAGTTTAGCATTGCATCTAAGGTCCTTGGTCAGGTCGTTAATATACACAAGAAAGAACAAAGGACCAAGGATTGAACCCTGGGGAACGCCAGCTGTAACTGAACCCCAATTTGACGTTTTACCATTCAGAACCGTACGTTGTTTTCTGTTTGCAAGGAAGCTTCGAATGATTAGAAGTAGATCATCGCGAATACCACAACACTGCAGCTTATAGATAAGACCATCATGCCACACTCTGTCAAATGCTTTAGATATATCAAGAAAAACTGATCGAACATCTAGAGTGGGATTACAGTCAAAAGCAGTGAATATCGTGTGGACAATTGACAATAGCTGGTTTATTGTAGAGTCGCCGGGACGGAAGCCGGATTGGTTTGGATTTAATAAGTTATTCACATTTAAGTGCTCATAGAGACTATCAAACATTAACTTGTTTGTTCCCAAAAAATTGTTTGACATTTGATTAAATATGAAACACAACGAAATGATGAACAGGCTCCATGGTAAAATAACCATGTCCCTAAGATTTCGAATTAACTCTAGATACCAGAATCTTGCAAATATGCTGAAAATTTACTGAGCTAAGAGCTTTTAAAGATAAAGTTTGTTTGAAAGCTGAAACCAGAGGCCACTAAATTACTTTGTTTTGCGAAAATCTTCCTAAAATCGCGGTCAATGAAGGTTACTCAGTACCTCTCATTACAAAAGCAGAGAGCAAAACCAGATAGGTTGTCGAAAGTATATTGTAGTTATTGGAAAAACATGACTTAAGAGTCCAAGTATCCAAAATATTAAATGAAATTAGTTGGTGAGAAACTGACCATTTCAAACATTGCTCAAAAGAACTCCTCAAAGCATTCATTGGCTTGATTAAATGTCAGCAAAGTTAGCCTCATGCAACTTTAACTAAACATTCTATTGAGAAGCCTCTCACTGGTTTTAGCTTTCACGAAAATTTGAACTTCAAGACCTTGTAACTTTGTTAATATTCCATAGATTTGCATGATCTTGGTGTCTAAAATTAATTTAAGATCCTAAGAACATGGTTATCTTACCATGGACCTGTTAATTATGTTGGTATTATTTAACATTTGATCAAATGTCAAACAACTTGGACAACCTGTACCACGTTGCTTCATGAGAAGTGATCAAAAGCACTTCTCAGCTGCAGTATACTGTATGCTTGTTTTAAGGAAAAAAGTGATGTCTACAACAGGGAAGTACATAAGAACTATTTCACTACATACAGCTCTAAAGAACGCCTTTCAATTTTTTCATCATAATCTGCTTGAAGGGCCAACTTCGCATAGTAAAGATTTTTCTTCACTAAAGCTGTATCCTACGAAAAAGCATTTGGAAAGATCAGAAGAAACCTGTAAAATGATGCCTTAGCTCAACAAACTTTTGATACTGCCGGGTGCACTAAAACAACTATCTGCTTTTGATAGGCCACAATGAATTGTACACTGCACTAATTTTGAAGATCTATGGCTTAATCTTTAGCTACAATCCAGAATCGATTTTTTGAGTCTTCTGTCTCTTGAGCTATAAGGAAGTTTCTTAAAATTGTCATTCGCGTAGACACTGAAAACAATTAGAATATGTTGATCAGAGTTTCTAAAGACTCAACATGAATACAGAAAACTTTCATTGGTGATTAAGGGATTTAGACCCAAAAACGAAAATTTTAATAAACTTGCTTATGGCTCTGAAAAATGAACAAAAAAATTGGCAAAAAATCCCAGGATATATTTCCAGATTTTAGCTGAAGGTTAAGTCATAAATCTTCAAGTCAGTCTTGTGTATGATTTATCATTGCCTGCCAAAAGTGTATAGTTCTTACTAAAATAAATGTACATACCAAAATTTCCCTTTCCTACTCATTTCAAAGCATCTAAAATGCCTTCTTTACACTATTTCTTACCATTTAAAGGACACAGGCCTCAAGCCTGGGGGGGTTATTTGACCAGGTTTTGGTCGGGGACGTGCCATCAAAGCTTCAAAAACATACCCGTTCCTTATACCAATTTTCCGAAAAAGCATACCCGACTTTATACCAATTCTCCGAAAAAGTACACCCGACCTTATACCAATTTTCCGAAAATGTATATCCGATCTTATACTTTAACCAAAATTGTGAAAATCGATACCGTTCTTTATACCAAAATCGTGCAAATCGATACCGTTCCTTATACCAAAATCGCGAAAATTGATACCCTTCCCGATGGCACGTCCCCGTACCCAAAATATGTGAAGTACCCCCCCCGGGCCTCAAGATTTTGTCAATAAGAAAAGATCATTGCCAACAAGGCTAGCTGTCTAATAATGACTAATTGTCTAATTTTGCATTCAGGTTAAATTCAATGTTTTGTTTCAAATTTGAGAACCTCAAACTTTCCTTGTAGGTCTCCAAGCTCTACATGTTTTGTTTGAAAACGAATTTTATTCAAAGTGCTGATTGGTAGTGAAGATTTACCTGCACTAAAGTACTGAGCAAAGCTGTAGTCTCTTTCAGATCAATAATATCAGATTCCTGAGTTTGGCAGGCTCTGTCCATACTAAAATAGCCAACTCTCAGTTTATCAGCTAATGATGGCCTGGAATAATAAACAGCAAAAAACAATTTAAGCAAAGTATCTTTAATTTCTTTGTTTTTATTGGGGGGGGGGGGTTCTCTCGATTAGTCTATCTATTTAGATTAGAGCATTGATTTAGAGAGTTCCTCCTTAGTCAATTAATCTGTAAATAGGCCTTCAATGACAATCTTGTAAAGCTTTCTTTTCTCTCGATTTTGATTTATTTATTGCGAGGTTGTTATGACTATGTTATTAAATAACATTAATGTGTATATGCAATCTAATATGTTTGTTATTGTAACTAGCTGCATGTGGTGTAACCATATCTAGAATGGTTTTCAGGATCAGTTGATCAATCAAATGAAATTGAAACCATAACTAGCCTATGCCATGTACAGTATTTGGCCTGGCCACACCGTCAAGAAGATAGAAGGGAGCCATATTTGAAGTTTGAAGGCCTAATTTTCAAAGAGCTATTTCCACTCTTACCTCAAATCTGAATAGATGAATCCATCACTAGACGTAGCAGATTGAATCTCGAAATTTCCAAATGACATGCTCTTTGTTGGTGATAAAGCAATTTCTTCATTAGATGGTTTACTGACGGGAACTTGTGAAGGAACAGCGGATTCAACATCTTGAACGTCCGCCATTTTCTACCCTTTGTTGCTAGGTTACGATCAAGTTGTTGTTGATGTTGTGTGGGCTGATAAGAAAAATATTTTTTTCCGAAAATTTTTCCCGGGGAAGTTCCCGGGGGGTTTACTTAATACAATGACCACCCGGGGATGTGCCTGCCAATAGGGTGTCATTTTCGGCTGAAAATTCCGGGACAGGATTATACCTTTTGCACCTTTATTCCGGGACCGGTGTGTCCTTTAGAGCTACTTTTGCCAGGACAGATCAGATCATCATTTAAAAAGATACTCCAATTCATGAACTTATCAAATTAAAATGTCAGTAGCGTTAGCAATTAGCGATAAGTACTTTTAGTAATATCATTTTCACAAAAACCATCAGTTTCCCCGATCTTATGCCAGGACAGGTATTATGTTTTCAGAATTTTATTCCAGGACAGGGTCATAAAATTTTGTTCTAGCAGGCACATCCCACAGATCAGTGGCACATCCCCGTTGTTTTTCTCCAAGGTAGACCCTCCGGGGGGAAGTTCCTAAGCTCCATTCAGTCTTCAAGCAACTACTGCCCCTCCCTCGGCTGAAAAAACATTTTACAACCATAGGCCAGAAAATCGCAAAGGCCTTTGGGAAAGGGAATAAAGATGCAAGAGGACTTTTGCAAAAGAAGACTGATGAGAGCTTCCAACTAAGTCTGGTAACAAGCAATTTCGTGAAAATCCAACTGCAAAACTTAAAAACAAACAAAGCAATTGGTTTAGACAAAATCAGCGCAAGGTTATTGAAAGACTCCGCTGACATCATTGCACCATCCCTACAAGCGCTAATAAACAAATCATTTCTTGAAGGCAAATTTCCCAATAACTGGAAATCGGCAAAGGTTGTGGCTTTATTCAAGAGTGGAGATAAGAGTAATTGTGACAATTACAGACCCATTTCAATCTTACCTACAATAAGCAAGATAATCGAGCGAGCAGTTCATAAGCAGTTTTACGAATTCTTGCAAGTAAACAATCTCCTTTTCAAAGATCAGTTCGGATTTAGAAGCAAAATGTCCACAAGCTCTGCTCTTTTACAATTTACGGACAGTCTCTTGAAAAGCATGGATGAAGGTCATGTATCTGGTGTTGTCTACTTAGATTTGAAAAAAGCCTTCGATACAGTGGATCATTCTTTGTTGCTTTTGAAGTTGACAGAGTATGGTGTTTCTACAGCTTGTCTGAAATGGTTTCGCTCCTATCTTAGTCAGAGATCGCAGCAAACGTCTGTTGGAGACGCTCTCTCGTCGAAGAGAATCGTAACGATTGGCGTACCACAAGGGTCAGTTTTAGGCCCCTTACTTTTTCTTGTTTTCATTAACGACTTGCCGCTATCAGTAAAATACTCGAACACAATCTTGTTTGCTGATGACACAGCAATCTATTATTCAGGGAAAAACTGTAATGAAATCCAGAATAAGATGAACGAGGATTTGGCTCTTGTGAAAAAATGGCTAAATGACCACCGATTGACGTTAAACATCACAAAATCAAAGTTTGTTGTGGTTGGAGGAAAGCAGCAGTTAAAGCGTTTCCAAGATCTGACATTGAAAATTGAAGAGGATGAATTAAGTCGAGAATCAAGTTATAAATATCTTGGTATAATAATAAATGAAAATATGACATGGGGGGATCACATTGCTTCATTGCAGCAAAAAGTGGCAAAAAGGATAGGTTTGATAAAAAGAATTAGTCATCTAATCCCCAGAGCACAACGTTTAACTTTGGTAAACACTATGATAATACCATTGTTTGATTATGGAGATACTGTTTGGGGGGACAGAAATAACCAATGTTTGATGAAGACTCTGCAAGCTCTTCATAACAAATGTGCCAAACTGATATTGAACATGAAGCCATATGACTCAAGCACGAAAGCCTTGGACTCACTGCAATGGAAATCGCTAGACTTCAGACGAAAGTTCCATCGATGTGCCACTATTTACAAGTCAAGGAAAAATGAGATAAGCTACACTTTCAGCAATAAAACAGGAAAAGATCTGCATAACATCCAGACAAGGAACAATGAACAATACCATCTTCCTAAAGTAAAGACAAATTGGGGGAAGCAAGTGTCATCCTATCTGTTCATTGATGACTGGAATAAACTGGACACTGATATTAAGTCGGCAGGAAACTTTAATATTTTCAAAGAAAAGTTTTGGACAATATGAGCTGATTTTATACCTTTTTTATGATAGAACTATAGAACTATTTTTTACTATTTGGATTTTATGTAAATATAATGTTTTAAGTGAATCGCTACAGTTAGTTAAATAGAGGACCCTCATGAAAAGCACTCTCGAGTGACTGAGGCCTTCCTCTGTAAATATCTGCATTATTATTATTATTATTATTATTACGTATTCGTTTCTTGACAGACAGCACAGTTTGTAGCAATAAGGAGAGTTCTATTTTACTCAAAACATAAATTTATCATGAATATTACCAAAAAATAAAGGCTCAACGAAAATTCTCCCATGATTTCCTTGTATTTGGCTTTGAAAGTTTCTTAGTAATTCTCAAGCATAGCACTAGAGTTTCTTAAAATTTTCACCATCCTGGTACCAGTTTCTTATAAACCAGTTTCTTATTTAAAAAAACGTGTACTCCACGAGAAGTAAGTTATGCTAGGATAATTTTTGGTTTCATTTCTCAATAACTTTGCTACATTTTGTGTTTTTGCTAGCAAAGAATCTAGAAATATTGATTCTTTTTGCAATGAAATAAAGTACAACCAAAAACTATGTAGAGTAAAACGCTTTTTGGCCATAGAACTACGACAATTTTCCAAAATAATTCAAACTACATAGATATCATTCGAAAGAGCTTAGCGAGCGGAACTTCATTCTTGCAAGTATTGTAAAATTTTGTACTTAAGGAGGTTTGGTCCCTTCGGAATTTTAGGAAGTTTTGCTTCACAAATTTTTCAAACCTCCTACACATCAATCGAAAGTGCAGGTCTTCGCAAACTGTAATATGAAGTTAGATCTTGCATAAAGTGACTTCTTTGACCATCGCCTGTCACCAAATCCACCGAGGTCAGTTTTTTGCTCATATACATACTTTCTTAACAAAATTTGACAGAAATAACCTCGACCAGCGGCTGCTCTGGAGCTCACTGTTTCATAATGAACAGTGTTTACCGTATTCTGCTTGCAGAAGACTAATCAGAAGGCATCAAAGTTTCATAGATGCCAAATTTGGTTTACAAGAAGATCAAAGAAAAGGTATAATTCTCCTCTAATCACACTCCCGCAATTAAAACGTACTGATACAGCACTAGTGAATGATCTATTGACATAAAGTTCAACTTACAAATCAATACGCTATCTTTCGGAAAGCAGAAGCTACAATTTACAATCAATTCTCAATTCTGAATTCAACTTTCTTTAATAGCTACGGATAATGCAAATCAAATGTTGTAACATTTAACACATTCTTTTCTTGCAAGTATCTTGGGCCTAGTAGTAAAACTACCTTCGCAGTGCAGAATTTTCCATTTTTTGTGTGCTCAAAATACTTCATGAGTTATAAATTTATGTGAATAGTTCAACTTAATTCAATTTTAAACCGTTAAAAATCGTAAAATTACTGTTTCCATAACTTAGGTATTGCTTTCTGATGACAAGTAAACCGTTTAAGTTTTATCATCTCGAATACATATATTAGTTACCAAGCAAAATTCTTTGCAATGGTCAGAGCATTTTGACCGATTTTTAGCATTCCCAAGAATATGATTATTGGCAAAATGCTGATTTCAGCGAGAAACAATGCATCTAAAATTAAGCGAATCGGTCTCGTCTTTTAGGGAGACAATGAATTTAGAATTGACAAATTGGTTCCATGGTTTTGCAGTACAAAAATTATTGCAAACAGTGAATACTGTACAATTTTTTACTAACGCCTTAGATGATAAAAAGGCCTCAAAATTCAAGTTTTCAGTGATGTTAGCCATGAACAAGCCACAATTATCCATATGAATGCTTCCTCAATCCAATAATCAACAAACCTTTCATTTTCAACCAGAAGTTCCTCTCTTTTGAAGGGCACTTAGCTTCCATGAGCTTCACCACAGTAATAGGACTTTCCAACTGCCGAAAGTTGTCATGACCACGGGGCTTAGCCTCGTTCGTGAGCTCACAGATAAGTCTGTGCCCTTTCCGTCTCAAATTATTATGTGAAAGTCCATAAGTCCAGTTTGAGCAAAAAATGTTGTTGTTGTTGTTGGCGTTGTTGTTGTTGTGATAACTGGGACTATGTCGTGAGTATAGGCTCACCCGGCAGAAACAAAATTTCTTTCATTTTCAATACCACCCATTTTTTCCTAAAATTGCTTCCTACTACCTATTTGGCTCTCATAATTAGTCCTTAGCCACACACAAATAATTTCATAAAAATCTACCTAAAACAATTGTAAGTAATTCAAACGATCTATAAGACACCATATTCAGAAATTGAAATACAGTAGATCCCCGCATATAAGAACCTAAAAAATTAAGAACCTAGAGGCTGTTTTCCTGAGATAATGCACCTTGCAATTAAGAACCTCTTTCAGTTTGGTGAAAAATATGTTCTTATTGCAGGGGTAGCAACATTGATCTTGGATTGTCATTATTAAGTTCAATATTGTCCTTCCAGTTGGCTATCTCCTTCCCTGCTGTTTGTAAGCTTAGAATTGGGTATTGGGTACATAATTATTTTACCAAAACAAATATCAGGGCTGGACATCTTTGGTGAAGATTCTAAAACAGCCTACGCAAGGCAGTCTTCAAATAAGAACCTTTATACCTTGAAATTGGTCTTGGTACCTTCAAAATGAGACCCTTTTTCAGTCTGGCTCTAAAAAAGTAGGTTCTTATATGCGGGGATTTACTGTATAAAACAAAACAAGCACTCGATAACGAAACTATACACAACTCTCGAATAACTTTGCAAAATTGCTTGATGACAACAAAAATGGATTTGACAAATGGACACCGGAATGGATCTGTTCAAGGTATCATAAGAAAATACGAAATATTGAAAATCAATTTGAAAAACATGAAAAAATGTAATCAAAACCAAAAATTTGCTAGCAGTCCAGCCATGATCATATAAAATAGACAAAAAAAAGGCTGAATGACACTTCCAAGTACAAACGATATGAAGCTGCCTCTTTATGTACCTGGTAAGTACTTGAGCGATAAGATAGACAGATAGGATTTGTTTATGTTGCCGCTCGTTCCATGTCCCATAAAAAGTACTCCTGCTAACGCGGGCAGATTTTATAACACAATAGCATCAGTTACTTTAATTGACACCTCAATTCAAAGCGATTAGTGATTGCAGACAAAGGAAATTCTCTCAACCAGTAATTCAAAACAAACAAACAAAGGGCGCAAATGTTGCCTGGAAACCAGTAGAGCAAACTCTCGGTTTGTGCACGCGAAAGGTCGTTTTTAAGATAAGTTATGTGCTTATAACGAAAAAAGAAGGGTAAATCTAAAGTTCTACCTGGCGCAGTTTGTTTATTTGATTCAACAGCTGAGCAGAAAGGCATTACAATTCTTGCATATTTAGGCTCAAATGAAACAATCATTACTCAGCTCCTGATGCAAATAAACAAAATCCGCCAAGTAGAACAGATGTACCCTTCTTCTTTCGTTATAAGCACATAATTTCTCTTAAAAACCATCTTTCACTTGCACAAGGCGAGAGTTTGCCCTACTGGTTTGAGGGGAAACTTTTGCAGCTTTGTTTGTTTTGAATTACTGGTTGAGAGAACTTCCTTTGTCTGCAGTCGCTATAAATCGCTTTGAATTGCTGTGTCAATCAAAAGCAACTGATGCTACTGTATGACTAAATCTGCCCTTGTTATTTGATCCACGATTTTAGTCCTGTTCTGAAGGGTATTGAGATGAATCATTTTTAAAAAATTACTTGCCATTGGAGAAAAATACGACCGATTCTGACAACATAAATTTTCATATCTTACTTGATATGTTACCTATACAGGTATTATCATGATATAGGAATCTGATCAATGGTTTGAGAGCTACCCACTTACAAACGTCTATATATTTTCCTGACTCATCCGGTATCTGCCTGAAGATCATGACATTAAATGTCGCCTGATTAACTGCACGCATACCTACAGAACGTTCAAAAGACATCATCGTTTTCGATTGAACTTTCTCTCACTGCTAAAGAACCACGTACAATTTCTTCTTCATCGTCAAGGTCAGCTAAGCTTCTGTTGTCCCCATCTTTGTTACTTTTCTTACTGGAATTCCATTCAAGCGATGAAACACTAACGATATCCCTCTCTCTCAAACACAAGTCATTTGCTTTAGTGCAATAGAAGAACACGTATATGAAATACCCAAGGGTCACAGCTGCAAAAGACACAAGAGTCAACGATCCGAATTGATTCGGTCTTGGTAAGATAATAGTCAGTACATAATGTAACATGTCTAGCACTGCATTAAAAGAGCTCTGCGTCCCACTAACGATGCCTCGTTCTCGTTCACATACATTCTCTTGCAGTAGCTGTGTAACTGTCAGATCCGTCATCCAAAGTCCGGCACGTGATAAGATGAGACCGGTCAAAAGGAGGCTGACTGAGATGTGGGAAAATTTCTCTTGTTTTCTCTTCGGATTATTATCTGTCTTGTTACCTTGAGGAGTCTCTGGAGTAGCATTTAATAACTCAGTATTAGACAAATCACCTTTGCGAAGAGGACTTCTAGTATAAAGCGTTGCAAGGTTCTTGGTAGAATTTGGGGATCCAGAAGGTGGCTTTGTACTTACTGCATTCTTCTCCCACAAATGATTATGCTTTGGGTAAAGGTCACTAGGACTACCAGGCGTCCAGATGGAAACCACACACAACGCAAGCATTGACCATTGAAAAAAGAACGATATTACACCAGTTTTAACAAGCCCACATCGCTTTCGGATCCGAGGGTAAAGGAAGGTTCCAATAATCCCCATAACAGAACCCACTCCATAACAAACACTGAGAACTGCTCCAGATATCTGCTGTGTGTATACATACCCTGTTGTGACAGAGCTGAATCCTAATACAGTTAGATATAAGAGAGCAAGTGACGTTCCCGCCATAGCCACATTTTGCCTGAAGTAAACACGCCAACCATCCCAAAAAGTTCGAATCCGATTTGAAAATTTTTGGCAGCAAGTAGCATCTGTCTTCTTCTCAATTAAATGTACCTCATCTTCCAAGATTTTGGAAAATTCGTCTTTGTTGTGAATACTCTCGACTGACCCCCGTGCAGTGTCTTTTTGCTGTTCTGTTGCAGAGCCTTTTATCGCCAGACGTGGCACTAATCGATACACACGAGCAAGGATGAAGTACTCAGCAAAGAATGACAGCACGTTCCATCCACAGATAAATATAATCCCAGCAATATTTGAACCCACAGTCATGATAAGGCCAACGGCAATTGGTGCAAGGATCGCACATAAAAGATCAATTCGTCTCATCTTTGCATTTATATCTAAGAGAGATAAGGAAAGAGTAAAGATAACAGAGTTTTAACAAGGACACGTTAACTGGGGTGGAAAAAATAGCGGACAACGGAGCCAATGGTCCCAGAAATTTTGCAGGTCTCTAGAAAGAAAGAATTTATTTTTATTGTTACATCCAAATCCTTAATTTTCTATTTGCATTTCAAACTAAGTTTTCACAAACTTTTATATGCGTTGTTCAGTCGATTTGGGCTGTTCACAGGCGTGGCATCAATTTTCAAGAAACTAATAATAAGTTGTGAAGTACAACCAAAAATCAACAACATTCACCAATTATATGACCCATTCGTGTACGGCTTTAAAGAGCCAATCTTGCTCAGGGTCCTTCGCAGGTATGCTGCAATTACAGACTGTCTGAAAATCAAGTTTTGCCTCGGCAGGAATATGGATCCACACTGCAGTTGCTCAACTGATGAAAAAGTCAACTACAGTCAAACTTTTCTTGTCAGTTCAACCACGCAACAGTGTGGAACCAAAACCATATTTTTCACTTAGGCCAAAACTGATTTTCACATCGTTTGAAATTGCAACAAGCCCACAAAGGACTCTGGGCAACACTGGCTCTTTAACCATCTGAAAAAATACAGCCATACCTGCTAAAAGGTTCTTATCTTCTCCTGAAACAACAACAACCCAGTCTCTTTCAACAGCAATTGTAGATGCTTGGCTTGCAAGATTGGCCAAGGATCCCAGGATAATAATGGTGGCTTCGCATGCTATTAGCAGGTATGGATGACCAGGTTTTCGAAACAGAATCGCCAATATGACCAAGGCACTCATACACACTAATACATTCTGAACAATGAGTGATATGCGAACAACTGAAATACAACATAATATTTATTAGAAATAATATCAAGGAGATGATAAAAGCGCAATCACTAGGCAAATCACACTTTGCAGTTTATCAAGTCTTTGGCATACGATAAACTTTTCCTAAACCTAGCTTGCATGGTATACTAACAGGACTTGTAAGTAGTATACAAGTAACAAGTACCTCTCTTTTTACTTCATGTATGCCAAATTTGCAAATTTTGTCCAGATTAGATTAGGCCAACGACGACAATGTTAGTGATACAAACAGTTCCGGTTTCCACTTAAAAGAAACAAGAATCCTTATTTGTTACTTTTATAAGTTCTCGTTACTTTTATACTAATTGTTCCCCATTACTTGTGGATTAAGTAGCATTGGAGTGGAACGACAACAACAACATCAATTCAACTCAATGAGGGTCCTTGTGGAATGAGGCTAACTTATGACAATAACATTATGATCTTAAAGATCTTTATCCAACTGCTTATGGTCAACTTGTTTGTTAAGAAATTACTTCATCAAAGTATCCTACATTGAAACTTTAATGGCTTGGGGTTTTAATCGAGAAGAGATTCACTTCTGCAAACAGTTTCTAACTTTTAAGAAGGGATTATATAACTATGCACATATGTTTTGAATCATCTTCCAATAAACGATTAAATGTTTTCAATGATCAAATAACTGGATCAGGATTGTAGGTTTACCAGTGTTTGAAATGATTCTGTTCGGGAATTGAGCAAATTGACTTAGTGGTCATATAAATGCTTGCTGAAGCCATCTATGACAGCATCAGACATTGAGATCCTACCTTCGAATAAGCCTCCCCTCGAATAAGCCCCCATTTCACAACATATTTTGACAAATAAGCCCCCCCTCTAATAAGCCCCCCCTCTAATAAGCCCCCATGGAGGCATCTGAATTCCGCAAAAGGGTGAATTTTACACATATTAATACATTATTTGTTTTGGTATCATGACTATTGTCGTTATAGTTAAATGTTACATCTCTAATATATCATTTCCTGTGAATTCTACTTTTAACTGATAGGGTTGTTCACTTTTCGCCATGCCTGAATCAGCTAAAATGGTAGCATGTCATCAAACATCTACTTTACCATTTGATCAGTCCCCCCTCGAACAAGCCCCCATCCAAAAATATATTTTACAAACAAGCTCCCCGGGGGCTTATTCGAGGATTTATGGTACTTACTAGAAAAGTAGGATCTTTTGCCTGAATGAATTTCTCATAAATGCTTAAGTTAAGCTGAGCTGCAGCGTTTCACTGAGAGAATGTACTCAAACGTTGCCATGAAAAACCAGACCATGATAGAACACAAAGACCCCGTTTCCGGTTATACCATTTCCAAATGAAAACGATATGAAACAATACCGTTTAGGCCTTTCTTTTACACTGAATAGTTCTCGTAACCGGCATGAAATGAAAACCGATGAAAACGATTTTGCAAAACGGCACCATTTGAACATGGAACGAAACATTTCAGATACCATCTTAGGGGCTTTAGGTAACAGGGAATACTCGGCATCTTTAAAGGGGCTCCGTCGTCAAAATGTAAACAAAACGATGATTTTTGCAGTTTTTTGAAAGGTGATATCACACAGGATTTTCCTATTTTTTTCAAAATGAAAGTTGCTGTTTGGGCATTAATCCTTGTACTTCACTAAGGAACAAACCAAACATTCATATCTTCTACGATTGCTCGGATATAAGTGGATTTTTAACGGTCACTTTTTGGTGGCTTGGGTGAAGCCACCAAACAAACTGCAGAGAACAATGGATGAACAATTGATAATCCCCGACACGTGCGAGTTTACGGATTTGTTTACTGTTTGACGACGGAGCCCCTTTAAGCTAAGAATAAGGAAACATTCGTGACAATAGCCTGGGAAAAAGGAGACAAAGGAACTAATTTGTGGAAAATAATACTTTTTGGGAACAATTTGATAAATTTCCCTATACGTCGCACATGAAACAAGGAAAGAAACAGGAAAAGAACTGGGGAGCAAGGGCCCAATGAGAGGACCTCATTTTATTGAAAACAGAACAATTCGTTTCGGATTAAGACGGATGCAGTCACTTCCTTTGTCGCGTTTTAGAGCGAAATGGTTCATCGTTCTGTTTTCAAATGTTTATGCTGAAACATTGAATGTCGCTTTCAAAATCATTGCTATTCGTTTCGGTGTTGATGAAAGGTGAAAATGGCATGATATCACACTGTTTTCATTTGCAACAGCAAAGTGAAAACGGGCCCAAGAAGCTGTTTGTCTAGACTTATTACACGAGTCCTTGTTTTCGCTCCATTACCCCCCCCCCCACAATACCCATTCCGCTTCAACGAAGTTTTAGCGGAATGACTATAACAGTAAAAAATAATTCAATTCAATGGAGCAAAACTTAGACGAATATCATCAGTCTACTGTTTGTCCAGGTTTTTGCGCCTAATGTTTCTGACCTTTATGTTCTTATCTTTGATGCATTGAATGAATAGTGCTGATATAAATGAATTAAAACAGAGATTGAACATACTATTCATTGAGTTATACTGTACATGCAAGGAAGCAACTCTTACACATCGCTTTAGATCTCTTGGGCACAGTTCTTGTCATTGTCCTGAAGCTGAAGGCGATAAGATTTGGCCAGACTGTCTAAGAACAGGTTTTCAACCTGATAAGGTTATTGAAGAGTCCCAATTCAACCAAGTCTACCATGCTCAAAATTGGTACCAATCAAAAACACCTTTAAAAGCACTCAGCACATGCATGTACGGGGAGGTAAGTCCGATGTTTCTGGGTCATGTTTTTGGGTTGAAAGAACGTCCTCGGGCTGACCCTGTATGTGTATCTGCTGAGTGTCCCCCCCCCCCCCCATCCCCCCCCCCAGGGTCAGAAAGATAAAAAACGATGTTGAAGTATCATACGCTGCACTGTTCAAAGTAAAACGTACAGTACATTACTTCTAACTGTGCGTTTTTATGCAAATAAGGGAAGGGAAGTTGACCAAGAAGTCGAACGTTACAATTTAGCAAATTATGCAGCAGCTAGAAGGAAAGTAATCAATTTCTAACCTTTCAGTCGTCCATTGACATCAACGAAACGACCAACAGTTGATCCAAACAGCACCAAAGTAAATGAAACAACCAATCCATATACGGCAGTGAGACGCAATGAGTTTGGTGTTAGTTCAACAAGATAGAGACCAACTGCAAACATCCACATCCGATCTCCCTGGAACCAATAACAAAACATGTCTAGAAACTACTTTTGCCAAAGATTAACAGTTTTGTTAAAATGGTGCCTGAACAGAGCTTTCTCCGTTTGTTGTGGACAGAAAAAACATTGAAATCCAAACGTTTCGTGCAGTAAAACTTCCCAATATAATGTTTTCCGATTAACCTACCGTAAAGCTCTATTAAGCCACCAGGGGCATATTTAATTTTGGATACTTTTTAGTCCTTTTACACCACATTTTGCGGTTTAAACATACAGTTTTACCAATTTGAATAATACAGTATATGAATTTGACACAGTTTTATCTCAAATCATATCAAAATCAACATGCAAACTTATTGGCAACCTCTGGAATTTGATATAAGTGGGGCGGGGCATAATAGAAAGAGGGCTTAATAGCTTTTACTGTTTTTGTCAGGTCTTGAAATACTGTATACTGTATTTGGCTGGCTAAAGTCCTTGCTCACTCTTTTTCTCTTTTATATTCACTTTTTTGGCTGATCTCCTGATTGAGCTAATTGCTCAAAATTTTCCATGAAATTGTTTGTGGTCTTTGTCAAGACTTATGGATAGGAAAATTTTCAAAATTGACCAAATGGGAGGGGGGGGGCTTTTTCTTGGCATCTGAGCGTACATAGCTATCAAGCTGATGTATAAAGACACATGATACAAAATGTTGCAGAAACGCAAAAAGAACACTGTACATACCCATGCAGAAAAGAAATGGCTGATGAGCAACAAATTCTGGGGGCTTGCACATGATTTTCTTTCTATAAAGATATAAATAAAATTTATTTAAAGGTTAAAGGGAGCAAAATGTTGATGAATATCTGGTTACATTTGGTCCAACAGCAAAAGCTGTAACATAAAGCTGTGACTTTAGTGCCAAGTGCTCAGATTGAAATGTAACTAAACACAGAACTACAGTAAATAGAGCTCATCTGCTTCCACTAAAATTGTTGTTAAAGTTCTGGAGACAGTGAGGATTGCACCAAAAAATCATGTGATTGTTCAGTGCAATCATTACTGACTGCGAGATTTTACCAGTTAGTGCAATCTTTACCGATTCTAAACTGTACTGTGCAATGAAGATGATAGAACTGAACTGCTCTTTTACCAGTACATAGAATTTCGTATGGAGAGGAATTTCTTAAGGAGGAGCTCTCTCAGTAGGTAGACTAATCGAGGAGAGAGCACCCCCTAAGCTAAAAACTTATCATTCAATTTATGAAATCTTTGAGTGATTTGATTGATCAATGTAAGGAAGAATGATCTTATCAATGTATTCAGGATTGGTACTTAGTTGAGAACAGATGCAATTTCAGATCACGACGGAAAATCACTACTGAAGTAGATTGTTTGATATTGGATGGAATGTCGTTCCAGGATTTAGCGCCTGCATATTCAATAGATCGTAAGCCATATTGCAAAGTATTCTTACGCGTCATGAAAATGTCACCTTTGCGAGCCCGTCTTGTATCATACTGATGAACGGTAGACAAAGTTTCAAAAAAATTATGGAAGAAGGTAGGAGAAATCAGGTGAACAGATTCATACACAAAGATAAGTAGCTTGAAGTGAAATAAATCATTTAACTTTAGAATTTTCAATTCAAAGAAAATAGGTGTAGATGGTGACAGTGGTGGAAAAAAAGTTTACCTTCCTGCGAAGCAACTTCAACATTGAATTTTTCCTTCTGTTATGTTACCAGTTGTTCCAGCATATTGGTTTTTGAAGTACCAATGAGGTACCTTAACATATATATGTATGCCAGTTCATTAAGTGTTTTTACAGGTGCTCTACTACCGGGTGTCCCAAAAAAATATATACGGATTTGGTTGACTCCAGCGATGTGCATTTAACTTCCATCAATGCCCAATCACTCTAAAAATGTTCCTCGATAGTTAACTTGAACATAGGTGCCTCGTTTGTTGGTAGTGGTGCTTTGAGAGCAGACCTGTTAATCTTGAAAGCTCAAATTTGCCTCTTCCTGCAAACCGATTCTTAAGGCACAGCGTATATATTAATGATATCCTTGATAAAATGTGAGCAATATTAGATATTGTGTTATTATGTTTTCCAGAAGTCACCCCTAGTCACACATTGGGAAGCTTCTTAATTCTTCATTAATATCAGTTCTTAATGTTGATGTGCTTCAGGAACTTGCTTAGGCCAAAGGCCAAAGCTCTGGTTTGCAGGTGGGCGCAAATTTGAGCTTTCACGATTGCTATTTCTGCTCTCAAAGCACCAATACCAACAAATGAGGTATCTATGTTCAAGTTAACTATCGAGGAACATTTTGAGAGTGATTAGCCATTGACTAAAGCTATATTCACATCGCTGGAGTCAACCAAATCTGTATACTTTTTTGGGACACCCGGTATTTTTTATAAGAAACTGCCTATAAGGAACTCAACTCTCAGATCGCCAAAATATTAAGAAACGCCAAAAAATTAAGAAACTCCAGTACTGGGAATATTTAACTTAAGAAAGTATTTATTTTGATCAAGGAAATCCTTGACCATATTTTTACTTTCCTGTATCATATTACAAGTCTTGTAGGGTACTTGAGTAATGTCTAAACATTGGAAAATCTTAACAAACCTTGTTTTGAAATGCTCAGGAGGGCACAGATAGTGAACTGATAGTGCAGATGTTTATTCGGTTATTGAACCTCTACGAAACTCGTAAGAAATTCTGAGTACTCAAAATCTGATAATTTGAAGTAACTTTAAGTTCTGGCCAAAATTCTTAGTTTCTCATAAAAAATGCGTGTAGATAGCGATACGCTCTCCACGCTCATTATCGTCAAAGTTTGAATCGAAACTGAAACGAAAAATCTTTCCGAAGAGGAAATCCCACCCTTCCCGTATAGTAGTCTAATACAGCAACCAATTCACGTAGGATGCACGCGGCCTTAATATAAGATACAAGTCCAATCTTTCAAATGCTAGATGAAGCAAAGAAAATCGTTATTTGTTTCAAATCGAAGTGCAACTATGGCAAGGGAAAGTCGGGAAATAGTAGGTCGTAGGGATTACCCGACGGGGGAAGGTGGTTTATGATGACACATTTTTTATAAGAAACTGGTTTATAAGAAACTAGTCCTGGTAGCTGGTACTACGTTCAATAACAATTAAGAAACTCTAAAATTTCATTTCTAGAATAAGAGTCAATAGATTACGGTTCTCGCACCATTGCGTTTGTAAATATCAAGTTTTGACTGCAAAAATTGGTAACTTTTTATTCTTACTGTACATGGCTTATTCGTGGTGACAATATCAATGCAAAGTGAAAGCCCTTTGTCGATACGAAAGCTCAACTTCGAACCATAACGCAATTTTAGACCCCAAACCTAAGAAACTAGTAAGAAGCTTTTACAACTAAAACACGGGGGTTTTAATGCAAAATTAAGAAACTTTTAGTACTAAGTGCTGATCCAAGTTTCTTATAAAAAAACGTGTACCCTCAGAGGCACATTGCAGCACATTTCAGCTGCTCTGTTCTAGTGATTCATAGTAAAATAAAAAGAAAGCTTGCTGAAGCCGAGAGGCGTATTACCCTTCCGAAAAAGAGTTCGAGATTCTTTAAGACATTAAGATTTTCACAGATATTTTACGAATGTTTCTTGAAAACAAAAGGATTTTTGCCAAAGATGTCCAAGATTTTCAGAGAGTAATGCACACCCTCGGCCTTTGCTCTCCTTTCACACCCTTCTCCGAGCCCTTCTCCATCCTCCCATATTTCTTTCCTGCTTTCTTATTTTACTCAGGTCCTTCCTCCTTTCTAAACTTTGCTCTTTGCCTGCCATGTTTTCCGACTTTCCTTTTTATTTTCACCTTGGCCCGCTCTTGAACTTCCTTCGTTCCTTCCCTTTTCTGTCCTTCCCCTCCTCTTACCGTTATTCTTCCTTTTCTTTCTTTATTTCCTTCCTTTTCTTTCCTTCCTTTTCTTTCCTTCTTTCTCCTTTTTCTTTTCTCTCTTTCCTCCTTTCTTCTCTCCTTTTTCCTTCTTTCTTCTCTCCCTTTTTTCTTTTCTGTTTCCTCCCCTTTTTCTTCCTTCCAGACGATTCAGCTTCTTGCGAAGCCGCTTCGCGGCTTTGCGCACTTTTTCCACCTTACCTTATTATATCTCAGTAGCAATGGCATAATAAAGACCTGTTTGATATGATGGAAGAAGTTTATGCTGGTCAAGTGCAGGCTATTCATGCAGATGCAATGCAGTTTGAGTGGAACCACAAAAATCTTAAGGAAAATGGAAGGATTAAGAAGCCTTCGCTTCCCACTGCTATTGGCGTCCAGGTTGGAAAACTTGCGTTCACTCGCAACTATATAATTGTGTCAAACTCGCTACTCACAGCTATAATAAAAGGTTCTCGCAGGCAAGAACAAAAGACCTAATTGTTAATTTTGCATCTCTCGCAGCACTCTCGCAGCTTTTAAAGTCTACTCGCAGCTCGCACCTTCAAATTTGTTTCACTCGCTACTACGCGTAGGCCAAATCACGCATGTTTTCCAACCTGGATTGGCGTTACCACCATTGTGCCAGCAGAGCATAGGTCCAGCAGCAGCTGGTTAGCTTTTAATTTTTATCCAAGCAGTATAGTGTCATAAAAGTATCTTTGATTAAGCTAGTTCTCCCTAAGGAGAGACCAAGAAACAGAAACTTTTGTATAGCCATTTTAGATTGTGCATAAAAAAAGCAGTCAGCCAGCAAATATTCAGGATGGATTTACATTACTGAATTCATATGGACTTCTCAAAAGGAATAACCTGAGTTAAAAGATGAGATCTCATGCCTTTATAAATAGTCTATTACATTTGACAATTGAATGCATGGCAAGAGAATGCAAAAAAAAGCCAAATAAAACAAGAAAATGTTTAGGCTTCTCTTTCTTTGTATGTAATGCCTTCAACTTCGCTCATGAGATTTAAGAGCTATCATGTTATGCAGCTGGGCCATAATCTGGTAGAATTTCAAAACAGATCAATTAGTAAGAATTTGCCACTTGCTAGTTCCTGTTTGGGCCCGGACGTAGAGGGGGGGGGGGAGGTATCAAATTATCATCATCAATTTAATAAAGTGTCTTGTCCATCTTAAAAACAGTAGAAAACAGTTCACAATTTAATCAAACCCTTCCTATTGGCTGGGTGGACTACTTCTTTAAATTGTATATCAGGAAAGCACAAATATGCCTCTCTCTTACGAACCCCGAGCTCTGCAGATAAAATTCTGTAGCAAATTGAGGTGGCCTAAAAAAAGATCCTTCCAAAATTTGCAGGGAATGAAATTGTGCTTCAGAGAGATACTCACCAACGACTCTCGGCAAATCCAGATCATCATCGTCTTGCAAGAGACCTTCAGCTGGCTCGTCCATTATCTATTTAGGATTTGCCTGCAGCCGGCCACTTTTTGGTCTTGCAAACTTGCAGAAAATAATATTTAGCAAAAAAGTAAAATTGGCAAACAAGAAAACAAGAAAAGAAGGCAGGGGGGGACGGAATAGTATCCCACAATGCTATGCGTACCATTCATATTATTGGAATTGCGCATTGAAATTCGAACAGTCGGAAGTTTTGTACGAGCGCGAAAGGACAAAGCTGTGATGCTGGCCTAAAATAATGGAAGCTTTACGAGATGTCAATTCGCCGATTTTGAAACAAAATAAATCCACATAAAAGCTTTATAGCATTGACCAACTACCAAGAGAAGATATAGCAGTGAAACCAGACGAGAATATTGTTCAGCGTTGTTGTGGGGCACGTATAGTTTCTTTGGACAAATTGGACGAAAACCGCATCTTGTTTTCAGGTGAAATAGAGCATTAGATGTTGGGACTTAGCGGGACTTAGATGTTTTTCTGGCAGCCAAAGCCTTTCGAAGTATAAATCAAAGCAAAACATTGCTAAGTCCCTTCCCCGTCTGTCAGAAAACGAACAACAAATTTGATAAATATTGGTCGAACTGCGGTACTTAGGCCCACAGTAACTTCCCACAAAAACGGCCGATTAAAGCTCATCGATAACTGACAATAACTGCAATTCATAATAAAATTATGTGTAAATGCCCATTAGTCATAATTCGAAACAATTCACCTACCTAGATTGACTGTTCTGTCTCTACAATGCCAATTTTCAATCCCAGTGCAGAAGTGAACGAAAATTTTTCTGCCATTTGCGAAGTTTCGAAGAACGGCGCTCAAAAACTTCGCGGGGGGCTTTGCCAACCCCCCCTGAAAAGAAGGTGGCCTTCGATTTGGAAACGAGGCTACTGACCCCAATGACGTCATTTCCACTACTCGTGTCAAAGTTCAAAAAGTTCGATGTGTTTTCATAATTTTTAGGTAAATACTACTTTGCAGCCCTGTTTACATTGTGAAATATTTGGTACGACAGTTTTAGTTATATGCTACTCATAACTCACTCTTGAGAAATGTTCGCATGATGCCCTCATCTCTTGAAACTCTCGAAATCGTTTGAAAAGACCTTGCATCATGACTTTACAAGCAAATTTTCTAGAGAGATGATCACTTGTTTGGATAGCAAAGGAAAATCTGTACGATCTAGAGTAGTTCAAGTTCAAAGCAAGATCTATTGCACTAAGCCAATCTTATTTTTCAGTTTTTAGCGTGTATATCTGATGCTGCATGAAAAGATTTGCGTAAATATCTTGTTGAAAAGCTGCATATCTTTTTTGCTTCCTAATGAGCACAGCTAGTAGACTTTATCACTTTATCTTTAAATATCAAGAAGGGTGATATTTTTTACTTGATTCTTACAGCAGAAGTAAAGTAAGATTACCACCCTATGTTATCAGAAAGATGATAAGGGATGAAGGATGTACCGCGATTTTGGTAATGTAAGTACAGTATAGTTTGCATAGGATGTCTGGTAGGTTTGGAAGCCTGTGTGGCTAACTCAATCGTGCTACGTGCGAAGAAGATTGTTAAGGTAACTCTGTTTTCTGCTCTAATGAACAACAAGACGCTCAACAAGATGTCGTTTCGAAAGACTACACTCCCCTCGGAAAACAGTTGATTTTTCCAATATCATTCGGCCTATCGAACAGCAGTACAGAGGATGTTGTTCTGCAAAGTCTGGGCAATCGAAAGATGTATAAATCGCAATGTTTCCGTCAACGCTGGCTTCGCGAATCCCAGTTCAAATCTGCTTTTTTTTATTTCAGAAAAGTGGATTTATTATCTCCAAAACTAATCGAAAAGGTTTCGATATTTTTTCTCCATCTTAGCTAAGTAGTTGATCCACAACTTTGTCAAGTCTGATTGAAAAAGCGTGGCTGAATTTCCTGTATCTTTCTGTTTACTTTTCGACATTGAAGGGGAAAAGCGTTGGTCAACAGATTAGCTCGTGAGCAGTTTTGCAAAAGTTTAGTTTTAGATCTTATATGTTTGTGAAGTTGCAAGTAAAATTCAGTAACTTTAAATCAATAGATGCAAGATGCAAATGGTACTTTTACAAGCGCACCAAAGAATGTCTATTGAGACTTGGGTATGGTATTCCCAAATCCCAACAGACCTACAGATGACGTTCATTTGTTTGCCAATGGAAACATTTCTGAAAGTTATTTCAAGACTTCGTTTCAAGCCTGAACTTTTGCAAGCGAGTTACCTTAACAATCTCCTTCGCACGTAGCAAAATTGAGTTAGCCACACAACAGGCTTCCAAACCTATAGCATGGTAATCTGTTGACCAAGGTTTTTCCCTTTCGTTGTCGAAAAGTAAACAGGGACAGGAACATAAAATTCGATGAAAGGAAATCTAGCCAAGCTCTTTCAATCAGACTTGGCAAAGTTGTAGATCAACTTTGAAACTTTGAAAATTTGTCGAGAAGTTTTAGAGATAATTCCAGTTTTCTGAAATTAATAAAATGATTTGAATTTGGAGTTGCGAAGCCAGCGTTGACGGAAATATTGCGATTGATACATCTTTCGATTGCCCAGACTACACAAAATTAACATCAGTGCAAAAATTGGTAAGAGTGTTGAGTGAGCAATTATTTGGAAATTTGAAATTTATTCTAGGAAACCATGGAAAACTAAGGGTGAAAGCACATTTTGTTTTATCCACTTGGAAACTATGGCGAAAATGTTCAAAGAAAGAAAAAGAGGAAAGAAAATGTATGTTTTCCTCCTTTTCGTTCCTCTTTTTCTTTCTTATCTTGAAGCTCTGGTACCCAGGGTAGAAGAGGAGGGAACTGCTCCCGAATTCCTACCCCTTCTTGTGTTGGTCTGAGTTCTTTGAATCGCTACAAATTCTATTTTAGAAATCTTGATCAAAACATCATTGTAGAAGAGGAGTTTAGATTTACCAAATGCAAACAAGTGCTCCCTATTTTGAAATTATGGTCGAATTGGCACCCCTAAATATGGACCGATGCGAGCCCGTGTTTGTTGTAGCCTTGAATCTTGTGGCCCCAATTTGTCCTGTAATCTTTAAATTCAGGTAAAAACGAATGCATTTTTTGCCGATTGGATTTTTTGGACAGCCTCGTATTGAACTTTGGGTACCATGAGGTGCATGCGTAATTAAGATGGGGTTGAATAAGGGTATTTAAAAGCAACTTGCAAAGTGAATTATCAAAGAAGTTTTAGTTTTGTTTGCTGTACAGAAATTTTGGCTTGCCATTTATTTTCCCAAGCATCTTCGATTGACACACCAGAGAGTTCTTCAAAGCTTCAGCAACCAAATGAGAACCAAGAATTTGTCGGGGAGACGAGATACGGTTTATCCGAGGAAACGTATGTGTCCCCCCGTGCAGTAGGTTAACGCTCATGCGCAGTAGCATTTCGGGTTAGAATTCTGATGGGCGCATGAGCATAAACCAACTGTACGGGGGGACACATAAGTTTCCTCGGACAAACCGTATCTCATCTCCCGAACAAGAATGACTACATGAGTCTCAGTTTTCCAGATCGAATTGAATGATGGTTATGGCTTCATGCTGATGTGAGTTGTGAGCAATGATCAGTGGTTGTGAGTTGTGAGTAGACTTATGAGGACTTTTCGTCCCTTGTTTCCTTGTGTTCTTTGATTTGCTGATATCACTTTGTCAATAGCCAACTACTGGTCAATCCTACTGATCAAGTGATATCAGCAGATCAAAGAACGCAGGGAAACGAGGACGAAAAGTCATACGTCTAAGTTGTGAGTATAGGAGTTTATAAGGAAAATCACGTTGTCAGTCTCATGAGAACGAGGCTGAGTGTTTTGTAGAAATCGCTTTGCCTGTTTATGCAGCAGATGCTGTTTCACGACTTCTTCCCTTTTGATTGACGTTTATCTTTTTATTTTTGAAAGGAAAACATCGAAGAATTACTTCACATGCACAACACCTGACGTCAGTCTTTGTCTATACCGCTCCAGAGCAAAATCGTCTGCAGCTGCAGGTTGATAGAAGGGAAAAAGGTGTTACGAATCAGCATAATCAGCAGGAACGAACGATTACGGAAAAGATGGTGTCGAGTGGGGAGAAGGGGCAGTGGAGGAAAAAATATTTGCCTTCCTGCGAAGGAACGTGAAACCAGATTTCTTCCTTCCATTGTTTTATCAACTTTCTTTGTCCCAGATTTCAGTGTAGTCGATAATCCACTAGGAACTGAAACTACTTTTGAAGCTTCCATGGATCAAAAAACTGTAAATGAAAAGATTACAATCCAAACTTTGATTTTCTTCTATTCTTTCCTTCCTTTAGTCCTTCCTGTCTCTTCATATTTTCAATTTTGGCTTTCTTTGTCATCCCATCGTCCTTCCGTCCTTCTTTCTTCCTCCTCTCCTTTTTCTTTCCATCCTTTTTCTTTCCATCCTTTTTTTTGTACAACCTTTTTCCTTTCATTTCTTCATTCCCTCTTTCCTACACTTTTCTTCCTTCCAGACAAACAAGCTTCCTGCGAAGCTGCTTCGCGGCTTCACACACTTTTTCCACCTCTAAGGAGGGGGAGGGGCATTTGTCTAAGATGCAGTGCGCTCGTTAATTGAATTTTTATAGAGTCCCTGTCGATTCCATTAATAAAAGCAATGCATTTTGGTCAGATGTCCCTCGATGCCATCTTTTCCGCAGTGGTCTTCGTAGACTGATTACAATTTCGCAGTTATCGGCTGCTCAAACTAGACTTACGAAATAGTCCCAGTTATCGCAGCAACAACAATGACAACAACGACAACAACATACTTTGTTTCTCAAACTTTCACATCAAAAAGTGAGACGAAAAGAAACAAAGAGGGCACCGATTTTTCTATTCACATTGAAACGAGGTTAATTCGTAGTCATGGCAACCTCCACCATTTGGAAATTTTCATTGCTGTGATGAAATGTGATGAAGCTCACGGAAGCTAGTCAAGCTAAGTGACCTTGAAAATGAGGAAATTCTGATTGAAAGTGAAACATTTGTTGATTTTATCATTTGAGGCTTGAGTAGACAACGAAACTTAGGCCCATACGCCATTGCTTGGAGCACTCGACTTTTCGTGCAGTTTTGCTATGGTTTCCATATCGGACATGACATCTAGGAAAACAAGTTCGTCCCAATCTTCAATGTGAAAGTCCATGAGTCGTAGTTATAGCGTCTATCAGTCTATCAATAGCAATAACTACGAACTTGTAATGAGTCTACTGTTGTTGTTGTTGTTGTCATTGTTGTTGTCGATAACTGGGACTATCTCATAAGTCTAGGGTCTAATCTACTGTGTAAGCACTAGACTGATAACGATTGAGTCCTAGTTATCGTAATTCTTTACGGATCCAAAAATGTACCCGTACAATAAAAACAGTGTACTAGGTGAATCTATTCTTGAAAACCCTGGTGTGGAATCTCTGAATGTCTTGTTTTCCGACGAAATGATGCCATTGCTTGACTGTGTCCACAAGCGCACGGCAATATAAAATCTAAGGGGCTGCCGGATAAAAAGTCCATTACTTGCGAAAACTTAGTCCGAATTGAGGTGGGTTTTTGCCCGAAAAAGACCGATTTTTGTAAATTCCAACGTGAAGGGAGGCTTGGGGTCACCTTCTCTCTCCATCGTCTGTTCCAAATGGTTCCAACGGAGAAATCCAAACACTCGGGCGCTTCAAAAAGAACTAAAAAGCGCACTTGACGAGCTGAGCATGCTAAGAACAAACACATTGAAACACCCATTTTCTATCATAGATATTATTTCATTTATTTAATTGCAAAAGTTGTGTATGATGTATGATCGTGTATAAAAATAATGCATAATGGGCCTTTGTTATCAATTTTTGCCAAATGTAATCGAAGGTGAAGTTGCATTTTTTAGCGCCAAGCGCTGGGATCGCAGAAGTAGAGAAGACCTATAATCACAATTGTCAAACATAATTGGGAATTTGCAATTTTTCTCTGTTTTCTTCCGATTTTGATTTGCTTAGATAGTGAGGGGCACAGGGTAATCAATTTGAATCTTTTTATCGCGCACAGGGTATCACCTGTTTATCACCTCCTTACTCCAGCAGCACACTGGCGTACATTTAACCCTATCTCACCTGGGGGGGGGTGGATTCCACCCCCCCAACCAAACTTTTATTTGCCTATGCTAGAATATGCAATGCAGGATGCCAAGACTCCGCTACTTTGACTTTATATCTATACTGTATCGAATGATGAAAATTTCAAGATGCTAAATATAGCCTCGTAACCATGGCAACCAATGTTTTACTGTGTAGTCAACAAAATTTGTATACTTTTTTTTTAATTGTTGCAAATTTTAATCTCAAATATATGCAAAATTATACTTACACATGTATTTGATGATATCCAACTCAATTTGAAACAAAAGATTTCAATTTAGTGCTTCATTTCAGTACACTGCAACCCCCCCCCCCTCAGGTATTGACCGCTTCAAAACGCCCAGGTGAGATAGGGTTAAGGGTCTAGTGCCCCCAGGATTTTCAGACCCCCCTGAAGGATAAATCATTGCTGAATCATTTCTTATTTCTATGGCTGAATCAGAGGAAGTGATCTTTGATCGAAATCATGCTCCTCCACCGCGACATGATGACGCAATTTTAAAGGGGATGCATTGTCCCATGCTGCATTGCGGGCTAAAGAACAAGGCACTTAGGAGAGAGGGCGGCTGATCGAGTGAGCCCGTGTTGTCACTTTGCTACAGACGGAAAGAAAGCCGATTTTCTCACTTATAACTCGATTATTTAACTACTTCAAGAGCTGAGAAGAACTACCAAAACAACAGAAGATCGATGTGCGTCCATTTCATTATCTGAAAAGACTGAAGGACTTTGATCTGTTGGTTTCATCAAGGCAACATTGACTCAAAGCGAGAAGAGGGCTGGACATCCTACCAGATGATGATAATGGTGTGAAGGAGAACACATCAATGGTTTCAAACTGATCATCCAATTTGGATCTCGCAAAGATTTCTGAATGTAAGTATTCTAACAGGAATCAGCCGTCCCTTGTGTTACTGTTACTGCAGCATTTCCCTTTTATTATGATGTTTGCTCACAGACAAACGGGCAGGTCCACAGCGAGCTGGTCTTGGGCTTGGCCGTGATCATCATTCTAAAGTAATATCTTTTGTAATTTTATTGTTGCTTTTTCGTAGACCTCCTACATTTCACATACACTTGTGAATTAAACTTGTTGGTTTTAGTTAGAACAACAATAACGTGGCACTTTATGCCACACTGCCAGGATTCAGGGCTGAAAAGTTTTGATAGGCGTTTCTCAACCTGCAAAACGGATCAGGATGGCCCTGACTGACGAGACAGCTGCATCACCAACCCAGCAATTTGATCTCACTTTTATTGCGCAGCATAAAGGCAGAAGGGATTGTCAAATTCATACGGGATTAGTGCCATCTTTGTTCACAATTTCCAATGCTACAAAATTTCAATTACTTTGAGAGCAAGTTTACGACTGAATGAGGAAGATATCAGGCCTTGTTTGATCATGGGGTACACACCCACGTGTTGTTAATCCCCTGTTTTGATGTGAAACAATAAGGGTTCTGTTTGCAGATGATCTTCGTGTGCAGATTTTTTAAAAGTAGCTGTTCAAGTCCGTTATTGTTTCTGAAAACTGAAACTAAAACTTTCAAAATTCACTGTACAAGTGTGTGTATTTGTTTGATGACTAAAGGTTAAACAGCAAGTTGTATGTTTTTGTCTGATTAGTCCCACATGAAGGAAATCAACAACAGTAGTGTGCTCACACAATTGTTCATGTACAATATGTCAGGTCACGCAGAAGTTACAGATTTATAAATTGATGGTAAAGGTGGAGATGAAGTTGTGGTTTTTAGCACCAAGCGCTGGGATCACAGGAGTGGATAGATAGTCCTTATCTAGCCAGTCCCTAGAATGTATTTTATGTTGCACTTGCGGAAGATCTTCCATGTGCAATTTCATGAATAACAAAGGAGGAACGCTACACATAGTCATTTTTTTAAAACAACAGCCAGGCATGCATCATGCATGAGCGCACTTTACAATCTTTCCAGCCTGGCAGGATCTCATGTCATGATGCTAAGTGGTGTTGGTGGGGCTCAGGTGTTGGTGGGGCTCAAATGCCACCTGAACCATTCTGTTGCATGCCGAAAAAGTTAGGTTCTTGATGTGGGATGGTAAATTCTGGAAAATGAGCTATAACAGTTATTGTTTTTCTGAAAAATGCAGCTGAGATCAAATCATTTTTGCCCTAGAATTCCTCTTGCAAAGTTTGCACAAAAGTTTTGTAACCTACTGCCGTCGTCAAGGCTGCCCTTTCCCCAAAACTTGAACATCAGAAATTCTGCTGTGAAGTAAGCACCGGCAGAGCTTGCAGCTATTTCATTTCCTTGACATGTGCACTGTGGAAATCACAGTAGTGGCGATCAACATAGAAGCAAGGCAGCTTGACAATATAATGGCATAGACAAGCTGAACACAACTTGGGAAGTGCATGAGAATTTTACGATTTCAACAAAGAAAAGGCCTGTGCTTTACAGAGATAAAAGGAAGATCTGGGCCAATTTTTTATGTCAAATAAATTCACAAATCATAATTACAGTTCATTAGATTTTTTGATCAGCAAGGTGCTCAAATAATCGAGCCGGCAGAATTTTTGAGGTGAGTGTGGAGCCGCTCACGCTCGATTGAGCGCTTCCCATTTCAGGGCCTGTATAGTCAGAGGATTACACCACTGCACCATAGCACCTTCAATAAGACAATATGCTATTTTAACAACAGGACACATACATCTTTGAAAATGAGATGCTTATATATTTTTTGGAGCATCCCATTTTCCAGCTGTTTGCCTCCTGGAAAGCTGCTCATAGATGGACAAAATCCTTCAGAACAGTGTGCTTTCTTCTATTTTCTTCATTTCTGAATATGGCCACAAACTACTTTGCTCCTGTTTCCAGGCTCTATTTTGGCAGTGGGCTTCAAAAATACACTTTACAGGTTATGGTCTCCAAGCAGGAAGTCTCTCATTTTGTAATGTATTTTCTCAAACAAAAGAATTATCCTGGCTTCTTTTGAATTAGGTGTTCTTGCTAGAATAGCCTAATGTCAATGAAAGACAAAGTTGTTTTGTTCTCCTTTGATAATGGGCAGGTCTTTTGACACAGGCTGCATATGTTACCCTTGAGATTTTTTCCTGCCCTGTGTCTTATCAATTCAACTAGCAGTTAATTACCAAAGAATCAAAATCTAAGGCATATTGTGTAATGTTCAACACTGGCTCACCATCTTAGCATTGACACTGTCAGTACTGGGCAATGTTTTAGGCCTTCAAATGGTTGCCTGACATCCAATGTGAAACCCGACTCAAGTGTTTATCAGTAGAGATTGTTTGCGCGTAATTATAGTAGTAAATGTATTTAAATTGTATGTAGGTTTAATTTAGTTGCTCGTCTTTATGTCAAAGCCATGGGGTAGTCATGGTATTTTGCTCCCCATGGTATCTCGTCCTGGTAGTGTAGTAAAGTAGCTTGAAGTGTTGTTATAAGTAATCACGTTTTTGTAAATTTTTATACTGATTATATAAAAAAAAATGTTTTAGTTGTTTCATACTGGGGGGGGGGCGTGTTTCACACCCCCTTTGTCTCCAAAAGTACAAGGGAGATAACTATAAGACTTACCCCTATTGTTCTTTGGACAATTGGCTTTTCAGATGTAACTATGACAATTGATTAGTCACATGATTTTCATGTGACAATTAAGTTATTATGTTTTCTCTGAATTTGATTCAAATAGTAATAAACATGTCATAAATTCAAAAGACACACTTTTCAAAATTGTTTAGTCTCTGTTTTTAGCACAATTAGCTTTAAATTAGGTTTTTTGTTTCATTCGCTGAGCTTTCTTTGCCGTTTTCTGTAGGTCTTGCCCTTTTATCTAGTAAATATGGACTCAAAATGAAACAAATTGATAAGAAGGAGCATAAATGAGACAACAATTATTCATACTTTACACTTCTTTATTAGACCAATCTAATTAGATCAATATACTGTAGGTCTTAAATATGAATGAGTTTATAGATGAATGACTTTATGACTTTATAGATATTAAGGGGCCCTTTACATGAGCAAACTCAGACCGGCACGAGTTTCAGATCGGCATGAGTTTCATTTCGGTGTCTGGTCAAGGCCCTTAGAGTGTTTACATGAGAAGGGGCGAAATGAAACTCGTGCCGGTCTGGGTTCGTTTCGGTCTTTCAGACCAATCTGAAAACTCAGGTCGACCTGAGATTCTCATGTAAACAGAAATTTTTCAGATCGGGGCGAAATGAATAATTGCGGAAGTGATAACTGCACTATTGGGAGCCATTTTCATTGTTTGGTCGTCCATTTGTTTTTCTCCAGACGCAAGAAACTATAACTAAGAAACTAAACATAAAAAACTAAAGCCTCCTGTTTTATTTTCAGGTTCTGAAGCAGCATTTGAACCATCAAACCAAAATAGATTTGTAATGCAGTACAAACGTACAGTTGATTATCCTTGATTATCAACTCTAATAACATCCTGTGTTGTTGATAACTTAGCGCAACAATGAAAATAGGCCTAAATCCAAAACATGAGAAAAGAAACCATTGTCACAGTTGCCTCAATTGCATTCAACGCATGTGCAATGTGACGCTAGTATAATTTCAGACCGGTCTGAAACTCCATGTAAACGCAACGCAAAAAAGCAGACATGGCAAAATTTCAAACCGATCTGAAACTCGTGCCGGTCTGAGTTTGCTCATGTAAAGGGCCCCTAAGTTAATGCTGATGTCAGCAAAAATGAAAAATGTGTATCAAATGAAAGTACAGTATTCATCAAAATCAATTAAATGGTGCATTTGAGATCAGTCAGACCAACAAGACAAAAACTACGGATTTTTAAGCTTTTTTGTTGACCACTCTCCAAATGTGGTATTACTGTGGTCACATCATCAGTGTAAGAACAATGAAATGTTAGAAATTTAATTGCCTATTAAATTTGACTAAAATTCACCAAAACTTGTGGTTTTATCTCTTGTCGTTTTAGCGTAGTGTAGCTTTTGTCATTTTAGCGTAGTGTAGCATGTTTGGTAGGGGACAATAAGACTTAAAAGGCATACTGAACCAAATTGAACATATTGGCAATAAAACAAGCTGTTAAAACAAGCTGTTGAATTAAGATTTTCAAAAAAGAAAATTGAAATTGAGCATCCAGTAATCCTTTTTAACAACTGAACCAAATTGAACATATTGGCAATAAAACAAGCTGTTAAAGCAAGCTGTTGAATTAAAATTTTCAAAAAAGAAAATTGAAATTGAACATCCAGTAATCCATTTTTAATGACATACCTGTGAAGAAGGTAAACGAACATAAACATATAGTAATTATCCTTGACTCAAAACTATCTTTTTCAGCTCATATTAAATCAGTTAAGACAAGAAAGGGCATTGGTTTGCTGAACTATCTCTCCAAATATCTGCCGAGACATACCCTTAACAAAGTATATAAGCTCTACATTCGACCACACCTGGACTATGGTGATGTCATTTACCATATTCCTGCCAAAACATGTGAATTCAGTCAAAGTATCATTTTACCAAATGCCATGGAAAAGCTAGAGTCTGCTCAGTATTCTGCTGCTTTGGCTGTAACAGGAACATGGAGGGGAACATCTCGCGAGAAGTTGTACATGGAGCTTGGCTGGGAGTCATTAAGTTCCCAAAGATGGTGTAGACGCCTTACCTTGTTCTACAAGTTTGTAAATAATCTTAGCCCTGAGTATACAGTAGATCCAATTCCTCCTCTTCATCAGTCGCAGTACTGTTTTCGCGACCAGGATGTCATTAGGCGATGAAAGGCACGGATAGAAAAATTTAAGTCTTGTTTTTATCCCAACTGCCTATCCGAATGGAATAAGCTTGAGCCTGAATTGAGACTTGCACCCTCAGTTGCTGTTTTTAAGAAAAAGATCTTATCAATAATCCGACCCCCTGCAAAATCTGTTTTTGGAATACAGGATCCAATAGGATTATCCTATCTTACTCAATTTAGGGTTGGTCTCAGTAAGTTAAATTTTCACAAGTTCAAGCATAATTTCAGGGATACCATAAACCCAATGTGTCCAACAAATGATGGCATCGAGGATACGGAGCATTTTTTGTTGCTCTGCCCTTTTTTTGATGTTCAACGAAGAGATCTTTTTTTATATATTCAAATATTAAATCTTACAATATATTTTACATTCTACTATACCTAATTCTAATTACTATACAACACTACAGGAACGATACCATGTGGAGCAAAAGACAATGTGAAGAGATCTTCTCGCTGGAATTGTAGAATTATTGCAACCATATGTACAAATCGCCAGCCTTTCAAATGATGCTTTGACGCAGCTTTTACTATATGGTGATCAAGACCTTTCTGATGACTTGAACAAAAATATACTTGAATTGACTTTACATTTCATCCACAAAACTGGTTGGTTTGTTTGAGATCCTTGAAACTTCAGCTATGTTCTTAGCAACCACCAAGTCCCTTTACGTGAATGTTCTTTGTTTTCCTTGTAAATTCTGTTTCATATTAGATGTCAGGCATCTTATGCATCTCAATTCCAAACGAGGCGTGCTCGTGAACTTTTTAAGTTCTTCCCAACCTTGACACAACATCTAATATCAGACAGAATCTACTATATTATCCTTTATCCATTAGTTTTCTAATCGTTCCTAGTGTACAGTTAGTTGCATGTAGGTTAACGTTATATGTCTTTATGTTTTTGGCCATGGGGTAGTCATTGTTTTTCGCTCCCCCTGGTATCGTTCCCGTAGTGTTGTATAGTAATTAGATGAGTATTGTAGATTGTAGAATTCATTGTAAACTTTTTATATGAATGATATAAAAAAGAAAAAAAGTAAGAGCCTCCTTCATACAACTACGGTAAGCTGTTCTCCCTAAATAGTTATTTCTTGACCCTCAACTCATTTAAATTAACACTCAAATTTTTGAGATGGAAAGTTTTGGTTCCAAAAAAGTTTCAGATACTGTTTGAAAATCAGGATCAGTTGCTTGGTTATTTTGGAAGTCTAGGTCATTTCTTTTTCCAAAATTTGCCCTTCTATTTATATACTTTTCATTGTTTTCCTTAGTAAACTATACAATTTGTGCAAACTTTGCAATCAGTTTGCATGGAGTACTACAGTATGCCATGCTTTTCTTTTGGAGTTTGCAAGCTTTTATGGAGTTTGTGTAAATTTGCATAAAGTTTACAGAGAGCTTCTTGCAAACTGTCTTGGTGCAATATTCAAATTGTCCACAAACAATTTACAAACTCTTAAATCTGAAACATACTGTCATTACAAACTTTGTGCAAATTTGCTGGAAACTAAATTAAAACTAAATGCAAAACATCATTTTTGAATATGGGTAACAGCTTACCAATTTTGACACATTATGAGACTTTCTTTGTAAAATTCCCAAAAGTTTAGACCTTTTGTTCTTCATGCAAAACTTCACAATTCATACTCTGGTGTATTTGTACCATCTGCCCAGCATGGAAATGTTTGCAAACCATGATAATGTATGATTCCAAAGTGATAAAGTCACATGTCATGTTTTCTTTTTATGTGGCATGGGAACGAAAGAGATGCCAGTGGATCTGGCAGTAAGGTAGTATGTGTGTGTGTCACATAGCAGCAAAAGTGATGGTCAAAGTCATCAAAGTCAGTCCTGTTGTTCAGAATAGGAAATTTTAGAACAAGAATATTTCAATGCAAAAAGGATTCCAATTTATCAGATCTCAACCATAAGGATCAACAGAAATCACATTCTAACAGTGTCAGATCATCAAAACATTCTGTTTGTGTCCTTGAAAAATTAAAGATGTAGATCACAAAAAGTTTATTTAGCTGGCATGTTTATTCCAGAGCACAGTTTTGTAATTTTTTAAAGTTGAGCCTGCAGTTTCTTCAAGCAGTTTACACAACTGTGTTCCATGTCCATTCTCTCCCCATGCCTGCCATATACAGAATGTTGGGCGATCATTCCATATTTACCTATCCTTGGTTTGTGGAAGATATTGGCTCTAGTTTGTGTCTTTTTCAATTCCTACCCTGACCATCCCCCCAGGCAGCCTGGGGGTCAACAAAAATTTCTTGTACAAATGCCCGGGGGCCAGGCAAATTGTATGTGTTGAATGCCAGGGGCGTCGCCAGCCTAAAAATCTGGGGTTGAAAACACCAGGGATCTAGAATTTTCCTGACCACGCTCTTCAAAGTCTCGGAAGACGTGGGAAATGCCCCTTTTATTATTTTGATCTATTTCAATATTTTTGAAAAAGCAACCATTTTTGGTAACAGCAGCATTTTTGGTAACAGCTGGCATTTTGCACGACGAAAATCGAAACAGAAAAGACGTCATATATCAATTTACGAGGAAGGAAAGGATATGATTTGAAATTGAAATTTCAGGCTTTCCTCAAAATTTTCAATAACTGAATTCAGAATTCAACTGGAAAAACAGTTATTACAAAAGTTCCAAGTCAATAAAAATCTACCCCCCCCCCAAAGAGTTTTTTTAATGGATCTCGATAAATTAGAAAATCAAGCTCTGATAATACTGGGGTAGACATGTCCACCCCAGTCCATCCTGTGGCACCACCACTGGTGATTGCCAGGGGGCTGGGCCCTGAGAAAATGCCATATTCTCAGTTCCTGTATAAGCAAAAGCTTATGTTCTTGTCAAATGCTACTCAGCTGCCTGGGGGCTGGGGAAAAATTTACGGTCAAATTCCCGAGGGCCTGGAGTACTTTTTTAGCAAATGCCCGGGGGTGTCCCAAGGGGTGGTCAGGGTAGGAATTGAACGAGACATTTCTCTATTTCTGTAAGGCAGTTGTTCAGCATCCAAATTCTTCAATCTTCCCAGGAATGTTTCTCTCTGTCCTTCTTTCCTTCAATGTGGCCCATCAATATTTGGTTTTCAAGCTTTCCTTTCTCATTATATGTCCTGAAACTGAAGCTATTTTCTGATATTTTTCATCAAGCTTTTTTCTGCTGCATTTCAAGGCTTTAGAGTCTTCATGAAAAACCATTTTGCTAATGCACCGTCTGCATACTGCACACATTTGGTTTAATCTGTTTTAATTGGGCCACCTCCTAGTGAAAGGACAGCAGGTGCAACAAACTTAGTGAGCTATCTAAAAGATATATTAAAGTGGATTGAATGAAATATTTATACAGGGACCAAAAGTGAAATAGTGACCTGCATGTAAAGGGACAATAGATAGACTACAATGACAGGATATTTTTACAATGCCTGAAAGAGAACACAAATAATTTGCTAGGAATGTAATAGTAAAGAATTTACCTGCTCTTGATTGAATCCTTGTTTTCAGTTCTTATAGTTGCAGAAAGAAGCTTTTTATCCACATGCTGCCCCAGTTAGTGAATGTTATGAGCTAACTGCCCATGTAGTGCTGCACCCTCCTGTTTCAAAAGCAACCCTATTTCTTCCCCCACTTGATTACACTTTGTTTGCTCATATAGAGTTTTATTGAAGAGTTTCGATATTAAATGATACTGTTCTTTCATTAGGTCTTGTTATGGAGAATGATAGATTATTTGGCTGGAATATTGAAGGAACAGGTTAGCATTTCCTTTTTATGAGACATTAGCAGTAAATTAGGAGCAGAGTTGCAGGAAATTTCTGTAGAAACAGTTGCCATGTGATATTCCATTGGGGCAAGATTGTCTTCACTTTGAATTTCTTTTCAAGTAAGATTCTTCTCAGCTATTTCAAATAGTCTCGTTAGCAGGCTGGGCAAATGCCAGAAATGCCAGATCAGATTGTAAGAAGATCTAAGACACGGAAACTGAATTGGTTATTAATGTTATTGGGTTAATAGTTTAACATTCTGCAGACTGATTTCCATGTGCTACAATGAGTTTGTGATAAGACTACCATTGTGTAACTTTGCACGCAGAAATACCGCAACGCAAACAAAAACAACATAAAATGTATGTGAATTCGAATTGTATTTGTTAGGCTGTTACCATTGGATAACCCCTGCTTGAAATTGCACTGTAGATTAATTTCAATGGCTTAATTTTTTGTATTAAATTTGATATAAAAGCAGTAAGAGGGAAACCTTGTTGCGATGCAAAAGCTGGGAACATGATTGTGAAGAGGATTCTGTCTCTCAACCGTTATCAACGAAAACGAGGCAGATACTGTTTAAGTAAGAAAATATTGGCCCCTAAACATTAGACTTGCACAACAGGGAATCATAATTGCATGTCACAGAAGAGTAGTTTGTATTTTGAACTGAACAACGAAAACCCTTGACGACTGCTAAGCCATTCGAGTTCACAAAGAAATTGCTGTACTCTATATTGATATCCAAGCATTCTTTTCTGGCTGAATATGAACAAAAGCACACTATATTGTGGTCAAAAATGGCATTGCATTGTGGTCAAACATGCACAAAAAGAGACTACGTGACAATTCAAAGGACTTTTTCGAGCGATGGCAAAGACTGATGTGCTATTCCGTGAGTCAAAAGATTGAGTTTGAAAGACCCATCTTTGAAACATGATTCTTTGTGGAACCAAAGTCAAGTTTCATATCATCATCTGGAAGTCATTGCTGGCCTTTGTTCTCGTTGTCATGCTTTTTCATTTGGTACCCAAAAGATCATGGCTGACATGGGGTCTTTAATTAGCAAAATAGAGGTGTCCCAAAAAAAGTCCTCCCCTTTGAAAAATTGCAAAAATTTGATTATCAAACCTATTATAAAGTTTTCATTTTGATCCCTTTAGTCAATGATCCAAATATGTTAACCTTGCCTCAAGGGTCATTATATTGAATTTATTTATTATCCTTCAAGCCTACAATAGTAGTTAGCATTTCATTCTGACATTTATGACCAAACTAGAAGCTTAATAGACAAAAAGAAATTATCAGGTAATCGTCAGTGATTTTTGCAGTATTCTTCGAGACCAGACAGCACTAAAAATGGCTAAATTCACTAATTTAAAAGCAAATGAAAAGATCAGCTATGTCTGTAAAAATGATTTGGTCTTTGATCTACGTACCAAAAAAAGAAATTTGAGGATCGGCCTTTTAATAAAGTTTTGATGATTTTTGAAATGGGAGTACTTTGCTGGAACACCTGATCTTAGATATATATTGTAGATGAAGACCATGTTCAATACATGTACACATTTTTATTTCTTATTGTAATTTTTCAGGTATATGATCCATAATCATAGAATTTAGAGAAAGAAGATTGATGATTGTCATGAAAAATACTCAAAAAGAGTCTCAAGCTGATACACTGGTAAATAACCTTTCAATTTCCTCAATTAAATTATATTTGATTCAACATTGAAATCGTTCTTGACAAGCTTTTAATTATCATAGATACTTCAGGTACCAGACAGGACAACAGAGATTTTAAATCATTTGATGGTGTTTGCGTATTCTATCATTATTCAGAGGATTTTTGTAGGAATTGGCAGTGACCAGTATCTGACAGGACTATCGATTGATGCCTTCAACAAATATGAAAGAATTCTTTGTAACAGACAGACATCCATAAAACTAAAAATAAGAACGCTTAATACATTTATATATCCAATGCTGCTTTACAATTGCGAGATCTGGACCTTAACCAAGAAATTGGAAGAAAGTCTCGATATCTTCCAAAAAATAACTGCTACGTAGGGTGCTAAACATCAAATTAATGGATAAAATAAGAAATGAAGAAATATATAGAAAAAAATCACATCAGACAACTATCACAACCAAAATAGAGAAACAGCGATTAAACTGGCTTGGGCGCATGTTAAGGTTGCCAGAAAGAACACCAGCAAAATTAGCTTTCAGAGAACATTTGAAAAAAGCGAAGGGTAATCGGGGAATACAAAAACAGACATGGATCAGGCAAATGAATAAAGACCTGAAGCCAATAAATAAAACAGTGGATGAACTAACTGAGAACGATTATGAGCGAAAGGAATGGAAGAAAACAGTGGCAAGGCTAATGTCTTGAATAAGGCGGAAAAGCCAGTAAGAAGAAGAAGAATCTATGTTACACAATGACATTTCTGCAATTAAGGGCAATGATATGATAGCTGCATGCATACTTTTTTCTATTTTTGTATCGAATTATTAACCTCCTGTTATTATCTGTGATATCCCTGTTAGTTTCTATTGTGCTGTGTAGTGAACTTCCTCTGCCGAGGAGCAACCGAAAAGGCGCTGCAAAGGAGCAAGTGGGAGAATGCGAAGGAGCTGCGTGCACTCCTTTGCAGATTCTTTCCCTTTAGCTCGCGGCAGTGGAAACTTGCTGTGCAGCAAAATAGAAACTACACAGAAAATAATTTGAGGTTGATGGTTTAAAGGGCCCTGGTCAACATCGATGCTTTGCGCGCATAACTCGCCCTCGATACCCTGTGTTCTTGAGTTTCTGATGTTCAGAAACTTATATGGCTGCTCGCAGTGGAGGGGATGGGGAAGGGATGCAGTAATTCAGAGTATCCAGTAAGAATTTTTAATGATAGGGAGAATCAAACGAGCAAATTGCAACGGTTTATGAACTCTGAAACCACCAGGGTATCGTATTATTTCATAGTTTTTTTTATTTTTTCGATTGACCTGTACGGTTTCTTGCAAACAGTGATATCAACGGTTTCCATTCCTCCGAGTATGGTCAAGAACCAGCAGGGACTTGAAGGAAAAAAATCATAAAGAGGGAAGTGATTACCAAAAGATTTCGAACTCAGGTTGAGTGTGTGAAAGGAGCAGAAGACTACCGCTTCGCCAACCAACCGTTGGCTGGACCGAGTGCTGCAATCGTAGATAATCTTGATAATAGCTGAGGGCCGCAAAGCATCAATGTTGACCAGGGCCCTTTAATACAAAAGATAAATATATTACCAAAAAACCAAAAATTGCAAAGATCAGTGGTATCTTGTTTTCCTAATAGTAATAATAATAATAATAATAATAATAATAATAATAATAATAATAATAATAATAATAATAATAATAATAATAATAATAATAATAATAATGAATAACGAATGCCATAAAAGCAAGGATTGATAAAAGCAGGGAAGATGCAAAAGGCAGGATGTACAGTGAAAAGGATGAAACAATCCACCACATTGTAAGCGGATGTAGCAATCTTGCGCAAAACGAATACAAACGCCGACATGACTGCGTAGCCAGAGCACTCCACTGGGATATTTTACGTCAGCGAGGGTTTGAAATTAGTGACAAGTGGTACCAACATCAACCTGAGAGCGTTGTTGAAAATGAACACTTCAAAGTATTATGGGACTTTACAATACAGACGGATCTTGAAATACATGCGAGAAGGCCAGACATCATAATAGTGGATAAAAATTTGAATGAAACGATCATAATAGACGTAGCCATACCAGTTGATGTGAACATAAGAAACAAGGAACAGGAAAAGATCACAAAGTACCAAGATCTAGCCAGAGAAATCAGAAAGATTTGGAATGTGTCAACCAAGGTCATCCCAATTGTCATAGGTGCCCTTGGCACTGTAACAGGCAGACTTGAACAGTACCTGAAGGAAATAGGTGTAACAACAAGAATTGAGTTAATCCAGAAGTCAACCCTTCTAGGCACGGCGAGAATCATCAGACAGGTTCTTGATATCTAAGGACACTAGATGTGACCCGATATCTTGGACAGTAATTCCAAATGTGAATTCATTTGTGCGTAACATTCATAATAATAATAATAATAATAATAATAATAATAATAATAATAATAATAATAATAATAATAATCCGAGACTCTCATCCTAGCAGCTCAAGAGCAAGCCATTAGGACAAACCTCATCAAGGCCAAAATCGACAAAACACAGGAGGGCAGTAGATGTAGAATGTGCGGTAAGGTTGATGAAACTATCAATCATCTCATCAGCGAATGTAGCAAAATGGCGCAGAAAGAATACAAGAATAGACATGATTGGGTCGGGAGAAGAATCCACTGGGACATATGCAGGAAGTTTGGGGTACATGTAAGAGAGAAGTGGTACAACCATGAGCCAGAAAGTGTGGTTGAAAATGATACTTGCAAGGTGCTGTGGGACTTTACCATCCAGACCGATCATGTAATGGAAGCTAGAAGGCCAGATTTAATTTTGATCAAGAAGGAGGAAAACAACTGCATCATCGTTGACTTTGCCATCCCATATGATACCCGGATAGAGCAGAAGGAGAAAGAGAAAGTCGAGAAATACCAGGATTTAAAGAGAGAACTACAGAAACTATGGAATATGAAGGTGAAAGTAGTACCCATAGTCATCGGGGCATTACGAACACCACCAAAAGACATCAAAAGGAGAGTAGAAGAACTGGGAATTGAGACCAGAATTGAAGAGGTGCAGAAGACTGTAATCCTGCAAACTGCACGGATCCTGAGAAAAGTCCTTGAAAATTGAGGAGACTTGCTGTCACCAATATCAAGGAGACATTACCGCTGAATGAAATGATATTTTATCAGTGTGCGATAATTCAATAATAATAATAATAATAATAATAATAATAATAATAATAATAATAATAATAATAATAATAATAATAATAATAATAATAATAAGAGGGGGATTTTTCAAGGTGACACACTGTCACCACTACTGTTTGTGTTAGCCATGATTTCCTTAACCCTAGTCCTAAGAAAAGCGAAGGCTCACTACGAGTTTACAAATGGAGAGAAGATTAATCATCTGTTTTTTATGGATGATTTTAAGCTGTTTGCTAGGAACGAGAAGGCATTGAACTCTTTAGTTCAGACAGTCAGGGTTGTAAGTGAAGATATTGGAATGAAATTTGGGATTGAGAAGTGTGCCATGTTTGTTCTGAAACGAGGAAACATCACAAAGTCTGATGGGATTGTACTACCGGATGATACAATCATCAAAGCAATGAATGATGGAGATAGTTATAAGTACCTGGGAATAATGGAAGCAGACCAGATCTTGCGTAAGGAAATGAAGGACAATGTAAAGAAGGAGTATTTTAGACGGACAAAGAAAGTTCTTAAATCAAAACTGAATGGTGGAAATAGCATCACTGCAATAAATACCTGGGCAGTATCACTACTAAGATACTCTGCTGCTTTCTTGAGTTGGACAAGAGAAGAATTAAGAGTCATAGACAGACAGACAAGAAAGATGATGACCATGTACAGAGCCCTACACCCGAGAGACAGTGTGGACAGGCTATATCTTCCCAGAAAGGAAGGAGGTAGAGGACTTATTTCGATAGAAGATTGTGTTGATATCGCAGAGCTGAGTCTCAAGGAATATGTAATGAAAAGCAAAGAGAAACTGATATCTGCAGCCAGAGGAAGCGTAACAGAAGAGGTAGAAAGTGCGGAATCTTACAAGAAAAGACGAAAAGAAGAGAGAGGAACAAATATCTGGGGAAAGGAACTTCACGGGCAGCATTTTAGACAGATGAAAGACGTAGGAGCAAAGGAGTCGTGGACGTGGCTACAGAAGGGAGAACTAAAGAAAGAAACCGAAGGAATGATAATGGCTGCACAGTCACAGTCCCTCAGAACGAATGCCATAAAAGCAAGGATTGATAAAAGCAGGGAAGATGCAAAATGCAGGGTGTGCAGTGAAAAGGATGAAACGATCCACCACATTGTAAGCGGATGTAGCAATCTTGCGCAAAAAGAATACAAACGCCGACATGATTGCGTAGCCAGAGCACTCCACTGGGATATTTTACGTCATCGAGGGTTTGAAATTAGTGACAAGTGGTACCAACATCAACCTGAGAGCGTTGTTGAAAATGAACACTTCAAAGTATTATGGGACTTTACAGTACAGACGGATCTTGAAATACATGCGAGAAGGCCAGACATCATAATAGTGGATAAAAATTTGAATGAAACGATCATAATAGACGTAGCCATACCAGTTGATGTGAACATAAGAAACAAGGAACAGGAAAAGGTCACAAAGTACCAAGATCTAGCCAGAGAAATCAGAAAGATTTGGAATGTGTCAACCAAGGTCATCCCAATTGTCATAGGTGCCCTTGGCACTGTAACAGGCAGACTTGAACAGTACCTGAAGGAAATAGGTGTAACAACAAGAATTGAGTTAATCCAGAAGTCAACCCTTCTAGGCACGGCGAGAATCATCAGACAGGTTCTTGATATCTAAGGACACTAGATGTGACCCGATATCTTGGACAGTAATTCCAAATGTGAATTCATTTGTGCGTAACATTCATAATAATAATAATAATAATAATAATAATAATAATAATAATAATAATAATAATAATAATAATAATAATAATAATAATAATAATAATAATAATAATAATGATAATAATGATAATAATGATAATAATAATAAGTGCCGTGGGATTCCCGAGTAAGAGCGAAAGAGCGAGAAAAGATGGAAAAGTATGGAGACTTGAAAAGAGAAGTAGCCACTATGTGGGGCATGAAGAAAGTGATTGTCATACCTGTAGTTATTGGAGCACTGGGAGCTGTATCGAAAGAATTTGATAAATGGATAGAGAAAATTGGGATTAAATTGAGAGTAGGACAGGTGCAAAAACAGCATTGTTAGGAACAGGAAGGATACTGAGGAAGGTGCTTGAAACCTGAAGAAGATGGACATTGACTTTGAAACCTTTAGTTGCTTGTTGCAACTTGCTTTCAAGGCATAAACCGGAAAACATCTAACCCGAGCATGTACAATTGAACAATAATAATAATAATAATAATAATAATAATAATAATAATAATAATAATAATAATAATAATAATAATAATAATACTTTATTTTTACAGGGTAATACAATCAGCTATAATGTAAGCTGCTATCAATAGAAGCCCTGTGGTACTCATCAGTAAATAAATCATTGACTCCCTTCGTATATCTATACAAATAAGGCAAAGGATTTTAAATGCTTGAATTTATTCCTATGAATAGATTTTGGGCAAAAGCGTTTTCATGTAAAAATTTTCGCAAGTTTTTTCACGGAATTACGGAAGGGTTAGAAAAAGTTCCAGCGGCAAAGAAAAATGGTCCATTTTCAATTCATTTCGCGTTTTTCATTTTTGAAATGTTACAATTTAACAGATTGTGCATTATTTAAAGTTTCAGAAGGGTCCTCGTTAGAAAGTTCCCTTAAATTTCGGCCGAAACGGTGATTATGTAGTTTTTTGGGGCAATATCACATTTACGTTTACCTGTTTTTTCGAAATTGAAAGCGAACGAAGATAGATATTTGTTGCTTACAGAGTAAAAAACCAAACACTCATATCCTTTGCGATTGCTTGGATATAAGTGGATTTTTAACGAATACTTTTTGGCGGCTTGGGTGAAGCCACCAAACAAACTGCAGAAAACAATGGAGAACAATAGACACGTGCAGTATTGTCAAATTTGTTTACGAGCCCATTTAAAGAATTGTTTTTGAGGATCATGAGAATGATTGCCAAAATGAATTTAGTTGAAGAAAATAACGAATGTTAAAGTTAGTTGACGGAGATAAATCGCTAACCCATGAGCTGCATATACATATCTAGAATAAGCCTATTGTATCACGATTGTATTGATGATATCGGCACGTGCGTGCATATCTTTTCACTAGGGGAGCAAGTATGTGCGAATGCGTTTCTTTGTCCTATTTATAGATTGCCTCTACTTAGCCCCGTCAACTAACTTTAAAGGGGCCTTTGCAACCGGCATGCTTTGTGAATACTTTCTTTTGTGTTAGGTTCGTTGTTGCCATTTTCATGCATGAAAATGGTCATCAACAAAGAAATGGCACGTGCAACGTTATGCTGGTTGCAACGGTCTCTTTAAATTAGATAGCTCTTAAAGCAAATTCCATTTCTATGCAAAATGTTTTTGAGCGATAATTTGCATTTTAGATGGTAGGAATGGATTTCTGTGATTTCCCTTCCAATACTGCAAATGTTTTGGACGCTAAATGTTTTGGACGCTAAATGTTTTGGACGCTAAATGTTTTGGACGCTAAATGTTTTGGACGCTAAATGTTTTGGACACTAAATGTTGTACATTAAAGGGGCTCTGTCACCAAGTTGTAAACAAACCTGTAAACCCCACTGCTTTAGGTGCGCGTCCATTTTTTCTGCAGTTTGTTTGGTGGTTTCACGCAAGTCACGAGCAAGTAACTGTGAAAAAATCCACTTGTATCCGAGCAATCGCAAGGAATATGAATGTTTGGTTTGTTCCTCTGTGGAGTACAAAGATTTATCTTCAAATAACGCTTTCCATTTGAAAGGAGAATAGAATATCTGCGTGACATTGCCTTGCTAAAGACTGCAAAATCGTCTTTTCGTCAAAAATTGGGGGGCAGATCCTTTTAAATGTTCGAAAGTTTGAAATGTCGGGAAAAAATGTTAAGGTCCACAGTTTTTGCGTTTGACGGATTCAACCATGAATAGCTTAAATTGTTTTCTCAGTTCGCTCCCAGTAGTGGTCCTCAGTGACTGCTGTACGTCTTGACTTCGTGTTGCATTGCTACTGTAATTAATAATGCTCTCCAGTAGTTTGGTGACTGCTTTGCAGCTGCCTATACAATAGACAATGAAGAGCCTTAGAGGGCGTTTACATGAGAATTTTCTGGACATGCTATGCTGGATTCAACATGGGCTGAGTTTCAACTCACTTAACGGTTGAAACTGTTTGACACTGTTTACATGAAAGAGGTCGAGTTGAAACTCAACACCAGCTCAACTCGGCAAATTAGCCTGCTCTGAAGAGATTGTTGAACAAGATTCCATGCAAACAGAAAGAATGTCAGCTTGGGGCGTTTCGAAATCAAATCGTTGCACTTTGAAAGGTTGCAGGTCGCTCTTTTGATTTTGTCATTTTGATTTTGTAAACAGGGAGGCTTCTTCCCTCACAGGGTAATGTGAGGCCAATTGTGCAGCTAAAACCAACGTTAGTTTTGGCAAATCAGCAAAAAAATCAGCAAGCAAAAGAATTATCACCCAAGTACCGGTATTTTAGCGGTTTATCGTCAAAGTGCCAGTACTTAAGCTGCTTTATCGGCTGTTATTCCGCAACTTGCGCCTATTCAATAGATTTCAACGGTAATTAAACGGTTTATCATCCAAGTACCGGTATTTAAGCGGTTTATCGTCCAAGTGCCGGTACTTAAGCTGTTTTATCGGCTGTTATTCCGCAACTTGCGCCTATTCAATAGATTTCAATGTGCCGAAAATCAACCGATCAGTTCGTACGGTCCTTGCTTTTTTTATTTGATTCATCCGGTATCTATTTTTCATTAAGATTTTCATTTGCAGGAATCATCACGTTCATCCTCTACAGAATCGGAAACAGCAGAACAAATCGTTACACAAGCACCAGCACCAGCAGCAGTGGAGTCCAGTCAAACTGGAATGATGCAATATCAGCGCCCAGCAGTTCCTAGAACTTGCACACGCCAAGCAACGTTTCCGAACACTACACCGCATACGCATTTAGTTACATGTCCAACCAGGCAGATGTCATTACCGACTAACCCGAATCAAGAAAGCAATGGCTTCATTCAAAAACCGCTAACTACCTCTCAGGTAAGCCTTGAGATGTATGACATACCGTAAAAGCTCTATTAAGCCCCGGGGGGGGCTTATTTAATTTTCGAGGCTCTAGAGGGGGGGGGGGCTTAATAGAGAGGGGGGCTTATTCAAATAATCAAGTTGTTCCCGGGACTAACACTGCGCTGTCACTCTCGAAGGATGCTAAAGACGTTGAAGAAAGAACTGGACAAGAAAGTTTTGACTCTCAAGCACATGAAATTAGAAATTGGAAATATTACGATGAAATACATCATGAGCACTCATTAAATCATTGCACTTTACTATAAGATCTTTCTTGTATGAAAATGGGGGGGGGGCTTAATAGAGAGGGGGGGGCTTATTTAATTTTCGTGGCTCTAGAGAGGGGGGCTTAATAGAGAGGGGGGCTTAATAGAGAGGGGGGGGGGCTTAATAGAGCTATTACGGTAAGTCGTTTGAGATGTATGACAGAAGTCTTTTGCCAGAGTACAGGGTGGACATTGTAAGCGCTTGTGCAGTTAAAAGAGGATGGTGTTGTAGCCGTTAGTGTCTAGACGCGGATATGGGGACATGGTAGACTCAATACATGTGTTAGTTTTGGTTTTTGACTGAACTGATACCGCTACGACTACGACTCATTCCCCTCCCTCCCAGAAACGGATTAGCCTCGTAACTGTTTTCATATATACCTCAATATGGCCTTAATCACCTGCTGTCTTTTTTATCAAAACCACCGAGCCTGAAACGCCACAAAGGCAGTTTTCCAGAACTGCTGTATCGTAAAACTAATTATCATTACGCAGATGAATGTTTTTTCAAGCCATAAATGCAAAATTACCGTTGTTAAAATCCTGCTTTCTGATTGGCCGATTGAGATTTTGTTCGATTTTTTTACAGCTTCAGGGAAATAAGGCTCTCACTTTGCTTTGTTCGTAGTTAAGTCTAATTTATACAAATGTACTTTTTCAATTTTTTTAAGGCCTCAGGGTTGACATTTTATTTTGCTCCTCTTGGTATCGTAGTCGTAGTGTTGTAAAGTAGGTTAAGTAATGTAGGTAGTAATTTGTTATGTAAATTTTTAGATGGAATATAAAAAAGAAATTAGAGTGACAACAACAACAACAACATCAATTCAATGTTTGTTGGCAAATTGGAGGTCTGCACTAGACTTATGACGACGAGTCTCTTGTTTCCCTGTGCTCTTTGACTTCTTGATGGCGCTTCAGTCAACAGAGCAAGGTACCGCAGGGATACAAGGGACTCATCGTCATAAGTCTAGGTCTGCACCCCCCTCCCTCTCAAATAGTTTCTTCAGCTTCTCCCGTGGTCATGCGATTGATTGTTAGAAAGTGTAATGCTCTGAAAATGGATATACTAACACACATCATTATTTGATGATTTTAACACTGTTAACTTTAATGTACCTCAATCGAAAACTGATTCAATCCTTAGCTGACAGATAGAGTTAACGATTTCGTTCGCTTCCCTTGCAAATCTTTTCATTAAAAAGAATTTATTATGACGAAGGTTTATGAGTATAATTCTAACTACTAGGTAAATAAGTCGTTTCCTACTGTAGCAGCTGTATTTTAGGACGTATTATCAAAGCGATAATTATCTTGGAAATCAAATATGAAACAGGCAAATCATAGAACAACAGAATATTTTATTTAAAGTTCGATAGGCAGTTCAGAACGCCGCTTCCTCGGCTAAAGAAACATTTGTCAAGGCGTGAAATAGTTTCTTGAGCAAATAGCTATTGTTTCGAATTTTGAATTACCAACACACGCGTTGTGTATTTGCAGATGCTAAACTCCTTTCCTTTCGTTTATTCTGATAAACATAAAGAATTACGAATGCTTTCCCACCAAACGCCAAAGCTGTTTGCTTCGAGTTCTGGGTTGGAGAGAGAATCTCTCTTTTGTTAAGAGGCTTATGTATCATAGGACAGCTTTTCGAATACATTTTGGACAATAGTCCTTTTAGCTATTCTACAAAAGAGCCTGGTTTCGTGACGTTCGATGGAGCGCCGTTAGAGCTTCTATTATTATTGTGCACATTCGAAAATTCTACGAAATGTAGCAAAATATGGTTCGACTTTGATTCTTTTCAGAATAGCTAAAATGTATATTATTTCTTTACTTTTCACGATGATTTTGAAACCATTAGATTCGTAGAACTAAATTTATCATTCATTAAAGCCCCGTGACAGCCAGGTTAGTGTCTGCCATTTACCAGAAAAATATTGCTCTCCCAGACCCTTTTCTAATACCCCGTTTACACGGAGCACAAAAATACGGGATGGCGATCCACGAGGATTGAGATCGCTATCGAGTTGCGTTTACATAAGCGTCAAACGAAAATGGATCAGGATCGCGATCCATTCGCACATGCGTATTGTGCATAGCTACGGAGCCTAGAAATATTACAGTGTTAATGGCGCTTTTATCTACTGCGCATGCTTGAAGGATGTCGATTGGGATCGCGATCCCAAGAAGCGTTTACACGGCACACGTTTTCAGGATCGGGATTGCGATCCGGATCGCGATCCACCTCTGAAGTGGGATCAAATTTTAGGGGATTGCGATCGCGATCGAGTGTTTACACGGCACAATTTTTCAGGATCTGGATTGGGTTTTTCTCATCGCTGCGAAACTTTAAAATGTTACGGAATCATCTCTGCGTTGTAAATGCTTTCCGGTCGTTTCAGTAACACGTATGAATGTTGCATAGGAATATTCCTACTCTTTCGGTATTGTTTTCGTTCGTTCCTACGAGAAATGCAAATCTTGCACCATAGGTACTTTTTCATTATTTTTTGTTTTTTGTTTTTTATATCAAGTAAAATCTAAACTAACTATAATACATTATTGGTCCCATCCACAGCGGGAAAAGACACGGGGTCACCTAGTTCCCACTGCAGATGGGACTTACAAATTAAGGCACACAATTTCCAAAAAGTAAAGCGAACAAACAGATCAACAATCAAAACAACGAGAGACAAGAGTAAACAAAAAAAAATCAACATTAACAACAAAAACCCAATCCAAAACCAAGAAAGGAAAAGGCTTTTACTTCATTCCTGCAAGAGTCTTGCGTTTCAAAGAATTTCAATTGATTTGATTGGTCAATTCTATCAATTCAATTCAATTTTAATCATAAAAGACAAGTTGCTACAATGCAAGAGAAATTTATATAAAAATAGTTGTATTCCACGCGAGTGACCCTAATAAAGCATCGCTTACCTACTGTAGCTTGTGCAACTAATGTAAAAGTTAGAAAAAAGGAAGAAAAAAAAACTAGCCTATAAATGTGGATAATGGTAACGTTGAAAAAGCTTACAATAGTAAGATACAGGGCTAGATGAGGTACATGAATTTTTAAGTAACAAATGGATCATATGATCAGTAAGATGATGTATGCACTCTGCTTCAGTTTAATAGTTTAGTACTTAACAATGGAATTTTTCTTGAATTTCTTGGTGAGAATAATGGGGGTTTGAAATACGTGAAAGAGGGAAGCTCATTCCACAAGCTGCTCGATTTAGTGAGTCGTGTTCAGCATATTGTTTCATTGGTATTGTTTGAAAATCTTATTGGTTGAGTCTATAAAATGTACCGGGTGTCCCAAAATGATGTATTATCGTTTGATTGCTTACGTGTCCATACCCAATGAACCGATTTTCAAAGACTTTGTTTTATTTGATTGCCGAAAGGCTAAATCGTATTCGAAGATGTTGGTTGTAGTTTTATGACGATCTTTTCATGTTGAAAAGAAGATCGACAGACCTGCTCAAATTCAAGCGTTAGATGGCCCCTCATGATGCAGGCACTGGACTGCGGTTGAACTGGGGCATTGTGCCCCAGTGGCGGTCACAGCTTAGTATATGCGTGTGGGGGGTTCCCTCGCGCGGTGTGTCCGCCGTCTCTCTGGGGCCGTCTCTATTTCGTCAACAAATTTGTAAAAGGTTTACTTTCATATAGACTTATTACAGTTGACGAAAAAGACTTGGGGCAAGTCTACCTGTGTAGGGGACCCAGCAACCTTAATGAAATAATTGGTTGGATCTCTGATAGAATTCTACTTTTGACTGTATAAAATTAAAAGGCATGATGTAAACTTTGCAAAGTGTAGCAAGAGGATTGGATCTCCGATAGAATTCTACTTTTGACTGTATAAAATGAAAAAGACATTGTGCAAACTTTGCAAAAATAAAGTTGCAAGTTTTACTCTCCTTTTCATCTGTAAATAGTACATTTTCTTTACTTTACATTGCAGCACCATCCTCCGAAGATACAATTATTGAATCGAAGTCCGGCTGTTAATTTGTCTTCGCCAACACCAACGGATAGCAGCTCACAGGTACGTTTGCTTCTTGGCAAGGGTAAATATGCTTCCAAACTTTTCAGATTGTTTGTACTCGACTCTCTTTCATTTCTCTGGCTAGAGCACGAAAGCCTTCTGTGTAATAACTAAAAATCATTGCTCATGGCTTTGGTTCAAACTTGTTAGCTCCGTTTTCTCAGGCTCTGCGAGCAGCAGACATTTGAGGCGAACGGTTGTAGCAGAGGTGGAAAAAGTGCGTGAAGCCGCGAAGCAGCTTTGCAGGAAGCTTGTTTGTCTGGAAGGAAGAAAGGGTGGGAAAGAGGGAATCAAGAAATGAAAGGAAAAGAGTTGTACGAAAAAAGTATGAAAAGAAAAGGGTGGAAAGAAAAGAGGAGGAAAAAAGAAGGATGGAATGAAGATAGGATGACAAAGAAAGCAAAAATTGAAAATATGAAGAGACACGAAGGACTAAAGGAAAGAAAGGATAGAAGAAAATCAAAGTGTGGATTATACTCTTTTCATTTACAGTTTTGTGATCCAAAAAAGCTTCAAAAGTAATCTCAGTTCCTAGTGGATTATCGACTACACTGAAATCTGGGACAAAAGAAAATTAATAAAACAATGGAAGGAAGAAATCTGGTTTCATGTTCCTTCGCAGGAAGGCAAACTTTGTTTCCACCACTGGGTTGTGGTTCTGCCTACGAATAGTGATCATACCATTATAAGTTGTTGTTAGTTCTATAAGAGAACATTATTGTGAAGATTATAAAGTTTATTTCTGATGAAGCCAAAGTAAAACGTAACTTGAATCAGTCGAAATTCTTTATTATATTTATAATTATATTGGGTAAGTCAGAAATATTGTCGAACGTTTGCTAATGTTTAATTGTCCAATTTACTTCGCAAATTCATTTCTTCATGCATTCATTGCACAGAAGGGAAGTTAACTTAGATGTGAAAATTTAGTGGGTCAATATCGGTCTTCCGTTCCATAATTACGAACGATTTTAGCAAAACTGTTTTTTGCAAGTTTCCTAAAAGTGACCGTCAATTAAATTCACATTTATCTTTGTGTGAACTTCCAAACCATGACAACATATTGTTTCTTTGCCAAAAACTCAAAAGAAGGCATGTGTTATGTGGAGCAAGAAAGGAAGAACAGTTGTTGAAATTCATGTTGTATTTCTGGTAGACTGTTAATTGAATTGTCATTGCTAGGAAGCAGAAAGTTCTCACAGACCGATACCTTTTTTGCGAAAATAGCTATATTACAAAATGCCGTATGAATCTGGAAAGAAATCACTGATTTAACAATCTAAATTTCTATAACTAGTTTAACCTTTCTTATGCGCATACTAACCGGTGTTGCGTTGTACAGGAAAATATAAAGCCTGAGGTCTGTATATTTTCCTGTACAACCACAAAACCGATTAGTATGAGTTTTAATACCTGACAGCTTCTAATTTTAACTTATATCATTTAGCCAAACGCATTTTGTTACTTTATGTCGCTTGAGTTTATTGTAAATCTCACTGGCCTAAATCAGTTGCTGTCGTGACAAAAACTCGTCCTTGTATCGTATTTTACAAGGCTACGGGAAAACCTGCTGGATATGTGCGAATAACCAATGGGATTGGCGGGATCTTTGTATTGCCTCGTTTTAGAAACGTCTGTCAGGTAATAATCTGCAATAAAAAACCTCAGCAAGCTCAATCTTACTTGTTTTTCATCAAAACAGAGGCCGACAATGTGTCGAAACAGGGAAACGCCGTTCCCAGGAAATTTTAGCAAGATTTTTAGGCTGCAGGAATTTTTTGGAAGAGAGAAGCCGTGAAAACGAAGCAGAACCTGCTGAACTTGTCATAACTGCTATCTAGAAAACAAAATTGATTTGCAGCAATAGCTTCAACGAAGCAGAAGCTTGACCAAGAGGCTTGTATCAATAATTTGGAAAAAGATTGGTCATTGTAAGTGGTTGATTTTGTCCAGGGCAATCTATCTTCGACCTTTTCGGTGTGTTTTTCTGGATAGGTAGTAGGTTTTGTTTCAAGGAAGGAAGACAATGGTAATCAGATTTGTATGTGCATTTTGGTTGCTCATTTTCGTGCCGAGAGTCATGCGCATTTTGGTTGTCCACCTACCACTTATTGTGTCTATTTTAGAGCTACCCACCAAGCAATCATTCCCAGGAGGGAAAAATGTTGCCAGCCTCTGCATCAAAATATGGCTTGTTAAATGCCCCACGTTCTTCTGATCCAAACATTGATATACAGCTCTTTGACGGTATGAGAAAGAATGCTGGTACCAACTGACTTTTCCTAACATTTAATGCTTTACAAGATTCTACAAATTTTGTTTTAATTATATGAGTCATGTGACCACTGAATGCCCTTATATGGAGAGATGTCACAAAAGGAAACACTAATTGCTTATATTTTAGCCAATCCTTTGTTCGATTTTGTTTTAATGAGTGTCATTGAATTGCTCTCATTGAGGGCTTTCATATGATATATAGTTTGTTAATTTTTATTTATATTTAGAGTTTTTAGACATAAGACGTCACATATATTTATGACGTCATTGTTCGAAAAGGTGTGTAAAAAATTAAAAATTAATATATTATTTTGCGAGAAAATATGATGTTGTACAAGATTTTTAACAGTTTACAAGAACAAACTTTGTTTTCTCTAAAATATAGGACATTATTGTAGTTTCCATACATAAGCTTATTGCAGACTGGCCACAACATATCTAGTTGCCTAGCAACAAGTCACTTGACTAATTAAACTTTCATTACTTAATTAGAATCACAAAAGATTGTTGATACTGTGTAAAAAGTTACAACTTCATAGCCCTGTTGGTTTTGGAAATAATTAGGGGGGGGGGGCCATTATGGCCCCCCTCCAGGTGAGGAGTGAATAAAAAAAGCCCAGGTGGAATAGGGTTAAAGGGGCTGGGTCACGTAACCGTAAACAAATCTGTTATCTTTATAATCTATATTGTTGCCCGCACGCGCTGGCACGCGCCCATTGTGTTCTGCACAGATTTTGGTGGATGGGGTGAATCCACAATAGAATTACTTCTAAAAATCCATCAATATCTTTGCAATCTTACAACATATGGTTGCTTCGTTTGTTTCTCTCTGAAGTTCAGAAGTTCATCTTCAAAATAGCAGTTTCATTTTGAAAAAAATAGTGGAACGTCTGTGTTATATGGCCTGTCAAAAAGACTGCTAAATCGTCGTTTCGAAAGAAGTTTGTTTACTTTACGTGACCCAGCCCCTTTAATGAAAGGAGCATATGATTTCTTAGCCTGCGTGTAGACTATACCCAAGGAAAAGGTATAGTCTGCGCAACACCGCTCACTTTGTGTAGTGCTTGCTGCAGCATTTACTTCGCAATAGCGATAACAAAGAGAACCAATTGTTGTAACAGCCAATAAAATCACTTTCCCGGGAAACGAGGAAGCAATCAGATTTGAGAACCGCTATCATGTGATTAAATCTCAGGTTTCACTTTGTTTTCTAGGCAAACTTCATTAGGAACACAATACTCTAGAATTTTTAACTACCCTACTGCAGACAATAAACAGACGCTAAGGAGAAATTCAAACTGCCATTAAACCATTGAAATGAAATTCTGACCCTTATAATACACGAAATTGAGCGGCGTTGCGCAGACCATGAGCAATAGGAAACATACAGATTGGGTCATTTGGAATGGCCTAAGTAAGCTACTCTCACTCTGTGTTTATTCAGTTTGCAGCGTAGTATATTCAGTTTGCAATGAACATTAAATGACAACTTACTTGTCTTCTTCTTTGTCATTTCCTAATATCGCAATTACTGTAATCTCCAAGCCAAATACAGACAGCACCGAAGCAAGCTTTCTCCCTTTTCGCCATTTTTCAAAACCGTCGTACGAGTGTCGTCGCTCCGCTCCTCCGACACTCGTACGACGGTTTTGAAAAATGGCGAAAAGGGAGAAAGCTTGCTTCGGTGCTGTCTGTATTTGGCTTGGAGATTACAGTAATTGCGATATTAGGAAATGACAAAGAAGAAGACAAGTAAGTTGTCATTTAATGTTCATTGCAAACTGAATATACTACGCTGCAAACTGAATAAACACAGAGTGAGAGTAGCTTACTTAGGCCATTCCAAATGACCCAATCTGTATGTTTCCTATTGCTCATGCGCAGACTATACCTTTTCTTTAGTTAGGTATTATCTGCATAGACTGATTATATGTTCGTAGGTTATCGCTATTGATAGGCTGATGGACGCTATAACTACGACTCATGGACTTACGCTTCCAGAAACGGACATGGCCTAAATCACCTGCTATTTTTTCCTCAAAACCACCGACCCTAAATCGCCGCAAAAAGTGGTTTTCCTGAAGTTCTACACTGCAAAACAAGCTATCAGTACTTAGATGAATGTTTCTTCAAGCTATTAAAGCAAAAAAATCCTACCTATAAGTGCTATTTTCGTTGTTTGGGGACGCAAAAGATCTCCTAAATTCTTTCGCTACTTTGAGATTTTGATCGTTGGAGCAGTTCAGTCGAACGCGTTGTTCGAATTCGTTTGTTTGCCTTTGGCGGGAAGTTTAAATTGAAGAAGAATCAGCCAATCCCATCAAGTTATTTCAAGTCTTGCATCCTGATTGGTCCAGGAACAAATTTGTTCCTGGCGAGAATTTTTTTGCCGTTTTGAGAAGAGTTAGTCCATAAGGCCCTTGACTGGAGCGACAACAACAACATTAATTCACTTCAATTAGATGAGCGTAAGTTGAGGGTCCTTATGTAGTGAGGCTATTATCTGCACGCAGGCTAATGATTTCTGTTCTTAATTGAATACTCACTCCACGAAATTTGCAATGTTTGGGTTACTTCTTTTGTCCACCCTGTGTATCAATATGTTATATTTTTAGCCAAGCAGCGCAGAGGATGTAAGAGTGGCTCAACTTCCAACTTTCTCTGATGAATCAGCTCCTGGTCAAGTTCCACTGCCATGCAGTGAAGAAGAGGAAGCTTTAGCATCGGCACGACCACCATTGTCTACTGGTATGTATCGTTGTTTTATTTTTTATCTTAAGTAGCTGGAAGGATTGCTTCGTGTTTAAATCTAATTTAGGACTACCATCATCACTTTTGCCAATTACACGAACGGAACGCACTAAACGAATGCTCACAGTCGTCCACTTTTCGGAACAGAAGAAAGATGGAACTATTTAGGTAATAATTGCCTAACAGTGGAAAACAGTGGAAAAACAGTGGTAACAGTGGTAACAGTGGTAACAATGGAAAAACTATAATGGTCTTTGCCTTAAAATTCGTATTATCATTTCTTTATTTTGTGGATTTAGGTCTCTACCGAGAGAAAAGTAATTAGATTTTTAATAGGTGGCAGGCATGCCTCATCAAGGCATGGGACCCCTAGTTTAACGTCCCCTCTGAAGGACGTTGAAGTGAGATCAGGCATCCGAATGGTCACCCATCCGGATTTGACCTCACAAGACCGAGCTTAACTTCAGTTACCTATTGAAAACTGTATAAGTCGCTTGGCCACTCACCCAACAATTGTGTTATGGTTATGGTTATGGTTATGGTTATGGTTATGGTTATGGTTATGGTTATGGTTATGGTTATGGTTATGGTTATGGTTATGGTTATGGTTATGGTTATGGTTAGGGTTAGGGTTAGGGTTAGGGTTAGGGACAGATACGCGGGGAGATACATAGCGAGTGTCCCAAACTAAAGTATTAACGTTTGCCCAATTGTTCATTTTATGAATTATGCACCGATTTCATTGAATGATCGATCAATTGGTAGTAAAACGCCAAATAAGATGTGATAATTTGTTTCACTAAAATGTTGCATCAAGAAGAACTTAACACGGTTGAAAATTCGTGCTACGGAGCGCTGCTTGATAAATGAGAATGAATCAAGGTTTGATTGATTGTAACAGTACTGATTTTGTGTGTGTGATTTTTCATTCGTTTTGCTAAGTATTGGCAATATATAGGTAACATTATAGGCGAAATTAGATTTATGAAGCTTCCTTTACTTTGATATTCGTAAAAAGGGCCTAATGCACCTTTTAAATTAAGCGGCCTCGTTCTGGTAATGCTTTCTTTCAAGGTAATGCATTGCCTAGGTAATTCTTTTTTCAAGAAGGGAAGATATTGGCAACCAGATCTGTATGTGCATTTTGGTTGCTCATCTTCATAGCAAAAGTCATGTGCATTTCTGCTCGCTTACCTACAGTTACGGTGCCTATTTTGAGCTACCTACCTTGCAATCATTGTTAAACTTGAATGCAATGCAAGTATTTTGTATGTTATGTTGAGTTTAAACTTTACGTCGTTGGTTATGAACGTGTTCAATTTCACTAAGTAATTTTAAAACTATAGTCTACCTACGATTTGCGCGAACTATGCTGTAAAATCCTAATCAATAGAAAATAAAAATGTTGCAGGAAGTTCGGGCGAAACTTTTGCCGTTCCCAGGAAGACTATAATTTTGTCGGCCTCTGCTAAAGCTGGAATATGGACGAAAGTTCATCGTAATTCTAATCTGGATCAAGACTTTCTAGAACTGCTTTAATTGAAATTTTCCTGCAACTCTAGAACGGTATGGTCGATTTTAATGAAACAGATCTCTGTTCTTTGTTAGTTTCATTTTGGTTAGTGATAGTGGACTCATTGTAATCAATCAAGTCCTTGTAGACTGGTTACTTATGTTCCTTGGATCTCTGCTGGAAAGATTGGTTATCAGAGACACGGAGAGAGATGACCCTGCTTTTGGCCATTCTTAGCTCTTACCACGCAGAAACGAATTGCGGCTATTATTATATGGTGATCAAGGCCTTTTTTTAAAGAAATGAACTCGAATATACTATAGTTGACTTTACGCTTCACCCACAAAACTTGTCGATTTGACCAATATCATTTCAAATCAACCACCAAGTCTCTTGAGTAACGTTTCTATTTGTTTGGAAATTCTGTCTCACATTAGATGTCAGGCATGACGTATGTTATAAAAAAACACAACATTTGTTTTGAATTGTTACAGCCCTAACCTGACATCTAATGTTAGACATTCTCCAATACAGTATTTATCGTTCTTCTTCTTTTCGTTTTGTTTTTTGTTTTTTGAATTGTGTGTAGCATTTATGTAAAATTGTATGTAGTTTAACTCTTATCTTTTATTTAACGCCATGGGGTAATCATAGTCTGTTGCTCCTCATGGTATAGTTCTTGTGGTATTGTTAAATAGTTTATAGGCAGAGTAATCCGTAATATGTATTGTAAATTTTTAATCGTATATAGAACAAAATTGCAGCGAAATTCCTATTTGGCACATGTTAATGACAAAAACTTAGCATATGTAAGAGTAGGTACGAAGTTCACATTGTCGACCAAAGCTTGAATCACGAAGGAATTCGTTGAATCTCAGTAGCTCATCGCCGCCACAAGTTGTTGTGGCCTAGATAGATTCGGGCCTAGGTAGATTCAAGTGTTTCACAGTAATATTATGAGTTTCTGTTGACCGAAGCGAGATTATTCGAATCAAAGAGCACAGGGAAACAAGGTAGTTAGGTATTAGGTCCAGTGTAGTTGTAACGTTTTATTGGCAATCAGACGTTGCTCGCATTGTGACGTTTTATTAATACCAGATGATAGTCGATTTATAATACTGAGCCAGTTGCAAAACTGTTCACTTGTAATTGAAATGAGTTAGCATGAAGTTTGGTTGATGGTGTAGATCACAAGACTGCTGTTAACTGTAGCTGCTATCGAATAGAAATTGAACGGATATTTGAACTGAACGAAAGATATTGTTGCAAATTAGCGTGCAGAATCTTTTTTGGCAATGGATTACACTGAGCTGTACAGTATGGGAGGTGATACTTAACGATTTGTAATACTTTTCAGTTCACTTCAGGTTTCATGATCTAAAATATACGACTATAAGATAGATACACTAACATAGAAGAGAATTACAACTAAATTGCACATGATTACATTTAACTATGCCAATTAACCAAAGAATACCAAATGTAGAAAACTCCAACGGAGAGTACTAAATAGTAAACAGGAATTGTATGCTGGGAATTTTCTCAAGGATGAGCTCTCTCAGCAGTTCAACTACTCAAGGATAGAGCACTCCCTGTTTTTGTAATTTAGTAACTTTGGGCTAGATTGTAGTTTAGTGCAGGGGTGGACTGGCTGCATTCTGGGGGCTGGGGCATTTTCTCGTATTTGGGAGTCCTGCTTGCTATCACATAGGGAATGTCATGAAAACGGCCCTTACGGCAATGGCTAACCAATCTTCCCTTGGTTTAGCTGACCGAATTACAAGCCTTAGAACTTAATATCTCATAGAGAAAAGGGTTTAGGGCTTGGTTTCTAAGGCAGCCTGAACACGAAACCTAAAGTGAGATTTAGCCGTAGCGAAATCAGGGTTATCCACAGTGAAAATTTCACGTTCTGGTCATTTTACTGCGCCTAGATCTCACTACGGGTTTCATATACAGGCTGCCTAAAGGAGGCTTTTTAGGGTGCGTTAACCCGAATTCACACTTGACGCGTCTTTCTTGACGCGACGCATTACATATACAGTTGGATTACTTGAACGTTATCGTGCCACACTTCATTGGACCACAAAATCATCTCAAATATGAATTCAGTTTTAAAATTTGTGAGGTAAACTAAGCGTAGTCAGGGTAAATTGCGATTGGCTCCGAGTAGTTAAGGCAAGATAGCGTAAGTTAGGGTTATTGCTCGATAGACGAAGTTGGGTTTCGTTAGGGTTGGGTGGGGTAGTTCAAGTCTTTTTGGTAATTTAGCGTTAAATAGGGTAGGTCAGGGTTAATTCGGTGTTGCCAGGGTAAATTTTACTTAGCTAGGGTAAGGTTAGGGTAAGTCAGGGTTAGGTTAAATTAGGGTAAATAAACTAAGATGGAATTAAGGTAAGTTAAAGTATGCTAGGGTGTTACCAGATAATTTGGGTTAGGGTAAGTCAGGGCTAGGTTACGGTACGGTAAATAAACTAAGATGGAATTAAGGTAAGTTAGGGGAACTAGGGTTAGGGTATGTCATGGTGTTTGTTGGTTACGTTAGCGCTCGATAGAGGATGTGAGAAAATGAGCTGATGCTAGTTAGGGTATGGTCGGGTTACGGATGACCCTTGAAGCGTTTGGTTTTATCTCTTCATCATCATCCGCACCATTGATTTATTTCTAGTAGGCTTAAATAGAAAATGCCTAAATTACAGCTAATTAAGGCCTACTTTTCAAAATTTTTACAATGTCTAAAATAAATTTACTAAGAATCTCTTTCTTGAAGGAAAATGACATGAACATTCTAGGGTAGTAATACAGTGGTAACTTTTTTTAGCAGCGATCCGAAGGTTTAGGAACGACTCCTCAGCAAAGTTGACGCCAGAAGGTGTTAGCGAACAGGTGCTATTATCTGTAGGAACGCTATTACCGACAGTTTCATAGCTACGACTTTTATCAATGGCAGGTTTTGGAGACAACCAGTCTTTCGTACGCAAGACAATTGCTCGTCGCGGCTGCATAAGCCTCGTTGCTTAGCCAAAACCGGCACCAACCTTAAATAGTTTCGAGAAAGTAAGAATTCCCAGTTATTAATACCATTTTCTCCTTACCGTAAATCCACGAATAGACCCCTGCAGGCTTTTTTGTAAAATTGATTCCTGGAAGCATAGGTTCCAAATCTTTAAAAAGGCCGGTGTAAAATTGAGTGACCTATTTCTTTGAACTGAATAACTTCAAAGAACCTTTAGCTATTTCTCTATAATTCTACCGTTGGACGTTTCTGAAATCTTTAATAGTTTCAGAATTAGAGCGTTTTTCTTCCTTTTCAAGAATTCAAGAAAAAATTTCAAAGAAACTTAAAACCATCGTAATTTCTAAACCGTCTGACGCAACATGACGTAATTTCGAAGAGAACTATAGTTTATAGATGCCTACAATATGATATCAAGCAAAAGTCTGTCACTCATCTGGTTTATGATTTAGAAACTTGATGACGTCACATCCTAAAATGAGCTGAAATGTAAAATACGCTATAATTTTGAAAAATATTCAAAATTTCTGAAAAGTCCAACGGAAGAGTTATAGATAAGTTTCTAAAGTTTCTTTCAAGCCATTCAATCAGAAGAAATAGATCATTGAATTTTACACCCACCTTTTTACGCTGAGTTAAAGATTTGGAACCTATGCTATTCCTGGATAGGTGGAGACTTTCAGGGAGTAGGCTTATTACATATTACGGTGGGTGAGTGATGATATACTGCTATTCTAGTTAATAAAGGTATGGAGAATTATAAATGCAACTCAATTTTGAACTAGAGCTCACAGGAATGATAATGATAAATGTAATCGTGAAATATGGCGACGATAAACTTGTCACTTAGACAAAGAATGCATACTTTTATGCATTTTCCTATTGTACTAGCAAAATTCAAGAGTCTGAGTTCTTGCAGAGTGGTTTCTTAAGGCAGGGAATTACTGCAAGTTATCAAATTGTAATATTTCATCTAACTTGCAGAGGCCAGGAAACCAAGGACTGTCGTCTCCGTCATTTTTAATATTCTAAAGTAAAATTTGCATGTTTTATTTAGTCTCCGTGGCCATTGTGCAACTTCTAAATTTTTTTCATACTTGTAGATTCGTCTTTCGACTATAAAGATTCCAGTGGAATTGATTTACATGAATTTATTGTCAAAACACTGAGAGAAAATCCAAGGTAGGTATCTCTAATATTGTTGTCTTGTTTTGTGCCAAACAAATGCAGCAGATTGTTGCAGAAAGGAAGTTACAGAGCTTTGCCAAAGGTATTGCGGTGTCCCAAAAGGTACTGCTGTTTGAAAAATCACTAAAATTTGATTACACGACCGATCTTTAGATTTCTTGTTTTAGCTACAATTCTGGCCAAAAGAAACTGGGACACAGGCAAATTTCAGTGTCTTCATGATGTTTCCAAAAATATCGAGGAGAAAACATGCGTTTAGAGCCTCCTGATTCCCCCTTCCACCTGATTCAATTTTGAGAAGGTTGAATGTCGTTTGTTTCAAGCAACTTTGAAACGGGGGGAGCGGGGGGCACGTAATCAAAGACCGAAGTAGTGCAATTCTGTCACTTGTCCCAAGTATTTTGGCCAAGATTGTTGCAGACTAAAGACTATTTTTTCCCCAGACATAGCTGATCTTGTAATCTTTTCTAAAATTAACATATTTAGCTCTTTTAAGGGCTGCCTTGTTTTGAGGCATACTGCAAACGCACTTATGATTACCAAATTAATTTCGTTATGTTTATCAAGCTTATAGTTTGGTCATAAATGTCAGAAAAAAGTCTGAAAATAATTGCTCTTAAGCTACATTTACGATGCTGAGTGCTCAAAATAAAGTTTTCAGTACATTCTTTCATACCCTTAACTAATCAAAATAAACATTTTACCATATTTATAGATCTATTTGGATCATTGATCTTTGTCATTGATTCATTGATTATTGAATCACTGAATCTTTGTCATTGATCAAGATTGATATTTAAATCTATTTGGATCATCCATTTAAAGATGAAAGAAAATTTTCTGATACTTACCACAATCGAATTTTGGTGATTTTCTAAACGGGAGTTTTTTTGGGACACCTCCGGTACAATCAATGGTACGATTTAAGCTAAAGATTTGATGTTAAGAATAGTTGTTCACGTAGTCGTTTGCAGGGTGGGTGTTTTCAGTTAGTTCTGTTAGCCATTTTTGCAGTCGTATGGTACTCTTGAGATTTCCATAATGTCTAGACGACCTTATAAAGTTCGATTGTGCATTAACTACAGTAATCTGGTATTAACCATTTCATTTGTGGCACACATTGACAGTTGACTGGTTGGTATGCTGGCCCATTTGGACATTTTAGCCTGTTAGAAGTCGCCATTACGAAACTATACAGCCTTTTTCATTGTCAAAATGTTTTTTCTTTTTTCAGGGATCGCCTCATGCTCTTGAAACTCGAGAAAGACTTCACTAGTTTTATCAGAGATGAAACGTAAGTTTGTCAAGCTGATTTGCTTGTTTTCATAACTGTGCTGGACTTATGTAACACGTAAATGGCAATTCACGCACGTTTCTCGTAAAGCACAGTCAAGCCCCTAAAATACTAGAACTACACCCTCAGCCCTGACGGCATAATTTGCTTTACCTACCTGATGCAGCCATGCAGAAGTTTGCCTGCAGTTTGTTAAAGGCAGTAAGTAGCATCCTTCGAGGGGGGTATTTTGTTGTGTTTTCACGTGACTCATGTGATTAGTTTTGTGCGAATACGGGGTTGACTTTTGAATGACTTCCCACGCAGTCTAAAGTCCAAAATTTTCATGTGATCAACTTAAAACAGGCTCAGTCTACAATTAAATTATCCAAAAGATGCGTTTACAGTAAAAACCCGAATATAAGAACCTTACATTTTGAAACTATCCTGTTTTGGTTCTTATGCATGTGATACTATTGTTGAAAACAGGATGCAAGGTTCTTGAATAGGTTCTTATCAAAAGAATTAATTACAGATCTTCGGAAATTTAGGCCAAATATAAGAAAACAAGGTTTTCACGTACTCACTATCATGACAAAGTTTTATAAAGAACACCCTTATCTACCTAGCCTTATCTGTATCAAATCCATTCATACAGGAATTTTTTACATATGCTTTGTATCTACTTAAGTATTTGGCTGAATTTCTTGAAACTTGTTATCACATATTACCAACCAGTAGTTTACATTGAACTGTTTTTGAGATAAGAACCTTCCTTGAATTTCTGGATGAATTGGTTTTTCTGTAAAGGGGTGAAATTAGAAAATTTTAGGCCTTAGGTTCTTATAAGTGGGTGGTTCTTATATGCGGGTTTTTACTGTATGTCAACATTTTGTCAGCAGTCTCAACGAGTGTGCATGTAACTGAAATTTATATGGACACATACTCCCTTTAATAATGCAGTAGTTTTATTTCTATATTTCTTTATTCAGCATTTTATTGGCTCTTCCCCTTATTTTTGATAATAGTATTTTGACAATTCATAATTGTTACTTGTCTTCATTTGCAGTCGTGTTGTTCACAAATATCCTCAGATGACGTCATACCATCGGATGCTTGTTCATCGAGTAGCTGCGTATTTTGGACTAGACCACAATGTTGATCCAACAGGAAAATGTGTTATAGTAAACAAGAATGCTACTACTAGGATGTAAGTTTATAAAAATGGAACGGTGTGAATGGGGCCTTAGTTGTAAAATTTAGAGTATCAATGACTAAATGTTTCGGGCAACTAAGTAGCAACGAAAGAAAGTACGACAGAGCTGTATAAGCAGAATAATAAATGACCTATTTATATATCATTTCTCGTTGACAAACGAGATATAAGCATATCAAGTTGGACTTCTGATTGGCCAATTCAAAGGTATATTAGCAGATTCTTTGTTGTAGTTTCTTTTCTTCTCTCTTATATTTTTCTAAAAAACTGCTCTGACCAATTGTAGAGATATTGCAAACTCTGTACAGTTTAAAAATTCCCTTATCTCCTCCTTTGGTTGCACAGAAATGCCGCTTTGAAAACTCATGCTCAAGTTTCATAACAAATTGTCGCGTAAGTTCTGACAGGCTCCATGGATTTGTGGTGTCCAGTTTCCGACCATCGTTTTCTATCTCAAGAGATTTATTTGATATCATGTTTTAATTCTTTAATAATGAGACCATTGTTTTCGTTTACAGACCTGAATGCACTTTTCAAATGTACTGCAGCAGAGAATATACAGATGAGGAGATTAGTCAACTACCTAGAGCGATATTAAAACGAGCTAATTCTTCCGAAGATTGTTCAACACCTCCTCGAGTAAGTTCACTTCCTCTTCATGTCATCTGTGCCTTTGCCTTCCTGGTTTGTTGTGGAGACGAGATCGCTTTGTCCGAGGAAACTTACGTGTCCCCCCGTACAGTGGGTTAAAGCGCATGCGCCCGTTAGAGCTTCAACCCCAAAACGCTACTGCGCATGAGCTTTAACCTACTGCACGGGCGGAAGCATGGGTTTCCTCTGGCGAAGCGTATCTCGTCTCCCCAACAATGGTCGACTGAAGTTTTGGATTATGCACCAAGTTTGTTATTTTATATGAGTGGTTGTGTGGCCCAGAAATATTTTTATTAAAGTCCACATGAACAGATGACATTTATTGAAAGCCAAGTAAGAGTTCATACTAATTCAAGATGTTGTTATTTTTTCTAATCTTGCCATAATCCTGTTTTTATAAACCAATTCCATTACATTACATACATTTAAGTAACTGGACGCTAAAAGAAGCTACGCTATAATAAATTCGATAGACGACTGCACCAAAGATGATGCAACTGGAAGCACTTGATGAATCAGGGATTCGGGGTTGGTGGGATCGCTGGTGGTTTGAAGAACGCAAGGAAGCGTTGTCAATTTTCCTTGCCTCTTCTCTAGTGCAATCGACAGTTAGAAGCTAATAAACCTTACAAAACAGAATGTATTTAAACTATGGTGGATTTTTGTGAAAAAGTTTTGGAAAATCCTCATCTCTTTGCACATTTATTTTCATGCATGGTGGTAAAAACAACCAAGAAATGACCGCAATCTGCGTTTCCTTTTGTTCTTGCCAGTGTTCTATCGACCAAAATTTCTTTGTTGAAGATTGTGTGCCTTTGCTACTTTCGCGGAAGAAACTTTCGCGGGAAGAAACGTTCGCCGTTTAGGTTTTTTTATCAAATTTTGTAATGTCTCAAATTTTCGTCGACTCTTCAATGACTCTGCAGAATCTTCCATACCTCTGCATGTTGGTAGAATAGTTCGAAAGTGTTGTTGTTAAACAAAATCAAATTGAAAATTAGCTGATTATATGAATTTTTGATTCCATATTTTTGGAAATTTCGCAGCAGTAAGCTTTCGCAAATTTCACATTTTAGCAAATTTCGTGGAATAAAATTTCACGAATTCCGGCGAAAAGGGCGAAAATTTCTTCCCGCGAAAGCTTCTTCCCTTAAAGTAGTCCATATGATCTGTTTATTGCAGCCGCGAAGTCCCCCCTCAACACCTAAGACGCTAGAAGATAAGAAATCACGTTCAATAGAGGAAAGAGAGCATGACTATGAAAAGGCAAGAGCTAGGATTTTTCAAGATGTGAGTTGTATTGTATGACAGCTACTTTAAGTAATAGAATCATCGAAGGAGCACGTTTGTAAGGGGTGAGATTAACTAGAAGCGCGTATTAACGCCCTGGCAGCCAAAGCCTTTCGAAGTATAAATCAAAGCAAAAAATTGCTAAGTCCCTTCCCCGTCTGTCAGAAAACGAACAACAAATTTGATAAATATTGGTCGAACTGCGGTACTTAGGCCCACAGTAACTTCCCACAAAAACGGCCGATTAAAGCTTATCGATAACTGACAATAACTGCAATTCATAATAAAATTATGTGTAAATGCCCATTAGTCATACTTCGAATCAATTCACCTACCTAGATTGAATGTTCTGTCTCTACAATGCCAATTTTCAATCCCAATGCAGAAGTGAACGAAAAATTTTCTGCCATTTGCGAAGTTTCGAAGAACGGCGCTCAAAAACTTCGCGGGGGGCTTTGCCAATCCCCCCTGTATTAACGCTGTTGTTATTATTTCGAGTGAATATTGTCACGGCAAAGGCATGTTTTATGTTATATTTTTATCATACCAAGGCTGTTTTCGTTGCCCATCTTCCATTTGCCTATTCTGAAATTCTTTTAGAGGTACCCACCCTGTGAGTCAACGTTTGAAAAGTTGGCAAAATTTTCTTTTGCTACTTGGTTTTGAAATGTGTTCTTTTCAGTGATAGCAAAGGCCGAATTATTTTAGCAGTAATAACACTAAAGGCAATGTGTCCATTTAAGTACAACTGCGTATACACTCCTGTCAAATATGCTGACCAACCTCGTACCCAGTGACAAAGAAGGTTTTCGTAAACTGCAACGCCTTACATTGAGGTATCTGTTGAGGTCTAGCCTCCTATTTACATCAACAGCTACCCTTGGGAACGAGGTTGTATGCTGACACGATGCTGGGGAAGAGCCCCAAAGAGCGCGCAGTGATTGGCATAATTTAACTGATCACATGCAACTCAAATTTCAGCTCCAAAAGCGCAACCGCAAGTAAGTCATCAGTCTGCTTGCCACGTAGTGAGCTCCTTTACCAAAGTGATCACATGAAATATCATTTGAAATTGGAATACCCCCCCCCCCCCCGCAAAGCTGCTGTACTTACATGGACACATTACCTTTAATGCCTTTGCAAAAGACTTTGAAACGATAGCTTCAAAACTGCTTTTGAGGCATGGGCCTTAGAAGACATCGTAAATCTTGCCCAGGATTCTCAATTTCATTATTGCATATTAACTTTCAATTCATACATGGTCATGAGATTAGTTTCTGGCATAGTTATATATTTTAAAGAATTTAGATGGACAAAACGAGAAATCTGCTTAGAATTATGTGCATCTTCTTAGAATGTGTCAAAAGCAGTTATCTAATGAAATTGAGAATATTGCTGAATAAAATCTGTTGATAGGATATTTAATGTCCCAAAATTTGATTTTACTTTCATGCAAAAAATCAAAGAGACGAAGTCAGATAACTTGAACTACTTTTTGACCGTTTTCAGTGTTTTCGTAATCGAAAATTGTAAGAAACTCTCTTATAGCTCCATAAATAGAAGCCTAAAAATGTGCAAAAATACTGGCATCTAATTGCGGAACGTAGCTAAAGATTAGCTAATATATCTTCAAAATGGGTCCAATATGCGATTTATCGTGGCCTGTCAAAAGTGCATAGTTTATTTTGACGCACCCAGTATATAATGCGAAATAATTAGCTTGACAGCGACTTAATACTGTTACTCTTCAATGACTTAGATTTGATTTCATCAGACATAATCAATCAGCCTTTCAATTTGTTTTCAGCAATCGATGTCATCGCAGTCATCGATTGAAAGTACAGAGTTAATTGGAAGTGTGGGTGGTGGCGTCACATCAGTAGTAACGGATTTGGGTTTAGAGGCAACTAGGTCAGTGATTGTTTTGTTTCAAATAGATTTAAAAGATATTCTCGAACCGTTGTATTGAGGCAGAAAACGAAAGAGTGAGCCAGAAAAATATTCCATGTTTCTTTTAGGAGTCATTTTTTATGTTATATTTAAAAACCAACGGACCCAGATATTTTCATATTTCATGTAGGAATTACTTATAAAATTATTTCAAATGTCAATCATTTTGAATGTCACATTGCAAGCTGCTATTGATGAAATGCATCCACGCAAGGTAGCTCAAGTTTCAGATTTAAAGGGGCTGGGTCACGCAAAGTAAACAAACTTCTTTCGAAACGACGATTTTGCAGTTTTTTTGATAGGCCATATCGCACAGATTTGCCACTATTTTCTCAAAATGAAAGTGTTGTTTTGAAAACGGACTCCTATATTTCGTAGAGAAACAAACGAAACACTCATATGTTGTAAGATTGCGGAGATATTGGAGATATTGGTGGATTTTTAGAGGTAACTTAATATTGGATTCACCCCATCCACCAAAATTTGTGCAGAGCACAATGGACACGTACAAGCAACAATATAGGTTACAGGGATAATAAGTTTGTTTACGGTTACGTGACCCAGCGCCCCTTAAGCAACAAGAAAGCACAAGAAAAATTGTGCGAAATTGTAACAGCTACTTGACGTAGTTACAATTTAAAATCGATCAGATAAGCCAAAAAAAGGTCCTGCTTTCGAAAATTCATAGCAAGAGTACTGGACGGATTTCAATGACTCAAATTCTAGTTAAAAGTCGATAGAGCAAAATATTTTTGTTCTTTTTTCGCGTTTTTATTAGCACCAAAAGTATGGGTACTTTACAATAATAGTTTGAAAGAGGAAAGGCCACGATACCAGCGTCGATCGTCGGATCCGAAGATGCTTGCGGTGACGGATGAAGGAATAAATTTGAAGGCAGAAACACCACAAAGCGACGAAAAAACAACAGCAAATGAGTGTGAATTTAGAGAATATATATATTACCAATATTTCGTCCTGCCATGCAGGACTTCCTCAGGGCTGCAAGAGTCTTGCATGGCAGGACGAAATATTGGTGATATACAGTTAAGCCTATGTTATATGATATACAGTTAAGCCTAAATTATTCATGCCTATGCCAAATTTGGAGTATTTTCAATCGTTATATTTGCTAACCAATTCATAAGATATTTCATTCCTTGAAATGTCTCTTGTAGCACTTGTTTTAGCCTTTTATCACATTCTTAATGAAACTTCAGCCACAGTCAAATTGGTCCTCAAATAGAACGATGCAAAACACTCAGAATTTGGAATAGATATGAATAATTTCGGGCTTAACTATATACATTCTCTAACTTCACACTCATTTGCTGTTGTTTTTCGTCGCATTGCGGTGTTTCTGTCTTCAAATTTACAATAATTGGTACTTGTTGTCGACTTTACGACAGTTTTTTGGTTGCAATATTCCTGAAAAAGGGCCTAAAACAGTTGCTAAAAGGTAGCTGTGTAGACGATATCTCTCACCTGTGAAAAATTGTAATTTCTTCATTGTGCTGTGCGATGAGACTCTTTATGATTTGAACAGGTGTTTTGGGCCCTTTTCAGGCATTCTGCAACCATGACATTTTCATAAAGTGGAGTTGACCTGTATTTCCAGTGCTCATTAAAACGCGAGAAATATTACGAAAGTACTTCAATCTCTTAGCTATCAAGCGGAATTTTATTAATTCCAATCCATCTAGTACTCATGTTGCTTTGAATTTTCACGAGTGGAAACTTTTTTCTGGCTCATTCGGTACTTGAAGAAATGCAGATCATCGTGTTTACAAATTGCCACTTGGAATATATTTTGCCCATTGAGAACTGAAGGAATGACTTTCGTGCTATACCGTTGAGTCTGCTCGGTTGGCAACTGAAGACTCTATAGATAGAACAAAAATGTTGCTTGTGGTGCGAAAAATACGGACTGGAATGCCTGTGCATTGCTCAAACTGAACATAGAACTTTGATGTCAATGTTTGAAGCTATGCACGAATACGACTACTTGGATATGTAAATCTTGCAAATGAAGCTTTGATGTATGCTGATAAAGATTTTCCCGACTCGCTGAATTGACACATCCTCTAGCTTACGTTACATTTTATCCATAAAACTGGTCAATTCGAATGAAGTCCTGGATTCCTATACCCCACCCCCCCCCCCGCAAAGCCACTCAGTTGTTATATACAGGGTGTCCCAAAAAAGTGTCCGACTTTTAAATTTGAATATGTCCGAGACTGTTTGATGTATCAGAACCATTTTGACATCTTTTGAAAGCTGAAACATATAATTTTCTGTCGAGTCTATCGCTGTTTAAATTTTGGAATTTTTAGGAAACCAGGGGGTTCCTTAAAATTGATGCCAATTTTAAATGTTTTTTGCTCTTCACTTTACTCTTTACTATTCTCCAATGTTATTCTAATTTCTAAATAGACTGGTCCAGATAGCCCAGAAAACACAATTAAAAGTACTCTTAGAAACCTGAGAATGTAATTCACAAACTGGAAGATTTTTCAAATATTAGATGTTGCAAGACAGGGGGACATTTAAAACTTTGTTATGAACAATGCAGTCGTTCTAGCCAATTGGTAGTGAACATGTCAACTTTATCAAGTTTTGATCCGTTATGCAAGTTTTCCGCTTTGAAATTAAATGCATCTCGGACAGTTAGGTAGTTTCTTTGATGGCATTTTCAAACTTGTTCAATCACTCTTTCGAAGCCAGGCAATAATCTTTGTTTCTCCAACTCTGTACATTTCAATGTCAATCTTGACATAAGGCATCGCTGCATTATCTGGAGTAACATACCTGCCTACCAGTGGTAGCAGTTAGATTTTTGCTAATTCGAGATACTCATCTTCAAACAATGAAACTTAAAGCTTCTTTTCCAGTAAGAAAAGGGCTACTTTGATTTCCCAACAGTAAATATCATTATAAAGTTAGACAACAGTAGAGCAAGGCGAAGAAAACATGCAACAATTGGTCATAACTTTGAGAACCCCCTGGTTTCTTAATATTTGTCAAATTTGAACTGCAATAGACTCAAATGAAAATTACATATCTCTGTTCTCAAATGATACCAGAACGGTTAATATAATATTTTTGTAACTGTTTTGCAGCAATTTTTGTCAACTTTTGTTTTATTGTACTGCTTACTCTTTCTTGGATTATACAGGGTGTTGTCCCAAAAAAAATTGTTCGACGTTTGATTAAATATTAAGAAATAACGAAATAATGAAAAGTCTCCAGTGGAGATAACCGTATTGCTGAGATTATAAATTAATTTTAGACGCCAGAAGCTAGCAAATCGAGCATAGGAATCATTCGTCGTACATAGCCGATTGCTCGTGGCCCATGGTCGAAACCGCCAAAGCCTCATTTTCCCGGACCAATCAGACGGCTAAAAAGCGAGGGAGACAAAAGAAACCCGTGAAGATTTTCCTAAATTTTACCTACCTTCATAAAACGCAACCAGGACAAAAAACTGCTTGAGATTTCCCGAATTTTTTTAAAGCAATCTACTCTCCAGATGTTTGGGAGTAAAAGTTTGGATGCCGGTTAAAATATCTCCAGGATTGGTTGAGTTATGGCCACAAACAAACCGACAAGGCACTGAACCTTGAACAATAGAGATTCTGGCCGGGAGACAATAGTAATAACAATAGCAATTGTTGTAAGAACGACCCGAAAACGCCACAATCTGTGTTTTCAATTGTTCTTGCTATTGTCTTTCGCTAAATTTTCTTTTATTGAAGATTCAATGCCTCTACGGTTTCTATGTGAATTGAAAGAGTCTACAAAGGTTTGTTCGCGCATTTCAAGTCATGTGGCAATACTCTAGGGAAGTTTCTGTATTGTACTACTTTTTACATTCATGGCAAAAGTTTGCTCATTGCGAAATAACTTATAAAATTCAAAAGAGGTTTTATCAAGAGGCTTTATTACCTGATTTGAAGTGGCGTAAACAGGTCTCGACAAGCCTTCGCCGATTTTGTCTGTTGGAGAGGCAATAACTCCGCCAATCCTGAAGATATTTTAACCGGCATCCAAACTTTTACTCCCAAACATCTGGAGAGTAGATTGCTTTAAAAAAATTCGGGAAATCTCAAGCAGTTTTTTGTCCTGGTTGCGTTTTATGAAGATAGGTAAAATTTAGGAAAATCTTCACGGGTTTCTTTTGTCTCCTTCGCTTTTTAGCCGTCTGATTGGTCCATAAAAATGAGGCTTTGGCGGTTTCGACCATGGGCCACGAGCAATCGGCTATGTACGACGAATGATTCCTATGCTAGCAAATCGGCTGAATATTCACGGAGCTACGAGCTTTGAAGTTCAAGTTTGTGTGAAAGCTGAAACCAGATGCCCCTAAATTGCATATTTTTGAAAGTAGAATCTCGTTTATTCAAAGCAAATCAAATAGAATTTAAAAAGCACTTTCGATAAACTAGTTTTCTCAAACATTGAATCAAGGTTATGGAGGCTTGGAGGAATCATGTTTAGCACAATTTGGAATGACCCCGTAGTACATTTTGGCAACGGTTACAAGAATTAAATTACTCTTGAAGTCCTATTTGGTTTGCTCTGATATCAACGAGAGGTAAACATTGGACAGTCTTCTTTTACCTCGATTTCGGGAGGTCTTTTTGAAAAACAAGTCAATTTCGGGGCGTCTGCTTTCAGCTTTCGCACAAACTTGAACTTCAAAAGCTTGTAACTCCGTCAATTCTCAGCGGATTCGCAAGATTCTGGCGTCAAAAATTAATTTAAAATCTTAAGAACAGGGTTATCTAACCAGGAGCCTGTACATTTTATCGTTACTTTTTAATATTTAATCAAACGTCGAACAATTTTTCTGGGAGACTCCTGTATAGAAAATGACTGGGCGCAAATACTCTTTAAAGACTTACGGTAGTGATATTTTAGACAAATCCTGTAGAGAGGTGAGCATCGTATGAATATAATATTTTCTTCTTTACAGGCAGTCGAATCTCCCGCCTCGTTTTCAAGATTGGAGTGAACAACGGACTGCTGAAAGGGAGGCAGCTATAGCGGCAGCTGCAGCTGCAACAGGTAATAAAGGTATTGTGATGCAATTTTATTTCCTTTTCATACTTTTATCTACTTTATTAATGGATCTTTCAATTAGCGGCGTAGTTTTGAAAAGATTTACGGATTTCTTGATGTGTGATGTTAAATGTGCACAAATTACTTAATGTGAAATTTAGCATCCAAACTTTAAAGGATAAGTTCGGGGTTTTTTATGATTGATGATAAAATACAAGATAATACTGCTATGAATGATCTATGATACTTTTTCCACTATTTTTTGCCTTCTTGTGAAATTACGTATTCAAATAAGCAATTTGAGCGAAGTGACGTCATATCGCGCAAACGAAAACGAGGGTCTGTGATTGTTTTTTCGCCTCTCAATCGCTGCTAGCCTCTTTATCGTGTACTCGTGCAATGAAAATAGCACAAGAACACGATAAAGAGGCTTGCAACTATAAAAAGGCGAAAAAACAATCCCACAGCCTCGTTTTTGTTTGCGCGATATGACGTCACTTCGCTCAATTTGCATATTTGAATACGTAATTTCACAAGGAGAAGGCAAAAAATAGTGGAAAAAGTATCATACATCATTCATAGCAGTATTATCTTGTATTTTATCATCAATCATACCAACCACGGACTTGTCCTTTAAAGTGAATGACCTGAGCTATATGGCACCCGTCTATAAATAGGACAAAGAGAAACCTAAGCATACCATTGTTTTCTTTGGCTTTTTATTTTCTTTCGCCACTCGTTGGGATTGTCAAGTGCAATAGGCTATTTATAAACCTGTGAGATCTTATCTTATTTATAGACCTGTGAGATCTTATCTTTTAACTCAGGTTATTTTAAAAAAGCATACCAGATATTTTTAGAACAATAAGATTTTTAAGGATTTTGATGGATTTTTATTGAAAACAAAAGGATTTTTTGCCAAAGGTGTACGAGTTTTTTTAGGAATGAAACTTTCGTCGGATAAAAATTTCTCATGCTTGTGTTTGTGTTTGTGATTGTGATGTTGATTTTATGAAGACAAAAAGTATGAACATTTACATTTTATCGCAAAAATCATCCAGAGTGTAACTTGCAGAGGCCGACAAAATTTTTTTGTTCCTGGGAACGGCACAAATTTCATCCAAACTTTCTGCGAAAATTTTGGGATTTTACGTTGATTTAGTGGATTGTACTGCGCAATTCGTGCAAGGTGTATTCAAAAGCTACTTTGTGAAATTGAACACAATTGCTAGGTAGGTAGCTCAAAATAGGCATGGTGACTGAAGGTGAACAGCATAAAGGCACACGACTTTCATCATGAAGATGAGCCACCAAAATGCACATACACATCCTGGTCGCCATTTTCTTCATTTCTTGAAACGAACGGCACTACCAAGTCACAAAAAGCAGCTGGACAGCTCAATTGTTGACCTGCATAAAAGCTACTACTTAGAACAACCAATTTTTTCAAATTCTTGATAGAAGCCTCTTGGCCTAGATTCTGCTCAATTAAAGTTACTGCAGCAATTCAATTTTGTTTTCTAGATAACAATTATGAAAAATCAGCTTCTGCTCAAAAAATTTCCTGCAACCGAAAAATCTTGGAAAAATTTCCTGGGAACGGCGTTCCCCTGTTCCCACACTTTGTCGGGCTCTGGTAACTTGACACCCTCAATCAATTTTTACAGTCAAATTATAAGTTCTCAAACTTCTTGTTATCATAAGATTAAACTGCAGAGTTAATAGGCATGAAAGACTCACCAGTGATTCAAGAACCCCACTTGCTGACACATGTCTAAGCTAAGGGTACTACCAACACACCATTACCCATCTCTCATGATCAGCTCATCAAATGAAAGTTTAGGCCTAGCCTGAAGTAAACATTCTGTCCTCGGAGCGGAGAAACTTTCAAAGAATTGCCTCATGATCGTTGTAGACTTCTTTCCCCTTGAGAATATGCTTGACTGTTATAATTCCTTCCAAAACAAAGTTTCATCCCAAGTTATCAAGTCCCGAAGACAGGCAAAATGGGCGGCCCACTTCATCATCGGCGAACTCGTTTACCACGCACAGCAACTTCCTCAATTTTGAATTTACGAAAACGGTTTCGTGTTGTGTCGCAAACAATAACCACAAAGGGTTGTGAAAAACGTGACGATCCTGTCGGCTTTTGATTGGGTCCTTAGAATTTCAAACTAGATACTGATTGGCTAACAGACAATAGCCGGACAAAGGCGAGTATCATTGCGTAAGATCTCAGAACTCAATAATGGGCGCTAATTCGCAGACTTTACAAGATCCGCCTTGGCTCTCCTTCGCAGTTCAAAGTAAAGTCTGCACGCAGGCTATCACAGTCAAGAGAATGCAAATTCGTGCTAGTCTGAAATTTAGGTGCCTGATCCAAATCAGGAGTAAAATTTGTTACATGGAGAAATTTGATGAAATGTTGAGCACTTTCAAAACTCTGCAAATTCTACAGTTGGAAACGCTATTTGTGGCATGACACTCGAAGTAGCTTGCTTCTTCTGGTTATTTTTGAAAATGATAGCGGAACTCCCTTCAGTAGTCAAGATTTTAAAGATTTGTTGGAAGAAAAGGCATTGGTTTCGAGCCAATAACACCGTTATGGCCTCTGAGGCTGAAAATGTCAACGAGCCTTTCGAGAATGCTATTCGTACGCCAGATATCAAAGGAAAAGATCGGAAAAATAATTTCCGTGCTTTAGGTTACATTATTGTGCAACTCCACACATAAATTGGTAGAAATTGGAAGGACATCTTAATGTGGCTAAGGGATAATTATTTTTTAACCGAATTCTACCGAAATTAAATTTTATATGCGATTCAAGAGTTCAGACATTGCAATTTTTGGAGATCAGTTATTTAGCAATCTGCTGTTCAGCGAGGGACACCCGAATCTCGGCTAAAAAGGTTTCGATTTTTCTGGATATTTATTTGAAACATTGGGCACTTAACAAGGGCAGATTTTGTAATACAACAGCAACAGCTGCATTTGATTAACACCTCAATTCAGAGCGATTAGCGACTGCAGACAAAGGAAGTTATCTTAATTAGTAACTCAAAATAAACAAAGCCGCAAAAGTCTCGCCGAACCTAGTAGGGAAAACTCTCGCCTTGTGCAAGCGTAAGGTGGTTTTTAAGAGAAGTTACGTGCTTATAACGAGAGAAGAAGGATAAATCTAAAGTTCTTTCTGGCGGATTTTGTTTCTTTGATTCAGGAGCTGTTTTGTAATGGTTCCATTTAGGCCCGAAATATGCGAGAATTACAATGCCTTTTGCTCGGCTTCAGTTGCTGCACAAACAATAATGTGTTAAGATTTTGAGAAAAGACGCTCTGAATATCTTTTAACCCCCCCTCCCCGGGGGTAGTATATTTGTCCGAAGGGGATATGCCGTTTTTAAGGGTATCGTTTTCACCAATGTTTTCAAGCACGCGGTATCAAAGTAAAGCAATTTTTCTAGAGAAGGTTATCAAGACATGCCAAAAGGGAATATTTTGCTAGATCGGGTCGTATATTTTCGTTCAAATTTTCACTTTTTGGAGTATACTTTTCACCAATTTTTTCTAAGATCGGTTATCATTTGGAGCCAAAACTTCTGGAGCAGGGTAAACAAATTTTTCGTGGGTACACCCCCGTGCAAAGTTAAGTCAAGTACCCCCCCCCTTTAACATAAAATCGTCACCAAATTAATACATCGGTATCAAATATATGTTGCTGATGAGGCCTCAGAAGTGAGGCGAAAGCTTCAACAATGTAAACAATGCAAGTGTGAGTGTTTAAAAATAAATGGCAAACAAACAAAAACACAATTATAGAATATATGTCAAATAAATGAAAAGCAACGCAACTATCGTCTTTAATTCTCATTCTCTTTGACTTTGATTTCACTTTGATAGCATCGACTATTTCCTCCTCCCTTCAATGTATTTGAACATCAAAGCAAAAGTTGGGAAAAAATAGAAGCGAAAGCAAAATATTTTTCTTCCATACAGCTCTGAGACTGTTTCACAATATTTGTGTACCGCTTTATCCATGTTATCAAGAATCCACCTTTTCAAGGTAAGAAACGCGAAAGCGGAATTTTTTTGTTATTTGAGATATTGCATTTTTGAGGCCAAATATTGTTACAAAGTTTAGCAATGTAGCAAATTTTCACACTCACATATGTCTTCATTTCAAAGTATGAAAATTTTGAGAATTTAAAGTCATGGTACATAACATATTTAGGGTACGGGTATGTGCCGCCCATATGGATGGGTTTTTGGGCTCAAAATTCTCTAAACAAGGGTCCTTTTTTTGGCAGATTTTCCATAAACATGAGTGGGGGGGGGGGGGGGTTTCGCTGAAATTCGCAAAAAGGGTTAAAATGGGCAGTTTTCCGCCAAAATTCATCATAAAAAGTGGGCGGGGGGGCATTTCACTCCCAAAAATCTCGTACGACTTTGGCAAAAATCCTTTTGTTTTCAAGAAAAATCCATCAAAAATCTGTAAAAATCTTTCTGTTCTGAAAAAATCTCGTACGCTATTTCAAATGAGTAAAATGCCCCTCGAAAGTGGGTATCAAAAGCAAGTTTCGGTAATTAGAAGAGGGTAGCTTTCTGAAAACCGGGTGGCAGACCCCCGTCCATCCACAAGTCATGTACCCCCCCCCCGGGACAATAAGATTTTAGTCTCAAAAACGCAACATCTCAAACAACAAAATACTTCCGCTTTCGCGCCTCTTACCTTGAAAAGGTGGATTACTGCCGCCACTAGAATTCGGGGACATTTGTTTCTCCAGGTTTTTGGACAGAGAGGTTATTAGTCATTCAATACAGTTGGGAGCAAAGACAAAGGCACATGTGATAAGTCTAGTTGTATTGCTAATTAATCAGTTGCCGACGAAGGCACTCACACCTGCTTTTGTGGCGTACAACGGCGGAAGTGGGATTTCCATTCCAACTTGCGCAATTGAAAAACGTCAATTATTCCCAATTATTTCAGTTTCTCAAGGGAAACAAATTCGCTTCACACGAAAGGTGAGGGATCTACTGCTCTGATACAACAACCTTTGCGTTGCCATACCGTTGCTGTTGCTGTCGTTAAAGTTCCTTTTGTACATTCACCGAAGCCTGTTTTGGCAGTTGCTTCGTCATTTTTCACGGGGGCTACATCAAACCATAGTGATCAAACCAAACATTTTTTAATGTGTTATGAAATCATATATTAGTGGGATAAGTCGCGGGATAAGTAAATGCCTTCAAATCAAATTTTCTAAAACCAACTTCAACTCATCAGCTAGTAGATGACAACCTCGTCCCCAGGGCCTTTTGTCAAAATGAGGCGTTCCCAATATGACAAAAGGCCCTGGTATTATTATTATCATTTTATTTAAAGTTGGCAACTTTCATAGCTAAATATAAAGATCCTTTTGGATGATTACAAAGTACGACCTGAGCTAAGCAAGCATAAGAAAACTGAATATTGATTTCTCCATAAGCCCAAATGATCATTGATGCTGCTACAGTCAGAGAGATGAGTGTTGCTGCTAAAGTTGCCTTCAATAGAAAATCAAGCGCCTTGTATAAGGACAAGAATCGTTTGAAAGCAATATCTTGATCTTTATGTCAAACGAGGATGATACGCAAAAAATCAAAAGTCATTACCCCCAGTTTGCTTAGTTCGTGCATTAAACTATTGGTGCATCTGTCTCAAATTAGATGTCATGTGAGATTTACGATAACGCAAAATTGCTTATGCGGAACCCTGCAGAATGTTTCTATTCGCGGGCTTCTAATTTGAGGCAAGCAGTCACGAAGATAACCTCTGTGCAGAATCATATGCATGGAGATCTTTTGGTTCAGTGTGACCACGTGCCTTCCCCCAGTCAATGCGCCATTGTTTGCTGCAATTCTGCACCTTTCCTCTCAACTTCACCTGCGACGTTTGCATCTGTAGCTGTGTAGGAGGGGGGTCCTTCTACCTTCGGTGATGCTGCGAATGCTAGCCTCTGTGCAGGCCGCCGGTTACATCATCCTCTAAACTTGACTTATTTGCATAATGAATACTATCAATAAGTGGCTAATGATGCGTTCGTTCTAGAAAACGATTGTTTCAACATAATTAAGCTGCTAATGAAGTCAAGAACGTGCCAATTCTGGGTAAATTTGTTGTTGTGCCAGGGTAAACATCGTGGTGATTTATCCATCTTATGGTGTCAAATCTGTCTAACATGAAATAAGCCGACGTCAAATGTTGCTATAGGATCGCGGGAAACTTCTGTCTTGTATGCGCTTTCTGTGCGCTTTCTTTATTTCAGTGCCAATTAGCAGAGATAAAACGTTAATCAATTGCTTTAACGAGCGTGACGGACTTTCTTTCTTTCTTTCTTTCTTTCTTTCTTTCTTTCTTACTGACCTGGAGCCCCCTCTTAGATTACAAAGTACTTTGTAATCAAAAATGCTAATTCAAGCCAACAAATTACGGGGTTAGAAACAAGTTAAGAAACTATTGGTACTAAAATATGAACATTTTCATGTTACATTAAGAACTTTTGATACTATGAACAAACATGTACTTATCTGTCTTTTTTGAAAGTATTTTTGTAGTACAGAAGTTGAGGATTGCGTGAACTATATGTTTTTACGCGCTTGTTTATAAGATACTTGGATCCAGACAATACTAAAAGGTTCACTGTCGACCTCTTTTCTTAAAAGTTTTGGATTGTTTGTAGTGTAGGGTTTCATCTACTAGCCAAGTTGAAGCGATGGTTTTTAAAAGATTTCAAAACACATGAACAAATTTTTCGTTCGATGTAGCCCCCGTGAAAATTGTCGAAGCAACTGCCCCAACAGGCTTGGATGAATGTACAATGGGAACGCTTCGATTTCAATAGCCATGGACAAACGGCGTTTTCAATTAGCCTGACTCACAGACCAAACGAGTATAACCGTAACATTGTTCGACATAGCCCATGGGAGATGTCATTAATGCTTTGAACTAAACTGCGCGAAGACATGACACCTAACCGTGTTGCGCAGACATAAATTGAATGCCTTCATGTTCGTAAAATCATCTTGCACTTACATTGATATAGGATATAGAAAGTTATAGTTGCTAGTTTTAATAGTTCTCTTATTTCGTTTACCTAGGTGGCAGCATGCGATTAAAAAAGAGATGGTCAAAGTATGAAGGTAGGTATTTTACTTATTACCAATAATTTTGCATGGCAGGTTATAGCCCACTCATGTTTAATATGAAATTTGTTCAGTCTTCAAACAAAAAGTTGCAATTTTTATCGCTGTTGAAATTGAACCGAAAAATTCCTAAACATTTGCAGAGTCCAGAAAAAGATCAAACGTCACTTTAGATCAGTTTCCTTTGATCAACGTGCCGCCATTTTCAAATCAAAACGGCAAGATTGTTTAAACTTCGCGCGTATGAAATTGACAAGCAAAACATTCCTTCGGTTTTATATCCGTGGAGCCATGACTTATTTTGGACTCTGATCATTTTAGCAAAATTCAGGATGGCGTATTATGCTTATCTGTGTTAAAATGGCTCGCTGCCTTCAAAGTGGCTGGGTCACGTAAAATCGGTTTTCCACCAGGCGGATTTTTCCGCGCGCAGCGGAGCGGCTATTGTTTTTAGAACAATGCACATTCCATGTGTGCTCACCTTGATCAGCCATTTTGAATCCCTGTCTTGCTCGTGGCTTTTTTCTTGATGTCATGTGTCAAATCCTTTGAGCGGTTTGATTGGTTGGCGCCATCGAGCGCGGCGGAAAAGTTGAAGTCAATCCGACTTTCAAATACGCGCGCAGCGGAGCGACAAGAGGTGGCCATTGTTTGTCAAAACAATGCAAATGCAATAGCCGCTCCGCTGCGCGCTGAAAAGTCCGCCTAGTGGAAAACCGGCTTAACTGCCCCGTAACTGTAAGCAAACCTCTCTCTAAACGATAATCTTTTCAATGTTTTGGTAGGCCGTATCGCACAGATTTTCCACTACTTTTTCAAAATGAAAGTGTTATTTTGAAGACGGATTCTTGAAGTACACAGAGGAACAATCCACACATTTATATGTTTTAAGATTACAGGGATATTGGTGGATTTCCAAGAGCACCGTTATTTTGGATTCACCCCATCCATTGCAATATGCGAGGGGCGTATCACTTTGTAAAAATCTCGTACACCTTTGGCAAAAATCCTTTTGTTTTCCAGAAAGATCCATAAACATTCCCAGCAATTATATTGTCTTGAAAACTCTCTTATGAATTTTCGGGAAGAGTGATACTGTACACCCCTCTACTCAACAATGATGTGTGCAGAAAACTCATAGACATGGTGACATGGTCTAAACATCGCACAAAAAAGTGACACGCGCTACAGTAAAAACCCGCAGATAAGAACCTAAGATTTTGAACTCAGCCTGTTTAGGTTCTTATGCAATGAGGCACCTCCAGTAATCAGGGTGTAGGTTCTTAACAAAGGGAAATATGTGAATCTATATCTTAGCTAAACTTATTTACACTCTTGGCCCTATCTATTCCAATCCAAGCTTACCCAGTTTACCCCTGCAGGCCTTGCCAATCACAGTTCAGGTAATGTTTTGGAGTTCACGAAAGAGGTTGATTGGCAAAAAGATGGCACTTGTTTCCCAATATATGAACAAAACGCTTTATTAAGAACCTTGTTAAGATATCAGCATGAAATGGTTCTGATCTATTTGGTACAAAATATATTATTTCAGGCTGTAGGTTCTTAATAGGTGAAGGTTCTTATGTGCGGGTTTTTACTGTACTTATCTTCCTAGTGTTTTCATCGATCAAGAACATAAAATTCAATAGATTATATTTAGATTGTTCAGGTCAGGCTCTACAGTCGGAATAAAATGCTCAGTGTGGGTTGTAAGATCAATAAACTATTTATGATTTTTGACTGAGTAGTTTTTCGATAGAAGTCAGTGCTATTTGCGTGGGGCAAATCACTCAAAAAATCTCGTACACTTTCGCAAAACATCCCAATAATGTCTTCAAAAATCCCAAAAACCTCGAAAAATCTTCAAAATCGCAGAAATCTTAACAATTTCTTACGAATCAAATATCCTATCGCAAATCCCAAAGAAAATCTTAAGAATCTTTGAAATCTCTAAAATCATTCACGGCAAGTGACACAGGTTCTGAAAGAAATCTTTCAAGAATTCTTTGAAAATCTCAAAAATCATGTAAATCCTCCAGCATCTTGAAAAATCTTGCAAAATCTCGACGAAATTTGGAAATCTCACAATCTCGAGGATTTAAAAGTCTCAAATGTCTTAGAAATCATCGAAATCTTAAAAAAGCATTGAAAATCTCAGATAAGATCTCAACAATCTTTGAAAATCAGAGAGACAAATAAAATCCCAAATCTCGTGCGCTATTTGTGAAATGATTGCCCCCCAGCTATTTGTGGCCACCCATACAGACTATATAAGATTTGAAAGAAGATCTGCGCAATTAGATAGGAGGAAGTAATGTTTTAACTGAAAGTAGAAGTTACATGAACCATATGCTAGATTCCCATGTCAAATCAAACTGATTAGCTAGAGGGAAAAGTCGTGAATTTTTCTTGCTCATGTCAGTGGCTAATTTCGATTTTCAACGTGGATCTTACATAGATCATTAGAACATTAGATCCCATTTTGATATCGATATAACAAATGAGTCAGGTCAGCTGTCTTATTTATTTCTAGGAAAGATTTCTTAGGCCTTGTTCAGGCGTCATATTTTTTGATAAGCCGAATTTGAGTCGACCCAATTACAATTAATCCCTAATGCCTTACCCTAACCCCGGGGGGGCACTGCCATACTTGACCTGACGGGATGTGCCGCTCAACAGGGTGTCCTTTTGCGGTAAAAATTATGCGACAGGGTGTCATTTTCTAGCGAAAATTATGCGACAGGGTATCATAATAGGTAAAACAATTATGCGACAGGGTATCACAAGCAAAAATTGCGTTCTACACTGTATTTGAGAGGCAAAATTTTTATGCGACAGGGTATCACAAGCAAAAATTGCGTTCTACACTGTATTTGAGAGGCAAAATTTTTATGCGACAGGGTATACTTTTGGCCTATTTTTTATGCGACAGGGTGCAGGGTGTGGAGAGGTTTTCCGCACACCCCCGTCACTTCCCTAGTCAAGTACCCCCCCGGGACCCTAACCTCCTGGGAGGGCTAGCTTTCCCTCTTCGCCTAGATCTCACCTTCTGGTATAATCCTTTATAGAATTCTTTTTCGTTCATATGTCCAGAGGGGTTACTTGAGTAGGGAAGTGACGGGGTTTGTGGAAGAGTTCTCCTCGCCCTACCCTGTCGCGCAAGAAATGCCCTGAAGCTATACCCTGTCGCATAAAGATTTTGCCCAAAGTATACATAATCAATTATTCCAAGAGAACTCTATAAAGTTTTCTTTTCTGTGTGATACACTGTCCCATAAATTTCTTATCAATTATAATACCCTGTCACATAATTTTTGTCAGAAAAGGACACCCTGTCCCATAAATTTTACCACGCAAGGACACCCTGTTGAGCGGCTCATCCCGTCAGATCAAGTATGAGAGTACCCCCTCCGGGTTTTATATGAGAGGGATGGCTAGCCCTCCTAGGTGAGATCTCGCTACTGAATACTCGAGATATTGCCCAGAAGGTTGAACATTTTCCATATAAACGCAATGAAGGGGGCCATCCTCCTAGGCGGACTGGTGGAAGCAATAGAATCAATGCAGATTAATAGGATTCGGATAGTTTGCGCCATCATAGGCCCCCTAGAAGAGCTAGCTCTCCATGTAAACGATAACCTCACTACATAAGGACCCTCTAGTTACGCTCATCTTATTGAGTTGAATTGTTGTTGTTGTTGTCGCTCCACTATGGCGCCATCATCAAGTCAAAGAGCACAGGGAAACGAGAGACTCCAGGTAATAAGTCTATGTAAACGCCCCGTAAACGCATAATAATATCCAGTCCTCTTAGGAGGGTTAGCCCTCCTCACATTAACAGTGCCTTAATTTTTAAAGGGGTTTTGCAAGGTTAAAGTTTGCATTTACAAAGAGCAAAAGAATCTAGACATGAACCGTTCAAATGGAAGCTGCACACGCGCCATGAACAATGGATAGCCAAAGAAATAATGCTATCTGAATGTTTTCTTTGTTCTATGTATAGGAAAGCTTATTTACCATTGCACAGTCTCTTAGGTAATAAGTACAGAAGCAATTTGATTCAGACACCATTCTTCTCACGAACTTAATTCGTTGCATTACGCTCGGCGCATGAATTTAACAGAGTGTGTAAATATATGGTCAGTTATATCTTACCAGCTGCAAACGTTGTTTGTGATATCACTTAATGTCTGGAGTTGCTTTAAATGTACTGGCAGTATTACTTTTAGTACCATGCAAAAAACAATGGTTTTATGTATATCAATGAAACATAAAGCTTTCTTAGGGTTAAATTTCATGACTTATTTCAAAGAGATTGAATTAAGTCAGTTTGAAGGCTTCGGCAGGCGTCGATATATTTTTATTGCAGAGAACATCTCAAAAATCTCCATTGTACCACAAAAACAAGAGTGGCCATAATTCTTTTTTGAGCACGATTTAGAACAAACCCTTTGGTAGAAACTTGCTCAAATAGTGGCTTTAATTTTGTTATTTTTTTGGCAAATACCTCTTGCCCCAATTTTTACATTTCAACTGTTGAATTTCTTAAATGAGTTTTAAAGGTATGAATTTTGTAAATTTCTGCCATTATGAATTGCATAAAAATGAACGAAAATATAAATATTGCCAATCAACGTTGAAATTACATGAAAGTGCATGACTATAGGATTGAAATAAGATGAAAACGAAAATTTTCGGACCTTTCCGAGCAGAGAAATATCGCTTTGAAAATTCAGTCCAGGCAGCGTTATTCCGGAAGTACTTATGCAAATCAATCAATGAATTAGGCCCAACTTCAAAAGTCATTTTCTTGGCTATCCGTTGTCCAATTTAAAAATTTTTGCACTTCATAAATCTTCAGAGTGTGCTTCATGAGATGGGCATGAAATGAATTTGAATTTTGAAACTTCATGTTTTGGTATTTCTTCCACTCCCTGGATCACTGTGGGATGGTCTTTAAAGATTGTTTTTACCTATGCAATTATACAACAATTTAAATCATTGTATTTCTTTGATCATAGGGCGACATGAATCATCCGGACGGCCAGACATGGTTCAAGCACATGGTATGTCACCGATGCACTCGATAATGACACCTGAAATGCAAATGGCTGCTGCAAGTCAATCCATGATGAGTTCGACGGTTCCAGGTGCTGCACAAGGTTACTACTCTACTTTCTATTGGCGTGTTTCCTTTTTCGTAGCTTGTCAAAATTTAAAAGTTCTGAAGGCATTGCTTTGCATGTTTTCAGTTTCACAGGGAAATTCAAAAATTGTTGAAAGTTTCAAATTTGCATGCTTGGGATTCCTAAAGCCCATGATATCACGATCAGCGATAGAGGTTTGCTGTACATAGACAATTTCGTAAGTCATTGTTTCATGCAATGCGCATTTTTATAAATGCATATATTACTCTTCAAAATTTATAGTTACCCCCTCCGCTCAAACATGGGGCTCACATCTTAAAAAAAGGTCGGTGTAAAGGTATATTACAGTTTTCTTTGAATTAAATGGTTTGGAGGGAATTTAGTGTTTTGCTGTAAATCTGCCGTGGAAATTTATTGATATCTTGATTAGTTTCAAAATGCGGCATTTATTGAATTTGAGGCTATGACATCATCAAATTTCTAAATCCTAAACCAGAAAAGCTACAGAATTCTGCTTGCCACCATCATAAACTTCCTTCATAAGACCTTCATAAACTTCATAAATTTCTAAAATTAGACACACCTCAATAAATAGCTATTCCTTTGATTTTAATAAGTTACACCTGCCCTATTCCAAGCATGTTTCAATACAGCTGCTTACGCAGCCAAACACAATTATGTTTCAAGTTAAAGTGCTACTGAAGAACTAAATGGACGAGTGATACTTTTAACCATTGAATTAATGTAAATCACGAAAACTGAAAGTAGTGAATTTGGAATTTAACGCACAATACCGCATTGGATTTAAAGTGAATGACCTGAGATAGATAGCACTTGTCTATAAATAGGACAAAGAAACACCTAATCCTTCTATTGTTTTCTTTAGCATTGCTTTCATTCGCCACGAGCTGGATTATCAAATACAATAGGCTATTTATAAATCTATGAGATCTCATCTTTTAACTCAGGTTATTCACTTTAAAGGCAAACTATCATGGCGCTGATTGGGTAAATAAGACAATCCAAAAGAAAGGAATTAGGCAAGCTTCAGTTATTTCAGTTACCACAGAAATAAATTCGATGATAAAGATATGAATCTTTTTATTCGGGAAAGAATCCATGACTCCAGCGCACAAAGGATTGATGAATACAAACCCATAAGATCTTTTGTTATTGATTTTATCTGAAGATCTGGCCAATCACATCCATGACAGTGTGCCTTTAAGCTCAGAAAACATAGTGTGTCCAATGAAAACTCCTCGTTCACTCATTTTTATACCTGGTATTTTCAAAATCAATTAAAAAAAAGTCGATTTTCTATAGCGTCTGCACAACCGAAGGCCTAGCCCAGTTCACAGTTTTGTGACAACTCGATTAGAAAATCATTACTTAAAGAAGTAACTCATATGCTTGCCCTCCAGTTGAACAATCTTTTTCAAATCCCTGATCTGCTATTTGGTGTACGACCGTTGGAAATGGTTCAGAACTCTTCGTGTGGTTCAACATTTACAACGTTTTTCCTCCGCAGCGGCGTAGAAAAATTGTTTGAATATCAGCAATTGCCAATACCCATGTTCATAGGTTATGATGAAGAAGTTTTCCAGTGATCTCTAAAGGCATCCTGCTACTCTCCAGCTTAGGAATTTTATCATTTATTCTGATTAAAATTCTTTAAAAGTATTTTCTATGTATCTATTTCCGGGTGTCCCAGTAAAAAGTACTTCCGTTTGGAACATTGCTGAAATTCGATTATCGAACATACAGTAAAAACCCGCGTATAAGAACCTTCAATTTTGCAAGTCAGCCTGACTAGGTTCTTATGTTTCGGGTATTTAGTGGGAAATGAGGTTGTTAAGGTTCTTAAATTGATTCTTATTTCATTCAGGGCTTTGAGGAATTTCTTTTCTTCAGATTCAAACTCCAGAGGCCTGTTATTTACAGTCAGTTCACATCGCTTGAGTTTATGAGGTATTATTCACAGCAGAATTTGTGGAAAAGTCAGAAATGTTTATATAATCCAAAGAAAAACCTTCATAAGCTCAGATGACATGAACATTTATGATTCTTCCACAAACTTCTGTTGTGAATAATAAGACTCCATGATCTCTACAAATAAGAACCTATTTCAATTTTGAGCCTGAATGGGTTCTTATATAGTGGGGATCTAATTGCAAAATTTCAGCCTGCAGGTTCTTAATCCACTATGTTCTTATACGCGGGTTTCTACTGCATCATAAAATCTTTTTTTTTTCATCTCTTTTTTCAATGATCCAAAAGGATGGTAGAATGTTTTGTTTGTTTTCTTTGCTTGAAGGGTAGGAAACACTTTACTTAAAGCGTAGGAAACAACGCATTGGAATATGCAAGTTCGTTTTAAAGGGAATAGACATAGCTATATCTCGTAGCCGCTATAAATAGGCTGAAGAAACGCCCACAAATCCATTGTTTCTCCAGCGACACAATGAGACCGGATGCGTCAAAGTGGTCGAGTATGATAGAGTATATTTTTGACCTGGCCCGGGCCAGCTTTTAACTATGTCGATTCCCTTTAAAAGCAAAGAACGCAGTTCACCGATATCCGGTTTTTTATGAGGAATGCCCCTTTGATAATGTGGTTTTTCCTTCGTTGTTGCCAGCTCTTAACTTTGTCCAAAATTTGTTATAAAGGTCTCTCGTGCCGCTGTAACTTTCAACTCCTACGCAGGGATGCAGGGATACTGTAATCTTGATGTACGAAAACGGTGCATTGCTGGCCGTGGTTTAAAGAATACTTTACGAGATGTAGATCTGCGAACGAACGGTTAACACAATTTATTATCAGCAGGATGCGGACTGATATAAGCATTGGATATAGAAAATAGTGGCGTCATGTTGCTTTGAAGAACGCTTTTAGTATCTACCTCCCATAAAGGGCAATAATTTGCTTGCAAATATCCCCTGAAAGTGATCAGTTCCGTTGATTCCCTGGTGTTCTTGCATATTGCTGAGAGCAAATGTAATGATAACTTCTCGCACAATCGAAATACATTGACGTAGACCATCTCGACAATTAAAATCTGATGGTTTTGGTTAGGAACAAGCGTGAACAACGGAGCATACGTGAAGGGCCTAAACTCGTGAAGCTGCAGTGAAGGGGTTGAACTGGAAGCAAACATTGCTGTTTGCAGCGCCGAAATAAAGGCTGAAGAGAAAAACAGTTGCAAATATTATCAGCTTAGCTACGCGTGGATCTGCATTTAGTATGGATACCTGTTTTAACATATCCTAAAAATAGCTCAAATGCTCTGTTTTATGCAGTAGCAATCGTCATATATGTCATCTTCCTCTTCCGGTATATTTTGGAAAATAGTTTCTTTGATCTTACAAGAGTATTGCTCAGCCTCAGCACGCATATTTGTGTCTCATTTTTCAGCAGTTGCCTGTTTTGCGATATTCATTACAGAGAATCGCATGACTGACATAGGCCTATCTCGTTTTTTTTTCAAAAAGCATGGTCTCTATTGGAAACCATATCAGATTTGAAAAAATTACTTTAGGAATATATTCATGCTCAAAACGAAAATTTCTTAAGAATATCGAGGGTGGACAAAATTTATAGTATTCTTATAAAAAAGGAGTGTAATAGCATAATAACTCCATAGGTATCCTCTGCGGGGGACTGTCGGCTGGATTGATTGGTAATGAATAAAAATAATAAATAGATAATAGGATAATAAGGCCATATGCATTCCCTGCAGCGTTACTCAGCTGATAGTCCCCTGCAGAGAATACATATGGAGCTATTATTCTATTATTTATTTAGTCTTTTTATTCATTACCAATCAGTCCTGGTTTCCCTGTGGTCTATTGCACAAATCAGGCAAAAATCGTGTGTTTTGAAATAGAAATCAGACCGCCTTCGCAAGGGGATGTTCTTTTAACCGGACCCTACGACCCAACGACCCCGGACCATACGACCCCCGACCATACGACCATACGACCCAAGTTTTACAAAATGTTATCATTATTTATAACTATTTAGTTTCATTTATATTTGATCATTTAGAATTTATTTTGCTGTGATGGAGATCTATCAAGCCAGGGTGTCGTATATTTGTGCGCGCATTTCAAACTTACACATTTTACATAACTGCGCACCAGTGACCTTTGTCACGCGAACAATTTGACTGGTTTCCAGTCAATGAAATTATATTGTAATCGAGAGAAATGGCCTCCGGTTCCTACGTCTCTGGGGATATTTATCGATTCTATGTTCATTTATTGGAAGTTTTGTTTACAAAGGCTGGGTTTCTCATTTCTGGCTTCATTCTTTGCTCTGTCCGAATTTGCCTGGTCAGGTAACATTGACACGTAAAGATGTCTTGTGTGTTCACCAATCAACCATCAGTGGATCCTCCAATACAAGCATCACGTCGCTCTTTCTTGCTAATCTCTATCACAGCAAAAAAAATCTAAATAATAAGCTTGGGTCATAGGGTCGTAGGGTCGTATGGTCTTGGGTCGTATGGTCCGGGGTCGTAGGGTCGTAGGGTCCGGTTAAAAGAACATCCCATTCGCAAGAGCACCTGGCGCTTTCACTTGATACATTGAAACGCTGATTTGTCAAGTAATCGATTTTTAATAGAAACTTGCAGAAGGGCCAACAAGATGATTAACTTGGAATTGGCAAATACGGAAGATCTCATATGAGCAGGTATGAGAATTGTAGTTCTGTGCTATTGCAAAATCTTCACTAGTGCACTGTTCACACTCATGTGTGGCGTGAAGTCGATTGTTATGAGTATACATATCACCTGCTAAACACAAGCGTGGGTTTTGAACAGGACGTGCGTGCTGAGGTATCATTTCTATGCACCTGCAATGAGGAATTGAGGTATTCTCTTTGAAGAAGTAAAGGTTCGTTTGTGTCGGGTACTATCTTGTGTCAGCATTACGTGATTTGAAATTTTGTTGTCCGTTACAAGCAGGTTTGCACGTCAGTTGATTTGTCAGTCTTTTTTTGGACGCTGAAGTACGGATGAAAAAATCAAGAAGGAAGTGATTATGAATTGAGGGTGAGCAGGAAATATCGTCAGCTCGGGAAGATAATTTTCTAGTAATATTGAGAAAGGAATTGTTAGTTTAATTTTATTTGGTTGATGCTCAAGTTTGGATCAGACGATTGAAATAGATCTCATTACGCTTTCATTTGCGATGGATCTCATTACGCTATAGCAACTGCGAGTGATTCGAGAATAACGTCAGCTTGCAAGGGATTCTTCTGGTGTGATTGGGAAAGGACCTATTCACGGAATTATTGCTTCACTTCTTTTGGTGAAGTTCAAATGAAAGGCAAGGTATTTTTCTACTGCGACAGATAACTGGATTGTTCATGACAATTTCGTTTAGTTGACTCTGCAGTTTGGATCAGAACAAGGTGATCGATGTAATTATTCTATTGCAACTGAGGGTGATTAGGTGATATTGTCAGCTTCTCGGGAAGGTATTCTTCTTGTGCGAGTAGGAAAGTAATCATTTATATTTGATTTCATTTGTTAACGCGGAATTAGGTTAAGCAGACCTCGAACGACTTTACTAGGAAACTGCAACTCTGCTTGATTAGGAAATATTGTCATCAAGGGTATTTTTTTAGTGTGATTTGGGAAGGGATTATTGCATGAAGTATTAAGGCCGAGGATGAGCAAGTAAGAAACTTGAAGCATCACAAAGCACCAAGGATTTTTACTGGATTTTTAGAGCATGGTTGTTCACTTTCGTAAAGGTCAATTCTTTCAACGCAACGTGGGAACATTGATTGCGTAAAGAGTTCTGATAAGCATGAGGGAGGTCTTTTGTCTCATTTGAAAAGAGCATTCTTCTATAAGAGGGCTATTGCTTGCATCAAAAGAGAAAATTTCCTGATAGTTGACGTAACGTGGGCAAGTTTCATGACATCCAAAATCCTTACTACATATTTCTCTGAATACCAGATCGAGTTTGGTTTTACCTTGTGAAGGTTTCTTTACTGAGTTGTTTGGAATTGTTATTGATACATCAGGAAGAGCATTTACGAGAAATGAACTGGACAGAAATGAACTCTACAGCAAAAGAACAATGTTTATTCCTGGAAATCATTCATCTAAAAGACAAAAGTGCTGCCGTGTTGGTTACAGCTATCGTTACGTCAGCTATTAACGGTATGACAGCTATTGTTGCAACTATTGGAAATTCGATATTCATCTATGTATTTATCAAAGTAACGCCGTTACGTACACCATCGAATATACTACTGGCAAGTCTCAGCATCACGGATCTCTTAGTTGGCGTTATTGTCCAACCCATGAGTATCGTGCGTCGAAGTCTTGAAGCAAATGACGTACATAATTGTCCTGCACGGGTATTATATGCCTTTGTTGGCTTCTTATGCGCTGGAGCGTCGTTTCTTAATATTGGACTGATCAGTATTGATCGTTGTTTGGCAATATGTTTGCCGTTCTGGTATGAAGCTACGGCAAGCAATCGAGGTCATGTGATAATTGTCTCAATTCTGTGGCTTGTCTGGGGATTATTTACACTGTTACCATTTGTGGGTTTGTTGTCCGTTGATGTATATTTCATCGGCGTCTTCGCTGTGCTCAGCATTAACATTATTATTGTGATTATTTCATACTTATTGATATTTAAAGTCATCTTGGCAAAGAAGCGGCAAACTGCTCAGAGAGGTACGTACGGCTTTAACAACGAAGCATACGCAACGACGAATGACAACCTGAACACTCCCGAAAGCGTACGTAAAATAGATAATGAAATTCATTACGATGGCAATTCAAAAGCCACAGTGCTGAATAGCTGTGCCGTAATGCTTAATGAAATCAGCGCACGAAGTCAATGCCAACACGACGAAGGCCCGTCAATGATAAATGGTAGCGTTCCCACGCCGGAGAGCGAAGGGAAAGTAGATGCTGGAGATCATTTTGATGGCAACTTAACTGTCCCAGATGCCAGGGGGACAGTGCAAAGTGGAGTGGGGGTGCAAAGTTTACTACTTATTACAAATAAAAGCAAGTCGAGAATAAATGATGGCATGGTCACCCCAGAAGGCATACGGAAAATAGGACCTGGAAGTATAATTGCGCCAGAATCCAGGGGGACAGCTCTAAATGGTGTGAAGCAACGAATAAGACCTTGCAAACGCAGACGAGAGAAGCGAAAGTCTTACACTATTGCCATACTTATTATGTGTATGCTGATATGCTATGCCCCGCAGTTGACAGTGTTGTTAATGAGAGGGGCATTTGGGGACAATGTCACGCTAGTGTTTATTGCTGATGCCTGGGTTGATACTATTACGTTTATGAACAGTTCTATAAACCCGGCTATATATTGTTTTCGATTGACTGACATACGTAATGCAGTTGTTAGGGTTTTCATGAGATGGAAAAGGTCGTCAGATATCGGAGCATCTGCAAGCCCGGTCACTAAGCGAGAGGACATCGGCGCTACAAGGAGCTGAAATCATTATTCGGACCTCTGCAGTGTTTGTACCGGGTGAGCCAGAAAAGTTCCCACTTTTGAATTCAAAACAGCAAGAGTACTGGATGGATTTGACTGATATCGCAGTCACACTGATACAGCTAAATCAGCTTGATTTAAACCAGGTTAACTTTCAACCAATCAAACGCATTCGATTTGCTGGATTGACCAATCAGAATGCAACATTCTATAACCTGGTTTAGTTTAAGCTGGTTTGGCTTGCAAATTCGAAGGTGAATTCTTCTGGCATGGTCTATTAGCCAGACCCTGGTCTACCAGGACTAGGACCCTAGGACCCAAAGACCAGGACCCATATAAACCAGAATTCTTCTCGATAGCCGAGAGATTGAACTATTCTTGTGATTTGTTCGCGTTTTTATGAGCACTGAAATATAGGTAAATTTGTCTTCACAAAAAATTATTGGTTGCGAAATGCATGGCCTGAACATTTGGTTATCAAATTATAAGGAATCCCCTAAAAGAAAACAACAAGGAATGGCATTTACTATCTCTCAAACAGTGTTTTCGAAAACGAAATTTTAAGAAACTTGCTATGGTTCTAGAAGCAGAATGCGAAAAATGGGGGAAAATCCTAGAATGCAATTCAGGGTGGTTGCTAAATATTAAGTCATAAACCTTCAATATTGGTCTAGCGTACGATTTATCGTGGCTTGCTAAAAGTAGATAGATTTTTTGGCGCACTCGGTAAAAGACGGGAGTAAAATGGTTTTGCAGACTTGTAGCAGTGCTACTGAAGTTGTTTTATACCGCGTAGTAGCTCTTACCGAACCGAAATAGATTTCAAAATTAGGAAATAACAACATGGGCATGAAATTTTTACAAAACATTGCACGAATTGTCATTGCATTTTTCGTTTAATTTTGATGGCTTCAAAGGAACTTCAGCTACTTCGTTATAAGTAAGTGTCCATCGGCATTCGTATGCATTATATGGTACAGAAGCCAAATTTGGAACGGCATTCCAAATGAAATCAGAATGGTTAACAGTTTAGGAATATTCAAAGAAATGTGAAGCACTTCTCCATTCCTTGGACTTGTAAAAGCTCTGTACTCCCTATTTTCAGAATATTGGTTATATTAATTAAAGATGTACACGTTTTTTCTTTCATAAGAAACTTGGATAAGCCCATAGTATTAAAAGTTTCTTACTTTTACGTGAAAATTTCAGCTTTTTAGTACTGAAAGTTTCTTAATGTGTTTCTTATTTTTTGGATAAATGTAGTTTCTACCACTGCTACGTATTCGTTTCTTGACAGTCAGCACAGTTCTTAGCAAGAAGGACAGTGGCGTCGTGGGAGCATGATTTTAGGGGGGGCCAAGGGTCAGAATTTTCCGACAAAGAGACATTTTTCCGACAAAAATTAAGCAGGAATGTAACGTACAAAAAGTGGCAAAATGTCTCAGAACTTTTGTCATATAAAAGTTCCATAATAGCGAAGAATTTTTGAAAGGGACACAGCAGTCCTGTTAAGAGGCGATTCTTGTTGGAGGTGAGGCTGTTGTTGAGACGTGATTGGTGTTGGAGGTGAGGCTGAAGCTATATGCGCAAGGAGGGTGGAAAACTGGGGGTCCGGGGGCTTGCCCCCGGGAAAATTTTCTGTGACCACGCCCTTTAGATCGTTGCAAAACGCCCCTATTTTGAAGAATCTACTATTTGTTTTTCATGGGAAATTTCGAAAAAAGGACTTAGAAGCACTGAAAAATAGATCGTTTTCAAATTTTAGATAACAACGTGATAGCTTGATATAAATCTTCATTTCAATAAGCATCCGTTTACAGAAACTGAAAGTAATCCCATCTTAGTAATCATTTCTATCTTCCTTAAAAATATTCACTTGTGCAAATTCTGATGAGCAACTCATTGAAAGCTTAATGCACAAACCATAAATGCATGCCATTTTTTAAGTATGAAACGTGCAAAATAAATTGTAAATTTATAGTTTTTAGTCACCAAAATGTAAGTAAAACGACCGAATTTTCGGGGGAAAAGTCCAAGAATGTTTTGACCGAAAGCATTTGTCTGAAATTTAATCGTCCGAAACTTTTTGCGCTTAATGTGTCTATTTTTCCAATAGAAAACACACTTTTCTTTCGATTGAAAAAGGAATGTTTTGCAGAAAAACGAACGAAGGACCTAGTTTTTTGTCGAAAAACCTACTTTTTCATCAAAAACTACGTTTTTGCGATCGAAAAAGTGATATTTCGTGCATACATTTCAAGTGCCATAAAGTAGCTATGTAAGGAAAATGGATTAATTCAATTTTTTCGATTTTTCCGACAAGAATGGAAAACTGACGAATTTTCCGACAACATTTTCACAGGGGGGGCCATGGCCCCCCCTGGCCCCCCCGGCCACGACGCCACTGAAGAAGGAGAGTTGTATTTGATTCATAACATAATTTTATCATGAATATTACTAAAATGTAGAGGCTCAACAACAATTTTCCCTTGATATCCTTGTATTTGGCTATAAAAGGTATTTAGCAATTCTGAAGCATAGTAAATTTTTCGCCATCCTAGTACTAGTTTCTAAACCAGTTTCTTATATATAAAAACGTGTACACAAAATAAAGACAATTTGAAGTTCTTTAATTCTTTTATTCCATATTCTTCTACTCTCGACACGTTTCGACTCTGTGGTCATCTGTGGTCATCATCTGCAGATATATTAATTAGATTTTCTAAATCTAAATTTACATACCTGTTTTCTTCAATTTTACTACCAGTTATGTTTGTTGGTATTAATTAGCTGATTCTTGCAGAAGTTGCGTATTAAAATTGATAATCTGGTCATCAAGCCTACAAATTCCGCAAAGCTTCTTGGAATTACAATAGACTAAAAGCTAAAACTCACTGACTGACCATGTGCAATCAATCTGCACTTTGGCCAACAAAAAGGTTGGAGCATTCTCGAGAGTTGTTAAGGTAACTCTGCTTTCCGCTCTAGTGCACAGCGAGATGCCGTTTCGCAAAACCACTCTCCTCAGAATACAGTTACTTTCTCCAATATTATTCGGCGAACATGAGTGCTCCAGGCAATGGCAGATGGGCCTAACTTGTCGGCTCAATCCTCAGATAATAAAACGCCTCAAAATTCAAGTTTTGTGTGACGTTAGCAATGAACAAAAGCCACAAATATCCAGATGAATGTTCTCTCAATCCAGGAATCAACAAACCTTTCAGTTTCAATCAGAATTTCCTCATTTTGAAGGCCACTTAGCTTCCTTCACTAACAATATTGCACTCCACAGCTCCTGAAATTTTCCAACTACCGAAAAGAGGCCATGACTACGAATTAACCTCGTTTCAACGTGAATAGAAAAATCGGTGCCCCCATTGTTTATTTTCGTCCCACTTTTTGATGTGAAAGTCCATAAGTCCCAGTTTGAGCAAAAAATATGTTGTTGTTGTAGTTGACATTATTGTTGTTATTGTTGCGATAACTGGGACTATTTCGTGAGTCTAGACAGATACCAGAAAATATTGCTCTCTCCAGGCCCTTTTCTAAATTTCAAAATGGTTTATTGGCTAATTTGATATTATTGAACTGTATTTATGCTCATTTATTCGCATTTGCATCAGTCTGCGCGCATGCTACTTTGTATCTCATGTCACGATTTGCTGTGACCAGTGTCCGACGAAAAGATTCAGTAAATAATTCAGCTTCTCATCTGATAGGCTAGAATTTGACGGCAAGAGGCTTGAGCCAATATTGTCAGTTTAGATTCTATTTAACAAGAAGCTCTGTAGCCTGCATACAGACTCTACCTTTCTACTGCGAAGGAGAGCCGTTGTGGAACTCATAAGCTCTCCTTCGCGGTGAAAAGTGAAGTCTGCACGCAGGCTAAAAGCTTTGTCACCTGAAAACTTAAAGTGTCAGTGGTTGAAGAAACTTTTAGTTGAGGAAATGAGTAGCGTATTTCCAAGTCGTTTCTCTTGTTTCTTGTGTTGTATAAGTTGGGAGGTACTTGAGTAAAATCGAGGCAATGGCACGGCTGCGTAAAACTTATCAAGGCTTATCAAGTAATATCAAGGATGTCATGAAGCTCCAAAGAAATTCTCAAGAAACTTAGAGTACTCTAATAATGAGAATTTTAAGAAACATTCAATACTGGGTCAGAGTCTTAGTTTCTTATTGAAACACTCTTAGGAATACAGCAACTGATCTCAGGTTACCAAAGAAAAACTCCAAAAATGGTCAGAAATGTTTTTCGTTTAGAGGTGCCAAGTCTTGGAATGGCCTCTCAGTTGAGTGTAAGCTGGCATCCTCCCTGAATAGATTTAAACAATGTATATAGGGAAAGCTGATTGTAAATAACGTGTTTGCCTTATGGATTTTCTTTTATTGTAAATATTTGTTTCAGATTTTAAGGTTTTTATTGACAGCTATAAATTGTATTAGGTTAATTTAAGTTATAATAGTATTTAATTTTTGTAAGTTTTGTAGTGGAGGGCCCCTTGAAAATCAGCATTGCTGAAGGGCTACCCTCCTTAAATATTTGAAATGAAATGAAATGAAATGAAACAGTACGTGTACTGCAGTACGGTCAGCGAATTGTCCTTTCGTCTTTTTGTTGTTGGAAAGTTGATGCATACTTCTGAAAATACAGCTTGGAAAATGTGGCTTCGATTTTGCGATTTGCGGACAGATCGAGAACCAATCAAATTGCGCCGTTACTGGTATGATGAGCTGTATTTTCGGACTTGCGGACAGATCGAGAACCAGTCAAATTGCGCCGTTGCCTGTCCGATGAGCCGTATTTTCGGGCACTAGTATAATACAGTACTGCATATCATATGCGTGTATGCCCCGTCCCCCACCCCCCTCCAATGCGTGGATCAAGAGACAGAAATTGCTGGCATGGAGATATACTGCAATCCTGCTTTTTAGAGCCCAAACCTATGCATGTTTGAGGATAAGTAAAGTTGATGAAGAGATCATCTCAGCCCCCTTGCAGTTGACGCGTTTTTGTCTTCTTTAAGTAGCGCAGGGTTAAGTAGCCCAATAGCTTTTCGAGGGAGTCCTAGCCTACGTGCAGACTAGGAACCTCCACAGCTAGGGTCTATGTGGGTAAAATAGATCGCGTTTGGGCTAGAATAGAATGGGTAGGTCGAAAAATATGAATAAAGTTGGTAGAATCGTGGTTCAAGATTTTCTGAAGATAGAACTATAAACAACAACAACATAAATCCCTTGAATACGTCATTTCATAGAATAGTGAATCGTGATTGGCTATTAGAGATAGAGAGCAAAATGAAGCGCTGCAAAAGTCGAACTTGTTTAACTTTTCTCTAGCTGACGAGCAGCTCATGAGCATAAGAAATTTCTGGGTCAGCAGCGGTGTTTTCCTCTTAATGTGCATGCAATTGGTAACAAACCAAAGGCAATTTCTGACTCAGGGATTATGTGTGAGACCTGCTTGTTGCCACACCCATTAGAGAAAGTTGCCCAAGGCAGCCAACCAGTTTGTCACCGCAAAAATCATACGGAAACTTTTTTCCCCTTTAGATTCACGAAATCCTCCAGATTTCATGTTATCCTCCCAGAAATTTTGTACACTTTTTGACAGAGTGATGCACCCCTCGGTTGATTCTGCCCCAAACCTTCTTTTTATCTCGGTTTTGAAATGTCGAACGACATTGAGATTAGCATATACTTGAATTATAATTCCATCTTTGTTTTGGTCAACGATGACCGTTCATAATCAACTTATTTTTTACTGTAAATATGGAAGCAATCAGAATATATCCTTTTCTTGAAAATGTTTCATTGTAAGCGTATTTTGAGACCTGTTAAGCTTTGTAGAAACACAAAGCGGTTCTCTTCCGTAATCCTGAAAATTCCTTTCATATGCACTGTTTTTATCCCAATAGGCTTGAAACAGTTAATTGTACGGTCATTATGTGCTGTGTTTTTAGCCACAAATGCATTGTTTCTTGCGTTTTACACTGCTTCTCCCCGTCGTCGTGTTTTTATTCAAATTATGCTTCGTGAAGTTGGTGTCTAGGGAACTCTCAAATATTCAGCTGCGCTCTCGAAAACAGTTTTCAGGGTCGATATCAAATTGGAAATGCTAGTCTCGAGATAAAATCAGCTTAAACGGACACGCCAAGCCAGCTTGATAGCAGGCTTTGCATAACTATAATTTGTTGTGAGTATGCGCTGCTACAACAGGGCCTAGTCGTATCGTATCATATTATGGAAGGACAGAAGAACGTATGTGTGATGTTAATGGCATCGTGATTCGTGTTATAAATGCTGAGCACTTCTCCGTTTCGTTTCCCAGGTGTTTATATCAATGTTGGCCAGGAAGGCTTTCCGCCTGGATCAGTATGGATTAATCCAGCAACTGGTATGTTTATTGACTATTTTTATTTGCTGGTTATACTTTCGAGTTGATAAGACAGTTGAGGATGAACTTTTTTGGCGAAGGGTGTATCACGTTTCAAGGTGTAAAGGGTGTATCACTCTTTCAAAAAACACAACGGGATTTTCAAAGCACAGCAATTTTTGGAAATGTTTCTTCCAAACAAACTCTCTTTATTGAAGACGTGCAATTTTTTTACGGAGTGATTTGCCCCTCTCTTTTTGATTTTGCGAATATCAGTTTGCAAGGCACTGAGTTTATTTCGAGGAAGCTGTCCTACAGGGTCCCACAGAGCGACCTATGCTACGAGCCTATGAGATTTGTTGTAACTTAGCTGCGTGTTTCAAATTTGATACTTTTACTCAGCAGGTCCCAGATGCAAGCTGACAGCAGGTTTAAGTAATGAAATTAAGTTATAAGCGCAAGCAAATTTTACAAATTACTTCCAGGAAACGATGAGCCAACAGCTTTTTTCCTGATTGCAACTATGGGGCTGGTAGTTTGTTTTCAACGTTGGAAATTTCGTCCTGGCATTACCTCTTTTAATGCAGGAGGAAGTTTTAATCTTGGAGAACTTGAAATACCCAATTTGGGCGTGTTTCTCCTGCAAGTTAGTGGTCTCTGTATCCAATTGTTTCATAAAGAAAAGGCCTAAAGGAAGAGACAGAAAAGACCAGAAAATAATTCAAAGAAGAGGGCTGCTTTTAAATAATGAAGAAAGTAAACCTTTCAAGCTAGCAGGGACACCGGACGGGGCACATTGGGGAGAGGGGGGGGGGGGTGGTAAAACTGCACATTTTAGCGCAAAACAATAGGAAAATAACCTATTTAGGCCATTTTCGAGAAGGCTGGAGGGATGGTTGCCCCTCCTCCCTCGCGACCTCTCTCCGGTGTTTCTGTAAGTTAGTAGTCTCAAAGGAAGGGCCCAAAGGAAAATGGAGGCAATCTGTTTATAAACAATTCTCAATTAATTATGATATAACTGCACATCTCCAGAGATTTTGAAACTATCATTGGCAAGTAATGAAGGAGAAGATATTTTTTCTCATCGTTTTAACTGAAATAGAGCAGATACAATCATTCAATGAGGAGAACTGCAAATTTGCATCGCCCAAGTTCTGTTGTAGGAAATTGACAACGTTGGCCATAATCATGGAAGTTTCTTGCAAAGGAAATGTTGCAATTGCCCCATCACTGTTAAAAATCTTTAGGAGTTTACACTACACGCATTTTAACTAAAACAGGGCTATTAAAAATAAGCTAGAAAATCCACAACAATGTGTCAACTATTTTTTTTAATATACCAATTGATTTTATGTTCTGCCGGGTGTCCCAAAAATGTGCTCCTGTTTAAAAATCCACTGCAAAAGTCCACTACAATGTGTCAAACAATTTTTTTAATATACCAATTGCTTTTATGCTCTGCCGGGTGTCCCAAAAATGTGCTCTTGTTTAAAAATCACCAAAAATTGGTTATCAAACCTTTGACAAAATTTTTTTTTTGAGTTGTTTTGCCAAAAATATTCATAGATGATTAAATGTTTCTTTTGATGCAGCAAAGTGGAGAAATTACACGTTGGAAAACCTTATTTTGAGCTATGATTTTAAAGCAAAATACTAAGTCTTGCTTAAGGATCAACATTTTCAGATTTGTTATCATCATTTGAGTCTTCAATGATGGTGGGCATTTCTTTCTTTTATTTATGACCAAACTAGGTGCACAAAGAAATCGATCTGGCAATCATCAGTGTTTTTTGCAGTATGATGCAAAACCAGGTAGCCCTGCAAAGAGCTAAAATTGCTCATTTTAAAACCAATTACAAGATCAGCTACCGGGTGTGCCAAAAAAAACGCAACAGGTTTGATCGGGACTAGCGACAAAAATTTAGGTCGAATCAATCCAAAATAATTTTTTATATAATCCTCGATAGCTAACTTGAAGAAAGATACCTTGTTTGATGATATTGGTGCACGGAGAGTTGGAATATAAATCTTGAAAGTTCAAATTTGCCTGAACCTCCAAACCAGAGCTTGTGGCTTTCAGCTTAAACTGCAAACGCGCTATTTTCGGGAATCTCCTGAATTACTGTGAGATAACAGAATAAAGCCTCATGCTGAGGAAAAGATTTGCATAGAAATCCAATCAAATTCATCAATTTTGTCCTGAAAAAGACATCTTTTTTATGCTTCAAAAGTTTCGAAAAGTTAGCATTGCATCTGTCTCATGAAAGAAAGTAATCCGCGAAATAGTTTGCTTGGGTGTGAAAAATGAATTAGTTTTTGCAATCTTCATGACTTTAATGAAATGCATTTTGTATAATCTTTCTTCAAATTATTACGAAACAATAACTCAAATATACCCAAGGGAAAATTATCCATGGATAAGATCCTTAAAAATGCTCATTCGTGCTTGTCTCTTTTGCAGGTGCATTATGATCGAAGAAGTATATTCCTTTGTGAATTTTCCCTTCGGCATTGTTATGTTTGTCAAGTTTTAGCTTTCAAATTTCAATTGAAATGTGTACTTAAACATGTGTGCCTTAGCATGCTCACACAACTACACTTTGCGTATGACTGAGGAGATTCCTCAAGCGCATTTTCAGTTAGGCCAAAACCCAAAACCTCTGGTTTGGAGATGGAAGCAAATTTGGACTTTCAAGATTGATATTCCAACTCTCCATGCACCAATACCAACAAACAAGGTATTTATCTTCAAGTTAGCTATCGAGGATTATATAAAAAATTATTTTGGATTTATTGGACGTAAGTTCTTGTTGCTAGTCCCGATCAACTCCGTTGCGTTTTTTTTGGGACACCCGGTATATCTTCGAAAAAATAGTTTGGGAATTGATCCACTTGAGAAAAGAAAAATTGAAGATCGGCCATGTAATTAAATTTTGATGATTTTTCAAACGGGAGGACATTTTTTTGGGACACTCGTCATTTGGGTCAAGTTTGTCGTAATACAGGGACTCTTATCCTTGAAAACATAGCAGATACCGTTTGCAATTGTAGCATGTTGTTTAGAACCAATAGCAATTGTCTGTTCAAAAATTTGGTATTAAAATTTCTTATCTGTGCGTTTATTATTTGCTGGCACCTACTGTACATCTGTTATTAGTAGCTAGGTTATGCAGGTGCTAAAATCCAATCCCATATACCGGGTGTCTCAAGAAAAAGTACCCCCTTTTGACTGGAGAGAGGAACGAAGCGATAAAATGTTAGGACTTAGCGAGTTCACAACTAAATTTGTTAATCTTTAACTTAAGTGCACGTACCTTGCATTTAAAAATCGTCCTTAAAACACCGGCGGTATGACTTTGCGAAGGCAACATTTTGCTTGCACCTGAAACCAGATGTTTCGAAAAGGGCCTAGCCATTATTTGATATCATGGGCATTTTGCAGAGCACCTGCAAACTTTAATTTTTCAGTTTTTTATTTTGAAAAGAGTTTTGGACGCATGATCATGACTCTAATTAAGCGAATAGAATAAAAACGTGGTATGAATGATAAACTCGTGCCACATCTCCAAAGTAAGCGTGCAATTACCCCTTTTCTTTTTCTTTGATAAGAATAGCATGTTCAATGAAATGCAACGCGAGGATTGATTCCTCAAAAGAAAACAATATGAAGAACAATTAAAGCATCTCAAAGTATAATTCTTTTCAAAAGTAAAACCTAAAAATTGAAATTGGAAATTTCTTTGCAACCTGCCGGTGATATCTGATCATATGGCTAGGCCGTTTCTCAAAACCTCTGGTTTCAGGTACACTCTAAATATTGACTTTGCGAGCTCGTATCTCTGGTGTTTGGTAGACGGTTCTAAAATGCAAGGTATGTGCATTCAAGTGGAAGATAAACAAATGTAGCTGTGTTTTCGGAAAGTTCCGATATCTTATCGTTTTGTTACTTTATCCAATCAAACGGGGTACTTTTTTTGAAACACCCGGTACATGGGCGAAAAATCAAAAGAAACTGCTGCTATTGTATTACAAAATCTGCCCTTGCGTTATGGGTGTTTTTATTTTATTGTAATCATTAACTAGGCATTCCTTTCTTGACCCACAACGGTAAATTTACATGCCTCAGTTTCATATAGACTTTCTCCAAATTCCATTTGATTTGCTTCGAACAAACGTGATTCTACTTTCACTAAAAATGCTATTTAGTAAATGCTACTGTCTGGTTTCAGCTTTCGCACAAACTTGAACTTCAATAGCTTGTAACTCTATAAGTTTGTAGTGGGTTAGCAAGTTTCTGGTGTCTAGAATCAGCAACATGATTATCTTATCACGGAGCCCATTCATTAGTTCGTTACTTTTTAATATCTAATCAAACGGCGAACAATGTTTTTGAGACATGTAAACAGTATGATTTTCAGGCAGTGAATAGCGCCTGCAGTAGTAATGCTGATGACAGGAAATGGTCATCATAAACTGTTATGTCAATATTCCCAACATCAAGGGAAGAAAATCTGTGAATTGAGGTTTTTGCGAAATTTATTCATAGTTTTTGCCTTACCCCTTTTACCCCAACCTTGCATGTTTTAACCTTGGAGATCCTGCCTTTGGTAATCACTGGGTACATTTTGGTTTCTTGTTGAAAACGGCAGCTCAAGGCAAGCAGCTTGTGAAGAATGTAACGTTGGTTATGACATTTTTTGGAGGTTTGCAACTTCAGGAATAAAACAAGGTTAAACATTTCTTCGGTTTCCTCAAAAATATCGCCCATTAGTGTCAGAATGCTTACAATCACATAAATATTTGATTCTGGATGCTTGTTTTGGATTTTTATTCTGGTGCAATGGTTAAAAAAAGCATATTGTGAATTTTTGATTTCCAAAATCAAGTTATTCATATTTCATAGAATCAGGGCCGTCGAAAGGCGGTCTGGTCCCCAGAGTTGGGTTCTGTTCCGGGGGGGGGGGGAGGCACTCCCTCCTACGCACTGATAAAACACTGCTTTTATATGGAAAGCCCTCCTGTACTCTGTCAAAAACATAACTAAAAATAAAGAAAAAATCCATACCATATCTTTGGGTACCCCTAAAGTCCTCTGGTTACCCCCTGGATACCCCTCTCGACATTCCTTGATAGAATGACTATGGCGCCTTGAGGAATGACCAGAGGGACTTTGAACAATTATTAAAAGACATAGATGGATGAAAATACAGGAGTATGTGTGTGCACTAACCATATGGGCAGGGGCGGCTGGGAGGTAAATTAAATTACTAATACTTTCGAACAAAACGAGCGAAAAATAGGAGGTCCGGGGACTCTCCCCCGGAAAAAGGTTCTGGGCCACGCCCCTCCGATTGGCAGAAACGCCCACTTCGGTGAAAAGGGTATATTTTAGTTTTTATTACAGTTCCATAATTCCCACAGTTTTGATCACTATAAACCTTGAAGACAGTTTTAACATTGAACAAGAATATGCAGCTTTCAAAAATATCGGGAAGGATTTTTGAAAACAAGAAATAACAAGAGGTGTTTCTACCAGTTGAACCAAACCAAACCCAGTGGGTCTTACAAAGTAAACCCATTATTTCACGGTACTTTTAATTTGAATCTCTATGTTAAATGATATGGTCGCAGGGTTGCTATGCATTTCCATGCTCCTCCTCGTGGCATCGTCTTGTAACCTTTATTTGTTGATTGTAAATTTTATGGGAACATAAAAAAAAAAAAAAAAGAAGCAATGGGGGACGAAGCAAATGATATCGACTATGATTTACCACAAAGATCAGCATTAGTGTTTACGTGTTTACGGTATTTGTAGCATTGATAAAATTGAAAAAGATTGTATTTTTCAGCTTTTTCCATTTTTCGCTTGATATATTTAGTATAGAAAGCAAAATATATTCCACAGGTCAAAATGTCTTGAGATTTCTGCTTGACCAACACGCATTTTCCTATGACCTTAGTCCGACTCCGAATCCCCCCCCCCCCCCTGAGTCTCTGAAAATTGATTACAGAAGACAAACTAGAAACAGCTGCCTACCGTCTGTATTGAATTCCAAATGATATCTAGGAAATGCTAGGAAGTAACGGATCTTCAATCCATCCAACGATATAGTCTTAATTTACGGGAAAAGGGCAGTCTAGACAGGGATTTGGTGTTTTTTGTACGAAGTTTGTACTCTGTTGAGCAACCTTTGCTCTGCTTGTCTCCAAAAACAATTGCAATTCCAAATATAATCTATGCTGATCTAGGCTTCCTGCAAACGTCACAGTTTCGCTCAACTGCCTTAATTGATAAATCACTACAACAACGACACATGGTACAAACATTCGCTGAGACGGCTAGCCGCGAAAATCTTTTATCGCGAGTTACCCAATGGTTAATTGGCTTGCTTGTATATAGAACAAAGAACACTAACATCGTCTCTTTGGTTATGAATTAACTACTACCCAAAAGCAACCACGGTGAAAATGGCATCGAAAAACTGGGGGGGGGGATACATTTTATATATTTTTGATCATTCTTGAATCTTGTCTTATTTCTTTTGTCAGGTCAACCTGTGCCAGCTCCAGATGCATCACCGGTTATTTACCAATCTGGCTACCCTGGTGCAAGGCCAGGTGGTCTCGTCTATCAAAGTCAGCACCCAATGCCTCAGCATGCTTCGCAGCAGCCCCAATTTCCATACGTGATGCCTGTGCAGTATGCAGGGGGACCACAACAGCATTATTATGTCGTACATCATCCACAGGGTGACCGAACTGGATCGCAGACAATGCAGGTATGGATAGCTTTTTAAAACCCCGTTTACATTGTACCGGTAAAGTTTTGGATATGTGACTGTACCGCTGCTTCTGCTAATCCGTAACACTTTTTTATTTTTCCTTCTGTCTACAGAGAGTTTCTGTTCTGTAGAAGCTTATCAATGTATTAATTTCTGTAATATCTTATTTCCTTGTAGTTTAGTTATCTGTTAGTAGAGTAATTTATAAATTGTATGTTGTGGATTTAAAATATATGTGAACTGAACTGAACTGAACTGAACTGAACTGAACTGAACTGAACTGAACTGAACTGAACTGTACTGAACTGAACTGAACTGAACTGAACTGAACTGAACTGAAACGCTCTTGAACCGTAACAACTTTGTAAAGGCGAATTTCCAGTCAGTAGAATTTTCCGAGCGGGCGGAATTTTAGACAATAAAAGGTCGCTCAGCCGTAACTTTCTATTCAATTCCAGAGCGACTTTTTCCCTCGCATACAATAGAAATTCCGCCCGCTCGGAAAATTCCACTGACTGGAAATCAGCCTTAACGGATTAAAACTGTTCTACAGGGTGTCCCAAGAAATTGTGCCCCATTTACCTGAAGATTGCGACAAAATGGCAAAAGATTCTTGCCAAAGTTTTCGATGATGCTGCTCTTCAGATATTCAATTAAAGTTTGCTGCCATCCCCATAAAAATTGGTTGAAAAATGATGGAGCTATGACCTTCAGGAGACCAAATTTGCCCGATGACTGAAACCAGCGGTCGGCCATTCTGTCTTACTATTTTGCAGCGATAAATAAGTGAAGATTGATGTAATGAAACAGCAGCCTCCAATTTCATAGTTCTCGTGAAAATTCCGACAATCCTCATAGAGCTCCACTATTTCTGACCTCACAGAAACCATTTCTTACCTCACGTGGAGCTCCTTATCACTGCAAAATAGTGAGAAAAAATGGCCGACCGCTGGTTTCAGTCATCGGGCAAATTTGGTCTTCTGAAGGTGATAGCTCCATCATTTTGCAACGGATTTTTACGGGGAATGTAACAAACTTTATTTGAACGTCTGGAGAGCAACTTCATATAAAAGTTTGGCGAGAATCTCTTACCGTTTTGTCACAATCTTTAGGAAAACGGGGCACGATTTTTTTGGGACACCCTTGTGGAACAGTGTAAACGTAGTGCAAGGCTGTTATCTTGCTACGAACAAGGGAGATTCTTGTAAAGCAAAAAATACAGTTCTAAATAGTGGAATCAATTGACAGCCGCAAGAATAGATTTCAGACCTTTAGTTCAGCCAGTCATAGGGTTCATATTGAAACCCAAATTCTTGCCTAGAATACAGTTAATATTTGTTTTCTCTTATCAAGAAGTTATTTTCTTGATATACTAATACTTTGCAAGGCAAGAACTGGAATTTCTGAAGGGAAACATATGCTTGGTTAGGCAAACTTCCCGGCTCCCGCTATAAATTAAAAAAGCCACAGAAAGCACATTGCAGACGCACATTTAAGCCAGCGCAGTTATTAGATTTTGCATCAATACATACAGCTTCAATTGGTACATGCCTGCCACATCGGAATGAGTGTTGGGACCTTGGGAGGGGCTTGCGTTCTGCCCTTTCTTCGGGTAATTGGCGCCTTTGCTTCATGAATCAATCACAATGGGATTGTGGCATGGTACACAGAATGGTTCTAAGGTCGTTGTAAGAAGAAATTTTGAAGTGCCGTTTATAGTAAGGTCCAAATGTTCTTCTATGAACGGCACAGAATAGAGTATTTTGTTGTAGTTTCAACTGTGATATAAAAAGAGATTTAATATTTTTTCCAAGAAGAGAAATGGGCAGAACTAGAACTGTTCAGAATGAGAGCTAGTGTTTCCCAGGGCGTTAGCGTATGACTCATGACAACGAAATAATTTTGTGTGCATGATGTGTTTATGATCTCATTTTTTCGCTTCACAGACCAGCGCAAGTCCACATCCAGCCACACCTCATCAGCATGGAGTGAGTTATGCAGACATGGCAATGCAGATGGGTAACCTCTCTCTTTCGCATCGTCACCCAGAAAGTGCCGAAGAAGACAGCGCTTCCACCGACAGCTACTCAACGACCCCAACACCACCCCCTGGCTCTCAGATCGAAATGCAGCATCAAATGATGATGCCTGGCAGTCCTTATGTCGTCATTCCACATCGCCAGATGATGTCAGGCCAGGTTTATCAAAGTCCGATGCCGATGCAATATATTCCTAGTCAAGGCTACCCCCCATACTCCCCATACACGCAGTATGTTACTGTACCAGACGCAGGTTCGCGGTATCCACAGTCGCAAACGCCACCCGTCCAACAGCGATCACCTTCACCTGTAATGGTAGGCACTCCATACGTAACGAATCCACCCCATATGCAATCTCACATGGGACGCCCAGGACCAGGGCAGACACCACCTTTTACAAGGACACCGCCTCCTGCCTCTGGCCAGTATATTCGCAATACAATGCCAGGATCCGTGCCTACTGGTGCAATGATGTTTCCAGTGCCACAGTCCCCATCAACCCCAACAGGTGCTGCGGCCCCAGCTGCGTCTGTGACCCCTCCTGTAACGTCTGCTGCATACCCACACTGGAAAGGTCTGCCACCCAAACGTGGTGGTAAAAGCACGAATGGAATGAGTCATGATATGTTACATTATCAAGCTCTTGCTCAAGAGGGGCATCGGGTGCAACAGAACATTGCGTCATTGTCAGGACATTCTAGACAACCTGTCGTCAAAATGATTCCAGTGTCGCCTCATTTTCCAATCATGTCCGGACAAAGGTAGGATTTTTCGCAGCAATGCTTTTATTACAGCTTTACTATGTACCGTACAGACGCGGATGTATGGGTATGCCCTTACAGCCGAAAATATAAAAACACGACTTTTTTCCAAATCGACCCGCACATAAGGGTATGCCGTTATGAAATTGATCCGTGTTTTGCTTCTTGGAAAAAGGAAAGCAACAGTCATTTAGCTACTTGTCAGTGTCATTTAGCTACTTGTCAGTGAGGTCGAGTGAGGTCAAACCCGGATCGGTGACCTCTCGGAGGCCTGACCAAGCGGCTCACTTCGCCGTCCTTTTGAAGGGACATTAAACTAAGGGTAGGGTCCCATACCTGGATGCGGCATGCACAATGTGCTAAATCAGCTTAAAAAGCTAGAGATCCTTCCAGCGAACTTAAAAAAATAAAGTACTGAATGAAAAGAAAATGAATGAAACTGATATTATTATTTTTGCTCTTGCTCTGCAAAGAAAATTTCCATGTTTTTTCAATTTGTTCAGGTCATCGGCTTGGGCTTATTTAAATTGTTGTAACTCTTTATCGACTGTTTATTTTCACACTTCAAATATTTTTTTATACACCTTGACAGTTTGGTCTTTACTTTAGGTCGAGAACTCCTTATCGTATAGTTTCCCGAAGAAAGTTGCCAGATTTTCCCTAAAAACTGCAGACACCTCAAGAAGACAAAAGAACTTGAATTGTGTAGCGAGATAAGCTTCGCAAAATTGTCATCTCGGACATGCAGGGTGGACGAAAAATTTTAGCCCCATATTAATTTTAACGCTGTCTTTGTGAACCAAGTTTACATTAATTGATTTAACAATATCTATTACCGGGTGTCCCAAAATATTGTGCCCCCTTTGTGTGGCTCCTGTGGAGGAGCTATAATTTCAATTGTCCTGTTTATACTGTTGAATAGCATAGGCTTTAAATTGGAATTTGAGACCTTTTATGATTCAATCTGATAAGTGGTTGCTGATTCATGGTACGATCAGTTCAAAATAAGTGATTGTTTCAAAAACAGCACTTCCCTGTATTCTTTAAGTGAATGAACGGAGCCAAGTAGAGGCAATCTATAAATAGGACAAAGAAAGCTCCTACGCACGTTATTTTTCCTCTTGTTAAACAATATCCACGAACGTCTCGAAATCATCAAATACAATAGGCTAATAATAGAATACCCAGACTCCTTCCGCGTGGGGCTTTTATCTCCGAGGCTTCTGGCGTTATATTCAAGTTTTTCTTCATTTTTCAAAGGGTTAGTGTTGTCTTAAAGGGGCTGGATAAGAAACTGTCGGGGAAATTTTGATTTGGCTGTTTTCTGATGAGCTAATTTACCGTGACTATTCAATGAAAATTCAAAATAAATGTATCATCTTGGAGATTCGCCTTTGCACTTTCTTCTCATACAAATTAGATCTCCATATGTTTTGGGATTGCTGTGATATAAATGGATTTACAACAAGTATTTTTGTCGATCTTTCACCCAAAGATCAGCCCGTATCTAGATAAGAATATTTCCTTTTGAATTTAGCTAATTACAAAGGAATTTCTCCTTTCAAAATGCGATATTTGATGCACAAACCGTGGATTTGTTTACGTATTTCTTATCCAGCCCCTTTAACCGGGTATCCCAAAAAAGTATTTGTATCCCAAAAAAATATCCAACCAGATTTGGTTGGCTCCAGCTATGTGGATTTATCTTTAATTAATGGCAAATCATTCTCAGCATGTTCCTCGATAGTTAATTTGAACATAGGTACCTTGTTTGTTGGCAGTGGTGCTTTAATAGAGACATTTAATCTTGAAAGCTCAGATTTGCATCCACCTGAAAACCAGAGCTTTGGCCTTTTGGCCTTAACAAATTTTTGAGGCACAGCGAATAAATCAATGATAGCCTTGATAAAATGTTAACACTATTACATCTTATTATATTCTGTTTTCCAGAAGTCACTCCACAGTCACCGTTGGGCATAGCTTCTTGACTTGTCTTTAGTCTTGGTTTTTAATTTCGATGTGCTTGAATAATTTGCCTAGGCCAAAAGGACAAAGCTCTGGTTTGCTAATGGGTACAAGTTTGAGCTTTCAAGATTAATATTTCTTCTCTCAAAGTACCATTAAGGCGGGTTTCCACTTGTGCGAATTTGGTCGCATGGTCGCGCGACCAGTTGTCTGGGCATGCGTTGTTTGTTTCTGTGACGAAGATTCCCCTGCCTTCCGCGATCGCGCGACTGATTTTGGAAGTTGGATTGACCTCAACTTTTTTGCGACTAGTGCGACCAGAGCCAATCAAATACGCACGAGCAGATCAAGCCATGCCAGCACGAGCAAATACGCATGCTCAGACCATTGGTCGCGCGACCAGATTCACACAAGTGGAAATCATTCGCGCGACTGCTCTCGAGCGATCGCACGGGTCGCACGACCAAATTCGCACAAGTGGAAACCCGCCTTTAAGGCGGGTATCCACTTGTGCGAATTTGGTCGCATGGTCGCGCGACCAGTTGTCTGGGCATGCGTAGTTTGTTTCTGTGACGAAGATTCCCCTGCCTTCCGCGATCGCGCGACTGATTTTGGAAGTTGGATTGACTTCAACTTTTTCGCGACCAGCGCGACCAGAGCCAATCAAATACGCACGAGCAGATCAAGCCGAGCCAACAAGAGCAAATACGCATGTGACAGACCATTGGTCGTGCGACCAGATTCACACAAGTGGAAATCATTCGTGCGACTGCTCTCGAGCGATCGCACGGATCGCGCGACCAAATTCGCACAAGTGGAAACCCGGACAAACAAGGTATCTACTTTCAAGTTAACGACTGAGGAACATTTTAAGAGTAATTAGCCAAATTCACATCGCTAAACCCAACTAAATCCGCAAACTTCTTTTTGGGACACCCGGTACCCGGTAGTGGTACAGTAAATCCCCGCATATAAGAACCTACTTTTTTGAAATCCAGGCTGAAAGAGGTTCTTATTTTAAAGGTACCAAGAGCAATTTCAAGGTATAAAGGTTCTTATTTGAAGACTGTCTTGCGTAGGCCGCTTTAGTATCTTCACCAAATATTTCCTGTCCTGTTATTTGTTTTGGTAAAGTAACTATGTACCAAATACCCAATTCTAAGCTTACGAACAGCAGGGGAGGAGATTCAAACTTTAACAGCCAACTGGGACAAAAATTAACTTAATAATGACAATCCAAAATCAACTTTGCTGCCACTGCAATTTTTTTTAATAAATCAGTTGTGGGGATGTCCGTCCAAAAAGAACATATTTTTCATCAAACTGAAACAGGTTCTTAATTATGGGGTGCATAATTTAGGAAAAACAGCCTCTAGGTTCTTATTTTTGTAGGTTCTTATATGCCGGGATTTACTGTAGTTAACGAATACTATGAACATATTTACAAATATACAGGGTGTCGCTTGCCATCTTCAGGCAAACGGGGCACAATGTTTTGGGACACCCTGCAGAAACATAGAATACAACACTAAACATTTTCTTTCAAAATGTACTTGATTATGACGTTGCTGGAGAATAAAGAAACTGCTGGTTTTGAAGCTTTTGAAGCAGCCAACTATGTTACCTTTCTGGTGCTATTTTTCAGCAGCCACTGGTCAGATTGATTCAAACAAGGTCTCTGACTCTTTGAGTTCACGCCTTGCTCATCCACAGCTGCCACACAAAAGGGGCACAATTTTTTGGGACATCTTGTGGATAAAATCATACCCTCTGCAAATATACTTAGACTATGTATTTAACTTTTCAATTAGAATTGATTTTACAGTGCACTCCAACTGAAAGTTATTTTCCGTGTTAATGTTTGTTGATAAGCTAGAATTTAAATGCAACCTTGTGGTTTGATATTTTAATTGCTTAAAGGTTCTGTTTCAACCAGCATGCTTGCGCGTATCATCTTCAGACCACAGACCCTTCAGAAGCTGCAGAATCAAGCAGCTAGAATTGTTACAAGAAGCAATGTTGATTCATCTGCTAAGCCATTGATACACAATCTGAAATGGCAAACTATAAGTGATATTATTAGAAATGAAACTGCCACAACCATGTTCAAATCGCAAAAGGATTTTGCTCCGGAATATCTTTCCAAAAATATTCGTCAAGAATTCTGCTCGAAATATCAGGCAACTGCAAATTACTGAAACTGATCTTTTATTACCTTTGAGCAAAACAAGCAATGGGCAACAAGGTATATCTTTTCGTGGATCTAAACTATGGAATCAGCTTGACTATGACGTAAAACAGGCACCCTCCTTGCCACTTTCAAACTAAGATTAAAAGAATTTTCGTTAACAATTCTAATAATGATAATAATTTTTCTAATTTTCTATTCAGTTTTCATATTGATTCTTGTTTTATTAATTGTTTGCCACGACCCCCTGAAAAGCAGTTTTTTCCGACTGACGGGGCTACCGTGACTAAAAAAGTAAAAATAGAAATTTCTTGGTTGGCCTTTGTTGATACCATATTCATGCCCCATGAAAAAGCAACAAAGGCCAACCAAGAAATGGCACATGCAAGGCCTCCTGGTTGAAACTGACCCCTTACGTTTGTCATCCATCTCTCTACCTCAGCAATTGCTTCCATAGTTTTTTGTCTATGGATGATTTACGGGTCTTTGTACAGTCTTTTGCATATTCATAGAATCGTCAGTGCTCAAAAAAATTCTGCCTAAAATCTCAAAAGTGCCTAAAAACCAAACTGAAAAGTGTTTATGAAATATTATACCCTAAAAAATTGACTTTATGAATTTACAAATAGTGGCTTGAAGCCTACTTGTCAAGATCCCTCAGACCTTTTGTCTTTTATGCTGTCTTTATATCGTGATTTAATGGCATGACTTTTCAAATCATTGTCTATCTTGTGTTTTCTTGTTGTCTTTCTCCAAAATCTTGCAGCACATTTTGCCAACTACCAACCGCCGTTAAATTTAGGCCCAGATTTTTGAAAGATTCTCCAGGTGGGAAAAACAAAGGAACGAGAAGATAGAAAAAAGGGTGACACACTAAGCTTTGAACATTGAAGCCTTGCGTCAGAGACCTCATGAAAATGTCTGTTGTTTTCTTACCTTTAGTTTCCCAAGGTCAGGGCGGAGGTAACAATATTGACGAAAACACCCGACTAAAAACAAGAAAGTTCCAAAGTTTGTCTAAATGGCTGGCAAAGCTGAACTTTGAAGTCCATTCAATGGGAAGAGTTGTCCTTGAATTACCTCCGGTAATGTTTGGGAAACATAAGTTGGGCTGGTAGCCGGCCGTCGCTTCAGCTTTGATAAACAAAGCAAGTACAACCTTCGGGACATTGCTCCGAAGCCCCTAGCATTTATCGGCCTCCTCTTTTCATTGGCCTTGTCGGAAACATGGGCCACCTCAGTCCTGGGTTCCCAAAGAGACTATTTTATTTTTATTTTGATGATTCTAATGCTTTTGAGAATATTTGACAATATGTTGTGATTGTTTTCATGATTATTTTAAGATTATTTTGAGTACTCCTAAAACTTTTTTGCGCCCAAAATTGTTTTGGCATAGAAAAGCCATTGCCTTGCAAAATACTGCAAACTTGGTATCATTCGAAAGAGCATGAGTGAAACTTGAATCTTGCAATGGTTATGCTGTGCTATTTTGGCTCAAACCGAAATTTGTGAGCTTGAGCAGGAGGAAGGGACGGGGGAGCGAGGAAGTATTACTGCCAATTCAGAAAGACTGGGAACTAATATGACTATGCAACTGTTTTGACGTTAAATCTATTTTACACATAAATCCACTTTATTCCTTAGGGAACTTTAGCAGTTTTTTGGCACGAATTTTTGTTGCACGAATTTCTGGCATCTCATAAACCATTCAAAAGCGCAAGTATTAACAAACAGTTGCGTTGCACTGTGGTCAGCTTTTGCTTCCATACATTCTGGATAAAATATGACTGCAAAAAACTCGATCAGGGGCTATTACAGAGGTTGCAGTTGCAGACCTCTTTCGCTACTCTGCTTATATATTCACTTTGAGAAGAAAACAGTTCACAATATGCCAAATTTCCTTTGCTAGATTGAGATATGAAAAACCACATATATTTCCCAAGGGAGTAATTCCCAAGGGATTTCAGTCATCAAAATGTTATAACCCGCACGGGATTCAAGTCCCACTCGCCAAGCTCTTTTGGATGATACCTTGTTTGCAGTGTTTTGCAATAAAGTGACAGTTCTATAGTCAACAACAATTTTGGGCAACGAATCTTTTGAGAATAAACAGTATCTTGTGAATATTTGCCATTATTTTGTGATTAATTTATGATTATTTTGTGATTGTTCTGTTGTTATTTTTATGTTATTTTGGGTCTATCTTGTGATTATTTCATGGTTATTTTGAAAGCATGCGAGATTATGATAATCGAATTGCCCCTCAATCAAGTAAACCCTTCCAGAATTCGCAAGGGACACAATGATGTGGAACTACACTTAATCTTGTATATAAGAAACTTGGCTTGAACTTTGTAGTACAATGGTTGTGCAGTTTGTAAATTTCGTTCCCAATCCTTATTGTAAAAGGTTCTTGCAAGGTTTCTTTAATGTTCGTAAAATTTGATTTATTAATTCATAAAGAATACAGACATTTTAGAGCATCTTGGGTTCGTTCCCAGGAGCCACAAATTGAAATTAACAAATTTAGTAGATAAATTGAATTAACAGGGAATAAAAGTAACAAATTGAATCGAATGGATTGAGCATTTTTTGACTCTATCCCCGAGCCCTGTATTCATCGCGAAATCAGTCTGGACTAGTTTCCATATATGGTCATCACATCACTACGAGGTCACTGCCTTGTGGTGTACTTGTTCAAAGCTTAGTGTCTTACCCTGTTCTCTCTTCCTGCTTTTTTATCTTTTCCCGCTGAAGGTGTTCTGTGGAAATTCTGCCAAAGTTTTAAAGGCGGTTGAGAGTTTGCAAGCTGTTCTGCAAAATTTTGGAGAACAGAATAGACGTAGGAACCGGGGTACTGGGGGCAAAGGCCTTAATGAAAAAGGGCCCTTGAAGGGTCGTGCCCCCAAGGGAGATGCTTCCTGCGGCCCTGGAGAAAACAACAAGAAAGCACAGTAAAGACAAAAACTTTAAGCAAATATACCAAGTATACCGCAAAAGCTCTATGAAGCCTCCGGGGGCTTATTTAATTGGACACTTTTTAGTCCTTTTTTGCACCATATTTTGTGCGGTTTAAAGGGTTTAAACTTGAAATTTTATGAGTTAAGTACATGAATTCGACAAAGTTCTATGTTAAAAGATATCAAAATTAACATGCAAACTTATTTAGCTCAATAAATGGAGGACCTTTGGTAACCTCTGCAATTTGATGTAAGTGGAGGGGGGGGGGTTAACAGAGAAGGGGGCTTAATAGAGCTTTTACGGTAAGCATATTTATGGCATTAGCTAGCCAAGAATCTTGTTCAGGCTGCTGCAAGGAACCTAGATTCTTCTATGCGAGCCCTATATGCCAAAAAGCGTGATCAATTGCAAGGGCTGCACCTCCAATATTTACATTGCTGATTTTTCCCTTGTTAGATTTCAAGCACAGAGTCCTTACAATCAATATATGACGTACCAACCCTCGGTTTACAGCAAGCGTGGAAAACCCAGGATGCAAAATAGAGCACCAAGACAGGCAATAATAACAACTGCTACAGACGATGACAAAAAGAGTAAGTTTATCTTATCTTTCATATTTTCTGTCAAAGCTTTCGGCAAATCTCACTTTAAAGAGCGATTACTACAACACAGGGTCCTTTGCAGGCACGCTGAAATTTCAAACCATCTGAAAATCAAATTTGGCCAAAATGGAAACTATGGATCCAAGCATAGGAATCAAATGTTCCCACCGATTTGTGTTCTTGGCCCATGGCCGAGAACCTCCAAAGCCTTATTTTCATGGACCAATCAGACGGCGAATAAGTGAAGAAGGCAAAAGAAACCCATGAAGATGTTTCTAAATTTTACCTACCTTCGTAAAACGCAACCAGGACAAAAAACTGCTTGAATTTTCCGAATTTTTTGAGGAAATCTACTTCACACACGAACTGATGAGGCACTGAACCTTGAACAATAGAAATTCTGGCTGAGAGACAATAGTGATAACAATACAGTAAAAACCCGCACATAAGAACGTTCATCTGTTAAGAACCTACAGCCTGAAATAATATATTTTGTACCCAATAAACAAGAAACATTTCAGGCTGATATCTTAAGTAGGTTCTTAATAGAGACTTTCATTCATTCATTGGGAAATAAATGCAACATTTTTGCCAATCGACCTCATTCATGAACTCCAAACTATCACTTACAGAACTGTGATAATAGGCAGGGCCTGCATGAGTAAACTGGGTAAGATTGGGTCGAAATGGATAGGGCCAAGAGTGCAAATAAGGTTGGCTAAGATTTAGATTCACATATTTCCCTATATTAAGAACCTACACCCTGATTACTGGATGTGCCTCATTGCATAAGAACCTAAACAGGCTGAGTTCAAAATCTTAGGTTCTTATGTGCGGGTTTTTACTGTAGTGATTGTTGTAAGAACGACCCACAAAAGTCAAGAATCTGTGTTTTCAATTGTTCTCGCTATTGTCCTTCCGCTACAGTTTCTTTCGGTCAAGATTCAATGCCCCTTCGGTTTCTACTGGGTGCCCCAAAAAATGGTAACAGATTTGATCGGGGCTAGCGATGAGAATTAAGTCGAATCGATCCCCAATAAGTTTGAAGTACTCTTCGATAGTTAACTGGAAGATTTATACCTTGTTTGTCGATATTGGTGCGTTAAGACTTGGAGTATTTATCCTGAAAGTCCAAATTTGCGTTCTTGTCCATACCAGAGCTTTTTGGTTTTGGCCTAAACTGTAAACGCGCTGGTCAGGGCAAGGGCCCTAGGACAAAATTAATGTAGATACAATATCATGAAATACCAAAATTGGATTATTCTCTTGGCTTTGCTTTTCAAACGACATAAACCCCTTGTTTTCTCAATTTGAAACTCAACCGTTGGCCAGCACCCTGGCTGGCAGCCATTTGCAATTTAGATTTCGACAAATAAACGAAAGTGAGGTTGGGGCCTAGGTCCACCGCTGATCTGAGGTCCACGTAAAGAAGAGATGGGTTAGTCATGCGCTGTTTCCTATCCAATCAGGAAGCTATAAGCGTGTCATGTGATGATACAAGGCTCGTTACCTTGATACATTTTGAAAAGTATGCACAACGATACAACCACCAATCAAAATGGTGAGGTGTTCGGACACGCTTCTATATTTGGTAGTGACTTGGTTACAAGCCTTGGTATACGAAGAAATACAGGATGACTAACCTATCTCTTCTTTACGTGGACCTCAGATCAGTGGTGGACCAAATTATTAAGAAACAATCAATAGTCTAATTTTTTTAAGAATTCACAAGTAGTGATGATTTTTTGTCTCTTACTTCGTAGCTGTTAATCATATACTAGAAGTATACGACATGCCCGATGGGTTATCAGTAGCTGAAAATGAGTCGCTGTTGAAAGACCTGGAAGATGCTGGAGGAAACATCCTGCGAATCAATAACAGTTCAGTGGGATCTTCTTCTTCTTCTGCACAAAATTCTGCCGGACCAACGGTATTAGCTATATTTAAATCTGCAACGGACGCGCAAAACGCTCTGGAAACGATAGCCAATCCTAAGTACAAGTTGCGGGTCTCGCAAAAATCCCCAACACACTTTGCTGCAGATACTAACGCCACTTCGCGAAGTAGTAGTGCTTCAAGTTCGTAGCGTCTTAGAAAAATTGAATTTTAAACGCTTTATTTTATAGTTAGATTAAACGTAAAGAGACTTTGAAAATCGACTTCGTTAAGAAAAGCAGAATTTTATTGGAGATTTCGATTCGAAGCAACTAGCAGTCTTATTTATGTCCAACATCCCAAACTGTGTTTTTCGTTTGTATAATTTGCCCTTTTTTATCATTTGAAACAGATCAGTCGAGATGAAAGTTAATTGCATTTGGACCCGTTTATTTCATATCGTTTCATTTTTCTGCTCTGGTTTTTGAAAGAACGCTAGTTTTGTACCTTCAAGGTTGTCGATGATGCATTTCTATTATTTGATGGACATTTTTGAATGTGATAGACCCCATATTAATTGTCGCCAGTAAATAGTTGGATAGACCCCATATTAATTGACTATGTTTTCAGTAAAGTGAAGCTTGTATGCACAGTCTATTGCAGCGTGATATTTTCCAAGTATTCGTTCCATGTGAAACTGATACTAAACATAGGACTGCATCGCATCGGTCCCTAGTTTGATGGGCCTTTTCAGCTTCCTGTAGGCTTTTATATCCAGCAGACCACAATGTTTCATTTGCTCAATCCACTTTTTCAAGGTAAGTGCACCAACGCGGAAATCTTGAGTCCAGAATCGTTTTTTGAGTACAAAATTTAGCTTTTCATGATTTAGAAATGAATACTGATGTGAATTTGCTTCTATACAAAACTTTGTACGCAGAATATGATCCTTGACTAAAAAAATGTAACATGTCAAACAGTAAGAAAACAATTCGCTGTGGTGCTCTCATCTTGACATGGTGGATTTATTATGGAAGCAGATCAAACACTTGAGATCTGAACAGCAGAGCAAAACTAATGAAAAAGCCAAGAAAACCACTGGCAAAGTGGACTCCCAATGAACCCCGATCTCTCCTAATTTAGCTGGATATATCTGAAGCTGCTTGAGTCTGTGGTTTAACGGCTCGCGTTCAGATTAGCTTCCACAGTGATCCGTGTTATGCTCTTAAAAGGTGAGATTTGAGCGAAGGAGGAAAGGTTATGTTCTAAATTTCACTTTTCCTTAATGTAAAGTAACTGTTGCACTCAGTTCCTAAGAGTCACTTGTGGTCTGCATCAAATGCCGTTGTGATAGATACTTTCCCTCCAGGGGTGGCGCCAGGGGAGGGCTAAGGGGGCTACAGCCCCCTCGTCGGAAGCATCTAGCCCCCCGTCGGAGGACATTTTGGGTTCTTGTCGGAGGAAGTTTGGCAAAATGACGTATGAAAGCTGCATTTTCTAGCCATTTTAGCCCCCCTGTCGGAAGCTCGAGCCCCTCTGTTGGAAGATTCCTGGAGCCACCCCTGTTTCCTTCGTCAATGGCCATCTTTTAAAAGATGGCAAAAAATGGAACCTTCCTCCCTAAACATGTATCAAGTGGTCCAAACAGTAATAAACTCAAGATTCGAGTAGATTAAACTGATCAACTTCAGCTCATCATCAAAGCTCAAAACGACAACCAAGGCAGGGCAAAGTCCAGCCTAACCTAACTACCCATTACGAGGCTAATTAAAGATGGTATCATAACATCCCCATATCATTAAAGTAGATAAAAAGAATATGGATTGACTCAAACGCCCTCTAATGTTCTGTAGGGCACAAAACACCCTCTAATGTTCTGTAGGGTATAACAGAAATAAAAATAAAATAAAGGCCCTCTAATGTTCTGTAGGGACACAACACCCTCTAATGTTCTGTAGGGTAAAACGCAAAACCCCCTCTAATGTTCTGTAGGGTATAACGTGAATAAAATAAAATAAAGGCCCTCTAATGTTCTGTAGGGCTACCATATCGTTGAGGTGGTTTAACAGTTCTTTGTGATCGTCTGAGCACTACACTTTCCTCAGGTGGCTCCTTCTGCTCAATTTCTTCTTTTCTTTCTTTGGGTATGATCTCTATTTCTTTTTCCTGTACCCTTTCATTTGATACATTCTCGACTCTAGGAGGTATTTCAGATGTTCTCTTTAGATCAACTCGGTTTCTCCTGTATGTATTAGTGTCTGTTTCAACATCATAAGATCTCTCGTCAAGTCTCCTCAGCACAACACCTTTCTGCCATGATTTGTCCCCTATCTTGTAGGGTCTCATTCTTACTACATCTCCCTCAACTAAAGATGGCAAGTCCTTGCTCTTCTTATTGTAATACATACCCTGCCTTTCTTGATTACGTTTCAATTGTAGTTTAACAAGTTCTTTGTCATTTTGCTTCAAAAGAGAACCCGACGTTGGAATAAGTGTTTTTGTCCTTCTCCCCAACATTCTTTGAGCAGGGCTTCTATCTATTCCTTGGGAAGGTGTATTTCTGTGGTAGAGAATTGCTAAATAAGGATCCTGCTTAGATTCCTGTGCCTTCCTAAGTAATCTTTTTGCTGTCTTTACAGCAGACTCTACTTTTCCATTGGCATTGCTGTGATGGGGAGAACAAGGAATATGATCAAATCCCCATGTTTTTGCAAACTCTGTAAATTCATGAGACACAAACTCATTATCACTGATAATTTGATCAGGGCATCCATATCTTGCAAAATGTGCCTTTAATTTCTTGATGATTCCTGGTGGCTTTTTACTTGTTAGCTTATCCACCTCCCAAAAGTTGCTGTAGTAATCCACAGTGATGAGGTATTCTATCGTGTTTAGGCTAAAGAGATCAATTCCGATCTTCTCCCATGATCTGTCTGGTAAATCATGACTCATAAGACTTTCTCTTGTATTCTTCTTGGCTTGGTATGTTTGGCAAACTTCACACATTGATATGAATTGTCGTATCTCAGAGGACATACCCGGCCAAAATATGAGATCTCGAGCAAGACGTAGGCAACCTTCTATTCCTAAGTGAGACTGGTGGATGGATCTTTTCATTTCTGATCTGAGGGAAATTGGTATTACTAATCTTTCACCCCTGAAGATAACACCATTTTGAACAGTCAGTTCATCTCTGTAACTACTGTAGGGAACCACTTTTGGGACAATTTGCGTGTTATCATCTGGCCATCCTCTAAGAATGACTGACTTTAAACAAGAAAGTACCTCATCTTGCTCAGTAGCCTTCCTAATTTGCTCGAGGCGCTCTTCTGTGACTGGCAAATACTGGGCCATGTTCACAGTTTCAAACTCTGAATTTGGTTTTTCATTGGGCTTCAGTGGTAGACAAGCTCTGCTCAGGGTATCAGATATTGCTTGCTGCTTTCCTTGGCGATATATAATCTCTGCATCATACCCAAGGGTTCTCATCAACATGCTCTGAAGACGCTTTGGTGCTTTAAATAAAGGTTTCTTAAAAATACTCTGTAGAGGCTTGTGATCACTATATACAGTAACATGCCTGCCATATGTGAAATGGTGCCATTTCTCAAGGGAGAACACCACAGCTAACATTTCCTTTTCAATAGGGGCATACCTAGTTTCGGCATCTGTGAGAGTGCGACTAGTGTATGCAATAGGTTGACCATTCTGCAAAAGAGCTGCTCCTAGGCCACTATTGCTGGCATCACATTCAATGGATAACTCTACCTTTGGATCGTAATAGGCTAATACAGGTGCCTTTGTTAACAACTGCTTGACTTGCTCGAATGCTTTGTCATGAGTAGCATTCCAGTCCCAAGCCGCACCCTCTTTTAACAATGCTCGAATTGGAGCCATCGTTTCTGAAAGCTTTGGTAAAAATCGAGCTAAGTAATTTACCGTGGCTTGTAAACGAGCTACACCTTTCTTATCTTCTGGTTTCTGCATTTTCAGCAAAGCGTCCACCTTAGATGTATCTGCCTTGAGACCTTGATCTGTGATTGTATGGCCTAAAAATTGAATTTCTTTCAACCCAAATCTAGACTTATCCTTGTTAAGCTTTATTCCAACTTTCATACAACGTTCTAGTAACGCCTTTAGCTTTGCTTCATGGTCGATGGTAGCTTCTTCAATAGTATCACCAACACCATAAACAAGGATATCATCTGCAACTGCAGAAACACCATTTAGGCCCTCTAATGCTTGACATAATCTCTTCTGGAAAATCTCACTGCTAACTGATAGGCCAAATGGCAATCTTGTAGCTCTATAACGCCCAAAAGGGGTCTGGAAAGTTGTCAGTATACTAGACTCATTGTCCAATTGACAATGCCAATACCCACTTGTAAGATCAACTTTAGAGAACACTTTAGCATTTGCTAGCTCTGGAAGAACATCATCGATAACAGGTAGTGTGTATCTCTCACGCTTTAGGGCTTGATTTAACGGCCTTGGGTCAATGCAAAGACGAATCTTACCATTTTTCTTCTCTTGTATTGCTATTTGACTAACCCAATCCGTTGGTTCGTCAACAGGGATTAAAACTCCAAGCTTCACTAACCTGTCTAACTCAGATTGAACCTTGCCTTGCAATGCAATTGGAATCCGACGTGCTGGAGATACAACTGGTTTCACTGTTGGATCTACTGTGAGATGTACTGTGCCTGGGAGTGTCCCTAGATCACCCTCAAACACATCCTTATACTGACTGACAATATTTGAAACTGTTGTCAACTTGTGTACAGACTTCATATTGTGATAATTCACAACCATGAGATTCATCTGCTCTGACGCTCTCTTTCCTAACAATGGCATGAGATCTTCTTCAACAACTATGAATTCAACAGAGTATTTCTTCTGATTCACAGGATTCCTCAGCTTTACTCTACATTTTCCAAGTGCTGTAATGACAGAATGATTCCACATTTTCAGCTTGACTGTTGTTGGTAAAATTTCACCATCCACGTACTTCACAGGTATAACATTTGTACTAGCTCCTGAATCGATTTGAAATTTCACAGGCTTTCCATCAATTAGCATTTCTGCATTGACCTCAGTGCTATCTGATACAGCAGCAATTATTTCAAACTTTTCTTGCTCTACTGATACTCCTAAAACATATTCAGTGTCTGATTCTGACGTGTCATTATACTCTGTTTGTAATCCACGGATATTTTTATTCTTGCCTTTACATCTTCGTGATGCCTTAAAATGATTCCTTTGTCCACAAACTTTGCACAATTTACCCCATGCTGGGCATAACTCTTTTCTCCTTACATGAGATCCGCAACAAAATATGCATTCTTTTAACATGTACTCTGATGTGTAATCACCCTTCTCTTTAACTCCAGGCAATTTTGTGCTTGCCTTGATCTTGCTGATACTCTCAGGTTGTTCAATTTTCTGCAACTGATTTGAAGTACTTTCTGCACTCCTACAAATATCAATACAATCTTTCAGTGATAAATTTCTCTTCTGCAATAACAATTTCCTGACATTATTTTCTGATATACCAAGAATCATTCTGTCCCGTATCAAGGACTCCCCTAAACAGTCACAAAACCCACAAGTACTTGCCAGGGTTCGCAGAACTGAGACATAATCTTCGATGGACTCTCTAATTTGCTGTGCACGTTTGTTAAAAACATATCTCTCGTACGTTACGTTAATTTCTCCAATTATGTAGCCATCAAATTTTCTCATTACAAGTTCCACATCTTCCGGATCCTCTGTACTCAAAAACTGCAACGTGTTGTAAATGCGTAGGCCTACAGGACCGACGCTGTTCAAAAATGACGAAATCTGAAATTCCTTGTTTTGCTCACGTATTCTGCACAAAATACTGTAATGTTTGTACATTTGCTTGAAAAACTTCCACTCCTCAACGGGATTTTCCTTCAACTTTAGCTGCGGTGGTGGGCTGCAGTGCACAGAAACACTCGCCCCCACGACGTTCGACATGGGCCTAATGTCTTCTGCTGCACCTCCATCTTCTCCCACTGCTGGGTTAAGCATTACTGATACACTGCTTCATTTACATCCATAAGACATCAGAAAAGCCTTTTGGCCCCTGTCACCATGTATCAAGTGGTCCAAACAGTAATAAACTCAAGATTCGAGTAGATTAAACTGATCAACTTCAGCTCATCATCAAAGCTCAAAACGACAACCAAGGCAGGGCAAAGTCCAGCCTAACCTAACTACCCATTACGAGGCTAATTAAAGATGGTATCATAACATAGCACTACATAAGGACCTCAACTTGCCCTCATCTCATTGAATTCATGATGATGATGATTTATGAAAACAATTAACTCCATACGTTTTCGAAGTAACTCCATACTTTTTTGAATTGGTGTTGTTGTTGTCACTCCAGTGAGTAGATGTAGTGGTATCAGTCAGTCAAAAAGCAAAACTACCACATGTATTGAGTCTAAATGCACAGTATGAAGAAATGCATAGTGCAGTTAAGTCCTGGGAAACTCCTAGGCCACACTTGTTAATCAGTTCAAAAGTAAAGAAGTATGAACCAGATGACAGATTAGGTTGTGACCTGGAAGGCTCGTTGCATTGTTACTTCAGTTTTTATATAGAAACACAACGATAGGCTGCCATGGCCCAAAGTGCCTAAAGTTTACTATCTTGTGTAGCTGCTTGCCTTTTGAATAGACAAAATCGACATAGGTTTGTTTACACCCATTTCAAGTCATGTGATCAATCTCTTGATAAAGCATCTTTTGATTTCTCTATCATATTTCGTGTCATGCAAGGTTATGCTACGAGTGCAGAAAGTAGCATAATACTAAAACTTCCCAAGAGTATAGTCACATGACTTGAAATTGGTAAAACAAACCTTAGCCGATTGGGTCTATATCAAGCGAGATGTCATTGCCCCATGATTGCAAAGAGATGATCGTGTAGGAGTTGTATCATTTACATAACTTTTGATATCAGCCAGTAACGTTTTGTAAGCAAGATCTAGACTTGTGGCATTTTGTCCCTTGTTTCCCTGCGTTCTTTGATTTGCAGATATCACTTGCTCAGTAGGTGATATCACTTCCTTATTGAGCAAGTGATATCTGCAAATCAAAGAACGCAGGGAAATAAGGGACGAAATGTCATAAGTCTAAGCAAGATCATGGTCCCAATGGACCTAATCGGCCAAGGTTTGTTTACACCCATTCAAGTCAAATGATCAAGCTCTTGATAAAGCATCTTTGATTTCTTTGACTTATTTCGTGCCATGAAAATGGCAAAAGTAGAATGATGCTAACACTTCCCAAGAGCAGAGACGTAGGAACCAGGGGGCACTCGGGGCACGTGCCCCAAACATTTTGCAATAAACAAAGTGCCCTTTTATTTCCAGGAAGTGCCCCTTTAGCTTAACGAAAAAAATGCTCTTGAAGTGTCGTGCCCCTCAAGTTGGAGATGCTTCCTACGTCCCTGCCCAAGGGTAAGGTCACACTTGAAATAGGTGAAACAAACCTTAGCCGATTTTGTCTATCTGTCCATCAACATGAAGCGAAGCTTAATCAGGATTTCTATCTGCCGTAAAGTAGTTTTGATATCGTGTTTTTAGATGCTTTAGCTTAGATCATTGCATGTAACTTAAAACCCAACTCGAGACGACTAGAAGTACCATTTACAGCCTGCTCACTTTTAAGAGCCATTGTTATCCAAAGTCCTTTGTAAGCACGCTGCAGTTTCAACGTCAAATTTGGCCTTGGGAGAAAATAGGGATCCACATTGCATTAATTGAAATGATAAAGAGGTTTTGCTTTTTTACTTTTTTATCAGTTTAGTTGCGGTGGTGTAGAGCCATATCCTCTGCTAAGGCCAAATTTGATATTTATACCGTTTGAAATTGCAGCATGCCCGCAAAGGACCCTTAGTAACATAACGACATAGCAGTGAATCTTAGGAATGCTATCCTATACCATAAACAAGAGCCTAGCACCTTCTATTCACGTACTAAGCTGGTCATCAACAAGCGAGTAGACTCTTTGTGGCAACAAGGGTAAATTGTGCAACAATAGCCTCAGCTTCGATCGCAGATAAAGGGTCACCTGCCTTGGGAATCTTACCTATTTGTCAGAAGCTGAACACCATGCATAACATTGCTCGTGTATTTTGGATGTAACTTAAACAATGCTCAAATAAAATGAAAAATTCCCAAGGAACATGTTTAGATTCATCCTATTTTTTTCGAGATGCTCATGAGTTTTCTCTTAAAGCCCGCTTTTGCGTGTACAACGAAGCAGTTAGCCATCCTGGCTTCGAAGCATCTTTTGCAGCCTACGTGTTTGAATTTTCATCTTAGAGAATTCCCTTTGTATTCAGTTGGTAAAGCCTTGGCGATGAAATACGTTTTAATGAAAACCAGGCTGAAGCTATTTGAATTGGCATGTCTGTTAAGGATACTGAGGCTATTGTTTCAAAATCTGATCCGTGTTATTTGTGGAATGATTTGCACTGAATGGCTTAAGTCTTTTCTAAAATCTGGTTCACATCAGGTCATTGAAGTCGCTTAACTCATTGCAACAAACTACCATTACCACCCAAGAGACTGGATGTCAACGGCGAAGATATACTCCTCAGCGATCATGACGACCCCGACGACTAAGTGTGCCTTTCGCATTCAATCTTTTGGGTCATTTAAGTGGTTCGTTCTCAACCACTCTAACAACACCTGCGACTTCAACGACCAAATTTGAGCCAGGCTGAACTCCCCTCCCATTAAAAGCGAGAGGCTACGTTTATAACATCGGTAACTGCAAGAAGCATTGAAGACCTGAATTTCAATGCAACGTTCTCGTGCTTAAAACTTAACGGTAACTCTTCATTGTGACCGTTTGTAACGAGGTTGTACCACCAGATGCAAGGTATTATTTCTACCAGGTGTAACTGTGGTCGACGCATACACATTGGGAATTAGGCTTAATCAAAAAGCCATTGTCACCCAAGGTCCGTGCACGCTGCAATTTCGGAATGTCTGAAAATTAAATTGGTCCTAAGCGACAATTAAATTTGGCCTAAGCGGAAAAGAGTTGAACTGACAGATAAATTAACTAAAGTAAAAAAACATTGTCAGTTTAACTACTGTCGTGTGGATCCATTTTTTCTTTTCAGGCCATTTTCAGGCAGTCCAAAATTGCTGCGTCCCCGCAAATGATCCTGGGTTTCGATAGATCTTTAAGAGTGACGAAAGAGACCTTTTTTCCTCCAGTCACACCTCTCATATTCATTAGAAAATGACGTACTTTCTTCCCATGTCTCCATGAACTTCGAAACAAGATCGATAATGGTAATCATGTTTGTAGCTAAACATTTGTTAGGCAATGTTTGCGTTTATAATGTGTGGTTATGAAGCCCCAGCTAAATGTTCCATACGTATCACACAACGACATCCCCGCCAAGCAAAAGCCGTTTTGTGACAAAGATTTTAGGTCATCGGCAACGAAAGTTTTAGGACCAAGACCCTTTTTGCAAGGAAGGTTATTGATTTTTATCCTACAAAGGTTGTTCAGATCAGTAAGTTATTGTGTAAGAAGCCTAAAGGACATTCACAGTCAAAAAGCAAAATTTTGTAATATCGATTACTTTTCAAAAACATTCTTACAAACTGTGCTATCACCCTACGTCAAAAACGAAGATTTAAGATAGCATTTTTCTCACAGTTTTGACCTTGGAAATTCTTTGAAGAAAGAGAAGGAACTTGAAGTTTTCCAACTCTTTTCCTATTCTGCTACATTTATTTATTAATAAGTAAAATATTCTTAATATATAAATTGAATTTTAGAAGATATATATATCGGTGTAAAGTGCAAATGAGATGAGGTCGGTAAGTTTCTAAGTGTTAACGTGTAAGGCTTGCTTTGTACGCTTGTGTCGAGGTGACCTACTCCTTCTCCGGTCCCCCCAAAATATTTGATGTAATTGTTTCATAATAGTATACCTCATTGGAAATTGATCCCAAACGTAGGGTGAATCTTTTTCAATTTGCTGTCGCAGAAAAAGCTGTTATATTTAGGCTTTCTTTTGCACTCCACCGCAAAAAGTTAGATTGCTATCCATACGAGTATCGACAGTATACCGGGTGAGTCAAAAAAGTCAACATGTTTGCAAGCCTGTCGTTTGCTAGTTACTTATCAGATGTTATGAAACTGATTGTTATTCTGTAGCTTAGATAGTCAACTTGCAGTAGAATATAGTTTATTAGAATCGGTCAATTTTTCTCTAGTTAAATGCGATTTGATAAATGGTTTCAACTCGGAATCCTTCCAAGCAGGCCTGAACTCACAAATCAATTTGCTAATGTTGAAATGTTGAAGCTCCACAACGCTGACAATTGACCTTGATATGGCTATTTATTGCAGAGGCAATCTGATGTGCAGACATTGCTCCTGCCCATTTTTGCTCTCTAGAATTTTTTCAGCTGTTTTCAGCTAGTTTTCAGTATTTTTTGAGGCTGAATTGTTTGCAGATTTTAGGCCGGTTTTGGAGCATCCTTAGATAAAATCATTTATAAAATCGCTGACTGGCATAAGTGCTAGTTAGTTTCATAGAATCTGACAAATTGGTTTCAAACTACAGGCTTGCGAACTTTTCTGACTCACCCGGGGCATGTTGTAAAAACGGGCCCTCTAGGACCTCTCTAGGGTCCTTCAGTTCTAAAGATGAAAGAGACCCGTAACACCCGAGGGACATTATCAAACTGTCAAACAGGATGTTGCTTATAGTAAGCTTCCCCGCTTCGATCCCACCAACTTCTGCTCGTTCAAACCAACACTAGAATCATGCAGAGAGTTTGTACTATTTAGAAGTACCATTTTGAATATCACCTGTTGTACTTCTTTTGAAACTCTCTTCATGACCCCATGGCATCCTGGATTTTGTTTGAATGAGCGGACGTCCGTAGGATGGAAGAGGGGAAATTCCGATACATAACCTTTCGTTTGATAGTTCGATTACATTGGCCTATTGTCTGTCCGTAGTGAGAACCGTCTTGTGGTATCGAGGTTCCTCTTCATTTTTAATACTGACAGCTCCTCAGGGGTCCTATGTCCCTTAGGGTCCGGTTTTTATTGCATGCCCTCAACCGGTACATCTTTTGCATCTTGGGTAAATTGTCATATTTCGTTCGAAATTGCAACACCAAACGTACAGAAGTTTCTTGGGCTTACTCTGATAGCATTCGCTTGGTCGATTAGGTAACCTTGACCCAAGCTTACAAAATGTCTTAAAAAGATGCTTCATACATAACTAGGTTTGTGAAAGTAAATAATGATAAAGTAGAATGCGAGTAGAAAGTAGATTGAACAGTTAAAGCATGTTTCGAATGATTATAGTTCAATTTTATGCAAAGAGATCTGAACGGTAACTTGCTGGAAACCAGTATAAGTAAGATCCATTTGAAGGCAAACTAGAGAAGATGTGTAATGCTCTCAGCTATATTTAAGTAAATCTTCAATTCATTTTCAGCTGTTTCTTTCATTGCTTCATTTCTCTCATGTGTTCAAAAGAATCGGACAGCTTGAGCAGTTCAAGTTGAATGCAACTTCGTTGGTTCCAGAATCTAACGTTCTATTCCACATGCTATGCCGCCAAACGTGTTGACTTTCTTTTGACTCTCACCCGGTATACTTCTGCCGGCCAGACGAAGTTTGCTTCAGTCAGATCTAGTCCGTGCTTTGAATATCAGAGTCAAACTTGGTGCACTCAATAGGCTAATTCAAGGGCGCCTACCTTGTAGGAAGTGTGTTTATTTCCAGTACTGTTCCCGTGACCCAGTACACAGAGTAATTGGTGTCCTGTGACCCAGTCCTGTTAAATTCTAACGTCTGTTAGTCTTGACCAATCAAAAATCACGCTTTCTGGTTCTCTGTGGCCAACTCGTATAACAGGTGATCTCGTATTACATCAACACCGGAATTTGAAACTACAAAGCTCTTCATACATCATCTTGACCTTGAGAGGACTGACTCTGTGTACTGGGTCACGGTACAGTACTGGGATACTCTGGGTGACAAGACACCAATTACTCTACTGTACTGGGAATAAATACAGTTAAAAGTTCCTACAAGGTAGGCGCCCTTGGCTAATTCAGTTTATAGATTAGTTTGAAAATTCATTATGCGGAGAATACTTGAAGCATTGGAATGAATCGAAGTTTGGTTGATAGAAGAAAAGCTGAAATATTTTCATGACCTTTATTTTTCAGGGCATTGTCGAATGTTAAGGCCGTCAACGCTATGCATCATGGGATTATGGGGCTGTGTGAGCTTGTTTACCACACGCTAAGAAGCACTCGCCATTGATTCTACTTCGCCTCTTCTCCGCATCGAGACTCGCTGTGCATAGACCATAATTACTTTCCAATAGGAGTTGTATTCTCATAGGATGTCCTCAGTCTTGATCCATTCGACAACCCCAATGCAATCCCGAGATGCAACGCAAATAGTGCATTTGCATTGAATTGCGGGATGGTCTTTAGTCAGGGGCTAGACTTAAGACGATAAGTCCATAAGTACCTTGTATCTCTGCGGTAAACCTTGCTCAACAGGGACTCGTGATGAAACTGTGAAAAAGCTGACCCTATTTTGCGAAGCAGATTATCTTGTAGAGAGCCCAAGCAGTTTGTGAAACCTCCAAGGACTTCTTGTCTTTGTATTGTAATGCATTGAAAGCAGAAAATATCAAAATTTGCCTACAGTTTCTGCATAGAAATTTCGGGTAAATCGACAAGTTTCTCTGGGAAATTGAACGGAAACGGACTTTTCCATTTCCTTCTTGGAAAATTATTGGAAAAGTGTCCGTTTCCCCAAAATTTCCCCATGAAAAAAAGTAGTGAAATTTCATCATTTTTTGCAGCCCTTTGCTTATTTCAGGACGTTCGCTTGGTTTCCCTAGAAGTCTACAGCAAGACTTTGCTCTTCTCTGCAAGGGCGGACATAAAAGCGAAGCAATAAGTTTTCCCTGCTCCCGCAGGCGGACACTTGAAGACGTCTTCACCCTTCAACTTTTAAATAAACAGCGATTTGGAACTCGCGCAGCGCAGCTCAACTCCAAACTGTGTTTCTGTTTTCTACTGAAGCTCTGAGTCAGCCATCTTGCATTTTATGCGCGCTTGTTGCAATCAAGACTGCAAAATCCCTAAATTGTGAACATTAAAAGATGAACAGCCTCTGCTACCTTTGCGACCAGACCTCGCCTGATTGGCTAAAAGTTCCATCATAGTTGCCATCACCATGGTAATTCACAAATCTCGCAATCTGATTGGTACTCTAGAAAGCTCAGAGTTTGGGCCTAAATAGGGTCAGGTTTTGCAGAGTAATATTACGAGTCTGTCTCTGTTGACCGCACCGAAGCGCCATCTATAAGTCAAAGAGCAAAAGGAAACAAGGGACTCATCGTCATAAGTGTAGTCACGGGCTAGAACGAACCCAACAGTATATCACAGGGTGGCACCAGGGGACCCCGTTGGAGGAAATAATGGGTTATTGCAATTGCAGGAGGAAATTTGGCAAAATGAAAAATGACGTACGAAAGCTGCATTTTCTATCCATTTTATCCCCTTGTCGGAAGTTCCAGCCTCTTCGTCAGAAGACTTTTGGCGCCACCTCTGATTGGTCTATTTCGAGGACACAAGCAATTTTATTGGCCAATCAGACTTTGTTACCTGTTTTCTGGGTCATGTTTAATGAAAGAAAGAGAAATGGTGCGGAGAGGAACAGTCATACATTTCAGCATGCCTGCAAAGCACTCTGGGTGACAATATCTCTTAAATGAAAGTTGGACGTTGCTTCCTTTACGTTTGTTTACGTTCTATTTGCACTGAAAAAGTAGCTTTGCTTCACAAAGGAAACAAAGGAATAGAGGTAAGGAATAACGGAGGTTCCCCTGGGCTTGTCACAGTGAAATATATTTTTACATATCGAATCGACCAATGAGATTAATGCATTGTGTTAAGTCCAAAGAAGTTCAAAGAGGAAGTGATCAAGCGTAAAAGCACATGCTTTCCTTTTGATAAATACTCTGCAGAAGTCTTTTTCCGGTCTCCTCAAAGCTCGAAGTCAAGGACGCCAAACTGCCGATAAGAACAATCTTGATCCTTCATTTGAGATCTAGACCGTTGCCAAGAATCTAAGCAGGATTTGCAATCGTAAACAAGAAGATAGAAGGGACCGCAGTTTGTTTGTTGGTGTGACAGAAAGAAATAATGTCTTGTGTTTACTTTTGAATCACTCGTTGTGAACGGGTTGTGATTGTGAAAGTCACAGATCCTTGCTGCAAATTTACATGCACGGAACGATGGAAAGAGATTTTTAGAGCCGGTTTCTTTGAAACCATTTACTTTGCCGATAGGCCGAACGATTTGCAGAATATTCGCAGAAATCGAAGCTTTGCCTGTGCTGTGTGTGCCACGTCTCACTCACTGCACTTTGAAAATACTAACTAATGGCTCAAAACTATGAAGAGCTTGGCCTTATTGGCAGAGGAGCTTATGGTTCGGTTTTTAGAGCAAGAGACCACTTGAATGGAAGGATGGTTGCTTTGAAGAGGGTAAAGATAGCGACTACAGAAGAGGGCCTACCTGTCTCAACCATCAGGGAAATATCAATGTTGAAGTTGCTGGATGCTGCTGCCCACCCAAATGTTGTGAGGTAGGTCTCAGGATTTATTTCAGGAAGTACAAATTTATCTCAGTTACTAAGTATCAGCAACTGTCGCTACCGTCAAGCCAGCCGCCACTTTTCAGCCTCCACTTTTCTGCGGTAACCGTTTATACGCAGCGGCTTTTACCGCAATCGGATACGGTGATAGCACTTCCTTGTTTACAGTCATTTACAGTGTTCTATGAAACCGCGCGTCTGTGGTGATTGCTGTAAGGTTTTCTCGACAAGGTCAATCGATAATAAACATAACTAGGTCGATGATAAAAGCCACAAGTTCGTGGAGACAGGAGTAATAACATGGAAACACAGGGGGAGAAAAATACATACAAAATAAAAGCAATCAAATCACGGGAAAACTGATCAAGATTTTGAGAATTTACACTTCTTATCTATAGTAATATCTTTTCAATTCGATGATTTTTTCTGATATTAATTATATGTTTCTACGAAATTAGTTTAAAAAAAATTCGCATTCCATTGGTTTTTAATTTTATAATCAAGGTCTTAAACCTAGTATTTTTTGCAACGAAACAAAGATCCAAGTACTAAAAGTTTCTCAATTCAAAATGAAATTTTATCTTTTTAAAACTAACATTTCTTGAATTGTTTCTTATTATATTCAAATTAACTTTCAAAATTTTCTTCGATCTTTGGCAACTAGTTTCTTATCAACCAGTTTCTTTTAAAAGAGCTTCTATCAGATCATATCAAATTTAGGCCCAATTTTGGTCCATGTCTTATGGCACTTCCAGAACAGTTTTTGGAAAACGGATTTCACCAAACAATGCTCCTATTAGTGAGGAACTAGGAACTGTATTTGCTTTTAGGTCGCAAATTGTGAAACGGCTAGCCTCCACTGGTTTTTGTTTTCTACTCACAGGATTTTGAAAATTTTCCCGATTTAGGCCCAACATCAGTCCATGTTTTATGGCACTTCCTGAACTCTTTTTGGAAAACGGATTTCACCAAACAATGCTCCTATTAGTGAAGAACTAGGAACTGTATTCGCTGTTAGGTCGCAAATTGTAAAACGGCTCGCCTCCACTGGTTTTTGTTTTCTACTCACAGGCTGGCGAGAATTTTCCCGATTTAGGCCCAACTTCGGTCCACGTTTTATGGCACTTCCTGAACTTTTTTTGGAAAACTAATTTCACCAAACAATGCTCCTATTAGTGAGAAACTAGGAACTGTATTCGCTGTTAGGTCGCAAATTGTAAAACGGCTCGCCTCCACTGGTTTTTGTTTTCTACTCACAGGCTGGCGAGAATTTTCCCGATTTAGGCCCAACTTCGGTCCACGTTTTATGGCACTTCCTGAACTTTTTTTGGAAAACGAATTTCACCAAACAATGCTCCTATTAGTGAGAAACTAGGAACTGTATTCGCTGTTAGGTCGCAAATTGTAAAACGGCTCGCCTCCACTGGTTTTTGTTTTCTACTCACAGGCTGGCGAGAATTTTCCCGATATAGGCCCAATTTTGGTCCACGTTTTATGGCACTTCCTGAACTCTTTTTGGAAAACGGATTTCACTAAACAATGCTCCTATTAGAGAGGAAGTTCTACATTCTACGCTATTGGAGGACATATAAAGGGGTGGGACTTGTTACCAACGTTCAAACAGCGTAACGTAGCATCTACAATCAGGCTTAGCTGGAATCAAAGCTCAAAGGAGAATGGAAAACGGTAAGTACCTTCTTGACAATATATATTCATTTATTAATGCGATAAAAGTTTATTGTACAACATGTTACTCGTGTCCTGTTCTATGTCCTAAAACATGTATGCTGTTTGAATGGCTACTGTGGAGGACCGATGCATCCAACTTGACCTATCTTTAAATTTTGAATAGACGAGATTTCAACTTAGGGTTTGGTTTGGAACATATTATTTATAAATACCAGAAATCACCTTATGTAACAAATTATAATTTTGCATTTCCAACCTAGATCAACAACAAACAGCACAAGTTCCTGCTCCTCCTGTGGCTAACCCTCCTGTGGCTGCCCCTAATGTACAAGTTGCTGCTGCTGCTCCTCCTGTGGCTAACCCTCCTGTGGCTGCCCCTAATGTACCAGTTGCAGCTGCTGCTCCTCCTGTGGCTAACCCTCCTGTGGCTGCCCCTAATGTACAAGTTGCTGCTGCTGCTCCTCCTGTGGCTAACCCTCCTGTGGCTGCCCCTAATGTACAAGTTGCTGCTGCTGCTCCTCCTGTGGCTAACCCTCCTGCGGCTGCCCCTAATGTACAAGTTGCAGCTGCTGCTCCTCCTGTGGCTAACCCTCCTGTGGCTGCCCCTAATGTACAAGTTGCTGCTGCTGCTCCTCCTGTGGCTAACCCTCCTGTGGCTGCCCCTAATGTACAAGTTGCAGCTGCTGCTCCTCCTGTGGCTAACCCTCCTGTGGCTGCCCCTAATGTACAAGTTGCTGCTGCTGCTCCTCCTGTGGCTAACCCTCCTGTGGCTGCCCCTAATGTACAAGTTGCTGCTGCTGCTCCTCCTGTGGCTAACCCTCCTGTGGCTGCCCCTAATGTACAAGTTGCTGCTGCTGCTCCTCCTGTGGCTAACCCTCCTGTGGCTGCCCCTAATGTACAAGTTGCTGCTGCTGCTGCTCCTGTGGCTAACCCTCCTGTGGCTGCCCCTAATGTACAAGTTGCTGCTGCTGCTCCTCCTGTGGCTAACCCTCCTGTGGCTGCCCCTAATGTACAAGTTGCTGCTGCTGCTCCTCCTGTGGCTAGCCCTCCTTGTCCTCCTGTCGCTGTACAAATTCCTGCTCCTGCTCCAGCACAAGATGGTGCGGCAAGAAGAGGTACATAACACATTTTATTCACTCGGACGTTTTATAGATGTATCTCAACATTAACGGCTTTCTTTCGAAATGTCCATAATCATAATGGCACAGGAATTAGAAATGAAGACCGTGATGGAATCTGATAATTTGAAGAAACTCTAGCCAGTATTGGCCCCATTTATTGCTTTCTCTTATGAAAAATATGTTATCGAGCCCTTTTTCCAAAATTATGAACACTCTCACCATAGTTCTGCCAACCAAATCTTCACAACAATATAGTTCTTAATTATGTTTTTATGATGGTGATAAATTGAAAAGCTTATTAGCATTTGACTCTGAGTTTACATCTTTGCTACATTTTTTGGGGATATGAAAAAGGCTAAGTTGTGAACATCAAGAAATTCACCGCTGCCATAAGCAACCTGCTTTTGTAAAATATTGACACTTATTAAGGATTCGGACTTGGCGCCGAGATATTATACTTTTATAAAGATTTACAGTTTGAAGATCTATTTTTTATTAGAAATTTAACCATCCCTCAGTGAACCTCACAATCCAATCCCATCTAGATGTTAAATCTACTACCTGACAGCATTTAATAATTAGCATCTCAATTATACCACTGTCATTAAATGGCCACGTTATAGAAATTAATGAAATTTTCTTCCTATCCTTGAAACCAGACAAAAATTTGGTCTTGTACTTTGTTGAAACTGCAGTAATTCAAAATCACGTAACAGAACACTTTGTGTCTAGTGTTAGTGAAATTTCCCAAACGAGGCCGCGTAATCGAACTGATTTCATACTCCTGAAATATACCCATTATCAAACTACATCCTAATCAAACTACAGCCTAAACCATACCAATACAATTTAATTTTCTTGCAGAACAAGAAAGAAGGCGCAGGAGAGAAGATCAAGACGAGCTGCGTACAATTCTGAGAGACATCTTAGTGGAAATGAGGAGAGAAATAGAGGGGGTGGGGGGCGCAATCGTTATAGAGGGAGGGCAAGGGGTTATGGGAGACGATCGAGGAGAGGGAGGGGTAGAGGGGATAGAAGGGGTGGGAGAAGGGATGGTAGGGACGGGGAAGGCAGGGGCAGAGTTCGTGGGGTGATACATTTTTAATTTAGTAGAGCTTAACTAGTTTGTTTAAAATTGTGTCATTTGTTTGTCATTGCTGTGCAATTTCTGCATAAGTCAATATGCACATTGTATGTGAAAAATCAGTTCCTAATACCTGATTGCATTAAAGTCGAGAACTCTCCGTCGCAAAAGTTTCCAAAAAACAACTTCGGACCAGGGCCGTCGCTATAGATATCAGGCAAGGGGGGTGCAAGCTCTCAATTTGCCGACTGATGGGCGTGGCTTTTGGGCGTGGCATTTAATTGTCATACACACATACTTCTTGTTGAGTGGCTCAATTTCCTCTCCACAGAGAAACAATTTGATTTTTACTTTCCCTTACCTTCTCACAAGATAGGGCTCTAACATGACAACAGGAGAGGCCAACTTTTTTGTTAATTGAAACTTCTCGTTAGCTTTGGCGATATCGAACACTGAATTTTGTTCTTTTTCTGGTAAGAGGGTACGCAATAGGCCGCCTCATGCGAGGTCAGGCGTGGGTGAGTGGCCGAGTGGCTTAAACAGTTTCCGTCAGGTGACTGAAGTTAAGCTCGGTCGAGTGAGGTCAAACTCCGGATGGGTGACCTCTGAGGCCTGACCTCGCAACTCACCTCGCGCCGTCCTTCGGAAGGGACGTTAAACTAGGGGTCCCATGCCTGGATGCGGCATGCATAGTGGGTCTAAATTAGCTTTAAATAGCTAGAAACCCTATCAGGTTATCAGCCCACTTAAAATAAATTACTACTACTACTACTACATGCCAGAATTCCAGCTACATTTTCAGCCAAATCCCGATTCATATCATGATTTTTTACCGAATTCCCGCTGTCCTTCCTAGAGTACATCAAAACCTACGGTAGATTCATTATTTTCACGACTTTTGGTGGTACCCAGAGGCATGCCCTCTGTTTTTGACTAGAATTATCATTCAGTTTATCAAAGATATCATAAAGAAATTTATAATATCTTGGTTTAACCTTATGTAAGGTTTTTTTATCTTTCTTTGACATTATTTCCAAAGTTTCTTCCGCCCTCTTCTTGAGCAGTTCATGATTAGGGACTTATGTGTGCGATTAATGCAATGAGCAGCGTCTTGGCCATGGCAAACTAACAGGGAGGGTATCAAGATGATGGGGTCTGGGGGCGAAGCGCCCAGTTAAATTTTAACAAGACGCCCTCTACTTTGGCTTAAAACACTTCCAGGGGCGGTCAAGTACGGTAAATTTTGTGACCCCACCTTTGTCCTGAGAACAAAAATAAACCAACCCGTTTTTGACCGAAATCCGTGCTACACAACTTAGAAAAAGCCAAGTTTTGAGGACATAGCTGGTCACCACCAAATTATGGACATTCTCTCATGCAGCACTGCAAGCTGCCACATAGTTTCTAGCCACTTTAAAATTTTCACATACAATAATAGATGACGCGTCGTTACCTCTGTCCTTTTTGTTGCAGGAATCTCACCCAGGTTTTGCATCTTGCAAATTAACATAGATGAATTTCAGGTACAGCGGTGCCACCTCTGTCCCAAATAAGTGCCAAAACCCACCCAGTTTTTGCATGGAATCGTACATTGAATGTACAGCGGTGCTACCTCTGTCCCAAAGAAGTGCCGAAACCCATCCAGTTTTTACATACCTATTGGACAACGACGGCACAATTTTTTTGTCCGTAGAATTGAAGAAATAAGCCAAAGAATGTCTCTTGAATTTGGAAATAATGGCAGTGTCAGCTTTGGCTTGCCATTGAACAGAAAAGAACCAGTGCTGACATGTGCAAATGCAACCAGTTTTTGGGGACAAACCTTGCCCAATGGCAAATTGTCCAATAATATCGTAAGAAAAAGCCAAATTCATTGAAAGCAAAAAACCCAACTTTTGGGGACAAAGCTGGCCCAGATTTCAGGGGAAAAAGCCAACTTTTGGGACAGACCTAGAACCACAGTCTCCATTGGGACATGACCTCCCCTGAACACTTCTAGTGATCCAACGTCAGTAATGCTAACATTGAACATTTTGTAACAGGTAATCTTAAAAATTATAGTATCCCCAAGGAACTTTTTCTTTGGCTTAGAATCCCAATTTGTAACAATTTTCTATGAATCGCAACATCCACCAAAATCTTTGTGCAGACACATTTTACCTTATCTTAGAACGGTTCTAACAGGGAATGTCTGTTCCTTGGTGCCTGGACGGTTACAAAAAATGTGCTTAAGGGCAGAGCTTCACAGAAATTTTAAATGGAAAACAATGAAGCTACATAAAATGTTCATTCTCATGAAATTCTCGCCAGCCTGTGAGTAGAACGCAAAAACCAGTGGAGGCTAGCCGTTTCACAATTTGCGACCTAAAAGCGAATACAGTTCCTACTTCCTCACTAATAGGAGCATTGTTTAGTGAAATCCGTTTTCCAAAAAGAGTTCAGGAAGTGCCATAAAACGTGGACGAAAATTGGGCCTAAATCGGGAAAATTCTCGCCAGCCTGTGAGTAAAAAACAAAAACCAGTGGAGGCGAGCCGTTTTACAATTTGCGACCTAACAGCGAATACAGTTCCTAGTTCCTCACTAATAGGAGCATTGTTTGGTGAAATTCGTTTCCCAAAAAAAGTTCAGGAAGTGCCATAAAACGTGGACCAAAATTGGGCCTAAATTGGGAAAATTCTCTCCAGCCTGTGAGTAGAAAACAAAAACCAGCGGAGGCTAGCCGTTTCACAATTTGCGACCTAAAAGCGAATACAGTTCCTAGTTCCTCACTAATAGGAGCATTGTTTGGTGAAATCCGTTTTCCAAAAAGAGTTCAGGAAGTGCCATAAAACATGGACTGATGTTGGGCCTAAATCGGGAAAATTTTCAAAATCCTGTGAGTAGAAAACAAAAACCAGTGGAGGCTAGCCGTTTCACAATTTGGGACCTAAAAGCGAATACAGTTCCTAGTTCCTCACTAATAGGAGCATTGTTTGGTGAAATCCGTTTTCCAAAAACTGTTCTGGAAGTGCCATAAGACATGGACCCAAATTGGGCCTAAATTTGATATGATCTGATAGAAGCTCTTTTAAAAGAAACTGGTTGATAAGAAACTAGTTGCCAAAGATCGAAGAAAATTTTGAAAGTTAATTTGAATATAATAAGAAACAATTCAAGAAATGTTAGTTTTAAAAAGATAAAATTTCATTTTGAATTGAGAAACTTTTAGTACTTGGATCTTTGTTTCGTTGCAAAAAATACTAGGTTTAAGACCTTGATTATAAAATTAAAAACCAATGGAATGCGAATTTTTTTTAAACTAATTTCGTAGAAACATATAATTAATATCAGAAAAAATCATCGAATTGAAAAGATATTACTATAGATAAGAAGTGTAAATTCTCAAAATCTTGATCAGTTTTCCCGTGATTTGATTGCTTTTATTTTGTATGTATTTTTCTCCCCCTGTGTTTCCATGTTATTACTCCTGTCTCCACGAACTTGTGGCTTTTATCATCGACCTAGTTATGTTTATTATCGATTGACCTTGTCGAGAAAACCTTACAGCAATCACCACAGACGCGCGGTTTCATAGAACACTGTAAATGACTGTAAACAAGGAAGTGCTATCACCGTATCCGATTGCGGTAAAAGCCGCTGCGTATAAACGGTTACCGCAGAAAAGTGGAGGCTGAAAAGTGGAGGCTGGCTTGACGGTAGCGCAACTGTCAAACGGTCTATTTTCTCTTGGGAGCGAAAGGAGGTGAAGGTTTTGAGCTATCCAAATAATGACTGGGACGGCCCATGCAAATTATTCTCAGAAAAAGGCGAAGTGAAAAAGAAAATAGAAAAATTTGAAATATTTGGCTGCCTTTACAAAACGCTTGCCAAATCCTTTTCAGCTGATGAAATGTTATGGAGACAAGGACAAAGTACTTTTGGCATGCAAACTCATGCAAAGTATTATTGTGCTGCCATGCCACCTGCCCTCCCTTTCTGCACCAACTGGTACTGGTACACGGTGACGATGTGTGCATGTTTCGAGGACCTGTGCAATCAAAAGTAAAACTTGGAAATGTTCACGGGAGAAAATAGCCAATTTCCTTCAGCTTTGCTCACATAATCACCACCCCCACTAGCATGCATTCTTACTTTGCTTTGCCTCACGAAATGAACGTGCTTTGAAAATTGCAGTGAATAACAATTTTTTAAGGCCTTTGCTGCCAGATTTGTATGTATCCCAAAATGTCTCTCTGCAGGTATTTGAAAATCATTTTTTAAATATCATCTATATCATAAAATTCTTCATGAAAGAGGTAAATTTTTTATTTTCGCCAAACAAAGGTAATCACCCCCAAAATACCATCATTTTGCATAGCAACGGGCTGAATGTTGGATGCAATTGTGGGTATATCATTGTCATGGAAACTTACCCTCCCCACATCACCAGGCCAGGTCAGGTCTGTATCAAAGTGCTTGCACATTATTTATCTCTTTATAGGGGAAAATTATATATGTCTCTTCCCACTCTCCCTTTGTCAACTGAGGGAATACCACCAGCATTTTCAAAATGGAACCATTGGCAAGACTAACTTCCAGAAAAAATCACAAATTTCATCTTTTCTGAAGCAAAATCGTCAAAATTTTGAGTTCATAGACACAAAATGCCAAAATTTGGCCCTTTCAAGACCAAAATCGCCCAATAGCATCCATTACTTGCCTAAACTAAAATAACCAAGGATATGCCTCATGTAAAGGCAACAACCTTACAGTTATGAGCATTGGAAACATATATCTGGTGTGAGGGTTACAAGCCGGGGGCTGGGGGCACCCAACATTGTAAAAAGTTTCAAAAATCAGCCTTTTTGCAGGCAAAATTTTCCCTGAAGTCAGGCAAAAATCTCTGGGGGGGGGGGGGGCTCTTGGGCTAAATTTTGGGTAGGGGTCTGGCACGAGCATGTTCAAAGCAGTACCCTTGGCAAGACTAATTTTTAGGAAAATGGTACCCTTGCCTAGACCAATATTGAAAAAATGATACCCTTGGCTAGACTTCTCAACAGGGACTCATATTGAAACAGTTAAAAAGCTGACCCTATCTTCTGCATTCAATCGATCGAATCTAGATCGAACAACTGCTTCGGCTCTGTTTAATGGTCACTCCTCAAAAAGGAAATGTGATAGAAACCACGGTAAGCAGGCACTTAATCAACGAAACCTGGTACTCATTTGAAGAGGAAAGTTCACTTTACCTGGTGAGTGCAAAATGAGTCTTTTAATGCTGCAATGTCCATGTTTTTAAGACCAAAACATAGCAGAGGAATCTTCAAGGACCTGCCGCAGCAACTTCCTTCAAATTTAGTCAACTGCGTCAATCGAATTGAAGGTTCGAAACTTATTGTTCTTTGCCAAATCTTGCAATCTGATTGGTATTCTAGGAACCTCAGAGTATTAGGCCTAAATAGGGTCAGCTTTTTCAGAGTAATAATATGAGTCTCTGTTGACCGAAGCGCCATCTTGAAGTCAAAGAGCACAGGGAAACAAGAGACTCATTGTCATAAGTCTAACCCTTGACTAGGTTCATTTCCGATACTTTCGAGTCAGCAGATATCTCAAAATTTTTAGTTTGAATTTGGAAATCAATTTTTGCACAAACAAAGGGTCGATTAGTCTCATCTACTAGTTTATTATGGACGAAAATGGGTTGTTAGGATGAAATTCCTGCTTCCAAAGGCTTTGTTAAAAATCAAAACACAAATTAGCTGAAAACATGATGGTTCCCTAGACCAGTATTGCCAAATATCATTCCCTCAGGCTAGACCTTGGCTGGACCAACATTGCAAAAAAGTATACCCTTGGCAAGACGAGAAGTCCTAAGAGGTATACCCTTGCTCACGGCACATCCCCAGGTACCTTTACTATGGAAGAACCCCCCCCCCATGGTAAAAATGTTGATAAAACAATGGGCTTTTTATCAGGTAGCCCCCTAGATTTTATCTTCCCATAGGCTTATGAATCAGGGAAATTGTGAATGTTGTAGATGCGAAAAGTAATTGAATCCTGGATTTAAAAAAAACCTGTTTTTGGCTGGTACATCCCAAAATGTTCAATCTATTGAGAACCACAGAAGCCAAATGCTCCATTCAGGCTTTTTTGTGCACACAAAAAATAGGGCAGGGGAAAAATCCAAAAATTTTCCCCTGAGAAGGTGGGATAAAAAGGACCCATACTTTTTATTACATATTTCAATTACAATTTTAGCAAAATTCAACCCCCTTATACCCATACCCTCCCCTGGCTCCACCACAGTAATGAACATAGAACATATTCTCTCTTTGTGACTTTCCAAGGACGTACTCAGGGGGTGAGACCACAGGGAAACCAGTTGTCTTGTTTGATATTGAGTTGCATTTATCTGTTGGACGCTGCGTAGCTTCTCCGATGCTGTGGTGGTGGAAGTTTTCTTCTCCGGCGCTGCGGTGGTTTCGTGAGATGCGAGCAAAATGCGAAGGAGAAAAGATGCGAAAGAGGGATGCAAAGGAGGAGAGGGAGACAGGAAAAGGAAGGAAACAAAGTTGAAAGCGGGTACGGAGTACATGCTCGAAACGTCGTGTTTTTTTGCATTTCACTATTCTTGGTACTCAAATAATTTAAATATTGTATTGTCATTTAGTTTTCATTTTTGGAATCGAGTAAACCACCAACAGCAGCAAAACAGTTTTGCTGTTATTGGTGATACTCAATTCCAAAGTTGAGGACCTGAAGTCAATTATAGATAAATTATTTGAGTACCAAAAATAGTGAAATGTCAAAATCACGACGTTTCGAGTATGTACTCCGTACCCGTTTTCAACTGTCCTTCCTTTTCCTTTCTCCCTCTCCTCATTCGCCTCCCTCTTTCGCACCTTTTCTCCTTCACATTTTGTTCGCAACTCACGACAAATTCCACCACCGCAGCGCCGGAGAAGAAAACTTCCACCATCGCAGCATCGGAGAAGCTACGCAGCGTCCTACAGATAAATGCAACGAAACTCAAAATAGATAACTGGTTTCGCTGCGGTCTCACCCCCTAAGTATGTGAGCATTCTATAAACTAATGTCCACATTGCCAATGCTTCCATCCATGAATCCCTTTCATGGACGGAAACATGTTGCCTTAAATGGTCATGGTTTACTGTTCATAGTTTCTTCCTCGAAGCTGCTTGATGAAACAAGGGCAGATTTTGTAATACAATAGCATGAGTTGCTTTTGTTGACACCTCAATTCAAAGCGATTAGCGATTGCAGACAAAGGAAATTCTCTCAACCAGCAATTCAAAACAAACAAAGCCGCAAAAGTTTCTTTGAAACCCAGGTAACTAGCTCGCTCGTTGTGCATTCCAGAAACTGTTTTTAAGGGCAAACATGAGCGTAGACCAAAAGAAGAAGGATGCATCTACACATCTGCCGCGGGCATTTTATTTGTTTGGTTCAAAAGCCGTTTAGGAGGCGATTCAATTCTCTTACTTTTTTGGGTGTTATCAAAACATTTACTGCTCAGCTTCTGGACCAAAGAAATAAATTGCCCGCGGCAGATGTGTAGATATATCGTTCTTCTTTCGATCTATGCTCATCTTTGCTCTTCAAAATAATTTTTGGAATGCACAGCGAGCGAGCTAGCTACCTGGGTTTCAGAGAAAATTTTGCGGCTTTGTTTGTTTTGAATTACTGGTTGATAGAATTTCCTTTGTCTGTGATCGCTAATCGCTTTGAATTGAGGTGTCAACATAAGCAACTCGTGCTATTGTATTACAAAATCTGCCCTTGTTTGCTTGATGATATTAAGGGAAATATTAGCGTTCTGTTCATTTTACAGGTTGTACGATGTTTTCCAAACTGTACCTCGACAACAAGAACGACGTGAATGTATTTTGACTCTGGTATTTGAACATGTTGATCAAGATTTGTCGCAGTTTATTGAACGACACCCTGCTCCTGGGTTGCCGGAACATATTATAAAGGTTTGTTATTGCCAATCTTGCATACACTGGTTCCAAAAATTTCGGGTGTGAAAAGTTCAAATTGGCTGGCCAAAATGTTCTGCAACATACAATCTACATACAACATATCATCTGAGTAGCATACCAGTTTCTTTATCAATGAGCGAAAAGCTTTTTGACACAGAAAGTAACCCATGTCTACTTGGCATCTACTTAGATAGACACTTAGACTGGTCAAATAACTTGCAAGAAGTCATATCAAGCTGCTACGGAAAGAAGCTCAAACACTTCACAACGTTTAAACTAAGAAAAGCAACTTGCGGAATGCTTGATACTATCAAAGATTGACTTTAACGATCATGTCTACTCGCCCTTGACAAATTTACAAGTTAACAAACTGCAACGATTACAGAAGGCAGCTGCAAGTTTGTTTTCGGCAGATATGTCTCCACTGAAGAGGTCCTGAAACTGAGCTGCCTTCCTGTAGAAGAGAGACGGTCGTTTAATTGCATGAAACTCGCATACCGGGTGCGCCAAAATACACTATGCACATTTGGCAGGCCACGATAAATCGTACACAAGACCGATTTTGAAGATTTATGACTTGATCTTTAGCAGAAGGCCTGAATTAGATTCTAGGATTTTTTGCAAATTTTTCTGTTTTCAGGTTTTAGAGCTACAAGCGAGTTTCTTAAAATTTTTGTTTTCGAAAACACTGAAAACGAGCAAAAAACGTCGATCAAGCTTTCTAAAGAATCGAAATGAATGGACAAAGAGAAAACTTTTTTGTGGTGATTTGGGATTTAGAAATCGACTAATTGTAAGCTGCTGTACGAGAGTTTGTACTATCTTGTAAGAAATTTAATAATATTTTCAAGAATATAAAGAAATTTCTTTTCTTTTGTAATGTCATTGAATTTATGCTTTGCTGCAGGCTGTGTTCCTGTATCAAGAGGGTTAAAAGACAAGCCAGGAAGAGTCATGGGACCAGCAAGCATGGAGTTTTGTTATATTTTTTATTTGTGACGGCTTTTGGGGCGGCACTTAATTGCAACTACTACAGAATTTCGCAACAAGCCAATCTTTGAAATAACACTCGTGCAGAAGTTTACAAATCCCCAAATCACGCTGAAAACATTTTCTCTTTGTCCATGCATGATGAGTCTTTAGAATATTTGATCAACGTTTTTTGATCGTTTTCAGTGTTTTCGAAAACGAAAATGTTAAGAAACTCGCCTGTAGCTCTAAAAATTGAAAATGGAAAAATTTGCAAAAAATCTTAGAATCTAATTCAGGCTTTCTGCTAAAGATTAAGTGATATATCTTCAAAATCGGTCCAGTATACGATTTATCGTGGCCTGCCAAATGTGCATAGTTTATTTTGGCGCACCCGTATAAAGCTATTCATTATCACAACTTGCCAACGATTAATCAAATAGAACTGAAAACTATGGGACGCATGCTTCGAAATAACAACGACCTAAAGCTGATGTATTTGTTGATAAAAGGAACGTTGCAAGACCAAGCCAGCAAACAATTCAACAGACTACCATCTACTGTTCGACACGAAGCAACTCTAGACTCTTTATGTAACAACCCACGGAAAGAGCTTTTTATGCGAGCTAATGAACCACTAAATTTCTTCAGATAAGATGAATGGAAAACTTTTCAGAGACATAACCTGAACTTCTTTTGATCATTTTCAGTTCCTCTGAATCTCTTGAAAGCACATTGGCTAGTTGTTAGAATTTAAAGTGAACACCGTTTATTTATTTTACAAACGCTTTCACATACACCAGTGGCGGCAAATTGTCAGATAAGATCGGAAAGAGCAGAAACGAGTAAAAATGTTGCAGTAATTTCGATATTAGCCAATCAAAGAGCCCAGCCAACCCAGATTATTTTTATATTAGGTGTGCATAACGAAGTTCCCACTTTCGACTGGCTGTGATAAATTGTATGCACGGCTGATTTCAAGATTGACAATCTAAAGTCAAAATCCCAAATGATACTCAATCTTCTCGAAATTTTTGGTCTGAAAACAGCCTAAATCGAATCGATCGAAAAACAGCGATGAAATTCCCAGAGACTGAGCTAGGCAAGACAATTATAATCCTGGTAACGATTTGGAGATTAAAAAATGGATCGGTAGTGATCAGTTGCACGAGCAGTCAGTCGCTCGATTCTTGAACGATCTCAAAATGTTTCTCTATAGTTGACTTGAACATTGATAAAAAAGTATACAGATTTGGTTGGCTCCAGCGATGTGAATTTAGTTTGAGTCAACGGCTAATAAATTTGAAAATGTTCCTCGATAGTTAACTTAAACATAGGTACCTCGTTTGTTGATATTGGTGGTTTGATAGCAGATGTATGAATCTTGAAAAGCTGAAATTTGCATCCTCCTGCAAACCAGAGCTTTGGCCTTTTGGCCTGAGGAAATTATTGACGCACAGCGAATGAATCAATGGTAGCCTTGATAAGATTTGAACGATTAGGTGTTATAGTATTCTGTATGCTAGAATTAAAGTCACCCCCCCCCCCCCCAGTCACCCATTGAGCAGTTTCTTAATTTTTCATTAATTTCAGTTTGTGATTTCGATCTGCTTCAAGAACGCAAATTTGAGCTTCCAAGATTTATATTTCTGCTCTCAAAGCACCAATACCAACAAATAGGTATCAATCTTCAAGTGAACAATCGAGGAATATTTTGGGAGGTGATTAGCAATTCATTGAAGTTAAATTGACATCGCTGGAGGCAACCAAATCTGTATACTTTTTGAGACACCCGGTAGTCTTCTTTTTGTCTTTTCAAGTGCAGTTTCACGAGATTTTATCGATGTTTTTCCATCGATTTAGGCCGTTTCTAAACCAAAGATTTATGAGAAATCGTTATTGATTTGGGAGACAGCCCCCGAGAAATCAAAAACAAATTGCCAAGTCTTATTTGTGACTTTGGCTATAGACTTAATAATCAATCTTCGATATCGCTCTTGTGTACTATTTATCATGGCTTATCAGAAGTGGGTTATTTTATTTTCGTTACTTAACAAAAATTATATTTCTTTTCAGGATATGATGCAGCAACTGATAGGAGCCGTTTACTTTTTACACGTAAATCGAATGGTGCACAGAGATTTAAAACCACAAAATATACTCGTAGATAATCAAGGAAGAATCAAAGTTGCTGATTTTGGCCTGGCTAGAATTTACTCATTTTGCATGGTCTTAACCTCAGTCGTAAGTACAATTGCTGACAAATTAAAAAGGTATTTGAAATTCACTTTAAAAGTCATATGCAGACGGCATGACATCACAGCAACATTGAAAACGCGACGCCATCTTGTTTTGGGGTAAATCTTTAGATCTGTTACTACAGCAAATTGCAAAGGTTGCATAAAATTGCTCGTATCTTGATCTTCGCAGCAGTGAGTGGGGAATGGATAGGAAGCAATTGTCAGTCAAAATTAAATCAATGAAATGATTGGCTTAACAAGGACAGATAATGTTACAATAGAACTCGCTACTTTTCATTGACACCTAGATACAAAGCAATTTGTGATTGCAGACAAAGGGAATTCCATGCTCGGTCGGTCAAGACATAAACAAAAACAAAGCAAGCCGCAAAAATTGCCCTAAAAGTCGGGTCGCTAGCGCGCTCGTTGTGCATTCCAAAAATGGTTTTTAAGAGCAAATATTAGCACATATCGAAAGAAGAAGGATATATCTATACTTCTGCCTCGGGCATTTTATTCTTTTCGTACAGAAGCTGAGCAGTAAGTGTTTTCATTACACCTAAAAAGTAAGAGAATTTGAATCCCCTCCCAATTGGCTTCTGCACAAAATAGATAAAATGCCCGAGGCAGAAGTTTAGATATATCCTTCTTCTTTCGATATGTGCTAATATTTGCTTTCAAAAACCATTTTTGGAATGCACAACGAGCGCACTAGCGACCCGAGTTTGAGGGCAATTTTTGCGGTTTGCTTTGTTTTTGTTTATGTCTTGACCAACCGAGCATGGAATTCCCTTTGTCTGCAATCACAAATTGCTTTGTATCTAAAAACCTGTTTTAAAACGAGCGATTGATTCTTGTTTTCGAATGTTGTCCGGTATATCATTCTAATTTTTGACATCAGAGAAGTAGAAACTTCGCTTTGCATATTCTATCCTAACTTTGGGAATTTGCAGATCTCCATGATCTCTGGTTCTATGCTCTGATATCATGGATCTTTCAGTGAACTTATGGCGAAGATTTTCGGGACAAAGGTCCTGCAGAATATGTCATGACTCCTTTGTCAAGGGAGAGCAAAGACTTTACATTGAGCCATTTACAGTTCCAACTGTCCTTGTACGTGGCGTCCACCATTAGCTTCTTTGCCCTTGTCTGTAATCGTTGCAGTATCCAGTATCCATTCTGAAAAATGGTAGACTCGGAATTTGTGTTTGATTGGCTCCCAAATTCCGAAAACGGCAGGTTTCGTAGGTTTGAAAGGTCTGCTGAGCCTTCGGCTCCAAAAGGCAGAAAGTTTGATAGACTTTGAAGAGATTCTCGTTTTCATTTGCGAAACTCTTAAAACGAGGCGAATTTTCTCGCTTTGCTACGGTAATCGTAACTGTACTATTTGTTGCCAAGCACCCATAGGCGTAGGAGACAGGGGGCAAAGGGGCCCCCCCAGCGTCGGAAAATTTTGCAAAAATCAGCCATAATCGGGCAGAAATCCGCCTTAAGTCGGGCAAAATTTTCTTAAACAATGGATTTTTTATCGGGTAGCCCCCCAAATTTTATTTCCCCCTACGCCGATGCAAGCACCAGACTCGTCTTCTCGTTTTTCAACTGGAAACCTCGTTTTCGCCAAGGAAGAATCTGAAATCTGCTGTTTCGAAGAATTTTGTGTTTGATTGGGAAATGTGTTACTGTCTCTGTGAAGTCTACCGTTTTCAGAATTTGGTAGGTTTGGAATTACAATCAAATATAATTCTTAATTCGAAGTGGACTTGCTGCAAGTCTCTCTCGCGGAAAAACGGGGGGAGGAGCTATTTTTTCCTCCCCCCGTTTTTCCGCGAGAGAGACTTGTAGCAAGTCCAAATTCGAAGGGGCTAGGTCACGTAAAGTAAACAAACTTCTTTCCAAACGACGATTTTGCAGTTTTTGACAGGCCATATCACACAGATTTTCCACAATTTTCCTTAAAGGGGCATTCCTCGAAATTTAAGTGTATGCAGAGATTAATATTGTCATTCCGATCGAGAAACAGATTATGTCAGCCAGCCCTCGGAAATCATTTTCCTTTCGTCGAGCGCGCTTCTCAAACGCGAGATATGGTAGAAAACATATGGACCAATTTTAATTTCAATACCCTACCATTTTTATGCATCGTCCTTGGCGAACAAAGATAGCATATTTTCATTATTGTCCGTCGGTCGGTCATCGGCGAGTCTTGATAGGCTCGTTGCGCGTCGCTCGTTAAATTGAGTTTGAATGTCCTGTTGTATTCGTTCATTCATGTGTCCACGGTCGACTACGCAGGATATGGCTGAGTTCTCGGTCTCAATTTTGAAAAATGTCTGTTTCGTTTTTGGCCCGTTTTTTATTCAAGTTGGAGAAACATTGGAAAATGTTTATAATGATAAGCATGTTCGTTTTGAAAACAAACAACGCATTTCACCGATATCCGGTTTTTTTCTGCGGAATGCCCCTTTAATCGAAAATGCTAGTTTGAGGATGGACTCTTGAATTTAGGAGAGAAACAAACGAAACACCCATACATTGTAAGATTGTAGAGATCTTGGTGGATCTTTAGTAGTAACTTTATTGTGGATTCACCCCATCCTCCAAAATTTATCCAGAACACAATGGATTCGTGTGGACAACAATATAGATCATAGAGGCAACTGGTTTATTTACGGTTACGTGACCCAGCCCCTAAATTCAAGAGTCCATCTCCAAATTAACTCTTTCATTTTGAGAAAAATAGTGGAATATTTGTGTCGTATGGCCTATCGAAAAAAATTGCAAAATCGTTGTTTCAAAAGAAGTTTGTTTACTTTACGTGAACCAGCCCCTTTAACCCAAGTCTGATTTTCGAATGCGAGTTGATAATGTCACGTGACATATCGTCTGTATAAATCTTGCACCCATTTCTTTTTATTGCTTCCAATCATACCCCGATAAACAGGTCAACATTACAGCGTTGGCGTCAGATCTTTGAAAGTTATAGTGCAAATAGTTGCTACGTTTTTCTTTGAAATAGATTCTACCGTATGAAAACATCTTGATTATTTTCAAAGTTACAGAATTTTTGTGTTTTATTGAAAGCTTCAAAGAAAACTAAAATCATCATACATTCTAAACTAATTAAAAACTACAATAGAATTCTCAAGAAGATCTTAGTTCAGAAAGGCCAACGATATGATGGTACGCACAAGTTTGTCAATTTTCTAGTTTGCGATGAGTTGATGGCGTCAGGGCCTGAAAAAACTGCAAATAAAAAATGCTACAAATTTGAAAATAATCAAGCTATCAAAATGCTTACTGTGGGTCTGCGGGAGTACTCCCAAAACACGTAAAGTTTCTTTCAAGGCACATTCGAAAGGAAAATGTAATAACCTTTCCAGGGTGTACTCCCACACGTTAGATACCATATATGCTACTATTTCTTTGCTGATCCCTAAATAATGATTTCAATGTTTTAGAGACCTCAAATATTGTTCTTTGTTTCTGATTGTTCGTTCTGGATTCTAGAGATGCCAAATATGGTTATCTATTGCATTAAGTATAAAGAGATGAATGCCAAAGTACGTCCACATTTTATTCAATATTAAATTTCGGACTCCAGGTATTGGCACAAATCTCCCCCCCCCCCTCCACGTATTGAAAGATAGGGAGTACCCCCTGGGACTACCTTAACTATTTAGAAACTTGTTTCATTAACCGCAGTGCTGATTATTTATTTCTATTTATTTCTTAAGTCTAGACGGGTCCCTATGGATTCTGGTAATGTTGCCCCCTTTTAAAGCTATCTCTTAGATCACAGAAGAACATTGTGCGTGCCATAACTTTCGTCAAATTTCTTTCATTTAAAAGTTTGAATAAGAAAAGGCATACGATGGTTAAGAACCTTCGCTGTTTTTTGCAGGTTGTCACATTATGGTATCGTGCGCCGGAAGTGCTCTTGCAATCTACATATGCTACACCAGTTGACCTGTGGAGTATTGGCTGCATTTTTGCTGAACTGTACAATCGTAGGTAGGTGCAAGTACATTGGTTTGTCGAGTTTCTTTGCCTGTTTGTCCTGATTGTAACGAACTCTTATACTACGTTTACACTATACCGGTACATTTTTGATCCATTACGAAATGGGTACGGTTCAAGAGCGTTTACATTGCTCCAGATCAGATCAAGGTTTTTCTATTGATACCGGTTGACCCACAAAAAAATTCACGAGCTAGATCATAGCTACCTACAGGGTGTCCCAAAAAATTCATGCCCCGTTTGCCTGAAGATTGTGACAAAACGGCAAAAGATTCTTGCCAAACTTTTACATGATGTTGCTCTTCAGATATTCAATTAAAGTTTGCTACCATCCCCATAAAAATCCGTTGACAAATGATGGAGCTATGACCTTCAGGAGACCAAATTTGCCCATTGACTGAAACCAGCGGTTGGCCATTTCGTCTTACTATTTTGCAGCGATAAATAGCTTCATGGATTGAAAATGAAACAGCAGCCTCCAATTTCATAGCTCTCGTGAAATTTCCGATAATCCTCAGAGAGTTGATCTCACAAAAATTATTTCTTACCTCACGTGAAGCTACTTATCAGTGCAAAATAGTAAGACAAACTGGCTGACCGCTGGTTTCTGTCATCAGGCAAATTTGGTCTTCTGAAGGTCATAGCTCCATCATTTTTCAACGGATTTTTATGGGGATGGTAGCAAACTTTAATTGAATATCTGAAGAGCAACATCATGCAACAGTTTGGCGAGAATCTTTTGCCGTTTTTTCACAACCTTCAGGCAAACAGGGCACAATTTTTTTGGGGACACCCTGTCGGTCCCTGAATTCAAAATTTATTAAAAAATACTTTGTATCACAATTTAGTTGACGAGCTTAGCTATCTTTTGAGATGCTGCATGGTCCTTTTGAGCAATGATTATCATCCGAAAAACCAGATTCAAAGAAAATCCTGGCTTCCTCATTTTGAGTGAAATAGTCGCTATCATTTTCCAATTAACATTTTGTAAAAATTCATTGTAGCAATGGATTTGAAGTCGTCTGGGAAAATTTTTTGTTTGAAAAATGATTGACCTCTGTTCCTCGTTCAATTTTCGTGCTTCAAAGCAAATTTGAAATTCAGCTTTTTCACATCTCTCAAAACATAGACTGGAAAATAGTCCGAGAAATGAATGAATTACCATATATTTGAAACTGCTTTTTTGGACAGCAAACTTAAACTGACCACACAACATCTCAAACGATAGCTGAGCCCTGCAGCTACATGCTGATACCTTGTCTGCGTTCATAATATTTGCTTTCAGGAAATTATGTGCGATCTATAGCTCGTGAAGTTCGGGTCACTCGGTAGAAGGAACAACAATGTTACGGATAGGAATAGGAAGGAACAGTGTAAATGGGAGGCTGATCCGTTACACTTTTGTTACGGATCGAAAGTTGTACTGGTACAGTGTAAACGGGGTCTTAGAAGGTTAAAATGGACGGAGCTAAGTGAGGCAATCGATGAATAGGACAGAAAAAATGCCTACACATACCATTGTTTCTCTGGCTACAAAATTTCCATGCACGTCCCAATATCATCAAATACAAAAAGGCTAAGTTTTGACCTATACGCGTGTAGCTTTTGATTCCGTTCATTCCCTTCAAGATTGCAGTCCGGAACAGGCCCAGGAATGGCGATAGTAGTTTCTGGTCTTTCGTTGAGCATTTTAGCCTTGCTAAAGTTTCTGTTTCCCCATTTGAAACTTGTTTAAATCGATGATGATCATAACTGGGCCTTGCAAATATTTCTGCAACAAGCTTCCTTTAGATTTTGGATTCAGACGAGATTTATTTCCTTTAACTTTATCAGTTTCCACAGTCGATCATAGGAGGCCCAATTACGCATTATGGCAGCCTAGCTTAACTAAGGCAATTTACGCTGCTGCATGAAATTCTTACCGTAAATAGTTCATTCTTTATCTAACATCAGCTATTCAATTCCACTCCTCTGTTGCTGTTTTTGTAGTACTGCAATGACGCAACATTATAGGTTGTGTATGTTTTGCAGTATGTATGTAATAAATAATTTCTTTTATAAAATGAAATGAAATAATTATTGGTTGTGTGTGTTATTTCATTATGTACATACATACTGCACAACATACATAACTTATAATTTTATAGACATTCAAGGGACAATCAAATGCTGCTGACACTTTTTCGATTAGAAAAGTGCTCTCCAGTTCCCAGTTTCACTCTCCAGGATTAGATTATTCAAAGTTTTTTTGTTTTGTTATTCAGACTAAACCAACCTCGTTCCCAAGGGTATCTGTTGTTTTCAATAGGAGGCTAGACCTCAACAGATACCCTTGGGACCTGTTTACAAATTTTGTAAATTTTGATCGGAATAATTAGCATAATTTGGCAGACAGCAGGTTCTTTCGAATCCCATATTCGACAATGTCCAAATGTATATTCCATGGTTCGAACATCACTCATTGTATCCAGAGCCATTCGAATGTTCTTTATTTCGACTGAACGCCAGGGCTTCAAAGGTGAGAAACTTCTTTTGTTTCGAAAAGAGCCAATCAAATAGCAGAATAGCCTAATAGGCTCCAGGGTCAATGTAGGCGTTGAAGTTTACGGAAAACCTTCATTGTCACTGGGTACGAGGTTGAGACTAAACAGTTTCATGTTTCTCTGTTTAGGCCACTTTTTCCTGGTCGCTCAGATGCAGATCAACTGAACAGGATTTTTGCGTAAGTACAACGAATGAGAAGTTTATATTTGAAAAATATTCACAAGCAATTTGAGGGATATTTGTTGTTAGTTGTTAATATTGAAGTTAAATAACTCTCATGCAAATGTTTTGGCGGGTTTATTTCTGTTAATTTAATTTTGAGGAATTTGGTGGACAGTAAAATCTGTTGGCATTGATCTTATGAGAACGAGTGTAAGCATGGAGAAAAATCGTCTACAACCCTTTTTGAAAGTTATAGAGAATGAAATATCCAGGGTCTAGTGAATTGGAGGAATAACATGATAGAAGATTCAAGATGAGCAGGAAAACGATTGAATGATTACCTATGTAAAAGATTCAGAAGACATGGAATTTGGTAGAATAGGATGTACATAAAAGACCAGGAACAAATATTCTAGAATTTCATGAACCTAAAAATATCATATCATTCTTGCCAAATTTTAGATCCAAAAAAGTAACCCGAGCAGCCTCATCTTAATTATATCAGAGCACCCCCCCCCCCCGAGGGCAAAATTATATAGTCAGGCTGGAGGATAAAGGGTTGTTCTATATTTGTTGTAGGGTGATTGGTGCCCCATTGGAATCGGAGTGGCCAGCAGATGTCTCATTACCAAGGTCGACATTTGAACAATATTCTACGGTAGATCATAGTTTATGGAGATACCTTGTACCAGATATGTGTTCTGAAGGACGATCACTGCTGAGGGTATGTGCACTTGTTATCTTTTCTACTAAGTGAGCCAGAAAGGACGTTCCGCTTTTGAAATTCATAGCATTAATAGTGCTCGACGAATATGAATGATTCAACTTCTAGTTAAAAGACAAAAGACCAAAGCATGTTTTATGATTTATCTCACGTATTTATGAACACTGAAAATATGGGTACCGTAAAAGCTCTATTTAGCCCCCTCTCTATTAAGCCCCCTTTTCTAATAGGTCCATCCCCTCTGAGCCAATATTTGAAATAAGCCCCCCTCTCCATTAAGCCCTTCCCCTCACTGATATCAAATTCCAGAGGTAACCAAAGATCTTCCATTTATTGAGCTTAATAAGTTTGCATGTTAATTTTGACAAAGTTTGAGATAAAACTGTGTCGAATTTATGTATTTGACAAGTAAAATTATATGTTGAATCCGCAAAATATGGGTTAAGAGAAATTAAAAGCTATCATAGATATCCTTGTCACTTGATTTTGTGAATAAACCCCTCTGTCTAATAAGCCCTTCTCTCTTTTAGGCCCCCCTCTAGAGTTTTGAATAAGCCCCCGGCGGCTTAATAGAGGTTTTACGGTAAATTCGACTTAACCCTATCTCACCTGGGCGTTTTGAAGCGGTCAATACCTGAGGGGGGGTGGATTCCACCCCCCCCCCTCTTTTTCTTCACTATCGTAGTAGCTACAATCTTTAGAATTGGTAAATATATATACTTTGATGCAAACAATCAAAATCACATGATTAAATCAAATTATCTCTATTGTTCTCGTTGCTATGACAATAAGAAGATTTTAAGTTATGATTATCATGATTGTTACCAACATGATTGAAACAATGAAATGAGGCACTAAATTGAAATCTTTTGTTTCAAATTGAGTTGGATATCATCAAATACATGTGTAAGTATAATTTTGCATATATTTGGGATTAAAATTTGCAACAATTATAAAAAAGTATACAAATTTTGTTGACTACACAATAAAACATTGGTTGCCATGGTTACGAGGCTATATTTAGCATCTTGAAATTTTCATCATTCGATACAGTATAGATATAAAGTCAAAGTAGCGGAGTCTTGGCATACTGCATTGCATATTCTAGCATAGGCGAATAAAAGTTTGGTTGGGGGGGTGGAATCCACCCCCCCCCCCAGGTGAGATAGGGTTAAAGAAAATTACTTGATTGTGAAATGCCTGAAAAAGGGCTAAAAACTTGATCAAATCTTATGGAATCTCACCACACAGAATAATACGCTAGGACATTTCACTGCTTGCAGGAGTTTTAAGAATTAGATTTTTAAATAAATACTGAAATTGTTCAATCCCATGGCAATAGATGTGCAGACGTTCTTTCTCACCCGTGGAAAACTTGCTTTCTTTATTTTCATGCACAAGTAGTTTCTTTATGGCTTGATCAATTGTTTTAGACCCGTTTTATATGTCGTGCAGCGCCATGCAGAACACTAGGAATTTGAATTCGACTGAAATTCGACTTGGAGCCCTCTGTTTTATAAGGAAAAGCTTTTACCGTGCTGTTCTGCACCGAACCACAGTGATCTTCACCGAACCACAGTGAAGCGTGCGCAGGTTGGGTATGGTTGGGTTGCACATCCACAACAAACAATGGATTTTGTCGTTGTGCGCATGCGTGAAAATGCTGCTGCACGGCGGGACTGAAATTTGGTTGTATAAGTCGCACCAGGTCGACCCAGTCGAGATGCCTTTGGCATATAGTTCGACTCAATCGAACCAAGTATCAATTTGGTTTTATAAGAGTCGCGCCGCGCGGGACCAGACAAAATTGTTCGAAATTCACTTGATTCGGCACGGCGCGGCACGACTTATGAAACGGGCCTTAGACCTTTGTCAAGTATTTCTTGACGATGAAATTTTCGTTAGGTCAAATTTTCAAGTGCTCGTAAAAAGGAAGGAAAATTGCAAAAATTCTTCAATCCCTCGGCTATGAAGCAGAATTCGATTCATTCCAAGCCACCTCTTGTTGTTATGAATTTTCAAAAATAGGAAACTTTTTCTGGCTCACCCGATATATAAGCCCGATAAAAACACTGTCATTATGCTTGGTGAAGTCCTGTCATTTCCTCTTCTGCTGCAATTTGAACGTGTTTCTACAGTTTTACACTAGAGACTTGTGTGAGATCAAAGGAGCTCTGAAAGCACTGAAATCTATGAACCGTTCAGTCCAGTTGTGTTTGAGGAATTAAGAAATTTATCTTACATGCTCAATTTTTCTTTTGCAGAAACTGCTTGAGTTCAATCCGAATAATCGCGTATGTGCAAGCGAGGCATTGGACCATCCATATTTTCAAGATGTATCTACAAGCGATAGCCAGGATTCCGGTATTATGTTATCCCAGGAAGAGGCCGGATCGACAATGCACGAAGAGGAAACCGGATCTATGGTATCTCAAGGAGAGGCTGGACTCATGACGCCACAAGAAGATGATATTGGGTCTGTTATGTCACATGATGGTGGGGCGGGATCCGTAATGTCACAAGGAGATAGGAGTGGATCGATTATGTCACCAGAAGAGACCGGAGTGATGATGTCACAAGAAGAACCCAAGTTGGTGGTGTCTCCGGAAGAGGCTAGAGCAATGATTTCCCAGGAAGAGGCTGGCATTGCCATGTCACAAGGAGAACCCTTAACGTTGTCTCCTGATATGAACAGCACAAATGATGCTGCAACAACCACATCAGAAGCATCAAATCAAGTTGAGACCGTCAGTGAAATATCATCGTCCTGTGATGTAAATGATCAGAGAGAAGGCAAACCTGGGGTAGGTACCAGTATCAAACGTAAAAGACCATGTGATGATGATGATTATGATGAAGGGTATCGTAGCCTTTCTAGATAGGGTAAGGGTACTAAGAAGTAGTGACCTGGTGTAAGGGTAACGCGAACGATGATTTGAGGCTAGTAATCATCAAGCAACTGGAGTAACAATGACTCATGCAGCAAGTCTTATCTGAAGCATGATCCTTTTTTACCAAATGGCTCTGGCCAAATGGCTTTTGTATTAAAAGTCTTCTGATACCCTTTGCTTGTTGAGTCCTTTGGAGAGGTACTCGCTAATATTCACCGACAGCTATGTGTTCCTCATAAGGATGGGTTTTGAAAAGAAAAGTTTATAAAACAGAACAGATTTTGGTAAAAATTCGCCTTAAAGCAGGGTGTCAATGCGAAATTTTGTGAGGTTGAATTGTTTAACAGGGTATAAAATCATCATAAGACGGGGTAGGTCGTCCAGAACCCGGGGAGGGAGCACACCTCTGTACAAACATGGCTCCGGCCCCCCCCCCCCCCGGGAGTTAAATCAAGAAACGGTTTCGTCGTTTGTGAAACATTAGTATCAAGTTTCTTGATTCCTTAGGTCTGATGTTTGTTTTGTGGCTAACATGCTAACTTGGATTTGAAATTAGACTTCTTCTGAATAAGTCTAAGCTATTGCGTTCCCGTGTCATGAAAGAACATTTAGTACACTGCATCCTCTGAAAGACCTTCAGAAACAAAATGGATGTCTGCCACCACTATTGAAGACTATAGTCACAATTTATTTCCTTTTCCTAAATAATTGTCAAACCAGTTAACCAGATATGGTTTTAATAGAACTTTTACCAGTATTTTTTAGTACATATAGGGTGTCGCAAAAATTTTGGGCCTTGTGTGTGTGAAGGTGAAGGTGAAGTTGCGGTTTTTAGCGCTCAGCACTGGGATCGCAGAAGTAGAGCAGGCTTAATCGAGTCCACGACCCCTTGTCATGACGCTCAAGTGGTGGGGCTCTACCTGGGATCGAATCCTGTCCGCCTGACTGTTCTGGATGAAATGTCAGAGGATTACACCACTGCGCCACAACACCTTGTTCCTCAAGCTGGAGAAATATTTCTGCTGGCGTTCCGCAAGGTTCAATTTTAGGCCCCCTTTTCTTCTTGATATACATAAATGACCTGACTGAAAACCTGAGCTGCAGTGGAAAGCTCTTTGCAGATGTGTGGCTGCTGTAACCTCAATTGTATAGATAAGCAGCGCTATTAGCCCTTTCAAAAGTGTAGAAAATGTCAATGAAACGCTAGGGCCCTTTCTTTCGAAAGTTACTTAATTTTGATATTGCTAGAGAAAAAACATACTCTAAGGAACGAAACTTTGGCGGGAAGAAACTTTCGCGAGTACGAAAAACGTGAAATTTTTGGAATCAACTTTCGCGAATGGACCAAAATGGGAAATCTCGCGGGAATAAACTTTCGCAAATTAGGTTTCTTTTCACATTTTTATACTGTCTCAAAGGTTCCTCAACTCTTCAACGACTCTCCCGAATCGTCCATAAATATAAGCTTGTAGTAGTATATTTTGAAAAGGTTGTTGTTAAAGAAGAGGAATATCAGAGGAGGATCTGATTATACGATTATTTGATTCTACATCGTGGGAAATTTCGCGAGAATAAACTTTTGCAAATTTCACATTTTAGGAAATTTCGCGGAATAAACTTCAGCGAATTTAGGTGAAAAGCGCGAAAGTTTCTTCCCGCGATAGTTTCTTCGCTTAAAGTAGTGCTGTTTTTGAAGCAACCATTTAGTGGGCTTTTCCTGCCATAAATCGGCAGCCACTTGTCAACTCGACTCGAAAATGGTCTTTAAGCTGTACGTTGAAGCCCATTCTATTTATTCTATGCACCTGTGTAAAGAATTGAAGGTATAGCTCTTGACTGATTACAGTGAGTCCCAGCTATCGCTCACCCAAACGAGGCTAAATCCTACCAAGCCGAGAACAGTTTGGCAGAGTAGTGGAACTCGACTTGTAATCAGTCTAGTATAGCTCCACCACAGCAGCCACATTAGCACGGCACACTTTTTTGGGACACCGTGTATATTGCGCCCCTGATTCATTTAAAGAATTGTACAGAACCATGTATTTACAAAACTAATTTGAGAAAATCATTAGATGGCTACCTAACAGAGCGAGTTTTTCAGAAAGTCTCTTTAGAAAGTATGATTTTTAGCTAGAGTTTTTGTTTAAGTTTGATCTTTTGAAGTTTCTACATTTTTACGCTGTTTGGCTGTACATTTGTAATACTCTATTTCGTTCTTATTTCCTGGTTAGGGCCTGATTTCATGGAACAGGCTCGCCCGGTTAAATGGGCTGGCTCTCCTAAGGGGCTTGAGATGATCCGAACGATTACATGGAGAAAGCTAGCCCGGGCTGTAAAATATTTGGCGCCATGATAGTATAATCTGTTCATAAAGCGCATGCGTTGCAGAATTCTCAGCCCGCTTTGCCGGGCCAGCCTGGTCTGAAATCGATTACATGAGAAAAATGTGCAACTCTCAGCCCGTTTTGCCGGGCTAGCCCGGTAGGCAGCAGACGGGATGTCGGCTAACCGGGCTAGCCCGCTTGCCATATAATCGAAAATATACGAAACATTGTAGCTTCTATTGACCCCGGGATCCCGGGTGAAGACCTTCCATCTCGGTTAACCGAGCTAGCCCGCTCCATGTAATCGGCCCCTTAAAGGATATTTTTCAGCCAGCATGCCTTGCACGTGCAATCTCTTGGTATGGCCTTTGTTGTCGCCGTTTTCATGGGCCACACAAAAGTGGCGGCAGCAAAAGCCAAGCAACGATGGAAAGTGCAAAGCATGCTGGTTGAAATAAACGTTTTAAAATTCCTCGCAAAACATGTAGTGTTTGCCTGGAGCTGTCTTGTTTTATTTTAGTCTTACAGAATTTATACAGATTTTGGATGACAGCAGTGCAGTACAACATGTTTTCTTCGACATTAAAACTTTATGACAACACTACTTACCGGAAAGCCAAGGGTTATGAAGCCGAATCTCGCTCAGCTCTTTGTTTTTTATCATCCGAATCTTTAACCAGACGGTAAATTTTCGTATCGAAGATAATTTACAAGAACCTTCGTATGTGGTTTAGTTTCAATTGGCCCTATTTAAAATTTTGTGAAGTAGAATCTCAAAGATTTTAGTACACGCTTAGGTCATACACGTATCTTTTTATGAGAAACTAAAGCATTTGAGCCAGTACTAAGGTTTCTTCAAATTATCAGTTTTTAAGTAGGCCTATCGCAGTTTCTTACGAGTTTCTTACAAGTTCCATAACAATCTTTCTTTGCCCTCGTGAACATTTCAAGGCAAAGTTTGCGAAACCTTTCCAGTGTTTAGACGTTACTGAAGTACCTTCCGAGTAGTATGGTGCAGGAAGCAAGTGAAAAATATGCAAAGGATTTCCTTTATAAAAAAAATAAGTTTTTTACGCTGTATTGTCCAAGTACTGGAGTTTCTTAATTTGTTGGTGATCGAAGAGTAGAGTTTCTTATAAGCGGTTTCTTATAAAAAAATGCATGTGGTTCCTAATTTAAAGATGTTGTAAGGGGCCAGTCCTTTATAACTCTGGGTACCGGGGTGGGTTAGAATTTATAAACTGGTTAAAAGTTCTCATACCCCTGTCAATTTTATCTTCATGCCCCTATGAAAATTATAAGAAAATTTCATCTGGCCATCTATCAACTATTTTCAGATTACCACATCAAAGAATTTCTGTTTATGTGAAAGAGATACAAGATAGGAGGGCTACTCCAACTTAATGAAGTACCAGGTGTCCCAAAAAAAGTATACAGATTTAGTTGAATTTAGTTGACTCCAGCGCTGTTAATTTAGCTTTAATCAATTGCTAATCTCTCTCAAAATGTTCCGCGATAGTTAACTTGAACATAGATACCTCGCTTGTTGGTATCGGTGCTTTGAGAGCAGAAATATCAATCTTGAAAGCTCAAATTTGCGTCCACCTGGAAACCAGAGCTTTAGCCTTATCTGAGCAAGTTGCTGAAGCACATCAAACTTAAGAACTGAAATTATTGAAAAATTAAGAAATTGCCGAATGGGTCACTTGGGGGTGACTTTTGGAAAACAGAATAACACAAGATCTAATACTTTTCAAATTTCATCAAGGCTATCGTTGATTTATACGCTGTGCCTTAAGAATTTGCTTAGGCCAAAAGGCTAAAGCTCTGGTTTGCTGGAGGAGGCAAATTTGAGCTTTCAAATTAACATGGCTGCTCTCAAAGCACCAATACCAACAAACGAGGTATCTATGTTCAAGTTAACTATCGAGGAACATTTTTAGAGTGATTAGACATTGATTTAAGCTAAAGTCACATCACTGGAGTCAACCAAATCTGCATAAATTTTTTTGGGACACCCGGCACTACAATATGGATGGCCAATGATGGATGGCCAATGAGGTGGAATTTTATACAAATTATACTGAAAAATTTGAAGGCTGTCATTAAGAAACTAGCTGACATTGCGGAGATGTGCGAAGGTATGGTATTCCGTAGGCTTTTTGATCTCGTTTAAGTAATGTTCTAAAGAATATACCTTGCAAAATGTTGTGCCCCTCAAACAAACCTCAAAATATTTCATACCCCCAATTTTCCTTCGAATAATGTTCATACCCCCACCAATTCTAACCCACCCTGGTACCCAGAACTGTATATGACCCCTAATGCCCTTCTGAAAATTTCAATGGGTTTGTAAAAAGTTTCTACCACTTGGAGTATTCTTTTAGTTTTACTACCTGTTGCAATACGCTTTTAGATATGTTTACCAAATATATACATACATGTATACTGCTATCGATTTGACAGTTTTTGTTCTTCTTTTTTTTCTCCGGGGTGTCCCTAAAAAGTACTCACATTTGAAAAATCACCAACATTTTATTATGAAGCCGATCTTCAATTTTATTTATTTTTTGGCAGTTAGCTCAAAGGCTAAATTATTTTCTACATACAGCTGTAGTTATAGTTTACGACAGTTTTATCAGCAGTCGCCGCTTGATACCTGTTGGCAATTCCTCTCAGTCGAAAATGAGGAAAGGACAATAGACCATTCCCATGATTACGTCACCACTAGTGCGGCGCGCAACGTATGCTGGCACTTGTAGTTAAACACCTGACCGAGTTCGTGTGTTTTGTATAGGAACTGTATGAGAAGTTGTGTATTGAGTTGGAAATATCGAAGAAAAATCCGAAAAATCAACTAAATTTATTGTAGAACATGTCCGTAGATGTTTAAGAAACTTAAGTCCTGGATTCCGTTTGACTAGAACGCAGACGAAGGAATTTTTAGGGGGAAGAGTCGACGAAAGTGCAGTGTGGCCTAATGAAAACATTGCGAGCATATGGTAATTTCTGTTTTGCGTTGGAAACATCGAAGAAAAATTTGAGGAATCGCCAAAATTCCCCGAAAAGCATGTCCCTAGATGTTTTGGAAACTCTAATCAGGGGTTTAAGTGCTACTAAAGTGCAGATGAAGCGGAGATGAAGGAAATATTCGCAAGGAAAGTCAATGAAAACGTAATGCGGCCTAACGTAAACATTGCCAGTGATTTGAGGAGGCCAGAAAAGGGGGAGAGAAAGGGCTGTACTCTTTCTCTAAAATTAGACCAAAATCTAAAATTTGAGTTTATTATCTTGTGCAGAGATGGAGCCATTGGGAGTTTGAAGTTTTCAACCTTTTGACTTCCAACGGCAATCGTATGAAAGGAGAACTTTCCCCCTTTATGTACTGAACGCGATAAAAATCACTGAAGTCAAATCGCTGCATTTCGGCTATGGTTACATTAAGCACCTAAAATTGAGTATATTGCTTACTGCAAGGAGGAAAATCCGAAAATTTTCTATAATTCTCAATTTTCAATGGTTTTGAGAAAGTCAAAATGCTGTTTTTTTTTTACTCTGGCATCATTTATACGCTTGAAGTGTGCTGTTCCAAATCCGTGATCTCTAAAATTCTTTCTCGCTGTCCAGGGTTTCCACGTTTGCGTCAATCTCTGTTTTTCAGATTTTTTTCTGACTGGGATAGAATTAATGTTCAGGACTACAATTTCTAGTGGTAATGGATTCAGTAAACGGCATGTGAATCATCCGAAAACAATCACCGCCTTGCCTCATTTTTTGTTGGCAATGTTTTCATGGAAAGGACAATTTTCAAAGATGTTCAGATTCTGAACATTGGAAAAGTTTGCCCAGGCCCCAAATATATCCGAAATGACGTCAAGTGGCTAGACTCCAGGCTCCAGACAGACAGACGGACATCCGCGCTTCGCGCCAAGAAAGCCAGAGGCGTACGCAGCACCTCAGGAGTGAGGGGGTCTGGGGCGTAGCCCTAGAAAAATTTTTGTGACCACGCCCTTCAGACGCTCGGAAAATGAGGGAAACGCCCTTTTTACTTATATTTTACATCGTAAACATGACTGCAATGAACACAAAATAGGCAGGATGTTTTGTTGAATTTGCATTGAGAATTTATACCCAGCATATCGAGTACGAATTACAAAATCACTTTTCTTCTTTACTGTAAAATTGATTTAGCTCTAGTTGTTGTTATGATATTCAGGAAATGCCTCTTGTCGCCACTTCATCGTTGTTTAGTCAGTAAATGGCATCTTTTGCAAGAATCTTTTGAAAACAAGAAATTTTTGAAAACAGACATTCTACTTTGGCTTAGAATGCCTCTCCCAACATCGTTCAAGCATTTCTTAGAAACCCAAAACATTCAAGAATCTCGAAGACCACCGCCTGACAGATTTGCCTGACCCCCCCCCCCCTGAGGTACAAATTTGATTGCATTTTTGTACAAATCTCGAGGACCATATTTTTGAAAAGTGGGGGGGTCCGGACCCCCCCATTCCCCCCCTTGGGTACGCCACTGAAGAAAGCGAAAGTGAGTGAACAAGATATCGTTTGCAAGTTGGACGAATATTCGCAAGCAGGAAGATTCGGGTTCAAAGTCTGCGAAAACGATCAAAATTTTGAAATTATGGACTTTCATTTGAGTAAATGCTTCTCAGGAGTTGGGAAGATGGGGGAAGATCAAAGCAAATTCGGTGACCACGATTTTATTTGCATGTTTTAGATCAAATAGAAGCAGGATTCTTAAATGAAAAATGTATCAGAAATGCATAAAGGCATAAAAAGTCAAGTGTGCATGAAATAAATAATTGGAACATTTGATCAATTTAGAAACCAGAATCGACTTTCCACGGCTGAAAGATCTGATTGCTCTACGGCTCTAACAGCGCCATAGATGACAATGTAAAGGGCATTAGGTTTGTGAGTTTTTCAAGCAATTGCGAAGGAAGATTTGGCATATTATACCCTGGGTACCAGAGCCAAAAAATGATAAAATAAAATAAAAAAATAAAAAGACGCGAAGAAGGAAAGAAAGTAGGCTAAGAAAGTACCTCCTTTCTTCCTTCTCCCTTCCTATGCCAAATTTTCAATTTCTTTCTAATTTTGAGGCTCTGGTACCCAGGGTAGGCATATTATTGCACAGTAGCGTTTAAGCATTCCTTGACGGAATGCTAAAACGCTACACATAAACGGTACCTTGGACAAAAGCATTTTGAAGGTGGAAATCAAAGGCCTTTATAAAGTCATTATCTTCATGACTTCATGAATACCTCACCGCAACATAAAGACAAATGAGAATATGTCGGGTATAGTAGGAACAATCCTGATGGATTTGTCAAAAGCATATGATTGTATACCCCACGACCTACTGATTGCAAAGTTAGAGGCATATGGATTCAAGCAAAATGCTCTAAAACTAGTTTGTAGTTACCTGACAAACCGAACACAAAGGGTCAAAATAGGCTCCACATATAGCTCACCACAACGTGTATCGATTGGTGTACCACAGGGGTCTGTTCTTGGACCCTTACTTTTCAACATCTTTATAAACGACCTGTTTTATATGGAACTGGAATCGGAGATATGTAACTTTGCTGATGACACGACAATTTACGCGTGTGATATATCTGTGGAGGCAGTCATGATTAGATTAGAGGGTGACCTACAGGGATTAATGCAATGGTTTACTGACAACGGCATGAGTGCCAATCCTTCAAAATTCCAAATCATGTTTTTGGGGCTAAAGGGAACAAATAAACTATGCCTTAACATGAGGGGTCAATTGATTCCATGCAGCGAACATATAAAACTTCTGGGGGTAAACATTGACAACTCACTCAAGTTTGAAACGCATGTGAAAGAACTATGTAGGAAGGTCAACCAAAAGGTGCATGCATTTGGAAGGTTAAGACCATATTTAGGAGAGCAAAAATCAAAGTTACTTTTAAACTCTGTGGTTATGTCGAATTTTTCCTATTGCCCTCTGATCTGGCTATTTTGTAGCAAAGTTGCAAATAATCAAATTAATAGCACCCACAAGCGTGCACTGAGAACTTTATATAGAGACTATCAATCCACATTTGAGGAACTTCTAGATAGGGTTGAGACAAAGACAATACATAAAAAGAACTTACAAAACCTCATGGTTGAAATTTACAAGTCAATGAACCATCTCAATCCAGAGTACATGTGGAATTTCTTTGTTAACCCTAATCCTACCGGGGGGGGGGTGTTTTCCACCCCCCCTGTCAGTTTTTTGCAGAGCATTCTTTAACGACAAAAGCTATGACCCTCAAACTCTCTGACAATTACTAATTATCTATTAGCTACATTTTGACAATTAAATTTTTGAACAATAGGTGTCACGTGACAGGTGACACTACCATATTTGGAGCAAGGTATTAGAAAAATTCATGATTTTGATATTTTTACTCCCAGAATTAGTTCCAAACGTTGACTATTGTACTTTAAAAGAACCAGCAAACAATTAGCTTTCTATTGTTGTCAATAACAATGGATTTTGCTGACGTCAGCATTCTTAAATGATGACGTCACTCTGGCCGCCATTTTGGGTCATTTTGTCAAATTTTGAAGTTTTTTCCGATAGATTTTGTTAAAAATGCATAGAATTGCGTTATGCAATACTTTAAAAGCATTTTGAGCTAATTATTATCAATTTTTGGCAGAAAAACACAGTTTTTAGTTATGACGTCATCAATTTTTGTCATTTTCTTCCAAAATAACAGTCTAAAAACACTCATATGCATCATATTTGAATTGGAAATGAATATTACGCCAAATAAGAATGGAAAAAGTCATTCAGATTACCTTTATTCCGTTTTTAGAACAAATAAGCCGGAAAACCATATATTTTGACATTTTCCGGCATTATGACGTCATAGTGACGTCACCTAATGAGGTGGACACGCCCAAAACTACCAATCGGCTAAGAATAGCTAGGACTACGCCCTTGCCAAGTTTCAATGATTTCCCATTAGTCTACGGCTATTTATAGAGGGGGGGTGAAAAGCACCCCCCCCCCCCGGCTATGTTAGATAAAAAAAAGCCCGGTAGGATTAGGGTTAAAAAAGATGTTCCCTACAACCTGCGGACAAAGGAACTATGCAAGCTCCCCTCAGTGAGTTCTCAGCGCTACGGAATAAATTCTTTATCCTTTAGAGGGAGTCTATTGTGGAACAATCTTAGTGATGACCTAAAATTGACAACTTCTCTCATGAAATTCAAGAAAGAAATACGTTGCTGGGATGGCAATAACTGTACGTGCTACATTTGCACTTAATTTAGGATAATTCATTAGGGTTTTTTATCTTTTTGTTATATTGTATATTGTATATTATAGATAGTTGGTGTTAATTAGTTGTTGTTAACTAGATCAAAACCAACTGTAAATAAGTTTATGATTATGATTATGATTAAGAAGTCAAATAGTATTTGCAATGATCTACGGCAACCAGGGGCGCAAATGCAAATTTTTTTGAGGGGGGTGTGTGCTCAAAGGACCGAGTTTCTTCCACGCGGGACCGATTTTTGCGAAATAAATGTTGTTGCAAATGTATGAAAAATAAAGTTTTCCTATCTGCCACAATTTACCGAAAATACAACTATAACAGACAGTGTTTTCCCAACGATTGAAACAGAATTAAACAAACAGTTTTCGACATCAATTTGTCTCTGGCTAGCATCTTAGCCATCTTCCCTTAATGATCCAGTCAAAGCTTCACAGAATAGCCATGTTTTTAGGCATGCACGCTTGCTCATATGGAATCAATAAGTGGCGTGGCCAGGTAGACTGATTACGATGAGTCCCAGTAATCGCTATTCAAAACGAGACTATTACGCCAGACCGAGACCGCTCTTACTGGACTGAAATTTCTAAACTTAACTTTAAATCTAAGCAAACAAGATCCAACCTCACATCTCAAGAATGGAATGCTTTAAAGCAACTAAAAAATCGGGACGACATTGTCATCAAACCAGCCGACAAAGGAGGCCGTATAGTCGTTTGGAGCAAAGATTTGTATGTTCAGGAAGGTCACTCTCAACTGCAAACCACTTCCTACCAAGCACTAAACAAGAATCCAACCAAATCCTTCAACAAAACCATCATAAATTTTGTCAAAGATGAAATCAACAACGAAAATCTCCCCTCCAATGCCTCTGCACTATATTTTCAACATCCTAGGACTTCTGTTTTTTATATGCTGCCCAAGATTCATAAACCCAATAATCCTGGTCGCCCCATCGTGTCAGCCGTTTCCTGCCCCACTTCTCAAATAGCAGCCTACCTTGACTCAATTTTCACACCAATCGTCCAAGATCTTCCTACCTATGTCAAAGACTCTTCCCACGCCCTTCGCATCTTTAAAGAATTCAGATTCACAGGACCACACAAATATCTGTTCACTATGGATGTTAAATCATTGTACACTTGCATTCCCCACAATGATGGCCTACAAGCACTAAAGTTTTTCCTTGACAAACGACGCCTTCAAAGCCCACCAACTACCACTCTTCTTCGCCTTGCTGAATTGGTCCTAACTACTAATGCCTTTTCCTTTAATGGTCAATATTATCTTCAGACATCTGGCGTTGCCATGGGTAGTAAACTTGGCCCAAGTTATGCCTGCCTCTTCGTTGGCCACCAAGAACAGCTTATCTTTCAATCTTACAATGGTCCTTTTCCTTGCCTGGTCAATAGATACATCGACGATATCGTTGGAGCAACATCTCTTCCTTTGGCCGATCTCCAGAAATTTATCAACTACACCAACACTTTTCACCCAGCCTTACAATTCACGCACTCTATCACAGAAGAAAGCCTGCCATTCCTGGACATCCTCCTCAGCATCTCTGATGACCAAATCTCCACGTCTATCTTCTACAAAGCTACAGATTCCCATTGCCTCCTTAACTACGACTCATCACATCCGAAGAAATGCAAAGACTCCATCCCTTACTCGCAACTCCGCCGTCTCCGCCGTATTTGTTCAAATGATGATGATTTCAGTTTAAAAGCAGAGGAAATGTCTTCTTTCTTCAAGCAAAACAAGTACCCTGACCACATCACCCAAGCAGCTTTCAATAAAGTTAAGGATCTTTCTCAAGACGAAGCCCTCCAACCTTCTAACAACGAAAACAGCAACAACCGCATTCCTTTCACCCTGACCTACCACCCTTTTAACAACAATGTAAAGAACATAATTTATAGCAACTTCAACATTCTAACCAACGACACAGAAACAAAGAACATCTTCATTGCACCTCCACTTATGGCTTTTCGCAGAGACAAGAATTTAAAGGACTCCCTAGTCAAAACCAACCTAGCAACCTCACAACTGCCTGGTACTTTACTTTGCCAACATCGCCTCTGTCAGACCTGCACCCACATCAACCAATCGACCACTATCACCAACCAAAACCTAACCTTCAATATCAGATCTAACTTTACCTGTTCATCATCCTGCGTTATCTATTGTATCATCTGCACCAAATGTCAATCTTTCTACATCGGCGAAACCTCCCGACAAATCAACAACCGTTTTGGGGAACATAAACGTAATGTAAGAAACAAGATCCACCTCGATGAAAATCATGAACACGATCCAGACAGCAACATATCCAGACATTACAACTCAGCCAACCATTCAACTGCCGACATGTCCATTCTTGGCTTGTTATATGCACCTCAAGACACCACCAAACGCAAGACATTGGAGAAACGCTTAATTTTTAACTTAAAAACTCTTTATCCTAATGGACTAAATAAGCAATTTACTTATCTGCAATAGGTCCTTCCTTACTCTTTTCTCACATTCCTCCCATTCCCCATTCCCTATCTACGCTACGCTACGTCACGTCGCATCTCGCATTCCTTCCTATTTGTCGAATCTTCTCTTCTCTTTGCTCGGCTCGATTGATTTCGAGTCACTTGATAACGAGTATAAGCTCGAAACGTCGTGTTTTAAACATCTAAGCTATTTTTGGTACTTAAATCATTTATACATTTTATTACCGCTCTTACTGGGACTCATAATATTACGGCAATATTTTTGGACTGACTTTTTTCACTTTTGAACGCCCTTGGGAACGAGGCTGCTATACACAGTCATGTACAAAGTATACAACCAAATACAACGCCATTAGAATCTCTGCAAATTCGATTGATTGATGTTGACCAACGGAAACTCGAAGCTCAAAGCAGAGTTTCAAGGAGCTTGGACGGACAGAACAAAGTCTTATGAACAAGAATACCATGAAAACAGTTGGCGACAATATCAAATTTTGTACGTAGGTACTATTTTGCTGCTTTCGCTAAGCATTAACTGATTTATTGTGAAGTTTTCAAATCAATGTGTTTCATTTGAAAACTACAAATGTTTGTGCTTTTCTGCGCCTAGGCCCTTATCGAAACGAGGCAGGCATAGTCATTTCAAAATAATGGCGTTTGATTATGAGTCGTAGTTAGGAGCGTCCGGCAGTATTTCAATAGCGATAACTACGACCATATGTCCGGCAGTATTTCAATAGCGATAACTACGACCATATCATCAGTCTAGTGGCCAGGGTAAATTAAGAGGGAGGTAGGGAAATGCATGGGCCTAGGGGCCAGGAAATTTTTTGGGGCCACACCCTTTACTTTAGCGTAGAATGCATCTCCCAATATCATGCTTGCCATTAGCAGTGAGGAATCCTTGATAGTTTTGTGACAGTTACTCTGTGAGTTATCCTATAAATCAGAGCACGAAAGGAAATTTTTGAAGAAGCGTCCTTTACTTTCGCTTAAAATGCATCTCCCAATATCACGCTTGCCATTAGCAGCGAGTAAACCTTGATAGTTTTGTGATACCGGGTGCGCCAAAATAAACTACGCACGTTTGGCAGGCCACAATATTTTTAACACTGGACCGATTTTGAAGATTTATGACTTAATATTTAGCAGAGAGCCTGAATTAGATTCTAGGACTTTTTGCAAATTTTTCCGTTTTCAGTTTTTAGAGCTGGAAGCGAGTTTCTTAAATGTTCGTTTTCGAAAATATTGAGAACGATGAAAAAACGTCGATCAAATCTTAAAAGATCCAACATGAATAAACAAAGAGAAAACGTTTTCAGGGGGATTTGTGGGTTCAGTATGAACTCTCGTACAACAGATTACAATTGGTCGATTTTTAGATCGCAAATAACCACGAAAAAGTTCTCTCTTTGTCCATTCATGTCGATTCTTTAGAAAATTTGATCGATGTTTTTGATCGTCTTCAGTGTTTTCGAAAACAAAAATCTTAGGAAACTCGCTTCTAGCTCTAAAAACTGAAAAAGAAAAAATTTGCAAAAAACCCGGTATCCAATTCTAGCTTTCTGTTAACGAATGAGTCATAAATCTTCAAAATCGGTCCAGTGTACGATTTATTGTGGCCTGCCAAACGTGCACAGTTTATTTTGGCGCACCCGGTAGTTATCCTAAAAATCGGAGCATGAAGAAAATTTTCGAAGAAACAGTCTCTACTTTGGCTTAGAATGTATCTACCAATATCATGCTTACCATTAGCAACAAGGGAACTTTGATAGTTTTGTGACAGTTATCCCATAGATTGGAGCACGAAGAAAATTTTTGAAGAAACATCCTCTACTTTGGCTCAGAAGGCATTCCTTACCCGACTTAACCCTCGCCATTCTCTCTACGGTTGTAAAGGAATCTCGAGGATTTCTTTTTGTAAACTTAGTTTCTACGAAATAACAAAAGGCAGCTAACATAGAAATCTTTGCATTTCGAGTATCGACCAGATCGGGACCGATTTTATCGCGATTGGGACCGAGTTATGAAATTATTGGGGGGGGGTGTCACACCCCCCCACACCCCCCCTCATTTGCGCCCCTGACGGCAACCGGTAACTTGGTTTGGGATGAATTATCACGTCTCAAGGCATCCCAAAGATAACAGTCCAGAGCAAATATTTTCTAAGCATTTGAAGTGAAAATATGCCCATCTGCTCCATACTGTCCGGGAAGTTGGAAGCCCTATTTTATACTTTTATGGGGTCCCTTGGTTGCATGTCGTCAAATAAATCATCATCAGCTACACCAATCTCAATATTTTACGGGGGTCTCTCTTCGATTTACTTCACCCTGAGGGGACCCTGAGGCATCCTCTGGCATCCACTGGAGGGACCATTATGGAAACAAGGTCGCACTGAACTTTTAATGCTATCCCTGCCATTTTAACCTAATGGGGACGTTTTTTAATTAGATTTTAACTGTTATATCCGTATATCGTACACATGTAATTAGATATCTCTTTTTTCTTCCAAATATTTTGTAATAGACCTAATTTTAATTTTGATGGCAAAATTTTACTTGCTTACTTAATTGGTAATTGCCCCCTGCCGACAATTTCCTGCGGACGGCCTTGATCTGAAAATAATGGTAATACATCTAAAACCCCATAAAAACATCTCTCGCCGAGAATCTCTTTGAGGAGTTTACTTGCGGACAATAACATTTTGCATGACCAATTTTAAAGTTGTGCAAAGATTCAATGTCAAATGTCCCCCCTTATCGCCGTCCTGCAAGCCATTTCTATGCTGCAATAAGCTGCAAGCGTTCTAGATGGATTTGAATGTCGAACTGAATCTTCGTCCAAGATGAGAACTTGCAATGGGCCTAGCCTATCATCATTACTCATCAGTGTGTAATTGACAATAATAATGGTGCTTGGAAAAGCCCCGGAACATTCGTTCTTCCCGAAGCGAAGAACAATGGGACAGTGGGGTTTTAAGAAAAGGATCAATCGACTATGATGGTATGATATACAATTTTATCAATATTCCATGTATGATGTATGATGTTTGCATGCAACCTTTATCTTATGGTTCTGGCACATTTGTCGGCAGCATTTGTCGGCAACGGCAACATTTGTCAGAAGTCTGTCATTTCGACAAATTAAAACGATGGATTCTGTAAACAATCTTTTTTGTTAGTTTCATTTCACCCAAATCTGGCATATGGTACATCCCCGTACGATTGGATAATTGGATAGCGGCTTATACAATACAGTTTCCGTCGCGACGGGTGATCAGGTGACTGAAGTTAAGCTTGCAGCTTGGTCGGGTCCTGATGGGTGTTAAACTGGGTCCCATGCCTGGATGTAGCATGCTTAGTGGGCTTAAATTAGCTTGAAGTAACTAGAAATTCTTCCTGCCCAATCAAAACAGATTACTGAAAAAAGAGCAAAAGCCCCCACCCCCTGGCCTGGCGTACAGCCTCTGGTGTTTTTTCGCTCCCATATTTCTTTCTTCTCCAAGAATGGTTGCCGTAAAATTTGGCACTCCAAAACTAAAATCCGTGCTAGAGTAGTTGGTGTATTCTTCTGGCGTAACAAAGTGCTTGGCCTAAATCTGTGGCATATGGAATTTTGCGATTCCACCATGGGACAGGTGGAATGGGATTGGATGGGTTGTATATTTGAATATGAAAATGGTTAAGTTGCTTACAGTGGACAACAAAATTTCTTGACTTTTCAAAAGAAACCTAGTAGTCCCATAGTATCACAATGGAACATTCTTTGGTAATATAACTACCGGGTGTCCCAAAATGATGTATTATCGTTTAATTGCTTATATGTCCATTACCACTCAACCGATTTTCAAAAACTGGTAAAACCACAACCAACATCTTAAAATACAATTTAGCCTTTAGGCAATCAAATAAAACAAAGTGTTTGAAAATCGGTTAATTGGTTATGGACATGTAAGCATTCAAACAATAATACATCATTTTGGGACACCCGGTATATGACACAGAGTATTGTCTCAATTCTTAATTCAAACGCATTTGCTTTTGTTTTTCGTCCCGACCTGTCCCCTCCCGTTGCGGTGTTTCTGCTTTCAAATTTTTTCATTCATTTGTTATCCGACGATCAACGCTGGTATCATGGCCTTTCATTTTTCAAATTATTGTCTCAATGTCTGCCTTTCAACTAACAGTTTTAACTTTTATGATTTTCAGATACAGCTGCAACACAACTTGCATTTTAGAAATGGGCAGGAATATATGCATTGTTATAAGTTGCAAGACTTCAGTTTCAAATCTTGTCATCTTGTCCACCTGTACGAAAATACAAGGCCATGTAATAGCCATGTACAAGCCATGTAGTTATGGCCTTGTAACCTTGTTATAGCCTGGAATAGCCTTGCTGTAACCTTGTAAATGGCTTGAAAAATGCTAATTAGCCTTGTAGACGCCTTGTGGAAACCTTGTGTTGGACTGGTTTGCAGCTTGGAATCTTACTGATAGCCTTGTAATTTTCTTCCAAGGTTAGTACAAGGTCATAACAAGGTCATAATCCCCTCTACAAGGCTAAAACTTGGCCTGTACAAGGCCAAGTTTAGCCTTGTATTTTTGTACAGGCAGGGACGTAGGAAGTATTTCAAACTTGGGGGGGCACGACACTTCAAGGACATTTTTTTCATTAAAGGGGCAGTTGCACGTGCGCACCCGCGGGACACAGGGCAACAGTTTTGTCGAGTTGATTGGGCTAGGCAGCGCAAATTCTTTTGAAAAAGTTATGCCTTGGTCAAATCTGGTTGCATCGCCGCTACAGACGCGCCACGAAAGGAAAATCCTTACGGAAATTGGTTAAGAGGGATGACTGCTTGAAGAAACGTTAATATTTTCAAGAATGGAGCCTTCACCTGCTAAAAGAAGGTGCACGGAATTGTCATTTGCAGCTTCCAAAAAACGACATTTGACCACAACAATTTGGCAGTCTTATCACACGAGAAACGTGCTAAATTTGAAAATTATGGATACCTGGAAAAGATGTAAAACGAGGGCTGCTTCGTCAAGGACAGTGGCTTGACCGCATATCTTCTCTCTCTTGCAATGGGACGGCGAAAAAGGTAACAGAAAGTTTTACGTTTTGATTTAGGCCAGCCTACCGAAGCCAATAATAGGCCGCACTTCGGGCCAAAAAAACAAATAAGCAATGCACTTGCCATCTGAATGTGGTGTCATTGTAGCAACCTTACTCTAAAATATTATGATTTCAATTACCTTGTTTTTCCTGTGGTTAGCATTTATATGTGCATGCAAGAAATTTGCTTATTGCAAGGTTGTGTGGAACATAACAAACTGCTCATGTCTGACATGGTTATTGATTTATGATCATTATTTGGCTTCCTGTGGCCAGTTATTGAAGGAAGTTGTTGAAAATATTGAAATAGATTGAATTATTAGGAAATAGGATAACACAAACCAGCACAAACTGCATCCTTATCTCATAAACTTTATATTTCCCTTTGTCCTTGCAGCATTGCATGATATACATGCAAGAAACCCCAGCAGAAAAGAAGAAGAAAGCATACAGCTGAATGTGGTTAGTATATGGTATCCAAATTACCTCGTACACATATTTTTAATAAGAAACTAAGGATTTGAGGCAATACTTTTGTATTGGCTCAAATTCTGAGCCATTTTTAAAATTTGAGCCAGTTTCTTAAAATTTTAAAAATAAAATTTGAGCCAGTTTCTTAAAATTATCAGATTTTTTGGGCAATCTGAGAACTGAGTTTCTTATTTGCAGTTTCTTATGACAAAAAATATTTGTAGACTATTCCAATTTTTGATAATCTGTGAACATTTTACAAAGCACAAAGTTTCTGTCAGACATATCAACTCCACACCTATACCTTGGCACCTTGCCCCAGGGATTAGGATCAGGATAAACATCATATCAAGCTCAATATATATAGCAAAACAATATGAAATTTAGAATCATTACAGATATAGACCAATTGATGTAAAAGAAGAATTGCTAAACAAATTTTTTTCATTGTTCTTGCAGGTATGTCAACATAAATACATGGCCCAAGCCCATTCCTTGGCAAATTTTGGGACTTGTCAGTTGCTGTGGATGCTGATGCTACTGCAACCAGTGCTACATCTCTGTCTTGAATGAGTGTTGTTATGTTCCAAGCTGCCTTTCCATTCTTTACCACTTGAGAACCAAATATTTGAGAATGTTAGAGTCAAGATCAGCAATAAATTCCTAGAACATCAAATGAATCTAGTTAGAGAGCAACTGGCAATACAATCTTGCCATGCATTGTTGACTAGTGTTCAAACTTTTCTGTGTAAAGCGTGGTGAAGATTTTGGTGAAGAGATTTGGGAACTGATGATCCAACTGAAGTAATGAGTATGAAGGAAGCAAGATCATTATTTCGGTCATGATTACAGGGGAGGTCAGGGGGTATCAATGATCATGGCCTAAGGCATCAATGCATTACACAAAATAAATGTCTTGTTCATGTCCTACCCTAACCATTTTTTCTAAAATTTCTGGTACAAATGTCAAGGGGCAGGCCAAATATTGTTGGTGCATGCCTGGGGGCTGGGTACTGAGAACATGCTATATTCCCAGCAACAGCATGATTGGAAGCCCTGCTTTGTCAAATACCACACAAATGCCCCATGGCTGTGGAAAAATTTACATTCAAATGCCTAGGGGCCAGGAAAATTTGCGAGCAAATACCTGGGGGTGCCCCATGGTCAGGGTAGGAATAGAATCGGACACAATATGCATCACAAAAAGCAATTTTCAACAGCCCTGACTCACTTGAGACACTATTTATGCAGACTTTTATTGATATTGTACTCAAAAACACCATATTAGATACATCAATGAGTTTGTTTTAGATAAATCAATGACTTTGTTTTCATGTTTGTCCTCCTCACCTTGTGTCATGATATCAGCAGATGGCTTCTGAGAAATGGCCAAATGCTTTGGTTTATTTATGATATGCTTGTAAAGAGAAACCAAAAAGATATGAGTGTAAGAGACCATGAACAATCAATTTAAGAAGAATGGAATAATTTGACTTATAACCTTTTGGCCATGTATACTGAGCTACAAATCTATGCATTATAATCAAGACAAATATGAATGAAAGTGAGTCAAAAATTCATTTTTAGAATAATGGAATGATGCAACTGATCCTAGTTCCTAGAGAAATCTATGCCTGACTATGTATTCATATAACTTTGTGTACTTACTTTGTTTTTGCTATGGGTTTTGCAAGGCTTGTCTGAGCTTGTGCCACATGAGCAATGTTTGCTGACAATTCTGCCATCAGTTTTACAGCTGCATTCTTTCCTTTTTATAGTTGTCTTTGTCACAAGTTGTCCCCTGCATTGATATGGAGGATATGCACCCTGCAACAAACAAGAGAGGATGCATGCCGTAAAAGCTCTATTAACCCCCAGGGGGCTTATTTAATTTTGGACACTCCAGAAGGGGGCTTCAAAGAAAGGGGCTCATTAGAGAGGGGCTTATTAGAGGGGGGCTTATTAACCAAATCAAATGACAAGAATATATATGATAGCTTTTTAGTTCTTTTATAGCATACTTTGCGGATGCACATACAATTTTACGAGTGAAATACATAAATTCGACACAGTTTATCTCAAACCATGTCAAAATCAACAAATCAACATGCCAAATTTATTTAGGTCAATTGAATGGAAAAACTTTGGCAACCATTGGAATGTAATATAAGTGGGGGGGGGCTTAATAGAGAGGGAGGCTTATTTAAACTATTGGCTCAGAGGGGAGGGGTTTATTAGAGCTTTTACGGTAATATGCCCATAAATTGCTGCAAGTCTTTGCAAAATATTTAGGCCAACAACCTCATCATAAAAGCGGTCAGCTTATATCACAACTGTAATAACTTTTCGATAGGAATTTGTACTCACCACTGTTAGTCCAAGTTTTCCTCTCACGAACAAAAGCTGCTACTTCCAACCTCTGCAGCTGCAGCCATCACTCGAAGCTCTGCAGCCATGAGCCAGCAACAACGGAGATACATGGAGGACGATGCATTTTTCGGGACTTTAGAAGATCCTTACATGAAGGCTTTGACTTCATAGACAATAGATTGTCTTCAATGCGCATGCTCCATTTATCATGAAAACAAATACCCGCAGGATAATCCTTCACGCGTTTTCTGTGCAACTGCCCCTTTAAGCTAAAGGGGCACTTCCTGAAAATAGGAAGGGCACGGGCACTTCTTGTTTATTGCAAAATCTTGGGGGTACGTGCCCCCAGTGCCCCTCGGTTCCTATGTCTCTGATCTTGTCACTTGTTTTTTAGATTGTTTCTTTTTGATCGAAAATCAAAAAGGTGGTCAATGTAGGATGGCATCAGCATACTTGTCATGACTCAAGACATAAGTTTGTAATGGCCAATAGTGTGCCATTGGAGCCACACAACGATGGCACAGAGTCTCTTGATAAAGAAAGAAGAAGTCCTATGACTATAAATTCTGGTTGGTAGCAAAACAATTGATTGTTTGTTTTCCTCGTGAATTTACTTTTTTATGCCCTACTGTACAGAATTTTCTATTGAAAAGTCTGATTGAAATTGTTTGCAGATTAGGGAATTCTGGACAGATTTATTATGGTGTACGTTTTTCCTGTCGAACCCGGCGGTGGTTTTCGGACACTGGCGGGCGGTGGTTTCGGACAGTAAGTTCACGATCCGATTACCATCGCTGCATCCCCAGTGCAAGATTGGAAACTTTGAGTATTTGTAACAGTTTTGTACCTTTTGGGCAATCTTTGCGTAGCAAACGCCTTTTGCGTTGTCTTGGAACGTTTCTCACAATCCAGTGACTACTTGCCCCAAAAAAGGAAGCCTGGGACAATACTGCGATAGTGTGTCTCGGAAAATTTTTTGTAAACGCTCCCACTGTTGTCCTGGGCCGACCTTTGCCCAAACTTTAAAAAATTGAACTAACTTGGGTTTGAACCATCCAAGCTTCGTCATGAACCGACTTTTCCCAAAGAAGAAAAATTTTGGACAGAGACTCAGAAAATAGTGCTGGTGTCTCACCCCCCACAAGCCTATGGCTCAAATCTTTACAAAGGTTGGTGTAAAATTATATCACATTTTTCTCTGAATAATATGGCTTGAAAGGGACTAAGCATACTTTCCTGTACATCTTCCTCGGAAATCTTTTGATCCGGGTGGAGGAGGAGGGGTACATGATTTGTGGATGGACGGTGGTCTGCCCCCGTTTTTCAGAAAGCTACGCTCTTCTAATTACCGAAACTTGCCTTTATACCCACTTTTCTTTATGTTAAATTTTTTAAGAAAACTGCCCATATAATTTTTGCGAATTTCAGCGAAACCGACCCATGTTTATGGAAAATCTGCCATAAAACTCTCGTTTAGACAATGTTTGACCCAAAAACAGACCCATATGGGCGGCATGACATGTACTCGTACCCTGAACATGTTATGTACCCCCCCCATCCGGTTTTCATCGCTCAAATATTTAAATCCGAAACCAGTAGAGCTACATATTTCTTGTTGCCACCATAGTAAACTATGGTTTTCTTAAAGTGCTTATGCAACCAAATAATCGATCTTTTGTTTTGTTGTTAAAGTTGAAGACCATATCATTTGCGTGCGACAAAAATTTCTCTCTTGTGACGTCATAAGTAGTAGGCACCAGTCTTTACGAGTCACGAAACACACAGCGAACATTTAATATTCAACATGGCGAGTGGCATGCCGAAGAAACATGACGGTGGGAAACGCTGTGTTGCGGGTGGAGTAAACGAGGAGAGCTGTGGAAACAGCCAACATGTTCCAGATAGATCAAGTCATCATTTTCCTGATCGAGAAAAAGAGCCATAGAGATACATACAGTGGATACGCTTCGTTCTGCGGCATAGGCCTAAGTTGGTTCCTGGAAATAGGACAAGCGACCGCGGCTTGATGCAGTCAACTATTAAGTCAATGGCGGCATAAATCAAATTTGAAGTTGTGATGTCATCAAATATTTAAATCCGAAACCAGTAGAGCTACATATTTCTTGTTGCCACCATATTGTGTTGTAAACTATGGTTTTCTTAAGGATTCTATCATTTTTCCTCAATTGATTTAGGATTTACGATGATTTTAATTTTTTCAAAAGTCCATCAATTCTTGCAAAAGTAATGAAAATGCTGCCATTTTGAAAAGAATATAGATATAAAAAAATGTCCACGACAGATTTACAGCAAAGTGCCCTTAGTTCCTTTGAAGCCATTCAATTCAAGGAAAAATGTGACACAATTTTACATCCACCTTTTAAAGATTTGAAAACTTTGAGCCCTTTAAACATAATCATAAGCTTGTTTACAGTTGGTATATATCTAGTTAACAGCAACTAATTAACACCAACTATCTTCTACAATATACAATACTGTATAATACAGAAAATGATAAAAATCTTAATTTAAGTGCAAATGTAGCACGTACAGTTGTTGCCATCCCAGCATCGTATTTCTTTTTTGAATTTCACGAGAGAAGTTGTCAATTTAAGGTCATCGCAAAGAATGTTCCACCATAGACTCCCTGTAAAAGATAGGGAATTTATTCCGTAACGATGAGAACTCGTGGAGGGGAGCTTGCATATGTAGTTCCTTAGTACGGAGTTTTTGCACAGTTTGTATCTTTCTTAACAAAAAATTCCCCACATGTACTCTAGACTGAGATGGTTGATTTACTTGTTGATGTCAACCATGAGAATGTGTAGGTTCTTTTTGTTGTCTTTGCTTTCACCCCTAACCAAAAGTTTATAATTTCATTATTAGCAACTTTACTAAAAAATAGCCAGATCAGAGCGCATTATGAAAAGCTCGACATTACCACGGAGTTTAAAAGTACCTTGGACTTTTGTTCTCCTAAATATGGTCTTAATCTTCCAAATCCTTCCCTATCCTCCCCCCACACCCCCTAATATGCGCCCCCTCGAACAAGGGCAATGTAAAAATGCTCCGTTCCATTCTTCGAAATCCCCTCCAAATCGTGAGATAACCCGAAGAAGGAGGAAGTAAAGACTGCTGTGGATCGAGAACTGGCTGCAGAAAAGTTTGTAGAAGCAAAACAATAGACCTAATCTGCTCAGGTTTTTTTTACCAATTTCAAGTCATGTGACGATACTCTTGAGAAGTTTTAATATCATGCCATATTTTGCACTCATGGCACAACTTTGCATGGCACAAAATATGTTAGAGAAATCAAAAGAGGTTATCAAGGGATTGATCACATGACTTGAAATGTGTGTAACAAACCTCAACCGATTTTGGCTATAGGCCACACAAATGGCAATCCTTGCAATGTGAAATGACAGAGGTATAAAAAATAAGGTAGGACAACAGGTGATGTGAATGAGGTGAACATTACTAGCCGAAAAGGCTAGAATTAAATGTCGGGGAAAATTGAAGAGCAGGAAAAGTAAGGTATGCCTGATTTTCTCTACAAGGACAACTAACTTGCGCCTAATCTGGAGGGGATAGGGAAGAATGGGATTGTGCATTTCATATCGTCCTTGATGAGAAGATGCTGCAACAAAATTTATTTGCAGTCGGAGTTTAGCTGTAATTTGATAGCTTTCCCATTTTTTGTAGCTTTCTCAACCAACGTCCATCCAGGAGGGTTTCTTATTGCTGGACATGAAAATGTCTTCCATTTCCAAGGTTGGTTTCTTTTCAAAATTGGAATATTTTATTAGATTACCCACAAATCAGAAGAACTCGTGTAGGCTTGTTCGTTTCTCACCAGTATGCAATTCTCCTTCGAATAAAATTATTACGCTCAAAATTTTGCGTTATGTTTATAGAATATAGGCCTTCAAATATTCTGCTTGCTCGTAGCAGGTATGGAGCTTTGAATCTTCATTTGTTACAACATGTTTTTCCTGGTTAGTAGAAAGCAAGTTAACTCATTGGCTAGCTGTGAAATTGAAAATCTTAGGCTGATAATCAACAGGATAGTAGGTTTTTAGTCCCAAAAAAGGATAAAGACACGAAGGGTTTGTACGGGAATGAAAATAGTCTCAAATGATCCATTGCATAAAGAGCAGTGGAAGTGCATGAGACTATGTGGATGGTACTTTACAAAAGCTCCGTTCTCGCTAATTGTTTCTCATTGTGTTTCTGTAGTTTTGTAATATAACTTTCAGTTACATGGTTTTTGTATGCTCTAGATGCTCAAGTCAGTATCAACAATATACCAGAACCAACCAGAGAAGAACTGAAACAGAATTGGCAAAGGAAGCAAAACTTGATCATCACTGGTACGTTTTTATGGTTGAAAGAATTAATTTTTTGGGTGTAACAATTTAAGGAACCAACCACTTCTCTATATACCAAACGAGTAAAGAGTTGTACCCAGGGCCACAGAGAGGATTAATGGGCCCCAGGTAGGAACGAATTGTTGATCCGTTGCAATATAGAAAATAGTTGGTACAGGACTGTCGAAATGAAAGATGATTGTAGCTATTCGAATATTCCGTGCTAATTTTACCGAATATTCGATTGTTTGGCGAATAGGGCCGTTGCCAGGGTGTGGTTCCGAAAAATTGAAATTCTTTGTGCGATGGCACAGGTCAATCCTTGTACGGCAAAGTTTCTTTAAAGGATCACCGCTGGTCCAGTTTCAGTGCAACTGCCTGCTACCGGGTAACTAAATGAAGCTTGCTTCATCACATAGTCGACGTCATTTACAAAAATCTGTCTGAAAATCAAATCTGGCCTAAACAGTAACTTTAGAATCGTGCATTGAAGGATCATTCATCGATGGGGTATGGGGATAAAATTTGAACAAATTGAAGTTGCTAGAATCGCTCTGATGGCCAATCTCCATTTGTATATTCGATTTTCATGACATCAAAATAGCCGGTATTTATGCAGAAGAATCCATCTCACAGTACCTGTTTCTTAACAAACGAATTTTAACGGGGCCTTTGCAACCGGCATGCTTTTTATGAATACATCCTTTTGCGGGTTTTTCGTTATCATCAATTTGATGGTCCACGAAATTGGCAGCCAGAACAGAAGAGGTGGCATATGCAAGGCAAGGTATGCTAGTTACAAATGCCCCTTTAAAGACACTGATTAATCATTAAAGGGCCCCTATGGCCATGGGTTCCGTTTTAGAGACCCCCTGATCCCCCTATCCTCAGCCCTGTTTACCTATTGTGAGATCTTAGTAACTAATCTACTGGACTGATTTCAGATCCCGAATGTCTGAAAAGGGACCGACCCCCTTTTGATTACTTAAAGGAACAAAGCGATTAGATGTCAGGGCTATCCAAGTGCACAATTTAAGATCTACCATTTAAATGCACGTACCTTGCATTTATAAATCGACCTCCAAACAACAACGGAGATTCGAGCTCGCAAAGCCAAATTTGGGAGTGCACGTAAAACCAGTGGTTTTGAAAAGCATGCTGTGATTTTCGCGGGCATTTTCCAAAGAAATTTTCAACTTCAATTCTTAGTTTTACTTTTGAAAAGAATTCTTCTTTGAGATGTTTCTTCTCTTTTTGAAATCACTTTTCTATGAAACTTTACCAGGTCTAAATCGGCCACTCCGCTCTGAAATCATGAAGGGTTTTCTGGAAAATGCCTCCTCACAAAACTTGAAAAAAACGGCTAAAACTGTCGTCAAATTTCATCAGTTTTCCTGCCTTACAGTAATGACATTTTAAGCTGTTACCATGGGTATTGTGGACAAGATTTGTGTCGATCGTGTCCACAATACCTGGCCTAAATTTTACTAAATGAATGAATTAATGTAGTTCGTTACCTTGCTTGTCTTCATTTCATGAGCATCTCTGCTCTTTTGCCTCGGCAGCCAGTCTTGCTTACTCAAATTTATAACGGCCTAAGGTTTTTGAACAGTGCCGCGCTCTAAACTAGTTCCCATCAGTCGTTCGAGGGCTGCGATGATCTGGGAACTAGTTTAGAGCGCGGCACTGTTCAAAAACCTTAGGCCGTTATGAACTTGAGTAAGCAAGAATGGCTGCCGAGGCAAAAGCGCAGAGATACTCATGAAATGAAGACGAGCAAGGTAACGAACTACATTCATTCATTTAGTAACATCTAGGCCAGGTATTGTGGACACGATCGACACAAATCGTGTCCACAATACCCATGCTGTTACGCGTGCTATCCATTTGGGAGAATGAAATCTTTAGTTGTTATGCTCATATGGATGACATTTTCAAGCTATCAAAGGAATAACCCGTGGTTAAGTTTGTTCGAGTCATTGCTCTACGGCAGAAATATTGGGTTATTTGATCAGTATTTTAGGGCTTTCCACTTGAAGTCCAGGCGGTTGATTGAACGATGATAAGTTCAAAACTTCAAAATAGACAATGGTAATATACATTTGTGTCTTATCTGTTGAACTTCTCTACGGCTTCATTGTGTTTCCTTTGTTGAGTTCTATACTGCGTAATTGTTCGAATACGAGAGTTCGATGTGAAGTAACACTACGCCTTCCTATATGCAATTACAAGGAGTGAAACTCTTCTTCAAGCCAAATTCAATAAACTGTTTTAACTTTGCTCGCACTCCGCCGTCCAAAGACTAAATTCGTAAGGCAACATATCAAAATGTTCCTCAGTCCTCAAACAATACTTTCCAATACGTTGTTTCTTCATCTGCAATGTTTGAAATGCAAAAATCTGCCACTTTTTCGATGCAAGTCTAGTCAAATTCACTTTCTCCTGGGGCTTGCACCATCGAACGGTAACAGAGCGATCGAATTTCGAATGTTTCCGTCACATTGCTCTACACAGAGACCTCCCGTTTCTCAGTTGATGAACCAAAGCCGAAGCATAGACTGATTATATGTTCGTAGGTTATCGCTATTGATAGACTGATGGACGCTATAACTACGACTCATGGACATACGCTTTCAGAAACGGACATGGCCTAAATGATCTGCTATTTTTTCTCGAAACCACCCACCCTAAATCGCCGCAAAAAGTGGTTTTCCTGAAGTGCTACACTGCAAAACAAGCTATCAGTACCTAGATGAATGTCTCTTCAAGCTATCAAAGCAAACAACTCTTACATATAAGTGCTATTTTGGTTGTTTGGGGGCGCAAAAGATCTCGTAAATTCGCTCGTTACTTTGAGATTTTGATCGTTGCAGCATTGCAACATATCATCGTTCAATCAACCGCCTGACCTTCCTGCGGGCTTTCTAGAGAAGAATCCCTCATAAATTCAGAATGGAGTGACCGATTTCAGTCAGGTGAGTTTAAAGGTTTAATTCACCGTGTCTGCTGTTAAAGAAGACAGTTGCCTGTATCATTACCTTGATCATGGGTAGTTAGACGCCGCTGTTGTGCTTGATTCCCGCAGCTCCCTGATTCCCACAGCCTTGTTCTTTTGCGGAGGAAAGCATAATTTACAACTATGGAGGAGCTATCGTAGGCTTTCGTTACCTCCTCCGCAGAAATATCTAAATTATTCCACAGCAGGTACATATTAGTTGCAGTGCTTCTCCATAGAAGCACACCAGCAGTGTCTAGCTACCCATGCTTTGGTATCAAAGGAACAGTAGGCATTCCAACGGGGATTGTTTTTATGACTCATCAGGTAGGATTCCGACCTGTTTTTGCACTGTAACAACACAATTGATTTAGTTAGCGCCTTCTTCTTTGATGTTTATTTTATTGGCTTTTTAGAGTATGGAAAAAAACTGCGGGCGCAGTATGCAAGTCTGTCTTACATAACTGAGCCTGTGTTTAAAGGAGAGAGTAGTGATGAAACTTTTGCGTTTGAAAGTACGATTCGCAAAAATGCCATGGTGGAAGTTTGTTTGGTAGAAGGTAATGTTTATCACGATGAATTGTCAATGCACAACGAGAGATCACGCCACCTCAATATCATCGATAAACTTAAGGCTTCAAAGATAGACTTAAAGGATCTGATTGTTCCAGAATCAAAGTTATGCTACGTGAGAGGGATTGCTGGTATAGGTAAAAGCTGCCTCTTGGACTTGATTGCTTTGAAATGGGCTGACGAAGAGATGTTATGTGACAAGGACCAGTTTGGGTTTAAGCTGCTGTTTCGATTCCAGCTTAGAGATTGGAACAAATACAAAGGAAAACGTATTTGCGTCGATGATATATTTAGGGACGCCTTCCGAATTGATATCAAGAGAATCGAACAAGAGGTTAGCGGAGAAAATATTCTGGTCCTCTTCGATGGAATCGACGAGTATTTTGAATACCAGTCCCTGTTTGCCAACAACAAAGAAGATATAACAACAGTTTTGTATGATCTCGTTAGGCCGGACAGTCCAATATTTCCTGGACATTACACTGTTATTGCAGGACGTCCCCATGCAATGAATCATCTGAAAACACAGCAAGTGAAAACAGGAAAAGCGCGAATGGTGGAAATAATCGGATTTACTAATGAAATGGTGGATAATTACCTATTCAGGCTGCCTGAGCCACTAAGAAAACAGCTTAGTGGCAAGATTAAAGGATCACAGGTTCTCAAAGCGTTGTGCCAAGTGCCACTGTTCATTAAAAGCATTTGTGATGTCACAAGACTGGAATCTAGCAACGGCACAAAAGCTAGCCTTCTTAACAACATTTCAACAGTTACTGACATTTACTGTTGTGCATTTGCTGCATTTTTGAAGTATCATTTTAAGCCAGATGGCGAAGATCTGTCCTCTTCTTACCTCTATGATTTGTTCCAAAATGAGACTGTCTGCAATTTTCTAGATGCCATTGGTCGAATATCATACGAGTTGCTGCTGGAAAGCTCAATTATATTTGAGTATGAGAAGATCAAAGACCTTGCCGAAAATCCAACACTCCTTAAGCTAGTAAATGCATTTGTGGTACAATCGAGCTATCGAACGTGCCAGTTCATCCATTTGAGTCTCCAAGAATTCTTTGCTGCGTATTATTGCTTCAACAATCAAATTCCAATTGCAGATCTGTTGAAAAGAAAGCTGCTGGAAGTTGTGCAGTTTCATGCTGGTTTCATCAAAGCAAGGCAACACAAAAGCAACGTAGAATCAATCAAATCATGGTTAGTTCGTGAAACGAAGCAAGTCTCAGAGACGTTTATAAGTGATTTTGTGAATGCGGTATTTAGCCATCAAATGCTGTTGGGTTCTGGCTTCAGCTACAAAGTTATATTCGAACTCTTTGATGCTTCAGATAAAATTCCAGCAGAGATCAAGTTTCCAGAATGTGGTGTGTCAGTGGAGTGCTTATCTACTCTGGAAATCTTGTACATGTGCCATTTTGCAACATGGATGGCACATAATGGTGCTACTTGCCGACTTGGAACAATTGACCTTAGAATTAGGTGTGACATTGACCAGAAGACTTTCGAAGAGTTTTCTAAACATATTGGTTCATTCAGGAGCATTGAATTTGTTCTCGGTAATCTCAATGTTGAGTTTACACAAACACTGTCGGGTACAGTTAATCTTCTCCGAAGTAAACAAAATCTTGCTTTACGTCATCTGAAGTTTGGTACTACAGAATATTCTTTAACTTTGTCAGAAGGTGCATGGTTCTTTTTTGCATTTCTCATTCCATTGATTGAGACAGTGCGCTTTAACCGCATCAAGTTATCAAGGAAACTATCTTCTGACATCGCGTTCAATTGGAGAAGCTTGGAAAGTACCTCTTTACATCAGCTTTGTATCAGTGAATGCACTTTGGAAGAGGGCTTTATGATGGAATTAGCCAGGATACTGTCATTCATAAAAACAGTTACATTGTACAGCTTAAAAGTTATCAACTGAGGCTGCCACGAAATTCGAAAGGTGAACAATTACTTCAACATTTTGAGATGAAGTTTAGCTAAGCGCTGCAATTTATCCCTAGAATCTCGGTTTGTAGAACTTTTGCGACAAATGAATCGCTCCGGCTTACTCCGTTTCGAATGTTCAGTTTCATCCCAAATTTTAATCATCGTAATATTCATGATGACCGGAATACAATGTTTTGTTTGATAGGAGCCATTCACAAGGATCTTTTTCCTGTTAAAGCTCACACCTTTACAAACAGACAATTACGGTAAAGATAGCATCGGGGGCATTCGATCGAGAAGCATTGCGTTTGTTGATCGACTTTCTATAGAATCTCTGTTGATTTCATTAAAGAACGCAATGCATCTTGGTGAAATGCCCCCCCCCCCCTCCTCCAAACGCCATCTTTTCCATGATCGTCTATTGCTACATACGTTTATGAAGATAACCCCTCTTCCAAATTCATTTAGAGGTATTATGACAAAATATCTGCCAATCGAATAACCACCTTTTCTTGCATGTCACCCTATGATGTCACATATATGTTGTTGAAATTCAAGGCTTTAAATCATCAAAGTCTTAAAAATTGGAAAAAATTTTGTACTTTTTTTAAACACCCGTCAGACCACTGCAGTGAAAGTTTCTTCAAACTCATCTAAAATAACAGACATCTCGTTGTGTATGCCCGTTTGATCCGAACTAAAGAAATACCCTTGCTTCCTACTTTTGTTGTTGTAAATCTCTTCGACGACTTCTGAATTGTAAGATTTACTATCACATTTAATTAATCGCCGGCCCTGAAATAGTCAGGTGAATAATCCCGCAAATAATCCCATTTCATTTTATTTTCAAATGTTTATACAGGTTACAGATTTCAGTAATGAATAACTGTTTTACAAATTGACCTAGGCAAAGAAAGAAAAGCCTAAATTATAGAAATTACATTTATATGCAATATTTTGAGATCAAGCATAGCAAAACTAAACAGAAAAATGAAATGTAGCTCTTATATGGATTTTTAAAGGGAGCCAGGAACGGTACCAATTTGGTTTTCTTTCATTCCATAACTTGGCTTCATGATAAGAAAATGCTTTTAACCTGTACTTGTTCTTAACATAGGTATTTGCAAATTTAAGGACTATTAGTAGCTATTCTTGCAGCTCTATTCTTGATCTTTTGGAGAGAATTCACTTTGGTTTTACTACAACAACCCCAAACCGAGCTGCAATAACTGAAATGTGGCTCAACAATTCCTCCCAGCGCATTGCTTACCAAGAGGTATATCCAACTAATATAATGCGTGGTTACCGTAGCAATAAATGCCAACCTCAAAAAGTTTCAAGGTTCAAGATACCGCTTATGGATTAGCACTCTTGGTTTTAGGCAACCCAGTAACCGTTAATACTTTTTTTTTATACATGATTTAATAACTTACAATACATATTACTTTCAACGTTACTTACAAAATACCATACCCTACTACTAATACAATACCAATTGGAGCGAAAACTACGGCTACCTCATGGCAACATAAAACAGGAAATACGAACATACCACTGCACGTAACTGCTAGAGAGAAAACTAATTGCTAATACTACACGTAACCTTAAGCCTGGTTTCCATTAAATCGCAAAGTGTCGCAAGTGTCGCAGAGTGTCGCAGAATTTTGGTTTGCTGAACTCTGCGACTCTCTGCGACAGGACGTTTCCATTGGTCGCAGAGTGTTGCAGAATTTCGGTGCCATGTTTCAAAGACAATAAGGCGGGAATTTTGGAAACAGATCAATATCACGAGACTCTTTTGTTCTGGGATCGCAATTGGTCGCAGAACTTTAGGACAGGTGTTTCCATTGATCGCAGAGTGTCGCAGAGTGTCGCAAAGTGTCGCAGAGATAGAAAATTTTCTATCTCTGCGACACCGATCGCAGAGTGTCGCAGACGGTCGCAGCATTTTAGTACAGCAGTTTCCATTCGTCGCAATGTGTTGCAGAACCAAAATTCTGCGACACATGCGACACTTGCGACACTTTGCGATTTAATGGAAACCAGGCTTTACTTACTTTGTTAATACTTTGGCAAGCAATACATCAAAGAATAAGTGCTTTACCAACCTGTTGTTGTAAAATATTTAAAAAGAGCATTTGGTCTTATTTGGGACTGTAACTATATTTTAGCTCATAGTGTTACATTAGTTTTGTATTTAACAGTTAGATTTTGTTGGCTTTCTTTATTTTTGTCAAATGAATCATTTATGTATGAGTATCTTCGTGACACTTGCATGAACAGTGAATAAAAGCTATATCCCGATTAAGGTTACTGTATCCCTTCAGTGACCACTCACGGTGTTTTCTCTCTTGATTATCATGCCCGCGACATAACACGTATAAACTATACATCATTCGATTCGTCATTAAATAGGGAGTATTTACGAGCCAAAAAGAATACAAATATCCGAAAATTGGGCGTTATACATCCGAAAACGTGAAAATCGGACCTTCCCCCCTTCTAGAACCTCCCTGTCCCCCCAGATATGTTTCATTTAAATCTCAATGAGATTTTTGCGTTCTCAATACATTAATCTAGCAAAGCGTGTCTCAAATTTCTTTTGCATGCCTTAGCTTCAGAATAATTAATAACACAATTTTGCCCCTCGCTCCCTGGCCTCGTTTTGAGATTTATTCAAATGTTAAATTTGGACCATGCAATTTTTCTCAAAAGTGAGACACAGTTTGGTCCCCCTATGTCTTTTCTCTCTGTCTGCCAAATTTCAGCCAATTATATCAAGTCGTTGGGTACAGGGAGCTGTATGAATACCCATTGGTTGCTGAAAAATTGATTTTGAGAAAAGCGCTGAAACAGTTTCTTAGCGTACAGTTCCACTGTTGAAAATGATTAACTTCAATCTGGCCACAAGAGTAAACAGAGTAATCCTGTGTGTATTTAGTGCAGAGTTTACAATGACATAATTGGTATTATAACCGCAAAATCCATTCAACAGGAAATCAAAGGCACTTGAAACCTTTAACATTTAGTTCTCAAATAATCCTTGTCATGTAAACAGCATTTTCCTAGCAGAAATTACCTTATTTTAAATTGCTTATAATTCGCTGAAAAATAAAGTAAAATTTCTTGAAATTATTAGAAATTGTAGGTAGATGTGTGTGCTATCCAATGATCTAAAAATCCAAAAATTGATCGGAAAAAACTTTTTATCGTCCTGAAGGGATACAGTATTGTTTAAAACAGTAACCTTAAATGTAGCACTTTATTGCATAACTGGTGTATATCTAGACTTCTAGTATATATCCCGATTAAGATAGATCAACATACCGGGTGGTCAATAAAAAGGCCCTGCGTTTGAAAGGCTACTGCTCCTTGATAATATAAGCAATAGTATTTTTCGATATCTGATTTAATAGCCAACACGTTCAATTATGTTCAGAATTTTTCCTGGCTCAAATCAAGGAGTCTCTCCGAGAAACCTTAAAAAATGTGTTAAAATCACAAGCAAGTTTCCCTGATATGTTTACCTTACAGCAATGACTTGAGCACGCTTTAGCACGTGCTATCCTCGTGGGGGAGTCACAAGTCTTCCTCCTAGTATGAATAACTTATTTAGGGGGATTCCATTCTCCCAAGAGGACAAAATACATGGATGCATTTTAGTGTCATTATTGCTAGGAAGGAAAACAATGGGAAATATTACTCGTTTTTTCACTCGTTTTTGCAAGTTTTCGAAAGGGGCTCCCTAAAAAAACTCCCATAACGACGGGAAAGAATGGCCGATTAAAGCCGAGTAAGTTGCTGAACCTAATTGGACATATTGGGAATAAAACAAGACAATTTTCAATATCATTGCTTTGATATTCAGGGAGCAGCATTTTTTCAAACGCCGGGCCTTTTATTGACTTACCCGGTATATATCCCAATTAAGTGCAGCATTTTATTGCTGTGTAGCGGAATTAATTGAATTTCCTTCTGAGATTAGTCTGAAGATTTGTAGGAATTTCAAAAATTATTCTTTTTATGGATTTAAGTTGGAATTTTATCAATGATTACAATCTCAGAAGTATAATGGCATTCCATCAAACCAATGATATTTGTTTACCATGACCAAGTACTTATCTAGCCCTCTCAGCTTGATTAATGATATATTGTTCACATCTGTGTGTCACTCTAAAAAGACTTTCCCCGGTGTTGCGCGCATTGCCCTTGTTTTACGAGTATCGCCCCTTTTAAGACTATTGCCCCTGTTTACGGTCAGCATAAGCGCCAGTGGAGCTCCCGGAAAATCCTTCAAGACCACAACTTTTTACTTGAGGAAACTCAAAATTAGAATGAGAACCGTCAGAACGAGGACTCTCTGAGTTGTTCAACTAATGGAGGACAACAGCTAATTAAGAGCAGAACAATTTCGAATGGAACCAGATTTGATTAACAATAAGTTTTTTTATGAATCCAGCGAACTACTTGTGCACTTTTGTCTTTGCTTCATCAGTGAGACAGGCTTCTTATGATAATGATCACAACAAATAAATTTACAATTGATTCTAATTGATTTCTCATAAATTTAAGTTACAATGGTAATACAACGTTATTCTAGTTTTTTCTAAATGTCTCTTTCAAATTTCTTCAAAGTTCTTCCAAAGTTGAATGTTTATGATGCACATCATTCTTTCTTTCCCTGCTGTGTGGAACTGTTATTGAATTGGGCATGGTGGTTGCTAACATGAGCTGAGCTTCATTGTATATATATGTACATATGCATGTCTGTCTGTATATAGTAGCAGGGAACTGCTTTTCTTTGGGGCGCTGGTGCTTTCCTCTGCAGATTATTACCACTGACTAGCCTCTTGAATCTTAATATTCCTGAAGTGCACAGTTTGATGCTGCTTGAAATATTTCTCCTGGCTCTGGAATCAATTTGGAAACATTGATATGATCAGGTATTGCTGGAATCGTATGGCATTGGAGGCAGTGTTTTCTTGAGCAATTTCTGACACCTTGGGTATTGGATAACACTTGTGTGGTTATGTCTCAGCAGTGATGATTTGATTCTGATATAATCTGGACCTTGCTGGATGTCATATTACATTTCCCCATCCAAAGCTTTGGACACATTTTTGTTTTCTTGGTTATATGCAGATCTGAATTTTACAGCCTTGAATTGGATGCAGATGGGGTCAATTTTTGCTGATGGTAATGGCTGCTTCAATGATACTTCCACTTTCACACCGAGACTTGGCAATGATACTTCCACTTTCACACCGAGACTGCCACGGTTCAATGTTTTGTTGTTGGGAGGTATTCAGTTTGAAATAGTATGATATCAGATGGTGATGAGTTGATCCACATTTTGTTTCCTAAGATCCAGTAGCCATCGTAGATTTGATCTGCAGTTCTAGTAGCTTTTGCCATACAACCGCTGTCCACCTTGTTGCAGTACACCTACACATTTGTTGATAAATCTTACTTTCTTTACAGCCATTAAATTGTTCGTAGCTCAAATGGATATATAATCATGATTGCAGTATTGTGTTTTCCTTGCAGGAATGCTTTTGATTATCTTCTCTGACGCATGCGCATTAGAATCATCAAGAGGAAACAAAATACACAACTCATTACACAATAGACCATTTGCCAATTAAGAAAAAAGGATTGGCGCGAGCGCGGCCAATTCCAACAGCCCTAGTAACGTCGGAAATCCGGAGAGTCCTCTCCATTACAGTTTAAACGGCAAGCCGACCCGGCCCGATTTTCTGATCTGTGGCTGTATTTAGAGTCGATGTTCGATGGTTACTCAACCAATTTTAAAACAGAAAAAGTTTACAAGAGACAACTCGTCTGCGTGTCTTATATACCGCAATTTGAGATTCGATACGACTCCCAGGAGCTCCGCGCGGGCGCCTTGAAAATAGGGTAAATTTTCGCCCACCGCATTTTGCACGGTAACTCCGCATTGCGCGGAGTAAACGGCCTCGGCATGTCAAAATTCGACGGGAAACCATCTTCTGTGCCTAAATCAACTTTAATCTCCAATTTATCTCTTAAATTCGAGGAATAACGAGCCATTCTATTTTCAAAGCTGTGAGGAAATTCTCGAAAACTTTTACTTAGGCCCTTTTTCCACCCAAACGGATCGTGCTCGTTTTCCTACTAAATGCACTTGCTAACCCCGGATTAACGATTAAATACCTTAAAAGGGTTGAAATAAGGTCCTCCGAAAGTTTGTTTCAGTTTCTCGATTTATCCACTTCAGAATCAGCCCAAGACGATCGGCCATTTTTCGTTGCTTTTTTTCAAATTTTCTCCCAAGTTTTGGACTTCTTACATGTGAAATAAGGGGTCAAAATCAGCTGATCGTTTGTTTATGTACCCTACTCTACAAATCGAGCCGCTTTACGATCGTGGGAAATACATCGAATTAGATATTCTGAAGTGGAGAGGATTCCCCAAATTTCCCACTCATCATCATCATCATCATCATCATCATTAACTTATTTAATTTATTATTTAATTTATTAGGCAACATCAAAGAAAAATAGCTAAATTACAGCTAATTTAGGCCTACTTTACAAAATTTATAGATTCCTATTAAAGTTAACTGGGGCTGTCAGAATTGGCTGCGCTCGCCTCAATCCTTTTTTCCTAATTGGCAAATAGTCTATTCCTTTTAACGCCTGCACCACTGGCCTGCACAGGTTGCAGTGGCTTGGCATAATTCTTACTTTTGGTGCCAAGTCGTATTTTGTTTATGAAAGAAGTGAATGGTATAGCATAGTAGTTTGGGGACTTACATATGATGTTAATATCAAGCCTAAATATTTGTTACAAAAAAGAGTATTAAAAGCTATCGCGTTTGAACCATGTTTGAACATTTCACTTCATTCTCCACTCTTATCTTTTCTGATTTGAAGATTTTGAAACTTCAAGATCTTTTTCAGTTAAAATTGCTTTGCTTTCTTTATGATCATGTCAATAACAACTCGTGTAGTTGCTTCCACTACTTTTTTGAATCTGTGATAAATGTTCACTGATATGGTATGCGGCAACCAACAAAAAAATGACATTTTCGTAAGTCGACAAAATATTTTGCTATATGGCATCAGGTCTGTGCGTTTCTTTTGGTGCTAAATTTTTTCCATTTGATATAAAAAGATCGTCATCTGCTTTAAATTTTCGCCAAAAGCTTGAAACCTTTTTATTTAAGAAGAACTATCAAAGTTTCTCAATTAATCAGCTTATCAATTGACGCCCAGCCAAGCCGCTACAATAGAGGATCAGCTGGAGTGTCAAAAGGACAACTTGTAACAATTAGAGGCACTTTATAGTATGCCGTTTGAAATGCCACCGTTCCTTTTATTTCATCTTGATCAAAGCAATGATATCTTATTGAATAGCCAACGAATGCATTGTTTCTAGAATTTCTCATATCTGCAATCTGTCACTCCGTTCTGATTCTACAGGGGCTTTCCTCGATATGGTCTCTCCAAAAAACATTGAACAACAGACACAATTGGCTAAGGTTTGTTTACTCCCATTTCAAGTCATGTGATCAATCTCTTGATAAAACATCTTTTGCTTTCTCTAACATATTTCTACCCTGGGTACCAGCCTCTCTAACATAAAAACAGAGAGTCTGGTCTAGTGCGCCCAAACCTCGTTCCGGTGCGAATCGGCTGAGCTCATTTGAAAAGTAGCTTAGCCTATTCAACGGACTGGAATCTTGGATTACTGGAATCAGACTCCACGAGAGCCTGGGCCTGCTACTCAGGCCTACTGGAATAACATCGAAGACGAAGAAAGAACTTCTTCGCCATTTGCCAAACTTATTGGGATGAGCAAGTGTTGTGAGAGGATTTTTGCAAGGAGTTTTCATCCAGCACTGTCAAAGAATCGCAACTGACTCACATGTCACACACAGTCAAGAGTGAAAGAAGTCTTCTCGTGCTGCTGAAAATGAAATGCAACGAAATGGGCCTAAGGAAGAACACCGATACCAGATGGAATAAACCAGGGATAGATAGTAAACCTGGAATAATCAGCGATGAACACCGTCAGACGTTTTTCTTCATTCGGTGCAAAATTTAGGAAAATGGGTGCTTGCACGGTCATGCAAAGAACAAAAAAATATGTGCTTTTCCTTCCTATTATTATTATTGTGGTGTGAATCGCTTTAAAAACTTGACAAGAACTGAAGCTTCGGAAATTGCACTGCGATCTCCTTATCATCAATGGTATAAACTCTGAACTTATCAAGTGAAAATGACAATTTGACAACTTACAAACTTGGCTTGAGTATATTTTAAGTAACTGTTAAAGTTTTAAAGCACACTCCTTAATCAATGCATTAGTTAATGAAAGTACTGTAAGCTCGGTCAGATATTAGCAGCACCATTTAGCTCACAGTCGTCAGGAGCAGGTATGGCTGCAGAAACAATTATAAAAGGGTCTTTTTGATGAAGTTGCTTCGCCAGCTACTAGTCAGCCCCATCACACCATTGTATCTTGCCATATATTATACCTGAGTTCTTCATGTTAGCACTGTGACTAAAGGTTGTTGGATTCTTTTGTTGTGAGTGCTGGAAGAGTTTTGAAACAATTTCCATACATTCAAAACTTGTAACAGCCCATCCTATAGCACCAAAAAAAATTTCTTAATTTCTTATACAAAAAGTTTCTTAATTTGTTTCTTACTTTCGGTACAAGGATTATGGAATGATCTCTACCACTTCTACTTCTGCAAGCAACATTTTGCAAGAAAAACACTGTTTGACTCAAAATATAAAATTGGAGTGGAAATTATGCAAGAATAAACGTCCAATGTTAAATTTGCCATTAATATCCTTGAATTTAACTTTCATAGTTTCTTACTGCTTCTTGTCCATATTAGTCAAGTTTCCTAAAATTTTTAGTTCGTCACATTAAGTGTGGAGTTTCTTGGACAAGTTTCTTGTGAAAAACCTGCTAATCAATCCTTAAATGGTAAGAAAGAAGGCAAGAGCAGAAAATCCACCAACTGAGAGTGTTTAATGGTAATTGTTTTCAAAGATGTTTATAACCCAATAATGATCATCTATTTTTATGATAAACTTGCTCCAAGTTGGCACCATATAGTTTCTTATCTTTGAGCATGACAGTATAATGCTCCCAGCCAGCAACATATTCTTCCTTCCTAATCAGATGTTGGTTGTGTGTGAGAATTTTTGAGAAGACATTGCTGTACCTTTAAAGGGAATAGACAAAGCTATATCTCGTAGCTGCTATAAATAGGCTAAAGAAATGCCCACAAACCCATTGTTTCTTTACCTACACAATGAAACCGGATGCGTCAAAGTGGTCGAGTACAATAGATTATATTTTAACCTGGCCTGGGCCAGCTGTTAACTATGTTGATTCCCTTTAATCATCCATTGGTTGCTGCTGTACATTATATTGCACAGAAGAGCCCTACTCTTGAGCTTGAAAAACCTTGTTTTAAAATGTTCACAAAGGCACATGTTGGCCCATTTTGTTATGGAACATGAAGATTGTTATGGAACCTATAAGAAACTTAAGAAACCCTTGATACCTAAAATCTGATAATTTCAAGAAACTTTCAGTACTGGTCCAAATTCTTAGTTGTTTTAAATATGTGTACTGTAAGCATTGCATGAAATATATCTGAGTGTAGCCTGAAAAGTTTCTTATCTGTTTGATACAATGAATTTCTAGTGTCTGAGTTGCAGTGACAGCTGCTAGATCTTACTAGTATACAGTACAGGCCATGTATACATTGACACCACAAGACCTCTCAATGATCCGCAAGAATTTTCCACATAAATTCTTTCAAGAATTTTCAAGGAGTGTGAACAAATTTGGCAATTCATTGATCTCTATAAAATTGTTAGCAGAACACTACCAATGTACACTGACCTGTGCTGTAAATTTATGAGGCCAAAAGATGAGGCAAGTAAGCAGAAAACTACACAGTATTTATTTTTGAGGCATTATCATATCAAGACATGATATTGGTATTTTGCACAAGCAAAATGGTGATAGTTTATATCTGAAACAGCACTTTTAACTTCTCTTCAACTAAAGCCAGATACTCCCTTATTGTGCTTTCACAAGACAATGGCAGGAATTTTGTTCAGTTGCAATGAGAATGTGGACCAATACACAAAAAGGCCAATAAGCGAACATCGATTACAGCTGCTTTCTCCTGATAATGCAGCCACCATTTTAAAGATCCAAGCAGCACATTTTCAGATAAATTGATGTGTGATTCCTTTATTAACATAGTTCTTTGCTAAGAGTTCCCATTGATGGTTTCATAGGCTGATGATCATTTGGTAGAACAGATGTGTTCTTTTGTTGGATAACCTAAGATAATAATAGAGAGTTGAGTCATTATTAAAGGTTAGCCCATTTTGACATACTGTAATTAAATCCAGAAGAACTGAGGAAAAGCATACATAAAAATACTGCATTGACAGAAAAAGCATAAAGAAAAATTCATATGGTGTTTTGAAAAAGGCATTTAAAAATGGCACAACCCTGTAATCCTTTAAACTTAACACATTTTCAGAGGCAAAAGTACCATGGGAAGGATACTCGTCTCTGCCCCTTGCACAAGTGCACAGTACACCAGTTTTCAACAAAATCACCTCAGGTTTGCAAATCTGTTGTTCAAAGTGTGCCAAAAATGTCTTGTGTAAATTCTCCAGTGTGGAATTGCCAAAATACTCTCCATGGCAGCTTGGCCTACCTAGTCCAAATTATGTGCCATTTGCACAAGTTACTCTTCTCTTACTGTTCAAGTTTGTTGTTGTTTTTAGATTATACAGTAGGTATATGCTCAATACTCACAGCAGCCTAAATTTTAACACTTTGTGTTGTCTAGACAAGTTGAAATTGAGCACAAATACAATGGTCTATTCCATTTTTAATCCGTACAGGTGGCAAGGCAAATTTCAGGGGTGAGATTACATATAATTTCCAGGGTACTCATCCAAAACTCTAACCAACCTGGAAACCCAGGGATGTTACAGAAGCTCCCGACTCCCAGAAATCAAGGGTCATGATGAAAAAATGAAGAACCCCCCTGGCCCTGGAGTCCAGGGACTCCAGCCAGTAGCTAGTAAAGGTCCAGGGCTAAACTTTAGGTGTCTCCATCATAAACCTATATGGATTTAAACATAAGATCCTTTTGGATGATTACAAAGTCCGTCCTGAGCTAAGCAAGCATAAGAAAATCTGAATATTGATTTCTTCATAACCCCAAATGATCGTTGTGATGCTGTTTTTAGCAACAGTCAGAGAGATGAGTGTTGCTGCTTAAGTCGCCTTCAATAGCAAATCAAGCGCCATGAATAACGACAAGAATCGCCCGAAAAGTGATATTTTGATCTTCATGTCAAACGAAGATGATACGCAACAAATAAAGATATATTACCCCCAGTTCGCTTGGTTCATACATGATGCATCTGTCTCAAATTAGATCTCATGTGAGATTAACGATAACGCAAAATTACTTATGCAGGACTCTGCAGAACGTCTCTATTCGCGGACATCTAATTTGAGACAAGCAGTCACGAAGATAACATCTGTGCAGAATCATATGCATGAAGATGTTTTGGTTCAGTGTGATCATGTGCCTTCCCCCAGTCAATGGCGCCATTGTTTGCTGGGATTCTGCACCTTTCCTCTCAACTTCACCTACGACGTTTGCATCTTTGCATCTGTAGCTGTGTAGGAGGGGGTCCTTCTACCTGATGGTGATGCTGCGAATGCTAGCCTCTGTGCAGGCCGCCTGTTACATCATTCTCTAAAGTTGACTTATTTGCATAATGAGTACTATTAACAAGTGGCTAATGATGCGTTCGTTCTAGATAACAATTGTTTTAACATAATTAGGCTGCTAATGAAGTCAAGAACGTGCCAATTCTGGTTAAATTTGTTGCTGTGCCAGGATAAACATCACGGTAATTTATCCATCTTACGGTGTCAAATCTGTCTAACATGAAATATGCCGACGTCAAATTTTTCTATCGGATCGCGGGAAACTTCTGTCTTGTGTGCGCTTTATGTGCGCTTTCTTTATTTCAGTGCCAATTAGCAGCGGTAAAACGTTAATCAATTGCTTTAACGAGCGTGACGGACTTTCTTTCTTTCTTTCTTTCTTTCTGACTTTCTGACTTTCTGACTGACCCGAAGCCCCCTCTTAGATTACAAAGTTGGACTTTGTAATCAAAAATGGAATAGCCCATGATGATTGGGAGGTCAGTGAGTGAAGAATAACAAATCGAACTTACCTGTTTCCAGTATACTGATAAAAATGTCCTTTCTATTATGTAAATATGACTTGCTGCATATCAGATGACGGGCAATAGGCTTTATTAGCATATTAGCATCACGGGAGCGCCCATTGACGATGGTAGTTGTTAACAGAACAGTGCAATTTAGGCCCAACTTCGTTGCGATGATGAGAGCGGCAGCCTGACAAAATGTCGTCGATCTTTAAAGCCATGGGCAGTTTGGCAAGTGTGTCCCGTGTGTCTGTAAATGTTCTAATGGCTGAACGCGTGACAGTATCGTTAAACTTATTCGCAATCCGTATTCGCAGTCAGTTGCCTTCTTCAGTCACGCAACCGTTCAGTGTTTTACATCGAAGCTTATCGCAAGTGCTCCCTATTGTTTCACTGTGACCTTTTGCACTTACACAGATATGAATACTGGCTCCTGATTGGTCAATATGGGCACATCAGAACGAGGAGAGGGGCGCACTAGACCAGACTCTCTGTTTTTATGTTAGAGAGGCTGGTACCCAGGGTAACATATTTCGTGCCATGCGAAGTGGTGCCGTGAATGCAAAAAGTAGTATGATACTGAAACTTCCCAAAAGTATGGTCATGACTTGAAATAGGTAAAACAAACCTTAGCCGATTAGGTCTATGGCCGAAAAGTACGATCAGATTTTTATCTAATATTTCTGCCATTCAATGCTGACTTCAACAAGTTTAATCAAAAGTTACACATTCAGTACCCTGGGTACCAGCCTCTCTAACATAAAAACAGAGATGTCTGTCTGTCTGACTGTCTGTCTGAAATCTCTGTTTTTATGTTAGAGAGTTTGGTACCCAGGGTACACATTCAGGAGACAGAAAAAGTCTTCCCCGCCAGTGTAACAACTTCATTCAAGGGGATTCCGTCCTCTGTACAAGATAATGCGTGCTAACAACAGGTAGTCATTGCTATGAAGCAAAAGAACTTATGAAAATTGAGCATCACTTTTTTCAGCTTTTTTATAGACTTTCTGCAACAAAAATCTCCCATACTGTAACTACGGCAAGGAGAGCGATTTAACCAGGGTAATTATCATATCTAATTAAACATGTCGTCTATTAAACAAGACATTGCCAATACTATTTCTTAGATATTCAGGGAACAGTATTTTTCATATATACCGTAAAACCTCTATAAGGCCCCCGAATTCAATTTCTGACACTCCAGAGGTGGGCCTTAAAGCGAGGGGGATAGCTTTACAGTTCTTTTACCCCATATTTGGCCCGAGTCAAATACATAAATTCGATACAGTTTTATCTCAAACCATATCAAAATTAACATGCAAACTTGTTCAGCTAAATAAATGGAAACTGTTTGGAAGCCTCTGGAATTTGGTATAGCTAGGGAGGGGGGGGGGATTAATAGAGAGGAGACGCTTATTTGAAATTTTGGCCCAGAGAGGAGGGGCTTATTAAAGAGGGGGCTTAATAGAGAGGGGCTAAACTGGGGTTTCTAAGGTAATGCGAATTTATGACCTACCCCGCACATGAAACTTACATCAAACTATGTATATGCAATTTGTACAATGATTGACACAAGTATGTAACAAAAACATCAAAAAACTCTGTCTCTTATCCAAGAAAGCAGTTCTCAATCATATGAAGTGGAGAGAATCTAGTCTTCCTTTGGATGAAACTTGAATCTTGCCCAAAGTTCAAAGAGCATTGCAGCTGCATGAAATCGGAAGAATATGGTGAGGGGATATGTGAGTGCAACAATTGTGACCCATTTGTCTCCAAAGATCTCTCTTCCAGCAGGATGCGTACTTTGTGTGTCTCTTATTTCAATAAAAGAATCGAAGGTCCAAAAGCACAAGTTTGTTGTGAACAGAAACAAAGCGCATTGCCGGATTCGAGCGGCAGATCTTCTAAACCTTCGTCGAGATAACTTAGGGACATAACGCCTGGAAAAGATGATCACTCCCGTTTGAAGTACACGCGAGAAGACAAGCAATATCACTTGTATCAGGATGATTATGTTTTCAGTGGCAAAGCTTTTATCTTTATCGGTGAGAGATGTGGCTGCACTGTAACCACCCATGAGATCGAATGCAAACACTCCCAGAAATCCCAAAATCAATAACCAGTCATCTGGTTTTATCTCATGCTCATGCATTGAATGGTGATGCAGACTTTGTGATATTATGATAATCACGATTAACTGCATGAAACCAAGGAGACCTTCATACACCAGGAAGAAATCTTGAGATCTGCGACTGTTGTCAGGATGCGAATTGCTAAATGTCAGGGAAGATGCTATTAGAATAAGGCCAAACAATATTCCAAAAATTAGGCCTGGTTGAGAACCGGACACAGTGTTATTTTGAATATGTATGCATGAGGAGGATCCATTGGTGTTTGGCGTGTCAAATGATTCACCACAATCTCTTGCTGTATGCCTAGCAGCTATGGACGGATCTAAGTCCTCTAAGCGCATCATTTGCTTTGAAATGGAGTGCAGTATGCCTGCCACCATGAGAGAGTATTCGAGAATGAATGGAGTCATGATTTCTTCCAGTTGCAGTGCAGTTGCAATAAAGTTATCTCTTGCAACGTAATTGGACTTTCCAGTACCAAAAAGATCAGTCTCGTGCAACCCATACTTCAACCAAAGGCAAGCATTAGTCAGTATTGTGTGATACAATACAAACTTAACACGACCTGAATTATTGAATATGGCAGTTCTAAATGACTGAAGGAACAGCATTTGAGTTATGATGAAAATCAAACGCACCATGTCGTATGCAACATCGGAGTAACAAAATCCCCCGAAGATCGCCAAAGGATTAACACTGCTGTTTGCTTTCTTTATGTCCATCATTCCGGTCAGATGAGAGATGCAGGCTCTGGAAAAATTGTTTGGTAGGCAGCTATTTAGGCATTCTTCTGCATGGTAGTAAATTAGCAGTCGAAGTATAACTGTGAACAGCGTCCCTGTCCCAAATACATACACTCCTGCCATAAGGTAGCTGTTTGAATGATGACTTCGTTGAGGCGTAAACAAGACAAATGCCAAATTTTTCTTCCCCAATAAGCACCAAAGTTGGCTTATCGAACCAGCTAACATGAACATAATAAGAAAGATGTTAGATGCAATTGGGTTTGATGTCTTATCCCCAGTAACGAACAGCAGTAAGAAAAATACCAACAGGAAAATTGAAATATAGGTTATCCAAGGGATGTGTGAACCGGCCATTGCATCACGCAGAGCCCTTAAGGTCAGTGCTTGGCAAAAATGGCGGCAACAGTTCTCATCTTTCTCTTCGTCATCGTCTGACCCTCTAGCAGTCACCCATGAATCTGTACTGCGAGCAGAGGTGGCTCGAACAGAGCTGCATGCCCTACTTGGAGCGTCCACCAAAAGTCTTCTCGTTTCATCGTCCTCGTCCGCTATATCGGCCATCTTTACAGTCTTTACTTGCTATGGTAGAAACTAATCAACAGGTGGCTCTCTTTTGCAAGAACTGCAAGTCTTATATCGTTGAAAAGTATCTTGCAACTTTGAGGTCTGTCTTCGTTATCTCGCCCCAGCAGACTAATCTTTGAAATCTATCCAGTCCAGCAATACTGTATATGTGTAATATGAGTAACCTTTGGTAAACAATGTTGACAAGTAGATTCCAAGCGCTTTCATGCGGTCATTCACTTCCATTATCTCTTGGAACTGGAAAACTTCCTTGTTTCGCAGAACGATATTGGTATGTTAAGACAAAATTACTGTCCATGTTTGGCAGAGACACAGGGTGCACCAATAATTGGGGTCAAGGGTATGATTATTGTGAGTGTCCCAAAATTGGTATTTTTTAGACTTGGTTAGTAACCGGAAGTTCCTACGTTCAAGATCTTACATATCTATGGGGTGTCCCAAAGTGATATATTGGCGTTTGCCGATCCGTACCGGGTGAATTACTCTGAGGGGTGCTTTTCAAGCTTCTAATCCCGAGGGAAAAAGAGAGAAAGAGATGGATCGTTTTCATCTCTCTTTTTTTCGTTTTATCTTTCAATTTTTTTAGGCACTGGTACCCAGAGTACGGGTGAATAAAAATAAGTTTCAGCGTTTGCAAGCCAGTAGATTGCTAGCTATAGACCTTATGCACAATGACGTCAGTTCTTTTGAAATGCATCACTCGCCTTGATATGATGTGGAGCTAAATCCCAAAAGTGTGCATTGCTCTCTGCAACCCATGAAATAATTTTGTACGTGTACTATATTTGCATCAAAACAGGCATGGTGTAGATATATTGCTGGTGCTGGGATTTGCATCATTTGCCTCGAATTGATATTAATTGTGATTAATGTGTGTTCACCAGATTCCTTCAAAGTAATTCTTATTGAGTGGCTAAAATTTCAGGCTTACATTCAGAAGATTTTATTGGAAAAGTGATACATAGAACATGAATTTATTGACTTTCGAGGAAAAATTCTGACATGAATTTAGAATCTACACCATATTTTTGCTTCATATTCATAAATGTTGAAGGCTTCAGCGTTGAAACTGCAAAATAATTCCAAAATCTAGTCATCAAAGGCGCATATCAGTCATTTCGTGCATGATTGTAAGGTATATTCCTAAAAATGGGGTTGTTGCTGTTGTTGATTTTGGGGTCGGAAATTTTTACTTGTTTTCCCCCTTAAGGATTCAAGGATGGAATAGCGCCTGACATTGTTGCTGATACCAAAATCATGAAAATCGATACCCTTTCCGTCTTCCCGATAGCACATCTCCAGTACCCAAAATATGGACTTGCCCAAGTCGTCTTCACCAAAAATATCAAATGTGCCCCCCCCCAGACTTGCAGAAGGACTTACAAATGACTCAAACAAGGAGATTCTCGTGTATTCTCCATTCCAAATCAGCAATAAACAAGAAGAACACGGGGGAAGATTAAAAGTATGTTCGTTAGGGTGCAAAGTAACTGGTAGTTCTCAAGGTAGTAGTACCTATAACCAGAACAAAATATTAGTTCTTGCGTGATAGCAATAATATCTCAGCGAAATATGTCCTGGGAGCAACGTCCCGATATTATATCAGGCTCTAGGTTAAGCTGGGTTTAATCATGACCATATTCTGAAGAGTTTCATTGACCACAGAATCATGTTGTAATGTCACTTGTACCACGAGGATCGGTGATTGATCCATCGCAGTGTCCCTCTTCGCAGTCTCCTTTCGTCATTTGACTGTCACCTAAAACAGGCTCTTCGACGCTACTCGAATCACATACGTTTGATGATTCAACTATCTTCGGTTCATCAGGAGTAATTTTGACAACTGATTGTAGATTGTACTTCTTGAAGCGATGGTAATCTTTCAGTAGGCCAATGGCACATACATTCTACGGAGAAATTACAAAAAACGTTAGATCGAGCTTCCACATCATGTGCAAGCCATGTGACACCATACACTGGGCGGACCACCCGGTGGGTGCAATGTTGAAGAAAACATGACACCACGCTCATCCATGATTTCACTGAGAAAGGGGTATATTTGAAACAGAATCCTAGGACCTAGAATTGCAGAAAATCCCAGGGGGGGGGGTACTCAGTTATATTTAGGATAGGGGTGCTCAGGCTGAGGTACAACGCACCAACCCAAAAAAATAATTTCTACCGTGAAAATAGACCCAAAAAAATAATTTTTCCTATCTTTTTCCCAATCTTTTTCCTTTTTTCATATTTGAGACCCAAAAAAGTAAGCCAGAATGTCAGGAACCCAAAAAAATAACTGTACAAATGATTGACCCAAAAAAATAATCCTTGCCCAAATTTAAGACCCAAAAAAGTAACCTGAGCACCCCTATCCTGAATAAACCAGAGTACCCCCCTGGGCAGAAAATATGGGTATTTTTCTTCAGAAGATATGCAAACCCAAAAACAGTTAAATGCTTGTGGACTCGGGACCCTAGAATAAAAGTCAATGTCCCCTGGTCCAAGTTTGATACCCCAAGTTTCATAGGATTCTACTGTTTTCCAACAAAGAGATATCAGTATAGTGAATCGTGATAAGTGCACAAATCCTAAGCCTTTCTCTCAGAACAGGTTTTGTACCGTACAGATTTCTTTCGGGCTCAGTGTTTTTCTTCACCAACTAGAAAGTCAGAGAAAAGGGTATCCTATGAAATGGTATGGACGAGCGTGGTGTACCATTTACTATTGAATTGCACCCACCGGGGCGGACCACAGAGAATTTCAACTGTTTGAAAATTTGTAATACGGACAACACTTAAGGTATCGTATGGAGTGCCAAATGCAAAAAAATTAATTTAATGGTTGTATGTGCTAAAATTTAACATATGCTTGTTTATTCGAGTAAAATTTAACATATGCTTGTTTATTCGAGTAAAATTTAACATATGCTTGTTTATTTGAGTAAAATTTAACATATGTTCGAGTAAAATTTAACATATGCTTGTAGTTATGTTAAATTTGACACATGCTTGTAGTTTTATAAAATTTGACATATGCTTACAAACGAGGTCATATTTTCACATTGCTTAACCATGGCAACGAAGTTATATTTTCATATTGCTTAACCATGGCAACGAAGTTATATTTTCATATTTCTTAACCATGGCAACTGATCCATTTTTACATTGCTTGACCATGGTAACGAAATCGCAACGAGACTAGGTGGCAACGAGCTTGTACAAAAATAAAGATGGCTGCTTGCTGCTTTTTGCTTGCTGTTTTGCTTTTAGTTTTAATCGACATGCCGTGTGTATCTTTGAGTGGAGGGGTGATTCTGTTGAAGATGTCCTAAGAGAACTTCCCAGCGTCCATTCTCAGTTAGGAAGTGATCCTGAAACTATTGGTTACAACCGAGCCCAGTACATACTCCTTGTTGGTTCAGAATATGCCAGGACACTGCAGTTGTTTTGTTTGTGACCAGAATCCAATTTGAATCCAAAGCCTCGTTGCGATTTCGTTACCATGGTCAAGCAATGTAAAAATGAATTCGTTGCCATGGTTAAGCAATGTGAAAATATAACTTCGTTGCCATGGTTAAGCAATGTGAAAATATAACTTCGTTGCCATGGTTAAGCAATGTGAAAATATGACCTCGTTTGTATAAGCATATGTCAAATTTTATAAAACTACAAGCATGTGTCAAATTTAACATAACTACAAGCATATGTTAAATTTTACTCGAACATATGTTAAATTTTACTCAAATAAACAAGCATATGTTAAATTTTACTCGAACATATGTTAAATTTTACTCAAATAAACAAGCATATGTTAAATTTTACTCAAATAAACAAGCATATGTTAAATTTTAGCACATACAACCATTAAATTATTTTTTTTGCATTTGGCACTCCATAGGATGTAGCGGACGACGAGACAGTACCAATCCTGGACCCACGACAAGATGCTCGAAGTCCTACATACAATTCAGCCCGTAGCACAGATTCATATGTGACTGCTAGAGGGTTAGACTATGACCAAGAGAATGATGGGAACTGCTGCCTCTATTTTTGCCAGGCCTTGACCTTGAAAGCTCTTCGCGATGCAATGGCCGATTCTTTGATTCCTTGGGTAACATATATTGCAATGTTTTTTTGTGTATTCTTCTTGCTGCTGTTCGTTACTGAGGATAGCACAGCAAACCCAATTGTATCTAACATATTTTTGATTTTGTTCATGTTAGCTGGTTCAATAGGCCAGCTTTGGTGCCTCACAAAAAAGAAAAATCCGGCATTTGTCTTGTTTACGCCTCGACGAAGTCATCACTCAAACAGCTACCTTATGGCAGGAGTGTATGTATTTGGGACAGGGACGCTGTTCACAGTTATACTTCGACTGCTAATTTACAACCATGCAGAAGAATGCTTAAATAGCTGCCTACCAAACAATTTTTCCAGAGCCTGCATCTCTCATCTGACTGGAATGATGGACGTAAAGAAAGCAAACAGCAGTGCCCAGATTTTGGCCATCTTCGGGGGATTTTGTTACTCCGATGTTGCATACGACATTGTGCGTTTGATTTTCATCATGAGTCAGATGCTGTTCCTACAATCTTTCAGGAGTGCAGTATTTAATTGTTCAGGTTATGTTAAGTTTGTATTGCACCACACAATATTGACTAATTTATGCATCTGGGTTAAGTACGTCTTGCACGAAACACATTTGTTTGGTACCAAAAGGTCGCACCATGTGCAAAGAGATACCATTGTCGCGACTGCCCTACGACTGGAAGAGATCATGACTCCATTCATACTTGAATATTGTCTCCTGGCTGGAGGGATATTACATTCAATTTCAACGCAAATGATTCAATTTCCAGATGTAACGCAAACGCCATCAGAAGAATTAGTCAACCCGTCAGCTGATGCTGATGGTAATGATGAACAAGCACCTCATGGCATTCCAAATGCACATGGAAGATCCTCTAATGATGAGCATACGAAAGCATCAGGTTCTCAACCAGGCCTGATTTTTGGAATTTTCTTCGGTCTTATTCTAATCGCGGCTTCCCTGACATTTGATAATTCACATACGAAACCCTGTCGCAGATCACAAGATTTTTTCCTGGTGTATGAAGGTCTTCTTGGACTTCTGCAATTGATCGTGATTTTCATCATATCACAAAGTCTCAATCATCATTCAATGCATGGGCACGAGAAAAAACCAGATGATTATTTGCTAATTTTTGATTACAAAGTCCACTTTGTAATCTAAGAAGGGGCTTCGATGTCAGTCAGTGAGAAAGAAAGAAAGAAAGAAAGAAAGTAAGTAAGTAAGTAACCCACTTCCGTCACGCTCGTTAAAGCAATTGATTAACGTTTTATCTCAGCTAATTGGCACTGAAATAAAGAAAGCGCACATAAAGCGCATACAAGACAGAAGTTTCCCGCGATCCTATAGGAACATTTGACGTCGGCTTATTTCATGTTAGACAGATGTGACACCATAAGATGGATAAATCACCATGATGTTTACCCTGGCACAGCAACAAATTTACCCAGAATTGGCACGTTCTTGACTTCATTAGCAGCTCAATTATGTCAAAACAATCGTTTTCTAGAACGAACGAATCATTAGCCTTATTGATAGTACTCATTATGCAAATAAGTCAACTTTAGAGGATGATGTAACCGGTGGCCTGCACAGAGGCTAGCATTCGCAGCATCACCGAAGGTAGAAGGATCCCCCTCCTACACAGCTACAGAAAGTTGCAGAATCCCAGCAAACAATGGCACCATTGACAGGGGGAAGGCACGAGATCACACTGAACCAAACCATCTTCATGCATATCATTCTGCACAGAGGTTATCTTCGTGACTGCTTGTCTCAAATTAGATGCCCGCGAATAGTAACAATTGAAACGTTCTGTTGGGTTCTGCATAAGTAATTTTGCGTTATCGTAAATCTCACATGACATCTCATTTGACACAAATGCACCAATAGTTTTGTGCACGAACTAAGCAAACTAAGGGTTATGACTTTTGATTTTTGCGTATCATTCTCGTTTGACATAAAGACCAAAATGTTGCCTTTGATGCGGTTCTTTTTCTTATACAAGGCGCTTGATTTTCCATTGAAGGCGACTTTAGCAGCAACACTCATCTCTCTGACTGTAGCTAAAAACAGCATCTACGATCATTTGGGGTTATGAAGAAATCAATATTCAGATATTTTTAGCTTGTTTAGCTCAGGACAGACTTTGTAATCATCCAAAAGGATCTTATGTTCGCATTCCTCGGAGCGTTTGCGTTCGATCTTATGGCTGGTTACAGTGCAGCAAAATCTCTCACCAATAAAGATAAAAGCTCTGCCAAGGAAAACATAATGATCCTGATAATAGTGGTATTCCTTTTCTTCTCTCGTTTACTTCAAACAGGAGTGATCATATTTTCTAGACGTTACGTACCAAAGTCATCCAATCGAAGGTTTAGAAGGTCGGCTGCTCGGATTCGACAATGCGCCCTGTTTTTGCTCACGACAAACCTAAGCTTCTGGACTCTCGATTCTTTCATTGAGCTAAAAGACATGGCACAAACGTCATATCCTGCTGGAAAAGATATCTTTGGAGACAAATGGGTCACAATTGTGGCAATCACGTATCCTCTCACTATCTTCTTCAGATTTCACGCAGCTGCCATGCTTTTCGAACTTTGGGCAAGATTTAAGTTTCATCCAAAGGAGGACTAGATTCTCACGACTTTATATGATTGAGAACTACTTTGTTTGAAGCGAAACAGTTTTTGGATGTTCCTGTAATGTACTTATGTCGGAGGTACATTTTTAGAAGATAAGACGAGGTAGAAATTGTGCTGTGTGAGTGTTAAAATACGCATCATGCTTGAAAAATATTGCTGCCTGGATCAAATTTGGGCACCAAAAGGAAGACCAGACCCTGATATTTTTGGGGTGATCATAAACCGTTGGAAAAATCCAGATGTTCATCGAACATTGCTCAGACATGATTCACACCTTTATATCTTTATATTATATTAGACTACGATTATGAGACTACGAAGATACACGTATTTATTTCTATAAGAAACTAAGGTCCGGGGCTGGTAGGCAGTTTCTTAAATTCTTGGCCCATTTTGCTACCAACAGTTTCTTACGTGTTTCTTATATTTTTAATGCCGGAAATGTAAAGCTAATTTTGTTTTGTCTAAAGGGTTTTCAAATTACTTAGTAAGATCTCAAAACAAGTAAATAACACAATTCGTATTCAAAATAATGTCCAAACGGTTGCTTTTTCTGTTCAGTGTCAAAACATTTTTGAGTGCGATAGGAAAATTAAAACAGCAAATTATAAAAGTTTCTTGGCCTTTTAAATTCAGGTAGGGTTGTTTCTTAGCTTTCGAAAAATTGAGCCTACCGTTCCTTATAAGCGGGTTCTTATTAAAAAATACGTGTATTTTGAATACCACCGGGTGTTCCACAAAAGATACAGATTTGGTTGGCTTCAGCGATGTGAATTTAACTTTAATCAATGACTAATCACTCTCAAAATGTTCTTTGATAGTTAACTTTAACAAAAATACCTCATTTGTTGGTAATGGCGCTTTGAGAGTAGCAATATTAATCTTGAAAGCTGAAATGTGCGTCCAACTTCAAACCAGAGCTTTATCCTTTTGGCCTCGGCAATTTGTTGAAGCACACAGAAATCAAACACGGAAATTAAAGAAACATTAGAATACTGCAAAGTGGGTGACTTCTAGGAAAGAAAATCCAATAGGATCTAATATTTTCAAACTTTATCAAGGATGTCATCGATTCATCTGATGTGCTTCAAATATACTGGGTGTACCAAAACAATTATACAGATTTGGTTGGCTTTACCGATGAGAATTTAACTTTTTCCACTTTGATTTCTATGTACACTTTTTCCCGTTTCTTTTGTAAGTCTGTTTCACATTTGATGTTAGGCACATCAAGGGTGAATGAAAATTCATCCACACAAAATCGACAGCATTTCGGACCATTGATATTGCGAATCAGAAACCCAGACCTGACAGCATATGCGCAATTTGTTGAGCTCTGGAGGGGGATCAGTAACGGTAGCAACTGCTGTCGTTGTTGTTCTCTCGTCCGGGGTTCCTATTGTTCAGCATCATACTACTATGCTGGCCTGACATCCAATGTGAAACGGATTCTAGTATTCATCAGTAATTAATCGTATTTGTAGCTTTTTGTAGTTGTTTATTTAGTTGCTATTTTTTGCATGTCTTTATGTTAATGGCCACGGGGTAGTCATTGTCTTTTGCTCCTTGTGGTCCCATCCCTGTAGTGTTGTATAGTTTGTAAAGTAATTAGAGAGGATGTAGATGTAACATGTATTGTATCATTTTATATGATTATGAAAAAAAATTAACTTTATCACTCTCAAAATGTTCCTTGATAGTTAACTTTAACAAAAAATTCCTCGTTGGTTGGTATTAGTCCTTTGGGAGTAGAAATATTTTCAAACGAAAACACTCTTCCGGCCTTTCAATGAAATGTTGGCCTTCTTTACAGAAGTTCTGAAGACGACGAAGAATGATTAACTTACAGTTTACTTCGCTCATTTTCTATTTTGTTCTATTTATAATATTTTATCCACAAAACCCTATCAGCTATTAACACAACAAAACCATAATACTCTAAACCCTATAATACAAAATTTAAAAAACAAATCTACAGAATGCTGTTCTTCCTAGGGATCGCGCTTTGGGAATCATTGCTGACTTGGCAAGAAATCCTTCAATTTCTTTTTGAAAGTGTAAATTGTAGGACTAGTTCTGATGTTCAATGGAATTTCATTCCAAACTTTGGCTCCTGAATAACGGAAAATCCTCTTTGAAAATTCCAAATTTTGCCTTGGCACGTCGATATCTAATGAGTTTTTTAACGTATAGATAGATAGCTGTGACCTTGTTAAGAACGTTCCTTTCAAGCTGTCAGGGCACAAATCATTAGTTATCTTATAAATCATGATAGCCCTGTCATATTCAATCAAGCTTGAAACAGACAGCCAAGTGCATCTCCAGCCATCCTTCAATCTGGAGTTCTCTATAAGCGTGCAACTGTTCTGCAGACGCTGAAGGTGATCAAGTTTGGTGTCAGAGAAACTGCCCCATATTTCATCACAGTATCGTAAATGACTCTCAAGCATTGCCCTGTAAACCTGGTCCAGCTTTGTCTGCGAGAGGATATTCTTTAGCTTTCGGATAGAGGAAAGTCCACTTTTATTTTACTTTTGACTTCCTTATACTGTGCAGTCCACGACAGATTTTCATTCACAGTAACCCCAAGGTATTTTACTTCATAGGTCCTTTTGATTTCTTCTCCGCCTATATCCAGATGTACAGGATTTTGGATACGGTTTAACTGCCCCTTATGGCCTATAAGCATGAATTCAGATTTTTTGGCTTGCTTTACGTTATTTCACAACGCAGCCATTAAAAAACACTATGTCGTCCTGGTATTTTGTGGGGTTCATTGAAATAGTCAGAGGATTATACCACTGCGCCATGACACCTTCAACTTGAATTAACTCGCTGCACAAAGTTAGTTACGATTTCCAATTTTCTAAGGATTTTCTTATTCACATTACAAATTTAATACTCTGTCAAGCGATTCACATAGTACAAGATGATGTTTTCGCTGGGAGTACCGTCCTGTTGCAAACTTAGAGCCTGAGTATAACACGTACGAGTACCTGTACGAAACATGCATTTCCTCTTGCAAAATAAACAAAGGTACTCACGGCAATAATTTCGATGGCAAGAACATAGTCAGGACTTTCGTAGTTCACTGTCCAAAGTTCATTTTCGTTTCTAATCGTTTGGCATATAGCGGGAATGATGTCATCCTTTTTAATGGAACTGTTACATCTTGCTTTGAAGACAATACAATACTGAAAATAGGAAGCAAAGAAGACATCAATAAATTTGATAAAAGAAAATAGTCATGTTCAGGTCTGACATTAAAGGCCGATGATTTAACATACCAAGGTTAGAACGTCTTTTCAGTCTATTTTGCATGAGCTAAAGTTCATGATTATTACTATTTCAAAGGGGCGGGGCTGTACAACCCGTTCTCTCTGCGTGGATCTGCGTGTCAAATCATCGAATGTGTTTACGCTAAACACAACATAGCTAATGGCGATTTTGCACAGAGAATAGTTATCCAAAGTATCTGCGATAATCTTGGTGATCGAAGCTTTCTAGGAGGATTTGTTCTATTTTCTAATGCCGAATATTTGAAAGTTTTAATTGATTTCAAAGGTTCCAACACATTGATATAGACAAGAAAACATTGCAATGAAACTTGCGTAGAACCTGCGATGAAAATGGCGACCATCAAAAACCCAAGGCTTTAGTCTACGTGCGCGGATTGTCCCGTACTTTCCGATTGTTTACAAAAATTTTGTACAGCCCCTTTAAGAGAATTTTTTCTTACCGTTGATGCTGTGTGTTCCTTTTCAAAGAGCTTTGAAAAGATGTGTTCTAAATTGGAGATTATAGCTTTTTCTGATGCATGACATGTTGAGATGATTGGAAGAAATCTCATACAGCGCCTGAAACGAATATAACAGACTAAATACATGAACAAATAAATATACTAGAAAGAGCAAAACTGTAGATTAATATGTATGAAAAATTGAAAAGTCTCAACTTCAAACAGAGGCTGAAACTGTTAACATTTTAAATAAGTGCTAAGATATGACAGACGCTATAAACTAGACTTACTATGTGAGTTCTTTTCCTTGCTTTGTGTTAAGGCTCGAGGCCAATGGGCGGCCAGGGGGGGAGCGATGGCAGAGCGCCACCGGGAGAATATATGCTGGAAATCTTGCTTTACAAGCTGAATTTTGTTTCCTTTACAGGTTCACTTTTGGAAAATTTGTTTGGATTAATAATGCATTGAGCATCAGTTTTGGCAGGAATTATGGAATCTACGGTCTACCGTTTATTTTTGATAAATACTTTCTGTTTGTTTGGATTGCAAGATTTGATTGCTAAATAAAGCAAAGTCACATCATGCATGTATGTAGTGTATGTTCCTAGAACTGTTGTTGTTGGTGTTGCTGTTGATGATTTGCCGTCGGAAAATGTTGGTCCTTTCTCGACCCTGCTTCTGTTTGGAGGTCTTCTGTCATTTATTTTAACTGGGACCTCTAATAATATTTTGTAAAGGTTGACTCTATTGAGGTCAGATTTACATTGGCCAATAGGATTGCTTGAAATGAAAATTTGAAGCTGATTAGTTTGTAAAGAATCATCATTGTTTGAAATTTTTGGATCCTGCAAGACCTGTCACTACAATTGAATACCTGTCTCTACCTGACCAAGCCCTGTCACTACTAGACTTATGACGATGAGTCCCTTGTATTCCTGCGGTACCTTGCTCCATAGGGACTCATATTTAACAGGTAAAAAGCTGACCCTATCTTTTGCATTTGATCGATCGAGTCTGGATCGAACGACTGCCTCGGCTCTGTTCAACGGTCACTCCTCAGAAAGGAAATGCGATAGAAACCACGGTAAGCAGACACTTAATCAACGAATCCTGGTATTCATCTGAAGAAGAAAGTTCACTTTACTTGGTAAGTGCAAAATAAGTCCTTCAATGCTGCAAATATCCGTGTTTTTAAGACCAAAACATACCAGAGAAATCTTCAAGTACCTGCCGCAGCACTTCCTTCAAATCTAGTCAAGTGCGTCTTTCGGATCGAGTGTTCGAAACTTATTGTTCTTTGCCAAATCTCGCAATCTGATTGGTATTCTAGGTACCCCCACAGTATTAGGCCTAAATAGGGTCAGCTTTTTCAGAGTAATAATATGAGTCTCTGTTGACCGAAGTGCCATCTTGAAGTCAAAGAGCACAAGGAAACAAGAAAATCATCGTCACAAGTCTACTATGTCACTACCACATACAATGTTCCATGTTCATCATTTTCGAGTGTTCACATGATGCTGTTCTTAATATTTGCTGATTAGAGTACCGTGTTCAAATCTACCGTCTTCAAAATCTGCCAGCAAAATTGTGGCGTTTTCGTGTGAAATTTTGCCTGTTCATCACATTTCCAAAATGTACCGATATCGTGGGAAAACAGTCCATGAAAGAAAAGAAATCAAAATGACATATGTACCTGGTCTTGCTCATTTTTGTTCTTTCTAAGTCAGTAAAAATTGACTCTGCAAGTTCATTTGGATCCTCGATATTTGTCTTGATGAAAACAACATTCTTTATTTTATCTTTCACAACCTGAAATCTTCTTTCTTTGAGTTTTTCATCTTTCAGTCCTTTTATTTCCTTGCTAAGAGCTTTTTCAATACTCTCATCCTCCTCGTTTTCAGATGATACAGCCTCGTTATCTGGATTCTCTGGTCCATATAAAATATCTGCATACTGCAAGAAAGTCAGGGAAAGAAAATCAAACATTTAAGAGATTTTCATACTGGGGTTCGGGGCGGTGCAAAATTATCTTATCGCATGAATGAACGGTGGAGAAAAGAAATTCTAATGAAAAAATTCATTTAAATCAATATGGAAACTGTTTATACTTCATCACTGTACATTCTACATACGAGATTTGAGATTTGTTTCCAGCAGGAACTAAATGCAACATTACCTCGTTCAGTAATCCATATGCTTCTGATACAATAACATGACCATTCTTTTCATTGCATGTTATGAGAAATCCTTTCAAACCAGCTGCCAGTACATCTAATCTCTTTTGCTAAGATAAAGAGATAACCTAAATTGGCTTGAGATAGCTAGAAATCTTTTCAACCCATTTAAAATAAATTACTGAAAAATACACTGTAGTAATGCTGTCCCTGCTTCGATTATCACTTGATCAACTTTACTTAGTTAGGAGCCAACAATGATGACATAAAGACAAAAAGTGTTCACATCAATTTTCTTACGATATATTTGTTCAAATGTTATTAATAATTCAGACACGATTTAGAGATAAGTTAGAGATGATATTTTCTGAGACAACAGGCAAAATGTATATAAAAAGGCTAAAATGTGAGGTAACAAGACTTAGCAGTTCTGATCATAAAGACATTTTGAAATTGTACTAAAGATGAATTTTCAAAACTAATGAATCGATTAAAATGTTAGAGAACAAAGAAAGCCTAGACTACAGTAAGAACTAGCTCCTGACCTAAAAAAAGAAGAAAGACTCTGGAGCTAAAAAAAAAACTCTTCAAATTTGTCACATGAGACAATAATGGAAACAGATCATGATCTGACACCAATTCTTTCAGACTTTTCTGTTAATTTTCCCATATAAATTTCTAATTCCCTTTAATTCTTTGAAGAAGGTGCTGTGTGTGGTGCATTTTGCAGCCAGAACAGTCAGGCGGAGTCCCGGGGGGGGGGGGTAACTCCTATATGTAGCTGAACGGGGACATGCCGCCCATAAGGATGGGTTCGAAAGCTTCAAAATCCCTAAATATGGGTCTCAAAATGCAGTGATTCCAATAGAAATGGGTTGGCTTTACTGTCCTGAAACCTTAATAATGGGTTTTGACGAAATGATATTGATATTGGGAGATGCATTCTAAGCCAAAGTAAAGATCTTTCTTCAAAAATTTTCCTCATGCTCTAATTCATAGGATAACTGTCACAAAACTATCAAAGTTTTTCTTGTCGCTAATGGCAAGCGTCATATTGGGAGATGCATTCTAAGCCAAAGTAAAGGATCTTTTTTCTAAAATTTTCCTCGTGCTCTAATTCATGGCATAACTGTCACAAAACTAGCAAAATTTTTCTTGTCGCTAATGGCAAGCATGATATTGGGAGATGCATCCAAAGCCAAAGTAAAAGATCTTTCTTCAAAATTTTTCCTCGTGCATCGTGCTCTGATTCATAGGATAACTGTCACACAACTATCAAAGTTTTCTTGTCGCTAGTGGCAAGTATGATATTGGGAGATGCATTCTAAGCCAAAGCAAAGGACGTGGCCCCCAGACCCCCTCATTTCAATCCCCCCTCTTAATTTACCCTGGCCACGCAAATGATTGTAAGCAAAAGTAAAGGATGTTTCTTCAAAAATGTTCCTCTTGCTTTGAAGGTTTCCTCGTCGCTAAAGGCAAGCATGATATTAGGCGATGATTTCCAAGCCAAAGTAAAGGATGTTTCTTCAAAAATAATCCTCGTAGTATTAGAAGATGCATTCTAAGCCTAAGTAAATGGTGTAGTCCAAAATTCTTTCATAACGCCTTGCCCTCAGACCCCTCATTTAATTTGCCCCTATTGCAATAAATTTTCTTGTGGGCTTCGCCCACAGACCGTCGCAATTTACATTAGTCACTCAGATGTCTGAATCTAGCCTTGGGCAGGTCAGGGTCTCAAAGAGTAAGCGTAAGAAAGTTGCAACTTTGCCAATCTCGTCAGAAACTTGACGACTATGCTTGATATAAGGGGGTGCCAGGTTTTCAATTTTTTTGATAATGCAGCCCCATCATATATGTCAGAGATGTTCTTACCAGTTGGCCAGAGCCGAGTAACTCGAAGATCTAAAAACAAACTAATTCAACCTTTCCGAAAAAGCAACACAGGACAAAATGGTCTCTCATATTTAGGACCTAGAATATGGAACAGTTTACCCTCAGAACTAAAATCTGCAACAAACAACAACAGTTTCAAACATAAAATCAAAGATCAATTCTTTAAAAATCTCCAAAGTCTTAATGATAGTCCCTACATATATTATTAGAAATCTAAAAACAGCCTACAGACATGCTTACTTATCATCCTTAAGAAAGGCTTTATTTCAGGTCTAGATGAATTTCTGTTTTTCATGAAAACTTTCTCTGTTTATCTCGCTAATTTTTCCTTTTCTTAATTTCAAAGGGCACTCCTGGAGGGACCATTATGGAAACAAGGTCGCATTGACCTTTTAATGCTATCCCTGCCATCTTTAACCATGGGGTGTTTTTATTAAATTAGATTTTAAATTAGATATGTAACTTTTGCCTGTAATTTTTTCAAACTTGTAAATATTGTAATTAGAGCTTTTTTTCTGAATCTGTTATTTTTCATTTTTATTTTGATGGCGAAATTTTACATACATACATACATACATATTTCGCTGCCGGCCCCACCGGACGAAAAAAGCCAGGCCGCCACTGTAGATCTCAAGAAACATATCTGCAGCAGTGTTGGGACCACAGTGGCAATTCATGAGTTTAAAAGATGAGAAACAAATTAAGGGCCTGTTTACATGGGAGTTTTCAGCCCGGGCTGAAATTTCAGCCCGTATACCCGAGGTGAAACTTCAGCCCTCCTCTACGGTCAAAAGCTTCTAAATATCAGTTTGCCATTACATGGAAAATGTTTCGCCCCGGGCTGATAATTGGCCCCGGGCAGAAATTTCATCTCACCTTGTGCTAGCCGAGATGAAACGTTAATCCCTTAATTAGCATGTTAATCCCCATTGTTTTACGTGACGCGCTCCCATGTAATGGCCAATATTTTTTCAGCCCGGGCTGAAAAATCAATGACGCATGCGCTTTTGTCAACTTTTCGCACTAAACAGATTTTCAGCCCGGGTTGAAACTCTCCATGTAATGGCAAAATATTTTCACCTCGGGTAGCAGGTCTGAAGTTTCAGCCCGGGCTGAAAACTCCCATGTAAACAGGCCCTAAGAAGCTTTCTAGTACTAAAAAAATGCGAAAATTTGCTTGTTGAATTATGAAACGTTTAGTGCTATGGCCAGATCCAAGTTTCTTATAAAGAAAAAAACAAATAAAATGTTAGTTGTAGTTTATTTACGTTCTTATTCAATCCCTTGCATGTTACATACAGTTCAATTTGGAAACCATAAAACTGGGTATGTTTTTCTCCAAATCCTTAAAAGTGGGTATGAAAAAAGTATGTGAATTGATAAGGGTGGGTATGACGCTACAATTTGGGCGGCACGCCCCCGGAATTTTTTGGTCCAAGTTACCCCCCCCCCCCCCGGGGGCGGAGTGGGTTCCACGCTCCTTCACAGCGACTTTCTGACAAAAATTACTACGTATAGATACTACTATAAAATCAATTATGAAAACAAGCGTTTTGAAGTTGGTTTAAGAATAACAGGGGGTTAAGCAAAATAGACAAATTCATGACACAACAAGGACAGACAAAGTCAAATTAGTAGGACGCTGCGGAGGAGCGTGGAGTGGGTTCAGTTCAATACCCAGTAAGACACTACTTTAGCGTCATGACAAGGGGTCGCGGACTCGATTAGGTCTGCTATATTTCTGAGATGCCAGCGCTTGGCGCTGAAAAACGCAACTTCACCTTCCCTTCAACCTTTCTAACCTTTTTTACAATTTTCAGCCAGCTATTTATTATCATATTATGAATGATTGAAGTGGAAGGAAGAAAAGATTGCCTTACATATATATAATAGGCACTACGCTACTCACCTTTTTATTCTGACCACAATAATAACTTTTGTTACGTTTTCTCTTGAAATTCTTCTCTTTAGTAGCCATAATTTCGCGCGGTAGCTTTCTCTTTTCTGCAGTTTTGAGTAGGCCAAATTGCCTCGTTTTCAAACAACAACAACAACAACAACAACAACAGCGACGACAACATACAACAAAACTTGAAGAAAAAATGGAGACAGGGATTCTTCTCTGCCTCTCCCTCTGACTTTTGGCAAGCCAACTTTTCTATCTGGTAGCAAATGAAAGACAGGTGGCCTAGCTGTTTCGATGATGGCACAAAGTATGATTAAAAATGGGAATGAACTGTCACGGCTGTCAAGAAAAAGTGCGATCACCCAACTGACGAGGAGACTGTATCACAGAAAGTTCAAAGTTCTTGATGGACATGTGGATTTGAAGACCCCAAAAATGTTGTCCCAGAGAAAATTAAATGAAAGCGTAGAAGCTGAACTGCAAGGGAAAATTGAGAAGGCAAGAGATGGAGGTGGTGCAAGGGCTATAGAACGCCATACAAAGTTAAACAAGAAGATGCTTGTGCGGGATAGACTTGCAAAGCTGCTTGATGAAGATTACCCATTCCTTGAGCTTTCACAATTAGCAGGTCATCACTTAGATTATGGAGATGTTCCTGGGGCTGGGAGTGTAATGGGTATAGGATCTATAAGTGGTCAGCTATGCGTTATAACCGCCAATGATGCTACTGTCAAAGCAGGTACAATTTATCCCATTGGTGTGAAGAAACAGCTGAGGGCCCAAGAGATTGCTTTAGAAAATAATATCCCATGTGTGTATATCGTTGATTCTGGAGGTGGTTTCTTGCCCTTGCAGTCAGAGTTGTTTCTGCCTGGTGGCAGGAGTTTCTACAATGAAGCCGTGATGTCATCTCTTGGCATTCCTCAGGTACCTTAATGAGTTGTTAAAAGTTAAAAGAAATTGATTAGATAGCATACATACATACATACATACATACATAATTTATATTATACAGGTTATCTTAAGGCAGCTTAGGCAGCTGATGTGGACCTGTTTTCTACTTTGTCTATTAATTACTAAATAAAAAAAATAAAAAACTTTATGGAAAATAACCCTATTTGAAACATATCTATTTACCCTTTGTTTAAAAATACTGATAGCAAGAGTCAGTTGTGTGAATCTCTGCTAATCCTTTTTTTAAATTGACGCTATCTATTTTCCCTTTCATTTGATGAAGTTGTTTTTTGAAGTTTGAATAACTTGACTCCTTGCTGCCCTCTTCAATACTGTTCCAGATTACAGGTCCTCTGTACCGTATCGATCTTCTACCCAACTCTGTTTTAAGTCTTGGTAATATGAATTTTGATTTCCTTCTTAACTGATATTTGTTCTCTTCTTTCATAAACAGGTTACCAATAACGTCTACAATATCCTTTGTGTGTACTTTCTGCATTAATAAAGCTATTCTTCGTTTGTACATATATGAAATACTGTCCCAATTTGCTCTCTTTAGAGTTATTTCATCGTTTTCCCCTTTTGCTACTTTCCGTATTATTCTTGCTGCTGTGCAATGAATTTTTTCAATCTCATTAAATATCGTATTTGAGCAGCCACCCCAAACAGGTATTGCATACAAAACCGCTGGGACTACTGTTTTGAAGTATATGTCTTCAAGGAAGTTTGCTGGGAGGTAACTCAGATTACGCAGCTGCTTTACCTTTGCAGCAAATCTTTTTGAAACTCTCTCTACATGTGGACGCCAACTCAATTTATTGTCCAAAATTATGCCAAGACATTCACAGTTATCTACATATTCAATATAATCATCACTTACTTTCAAAGGCTGTAGTGGGCCCACAAATTTGCCCCTGTTCAGGATCAGTGCCTTGCTTTTCTCAGGGTGTATGGTTAACCTGTGTTTTAAACACCAAGCATATATCTCTTCCATTGCAGATTGTAACTTAACACAAACAGTGTCTACGCAGTCACCAACACAGAATACTGTTGTGTCATCTGCGTACATGTGAACATTTCCTGATTTAACTGAAATTGGCAGATCATTTGTGAAGATTGAAAACAGCCGCGGTCCTAGTAACGATCCTTGCGGTACTCCAACTGTGATATCTTGTAATGTTGACCTCACCCCTGCTATCTCAGTCAGTTGCTTGCGGTCTGTTAGATAACTGCTGATCCATTTAGCCAGGCTTCCTGCAACTCCAACACTCTGCAATTTAAGGTTTAGTATTCCGTGGTCAACTGTGTCGAAAGCTTTTCGAAAATCTATACAAATTACGCCTACAAATTTTCCAGCTTCTAAAGCCTGTATCCACGATTCTGCAAGATTAAGTAGTAGCAACTCTGCTGAGTGTCCTTTCTTGAACCCCCATAGCTCTTCTGATATCGTCCAGTTGATTTCCTTGTTGATGGATAAAGGGCTCTACAATCACCAAGCTATATTTTGTTGAATTCATGTCTTGCCTGCCCCTTCTAAATAATATGTTTATGCTTTATCACAGAACAATTGGCAGACTTTCCCAGCAGTCATGTACAACAAGCATGTGTTTAGCATCTGACAACAACACCATCTTACTTAAGTTATCACTTGCTTTATTAATAACTCAATGGTGGCAAAAAGTTTCTTCCTTCAAAACAATTTCAAAACAATGGCTGGCTAGCTATTCGATGAAACAGTGACGCTGAACCTAAGCATCAAATATATACAGTAGATGTAATTCAGCCTGCCCTTGAATTACAAATAAATTTTGATGAGAAACAAGATGATTATAAAAGTACCAAAAATACTTTGGTACTGTTGATGGAGAAACTGTCCAATTTCCTCCATGGGGGACTTCCCCCAGTTCTCGAGAGGATCAAGTTTGTAATTTGTTTAAATCCGAGGCGAAAATGTTAGGGCAGGGGTGCGATTTTATCAAAGTACTTTTGGTACTTTGTAATGGTGAAGTTGCGTTTTTCAGCGCCAAGCGCTGGGATTGCAGAAATAGAGCAGACCTAATCGAGTCCGCGACCCCTTGCCATGACGCTCAAGTGGTGGGGTCCTACCGGGTATCGAACCCACTCTGCCTGACTGTTCTGGCTGCAAAGTCAGAGGATTACACCACTGCGCCACAACACCTTCAATCTCTAATCTCTTGTTTCTTATCAAAACTACTTGTAGAACAGGGTGACTGACTTACAGTACATTTGATGAAAGTTTGAGCCTCAATGTTTCATCAAGTAGCTAGCCAGCTCGTTTCCAATTTTCGTTTTCGCGGAATTTCCTATCAACCTCTACAGTATTAACTGTTACTGAGATTTGACAGCATCATTCTCTTCTTAAGGCTGATCTGTGCTTGAGAGTGTTCTATAGCTGTATTTAAAAGGCATTTCCTACTGGTAAAAGGGTGTCTTCCTTCTGACAACAAAAAGGGCATGACCCAAAGATGTTTTCACTTTGAAAGAGTCTTTCCCTTTAATTTTAACACATTTAAGAGATCTCAATAGGGTGTGTTACGTAAAATCAGAAAATGGGTATGCTTGTTAATTTGCTGTTGAACAAATACAGTACAAGATTAATTGTGCACATTCAAATAAGCACGATTTTCCTGCCAAAGAATTCTTGAGAAAAATTTTAACAGTAGGCTTTCATTCCACTGAAGAATGTTTATCAGAAGGTCAAGAATTCTGGTAAATTTTTAAGAATTCTGTCATTTTAAGTACACAAGGTCTGTATATTATAATAATGACAAATATGGGAATAGTTTTCTCAGGCAAGATCTTGGTAAGTTGGGAAAATGTCTCCTCAGGAGCAGTTACCCTTTGTTATGTAAATGATTTACAGTATGGGATGAGATCTTGATCATGTTTCACCAAAGAAAATAACAGGAGAACTTTCTCCATATAAGCAAGCCACTAGTAACTTGAGGAAATAGCCCTTTATGCCCAATGTACCATGGTCCTGCAAGTTGTCATGGTCATATCATTTCCCTTCCATAAGTGCTAACACATTACAATGAGCTCCAGTTGCATCATCAAGGGCTTGGATGTGTCCACCCTAATTTTTCTCATGATGGTATATAATCACGAGCAGGATTGGTCTAAAACTGGCTGGGTATGCCTCAACGATCCTAGTGAGCTGCAATATGATTCAGATATTTAACTTTTTACATTCTACAAAACTCTTTATAGAGCTCAAAATCACTCAATGTTTTGAAAAATCTTGAAGTTCTTGAACAGGAGAGCACCAAGGTTGAGGGTACTGTTGGCACTGCTCAAGCAGCAGGATACTGTATGTTAATCTCTTTAGCTTTCAACATCCAGTGATACTCCTCAGATATGCGAAAAATAAACGCAAATTTAAAAAAAGTTCCATGGCTGTTGCTCTTCTATATGGCGTCACTGCTACAGTAAGAACCCGCAAAATAGAAACCGCTTTATAAGAAACCTCAGGCTGATTTTTTCGAGAAATGGTGCCCTCATATAAGAAACTTCTCAGCCTGATTTTAGAAAAGTTTCTTATGGAAGGACCCCAAATAAATGCATATTTGAAAATCTTTGTGAAACTCAGGTGTTCAACATTTTTAGACATTTCATGCAAAGGCATCTCTATCTATAATGATAAATTTGGCTTGGCACGTTGAGTAAATTTAGAGAAAATGATAGGTAACGAGAACATACTGTCATCTAATGTTTGCTCTGGGTTTTCATGAAGATTAAGCTGAAACCATTGCAGGTTTCTTAACCATGTGATAAGAAACCTTTCAGCCTGTTTCAAGGTTAATGACATTTTAATAAGAATCTAAACAGGCTGTTTTGAAAAAACTGGTTTCTATTTTGCGGGTTCTTACTGTATTTCATCTAAGTATCCAACTTTTGCCCAACAGTTTTTGATTGTCAGTGTTGGATGATCTGGCCACCCTTGTTCGATCGTTTGGCCACCTTGTTGGAAGGCCCAACAGTTGCTGCCAGACTCGACTCGACATTTGTTAGCAGTCCCGACAGTTGTTGGAATTAAAGTTTGTAATTGATAAAATATGTTGCAATTCCCTGATGGGAATTCTTATCGTTGAAAGGTGTTCTTGGATGGTCTTGTATCGTTTGACTGGACTGGGTCTGCCAACGTTTGTTGCACGTGTCAACAAAGTGGTCAAATGATCCAACACGGGTGGCCAAACGATGCAACTTTTCACCCAAAACTTGTTTGGTTAAATGTTGGCTCAAATGCTCAGTCGTGTGGCGAGCCCTTTAGCGATCTAAATGTTTATATTCTTTTGCAGGTTTGCGTTGTTGCAGGATCATGTACAGCTGGTGCTGCATATATCCCAACAATGGCCGATGAAACGGTAATAATTGAGAAAATTGGGACATTATTTCTTGGAGGACCACCTCTGGTACAGGCAGCAACTGGAGAAATTGTGACACCTGATGAGCTTGGTGGTGCCAAGGTGCATTGCGAGGTCAGTGGCTGTACTGACTACTGTGCCACGTCAGAAGATGAGGCAATTGAAGATTGCAAAGGGATAATGGCATCACTCAACATGAAGTCGTATTGGGAACAGGTATCATTTTATGAAGAACCCATGTTTGATACCGATGAGCTACAAGCTATTGCCATTTCTGAAGCTGATAAATCTGCATTGCCTATTCACAAGATTATTGCGCGAATCGTCGATGGCAGCAGATTTAGAGAGTTCAAGCCATCTTTTGGTCCAACCCTTGTGACAGGATTCGCCCACATTCATGGCATTTTAGTTGGTATCATCGCTAATGACGGGGCATTGAGTAATAACTCGTGTTTGAAAGGGTCCCATTTTGTTGAGATGTGTTGTCAGCGCAATATACCAATTGTTTTTCTACAAAATATTGTCGAGGCTAATGGTTTAGATAGCGAAGAAGCTGCTATTTTGATTAAAGAAAAATCGAAGATGATGTCTTTAATAGCGAATTCGCAAGTTCCCAAAATAACCGTTATTATTGGGAATAGTTATGGAATGGATAATTACGTTATGTGTGGACGTAGTATGAGCCCGCGGTTTCTGTACATGTGGCCAGCAGCCAAGGTTGCTATGGTGAATCCAGACGTACTTCAAAGTAATGAAGAATGCGCAGAGACATTTTCGATCATCAACAAACAATGTTCATCATATTACAGCACGGCTAGAGTGTGGGATGATGGTATTATCTTGCCGCAAGATACGAGAAAAGTGTTGGGACTTAGTTTAAAAGCTACCCTAAAGCACAAAGAGACTGAACACTCTCCGAAAAATGTCATAAGAATGTAAGATGCTAGTTTGGCGAGATAAATATGGACCGTTTCTTTTGAATTTCAAGAAATTTTATATGCATGCAGTGAAATACATAATATAATCACTCTGACTACACCACAAGACTATCAGTATCCCAATCTCTTCACAAATGGCCACAAAGGGTATGGTGATGGGGTGAATAGCCCCTACTCCTCTGAAAACATGCGAATTTAGGTTCATCCAAAGCTGACATCAAAACTATAAAATTTAAGTAACTCTACAATCAGTTTTCAGCTTGTTTTCTAAGTCATTTCTGGGACGATGCGATTTGATTGCAAAAAGATGATCTCGTCTTTCTGAAACCTTCTAAAAAGGGCGTATCTCTAAATCTGCGTTTTCCTAAGATGCGAAGGGCATATTATCGCTGCTCTAAGTGCTGTTTATTAACAGGGCATCTGTTTTCAACAGAATATCTGTTGCGCTTCTGGACATAGAAGAATAGAAGGAATTCCAAAACTGACATCCTTACCATGATCAATATTTGTCTGTGTTAGGAGCAATAGCTTCATATGGCTTGCAAAAAGTGGCGAATAGAAAAGATCACCGTAGGGCTAACAACACTATAGATGTGCCCCTGTCTGAAAGTAAAATACCAAACATCCCTTTTACAATTTTTTTTAAGTAATAGACTTGGGGCAAGTCTAACAACACTGAAGCATTTCGAAATATATTTTTGAGTTGAATCAAGACATGGAGCGAAAACATTGCGAAGATAAAGAAAAGACTCGTTTGGACCTAAATCTTGGTTCGGTCGCGATCTTTTTCGTAATGTTCACTGGGTAGATGTTGTTGATAAATTGTTCGTAACGTTTGTGACTTAGAAGATATTCATTTAAGATTTTGGGAAATGAATATATGATTCTCGATCGTAGAACAAGATCTGGACCCCTTTAGCAAAGATCCTCCCGTTTTCAAGAAAATTCCCTAAAGATATCCCTAAAATCCTATCACTTCAAAGATTTTCATCCTATTTTTGAAAGAGTGATACGATCCTCTTTCTTAAATTTCCATTCAACAAGCTGTATGAAATTTGAGTCTAAGCAACAATGAAAATAGCCAATAAGAATGTTCACCAAAAATATTTGCAATTAGATATTGTAATCCTTTAGTACTTTACTCGATTAATGTCTAGACAGGACCAGGGGCCTGACTCATAAAAATGGTTATGAGATACTTATAAAGGCAATACTGATAAAACGAAACATTGGGGAACCTTAGAAAACTGTTAAAGTAAATGACCGGAGATGTAGTGATATAGTAGTGATATAGTCTAAGCATATAGCTCAAAAGAACGACACTCGCCACTTAGCTTCCTATTGCTTTCATCGATCAAGAGCATCAAATTCAATAGTTTGTATTGACATTGTCCCAGTCTCCCTGCTAAGCTACCGGGTGTCCCAAAAAAAAGAAGTCCCGTTTGAAAAATCATCAAAATTCGATCTTCAATTTTCTGTTTTTGTCAAATAGATCAAAGACCAAATTATTTGCAAGACATAGCTGATCTTGTAAGTGGTTTAAAAGTGACCAAATTTTGCTCTTTTTAGGGCTACCTGGTTTTGAATCATACTCAAAAATCACTGATGAGTGACAAATCAATATATTTGTGTGTGTAAAACTTCTAGTATGGTCATAAATGACAGAAATAAATGCGCACTATCATCGGAGACTTCAATGATGATAGAAAATCTGAAAATTTGGACTCTTGGCAAGATTGAGTATTTTGCTTAAAAACTACAGCTCAAAATAAGGTTTTTCAACGTGTAAATTTCCTACCTTGCTGTATCAACAGCAAACATTTTATCATCTGTGAATATTTTTGGGTTTTTGACAAAGCAATTCACAGAGAAAATTTTATCAAAGGTTTGATAATCAATTTTTGATGATTTTTTAAACAGGAGTACTTTTTTTGGGACACCCGGTACTTTTAACTCTGTTGATTTACTGTAAGAAATTTTTAGTACTCAAAATCTGATAATTTCAAGAAACATCCTGTACCGTGTCAATTTCTTAGCTTTTTACGGTTGTAATGTAACCATGTAAGTGGCGCGCTCGTGACCTACATTAACTTCTTTTCAATTATCAAACTAAGGTTGTCATTTTATCGCTATTGAATGAGAACCAAAGAAGTTCCTGAGAATAATGTATGACAGCAAAAAACAAACAAAACTTGACAAGAATAACCAACTAACTCAATTGTAACATAGGAACAGAAAATAGGAATAAGTTAAAATGATAGTTACGTGAACATCCAGGCATAGGTCTATCAGTCTAGTGTTATCTGGCTAAAGAGTCCCTTATGAATATCGTTAGCTCCGAACGAGGTACGATACTAGGGCGGCTATTGTGTCATTATCATTAGAGCTCGCGATCTCGATGATCTGCTGGAATTGTAAGTTCGTTGTAAATGGCTCAACCACAAGGGGGGGGGGGGGTTCTTGGCCAAATTTTGGGTAGGGGTCTACCGCGAGCATATTCAAAATGGTACCGTTGGCTAGGCTAATTTTTACGAAAATGGTACCCTTGGCTACACCAATTTGACCATTCTCTGGACCAATTTTTACGAAAATGGTACCCTTGGCTAGACCAATTTTGACCATTTCCTGTACCAATTTGTCAAATTTGTACCAAATATGATATCATGACCGTTCGCTAGACCAATATTGTCAAAAATGATACCCTTGGCTAGACCGTTGCTAGGCCAAAATAAAAAAGTATACCCTTGGCTTGACTAGAAGTCCGAAAAAGTATACCCTTGCTCGCGGCACATCCCCAGGTACCTTTATTATGGACCCCCCCCCCCGTGGGCTCAACGCAACGTGGTATGTAATAGAAGGGTCGATCTCAGGGTGCTGTAAGCTATTGGAGGGGAATACAAGAAGAAAATGTACCTCATCTTCAATGAAACCAAGGTAGCAGTTTTTGCAGCGGATCTATTCGATGTGAAACGCTTGTTCATAATAACAAATTCCAGTCAAACAAATACGATGTTGACATAGAAATATGCTGGTGAATTAGTTTATTGCGGTAAATACAGAGGATGACTTGTCAAAATAAAACGTCCTTATAAAGCATTGCAGATCTGATGATTTTGCATTGCGCTGAAACCCGAGGTGCAAGAAGACGCGAAGAAATAGGAAATCATGAAGAATTTTATCAACGCTGTCGCTGTCTGTGTTGTACTTTCCTTGATCGACAATGGTGAGTTCCTTTCTTTCTATATATATAGGGGTGGTTGTCTAATTGAGGATCTGGATGCCATGGTTCTGCAGAAGGTTTTGTCCTATCTGCCTTCCATGCAAGTACGTTATACTCATTCCCTTTCCGCAATTTCACATCTCCCCCTTAACTAATGACAACCAATCCTTTTTAATAAAATCTTTTGACGGCAAAACCAAAACCGCAGTGAGATGTCCAGAACTGGAACTGTTCTTTCTGAATTTAATATGCAGCCACGATATACATTTCCCATGTTGACATTTTGATAGGCAAAGATTCCCTTTGAAGTGTATGTTTCTCTTTTTTTTGGCAAACAACTTTTCTACCTTGTTCGGTTTTTTTTACCAAAATACTTTACATGTTTTTAACATAACTAAAATATTGGGTCGTTTGGCTTAAAGCGTTTTTGTACCAGCGGGTAGACCAAAACGAACAACACATTTGTTTGAAATTCGTTTTGGATAGAATACTTGAGATATTGACGTCAATCAAATTTGGTTAATACCTAAACTGATATCGCCATGCAGCGGCAACAACAACAACAATAATTCAACTCAATGAGATGAGCGTAACTCGATGGTCCTTATGGAGTAAGGCTAATATCCGATTGGCTGAAGTATGTCTGTCATTTTTCTTCTGTTTTTTTAGCGTTGTAAACATAAGTAAAGTTTCATTTTCAAAATTCCGACTGGTTCTGGCTAGGAGCTCCATGAAAGTAATCCAGGCCAAGATCTCCTCGTAACCAGCGCACCCCAAGCAAGGATATTCATCCATGCTTATGATGCCAAAGACAGCCACTATGAAGCAAATCTTTATGAAGGCAATGACATATATGATCTAATTTGTTGGGGATACGAGATACACTTCGCCCGAGGAAACCCATGCTTCCCCCGTGCAGTAGGTTAAAGCTCATGCGCAGTAGCGTTTTGGAGTTGAAACTCAGACAGGCGCATGCGCTTTAACCCACTGCACGGGGGAAACATAAGTTTCCTCGGACAAAGCGATCTCATCTCCCCAACAATAATACATTTGTAGAATTACTGTTTTAAACCTTGAGGGAGTTGAAATGTATTTGCAGGTTGCTTTAAATGGGGAGATTATTTTTCTGGTTTTCACACATTTGATTTGCGGTAAAGGATTCTTCATAGATATAATTTCCTCTGATATTTACAATGCCCAGAAAAATAGAAAAATAAAATCACAAAAAATACTTCATCCTGTCGGCAATGAGCCAAACTTTGATTCCTTTCAATACGTCAAGTATTCTCTGTGAAATGAATTTTCAAATATGTGAAGTTCTTTTCGTCCACCCGGTTCAGCAAGTCGTGAACGAGTCCTCAGGATAACTATTTCATCTTTATGATACCGTGAGCCTGAACCAGTGCAACATGGGTAGGGTTAGGAGGGCGACTGCTGGTGTGCAATCCATGACCGAAGGCGAGCGCTGCGAGCCTAAATATGTATCTGCGGTACTCCCCCGGAAATATTGTTTAGTACTGCGGAGGAGATATCGAAAGAACGAAGAGAAAGCTCTTTCTCCACAGTCCTCAAAGAGAAAAGATCCATGGTTCATTTTGATATTTCGTTCTTTCGATAAGGGAATGAAGCTCCTGGCCGCTTTTAGTATCAAGTTTCAAAACAATATTTCCTCCGCAGATACACATTATCCAGCGCTCCTCCATAGAAGCACACCAGCAGTGTCTGACTACCCATGGTGCAACCTCAAACTCATATCGTTTTAAGTTCCTTTCTATCTTTCTCTCTTAGCTACACCATCAGCTATTCAGTTTGCCCCAACCGGAACCGGAGGAACTGGAACACCTCCAACACCAATCGCTTGCCTTTTAGGACCAGGGGGTCCTGTAATTCATGGATCTGGTAGGTTTATTTGTCCGGTGGACTATAGATATCAAATTTATATGGATCAATCGTTCTGCAATTGCCTCTCTTCTGTAGCTTCGTTTCAGCTTTGACAACAGACTCGATTTTATTGTAGCTTCGCTTTTTGCCTGAACCGATAACGCTACAACTCGCTACAACTACGACTCATGAGCATACGCTTGTGGACGTGGAATAGCTTCTACATGGCCTACACAATAAAACTTTCAGCAAAAGTTTTAGGTTAACCCTGCATATAGACTCAATGTACATGTCGTAGTTTCGCTGTTTACCTGAACCGATAACGCTACAACTCGCTACAACTACGACTCATGAGCATACGCTTGTGGACGTGGAATAGCTTCTAAATGGCCTATACAATGAACCTTTTAGCTGTTCTACTAAGGGGCTGGAGCTGCTATTATATAACTTCCACCATTGTACAAAATGTATCATTATCAAGGTATCGTTCGATTCGGATTCTTTTCAGAACATAGCTGAACAATCTAAGGCTGCGTTCACATCACACCGGCACATTTTGAAGCGGTGAAAAATGTAACGGATAGGCCTCCCGTTCACACGAAAACGGCACTTTTGTTTCCGGCAGAATTTGAAAAGGGTAGATTTTGAAAAAAGAACTCTTTGAAAACGGTGTCGTGTGAACGCTAGCTCAAATTTAGCTACCGTCACATTTTTCACCGTTCTCCAAATGTGCCGGCGTCGTGTGAACTAAGGCCAAAGTCACCTGCTACTTTTTCTCAAAAACCACCTAGCCTAAAACGCCACAAAAGCAGTTTTCCAGAACTGTCAGAACTTAGATGAATGTTCATCCTAGCCATAGATGATTATGATTACATATAACATATGATTATGTCATATAACTGCGAATCTTGTCCATACGCTTCTAGACACGGACATGGCCTAAGACATTTGCTATTTTTTTCTCAAAACCGCCCACCATAAAACGCCGCAAAAGCCGTTTTTCTGGCGTGCTACTCTGTGAAACAAGGTGTCAGTACTTGGATGGATGTTTCTTCGAACTATTAAAGGCAGTGTGCCCATACAAATATCAGCTGCATGCAGACTCGTTGAAACTGCTGACAAAATGCTGACATGCATACAGTTTGAATTATTTGATTGGTTTAGACTGAGTCTGTTTCAGACTTGGTACTGTATACCATATATAATTTTATATCTATGGAAGAACTATAAAAACTGACCACATGTAAAATATTTTATTTTTGATAATTTTCAGGAGGCATCAAGTATGCATTTATGTTTTGCTTGGAGAGAGCAGGTCACCTGTTTCCAGACTTGCTCTTCACGGAAAGGGATAAAAGCCACCATCTTTCGAATGGACACGCAATAGACTGGGGGAACTGGAACATATACATGCCAGCTTTGGTTGATAGATGCGCTTTGAAGGCAAAAGCCAATGGATTCAAATCATTTGCAGTGTCCTACTACGGTACGTACTAAGTGCATGAAACCATTTGTCACAAAATAATATATCAGCATTTGCTGAACCGTACTCTGGTCCAATTGAATCATCAACAATATTTGTGGTAATAAGACTACTTTAGGGGCCTATTTTTATGAGACGGGGTAACCCGCCTGACAGGGCAGGCTCGCCACGGTGGGATCTGAAGCCATCATTTGTTGAATGAAATTTCGTTTATATGAGCAGCTAATGCAAGCCAATGATACGTTCTGTTTCAAGTGTTATCAAGAATAGTCATTCTGTAACGGTCTATAGGGCAGAATTTTCCGACAAAGAGACATTTTTCCAACAAAAATTAAGCAGGAATATAACGTGTAAAGAGTGGTAAAATGTCTCAAAATTTTCCTCATATAAAAGTTCCATAATAGCGAAGAATATTTCAAATGGACAGAGCAGCCCTGTTGAGACGCGATTCTCGTTGGAGGTGAGGCTGTTGTCGAGACCTGATTCGTGTTGGAGGTGAGGCTGAAGCTAGATGCGCACGGAGGGAGGAAAACTGGGGGGTCTGGGGGCTTGCCCCCGGGAACATTTTTTGTAGCCACACCCTTTAGATCGTTGGAAAACGCCCCTATTTTGAAGAATTTGCTATTTGGTTTTTGTGGTAAATTTCGAAAATAGGACCTCAAAATCATTTAAAAACAAATCTTTTTCAAATTTTAGACAAGAACATGATAGCTTCATAGCTGCGTTTACAGCTAAATGTAATCCCCATCTTAGCCATGATAGTAAGCATTTCCATCGTCCTCAACAATATTCACTTGTGGAAATTCTGACGAGCAACCCATTGAAAGCTTAATGCACAAACTATAAATGCATGACATTTTTTAAATATGAAACATGCAAGATAAATTGTAACTTTATCGTTTTCCGTCACAAAATGTATGTAAAACGACCGAAATTTTAAGGAAAGAGTCCAAGAATTTTTGACCGAAAATTGTTTGTCTGAAATTTATTCGTCCGAAAATTTTTGCGCCCAATGTGTCTATTTTTCCAATAGAAAGCGCACTTTTCGCAAGGATAGGAAACTCATTCTTTCCGTTGAAAAAGTAGTTTTTTGCAGGAAAACGAACGGAGAACCTGGTATTTTGCCGAAATGCCTACTTATACAGCAAAAACTAAGTTTTCGATCGAATAAGTGTTTTATGTGTACATTTCGATTGCCATAAGGAAACCATGGAGGGAAATTGAATTAATTAAATTTTCAATTTTTCCGACAAGAATGGAAAACTGATGAATTTTCCCGACAATATTTTCACAGGGAGCGTTGGCCCCCCTGGCCCCCCGGTCACGACGCCACTGATTTTTGGAAGTGATATTTTTGGGCTCAAAAAACTGACATTATGGCCATGATATTTTTTGACATCAAATATAGTCAAAATGATATTTCTGAGTTCTTTAGAGGCAATCCTGACCTCAATTTGCTTGCATTGTCTCGGGGTGCTTTTTGTTTGTTTGCAGATGTCAAGTTACGAAATGAGCTGATATTCTTGGGTTGCCTGAAAAATTTTCGGACTAACTCCCCTCCCCTCCCCCTCCGTATGCGTATGTGCTGAGTGCTCCCTTGGGGGATTGTAGCAAAGCAGGTGAAATGTCTTTCAAGCCATCTATTTGAAGAAATAGGTCATAGCATTTGCACCCATCTTTTTACACCAATTTTAGGATCTGGAACCAATGCTGGCCCTTGCGTCCAAAACATCTCTTTCCGGCCCTGTAACGTTCTACCTCATCTTTCAAAAACTGGAAAGGTTTTATACAGGATGGGTTGTGTTATGCTGTCGTATTTGTGTTGTTATAATTGTGATACATCGTTGGATTTTTAGGTGAATGCTGGGCAGCTCGGAGTATCATAGATCGCAATCAAGTTTTTAGGTCACATATGATCAAAAGAGCTATGTGCGTCAAAGAGGGATATCAAACCTGTGAGTTCAACAGCAAACGATGCGTTGGAAAAGATCACGGATTTGCTGTCTATCAACTTTATCCTTACGTAAGTATTCATTGCCAAGGGGGTCCAGTGGCGTGGCCACGCGGGGGAGGGGGGTAGGGGCACTGCCACTCTTGCCGAAAAATGGTCCTCGAGTCTCCTTTAAGACCGAAGAGAAAATAGCTGGGTATAGGTTGAGCAAGCATTTTCCGATAAATGTCAAATCTTCCATTTTAGCACTAGCAAGCATGATATCGGGAGATGCATTCTAGACCAAAGAAAAGGATCTCTCTTCAACAATTTTCCTCGTGCCCTAACTCATATGATAACTGTTACAAAACTATCAAAGTTTTCTTGTCGCTAATGGCAAGCATATATTGGGAGATGCATTCTAGAATAGTTCAAAAAGTAACTTGGTGCAAGTGGTGAAAGTTAACCAGTTAAACTAACAATTTAAGGTTTAAAATAAACATGATATAAACAAATACTTGCATTGTATACAAGTTAGAATGACTGCTAAATAGGTAGGCAGCTCAAAATATAGGCACATTAACTGTCGGTAAGCAACCAAAATACACATGAGTCTGTCATAAAGATGAGCAACCAAATGCACATACAAATCTGGTTACCACTTTCTTCCTTCCAGTGACACGAAAAGCACTACCTTGGCACAAAAAGACACGATATCTACTACTTAAAACAACAAATCATATTTCAAATTCTTGACACAAGCATTTTGGTCACAATTCTGCTTAAATAAATTTACTGCAGCAAGTCAGCTTTGCTTTCTAGATAGCAGTTATGACAGGATAAAGTTCTGCCGTGTTTGAAGGCAACCAAAATTCAGCTTCTTTTCAAAATATTTCCTGCAGCCTAAAAATATTGCAAAAATTTCCTGGGAACGGCATTCTCCTGTTCCCACACGGCCACTGGATCTTTCTTCAAAATTTTTCTCGTGCATCGTGCTCTTGATCCATAGGATAACTGTCACAAAACTATCCAAGTTTTCTTGTCGCTAATGGCAAGCATGATATTGGAAGATGCATTCTAAGCGAAAGTAAAGGATCTTTCTTCAAAATGTTTCTCGTGCTCTTAGGATAACTGTTACAAAACTATCAAAGTTTCCTTGTTGCTAATGGCAAGCAGGATATTGGGAGATGCATTCTAAGACAAGGTAAGGGACATGGCCCCAAACATTTTTCCCGGGGGCTTCGCCCCTAGACTCCTTCAATGCCCCCCACTTAGATTTTTACCCTGCCCACGCCGCTGACGGGGTCTACTTAATATATCAGGTGAACCAGGAAAAATACCACTTTTGAAAATTCATAGCATCGAGAGTACTGGATGCATTGAAATGAATCAATATTTGTTTGACAGCCAAAAGATCGAAGTGTTTTTGTAATTTTTCTTGCCTTCTTTCGAGCAGTGGCAAAATGGTAAATTCAAGTTTACAAACTTTATGGTTGCAAAATGACTGAAAAAGGCCAAAATACTTGATCGAATCATAAATAGAGAAAGCGAGAACATGCAATTTCTCATGGGTGAGAGAGATCGTCTGCACGTTTATTGCCATGAGATTGAAAATCTTTAGTATCTGTTTGAGAATCTATATCTTATAACTCTTGAAAGAGGTGAAACGCCCGTGCGTATTATTTTGTGTGAGGAGAGTCCTAACAATTTGATCAAGTGTTTTGGGCCCTTTTTTCAGTCATTTTGCAACCATGACATTTTAGTAAAGTTGAATTTACAGTGCTCGTAAAAAGACGAGACAAATCACAAAAATTCCTCTATCTTTTGGCTTCTAACTAAAATTTAAATCATTCAAATCTATGAAGTACTTGTAGTGCTACGAATTTTTCAATGTGGGAACTTTTTTCTGGCTCACCCGGTATTTTTTCTGGCTCACCCGGTATGATTTATGTTTCAGCAATGAGTTAAGCATTGATGGGGGGGGTACTTCATTGTTAAGTTGTACTGAACGTGCCGCTTATATGGATGGGTGTTTTCATCCGAAATTCTCTACATATGGGTCTGCTTTAACCACAATTCTGGTAGATGGGTAGTTCTTTGAGAATGTTCTTATAAATGGGCCCCATAATGATAATCTACACCAAAAAACCGAAATTTTCCCTTGTCTCAAATCGACAAATTCATACACATGGGTCAAGTTCCTGATATTCATGCAGATGGGCTCGAATTTTTTGAATATTCCGTCACATGAATGGGTCCTTTTCTCAAAGTCCAGTTTCAGATCGAATCATGTTGACAATGAAGTACCCCCCCCCCCCCCAGGGGACTCACGACGGCATTATCTCAAGCTTGGAATCACTCTCTTCGACTTGGGCAAGTGCAATCTAACCCAGGAATAACAATAGATTGTACGTCTTGGCGAAGTTGAATTATGAGTAACTATTTCTGCATAACATATGATTAAAGGGAATCGACATACAATTGAAAGCTGGCCCGGTCCAATTTAAAAATTTAATCAGTTATATTTGACAACTTTGACACGTGCGATATCATTGTGTAGCTGAAGAAAGAATGGGTGTGTGGATGTTGATTCAGCCTATATTTATTGCGGCTATGAGATATAGCTATGTAGCTATGTCTATTCCCGTTAATTCATAGATCTGAATTTTCCTTTCCAGGGAAAGCACAAGTGATGGCATGGACACTGCTAGAATGAAATGATGTATGAGTGTTACATGAATTGATGCAGTTTAGTTTACACAACGATAACTGATTGTCTTCTTTCTCTTTTTCATTCGAGCGCCCCTCTCTCTCTGCACAGCATTTTTATTCAGCAAAAATACAAAAACCTATTTTGTTTCTCAAGAAATCACTAAGAATTTTACCCAGAATTGAAACTGATGAATTTTCAACTATTTTTCCAAAAGCTTTCTCAAATCTTGTATGTTGTAAAAATCTTGTATCTAGAGATTTTCCCAAAAGGAAGTTTAGGGTTTTTGGCTGTGGCTTTACGATGATGTTTTTCATGTAGAAAGGAAGATTGATAAACCTGCTCAAATTCAAGCCTAAGATGGCATGAGAAACAAACGGCCTACTTTCCCAGTCAACATTTTAGATGTGACACAAAAGACTGAACTCTTATTCATATTCTCTTAATTCAGTATCAACTGAATTCGTATTCTCTGAATGACATATAAGTTCAGCCTGTTGTATCACATCTTAAACATTGACTGGAAAAGTATGTCGTTTCTTTTTTATACCGTTTCTTTTCCATGCCATCTAGGGCTTGAATTTGAGCAGGTTTATCGATCATTTCTTCGACATGAAAACATCGCCGTAAAACCACAACCAACATCCCAGAATACAATGTAGCCTTTCGGCAATTGGATAAAACAAAGTTTTCGAAAATCGGTTTATTTGTTATGGACATATAAGCAATCAAACGATAATACATCATTTTTGGACACCCAGCATATGCATCATATGTATTATGTTCACTATGTATATAATGTTACATATCATATTATATATATATAAGGCGACGCTTGGGGTAAGGCATTAACGAAAACAACTCGTTGACTTTGCTATTAATTTCGTCTGTTCATGCAGACTCCTCGGGCTTATATAGATATGCAAGCCTACTTTAAATAAATTGCTAATAATAATGATAAAATGGGATATTTATCGATTTTTTGCTCTTTGCAAATTAAAGCTGCGCAAATCCTATTATGGTTCCATTCATAATGATAAAAGGCGAGAGTGGCCCATGGGTTATGGAAGATAACTATTCCATACAGACCTTAGTTCTTGAAAGTTTTCTATCTCCGTTTGCTACCGACCCATTTTCAAAATCATTTTTACCCCCACTGTACTCAATGCTTCTGATTCAGATCGATAGCCCAGCATTGTTCTTGGAAAATATTCAAAAAGGAAACAATCCTTTCCCATTTCTGCTATCACTAGGTATGAGGAAGGCATTTCACCCAATTAGTAGATATTTGAAAATTTTCAAATGAAAACAAGGATTTTTGGAGATTGTGGAAGATTTCTGAAAACAAAGGGATTCATGCTGAAGTCATTCAAGCTCGGTTGATGGAGAATTTTCCTCTGCGTGTCTGATCAATTTTTATGAATTACAGTCAAACTATTTCATATGCAACACTTTTTCATAGTAAGGAGAAATTCCAGTAAATGAAATACGCTGTTGGCATAGAAATATGTGGGTGAATTAGTTTACCTTTGATAAATAATAAGATGATTAATCTTTAATAAGATTCTTCATATATCACTGTTGAACTGATAATTTTTCATTGCACTGAAACCTGAGGTACAAGAAGTAGACGAACGAAGTCATGAAGAGATCTCTTGGGGCTATCGCTGTGTATGTTCTTCTATTCTTGATCGACGATGGCCATTGTATCAAGGAGAAGAGAAATATTGGATGGTGGATCAAACGTAAGTTATCTGAAAGTGCCATTCACTTTTTCAGCTCATGTTACACTTTTCTTTAAGCCTAGTTCATATTTGGTCCTTGCTAGCAGCACTGCAAAAAACATAATCTCCGATGGTGTTGGAGAAAGAAATTTATAAGAACTAACAATTTCTTCGAAGCATCTAAGAGGAAAAGGAACTTTACGTTTCTTGCACCAGAAATCGTAGGAAATTTTCTCTTTCCTCTTAGTTCCCAAGTGAAAAATTGTCATGAAATTTTGATACTTTTTGCAATGCAGCTTGTGCACAGCCCAGAGAGAGGGGGAGGTTCTTGGCTAAAGTTTTGGTTTTGGTAGGGGTCTGCCGCGAGCATTTTCAAAGTGGTACCGTTGGCTAGACTAATTTTTACGAAAATGGTACCATTACCTAGACCAATTCTGACCGTTACCTAGGCTAATACTGTCAAATATGATACCCTTGGTACCAAATATGATAACAATGACCGTTCCCTAGACCAGTATTGCCAAATACTGATGCCCCTAGCAAGACTTTGGCTGGACCAAAATTGCACAAAAAGTATACCCTTGGCTAGACTAGAAATCCGAAAAGGTAACCTAATGGCACAGCCTTGCGGGAGAAGTGCTGACGATCTGCGCAGACGCGTTCTTCTAGTCTCTAGAATAGCTAGAAGGGTTGTTTGGAGTCTTTGGAAACAAACCACTCACAAGACCCAAAGAATTGAATTTCAACCACAAAATCACAGTCGTTGAGGTCTTCAGGGTATTTAAGGAGTTCATTTTTGTCATTCGTATTCAGTCTTTTGGTTCTTTTGGGTCTTTTGGGACTTTTGGATCTTTTTGGTCGCTTGTTCCAACGACCAACCTGACTTCAACGATCAAATGTATTATTAAACAGGCTTAAGCCTTGGTCAAACGCATCCAACATTTTATCCAACATTTCCACCCAAAAAAAAATTTAAAGTCAAACGCATCCAACATTTCATCCAACATTTCATCCAACATTTCCTTGATCGTACATCTCCTGCGCAGCAACGTATTTATATCAATTAAAAAAGGTGCGAAAAACAAAACGAAACGTTCTGCGCATACACAAACATGAAATGTTGGACGAAATGTTGGATGAGGCGGTCAAACGCATCCAACTTTGCATCCAACATTTAAAAACAAAATTTGTTTTTGATCTCGATCAAAATTCATCCAACATCAGTTTGCAAATGTTGGATGATCCAACATGGGTGGTCAAACGCATCCAACATTTCATCCAACATTGGTTTTCAGCATGTTGGATGAAATGTTGGATGTGTTTGACCGGGGCTTTAAAGCCATATTTTTCATCAGTGTTTTGCAATTCAGCCAACCAATCAATTGATATGTTTCACCCTCTCTCTTCTAGCTTCACCATCAGTGGTTCCTGCAGTGACAGGAAGAGTCAGGACTAGGCCAACAACAAAACCATACATCTGCAGCTATTTTCGCTCAGGTCAGTGCGCTTTAGTGATGCCAAAACTCTGGAACACCATTCCAAGTAGCATTAGATAATCCACATCTCTTCAAGTTCGAGATTTTGTTCAAAAATATTTCTAGGTGTGATAGGAAAATTATATCTCCAAATTGCAAAAGTTTCTTAGCTTTCTAAATTCAGGTAGGGTTCAGTCTCTTAACTTTCGAAAAATTGAGCCTACCGTTTCTTATAAGCAGTTTTTTATTAAAGAAATATGTGTGTATGTATCTTAAAGTTGTCTTAAGAATTTCGGTATTAGAATCAACAGACAAACTTTTATCACCATACTGTACCATTTCAAGTATTAGCGCGTTTGAAAGATTTGACAATCTGTACGGTTGCAGCGCTGCGTTTACACTATCCAAAAGAAATTCATATTATGCAAATATCTACTGTGGATCTACTGTTGCTTTTGTTGTATTCCTAGCTAGTCATTTGATGATTGTGTAGTTGTTTGTGTGTTGACAATTTTAAAATGAATAAACTGAAACTGAAAGTCGACCAGGGTAACCTATGACTCAAGGATCTCGTAGGATTCTGTGTCCCGTGGATTAAGGTCTTTTGGACAATACAGATTGAGTATGAAAATAAAATTCACCGATAATATGATTATATAAAATTAGATTTAAAGCATAAAAATGAAAGTAAGAGTTGTACCTTCCTCGTGAATGCCGACCAGTCCCAATGCACTCAGGTGGGCTCGACAAGGTAGGAGATAAAATGGACATTTGCAAAGCCATGTAACCGAGGAGAAATAATCATAATCCTAATCCTTATCGATCGTTTATGTCTGAGTACCAAGCATGTTTCGTCGTATGGGTAGGATTAGTTGTTTATGCTGTATGTATTCTTTCAACTATAAACCATGAATATATATGGATACAGAGCTTATAGATGCAAGTCTTTAGCCAAAACCCTGTCACTAAATATTTCACATTTCGGGGCAATTAAATGGGAATGATCTTTTGTGCAGGTGCCCCAGCGTCCTGGTCCACCATTGCATCTGTTTTTATTTAGCTTCTTAGTTGATTGGTTATTTATGTTATCATTTCCTGTTGAATGTAGACCAAACCAGTGTGTATGTCAGGTTTGTGCCTTTCTAATAAGACCTACCAAGTGCTTTATTGTCCAAATGTTACTAAGAACACCATAGCATCACCTGGCTGCCGACACAAAAACGTCTTTACTGCTCATACACTTCTTATTCTGACAATGAGCGTGTAATAAGTACCAATTGGGACTATGGAAACGTGTAAGTTTTGGCACGTGGCCAATTTCTGTTTCGGTAAGTGGGCAGCATAGTGGGCTGGAATTTCCCCGTTTTAACACATGAGTAACATTTGCGTATTTGCTCGCTTTTCGCATCGAGCCAACCCGTTTGCCGGGCTTATATAAACAGGCTCTAAGGAGTTTATTTGTGTTTTTCATATTCATTCTTTGGCTCTTTTGGGACCTTTGGGTCTTTTGGGACATTTGGGGTCGTTGTGGTCGCTTGTTCCAACGACTGCTGTTGCTTCAATGATCATATGCAAACCAGGCTTAAAGCCATGTTTCTCATCAGTATTTTGCCATCCACCCGATCATTTTGAATTTATCTCCATTTCTCTCTCTGTTCTAGTTTCATCAGCAATCACTTCTTCAAAACGAGAAACGACCAGCATACGAAATGCTCCGCTAACACCAACACCAATCCATTGTCATATACGTCCAGGAGGGCCTGTGATCCAGGGATCTGGTAGGTTCTTTGTCTTGATTAAGGGTAGCATCACCCTGGGTTTGTCGCCCCTACGATGACGCGTAGCATCGAGTTATCGGAATGCCTTAACTCAGTTTCACCGCCCTACATGTCATTAGCAAATTAATGCATTTTGGAATCATATAGGCAATGTAAATAAGGTGAGCAACAAGCTGTAGAGTAGAGATACATACGACAAACAAGAGGATAACACGTGCTCAAACAAGTTGAAATCATTGCTGTTACGCAGAAATATTAGAAAATTTTGTCGCGACCAGGCCTGTCTCAACGGTTTCTCGAAGGGGCTCTCTCGAAAAAATCCCTCTTGATTACAGAAAGTAGTGGCCGATTTCATGCAAGAAAAAACCAGATGACCTTGGGTCTTTTCCTGCTTTCGATGGCACAGTGTACGAGTGATCTTTTTTGTGTTTTAATTGTTTTGATAATATAAGAAACAGTCTATTTGAACATGTCCACCATCAAATAACTTTTTTCCCAACATCATCGCCGTGCTATCCAAGGAGCGTGGCCTCTCAAAAGGGGATAGTTTTTTGCCAACCTTGTATACCTCTAGGCCCAGCTCAACTTGTTGCTAATTATTTACATGTATTGTGACTCAATGTGTGAGTGTTGAACACTCGTCGCTGATTAAATTCATCTTGGTAATTTTCAGGAGGTATCATGTATGCATATATAGTGTGTTTGGAGAGAGCAAGTCACCTTTTTCGAAACATGCTCTTTACAGAAAGGGATCGATCAAGCCCTCTTTGGAATGGCCACATAATTGACTGGGCGAACTGGAACGCATACATACCGGGTTTGGTTGATAGATGCGCTTCCGAGGCAAAAGCCAACGGATTCAAAGCCTTTGCAGTGTCGTACTACGGTATGTATTGAATGCAGCTTTCTAACATGATGTATTGGCATTTACTGAAAGTGCACTGATTTTATTGAATCATCAACTATTTTATCGTAAAAAGGCTAGCCTGGATGTAGACATTCAATTCACTAACATTGGTCATACTGTCCTGTTCTAGATCAGGTGCTTTCAAAAGCTGCAAATGATACCGGGTGTCCCAAGATAAAATAAGCATATTTGGCCGGGCCAAACGATCATTGGCTAATCATTTTCAAAAAGTTCTTCTATAGTTATATTTTGTTTGCTAGAAGTCACCATGTGTGCAGCTTCTTGTTTTCTTTAATCTTGGTCTTTGAAATCTGCTTCAGATACTTGCTAAGGCCAGAAGAACGTGCGGGGGTAAATTTTGAACTTCAAGATTAATATCATAGCTCTCAAGGCACCAATATCCACAAACGAGGTATCAATGTTCCAGTTAACTATTGAAGAATACCTTGACATTGATTAGCCATTCATATTAATGCTAAACTCTCATCACTCGACTCAACCAAAAATCTGTAGCACTTGCTGAGAGAACAGATACCTCTTTCAGGCCCTCGACTGAGGACTCATTGTGGTGTGGTATCGGTGTTGGCAAATTGTGAGTTATTTTTCGTTTTTTAGGTGAATGCTGGGCAGATCAGAGAATGACAGATACCCTTCAATATTTTACATCAAAAATGATGAATTATGCCAAATGCGTAAAAGAGGGATATCAATCTTGTGATGCGGACAGCAAACGATGCGTCGGAAAAGATCACGGATTTGCTGTTTATCAGTTTGACCAAATTGTAAGTAAAAATTGCACAAAATGAACTTTGATAGACTTTGAGAAAAACAGACAATCTTCTCCCCAGAAATCGTGCCTTAGAAAGCCAGTCTAAATGATAAATAATCATTTTGAAATGCTGCGCACAGCCTGCAAGAAAAAGTGTCGATTTAATACATGAGTCCCGTGTTTTCTTTATTATTCCACGTCAATCACATTGCTTTGGTCAACCCGGTATGGGGGGAGGGGGTACTACATATATTTTGGGTACGGGGAAGTGCTATCGGGAAGGATATCACTTTGAATGATTTTGGAATAAAGAACGAATAGAAAAGCCATTTTTCGACAAATTGGTATAAAGTCAGGTAGACCTTTCAGAATAGATTGTATAAGGAATTGATATGTTCTTAAAGCTTGGATGGGACATCCTCGACCAAAATCTCATCAATTCCCCCCCTCCTGTGTCCCGTGCAGTCAGTAGCAATTAGCTCGCAAGTTTCGACGAATTTGAAGCTTGCTCGATTGGATGAAATTTTTGCAACTTTGATTCTGAGATTGATTGTTGAAAATGGGCCTAGGCAATGTCAACCTTCTCTGAGTTCCATTTCGAGCATGGTTTGCCGCAAGGATGCAAGGGAATTAGGTAAATAGTCCAGGGAGCAGGCACATAAAGTTTGAAATCTGTTTCTGGTGTGCATTGGCACCTATAATCCTCATTGACAAACAGATTAATGCAACTTTGCAAAATTAGACCAATCACTTTGCGTAAAACCCAGGACAAGCCAAGAATTAGGCCCTATCTGCAAATTTGTAACCACTCTTCGCAATGCAATTTTCTGTGGCACAGAAATTTAGATGCTCAAGACACGGGATGTCCCAAAATGAATTGTCGGTGTTCACCAAATGTTCAATAATTGATTGCAATTCGCATTATGATATGAATTCAATACAACTGTTACAGTCAGAAATAGAATTTAGCTGTCAATGGTGAGTAAATCATGGACGAAAATTAAACATAGAATTCTTGTTCCCAACAAATCCATCACCAGCATATTTATAAATTCTGGGTATTTGATTTTTGAATATTGTCCACGTATTTCTATTTCATAGCTCGACAAACTAGTTGGTTTTTTGACTCACCGCATATAAGAACCTAAAAAAATAAGAACCTACAGGCTGTTTTTCTTAACATATGCACTTTGTAATTAAGAACCTGTTTCAGTTTGATGAAAAATATGTTCTTATAGCAGGGGTAGCAAATCTCCTCCCCTGCTGTTTGAAAGCTTAGCATTGGCTATTAGGTATATTATAACATTGCCAAAGCAAATGATAGGGCTGAAAATCATTGACGAAGGTTCTAAAATGGCCTACGCAAGGTACTCTTCAAATAAGAACCATTATACCTTGAAATTTGGCTTCGTACCTTTGACACAAGAACCTATTTCAGCCTAGCTCTCAAAAAAGTAGGTTCTTATATGCGGGGATTTACTGTATAGGACACCCGGCACTTCTGAAAGGATCCTTGCAAAAGAACTGATACGCAATAGTATTTTAGAAAAAAAATTAATATAACATATAGTAATAATAATATATGGATTTGAGGATATGAAAGGCTAAATAGCCAATGTAGCCCTATTGAGAGTTCCTCATAAAAGTCAACTGACTGTAAACTTGTTGTCACTAATGTGCCTGTCGTACGCTCTCTCGAATTCGAGGACCGATGTAGATTTGATAATGAGAGCTGGAAGGTCATTCCATTGATTAACAACTCTTTGAGAAAAGAACTGTTTACGAACTGTTGTCTTTGATGGTTTTTTGTATATTTTGAGGCTATGTCTTCTTGTCACATTGTCATTCAGCTTGAAAAATGTATTCGGATCAATATTGCTATATCCTTTGAAAATTTTGAACGTTAAGATCATATCTCCTCGACAGCGTCTGTGTGCAAGTGATGGTCAGTCTAGGGTGCGCAACGGATCCCCATACGGAAGGTCTTTTATGGCCCGAACCAATTTTGCTGCTCTTCTTTGTACGCTCTCCAGTGATCTGATATGCTTCAATTTATAAGGATTCCAGACTGAACCCTTCAACTCGAGTATTGGGCGAACTAAACTTTTGTAAAGTAATTTGAAAGTATCACCGTTCATGAACTTTATCGTTCTTTTTATTGACACAAGAATACCAGTTGCCTTTTTTGTACACTCTGCTACTTGTTTTTAAAAATTTAGATTGTCGTCGATATGTAATCCTAGGTCTTTGATATCTGACACTTTAGAAATAGGTGTATAAGTTACTTGTTCGTGATATCGGTTAAATAGTAACTCAAGTTTTGGAATTATTGCAAAATTTCTTCAATCCATCGCTCCCACCCAGGATTGATAGTAGATTGCAATTGTCTGAGATTGTCCAGGCAAAGTTGAATTATGAGTAAGGATTTCGACAACACATTACGAATTCATGCTTTGAATTTTGTTTCCAGAGAAAGTGCAAGTGATGCCATGGACGCTGACAGTGAAATGATATCTGAGTGTTGATTGAATTAATGCAGTTTAGTTTTCACATTGGCAATTGATTGTCTTCTTTCTCATTCTCTGCAATGATACAATTGATACCCCACATTCTCCCTGCAAACATTTTCGTTTGGAAGAAATGCAAACGCGTATTTTGTTTGCAAGAAACAAAGAGCTTCACGTCAATGGCAATGAACAACTCATTTGTTGTTGTTCTGTCACAAATTGAGAAATAGGACTTTTGGAAAAATCTTGATTTCAGAAAGAAATAATGCACCAAAAATTGTGAAAAAATCTCAAAGTTAAGTGGAAGTCTCAGTGAGTTCATGGACACGATTTATGTCGATCGTGTCTACAATACCTGGCCTAAATGTTGCTAAATGAATAAATGTAGTTTGTTACCTTGCTTGTCATCATTTCATGAGTATCTCTGCTCTCTTAGCAATCCATTCTTGTTACTTTTAACAGCCTAAAGTTTGAACAGTGCCGTGCTCAGAAAGTTATCGCCTGAGAGCTAGTTCCCAGATCGTCGCAGCCCTCGAGCGACTCTCGGGTGATAACTTTCAGGGCGCGGCACTGTTTAAACCTTAAGCCATCAAAAGTAAGCAATAATGGACTGATACTCATGAATGAAGACAAGCAAGGTAACAAACTACATTTATTCATTTAGTAACATTTAGGTCAGGTATTGTGGACACGATCGACCCAAATCATGTGCACAATACCCATGGTGAGACAGTAGAATTAAAAGTTTTACAAACAGTAGATACATTTTCTGACTCAACCGGTATATTGATGATCGGGAGGTACTGGGTCAATAAAAATTTGGATGGCTTGAACTCGACTTACTCTTCGTTGCCGTTGCAGCTAGACATTTTACAACTCGTCCCAGTTTTCACTCACATATATGAAAACGTTTTTACCTATTTATCTACCGGGTGAGCCAGAAAAAAGTTCCCACTTTCGAAAATTCGTAGCACCTCAAGTACTTCATGGATTTGAATGATTAAAATTCTAGTTGAAAGCCAAAAGATCAAAGTATTTTTTGATTTTTCTCGTCTTCTTACGAGCACTGCAAATATAGGTAAAGTCAACTTTACAAAAATTTCATGTTTTCAAAATGACTGAAAAGGGCCTAAAACACTTGATCAAATCGTTAGGACTCTCCTCACACACAACGATGCACACGGGCATTTCACCTCTCTCAAGAGTAATAAGACATAGATTCTCAAACAGATAGTAAAGATTTTCAATTCCATGACAGTAAATGTTCAGACGATATCTCTCACCCATAAGAAATTGCATTTTCTCTGTTGTTCTGAGCGAGGAGTCCTTTATGATTTGATCATGTATTTTAGGCCTTTTTCAGTCATTCTGCAACCACAAAGTTTTTCTATATTTGAATTTACCAATTTTTCCAATGCTTGTAACAAAGTGAGAAAAATCACGAAAATACTTCGATTTTTTGGCTGTCAAGCAAATATTGATTTATTCCAATCCATCCAGTACTCTTGATGCTATGAATTTCAAAAGTGGGAACTTTTTTCTGGCTCACCCGGTATTGAACTGAATTGCTTTGTCTATTGAATTTAATTGTTCACTCAAGCAGGAGCGAAAATGCTTCAATCATAGATACAAGAGAGCCAAATTTACAACGAATTACAATCAGTCTATGTTGCAACAAAGAAACAGTATTTTTTCGTGATGTAAACCAATCAAACAACTGTAGGGAGTCTGGTGGAGCAAGAGCAGATTTTGTAATATATTAGTAACAGTTGCCTAAAGCGATTAGTGACTGCAGACAAAGGGAATTCTCCAACCAGTAATTCAAAACAAACAAAGCCGCAAAATTTTCCCCGAAACTAGTCGGGCAAACTCTCGCCTTGTGCAAGCGAAAGGTGCTTTTTAAGAGAAGTGATATGCTTATAACGAAAAAAGAAGGGTAAATCTAAAGTTCTGTCTGGTGGATTGCGTTTATTTGATTCAGAAGCGGAGCAGAAGGGTATTGTAATTTTTGCATCTTTTTAGGGCTCAAATGAAATGATTACAAGACAGCTCTTGAATCATGTAAACAAAATCCTCCAGACAGAGCTTTATATTTACCCTCCTTCTTTTGTTATAAGCACACAACTTCTCTCAAAAGCCACTCTCGCTTGCACAAGGCGAGAGTTTGCCCTACTAATTTCGGGGAAACCTTTGCGGCTTTGTTTATTTTTTAATTACTGGTTGAGAGAATTTCCTTTGTCTGCAGTCGCTGATCGCTTTAAATTGAGGTGTCAGACAAACGCAACTGTTGCTATTGTATTACAAAATCTACCCTTGTTGTCTGGTGGTGGTTGTAACCAGGGCAAGCAAGTATGCAACAATCCATCACTGTAAAGTTTTACTCACCAGCTGTTCTATAGATGTTTGGGTTTGCAAAATCTTAGTTATAATGCTCCTGTTGGGAATTGTTCAATCTCAATCCCAATGCAAAATCATTGCACGAACTGTTTATGGCATCTCCTTGCATCAATTACAGGAGATATGATGCATGTGACAAAATTGATGAACTTTCGCAGAACCAACATTCTCCAACCTACGGCAAATCGCAACAAGGACAAGCAACTCCATTGAAACACAGAGATTGGTATAAACAACTCATTATTGTATGATTTTGCCAGATTTTTGTCCAAAAAACTCGCGTAGGAGAATGCTGTATTTTCAGAAAATCGTTTACGAAAACTTGCTTGAAACTTTAACATAAAGCCTCGGTTAGTGTCCCCTTTGCTTTGTATACGAAATTTTGTTACTGACTTTTTGCGTGATGTTGCAAGTTGACGAATTCAAGGCAAATAGCGATGTCCCTGTGGCGAAAATTCATCTTTTTGAATGGGGGGCACGTGGGGGGGGGGGGCGAGCGCAGTCAATCTTTCAAGTCGAAGAAATGCTTTTGTTTTCAGGTTGTTTGCTGGGAAGACCTGACATAAATGGGTTCCTTCAATGTGCTAAGAGAATATGAATATCATGGGTATCTTGATGTACTGTTTATGTATATTGCCTTATTTTGTTTTGCTGTAACTGGCCCAAATACTGGCCCAATATATGGAACGACCAGTTCCATGTCTGAAAGGCTCCTTGTATCTGCGCCAACCATTCTTGAATGGCCTAGCCTACTTCTGCCTGACCAAGCTGTTTTGTTGTGAATATCAGAATTGGCTGAAGTTTTAAGTTAGTTAAAGTCTGTTTCACAAAAGATGTCTGTTTCGCAAATTACTCATCCAAAACAGTTGAATTGTTTTATGTCCGGCCTTTTTTGCCTGACATCTAATGTGAGACAGAAAAAATCAAACTTTTGCTCACAGTTGTGTGCGAGAAGAAGTAAAAGCGCTCGCTTCACTCACGATTCAAAAATTGCGAAAATTGAGGATTACCTCAATTTAAAACATTAATTAGCCTAAAGGGAATGATCTATGTATGAATCCATGCCAGTAAGAACCCCTTTTATTTGTGCGAGTAAAGTGTAACGTTTGAACCCACTTTTTGCTCAAAGTGGCGTCTCAGAAGAAGTAAAAGCGCTCGCTTCACTCACAATTCAACAAAAGCAAAAATCGACGCAGACCTAACATAGGGCTCAAATCTTTTGAAAGGGTCGGTGTAAAATTCTATTGCAGTTTTCTTTGAAATAAATGGCTTGGAAGGAACTAAGGGTTTTTTGCTGTAAATCTGCCGTGGCAATTTATTGATATCTTGATTAGTTTCAATATGGCGGCATTTATTAAATTTGAGGCTATGACGTCATCAAATTTCTAAATCCGAATCTAGAAAAGCTAAAGATTTCTGCTTGCCACCATATTGTAGACCTTCATAAACTATGGTTTCCTTAAAGGTTTTAGAATGTTTCCTCCACTAGTTTAGGATTTACGATGATTTAAATCTTTTTCAAAATTTTCCATGAATTTTTCAAAATTAATTTAATTGCCACCAATTTGAAAAAAATCAAGATTTCACAAAATTTCCACGGCAGATTTACAGTAAAGTACCATACGTTCCTTTCAAGCCATCCAATTTAAAGAAAATTGCAATAGAATTTTACACCGACCCTTTTAAAGATTTGAAAGAATTGAGCCCTATGCTCGCAGACCTCAATTTCAAACTTTGATTAGCGTAAAGGGATTGATTCACATATGAATCAAACAGGTGAGGACCCCTTTTATTTGTTTGAATAAAGTTTTTGCTCAAAGTCGTGTCTGAAAATAAGTAAAAGTGCTCATTTCATTCGTGATGAAAAAATTAAAAGACATCAATGCAGACTTTCATTAGTCTCTAAGGACAATGATCCACAATTAGGTGGTTGGCACCGCCACGGTCACAATCGCAAATAAATTCAATTTAATGACAGAAATACATTGAAGTCATAAAACAACCACCTAGAAACAAACTGAATGTTGTTTGAAGGCAGGAACCTATAAAAACAACGCGAAAGCGAAGACAAATATTTTATAAATTAGGTACTGGTTATAAACCGAATTCTTGATTCAATTTGCACAAGATAAGAGCAGGAAAAGGGACCGTTAAAGGTCCATAGTCAACCATGATCCTTTGCGCTCTTAATAAAAAGCAAATCAAAGAGAACCTACGCCATAAAAGGAATTGAATCGGCAGGAGACAGCAAGGTATACCCTATCTGTATGAGTCTGCTGACTCATAGTTCTGGATAGCGCATCTGATTGGGTAGCATTCATGTGAAGTGAAACTGATCACATGAAACGCATTCTGCAACAGCAGATTCCTTTAGTTTGTTGGGAGTCATAATTGATCTTTCTCCCATGGGTCACATGATACACGGCTAAGCAGGTCAACTTGTCATGACTCAATGCCTTTAATGACTTTTACATCATACTATTTTTTATTGGTGGCTCTCAGGTTGAAAATGTAGACCGAACAAAGTATCTGGGTGTGATAATCGATAGAAATTTGGATTGGGAAGAACACGTTTACAATCTCCGTACTAAGGTTTCTCGTGCAATTGGATTTTTGAAATATTCCAGGAAATTTTTACCTCAAAACACGTTGAGTGCAATGTATAGGGGTATCGTCGAGCCCCATTTTCGGTTCTGTTGTTCGGTGTGGGGGTGCTGTGGGGTGACTAAACTGCAAACCCTGCAGAAGCTGCAAAATCGAGCAGCTAGGATTGTAACTAAAAGTCGATTTGATACGCCTGCTATGGCATTAATTCGCAGTTTAAATTGGCCTACTGTAAATGACATTATCAGAAGCGAAACAGCTACCACAATGTACAAATCGCTAAATGGTCTGGTCCCGGAGTACCTTTCAGACTTGTTCGAAAAAAATTCTACTCGAAATGTCAGAAAACTGAGAAACACCGATACTGATCTCTCGTTACCATTACGAAAAACTAACAATGGGCAGAGGGCTATATCTTTTCGTGGACCTAAGCTTTGGAATCAACTTGAACCTGATGCTAAACAGGCACCCTCCCTTGCCACTTTTAAGAGAAGAATCAAAAACTTGCCTTAACGAGAATTCTTTTAGTTTTTTTTGTTAACTATTATATAGTGATCTTTTGAATTAGTAAATGTTTTGCCACGGCCCCCTGAAAAGCAGTTCATATGGATTGACGGGGCTACCGTGCCTAAATAAATAAAAATGAATGAATGAATGAATGAAAGTTGAATTTGGTGCAACGAAGGATCATGGAATACGCTAATGAAAACGAGTTAAAAGCAGCAGCAGAAATATAGCTTCAAACCTAGTTACCCAGAGAGACACTCAGCACATTTACACATATGCACTTTGTCTATGAAATTTTCTTGGAACCCAAAAATATGAGTTCATTTCATGATTCGATTCCCAAAAAGTAAAATATCCTGAACTAATGCATATAGATTTCAGGATTGCCTCAAGAGAACCTACAAATATCATTTTGACAATATTTGATGCCAAAAAATATCATGAACATAGTTGCAGTTTATTTGGACCTAAAAATGTCACTTTCGGCCATGTGCTGACCCAGAAATATCGGACGTACCTCCCTGTATGTGCATGTACTGAGTGCCCCTGGGTCCACTTCAAGACGGCATCATAAAATGCTGTTTGGCGTCCCGTCTACACGATGCGATGCAGATAGGCTTTCCAAATTCTACCGGCAGAAATTTTCTATCGGTTAACAAAGCGGCAAAGTTTTTAACTCTGCCGTTTCCAAATTCTATATTAGCATATCATGTAGACACCCTCTGCAAATAGAATTTTACGCTGCTTTCGTCTCGAGGATAGCATTTTTCATCGTCCCTATTGTCGTTGCTGTTCTTTTTGTTTTATCTGTCTTCATTGAGTACTGACTTCTGTTGCCATCTTTCTAAGGCTTTAGCATACAATGAAGGTGCGTTGTGGCGCAGTGGTGTAATCCCCTGACATTGCAGCCAGAACAGTCAGGTGGACCGGGTTCGATCCCAGGTAGAGCCCCGAGAGTCCCATCACTTCAGCGTCATGACAAGGGGTCGCGGACTCGATTAGGCCTATTCTACTTCTGCGATCCCAGTGCTTGGCGCTAAAAACCGCAACTTCACCTTCACCTTCACAATTTTACCCACATCGTGTTAACGGGAAACTAAAACAGTACTCTTTAGTGCCTTTTTCAAATTGTACAGGTATCGTGCAAACAGGGTCTTAAAGGTGAGAAACCTAGAAACCACTCCGTTTTTATTACATATAAAATTTTCTTTCGTGGAACTGATGAAACCAATGAAACTGATGAAACTGATGAAACTGCTGAAACTGATGAAACTAATGAAACTAATATGATTTCTTTCTTTTGGATGACACAATTGGCCACAAGGGTTTTGCTTTATATTTCCATACCCCTCTGTAACATTGTTTTGTAATTGTTTGTTATTGTGAAGTTTACGAGAATAAAAAATCCTTCTTGGAACATGAAAACCCGAAGCGTGTATGAATCTCTCTTGTAATCAATATCACTACTTGACAGCTGCATCTAGTTGTTAATTAAAAGCTATAGAATCTGTAAGAATTATTGTTATGAAATTATCATGATTTGAAAGTATTCTTTGCGATATTCACTGTCATGCTCATGGAGTAACTGAGATCCAATTTTCTTCTTCTCATATTTCTCACTGAAATGAAATTTAAAGACTTGAAGTTATTAGGAAAAAGTGGAAGAGGTATAAAAATGCTCAGTCACACGAGAGCACTGCTACCCTTGCATGAAAGACGCAAGTGATAAGAGCTATCTTGTCCGAGTTGGAGGATGTAAGTAGGCAGGAGCACTAAGAATCTTGTTAACCCTTTCATGCATGAATTTTTGTTACAGACTTAAAAAAATCACTGATTGGCTAAAAGTTGTTGTTGTGGGACCATCTTTGCAAAAAAGTAAAATTTTTCTGAAAATCCTTTGTAAAAAGATAAAATGAATTTGTTGTTCCACAACAACATCATGCATCAAAGGGATAAAATCCATGCAAATTTTGGAAAATCAGAATTGGGCTATTTCACTAGTTTTTAGTGTATCCATAGCAATTTGAGAAGAAGGGAACTGAGACACACAAACTAGCATAAATTTGTTGCAGCATGAAGGGGCGGAGACCTATATGCCCCACCCATCGATTGTCTCCACTGTGAATGAAATGTTGTTCAAGCACATATTTATATCATTTTCATATCAGCAGTGTTTGTCTCACAACAGTTACTCAATCTCATAATAAAAAAGCAAAAATAGCAAAATGTATAACAACTGAGACAGTAACAGTACCTGTTATCAATCATTTAAAAAATCTTAAAAACGTACAGTTTTAATCTTCAGCTTTATCAATCAGTATGGAAATCAGTGAAACAGTTTCTTTTCTTCACCAAGCAAAGGTGCACCTTGCATTTTGAACATTGGATGCTTGCATAGCCTGTTTTGCAATGGTGGCACCTTTGTTGTTTTTCCTCAAAACAAGGAAAGTGTCCAACACTGTCTTTGCGGATATCAGCTGAAGGCGTTGGAACAGAGGGTAACCTTCCTCGTTTACCTTGTTTCAATTCATTCTCTTGGAAACTTGGTCTACCTCTTTTAACACCAGAAGACTTTCCAGAATGCAGAAGGCTGTTGGCCACCTTGGATTTAAATTTCAGCAATGTTAGCTGATGCTTTTTGTTGATGCCTTTTTGTTCGGAGTGCCTTCTATGAAGCAGCCATCCATTTGCAACTGAGATTCCTAGGCAGTAGTAAAATATATGCATGTAGTATTTTACTGATCTCTGGCATATTCTGTACAGTGCCAGGAGCATGTCGCACAGGTCTACACCACCCATGTGAATGTTATACTCATGGACAATGAGTGGCCGCTTTATCTGGATGTACTTTTTTTCCTTTTTGCTCCAGCGTTTGGCATCAGGACCATCAACATTTGACATGTAGTTTGAAATCAACTGCACTGCTGAATTATCCAGCCATCTTACAACAATAATTCCACTGTTTGCTTCAACCACCCAGTCAGATGATCCCCTGCCATCCTTTTGCAATTCCTTCTGGGATTTCAGGTATCTCCCACCACCTTTGAGCCTGTCTTGCCTGATGGTTGCAATGGCCCATATTTTCTCTTTTGTCAAATAGCGCAATAAATTCAAAGAGGAAAAATAATTGTCAAAGTACAGCTTGTGATTCACATTTGATGGCAGTCTGTCACAAAGTCTGCGAACAACATTTCCTCCCATCAATAATTCTGGTTGCTCTTCTTTCTCAGTCGACTTCCCAGTATAGACCTCAAAGTCATAAACCAACCCACTTACTCCGCACCTGGCCCATACTTTTATACCCCATTTGTTTGGTTTTTTGGGGCAATATTGCTTCAAGAATGTTCTACTCTTTGTTGGCAGTATCTGCTCATCAACACACTGCTTTTCTTCCTGGGGCATCTTTCTGCAATTTTCGAGGAGTGACTGTATTATAGGACGAACCTTGAAAAGTTTGTCATGATTCTTTTCATTTGCTGGAACATGCATTGTATTGTCGTTGAAATGCAGAAACTTACGTAATCTTTCAAATCTGTTCACACTCATGATATCTGCAATTGAGGATATTCGGGTTTCAGTTGCCCAGTACATTCTTACTTGAGGCAGTTGAATGATAGACATCATCATAAGCATACCAACATACTGTTCAATTTCTTGCTTGGTTGTTTTGATTGAATCTCCAGTTTGCTGAACTGAATAAAGATTGGTCTGATCAGCAATGTGTTGAAATAAGCTGTCATCAAAAAACATCTTGAAATAACCAATTGGGGAAATATCCTCATTAGGGGGTGCTGGAAACTGCTCACCTATAAATGTAGTATCAAATTCTGGTGGGTCACGTTTACGCCATCTGGTATTTAGGTCAGCCCCCTTATTTGAAGAGGCAGTTCTTGGCTCCTCTCTAGTACCATCTTCAGTTTCATCCTCTGTAGATCTTTCATCTGACTCACTTGATTCACTTGATTCACTTTCTTCATATAATGAATCAGAATCAAGATCTTCACCACCAACCTCACTTTCCTCTTCGCTTGTACCTGCATCAGGTATAATTGGGTTCTCAATATGAATCCTTTCTTGCCCGGACCCAGCAATTGGTCTTTTGTAGAAAGAGGACACCTTGATTCCAGAATTATCTGCCATAATTTATTCAAGATCTGTGAAATTTAATGGAAAAAAGCTTAATCAATCTGGAAAAGAATTGTTACGAACCCATAGCAAAGAATCTTGCTGTGAAATAGAGAAAAATCATTGTTTCTTTGCTGCAGAAACTTCTCCTAAAATCAGCTGATTATCAACTTCCGCATTGAGATAAGAACCATTCATGCATGTTGTTGTTCCCCAACAACAAATTCATACGGTCAATCTTTCCTTCCATAACCTTAGCGACAACAAATTTGACACAGCCTATGAAACAGTCAAATGTAAGTCTCCATACACGTATTTTTTAAATTCTTCAAAAGTAGAATGGTAAAACAAAAACATACAACACTCACCAGTGATTTCTTTGCTTCGAGTAACTTAGGCCATACGGTCAGAGCATGCAGGACTGAAAACTTCTTTGGAAGGCTAGCCTCGATTTCATGTGATAATGTGAAAGTGTTTGTCTTCTCGACGAATGAAAAGCAATTTTGGAAACAAAGCAACTGAGCATGTGATCAAAATTTCATTGTTCCTATTTGTTGTTGTACAACAACAGTATGCATGAAAGGGTTAATGCTTGTTGATAGGCCAACGAACACAACGAACGGTATTTTGTATTATGAAATTTTCAACAAATATTTTTCAAATAGGGAAGACCTAATAGGGATGAAAACTAAATGTACTTAACAAATTTTGACGTATTTGGAAAGTTTCATGTCAGGTCTCATAGCGACATGAGTTCATGCCGGCACGAGTTTCATGTCGGGTCTCCATGTAAAGGGCCTATTAGGCTTGGTTAACCAGCTTGCAATATGCCAAATGTCAAATCTAACTCAACTCACATTTTGTTCTGTGAGAGTGACAATTTTCCTGGGTTTGAACCAATCACGTAAATGGACCTTGAACATGGCGTTTACTTACCTCTGATCAATCAGTCTTGAATGAGCTGATACACTGCGATACCCCATTCTCTTCCAATGCATTTTGTCGATCCAGTTTTACAATCCGCAAAATCTTCTGTTGTGCATTTTGACGTGTTCCTCAAATTGTCAGTGTAAACTGCCAAAGCATCAGTCAATGTTTTTTCAACCCAACATTCGCCTATTGGAAATGGTACATAACACTGTTACAGCATCGTGGTTATCGCTATCTACCAGGTGAGTGCAGGTGAGTAGAAAAAAAAACGCCCAAAATTTACGAGGCAACTGCTCCAGAAATGTATAAGCAAGGACATCCTAGAATATGTGATTGAATAGCCAACATGTTCAATTATTTTGAGAGCTCTTTTGGCTAAAATTGGTCACTCCGTTTATATTTTAAAATGGATTTTCTCGATAAATTCCCTCCGAGAAATCTAAAAAACGTTAAAGGCATTGAGTCCGCATAAATAGTGCGCTCATGACCAATATCAACTTCTTTTCAATCAGAAAACAAAAGTTGCAATTTCATCCTTATTGAAATTAAGCCAAAGAAATTTCTGAGGATAATGCAAGGATTAAGAAGCCTTTGGGCTCCACTGCTAATGACTTTAGCACTATTGTGCGACAACAAAGGGCCGTCAGCGGCTTGTCAGCAAAAATTCAGGACAGCGTTAACGCTCAGCCATTTATATGGACTCAATGCCCTTAGGGGCTCCGTCGTCAAAATGTAAACGAAACGAGTATTTTGCAGTATTTGGAAAGGTGATATCACACAGAAACTTTCATATTTTCTTTAAAATGAAAGTTGCTGTTTGGGTGTTAATCATTGTACTTCACTGAGGAACAAACCAAACATTCATATCTTCTACGATTGCTCGGATATAAGTGGATTTTTAACGGTCACTTTTTGGTGGCTTGGGTGAAGCCACCAAAAAAACTGCAGAGAACAATGGACGAACGATGGATGATTGGCGGCACGTGCGAGTTTACGGATTTGTTTACGGTTTGGCGACGGAGCCCCTTTAAGCACGCTTCAGGACGTGCTGTCCTCTTGGGATGATGAACAAAACTCCCCCTGGTATGAATAACTTATTCAGGGGGATTCCATTCTCCCAATAGGAAAAAATACAAGAATACATGTAGGTATGTCATTATTATTAGGAAGGAAAACCGCGGGGCGTTCTTTTTACCATGCACAGACAGGGGTGGCGCCAGGAATCTTCCGACAGAGGGGCTGGAGCTTCCGACAGGGGGGCTAAAATGGCTAGGAAATCCAGCTTTCATACGTCATTTAGCCAAATTTCCTCCGAAAATAACCCAAAATGTCCTCCGACGGTGGGGCTAGATGCTTCCGACGAGGGGGCTGTAGCCCCCCTAGCCCTCCCGTGGCGCCACCCCTGTGCATAGACCTGTTGTCGGACGCTCTAACTATGACACAATATGATACAACACAGAAATCGGACTAGATTTTTGCGACTTTTGAAAATTATTTGGGGTAAAACAAAACAAAAAATCGTGTGCTCTTTTTAAGTTTTCGCAGATATTGATCGCAAATATCATCCATATTATGCTTATACATGTATCTAAAGGTAGTCTGTCGTGTATCTAAAGGCAGTAGGCAGTCTGTCATGCCTCTAATTGGCTGCAATAAAGTCAGAGCTCAATACAACGGATGTTTTGTGAATCTTGCACTTGAAACAAAGGAGGGCTGATCGTTAGCACTTTCTACGGTCGTAGGAAGTCAGTAGGATCATAGCCATTCTTTTCTCCTTTTCTTTGCATTGTCTTTATCACCCAATCAGAAGTGTGACAGACTACCTTTAATGATGACATCTAGGTCAACTTGACACAAAGAATCTCAATTTAGTGCCTCACTTTATTGTTATAATCATGATACAAATGATCGTGACAATCAAAATCTTATATCTTTTTATTGTCATACCAACAAGAACAACAGAGTTTATTCGATTTAATCGCATGATTTTGATTGTTTGCATCATAGTCCATCTAATCACCAAGTTTAAAGATCATAGCTACGATAACAGCGGAGAAAAAGGGGTAAGTGGTGGAATCCATCCCTTACATCTTAGGTATTGACAGCTTCAAAACTCCTAGGTGAGATAAGGTTCGTGAGTGAGAGTTTAATGTCTTTCACACTTACCATAATAAGCCATGCCAAAAGTCTGGTACCCCTTTGCCTTTGCTTTCACAGCACATCTATTTATAATCCCAGTCATATGTTTGTTCCATTCATTCCAATTCAACCATTTCCCGTTCCATGCATGATGAGTGTAATCTCTTTCCGTCAAAAGAAGTTTTTTCATGTGGTGACTATAATCTTCAAAGCATCCTTGGAGTTGAAATTTTCCACCATCTTGAAAGATCGATTATACAGTAAACACCCGTGCATTAGAAACGTACCATTTTGCAAGTCAGCCTGGGTTCTTATGCAATGAATAAAATGGATTGATTCATATCGGGAGAATCAAAAAAGGTCCCAGCGTTCGAAAGGCTAACTACTCCCTGAAGATAGATGCAATGATATTTTGCCTCATATCTAGTTTAAAAGCTAACATGTACAATAATTTTTCAGAATTTTTCCTGGCTGAAATCGGTCACTCCATTAAGATTTTACAAAGAAACTTTCTGAAAAATGTCCCTTCGAGAAACCTTGAAAAACGTGCTAAAATATCTTAGCAATTTTTCCTATAATGTGTTTACCTTACAGGAATGACACGAGAACGCTTTAGCAAGTGCTATCCTCTTGTGGTAATGAACGAACTTATGATCCATCTTATGAACTTATGCTCGTGATACATGATTTAACTTTGACTACAGTAGTTTTGATCTCTGTGTCTAATGATATCAGGTTAGTCACCGCCTTTCTCTCCTCGTGGTATCGTTCCAGCAGTATTATAGTAATTTTGGTCACAGGGCACAAAGTCGTAGGGCGGAAGAGCTTAAAGGCATTTGTACTGGACTTTAGTTATAAAGAATGTTGCTTGTAATTTTTGATAAAAAAATACAGAATGTCTTGAAATTTTTTGGTGAAATTTTGTGACTTTGTAATTTTTCAATTCATGTTTATGTAAAGACTAACAAAATTGGCCTTTAACACAACATTATCTTGAAAACAAGCCATTGATGTTAATGATTAATATAACATGAAATCCTACCTGGGAATGTGATTGCATTGCCAACAGGAAGCGCTAAAAGAGCAGATAGAAATAGAGCAGATAAAAGAGCAGATAGAAAATTGCGTGAAGGGGCTCAATCGTCAAAATGTAAACAAAACGATAATTTTTGCATTTTTTGAAAGGTGATATCACACAAGATTTTAGTATTTTTTTCAAAATGAAAGTTGCTGTTTTGGCATCAATCCTTGTACTTCACTGAGGAACAAACCAAACATTCATATCTTCTACGATTGCTCGGATATAAGTGGACTTTTAACGGTCACTTTTTTGTGGCTAGGGTGAAGCCACCAAAAAAACTGCAGAGAACAATGGATGAACAATGGATAGTCCCCGACACGTGTGAGTTTACGGATTTGTTTACTGTTTGACGACTGAGCCCCTTTAATTCAAGAAAATCTTTTGAATTGACCGACTCACTTTTAAAGGAGCACATTGATGAGTCACATTCAAAATCCGAATTTGCATGTTAAATTGAAATTCAATCCAGTAAGGTGGTACAGTAAATCGAAATTGGTGGAAATGGCGAGGAAGATGGCAGCGAACAAGATGCAACAGAGATACAAGCCCATCAATCATAATAGACATTTCGTTCAAATCTTCTACTATCCAACGGAGCCACATTACAAAAGTCTTGTTCCAGGCAGGGACAACCGTTGACAGTTTTTGCACTGGTCGTAACTTTGGCTACGTGACTAAGTCCATTACGAACATAAGCAAAAAAGAGCGGGGAATACAATAAAAATTAATCATGTGACCATTCCATGTGCACCTTTTATGCACTTTTATGCTATGTGTGATACTGCTAATAACTAACTGGTGATCTAAACTTACTACACGAGTCTCCGCTCTATTTTCCCCCAAAGCAATCATATCTCTGCCTGTCCATTCAAACAAGAGCGGACCTGCCATATAGATCTTGTTGCAAGGTTGCAAGTCTACTGGGAATCTAAAATGGCTGCAATTGTGAAAAAAAAAAATTGAGATTTCAATGACTTTAACTGATCTTAGAAACTGATTTTTCTGTTACCAAAATAACTCGTGGAAACGATTATCATTTTTATTTCTACGGGGAAGAAATGGTAGCATAATAGGAATTTAGTAACAAGAGTATAGTTTGAGTAAAAAAGTTTCATCTTGCAATTTGATGGACTCTTGAATCCTCGTCCTGCACGAAAAACAATGCCTTAGAAAAGATGTCGCAAACCAAGTTTAAGTTACCATGGAGTGTTTTTTTTTTATCTTTATTTCTTTAATTCTTGTGCAGAAATGATACCATGTTCTCGGCAGTGGCTTAGGAATAAGTTCTTTGTCAATAATGAGCCAAATGTGCAAGGGCACAAGGTCACAGGACATAAAGTCACAGAGCACAAGGTTCAGGACACAAGGTCATAAGCCACAAGGACATAAGGCAGTGGCACTGGGCTTTAGTAAACAAGGACAATTATATTCATTGGGAATGCTGCAAGCTGCACGAAGATCACTTTGCTTCAGTTTTAGAAACAGAAGATCAGATGGCAAATTTTACCTGCAAGCAACCTTCCTACAGCAGCATAGCTTACAGATTTCTCAGTCAAAAGTAGAGATAATCAAGGTCTTTATCTCTCAGTTGAAGTATTAAGAGTCATGAATTCACAACTGAAAGGTACAGAAAAATGTAGCTACCTGAGCATTTATGCGTATTGCAAGTCACGTGGTCACTTGATGCTCCTGGGCAGCCACCGCCATTGACAGCGTTTCTGCAGGATCGGTGCCGGGTCCTGACCCCTCCTCCGCATGATTTGCCACATGCCCCATATGGTCCCCATCCACTCCACACTAAAAAGAAAGAACGTTGAATTTCTTAACCTACGTTTAAAAGTCTTGGCATTTGGAAAAGTTCGTTGAGAATAGAATCAGTGGTTCTTGCAAGAATAACATTGAATTGAATTAAACAACTTAGACAAAACATCTGTTCCACAGCAATCATGGAAGCTCTGTTGGATGACATATTTTGTGTTTTTCAGGATTTATATTCTGGGACGCAAAATGTTCAAACGATTGTAAATACGATTCATGAACTTTTTTCTTAATTTCCTGGCAAGTGAAAAATTAAAAAATTAAATTTTGATGAAGCAATTAAAAATGAAAAATTTCACATCAAATGCCTGTGTTTTTGAAATTGGGATCATATATATAGCTGCAGGGAGCAAACGTCTCCTATGATCCTTTGATTGGATTTCAATTGCTTCAGTTCAAAATGCCAAGAATATTTTCATATGCAGGGAGTCCCAAAAAATTGAGCCCCGTATGCCATAAGATTGCATAAAAAGGACAAACAATTCTTGCCAAACTTTTATATGGTATTGCTCTTCAGATGTTCAAATAAAGTTTGCTGCCATCCCCGTAAAAGTCCGTTGAAAAGTGATGGAGCTATGACCTTCAGAAGACCACAGTTGCCTGATGACTGAAACAAGCGCTCCTCCATTTTGTCTTTCTATTTTGCAGTGATAAGTATCTTCACTCGAGGTAAGAAATAATTTCTGTGAGGTCAGAAATAGTGGAACACTCTGAGGATCATCGGAATTTTCACAAGAACGTTAGAGGCTGCTGTTTCCTTTTCAATCCATGAAGCTATTTATTGCTGCAAAATAGAAAGACAAAATGGCGACCGCTGGCTCAATCAGACAAACCAGCAATCAGACAAACGGGGCACAATTTTGTTGGGACACCTTGTAGCATGAAATTCATTGAGACCACAAAGGGACTTGGGAAGCACAGGATCTTTGACAGTCCTTTTCACAGTCTGAGCTTTGGAGAGTTAGCAGTCCTAGTTTTCGCAGCTTTCTTTGCTAAAGTTGCTTGTTCACCATTCAGTCAAAGAAATACCATTGCTTGCCAATATTAGTCTCTTTGACGAAAGAGAAATTCATAAGGTACGTATGCAAAATTTTCTAAATTAAAACTCTCTACTTGCATGCTGCCTGGATCAGAGAAATAGTCTGCTTAATATACCGGGTGACAAATGTTAAAGTTAAAATATTAAGAAGTTAAAATATCAAAGTGTTCAAATGATTGCCGGGATGTGGAATAAAAAAAATGCGTGGCTGCTATTCAAAACAAAAATGTTAATCTATCAATCAAAAGCTAACATAGATGATGGAGCAATGCGGACACCTTTATTTCAAATAAGATATGGATGCCACTGAAGTAACTGGACGCTATTGCTACTCAAATTTTCTTTGTTACCTGGGCATAGCTGTGTATTGCAACTTGCTTGATGACTTGATGAACCAGAGCAACCTGCGCCACCATTTCTAGGAGTTGGATTTGTGCAGCTGCGATGCCGGTACATCAATCCTCCTCCGCATGTTTTGCTGCATCCACCGTATCCTCCCCATGGACTCCATCCACCATTTACTACAACAAATGAAATAAATCTTTTTACAAAACGGGTGAGCTGAAAAGAACGTCATTTCCTGCGCCACCATTTCTAGGAGTCGGATTTGTGCAGCTGCGAAGCCGGTACATCAATCCTCCCCCGCATGTTTTGCTGCATCCACCGTATCCTCCCCATGCACTCCATCCACCATTTACTACAACAAAGAAAATAGATCTTTTTACAAAACGGGTGAGCTGAAAAGAACGTCATTTCCTGCGCCACCATTTCTAGGAGTCGGATTTGTGCAGCTGCGAAGCCGGTACATCAATCCTCCTCCGCATGTTTTGCTGCATCCACCGTATCCTCCCCACCCACTCCATCCACCATTTACTACAACAAAGAAAATAGATCTTTTTACATAACCGATCATGAGCGATAGGACACCAAGTGTGTGAAAGTTTTATTGGTAGCGAGCCACCTTAACGTACTATTGGTAGCGAGCCACCTTAATCAATTGTTTTTGCGTGTTATTACCTATTTTTACTTGGTAGTGAACCGCCTTATCGCTATTTCGTCATTTTGAAATGTTCGGTAGTGAGCCATCTTAAGGTAGCATCCCCCCGGAAATAGAATTACTAAGAATATGGGTATACAACCAAGTTGAGATGGTACATAGGCATGAATGTAGAATTTTTGGACTGAAAAATTCAAAATGGTACCTTTCATGTTGCCATAGCAACCAAAAATAGCCGAAATTTTGCAAAAAATGGTACACGGAAAAGTATTTTTCATTCTTTACTGGTTAAAGATATCTCAATGAAATTTGCTGGACTTTATGCAAGTATGTAGTTGGTCAAAATGAAGCAAAATCTTTTAGGAAGGTTGACTGGTTTTCCAGATTTTGCATGATTAAATTTTGATGGAAAAAAAATCAGACATCAGGGTCTTAATCCCCTTGTGCTTAGCCAATTGTAAAAGTAGAGGTTCATTTTGAAGCCCTATCTTTGGTGAACATTTTGACCAAATTTCATCTAAATATCTCTTATGGTTTGGAAATTAAAAATATATCCATTGCACTGATTTCGTGAAAATCGCGTTTCCGGGAAATTGACTTCAAAGTTCATGATAATAATCAAATAGTTGAAATATGCTAGGTCAATAACTTTCAGCCTCTGAAATCTTTTTCTTGTCATTGTTGGACTGCCCTTTACTCCTAAATTTGTTTCCTGAAACTTTTGAGGTTCACTTCTCATTATTTTCTGCAACAATATTCTGGCGCTGTCAAAGTAAACCAATGTTTTTATGTGAAATGTTTTTGTGCTACTTCACAATTTCTAAGGATTTTTTTCACTGCCTGAACACTCATATCAAAGTTTGCAATAACATCATAAACACCAACTCAAATAGATATTTTCCAGTAAAAGTAGATTTTGAAATCTATCCCAAATAATCCTGCTGAAAGACACAATATGATTTTATTTCCATCCGCGAAGAGCAGTTTGTCACTTCCAAAAGACTTTCAATGTTGAGCCTTGAGAAAATTAGCTTCAAAAAGTACTGCAGCTTTGAAGAATTACTCTCTGCATCAATTAGATTAATTTCTGTTTGTAGAAATGCAGTTTCATAATTTAACGGCCATTCTTTGCACTTGGGAAATCTTCAACCGAATATTGCACAAACATCAATATGAAACAGTCTTGTTGACTTCAAATTTCCTTTTCATGTTAGTGTTACCACAGCAAATTCTTTGTGGCAGTGAGAGAGCAAGATAACCAGCAAATCCATTTTCCTCCTTGTAACCACATCAAGCAAGATAGAGGAGTAATCAGGGTGAGGGGACATTTAGGCAAAATTTTTACATCCACCATCATTTAACATTCATTTGATTCATTTCTAAGTTTCAAATCTATCTTGATTTCTACCTGAAGTGAATGCAACCTGCTCTCCATACCCTTGTTTCTGCAATGTTTTTTGAAGGGAAATGATCTTGCATGTGTTTATCTGACGGATTTAGGTCTGGGCTATGCTCTTGGAAAAGTTGGATCCTCTTTTCTTCTGGAGGGGATGGGCCTACATCACTTTGACAACTCTTGACCCGATTCTGAAGCCGTAGAAGAGGCCTTTCTCTCTTCTTTGCTGGCACTTTTGATTTATCCAGCATCACTTCTATCTTTCTTGATGTACTGGTTACCAGAAAACTTGCGCTTTTAAATTTCCAAATGTAAAAACAAAATCACAATCCTGTCTCATGTTGCACGGTGAAGAAATAATGTCATTGTGTATTGCAAACGAGGCTAATAATCTCTTTTTGGTGTAGCAAAGATGGTAGACCCCAAAAATACAATCATGGGGGTGAATGGGACATTTGGGGCAATTTTATGCCAAAATTATTAAACTCAAAGCGTTGCTAAGGGCGTTGCCATGTAACTTTTGTTGCAAAAAACCTTACCGACCCTGCTAAAACATAATTTTTAGAAAAATTGGAGCTGGCAAGCATGGCAATGCATACATCACGTGAAAGCCAATAAAATTGTCTACATGATTTCGTTTAAAACAAAAATTTACCAAAAATTTGTTTTAATCTTTAAAATGAGGGGGGATTCTACCTTAAGTGCAGATCCACCTTAACCATAAAACTTCCAATGGATGACCTAAAAAGAACTTCATTTAATTCATGAGCTAGATCATAACCAGATCTCTGAAAGCAACAGTTATTGACAAAATGCTTGTTGCTTCATTTACTCGAAAGGCTTAGTTATCTCTTGAGATACTGCATGGTATCTTGAGATACTCTTGATTACCTTCCAAACAACAACAGGAACACAAAATGGCAGAGTTGCAGTGGAATTTTAGAAATTACAACACAAAGTTAACTTGACTCTGTATTCTTTAGCACCACCCGTACAGAAAAAGCTGGGACGAAAGCTGGGTAAGCAGGGAATTCCCGGGATATTCCCGGGATACCCAGCTCTTACCAATTTTTGGAATGCAAAGCTGGGAAGATCGATTCTGGGGAAGCTGGGAAAACTGGGGAAGCGACCCAGCTTTACTGGGGAAGCTGGGAACTGCACCTGAGGTTCGCAGAATGTTGAGATTTCATGTTCTGGGGAAGCTGGGAAAACTGGGGAAGCGACCCAGCTTTGCTGGGGAAGCTGGGGACAGTACTTCAGGTTCACAGAATGTTGAGATTTCATGTTCTGGGGAAGCTGGGAAAACTGGGGAAGCAACCCAGCTTTACTGGGGAAGCTGGGAACAGCACTCGAGGTTTGCAAAATGTTGAGATTTCATGTTCTGGGGAAGCTGGGAAAACTGGGGAAGCGACCCAGCTTTACTGGGGAAGCTGGGAACTGCACCTGAGGTTCGCAGAATGTTGAGATTTCATGTTCTGGGGAAGCTGGGAAAACTGGGGAAGCGACCCAGCTTTGCTGGGGAAGCTGGGGACAGTACTTCAGGTTCACAGAATGTTGAGATTTCATGTTCTGGGGAAGCTGGGAAAACTGGGGAAGCGACCCAGCTTTGCTGGGGAAGCTGGGGACAGTACTTCAGGTTCACAGAATGTTGAGATTTCATGTTCTGGGGAAGCTGGGAAAACTGGGGAAGCAACCCAGCTTTACTGGGGAAGCTGGGAACAGCACTCGAGGTTGCAGAATGTTGAGATTTCATGTTCTGGGGAAGCTGGGAAAACTGGGGAAGTGGTTTTGAAAAAAACCCCCCTGATATTTTCCCAGCTTCCCCTGCTTCCCCAGCTTCTGACATCAGCAGGTATTTCGAATTTCGACATTTCGATTTTCGAAATTTGGAATGTCTAAACATAGTGCACTTTTTGCTTTTGAGAACGTTTTTGAGTTCTTTTTCTTCAACAAACACCAACAAGGCAAGCTTTTCTGATGAGCTCCAGACTTGCACAAAGACCTGAACTGGAAATGTCAAGGTCAAGAACACTGGCACACCACAAATTGATTGGACAAACAAGGTATATGTTTCCTTAAATCTTTAATATTGAGCACAAGCTTCTTCTTGGATTGTGTTAGGACCTTTCTTTGCAAGCATAAAAAAATCAAGAATTGAGGTGAAAAGACAAGACACTTTCTTTGAATGTTTCCCTGACACATTTCCAACACAAAGTTTCTTCGATAACCAAGCTTAGCAACGCAAATTTCGACGGTAACAAGGAAGGCAATTGACAATATTATATCTGTTCTTCGGATACTCTCATCAGCAATTCTTGCAGAATAAAAACGTAGACTACCCGTTCGTGCAAACACTGCGAACACTCCGAACCTGCTTTCTGAGATGTGGGAAACGAAGCTGCGGTTCGCTGATTCGAAACCTTTATGTTTCAGGAGTTGTAACAGCAACATTGGTGAAAGAGCAAAAAAGACGTTGTGCCTTCATGGAAAGAGGAGAAAATAGACGATGGACAATGCTAAGACATTTAACCATTCAACGTTTTGTGTTTTAAAGTGCATATGTTGACATGTTGAAAGAATATGTATTTAGTCATTGATGAATGAATATAATCACGAGGTTCTCAAGATATTTGTCTCATTTCGATGGACTGGTCGCCTTGAAAACTTGCTTATTATTTCTGACCATGAGTTTGATATTTTCTCGCACTTCCTGTGATTTCTTTCAGCACTTTTTCGAGCATCATTGTTTATAGTTATTTTGAGTTGAGAAATTGTAGAGGGTTATCAAATCAACAATGATACAAAACTTCCCCAGCTTTCCCGGGAATTTTCCTTCCTTGAGCCAAGCTTTCCCGGGATTCCTTGGATTTCTGGGATCCCTGCTTTCCCAGCTTACCCGGGTTTTCCCGGGAATTTTCGACACATTTTCACCTTCAGTCTGGGCCAAGCTTTCCCGGGAATTTTACTCATTTCCCCAGCTCCAGTTTTTCCCGGGATTCCTTGGATTTCTGGGATCCCTGCTTTCCCAGCTTACCCGGGTTTTCCCGGGAATTTTCGACACATTTTCACCTTCAGTCTGGGCCAAGCTTTCCCGGGAATTTTACTCATTTCCCCAGCTCCAGTTTTTCCCGGGAAACCTGGGAATTGACCCAGAAAATTCCCAGGATTTCCCCAGCTTTTTCTGTACGGGCAGTCCTGCTTTGGCCGTAGATAGATTGCAGTAAAAGCATTGAAATGAAAAGCATTGATCTGCACCATACAACTTCCGTGTTATCCAACTGACAGCCATTGCAGTGATGCAGTGACCATCAAAATCGTTTGATACATTGGAAAATCACTTTGTTAGAAAAGCATTAGTTTCTGATACATATTGTATCGACTCCAAAAATACCCAAATTGGACGACGAACTGCCTCTGGTCATTGACCGAAATGGTAGGAAGCACAATCATATATGCATTTATACAGTCTGTATTTTCAAGTCAACTTGTCGTTTGGAAATATGCAGCCAGACGTAACTGTAATCATATGAGCACGGAAATTCTCAAGGAAACGAATGCATAAGTTATCAGTAAACGGTGTTGCTGCAGAATCACATTGAATAATGATATTTCTGTGTACTTTATAAATTCTGCATGAGAATACAGCAGAAAAAAATAGTCTTCTTCATTTGATAGGCAAAATACAAGAGCACATTATAAACAAACTGATTGCAGACACTTAGAACGTCAGCAAACCAGCTTCTTGGGAAATGAGAACCTTTGACTATTCCCCGCACAATAGTTTGAAATTACATCAGAGAGTGATCTTCTGAGAACACAAAGTTAGTATCAAGCGTTACACGCTTATTTATTGAGAAACTCAGTCATAAGAAACTAGCACTAGGACAGGGGAAAATTCTTCAGGAAACTCTGGTACTACGTTTTGAAGCACTAAAAGCAAAAAAAAGTTTTTCTAAAGCAAGAGGTGAGCCTCTATTTTCGAGTAATGTATTTTGAGCCCAAAGGAACTCTTTTCATGTCAAATGTTGTTCTTTTTGTCAAGAAATGGATCCATAGCAGTCGTAGAAAGTACATCATTATTCTTGCACCCAAAGAATAAGAAACATTTTCTTCTTGTTAAATTACGGAACTCTCAATAATAAGTGCTGCTCCAAATTTCTCAAGGAAAAGAGAAAATATGCATAATGAACTAAAGGTCCTTTTGAGAAATGCACTGATGAAGAATCATGGAGAAAAGAAAACCTAAAATTCTTTTTGAGAAATTTTCTTACCGGTACACACCTTTAACCCTATCCAGACTACCCTATCCAGACTAGGCTTTTGAAACTCTGGGGAGACTAGGGGCGGGGAGGATAGTCACTAATAGGTCACTAATGAAAATCGAGCCGCCAGGATAGTCACTAACAGCCCCTATGACACTTCAGCTCTGCCTTTAATTAGAAATCTCGGTTGGCTTACTATTAGAGAACTGATCGATTTTGAGACTAGCAAGATGGTCTATAAATTTCTTAACGCCCTTGCCCCTGATTACTTGAGTAACATACTTCAAAGTGTATCCGAAGCTACTAACCGTCAGCTGAGGAACTCTAAAACGGGCCTTAGATTACCATTACTAAGAACATCAACTGGTCAGAAATCGTTTGCTTACAGAGGGGCAAAGGTCTGGAGTGACCTAGATAGTGGTGTGAAGGCGTCCTCATCGCTCCACACTTTTCGAAAAAAATATAAAGCCAAACTATGACTCTTCTCGTTTTTCTTTCTTTTTTTTTGTCAACGATTTATTGTAAATAGGAGTGTATTATACATTTATTTATTATCTAATCTTTAATATTACTTTAGCATGGCTCCCTGTAAAGCAGTATGTAAATATTGAGTGGATTACCATGGATAAAAAAGTTAAAATGAAATGAAATGAAAGGAGGGGGGAGGCACGAAGTGCCCTCCCTTTATTTTCAGAACCATAATAGCCTCCGTGCAGACTCAACTCCTCGAGAGTATAAGTTGAGTCACCACGCAAGCTAAACCATAAGTGCTAGAGCTCAATACATGTCAAATACCAAAGGCATATGATTGTCTGCCACAAAATCTTTCCTGATCGCGATACTCGAAGCCTATGGGTTTGGTATGCGCAGCCTAAGGTTGATCACTAGCTACCTTTCTAACAGAAAGAAGCGCATTAAAATTGGTTCTACCGTTAGTGATTGGCAAGACATTATTGTGGTGTCCCACAGGGCTCTGTCTTAGGACCACTCCTGCTTAATTTCTTTCTCAATGATTTCCTACTCTTCATCCAAGATTTTAATGTCTGCAATTTCGCAGATGATAGCACCTTATTCAAGTGTGATGATAAGAGTATTGAAAAAGTTGCCTTGAGGCTCGAAAATGACATGAGTAGTGCTGTTTAGTAGTTCAAATGGAACCAGATGGTTGCAAATCCCTGGAAATTTTGGATTAAATTTCCTTTGAATTAAAGTTCCTTGGATTAAATAAGGAAATGAAAATGCGCTTAAACATAAGCAATAAACAGATTGAGGTAGTAAATGCTGTGAAACTATTGGATATTACAGTTGACTTAAAGTTAAAAATTGACCAGCATGCAAATGCCATATGCAAAAAGGGAATTCAAAAATTCATGCTTTCTCGCGCGCTTCACGCTACGTAGAACATCCCAAGGCGAAGATATTATATAATACTTTTATAATGTCTAGCTTCAATTATTCACCTCTTATCTGGATGTTCTGTGGGAGACTGCGAGCAGAGAAATTGATAGGAACCACAAAAGAGCTCTCAGACTAGTTGTGAATGACTTTGATTCTCCGTTTGAAACCCTTCTTCTGAAAGCTAATGAGTGCACGATTCACCAAAGAAGTCTCCAAAAATTGATGTTGGAGATATTTAGATGCCTTCAGTGTGAGAATCCATCTTTTTTGTGGGAGTTTTTCGAGAAAAAAGAGATCACATACAACCTGAGAGCTCAAAATCTACTAAGACTACCACCTACACGAACCAAAACCTATGGTTCTAATTCGTTGTCATTTCGGGGCAGCATCCTTTGGAACTATCTTAAAAAAATGGACAATCTGTTCAGTCATTCAAAAATGCAATTAGAAACTGGAAAGGAGAAGAGATGCATGTGCACAAACTGTGAATAAAAGCACTGATCACGACTCGTTAGACTGATTACAATGAGTCCCAGTAATCGCTATTCAAAACGAGACTACTACACCAAACCGAGACCGCTAATACTGGGACTCATAATATTATGGCAATATTTTTGGACTGACTTTTTTCACTTTTGAACGCCCTTGGGAACGAGGCTGCTATACACAGTCATGTACAAAGTATACAAAAAAAATACAACACCATAAGAATTTTTGCGAATTCGAATCGTAAATTCGATTGATTGATATTGACCAACGGAAACCCGAAGCTCAAAGCAGAGTTTCCAGGAGCTTGGCCTGACAGAACAAGGTCTTACGAACAAGAATACCACGAGAACAGTTGGCGACAACGTCTATCTTTGTACGTAAGCATTTCTTTCCAAATGTTTGTGTTTTTCTGCCTAGGCCCTTATGGAAACGAGGCAGTACTAGTCATTTCAAAATAATGGCGTTTGATTATGAGTCGTAGTTAGGAGCGTCCGGCAGCCTTTTAATAGCGATAACTACGGCCATATAATCAGTCTAACGACTCGTATCCTTTTAATAACTTTTTAAAGAATTGTCAAATTATATTTTACGTTTTTTCTGTATTACATTGCATATTATTGTAATTAAATAGTTGGTTTTAATTAGATCTTTTATAGAGCTATTTTGTACAACAACTTTAAAAAATAAAATAATAAAATAACAATAATTATACCCCCAGTACCTCGGACTGGCTCTCTCAATCACTCAATCAACTCGGGGCAGTTCTCCCCATTGCCTCCCCCCTATTTCTACCACTGAGGAAATCCATGTCCCATAAATTCCCTCTCTGAGATAGAAGTGTCCACTCCTCGATTCTATCCCCTGGTGCCTCCCCCGTTCCCAGACTTCACAAGCTTTGATCTGAGGCAACTGTGAATTTCGTATGACATCAATAATAATGCATATGATTTTCATAAATCATCACCATCATCACCATCGTCATGATCATCTTTTACTGAAATTCTCATCAACACTGAAAGTGTTTGAATGAAAGTCTCAGTTCTATAATGAGCTTCTCTTTAACTTTCCTGTCCAATATTTAAATGCATATGTACATGATGATTAAAATGTTGACAATTACCTCGTGGTGGTGGTGGTGGGGACCTTCTGCGTCTTCTTCTCCACGAGTCACCATTATCGAAGCAGCAAAGAAAAAGAACGAAAAGAAGAAATAAGCTCCTCATCCTTATGATGCTCTCCCCAACTGCTTCTAGTTAGAAATTTTGATGAGAAAGAATCCATATTTATCAAAATCAGTTCCATTGTTGTCTTAAGTTGCCATAGTAGTGTCATTCTGTCAGTAAGAACTTCCCATTTATAGAACTAGGCGAGACATAACGCCTTCTTCGCTGCAAATATTATCCTTGGATATATAAAGTTTCAAGCTCAAACAGATCATAGCAATGGGTGCAATTCATTGATTGCTGATTGTCCACATGAAGCATGCTAGGGAGGGCATGAATTTCAGCATGTACTTGCAAACAATGATAGTAAATGGCGCATCATGTGATTTAAGTAGTACTGAATATGGTGTTCCCCAAGGTTCATGCTTTGGCCCATTCTTGTTATCGATATTCATCAACACGAGCTTCATCTTTCTCTCAAAAGAGGTTATATCAAAAGAGTGCGTAAGATGATACTGTAAGTACAAATACTGAAGGAACCCTAAATATCTCCAAAATGTAAATGTGCATCATCCCTTGAATATTGATGTAATGCAATCCTTTATGCATGCTCCCAAACAACTGATTTATGTGGTATCCGAAAACCACCGCCATGAACTTTTTAACCAGGGTGTGAACTTTTAAGACCATTCGATATGGCATCCATTATCCTCTCTTCAGTAAAACTGTTTTAAGTCTGTGGCATAATGCTGTGCGCTATTTACATGCTATACATCCAACCAAGTGATTGTTTAAGATGTTTGCTTCTTTCTGCAACGGATTCAGAGTTTTGAATCTGGGGTGTGATATTCGCAACGACAACTTCTACACTGGCAAGCATAACGAAAGCAGCTTCTTTAGCGTTTTATAAATTCATGGTGGCTTTTCGTAAAGTTGTTAAGTATCTACAATGTCTACAATTTTGATGGATTTTAATTGTGACGTTTTTCTGTTGGTTTTCAAGATATTCCGAGAAGCGTCCGCTTACCACCGCCGACACCCTATCTATTTCATACACTTCTTAAAAACATTGCAGTTACCTTAGACTTAAAGAATGCCGGTCAGGCAGCATCCTTTGCGCGCGTCACATTTTGCCTTTCGACTGCGGCAGCCATTTTCAGATGAAATATCAATATTTGGAAACTGGCAAGAGTGGCACCAATCTATAAGGCAGGTCAAAAATCAGAGCTAACAAATTACAGACCAATCTCTGTCGTTTCGATACTGTCAAGATTGCTGGAAAAGGTGGCCCATGATCAACTCCTTTCTCATATGAAAGATTGTGGTCTTCTTTCAGACAACCAATTCGCATTCCGTAAATTACATAACACGCAAACATCGATACTGAACATAACAGAGACTTGGTTCAGGAACATCAATGAGCAAAAAACGAATGTAAGCGTATTTTTAGATCTAAAAAAAGCCTTTGATACTGTCGACCATGATGTTCTGTTATCGAAGTTATCAGCCTATGGAGTCACTGATCTTGCACACGGTTGGTTCACTTCATACCTTGCCGGGAGAGAGCAGTATTGTTATGTAGAAGGTAAATCGTCAAACAAGCGTTTAGTACAGTGTGGAATACCACAGGGGTCGTGTTTGGGTCCCTTACTTTTCATCATTTATATGAATGATTTTGAAAAATGTTTGAAAAAATCTAAACCAAATATGTACGCGGATGACACGAGCATTTCTTATGCCTCCATGGAGATCAACGAGCTCTTTAATGACATAAAGGGCGAACTTGATCTTGTATCATCCTGGATGAGGCAAAACAAACTTAGCCTAAATGCTGAAAAAAGCGAATTTATGTTGATAGGGCATCCAAAACAATTGAACAGAGCCAAAGATTTCCCTGACCTCGAAGTAGAAGATCAAAAATTATGCAGAGTTCAAAAAACAAAATATCTAGGTGTCATAATAGACGAAAGCATGAATTGGGAAGAACAACTCAAAACCGTAAAGCGAAAGATAAAAAACGGTTTAGGGGCGATGTTTAAACTCAAAAACATCCTTTCCCAGAAACAATTGGCAACTGTTTATCGAGCATTAATTGAAAGCCATCTGAGATATTGCAGTGTCATTTGGGGATGTCTGTCAAACACAAAACTGGAATCCCTACAGAGGTTGCAAAACAGGGCACGCAGACTAATCGAATGCGCAAGGCACAAAGATGGCTGGGTATGTGATTGGCTCGATGTACGCAATCTAATAAAATATGACAGGCTAATTACTACATACAAAATTAACAATGGACTCTGCCCAGAGAACCTCAAAAATAAATTCACTCCTAGGTCGAATATTTCGAGATATAACACAAGAAAAATTGATGATTTCGAAATTCCTCGGCTTCGTCTTGAATACTGCAAAAAGTCTTTTGGATACCAGGGAGCAAGTACCTGGAACGAGATCCCGAAGCATATACGAGACTCTGCAACATTGGGCTCCTTTAAAGTAAGATTAAGGGAGTTCTTGAGGTAGAGCGACGCAAACACAACCCCTTGGAAGAGCAGCTTTATTTTTTTTTGTTTAGATTAATATTCATATTTACTTTGAAGTGCTGATAGGGTATTGTGTCTAAATAAGAATAAAATGAAAATGAAATGAAATCGTAGATAGCAGTGCTCAGCAAAGCGCGACCGCACAGGATGCTGGTTGACCTGCGTTCTTTAGCATAAGTCTACTGTTACCTAGGTGATTTTTCAGCAAACGCTGTGATATGGGCAAACTTTGCACAAGTCACTTGTTCGTTATTTGGAAATGAAAATGAAGGAAAGATTTTTGTGATCCTATCAAAAATGTTATTTACACTTGTGCTCATTGTTAGCTAAAATTTGCTATGCAAGACGTGTTTAGACATTTTAATTCTCTCTATGGATATCAACGGGATATTATGAAGATAGAAGCAAAAACACTTTTACAGGATATTAAACGCAACCCACATATAATAGCAAATCTTGAGAAAATGATAAGATTTGACTAGATACTGTATAACATAGGTTCCAAATCTTTAAAAAAGCCGGTGTAAAATTGAGTGACCTATTTCTTTGAACTGAATGACTTCAAAGAAACTTCAGCTATTTCTCTATAATTCTACCGTTGGATTTTTCTGAAATCTTTAATAGTTTCAGAATTAGAGTGTTTTTCTTCCTTTTCAAGAATTCAAGAAAAATTTTCAAAAAAACTTCAAACCATCGTAATTTCTAAACCGTTTGACGCAACATGAAGTAATTTCGAAGAGAACTATAGTTTATGGATGCCTACAATATGCTATTGCTACAAAAATTTTCTTTGTTACCTGGGCATGGCTGTGTATTGCAATTTGCGTGATGACTTGATGGACCAGAGCAACCTGCGCCACCATTTCTAGGAGTTGGATTTGTGCAACTACGATGGCGGTACATCAATCCTCCTCCGCATGTTTTGCTGCATCCACCGTATCCTCCCCAATAACTCCAATCTCCATTTACTACAACAAAGAAAAGTAATCTTTTTACAAAACGGGTGACCTAAAAAGAACATCATTTCCTGCGCCACCATTTCTAGGAGTCGGATTTGTGCAGCTGCGAAGCCGGTACGTCAATCCTCCTCCGCATCCACTGCATCCACTGCATCCACCCCATCCACCCCATCCAATCCATCCACCATTTACTACAAAAGAGAAGATACGTAGATCTTTTTACGTAACGGGTGACCTAAAAAAAACTTTATTTCATTCATAAGGTAGATCATAACCAGCTCTCTGAAATCAACACTTATTGACAAAATGCTTGTTGCTTCGATTACTTGAAAGGCTTAGTTATCTCTTGAGATACTGCATGGTATCTTGAGATACTCTTGATTACCTATTTGCACTATCTTGGTTACCTATTTGCACTAGCATAAGGAAGCTAAGTGGCCTTAAAAATGAGGAAATCCTGGTTGAAAATGAAAGGTTTGTTGATTCTTGGATTTAGGAAAAATTTATCTGGATACTTGTGGCTTTTGTTCATTGTTAGCATCACTGAAAACTTGAATTTTGAGGCGTTTTATCATCTGAAGCTTGTGCCGACAAGTTAGGCCCATCCGCCATTGCATAGAGCACTCCGCTTTTTGTACAGTGTTGCTATGGTTTCCATATCCAACATGAAATTGAGGGAATCAATTTCGTCCCAATTTCAATGTGAAGGTCCACGAGCGAGCCCGGGGGGGGGGGGTACTTAGTACATTTTGCTGACGCCATGTGCACTCCTTTCCGGGTATCGTTTTCGCCTCTTTTTCTAAAGCCGGGTATCAAAAGAAGGCAATTTTTCTAAAGCCGGTTGTCAAAAGTGTTATTTCATTGCTTTTCGACGAAGTTTTACGTTTAGGGGTATGCTTTTCGCGATTTTTACGTTTTGGGATATGCTTTTCGCCGATTTTTTCTAAAGCCGGCTATCATTTCGAGGGAAAATTTCTAAAGCCAGTTGAAAATTTTTTTCTTTGAGTGCACCCCCCGTACAATTGAAAGTCAAGTACCCCCCCCCCCCGGGTCCACGAGTCTTAGTTATAGCGTCCATCAGCCTATCCATAGCAATAACTGCGAACTTCAAATCAGTCTAGGAATGTTCTGTGATGTAAGACTTTTGTGATACAATACTGCACTGATTACAAGTTCGTAGTTATTGCTAAAAATTGGTTTTTGTTTGTGTTGTTGTTGTCATGGTTGTTGTTGTAGCTGCAATAACTGGGACTATTTCTTGAGTCTAATACAATGTCAAAGTTCACTTTTTGTTGTTTGAAGCGGAGAGATTGTGCCACGGGGGGTGGGCCGGGGGGGGGTTCTTCCATAGTAAGGGTACCTGGGGATGTGCCGCGAGCAAAGGTATACTGGGTGTCCCAAAATGATGTATTATTGTTTGATTGCTTACATGTCCATAACCAATGAACCGATTTTCAAAAACTTTGTTTTATTTGATTGCCAAAAGGCTAAATTGTATTGTAAGATGTTGGTTGTGGTTTTACCAGTTTTTGAAAATCGGTTCACCAGTTATGGACATATAAGCAATCAAACGATAATACATCATTTTGGGACACCCGGGACTTTTTCAGACTTTTAGTCTAGCCAAGGGTATACTTTTTTGCAATTTTGGCCAACAACGGTCTAGCCTAGGGTATCATTTTTGACAATTTTGGTCTAGCGAACGGTCATGATATCATATTTGGTACAAATTTGACAATATTCGTCAAGGAAATCGTCAAAATTGGTCTAGCCAAGGGTACCATTTTCGTAAAAATTAGTCTAGCCAACGGTACCATTTTGAATATGCTCGCGGCAGACCCCTACCCAAAATTTGGCCAATTGGACTGTGCAAAGAAAAATATGGACCGAAAAAAATGTAGGCAATTCACCCTCAACTGGTTGTTTCTTATAAAAATTTGCTAAAGTAAAAAAGGCTACTTGAGTACTGTCTTAACATGGAAAAGACTTCAAAAAACCTTGTTTCGAAGTGTTCAGGTGGGCGCAGATCTCATCATTTAAGAAACTACCGTCGCAGACTGCTGCGAGTAAAATTTTGTTATGGAAACCTGATTTTTGGCTGCACGGTGACATTGGGTACTAAAAATCGATCCCAGCACAGCACGAAAATATGTTTCCATATGAGCATAACGATACTTGATCTGTCGGCGATTAAAGTCTACAACCTGTTACTGATTGTTCAGATTATATGGAAGCAACTGTTCCGATCTATCGGGGTCGGGGTTGTATCGCAGATACACGTGGCCGATCAATCTATGACGTGCTGCCGACTGTTACGCTCTGTTACGACTGTTACGACTGTTACGCAAAAGCCAGGCTTAATACTCTCCCCCTGCATACTATCTTGATGAGAGAAATAGTCAGCTTAATATACCGGTTGACAATTTTCATGTTGAATCATGGAGCATTGCGGACACCTTTATTTTGTAGGAAATTTTACTCGATACTACTACCTTAAGTCCTCTGCGAAGAGCGAGCTAGCGTAGCGCATGAATGTGGAATTAAAAGTGTGTGACCTATATTCAAAACAAAATGTTAATCTATCAATCAATCGCTAACTTAGATGATGGATCAAAGCGGACACCTTTATTTCAAATGAGATATAGATGCCACTGAAGTAACTGATGCTATTGCTACTAAAATTTTCTTTGTTACCTGGGCATGGCTGTGTATTGCAATTTGCATGATGACTTGATGGACCAGAGCAACCTGCGCCACCATTTCTAGGAGTTGGATTTGTGCAACTGCGATGGCGGTACATCAGTCCTCCTCCGCATGTTTTGCTGCATCCACCGTATCCTCCCCATGGACTCCAATCTCCATTTACTGCAACAAAGAACACAAATCTTTTTACAAAACGGGTGACCTAAAAAGAACGTCATTTCCTGCGCCACCATTTCTAGGAGTCGGATTTGTGCAGCTGCGAAGCTGGTACGTCAATCCTCCTCCGCATCTTTAGCTGCATCCGCCCCATCCACCCCATTCAATCCATCCACCATTTACTACAACAGAGAAAATAAATCTTTTGCGTAACGGGTGACCTAAAAAGAACTTTATTGAATTCATGAGATAAGATCATAACCAGCTCTCTGAAATCAACACTTACTGACAAAGTGCTTGTTGCTTCGTTTACTTGAAAGGCTTAGTTATCCCTTGAGATACTGCATGGTATCTTGAGATACTCTTGATTACCTTCCAAACAACAAAAGGAACACAAAATGGCAGAATTGCAGTGGAATTTTGAAAATTACAACACAAAGATGCACAAAGTTAACATAACTATGTATTCTTTAGCACCAGTCCTGCTTTGGCCGTAGATAACAAGGGTAGATTTTGTAATACAATAGCACGAGTTGCTTTTGTTGACACCTCAATTCAAAGCGATTAGCGATCACAGACAAAGGAGATCCTATCAACCAGTAATTAAAAACAAACGAAGCCGCAAAATTTTCTCTGAAACCCAGGTAGCTAGCTCGCTCGCTGTGCGTTCCAGATATTATCTTTAAGGGCAAACATGAGCATAGATCGAAAGAAGAAGGATATATCTGCACATCTACTGCGGGCATTTTATTTCTTTGGTCCAGAAGCTGAGCAGTAAATGTTTTCATAACACACACAAAAATAAGAGAATTGAATCGCCTCCTAAACGGCTTTTAAACCAAACAAATACAATGCCCACGGCAGAAGAGAATTTCCTTTGTCTGCAATCGCTAATCGTTTTGAATTGAGGTGTCAACAAAAGTAACTCATGCTATTGTATTACAAAATCTGCCCTTGTTTGCCGTAGATAGATTGCAGTAAAAGCATTGAAATGAAAAGCATTGATCTGCACCATGCAACATCCGTGTTATCCAACGGACAGCCATTGCAGCGACCACGAATATCGTTTGATACATCGGAAAATCATTTTGTCAGAAATGCATTAGTTTCTGATACATATTGAGTTGACTCCCAAAATACCCAAATTGGACGATGAACTGCCTCTTGTGTTAATTTGCCGAAATGGTAGGATACACAATCACATATGGTTTTATAAAGTCCTTATTTTCTAGTCATCTGGCCAAAAATAATTTCTAGCATGAAAATAGACCTAAAAAAATAATTTTTCTGACTGTATATACCCAAATGTTTTTAAATAAGTATCTTACATATGTAAAAAAGTGCCCTAACTGATTAGATTTCTCAGTATTGTGTTTGGATAAAACACTTTTAAAGTGTTTTTATTTTATACCCTGGGTACCAAACTCTCTAACATAAAAACTAACATAAAATTTTTCCCAATGCTTTAATTTTCCCCATATTTGAGACCCAGAATTTCAGGAACCCAAAAAATGTAACTGTACAAACCATTGACCCAAAAAGATAGCCCTTGCCAAGACTCACGAAATAGTCCCAGTTATTGCAGCAACAACAACAACAGCAATGATAACAATAATAACAACAACAACAACATATCATTTTGCTCATATTGGGACTTAACAGCCTGCGTGCAGACTCTACTGATTCCCTGAAGAGCAGTGAGGCTCCTAACTTCACTTCTCTCAGGGTATCAGTGAGTCTGCACACAGGCTAGGACTCATCATGGATTTTCACATCAAAAAGAGGGACAAAAATAAACAATCTGAGCATCGATTTTTTTATTCACGTTGAAACGAGGTTAATTCGTAACCATAGCAACTTTTCAGCAGTTGGAGAATTGTATCGCTGTGGAATGCACTATTTTGAGCTGAAAGAAGCTATGTGGCCTTCAACATGAGGAATTTCTGGTTGAGAGTCAAAGGTTTGTTGATTCTTGGATTTAGGAAAAATTTATCTAGATACTTGTGGCTTTCGTTCATTGTTAGCATCACCAAAAACTTGAATTTTGAGGCGTTTTATCATCTGAAGCTTGAGCCGACAAGTTAGGCCCATCCGCTAATGCACGGAGCACTCCGCTTTTCGTACAGTGTTGCTATGGTTTCCATATCCAACATGAAATTGAGGGAAACAATTTCGTCCCAATTTCAATGTGAAGGTCCTCCGGTCGTAGTTATAGCGTCCATCAGCCTATCCATAGCAATTACTGCGAACTTGAAATCAGTCTAGGAATGTTCTGTGATGTAAGACTTTTGTGATACAATATTAGACTGATTACAAGTTCGTAGTTATTGCTAAAAATTGGTTTGTTGTTGTGTTGTTGTTGTCATGCTTGTTATTGTAGCTGCATTAACTGGGACTATTTCGTGAGTCTAATACAATGTCAAAGTTCACTGTTTGTTGTTTGAAGCGGAGAGACTATGCAAAGAAATATATGGACCGAGCAAAATTTAGGCAATTCACCCACAACTGGTTGTTTCTTATAAAAATTGGCTAAAGTAAAAAAGGCAAACGAAGTCAAACTGGTGTCTGAATCATCAGTCATAGTGTATTATTTAGCTCAAGGTTTCTATCATAACTTTTTCAGTGCAATGGAATGACTTTTAAGCGAGGAGAAGCCTAGACCCAATTGATTTCTCTGCCAGAAATCTTTTAGAAATTGCCTCTAATTTTGATATGTGATAGCAGTAAAGGAGTCTGGGACATTGCTCAGGTCAGTATGCATAATCGCTGAAATTCTTATCTGTATATCTCATTTGTAGCGACTCCTATAGATACTTCAACGAACGTCAATATTCTTCGACCGGAAAATGAACGCAACTCCGGCCTCAAACAAGCTATATATGCAAACAGTTCTGGACAGACATCCCCACAACTGATTTATCAAAAAAATTGCAAATAACTGAAGTAATTTAGCATCCATTTCATTTTTTGTGCGGGTACTGGAAAATTCACCTCAATCAACCGATTTTGCCTCCAGGGGTTAGAAAGCGGCGATGCCATTGGCTGATTAGCGTGAAACTGGATGATTTCCGCATGCTCTGGCAACCAGTAAGGATTTGAGCCTTATCTTGAATGCAAATATATACAATTTTTTCAATTTTTGTTCAATTTTCAATATTTCATCTCCTATTAAGGCCATTCTCCATTAAAGCGAATCACAACGATCGTCAGCGATTGCCACATTTTGAGCACGCGTAGTTCATTTTTTCACACCTGCAGGCTGGTCGCCGCGGTTCGCCATGGAGTTCCAGTAGCTTGAACTTTTCAGCGATTGCCAGCGAAAGTTACGAAATTTGATTCAAATTTTTAATTCCCATTTCAATTTCTATTGCCTCTCCAGCAATCGAGCGAACAAATGGAGATCGATATTCCTGCGTTTGACCGGCAATCTCATGAACCAACCGCTACAATCGCTGTAATTGAGATTGGCCTTTGCAGGACTAGTAGATTGCAATACAGGGACGCCGGAGCGATGGTAGGGCAAGGGGGGGCGACTATGGACGTAAGGGCAATCGAGACCGAAGGCGAGCGAAGCAAGCCTAAAAACTGGGGGTCCGGGGGTACTCCCCCGGGAAAATTTTTGTGGCCACGCCCTTTAGATTGGCTTAAAATGCTATCAAAAATGTTTTAACGAACATTAATCATGATCTTTCACGAAATTTTTCGGCTCTTTCTCCACATGTCCTCATTCCGAATCGCATAAAATCGCATATTGCTCATTTGAAGTTGCAATTGCCACTCATTTTTCGTTACTGGTGTGTTTCTGATAAGGGAATGAAGCTATTGCGGCTTTTATATCAAGTTTCAAAGAAAATTATTGTTTTTCATTGAAAGGGCACTTTTGCCCCCCTTGCCCCCGTTAGGAAAGGGCAGGAGGGGCGCTTGCCCCCCCGCGCCCCCCCCTCTCCGGCGTTCCTGGCAATATACATATAAATCTACGAAATTTAAAATGAAAGTAACCATAATATAACAATAATAACGTATAACGGTCTAATAACATGTGGAACAAGTTTGTATATAATCATAAGATTTTTTTACACGTATACTTAGGGTTTGGTTTTTGATACAAAGTTTTTCTATTATATTCGGACAGATAAACAAATTTCGCAAACGATTGTGCTGTTTCTTCTTCGTCAGATATATTTAACAATTCCTTTAAAACTTTGAATTTTTCGAAACTGGTTACAGATTGATAGGTATTACTTTCTATACCAAATTTTTCAAAATAATTTTCCCTAATAACTTGTGATTTGTGCAATCAAAGATGAAGTGTATTTTGTCACCAATAACTTGTTGACTTTGGCAAAATTCGCAAAATCTTTGGTCAGGATCTATTTTTGATATCCACCTGTCTCAATGCGAAGTCTATGGGAGGTAGTGAAGTGTTTAGTAAGTGCTGTCCTGTGCATTCACGGGGGGGGGGGGGGGGGGGGGGTTCTTGGACAGATTTTGGGTAGGGGTCTGCCGCGAGCATCTTCAAAAGGGCTAATTTTTACGAAAATGGTACCCTTGGCTAGACCAATTTGGCCATTGTCTGAACCAATTTTTCTGAAAATGGTACCGTTGGCTAGTCCAATTTTGACCATTTCCTCGACCAATAATGTCAAATTTGTGCCAAATATGATATCATGACCGTTCGCTAGACCAATATTGTCAAAAATGATACCCTTGGCTAGACCGTTGTTGGCCAAAATTGCAAAAAAGTATACCCTTGGCTAGACTAGAAGTCCGAAAAAGTATACCCTTGCTCGCGGCACATCCCCAGGTACCTTTACTATGGAAGAACCCCCCCCCCCCCCCCCCCCGTGTGTGCAGTCTTGATTTAATTAAGGTAATGTATGAGTTTAGAAAAGCTTTCTCTTTAATATTTTTGTAAAAATTTCATTTGTTTGTTGCTGTAACATTTTGCAGCCATTCATTATCATATAAATGCTGCAAATAACTTTTGAAATGTGTTTTAATATAAGTATTATTGCCCTTACGAACAAAAACTTGGCAGTTCGAGATTACAGTTCGAGGCTTTTATTGTTAAAGTTGCAACTTAGTTTTATATTTGCTTGATTTGGTATATCGGAAAACGATGATTTTTTTGTTTAGATTTCTCTCCTGGATTTGTAAGGTGGTTAATAATTTATTTTGAGACTAACTCCGATAGTTATGGAATTTAAGTGCATCTGTTTGCATGTCTATTTTCAGGGGATATAACCCTAATTCACCAGTGGCTGCTATGTTTGTTGTCTTTTTGTGTAAACCTAAGATGTGTTTTGAAAAAGAAATGTGTACCTTCACAATCTTATTGTCATATTTTGCTTGATATCCTCACATTTCAGCTCCATATGATAAAATTGGTTTAACAGTGGCGTTGAAAATCCCATATCATTGTTCTCATGGGAACATAATCATGGGTTGATAATCTATATATACTGCAAGTTCTGTTAGGGCTCTCTTACCCTTTTTTGCAAGATATTCTATCGTAATGCCAAAGTTTCCATTGCAATTAAGAAGAAATCCAAGGTACTTAAAATTCTTGCGCACTTGTATAGATTTATCACCAATTTTGAATGATTTAGATTTTCTACTTTCCCTCTTTTATCAAATATCAAAATTTACAAATAAGATGCACACAAAATGAATAGGATTTCACGCTCTTTAATTCTTTTATTCCATTCTTCTACTCTCGATGCGTTTCGACTCTGTGGTCATCGCAGTCAATAGCTAGCGAGCAACCATGATTTCTCCTTTTTTCTGTGCAAATAGAAACATTTTTTAAATCATCAGAAACATCGAGAAAATTAAAAATAACCACCACCGGGAATCGAACCACGGACCTCCTGCTTTCCGGGCGAGCGTCTTAACTAGACCACAGTGGCATGTTTTAATCCTCTCGATTTTAGCACCCTTATAGGTTGCTTTCGGCTTTCGCACTTTTCAAGCAGCGTTAAGCCTTGGTCAAACGCATTCAACATTTCATCCAACATTTCATCTAACATTTCCTTGATCATACATCGCCTGCGCAGCAACGTGTTTACATCAATTAAAAAAGGCGCGAAAAACAAAACGAAACGTTCTGCGCATACCCAAACATGAAATTTTGGACGAAATGTTGGATGAGGCGGTCAAACGCATCCAACTTTGCATCCAACATTTAAAAACAAAATTTGTTTTTGATCTCGATCAAACTTCATCCAACATCAGTTTGCAAATGTTGGGTGATCCAACATAGGTGGTCAAACGCATCCAACATTTCATCCAACATTGGTTTTCAGCATTTTGGATGAAATGTTGGGTGCGTTTGACCGGGGCTTTACATGTACTGATGATTTTTATGCTAAAATTTTCTACGAATGGAGAAAAATCATATACATATAGACTACATGATGATTAATATTTTGACACTTACTTCGTGGTGGTGATTGGTGGGTGACACCATTTAGGCAAAGAAAAAGAATGACAAGAAGAGAAAAGCCCCTCATCCTCACGATGTTCTCTCCAACTGCTTCTGATCAAAAATGTTGATGAGATGAGAATGAATCCATTTTTATCGAAATCAGTTCCATTGTTATCTTAAGTTGCCATAGTATTATCATTCTGTCAGCAAGAACTTCCCATTAGAACTAGGGAGGGGAGACCTAACGACAGCACAGGTAGCAGCGTATGATTTTAAAATAAGTAAAGATATTAATGATATACAATGCTATTATATTCCATATCGTCTTTCTCTGTTTTGATGATGTTCCTCGAGTCTCTCCACCTAAAAATTTGGCCTGTCAGTCGACCCAATCCCCAAAGAACATCAAGAGAAAGAAAAGAGATTTTACGATATGAATGAATCGCCTCACAATTGCGGCTTTTGAATCAAACAATCAAATGCACGTGGCAGATGTGTAGATATATCCTTCTTTTCTCTTTTTCAATCTAGGATCATATTTGCTCTTAAAAACATTTTCTGGAATGCACAACCAGCGAGCTAGCTACATAGGCTTCAGAGAGACTTTTGTGGCTTTGTTTGTCTTTCCTTTGTCTTTGATCGCTGATCACTTTGAATTGCGGTGCCTATCAAAAGCAGCTCATGCTATTGTCTTGCAAATTATGTCCTTGTTGGATAAACATGTTATGCTTCAAGACAATCTTCGTGAAGACAATCAGATTTGTTATCACAGATGTGTTTTCCATCACATAAAAATGCATGTGAAAAGGAAGGAATGATGCCTAGCAACTCGGCAAGGACAATATTAAATCAATTATTGAAATCAATCCTTTTTTACTTTCGCTGATCTCAATAGAAGGCCGTAATTGGAGATACCTGGTCTTGCCTACCAGCAGTACCAGATGAATATAAAAACAAAGCAATCCCCGTTTGAAAGGCCATTGCTCCTTAGATATCAATGCAACAGAATTGGTTTGCCAAAAAATGTATACGGATTTGGTTGACACCAGCGATGTGAATTTAGCTTCAATCAATGTCTAATCACTCTGGAAATGTTCCCTCGATAGTTAACTTGAAAATAGGTACCTCATTTGTAGGTATTGGTGCTTCGAGAGCCGACATGTTAATCTTGATAGCTCAATTTTGCCTCTTCCTGCAAACCAGAGCTTTAGCCATTTGGCCTGAGCAAATTCTTAAGGCACTGCATAATAATCAACGATAGCCTTGATAAAATGTGAACAATATTAAATCCCGTGTTATTCTGTTTTCAAGCAGGCACCCCCCCCCCCAGTCACCCATTGAGCAGTTTCTTAATTTTTCATTAATTTCAGTTATTAATTTCAATGTGCTTCAGAAACTTGCTTAGGCCAAAAGGCCAAAGCTCTGGTTTGCAGGTGGACGCAACTTTGAGCTTTCAAGGTTGATATTTCTGCTCTCAAAGCACCAATACCTACAAATGAGATACCTATGTTCAAGTTAACTATCGAGGGAACATTTCCAGAGTGATTAGACATTGATTGAAGCTAAATTCACATCGCTGGTGTCAACCAAATCCGTATACATTTTTGGGACACCTGGTATATACAAACCAATTCTATTGCATTGATATCTAAGGAGCAATGGCCTTTCAAACGGGGATTGCTTTGTTTTTATATTCATCTGGTACTGCTGGTAGGCAAGACCAGGTATCTCCAATTACGGTCTTCTATTGAGATCAGCGAAAGTAAAAAAGGATTAATTTCAATATTTGATTTAATATTCTTCTTGCCGAGTTGCTAGACATCATTCCTTCCTTTTCACATGCATTTTTATGTGATGGAAAACACATCTGTGATAATACATCTGATTGTCGTCACGAAGATTGCCTTGCAGGATAACATGTTTATCTAACAAGAACATAATTTGTAAGACAATAGCATGAGCTGCTTTTGATAGGCACCGCAATCATTCAAAGCGATCACCGATCACAGAAAAAGGAAATTCTCCCAGCCAGTAATTCAAGACAAACAAAGCCACAAAAGTCTCTCTGAAACCCAGGTAGCTAGCTCACTGGTTGTGCAAATTGAAAGAAAAGGAGGAAAAAGAGAGACAATTTCTAGGATATTATCTGGTACACAGAGTGAAAGAACTTTAACTGTTTGAGGATTGGTAATGTAGAGATTCCTGGTACTGAAATGAATCAAAGTTTGAAAAAGGCTGAATCGTTTTTCGTGACTTTTCTGACAGTTGGACATATCTAATTAAATGATTCAATTGGGCGTTTGGTTTCAGCTTTCGTACCAACTTAAACTTAAAATGCTTGTAGCTCAGTGAATTCTTAGTGGATTTGCATGGTGATCCGAAGCGAAAATTTTAATTGATGCAAATGAGTATGACTGTTGATTGATAAAGAATATCATTCGAAATTCTTTGATACCTTGTTTCTATGGTGGCCGATAAGGGCCAATCCTCATTTCAAATTCAGAATCGTCATTTCACTTTTAGAATCCTCATTTCAATATTAGAATCGTCATTTCAAATGCAAAATCCTCATTTCACTTTTAGAATCGTCATTTCAAATTCAGAATCCTCATTTCAATTATATAATCGTCATTTCAAATTAGGAATCCTCATTTCAAATTCAGAATCCTCATTTCAAATATATAATCGTCATTTCAAATTAGGAATCCTCATTTCAAATTCAAAATCCTCATTTCTAGTATATAATCGTCATTTCAAATTAGGAATCCTCATTTCAAATTCAGAATCCTCATTTCAAATATATAATCGTCAGTTCAAATTAGGAATCCTCAATTCAAATTCAGAATCCTCATTTCAATTATATAATCGTCATTTCAAATTAGGAATCCTCATTTCAAATTCAAAATCCTCATTTCAAATATATAATCGTCATTTCAATTATATAATCGTCATTTCAAATTAGGAATCCTCATTTCAAATTCAGAATCCTCATTTCAAATATACAATCGTCATTTCAATTATATAATCGTCATTTCAAATTAGGAATCCTCATTTCAAATTTCAAAATCCTCATTTCAAATATATAATCGTCATTTCAATTATATAATCGTCATTTCAAATTAGGAATCCTCATTTCAAATTCAAAATCCTCATTTCAAGTATATAATCGTCATTTCAAATTAGGAATCCTCATTTCAAATTCAAAATCCTCATTTCAAATATATAATCGTCATTTCAAATTAGGAATCCTCATTTCAAATTTAAAATCCTCATTTCAATTATATAATCGTCATTTCAAATTAGGAATCCTCATTTCAAATTCAGAATCCTCATTTCAAATATATAATCGTCATTTCAAATTAGGAATCCTCATTTCAAATTTAAAATCCTCATTTCAATTATATAATCGTCATTTCAAATTAGGAATCCTCATTTCAAATTCAAAATCCTCATTTCAAATATATAATCGTCATTTCAATTATATAATCGTCATTTCAAATTAGGAATCCTCATTTCAAATTCAAAATCCTCATTTCAAATATATAATCGTCATTTCAATTATATAATCGTCATTTCAAATTAGGAATCCTCATTTCAAATTCAAAATCCTCATTTCAAATATATAATCCTCATTTCAATTATATAATCGTCATTTCAAATTAGGAATCCTCATTTCAAATTCAAAATCCTCATTTCAAGTATATAATCGTCATTTCAAATTAGGAATCCTCATTTCAAATTCAGAATCCTCATTTCAAATATATAATCGTCATTTCAAATTAGGAATCCTCAATTCAAATTCAGAATCCTCATTTCAATTATATAATCGTCATTTCAAATTAGGAATCCTCATTTCAAATTCAGAATCCTCATTTCAAATATATAATCGTCATTTCAAATTAGGAATCCTCATTTCAAATTCAGAATCCTCATTTCAAATATATAATCGTCATTTCAAATTAGGAATCCTCATTTCAAATTCAGAATCCTCATTTCAAATATATAATCGTCATTTCAAATTAGGAATCCTCAATTCAAATTCAGAATCCTCATTTCAAATATATAATCGTCATTTCAAATTAGGAATCCTCATTTCAAATTCAGAATCCTCATTTCAAATATATAATCGTCATTTCAAATTAGGAATCCTCAATTCAAATTCAGAATCCTCATTTCAAATATATAATCGTCATTTCAAATTAGGAATCCTCATTTCAAATTCAAAATCCTCATTTCAATTTTAGAATCCTCGTTTCAAATTAGGAATCCTCATTTCAGTTTTAGAATCCTCATTTCAAAATCAGAATCCTCATTTCAAATTCAGAATCCTCATTTCAAATTCAGAATCCTCCTTTCAATATTAGAATCCTCATTTCAATTTTAGAATCCTCATTTCAACTTATGGAATTTTTATTTCAATGAAAATGGGAAATTTCGTTTCGGAGAGAAGATTCTTATTAGAGAGGGGACTTATTCACAGAATGAATCAAATGACAACGACATAGATAAAATCCATATTTTGCGTCGTCAGCATACAATCTTACGAGTCATATACAAAAATTCGACACAGTTTTTTTCTCAAACCATGTCAAAATTAACATGATATAAGTGGGCGTTGGGCTTAATAGAGATGGGGGCTTATTCAAAATTTTGGCTTAGTCAGTAGGGGCTCGCTCATTAGAGTGGGGAGAAGGTATAGGTATGATAGAGTTTTCAAGGTATTCACAATGGAAGTTACCTTGTACTGTGCTTGTGGCTACAAACACGGGGGGGGGGGGGTACTTGGTCTATGAAAATAAGGGGAGGTGCCGCTGGAAAATCTGAAAAGGCACCCTGTCCCGGAATAAAATTCCCGAAATTGATACCCTGTCCTGGAGCAAAATTAAAAAAACTATCTAAAGACAGTAGAGTTCTATGAGAAAAGGGGCAGTGTTGCCATTCAAACGATTCAAATCGCATTCACGGACTGCAAACGGCTTACAACGACGTTATGGAGTCAATTATAGAAAATATATGGACCCTGTCATGGAGCCGACTATGCGAAAATGATACCCTGTGCAGGAATAGGAATCCTGAAAATGATACCCTGTGTTCAGCGGCACGCCCCCATACAGAAAAATACATGAGTACCCCCCCCCCCGACTTTGAAACGAGGATTCTAAAATTGAAATGAGGATTCTAAAACTGAAATGGGGATTCTAAAACTGAAATGAGGATTCTAAAATTGAAATGAAGATCCTGAAATTGAAATAAGGATTCCTAATTTGAAATGAGGATTCTAAAATTGAAATGGGGATTCTGAATTTGAAACGAGGATTCTAAAATTGAAATGAGGATTCTAAAACTGAAATGAAGATTCTGAATTTGAAACGAGGACTCTAAAATTGAAATGAGGATTCTAAGTTTAAAATGAAGATTCTAAAATTGAAATGAGGATTCTAAAACTGAAATGTGGATTCTGAATTTGAAATGAAGATTCTAAAATTGAAATGAGGATTCCTAATTTGAAATGAGGATTCTAAAACTGAAATGAGGATTCTGAATTTGAAATGACGATTCTAATATTGAAATGAGGATTCTTAAACTGAAATGAGGATTTTGAATTTGAAATGAGGATTTCGAGTTTGAAATGAGGATTGGCCCTTATCGGCCACCATAGCCGAGCGAATTGAATCTGAATTTGAAATGACGATTCTAAAACTGAAATGAGGAATTTGAAATGAAGATTCTAAAATTGAAATGAGGATTCCTAATTTGAAATGAGGATTCTAAAACTGAAATGAGGATACTGAATTTGAAATGACGATTCTAATATTGAAATGAGGATTCTTAAACTGAAATGAGGATTTTGAATTTGAAATGAGGATTTCGAGTTTGAAATGAGGATTGGCCCTTATCGGCCACCATAGCCGAGCGAATTGAATCTGAATTTGAAATGACGATTCTAAAACTGAAATGAGGAATTTGAAATGACGATTCTAATATTGAAATGAGGATTCTGAATTTGAAATGACGATTCTAATATTGAAATGAGGATTCCTAATTTGAAATGAGGATTCTAAAACTGAAATGAGGATTCTGAATTTGAAATGAGGATTTTGCTAATTTGAAATGAGGATTCTAAAACTGAAATGAGGATTCTAATATTGAAATGAGGATTCTAAAATTGAAATGAGGATTCCTAATTTGAAATGAGGATTCTAAAATTGAAATGAGGATTCTGAATTTGAAATGACGATTCTAATATTGAAATGATGATTCTGAAACTGAAATGAGGATTGGCCCTTATCGGCCACCATACTCGGCCAAACACAACATAACATTCGAGCTCTCAAACTTTTAGAATTCTCATTCTTTTGGGACTTTTGTCTGCGAAGTCTGCCAACTCTACCGTTTTCAGAATGTGTATTCTTTTGGCATTTTTCTCTGCTAAGTCTACCAACTCTACCGTTTACAGAATGCGCATTCTGTTGGTAACTGACAATTTTCTCTGCGAAGTCTACCGTTTTCAGAAGACTTCGCAGACTTCAGATGCCCTAAAGAATACGCCCTAAGAATCTGGGCCAATGCTGAAAGTTTCTAAAAATTATCAGATATGTGCCCTCCTGAACATAAAAAAAGATGTTTTGGAGCATTTTCAAAGTTTAGACATTACTCAAGTGTACTTTCCGAGTAATACAGGAAACAAGTGAGAATTTGATTCCAGGAAAGTATTTCTGACATTAGTGACCCTTGAATTCTTAGGAAACTGTAATGCTGATAGTACATAATGAGGTGAAAACAACGGGGGAGGAATGAAAAGCTTTAATTTTCAATTCCATCAAATGCAATGAATTTTAATGACATAGGGAAAGTGACCCTAACAAATTGTTATCCCAACTGTATGGTAGAATTTTCTGTTCGGATAACGGATTGCGGTAAATGAGGGTGGGTTGTTCAGAGCGATATAATTTATTTAGGCCAATTTTACTGGCGCTCCTTTTTTAAATTGACGAAATGATTTAGTAAACACTATGAACTTAAGGCCCGACTTAAGAATCATCTGATGGCAACTGATGGTCTCTATGGCACTCTAGTTTGGTCCAGTGGCGTCGTGGCCGGGGGGGCCAGGGGGGCCATGGCCCCCCCTGTGAAAATGTTGTCGGAAAATTCGTCAGTTTTCCATTCTTGTCGGAAAAATCGAAAAAAATTGAATTAATCCATTTTCCTTACATAGCTACTTTATGGCAATCGAAATGTATTCATGAAATATCACTTTTTCGATCGCAAAAACGTAGTTTTTGATGAAAAAGTAGGTTTTTCGACAAAAAACTAGGCCCTTCGTTCGTTTTTCTGCAAAAAAACCTTTTTCAATCGAAAGAAAAGTGTGTTTTCTGTTGGAAAAATAGACACATTAGGCGCAAAAAGTTTCGGACGAATAAATTTCAGACAAATGCTTTCGGTCAAAACATTCTTGGACTTTTCCCCCGAAAATCCGGTCGCTTTACCTATATTTTTGGTGACTAAACAAAAAACGATAAATTTACAATTTATTTTGCACGTTTCATACTTAAAAAATGTCATGCATTTATGGTTTGTGCATTAAGCTTTCAATGAGTTGCTCGTCAGAATTTGCACCAGCACAAGTGAATATTGTTGAGGAAGATGGAAATGATTACTAAGATGGGATTACTTTCAGTTTCTGTAAACGGATGCTTATAGAAATGAAGATTTATATCAAGCTATCACGTTGCTATCTAGAATTTGAAAACGATCTATTTTTCAGTGCTTTTGAGGTCCTTTTTTCGAAATTTCCCATGAAAAACAAATAATAGATTCTTCAAAATAGGGGCGTTTTGCAACGATCTAAAGGGCGTGGTCACAGAAAATTTTCCCGGGGGCAAGCCCCCAGACCCCCAGCTTTCCTCCCTCCTTGTGCATCTAGCTTCAGCCTCACCTCCAACACCTATCACGTCTCAACAACAGCCTCACCCCCAACGAGAATCGCCTCTTAACAGGACTGATGTGTCCCTTTCAAAAATTCTTCGCTATTATATTATGAAACTTTTATATGACAAAAGTTCTGAGACATTTTGCCACTTTTTATACGTTACATTCCTGCTTAATTTTTGTCGGAAAATGTCTCTCTGTCGGAAAATTCTGACCCTTGGCCCCCCTAAAATCATGCTCCCACGACGCCACTGGTTTGGTCCAATCAAATTGTTTTTCATTATAGTCAGTCCATTCCATGTTTCATTCTTGTCTCTGTCTTTATTCCCAATTCCAGGTCGAGATTTTACTTCAATCTGCGAAGCCACCAGTTTGTTTTGCTTTCAGATCTTTGAAAATGTTGACATTCTTTTCGCGCCACATTCGTGGGCATGAAACAGCGGTAACGATGGCAACAGTGGTTTTGTGAAGCTCCTTTGTATAATTTGCCCTGTCATCAAGCCTACCTGAGGTTTTCTTATTGTGGCCTTCATAAGCTTCTTGAATAAATCGAAAGCTCTCAATACACACGAAGGATATCTGTGAGTGGAATTCAAACATTTGGACTATAATTTTGTAAGTTTGTTATATCTCATTCTTTATTTTCCGATCGCTCTCCATTTTAACTTGCAGTAGTTTTGTGCAGTGCTTGCATGATACATCTGGATATATCGCCATTGAATTCAAGGCAGAAGATTTCATCTGTTCGCAACCCTTGTCAAATGTTTGTTCGTTTGTTTTTTTTTAAAGCTATTTTCGGCCTATTTCAAGGCTCTGTTTTGGAGACAGACAAATGCTCTTTTATCGTGGCCTGCCTGCACGAGCAACAGTGATGTGCAGCTACCTAGAAGGAGCATAGTGAAGCCTGTTGCCAATGTTTTTCTCAATTTAGCAAGCCTCGTTTATTGTTTAATCATGGTGTACTAAGAAGAAACAAGCTATCGTCATATTATCATATTAATTACTCGCAAAGCCTTACCCCATATGTGCGTAGTGTGGTTGTCATTGAATTAGCAATCTTAAATCTATGACTGGATGGCTGTAAAGTAATAACTCTGGCTAATGAAGTTTAAGTAAGTAAAAAGGGAAAGTACCTGTTAATATTTACTGTTCTGGTAAATTGATGCAACGCAAATAGATTCAAGCCTTTCAAACAATAAGTTTCAAAATCTTTTGGTTTTGGGAAGAAAGCGTCATCCTCAGAAAAGGGAAAAACTTCAGTATGGTAATACAGGGGGCAGCTTCTACAACTTGTGTAGAAACAGAGTCAATTGACTCTGGTAGAAAGAAACCTAACGTGTCGTTGCATCAGATATCATGATTCTTCGACGAGCAACCGAAGAAATAGAAGGTCCAAGTGGTTCCATTCATCAGAAATCAAGTGAATGCGTTGCTGCATTCTGATACAGGTTTTTTTTGTAAGAAACTGCCATAAGAAACTCAACTCTGCACGAAATTCTCGATCGCCAAAAACTTTAGAACTCCAGTACTGGGAAAATATAACTTAAGAAACTATTTAATTTGACAGAGGGAATCCTAAACATATTTTACTTTATTTTCACTCGTTTCCTGCTTCATATTACTCGGGAGGTACTCAAGTCAAGTGAAAAGGGTCAAAACATTGGAAAGGTTTGAAAAACTTTGTTTTGAAACGTTCAAGAGAGGGGCACAGGTAGTGAACATGAAAATTGCGACGGAACTTTTAAGAAACTGGTAAAAAACCCCAAATCCAATAATTTCAAGAAAACTTCTAGTACTGGCCGAAAATTCTTAGTTTCTTCAAAAAGTACGTGTATTGGCCATTTTTGTGGCAGGCAGTACTGATACCGTGTAAACATGGACGGGGGACATGGTCTTCAAAGCAAGATCTATCCTGCAACAGCTTTATGCAGTGTTGCCAACAAACTAAAACCATGGTACTGTGTTAAAGTTTGGTTTCTGTTTACTTCTAAGGCCTCGTTCAGAAGCAAGTTGGTAGTGTCGGCATTCCATATAAGGCGAGCAGTCACTTTGTACTGCTCGTAGATTTCAACATTGTTCTTTTCTCGCTCCAGCTCAATTTCGGTTCGGTACGATTTTTCCAAAGCCAACCAGAGGAATCGATAATTCATTTTACAATTTGGTTACAACGAAACATTTGTGCTCAATAAATCTACCTTCCTTCCCTGCAGTTTTAATCCCTATACACAAACATGTAACACATAAAGATTATAGGAATTCTCTCAGTCATTGAATATGTACACATATGCTCAAAATACAAAGAAACTGCTATCTTTTATAAAAAGTTGGACTCGCACTGGAAGCATAGTCATAAACGTAGAGTCTTTCTTAAAGGGAATGTATAAAGCATATAAAAGTGGCTCGAGCCACTGGCGGTCAGCTTCTAGCCTATCAGATGTCAGCATTTCATGTTCACGTGGATCAGTCTCCCAAATATGGTGCGGCACGTGTGTTAGCCTATTGTCTTTGTCAAGTCATCGGCGAAGCATTGCCAATGCGACCACATGACTATAATGCGACAAAAAAGAGATTAATTCAATTTTCATTTCATTTTTCATCATTAAAACGACGGTAGCCCCATCAGTCTGTAGTTACAGGGGGCCGTACAAAAGATTGAACTTAATCGTGCCGCTTTGCATCGCACCGCAAGATCGCATCGAGTATACAGCTTATAGCATTTTAACCCTAATCCTACCGGGCTTTTTTTGATCTAACATAGCCGGGGGGGGGGGGGGGGGTGCTTTCCACCCCCCCTCTATAAATAGCCATAGACTAATGGGAAATCATTGAAACTTGGCAAGGGCGTAGTCCTAGCTATTCTTAGCCGATTGGTAGTTTTGGGCGTGGCCACCTCATTAGGTGACGTCACTATGACGTCATAATGCCGGAAAATGTCAAAATATATGGTTTTCCGGCTTATTTGTTCTAAAAACGGAATAAAGGTAATTTGAATCACTTTTTCCATTCTTATTTGGCGTATTATTCATTTCCAATTCAAATATGATGCATATGAGTGTTTTTAGACTGTTATTTTGGAAGAAAATGACAAAAATTGATGACGTCATAACTAAAAACTGTGTTTTTCTGCCAAAAATTGATAATAATTAGCTCAAAATGCTTTTAAAGCATTGCATAACGCAATTCTATGCATTTTTAACAAAATCTATCGGAAAAAACTTCAAAATTTGCCAAAATGACCCAAAATGGCGGCCAGAGTGACGTCATCATTTAAGAATGCTGACGTCAGCAAAATCCATTGTTATTGACAACAATAGAAAGCTAATTGTTTGCTGATTCTTTTAAGTACAATAGTCAACGTTTGGAACTAATTCTGGGAGTAAAAATATCAAAATCATTAATTTTTCTAATACCTTGCTCCAAATATGGTAGTGTCACCTGTCACGTAACACCTATTGTTCAAAATTTAATTGTCAAAATGTAGCTAATAGATAATTAGTAATTGTCAGAGAGTTTGAGGGTCATAGCTTTTGTCGTTAAAGAATGATCTGCAAAAAACCGACAGGGGGGTGGAAAACATCCCCCCCCCCCGGTAGGATTAGTGTTAAAAGATGACAGAGTCACGTCATTTGACGATATTGTAATGTGTAAATTCTAAATTTGTTTTCACAGCTCAAAGAAGTTGAACAAGAAACGTCACAAAGGCCTCGAGGAGCTGTTGTATAAAGTGAGGCTCATGCTCACCACAGCGTCTGAAAAATTGTTTTCACAGGCAGGCTAAGCTTCAGCTAACTACATGCTGAAACGTCAACTGAAGTACCCTCAGAAAAATCCGTAAGCTCCACGAAAATGGCACCAGAGAAAATCCTACGAGCAGAAGGGAACAGAAGTACCAAAATAGTACGGTTTGCCGATAACGAAGGCCATGAGTTATGCGAAATATTTCATGTCAGTTGTTCAAACACTTGCCAAAGGAAACAGAAGAGCAAGAGAACATACTCGAGGAAGCATTGCAATCTCAAGCTCAAACAAGGCCAAATGACAACGAGGCAAATTCCATCACAGTTACACCGTGAGGGATACAACCCAGGGGAGCTCGATTCTTTGCAAGAACGAGTAGAAAATACTTTCGTTTCTTTGGACAATATTGTAAAGACTGAAAAAGGGATAATTGGAATAGCTGCTGTTAAGAACATTGCATATAGCAAAGATGTATCGGTCGCTTATTCGTTCGACGATTGGAGTACAGCATTTTCGGTGCAGGCATCTTTTCATAGGCAAGACGAGTCACGTGATATTGACTATTTCTTCTTTATTGTGTCTAAAAGAGCAGAGTGCTTAGATTCGAACTGGAAATTGGATTTTGCGATTTGCTACAAAGTGCTACAAGAAGAATTTTGGGACAATAATGATGGTAATAATTATCAAGTGAAATCAGATTAGAAATAACGGGGCAGGAGAAGCGTAGGGTAGTTCCAGAAAAAATCCGTACCCCCACCCATACCCAAAAAGTCGAAGGCCCATGATTGTATATGATGAAGACGAAATACGCTGAAAGATCAGGATTTTGCCTCTAAAAATACAGAAATGCCCGGATTTTTCGATTTCGAAAAGTCGACTCTGAGATTACCCACTTGAAAGAGTTTAAACTTGGAGGTCGGGACGTTTCTTAATTTTTGCACTACAATTTTTTCTTTTATAAGAAACTTGGATAAGCCCATAGTACTAAAAGTTTCTTAATTTTTTACGTAAAAATTTCAGTTTTTTAGTGCTAAAAGTTTCTTAATGTGTTTCTTATTTTTTGGATGCATTTAGGATGCATGTAGTTTCTACCACTGCCAAGTACTCGTTTCTTGACAGACAGCACAATTTTTAGCGAGAAGGAGAGTCCGGGGAGAGTCCTATTTGATTCAAAACATAAATCTATCATGAGTATTACTAAAATATTAAGGCTGAACGACAGTTTTCTCATGATTTCCTTGTGTTTGGCTTTAAAAGTTTCTTAGCAATTCTCAAGCATAGTACTAGAGTTTCTTAATTTCTTCGCCATCCTAGTACTAGTTTCTTATAAACCAGTTTCTTATAAAAGAAAAAAAGAAAAAACGTGTATCTCTGGATTTTTGCATCTCAGCAGCAGCATGCCCGTCGATTTGTTGGGATTCGATACACATCTCTGGACTTTTCAGGATTTCTCTTCTATAGAGGGGGAGGGATACGGATATTAACTGGAACCACTCGTAGCTTTGTCTCTGTAAAGGATGGTGACAAATAAATAAAATGTACCACAGTACCAAACGGACAGTATTGGTTGTCAGACAGTCCAGTAACAAGTACTCTTTATATCAATATTAGCAATGGCTGCACTACGGGGGCAATTGGGGGCACGTCCCCCCGGGGGGAGGGGTACTTAGTATATTTTTCTGACGGGGATGTGCTATTTTCAAGGGTATCGTTTTTATCTATTTTTTCTAGGCGGGGTATCAAAAGAAAGCAAATTTTTCTGGAGCAGGTTGCCAAAATATGCCAAAAGGGGACATTTTGTTAGATCGGGTTGTTATTTTGTCCAATTTTTGTCTTTTAGAGTATATTTTTGACCGATTTTTGCTAGAATCGGGTATCGTTTGAAGGGACAAATTCTGGAGCCGGGTAGAACAAAAATCTTGTCGTGGGAACACCCCCATACACGCCATAATCCCCCACGTTTTTCGAATTTTTTAGAGCTAGGGCCGCCTCTACATACCAGGGAACAGCGGATCAGGAAAAAGAATTACCCATTAGCTAGATTTGCCCCAAGTCTATCTCTTCGATCCTTCTAACCATCCTCTTGGATCCGCCATTCCAACATTCCGTCCAGAGTGCTCGACTTCTTCCAGAATGTTGGAATGTCGGATCCAGGAACTATCGAAAAGGGAACGGTAAGACGGACTTAAGAGCTAGATTTGGGGCAAGTCTACCCATTAGCAGATTGCAAAATCAATTGTGTGGATTGTTGTTTTGTTTTTCATGTAAGATTTTTCAAACAGTTGATATATTTTCGTGATTCATTCGGCATACCCTTTAACGCTAATTGGAATACTAGTTTAGGTACATGTAATTTTCTATAAGAAACTAAGAATTTGGGCCAGTACTGAAAGTTTCTTAAAATTATCAGATTTTGGGTAACGCTAATTGGAATACTAGTTTAGATACACGTATTTTTTATAAGAAACTAAGAATTTGGGCCAGTACTGAAACTTTCTTTGGGCCAGTACTGAAAATTATCAGATTTTGGGTACTCAGAGTTTCTTACGAGTTTCTTAAAGGTTCCCATAACAATCTTTATGTTCACTGCTACCCTCGTGAACATTTCAAAAAGCATTTCTAATGTTTAGACATTATTCAAGTGCCTTCTGAGTAATATGATACAAGAAACATATGAAAATAAAGTAAAACTATGTCAAGGATTTCCTTTATCAAAATAGATAGTTTCTTAACTTATATTTTCCAAGTACTGGAGTTTCTTAATTTTTTGGCAATCTGAGAGTTGAGTTTCTTATGGGCAGTTTCTTATACAAAAATACGTGTATGTGAGTTGATAAGATAAATTTTAGTTGTTAAAATGATGTGAATTAATTGCATTTCTTAAATTGTGGGTTTTCTCGTTTCGAACGAAGCAAGCTCTGCATTATTGTATTTTGGATGGTTGCCCATCTTTATAATCTGCAGAAGCTTAGTGCCTTAAAATTGAAATTATTTTATGGTGGAAACTCCTTCCATTTTGATTTGAGATGGGACAGTACTTATGAAGTATGATTAGTTCTGATGATAAACCACTCATTGGCAAATTTGATGTTTTAGTGCCATTATCACCCAGGGTCCTTTGCGGGCACGCTACGATTTTAGACTATCTGGGAATAGAATTTGGCCGAAATGAATGAATGAATGAAACCCTGCATTCCTAAAGTCCTATTGGATGCATTACATCCAGAGATTGCCTTAAAAAATGCCGGTTGACTGCCTCCACACCCCGGGGGGGGGGGGGGGGGTACTCATATATTTTTCCGTACGGGGACGTGCCGCCGAACAGGGTATCATTTTCAGGATTCCTACTCCGGGACAGGGTATCACTTTTGTATGGTCGGCTCCATGACAGGGTCCATATTTTGTATAATTGACTACGTATCGTCGCTGTAAGCTATTTGCACTCCGCGAATATGATTTAAATCGTTTGGATGGCAACATTTCCGCATTTTCTGATAGATTTCTATCAAATTTCTATCAAACTCCCAGGGCAGCCTACATTGTTTACGAAGAAACCCAAGAACAGGGTATCGTTTTTACAGTTTTACTCCGGGACAGGGTATCATTTTCGGGAATTTTACTCCGGGACAGGGTGCCTTTTCAGATTTTCCAGCGGCACGTCCCCGTATTTTCGTAAATCAAGTACCCCCCCCGGGCTCCACACGCATGTATGCCACCCCCACCAACTGCAGCATGATGCCCAAATACCAAATCCAACATTGCCACATCCCTTCGTTTACATCCTACGGTCCTGTAGCTGACAATGCTTCATGATGGGTAGGTATTACTCCTTCTTTATTTAGTTGCCTTAACATTTATTTTCCTTTGTATTGTATTTTTAGTCCAGCATTTCATTTACAGCTACGTCTACGCTATTCAAAAATTTTGCTTTCAGAATTCAGGCAATGCAATCACAGTGAATTCAATAATTGGTGACTGTTTCAGCTCAATCGCCCCAATTTGATTTGAAAATTTTTGAAAATTTAAAACTTACAAATGGCATCAATTTGCATTTGTTGTGCCTTCGTGAAATCATAGGTGAAATCTTATTGGCTAAAGCGTGTGTCATGGATCATTGAACAATAATCGAATGCCATACATAGTAAAAGAAGTTTCACTGTTTCAACGTTGCCACGTGCACATTGATAAGTTTGTTGATAATGTCTTAGCATTTTGGACTCTTTTGAGATTGTCTGACAATCGTGCGAACAAAGGATTACGATACATACGTCAAAGGTGCATTCTCACGAGAAAACGTGCAACCATGCACGTAGAATGGGATCAAAAGGTAAACACTGCCGAGTTTCACTGCATTCAATTCATAAACCGAAGGAGCGCAACAGGTTATATACAAAACACGGAACAAAACAAGGAATGGAATTAGGAATCACGAACAAAAATGAGCGGAACAACTAAAATACGGAATAACTTTGCTGAAATAGACGTAGTTTCACTCTCTGAACACGATACCACTAAAACGGTGCCGTCTCGATACAAAAACTGTTCGAAAATAGCAACTTCATATAAACCCGAACAAAATGGCCTCCTCACAGTTCTCTCACATTCACAGGGCAAAGTGGTATCTCTATCTCCTTCCTATCCTAGTGCTTAAAATCTGGAACAGTCTACACTCTGACCTAAAACCTGCTAAGAACATAAAAAGTTTTAAACATAAGATCAAGGCCAAATTCTTTAAAGACCTACAAAATCAAGAACAGGGAAATGTATCCTATCTATCTATGTTAGTAAAATTCCAAAAGCTGCAAAGCAAACACAGTTAGATTGCTCTATTACTTTCTACCTTTGACACAAAAATTGAAAACTTTTCTTTCGATGACACCTCTGGCGGATTGACCATTATGGAAACAAGGTCACAGTGACCTTATAAATGCTATGCATCATCCATGCCATTTTAAACTGAGGGTGTTTTTAGATCATATTTTAGCTCTTATATTAATACACACTCATTTTTTTTATAAGAAACTAAGGTCCAGTGTTGGTAGGCAGTTTCTTAAATTTTTGGCCCATTTTGCTACCAAAAGTTTCAAAAGTTTCTTCAAACTTTTTATAGCACCTGTAGGTAATCCTTTTAGGGGTAATTTAACGGATGTAGTCTTAAAGAGAATGAACGGAGATAAAAGCCCCGCGCGGAAGGAGTCTGGGCATTCTATTATTAGCCTATTGTATTTGATGATTTCGAGACGTTCGTTGATATTGTTTAGCAAGAGGAACAATAACGTGCGTAGGAGTTTTCTTTGTCCTATTTATAGACTGCCTCTACTTAGCATGTTGAAAGTCACTAAAACCTGTTTCAAATGTTTGGCTCTCAAGAAAACCACGTTTGTTGTTAGTTAGAATGAGGTCTATACATTTCCCTTTATCGGATTTAAAGCACGTGGATGTTTTAATGAGACTATGAAGGTTGTGATAATCCATCATTGAGTGTATAACTTGATCCCCAATCTCCATACTAAAGTCTCCAATAACCACTACATTCGCTACTGATGTGGAGGAATAGAAATCAATCACCCTAAAACATGTTCCCTAAAATATGCACCATCATATACTATCATGGGGCCAAACATCTTACAACCACGGCTGGAATTTTACATGTAATCGTTCAGATCATTTCAAGCATCTAAGGAGAGCCAGCCCGCTGAACCAGGCCAGCCCGTGTGTTCCATGTAATCAGACCCACAGTCAGGGGTCTGTTTCGTTCCTCATTCCGTTCCGCGTTTTGTTTTCCGTAAGGAATAAAAGGAAGCAACCAATGTTGAAGGCGAGAATGCTTGCTTGTGAAACGTGCACAGGTGAACGTTCAAGACGATCCAGACAGACAGACGTCGTTTCACCATCACCTTACTCATTGATGACCTGAAGAAGAGCAAGTAAGGTTGAAGGACAACAGTTATCGGTTGATGTTGCCAAGTAATGGCAGTAATTAGGCCAGAAGAATGCAGACCAAAGAAGCAAACCAAAGGGAAAGTTGTGCGTTTTGCTGACCATGAAGGCCATAGTCTTTGTGAAGTGTTTCATATAAACTGTTCGAACAACTGCAACGGCGAGGGCCTAGATCAAAACGCCACTGCAAGACAGAAGCTGGGAGGCAAAACGAAACCACGAAATGTGTCCAAGTCAAGACAACTTGCACCTGTTATGATGCCATGGAACTCTGAGAGGTTCTATGATCGTCTCGAGCTATCAAATGTTTCGTTGGAAAACGTTGTTAAAACACGACGAGGAATAATTGGCATGGTCGCAGTGAAAAATTTAGCATATCTCAAAGATGTAATCATACGATATTCCTTCGATAATTGGGCAACAACATTGGAGACCCATGCAGCATTTTACAGACAAGATAGACGTCAAACAGATTTTTTCGTGTTCGTTTTGGCGAGCAAGGCTGCATGTTTTGACAGAAGATGGGAGGTTAAATTTGCAATTCGTTACAGGGTGAATGGTAAAGAATTCTGGGACAACAATGATGGGAGTAACTACGGGATTTTTTCAGACTAACTGAAAACATTGGCCATAAAGAACCCAACAATCATTAGATTCTAAGCGACTATGGTTTTTATCTATTTGATATTTTGTGGTGTGCTCTTTTCTTCGGAACAAGGCCAGCCAGCACGAAGCAGACAGATCCAGACAGTCGGTCAATAGTTGACCTCTGACTTATGCTACGTTGGAACTGAGGACGCAACTGAGGACACAATAGGATATGTTTAAAATAAGTAATGACATGCCTTTCAAAAATAGAAATGCTTGGTCATGCTGCAGTGTAAACCACAGCAAGAAACACAGTCGAGAAACAATGCTCTTTTCATTCATGAATGTAGGATTTAGCACCCCATCAAAACCGTACCCACATAAGAGAATTTTGAAGTGCTGTACTTTCATCTGGAAAGCTAAAAATGCTTTGTGCGTACACTTAATCAATCAGGCTAAATATTTCTGCCATATTGTGAACTGATTTCTTCACTCAACCCCAGGGCATCAGTAAAAAGTTGGAAAGTTAGGCCCCTTGCGTGATATGAAAAGAGAGATGAGTGAGGCATCTTCTCAGTTTTGGGAATTATTATTTTGGATTTCTGTTTGCCAATATTAATGGAATTTTAGCAAATTTATACCGCAGGCGTTGCCTTATGTTGGGTCCTCATAACCATTTGTGCCTTTATTCTTTGTTTGGCTCTAGTAACTAGGGTACGTTGTCATGTTGCCTGTTTTTCTACTTAGATTGACTTAGGCGTATGTGCTTTATTTTTGCGCACAAAGTGCTGTATATAGCTTCAACGGCTTCAAGCTTTTCACCTTATTTTCAAGGTGGGTAAAATGTATTTAGTAAAAATATAATGTAATATATATTGTATATGAATGTATGCCCTTGCATTCACTATATTCGTAAATGAATTGCATTGATATTTAATTTCAAAGAAAGAGACACAATCGCAAATTTTTTGTGTAGGAAAATCTCAACGAGATTCCTCGAGCATAAAAAAGAGACCTTGTACATTTCGAAAATATATTTAGTATTTTCGTACGACTTCTAGAAGTATCATAAAACAGTAAAAGGAAAGGAAAGACAACGTATTCCTACCCACACTTTTCTGTGGCACGTGTGCATAGACAATAGAAAAACAATAGATAAATTCTCTCGTTGCAAATTTCTATTCATAAGTCTCGGTCAATTAAATTTTCGGTGATTGTGTCTCTTTCATTATATTCAAGAAATTGCTATTTGCTAAAGAATAGATCAGACAAAAATTCCTCAAAGAGTGTGGTGCTTTGTAAATATGTAAGAGCTTAGCTGAAAATAGGCCTCTATTTCTTGAGTTTATCTTCTGTGATTTTTCAGTGCCGAACCCAAACGAGACATTGGTAGACTTGCCCCAAGTCAGGTCTGTCTGACAGATCAAAGTCCAACATTCCTGGATCCACCAATCCAAAATTTCGTAAAGTATTACAGAATGTTGGAATGGTGGATCCGGGAACCATGATAAGAGGATCGGTCAGAAGGATTTTGAAATGAATTTTCGACAAATGGAATATTTGGAAACCAAGAAGTGGACACAAAGTTTCCAAACTGAACCAAACCTGAATCCTGATCCTTGTGCTCGAAACTACCATCTGCTCTATTTTTGGAAGCAATGCATACAAGTAAGTAGCCGTTGAATCATGGTTGAATATGGTGTTGCTACCAAAAGCAGAATACATGAATAAAAGGGAAACGTCTTCAGAAAAGTTCCTGACCAGATTCACAACAGGACAGTGGCCTGGGAAAAGCAATTTTCATCCAGGAATGTATTTTTCGAATATATTCATTCTCCCGCTTATGGGAGTTATTATAGACGGAATTTCGCAACATAAAACTCGGTTGGGCACCATTGTAACCATGGGCATGGGTGGTAAGACGCCACACTTGTGCTTGATAGCCACAGCTTTGTTATTTTGCGGAGGAAAACATTATTTACTACCACAGAGGAGCTAGCGCATTTTGACAAAATGATTGACAAACCGAATGAATTAGAGTACGAAAAAACATAACAACCTAACAACTCAATAAGTTTTCGTTGTAGCTGAGTTGTAACAGCCTATTCTCTTAGATAGTTGCATACCGAATGAATTAGAGTACGAAAAAAACATATAACAACCTAACAACTCAACAAGTTTTCGTCGTAGCTGAGTTGTAGCAGCCTATTCTCTTAGATAGTTGCATACCGAATGAATTAGAGTACGAAAAAAAACATATAACAACCTAACAACTCAACAAGTTTTCGTTGTAGCTGAGTAATGAATTAGAGTACGAAAAAAACATATAACAACCTAACAACTCAACAAGTTTTCGTTGTAGCTGAGTTAGAGATCTGTAGCAGCCTAAGATTTCTTAAGAAGGTTTTTTCATTTTTGGGTTCTTCGTTACATTTACAGTTACATTTCAGATTGAAGTTGTATTTTTGTAAGATACTTATTCGAAACACGGGGGGGGGGGGGGGGGGGGGTTGGGTTCTTATATAGCAAAGGCACATGGGGATATGTATTCACTTCGCAACGAAGGGTATACTTTTTCGGACTTCTAGCCTGGCAAAGGGTCAATTTTGTTTGCAATCACATCACTAAATTCCTAAAAGTTGCCCAAAAGACTTCAAGTTGCCCAAAAGTTGCCGAGGAACTTGTGGACAGGGCTAGCGCAAGAGGTTGAATACCTCCTCTGCAGAAAATTTGTTTTCCTTGTAATCGTTTGATTGTTTAATGTTTTAGGCTCTAGTTCCCTGGGTACACCATTGTGAGAATACAGAAAATATCGAGTAGGCCAAAATAAATTTACAAAAATATTCTGGAATACTGAGTCGGACAGCATAGGTTCCAATCTTTGAAAGGGCTGGTGTAAAATTCAGTGACATATTTCTTTGAACTGAATGACTTCAAAGAAACTTTAGCTATTTCTCTACAATGCTACCGTTTGACTTTCTGAAATCTTCTGTGCTTTCAGAATTAGAGTATTTCTCCTTTTTCAAGACTTCAAGGACAAATTTAAAAAAACTTAAACCATTGTAATTTCTAAACTGTTTGACGCAACATGAAATAATTTGGAAGAAAAAAATTGTTAGGGATGTCTACAATATGGTATCAAGCAAAAGTCTGTCACTCTTCTGGTTTATGATTTAGAAAATTGGTGACATCACATCCTCAAATGAGTTGGGACGTATGCTACGCTCTAATTTCGAAAAATATTCAACATTTCTGAAAAGTCCAACATTAGAATTATAGATAACTTTCTTACAAGCCATTCAATCAGAAGAAATATCGGGTGTCTCAGAAAAAAGTACCCCCTTTTGACTGGAAATAGGAACCAAGTAATAAAATATCATTGCTCCCCGACTTCACAGCTAAATTTATCACTGTTCAACTTAGATGCACGTACCTTGCATCTAGAAATCGTCCACCAAACACCGGAGATACAGGTTCGCAAAGTCAAAATTTACAGTGCACCCAAAACCAGAGGTTTTGAGAAAGGGCCTAGTCATGATTTGTATCGTAGACATTTTCCAAAGTACCTGTAGACTTTAAGTTTCCATATTTTGCTTTTGAAAAGAATAAAAGATACATGGACATGGCGCTGATTAAACAAATATAGTAAAAATGTGGTAAGAGTGATAAAATTGTGCCACATCTCCAAAATAAGCGTGCATGTGCTCCTTTTCCTCTTCTTTAATACAAAACACTTGCGATCGAATGCAATGCAAGGACCGTTTCCTCAAAAGAAAAGTCACTTCAAGAACAATTGAAGTAATTCAAGGTATAAATCTTTTCAAAAATAAAAAGTAAAGGTCAAAGTCGAAAATTCGTTTGCAAAATGCCTGTTTGTTGTCAAATTATGGCTAGGCCATTTCTGAAAACCTCTGGTTTTTGACCTTGTGAGTTCATATCTCCGGTGTTTGGTGGTCGATTTCCAAATGCAAGGTATGTGCATTTAAATTAAAGACCAACAAATGTAGCCATGAATTCAAAAAGTCCCGAAATATTATCGTTTTGTTGCCTTGTTGAGTCAAAAGGGGGTACTTTTTTTTTGAGACACCCGGTAGGTCACCTAGACTGATTGCAAGTTCGTAGTTATTGCTATTGATAGGCTGATGGACGCTATAACTACGACTCATGGACTTTCACATTGAAAATTGGGACGAAATTGTTTCCCTCGATTTCATGTCCGATATGGAAACCATAGCAACGCTGTACGAAAAGGCGAGTAATGGCGTTGGGCCTAAATTGTCAGCTCAAACCTCAGATAATAAAACGTCTCGAAATTCAAGTTTTGAGTGATGTTAGCAATGAACAAAAGTCACGAGTATGCGCATGAATGTTTCTTTAATCTAAGAATTGACAAACCTTTCAGTTTCAACAAGAATTTCCTCATTTTGAAGGCAATCTTCATCTAGCAATAGTGCACGCCAACACGTCGCAGCTCCTGAAATTCTCCAACCACCGAAAAGAGGCCATTAACCTCGTTTCAAAGGGCACAGAAAAATCTGTGCGCCCATTGTTTATTTTCGTCCCACTTTTGATGTGAAAGTCCATAAGTCCCAGTTTGAGCAAAAATATACATTGTTGTTGTTGTTGTCATTGCTGTTGCTGTTGTTGTTGCGATAACTGGGACTATTTCGTGAGTCTATAGGTCACCCACCTTTCTACACCGAGTTCGAGATTTGGAACCTATGGTGAGTCGGATTATCGACAAGGACTACTATTATTAAATGTACCGTAGCCAAGTCGATGCAATTTTATGAATAATGTAATGGGCTCTCATATAGTGTGGGGGCCTAATTTTCAAAATTTAGCCGGGAGGCTCTCAACATACTATGTTGCTGTACACAGGCGTTTAAGCCTGGTTTCCATTAAATGGTAAGGGGATCGGCGACAGTCTGCGATCGTCGGCGATCCCTATCTTCCATCTTCCATCTTCCATCTGCGATTTCAGCAGAGTGTTTCCATTCGTCGGCGACCAGTCGGCGACAGTCTGCGACGCACCTATACCATGATCCTTTTCAAACCCACAAGAAAGCGCGCAAGCGTAACAACAATGACTACTATCATCTAATTGGCTAATCAGATCCACGTGATATTAGTTTAACAAAAGCGCGTCTGCGATGATCGCCGATCGTCTGCGATGTGTGTTTCCATAAACATTTTCCCAGATCGGGACAGTCGTAACGATCGGGAAAGTTGAACTAAGTTCAACTTTCCCGACGCTTACGATCCACGATCGCCGACGGTCTTAAGGATCGTAAGCAAGTGTTTCCATTAAATCGGGAACGCAACGCAGACGATCGCAGACGATCGCAGACTGTCGCCGATCTCCTTACGATCGCTCTACGATTTAATGGAAACCAGGCTTTACTGTATTTCTGAAATCCAACGATTGATTAGCAATTAGCAGCATTTAAATGGCAATAGCATATCAATTAGTTCAAGTGAATATACAATTTATGCAATTTATGTATGCAAATTTCCATTCACAGAAATACGTACAAGATATGAACAGACCTCTTACATGGAGGAGCCCTCCCAACTTAAATGCCACGTCAAAAAGTATGATACTCAAGTTATGATATTCACAATTTGTTCTGATAACTGATCATAAGATCCCATGCCAACAAGCTTCAGCCTTACGGGCGCTGCGCCAAGAATTCCACTGAATATCACACTACATTCGTATTCGGCATTTTGCCTGAAAAAGAAGGGTACATTGCATATTTACATCCATGTCATGTTTTATCCCTCATTTGGACATTCCAATCAAAGAAGGTCAAAGATAAGTAATAAAGGGTAGCTATTCTACCCTCGGCTGCCAGCAAGACGTTCTCCCGTTCATTAAATGTCTACAGAATTTTTCGCACTCCAAAGCCTTATTGGAGCCCCTGCTAATTAATTTCATTGATAGTTTGAGCAAAATTTTCACAAATTTAAGCGAAATCGATAAGAAGTTGCTAAAAATGATGCTTTCATCTCAAAATTCATCACCCTTTAATCAAGAGCCCCAGCTGCTTATTATGTTTTGAAATAATTCCAACCTCCTAATCATTAAGCCCATCCCTTTTATTTGGTGCTGGAGAGTATTCTTCCATTGTACCGTATATCCACGGTTAACCAGAGACAAATTGAAAACTTGACATTTCTGACAACACTGCACAAAAGGACCACGAGGAGATGAGCAAGGTTATAGACGCAAAAAGATGATATGCAGACAGAATTCATTGTTAGTATCATTGTTGAAGCTCTCCAAACCCAAAAGATTTCTAAAAGATGAGTGCACCAAAGGAATGAAATTATAGGCTTTCGCACCACAAGGTTTTTACACCATTTTGTGCACCAGATTGCGCATCAATTGACCACTCTGTGTCCGGCGCCCATCACTTTCTTTCCATATTGGATCCACGATTTATGTTTTCGAGATATTTTGTTTGCATTTGCTTACAGACTTTCACAATATTGATTATTACTTCCATGAGAAAGATCAAAATGTTTACGGTCACGAAATCTGCTTTCCACTCTAGTGAGCAGCAAGGTTCCAGCCATGTCCCATTTTGCAAAATAAAGCTCCCCGGGAATCAGTAAATTTCTTGAAATATCATCAGGCATATAAAGTAGTTGCTCATTGTACTGGGTGCCCCAAAAAAGTACTCCTGTTTAAAAAACCACCAAAAATCAATTATCAAACCTTTGATAAATTTCCTTTTTGACTTGTTTTATCAAAGACCCAACAATATTTATAGATGATAAAATGTTTGTTTCAATACAACAAGGTAGAAAAATTGCATGTTGACAAACCTTACTTTGAGCTATAGTTCTTAAGCAACATACTCAATCTTGCCTAAGAGTCCTAATTTTCAGACTTTTTATCATTTTTGAAGTCTCCAATGATAGTGCGCATTTAATTCAGTCATTTATGACTAAACAAGATGCTTTACATCCGTAAAGAAATTGATATGGCAATCATCAATGCTTCTTTGCAGTATGATTCAAAACCAGGTAGCCCTAAAAAGAGCTTAAGTTGCTCATTTTCAAGCCAATTAAAAATCAGCTAGACTGGGAAATAATTTGGTCCTTGATCTATTTGACACTAAAAGGATCAGTTGCGTAATCAAATTTTGGTGATTTTTCAAACGGGAGTACATTTTTTGGACACCCGCTACTTACTTAGCATTGAATGTAACTTTGATCGTTTCGGAATTCTTTGATCCGTGTTTTACATCTCCTTGCAGGTAACCAAATTCTGGATTGATTCTGAACACTGATCTGCTTGTCTCTGGATAGTCTTTGTCTGAAGAACAATGAAAAAAATTAATTAGTTAATAATCAAGCAAAAAATCTTTTAGAATTTGAAAACTGTGAAAGCTGTAAATATGACCGAAAATCACGTTAATTTTATCTACAGGGTGTGTAAAAAGCGCATTGGTCGAAAAAGATAGTTTTGTCTGGAACAAAAGATCTGGCATAAATGAGATTAGATGAGAATTCGCTAGAAACCAATTTTCAAACAACAGCACATCAAATGAAAGCACATCAAATGAAAGCATACGAATCGGGTTTCCAGAAAATCACTGTCTCACATTTAATGTTTTAGCCTGTAGCCATTTTGTATACATTTTGTATACATTAAAAAATGCTACAAGATGAATACAGGACTGTAACCGTTGGCAACACTCTTACTCGTACCTAAAATTGATGGTGGGTAATATTTTAGTTACTCTGTGATTGGGAGAAAATCGAGAGAATATTTGTATATACAGGGTGTCTCAGAAAAATTGCTTGACGTTTGATTAAATGTTGAAAAATAACGATAAAAGGTACGGGCTTCTGGTTAGATATCCCTGTTCCTCAGATTTTAAATTAATTTTAGACGCCAAAATCTGGCAAATCCGCTAAGAATTCACGGAGTTACAAGCTTTTGAAGTTCAAGTATGTGCGAAAGCTGAAACCAGACGCCCCTAACTGACTTGTTTTCCAAAAAGACGTTCTAAAATCGAGGTAAAAGAAGGCTGTCCAATGTTTTACCTCTCGTCGATATCAGAGCAAACCATAAAAGACGTCCAAAGTTATCTAATTCTTGTAACCGTTACCAAAATTTACTTGAGACTGCAAATATTTAAAAACACGGAATGAAAACTTAATCAATGAGAGCTGGTGCAGTTCTAAATTGTGCTGAACAGGATTCCTCCATGCATCCATAACCTTGATTCAATGTTATAGAAAGCTAGTTGATTGAAAGTGATTTTCAAATTCCATTTGATTTGCTTTGAATAACCGAGATTCTACTTTCAATAAATATGCAATTTCGGGGCGTCTGGTTTCAGTTTTCGCACAAACTTGAACTTCGAACGCTCGTAATTCCGTGAATATTTAGCCGATTTGTTAGTTTCTGGTGTCTAAAGTTAATCTAAGATCTCAGCAATATGGTTATGTTAACAGGGAGCCCATTCATTATTTCGTTATTTTTTATATTTAATCAAACGTCGAACAATTTTTTTGGGACACCCTGCATATATATATATTCCTGTTCGTCTTTCTTTTGTTCATCTTAGTTACTCTGTGAGATATAAATTTTTTGATTTGGACCTTTGCAGATGCAACGTGAGGTCAAAGCAACTCAATTTATGAAAACGCTTCCTTTACAGGACTGCTGTTCTCCTTATTTACAAGAAGAGAACATGGCAGATTACCATATGATTGGTTACACTCTCATCAACAAAGATCTATAACGCGGAACTTTCTGCGGAGACATTCCCCCATAATGGTAATATGCTAAGCTTAAGCTGAAAATAATCTATTACCTTTATACGAAATTCAGATATTGCAAAGGGCTACGTTAATGGGAATGTATGCACACAAAAATCGAATTCTACCCTATCACAGTTCAGTATTTCCTGTTGACGTAGATCAGTTACCCGAATATGGTCCGCCACGTGTCTCGGCTATTTGTCTTTGCAGGCTTGCATATGCCTAAAGTACGACCAAAAACTACATATGAAGAGTAAAATAGTTTTTGGTCAAAGAGCTACCATCATATTGCAAAACACTGCATGCTAGGTATCATTTAAAACAGATTTGAGAGCGGAACGTGAATCTTTCAAGCGTCATGAAATTTTGTTGACTTAACGGTTAGGAATCTGCAAGCAGAATACGGTAAAAGTTGTTTTTTATGAAAGTGTGAGCTCCAGTGTAGCCCCTGGTCGAGGTTATTTCCGTCAAATTTTATTAAGAAAGTATAGGAGCAAAAAACTGGTCACAATGCATTCTATGACAGGTGATGGCCAAACCAGTCACTGTGTGCAAAATCTAACTTCATGTTACTGTTTGCGAAGACTTGCACTTTCGAATACAGTAGTGTCCTGCATATAAGAAACAACCTTTTCAATTTCAGGTCTGATGCGTTTCTTATAAAATGAGATAAACTTGCAAATCAGGGTAAAGTTTCTTATTACAAAAATCATATACTGACATGATCTCTATAGATGATTATTATTTTGAATTGTATTTGTAAATTTTCACTTCCAGAAAATGCTACAGTTATTTCAGGAAGGTGCTTTTTGCATACAAAATTCTTTTTTTCATTTGAATAGGTACAGTTCAATACAACTGGAAAGCTGAAAAATTCCAAGGTTTCAATCCATAGTTTTTAAATAAGAAACAAGCTTTTTTCAGACCTGAACAAATTGCTTATAAAATGGGGTATCATTTTGAAAATCAGGGTCTGTGTTTCTTAAATTTGTGTTTCTTATATGCGGGACACTACTGTAACGCAAAGAAGGCTTGACAAATTTGTGAAGCAAAAAAAAATTCCTAAAATTCCCAAGGGACTAAACTCCCTTTATGTAAACAAACTTTTACAAGGTTCGCGAGGATCAAATTCTGCTCGTTGAAATCTTTCAAATTACATTTAGTTTGCATGCATTAGTTGTGAAAATAGTCGTAGTTCTATGGCCAAAAATAGTTTTACTCTACAGGGTGTCCCAAAAAATTGTGCCCCGTTTGTCTGAAGATTGCGACAAGACGGCAAGAGATTCTCGCCAAACTTTTGCATGATGGTGCCCTTCAGATGTTCAATTAATGTTTGCCACCATGCCCGTAAAAATCCGTTGAAAAATGATGAAGCTACGACCTTCAGAAGACCAAATTTGCCTGACGACTAAAACCAGCAGTCGGCCATTTTGCCTCACTGTTTTGCAGTGATAAGTATCTTCACGTGAGGCAAGAAATAATTTCTGTGAGGTCGGAAATAGTGGAAGTCTCCAAGGATTATCGGAATTTTCACGACAGCTATGACACTAGAGGCTGCTGTTTCATTTTCATTCCATAAAGCTATTTATCGCTGCAAAATAGTAAAACAAAATGGCCGACTGCTGGTTTCAGTGATCGGGCAAGTTTGGTCTCCTGAAGGTCATAGCTCCATCACTTTTCAACGGATTTTTATGGGGATGGTTGCAAACTTTAATTGAACATCCGAAGAGCACCATCATGCAAAAGCTTGGCGAGAATCTTTTGCCGTTTTGTCGCAATCTTCAGACAAACGGGGCACAATTTTTTTGGGACACCCTGTACATAGTTTTTGGCTGTACTGTAGGTTTCCTTTGATGATTACTTGAAGATGACAACGGGACTATAGAATCAAGGAATAATTATGCAAAATAAAAGCCCTAGCGCTAGCAAAACCTACCTATTTCTGCTTTCCATTGACAGTCTGATTTGCCAACATTCCGTAAAACAACGTGAAATTCTCTGTCTTGGCCGGCCAAACATTTTCCAAAGTCTAGAGCCTCTGATGCCAGTTGCAGCACCGGGAGATGAATCATTGCCTTCAAATCATATACCTGTTAATCGTAACACAATAATCATGGGCACTGTGGACATTATTTTTTGAAAGAAAGATTTTACTCACCCAGATCTTCTCTGCAGTGTTTCATTCAATCCCGTACACACAAGCATAGGGCTCAAATCTTTCAAATTTTTAAAAAGGTCGTTGTAAAATTATATTGCAAATTTCTTTGAATTAGATGGCTTGAAAGAAACTTATGGTACTTTGCTGTAAATCTGCCGTGGACATTTTTCGATAACTTGATTTTTTTCAAAATGGCGGCAATTTAATCATTTTTGAAAAAGTTCATGGAAAATTTTGAAAACATTTAAATCATCGTAAATCCTAAACTATTAGAGGAAATATTATAAAAATTTATGAAGGTTTACAAGATGGTGGCAAGCAGAAATCTGTAGCTTTTCTGGTTTAGGATTTAGAAGTTTGATGACGTCATAGCCTCAAAATTTAATAAATGCCGCCATATTGAAACTAATCAAGATATCAATAAATTGCCACGGCAGATTTACAGCAAAAACCCCAAGTTCCTTCCAAGGCATTTATTTCAAAGAAAACTGCAATTGAATTTTACACCGACCTTTTTAGAGATTTGAGCCTTTTGCTGTACACACACAGAAATACAATTTCCTATAGGCCCAACAATTCACCGCCTCTAAAAATCTGCCAACGATACAATTTCGTGGCCTGATCTGACTCGAACGAAAATTAACCCTTCATCTGAGTTTGGTTACGAGGTGGAAAGAAACAATCTTCGGGAATTGATATATTCGACCGTAAAATCATGGATTGTAAACCAGAACTAAATCCACAAAATTAAGTTTATGATTTCATAATTCCTACAGTATGATTTGTTAAACAGTGGATAGTTTTTTAACTGACCCAGTAAGTGAACGAAACTTTCATCAATTTTTTATCAACAGTTGGACAAGGGCAGATTTTTTTTAGCTATTCTGAAAAGAATCAGAATCGAACGATGCTTTGCTACATTTTGTAGAATTTTCGAATGTACACAATAGCGTTAGGAGCTCTACCGCCACTCGATCGAACGTCGCGTATAAAATGCATAAAAATAATGCTCGATCAAGGCTTTTTTGTAGAATAGATAAACGGGCAAGTCCTATAAATGGTGTTCCAATCAAAGGCAACTGATGCTACCATTTCAAAATATATCCTGGCTCAACTGGTACTGAAATTCAAAATATATCCATTATTACCTGCTTTGTGCCATTGGGGAATATCAGGTTAAGAGCATCCATTATCTCGATATTTGAAAGCTGGCTTTTTGAGCCAGAAACGTCAGCATCCTTCCTAACAACGGCTTGAGTGGCGTTCGTATAGGAAGACAGAAAAGATGGTGTCAAATTAAACCCAATTTTCACCTGAAAATAGAAAAGACGAGTGAAAGAGAAACAGCATAGGTTCCAAATCTTTAAACAGGCTGGTGTAAAATTGAGTGACCTATTTCTTTGAACTGAATGATTTTAAAGAAAATTTAGCCAACTCTCTATAATTCTACCGTTGGAATTTTCTGAAATTTTCAATATTTTGAGAATTACAGTGTTTTTCTTCTTTTTCAAGAATTCAAGAAAATTTTCAGAAAAACTGAAAACCGTCGTAATATCTAGACTGTTTGACGTAACATAAAATAATTGCGAAGAAAACCATAGTTTATGGATGCCTACAATATGGTATCAAGCAAAAGTCTGTCACTCATCTGGTTTATGATTTAGAAATTTGATGATTTTCATGGTTAAAGTTCCGATTGCAGATATATGACAACTTGTATTGCTACAAAATTAAATGGTTTTGTAATTGTGATAGAAGCTTAATACTGATAAACTTTTACAAAACCAAATAAATCTTTCCATTTAGATTCTTTCACGATTACAATCTGCCATTCTAGATTTCACGAAACCTTTTACATGGAGAAACGTTTCATAGTAAAAATATGGCAATTTCGCATTGTTAGAAAATTATAGGGTTTTGTAATTATGATAAACGATGCTTTGTAACTTAAAACTGAAGAAATATGAAAACCAAAAAAGGCTTTTATTAAAACATTTGAAGATAACGATCTCACTATTCTCAAAATGAAGAAACCACTTTCATGGTTAAAAGTTCCTATTGCAGATATATGACAACTTGTATTGTTGCAAAATCATAGGGTTTGTAATTGAGATAGATAACACTGTTAATGTTCAAAATTGATAAAATTCTTAAAAAACCAAATAAATCTTTCATTCAGAATCTTTCTAGATCACAATCTTGCCATTCTCCATATGAGGAAATCTTTTATATGGAGAAAACTTCCAATGTGAATTATAGCAATTTTGCACTGCCAGAAAATCATTCGGTTTTGTAATTATAATAACAATACATTGTAACTTGAAACTGAAGAAATCTAAAGGCCACATAAGGTTTAACTATAACATTTGAAGATAACAATCTTGCTATTCTCCATATGCCGAAACCATTCACATGGAAAAACACTGCAATAGCGAGCATATGACAACTTTGTATTCTTGGGGTACAAATTGATCCATTACTAAATTGGAAAGAGCAAATCAACGTTGCTATCGGTAAGATTTCACGAGGAATAGGAATGCTGAAGTATTCCAAGAAATATCTCTCGTTGGAAACCATCCAAAGGATGTATTTTAGCATAGTAGACTCGCATTTTAGATATTGTTGCTCTGTTTGGGGATGTGCAGGTGATACCACACTAAGAAAATTGCAAATGCTGCAAAATCGAGCAGCGCGTGTCGTTACAAACAGTCCCTTCGATCAATCATCGCTGCCATTAATATCACAACTAGGGTGGTTAACAGTCAAAGAAATGATCGACTTCGAGACAGCTTGTATAGTATATAAAGCCTTGAATGGGCTTGCACCCCCTTACATGCAGTCAATGTTTCACAAATTGTCCGATTCTTGCAATCGGACCTTACGTAATACCAGTACTGACCTCAGGATTCCACTCTGTAAGACCTCAAATGGGCAGCGGAGCTTTTCGTATCGAGGAGTTACTGTTTGGAACCAGCTGAGCAATGAAATAAAAACTGCTCCTTCGCTAGCCACTTTCAAAACGAGGCTAAAAGCATTTTTGAAAGATCAAAGAGGCTGATAATCTAATTCAACATTCAGCACATACGTTTGACTTCCGAGTCCCTTTATTTTTACATATATTTCTTTCTTTTATGTAGGATCTTCAAGTTTATTTGTAATATCATGTATTTAGGTTAGTTATGTTTTTAAGCAGGGCACATTGTAAATCAGTTAATTTATATTTACTGAATGTATTTAACCCTGTTAAAATAAATCAAAATGAAAAAAATGAAAAATGAAATGAAATTGCCATAGAGTTTTGCAATTGACATCGAAAATAATTCTGAAACTTGGACATAAAGAAATATAAAAACCAAATAAGTAAATATTTTAAGATTAGAATTTCACTGCTCTCTACAGGGCGAACCAAAAATGTTGTGCCCAATTTATGTGGCTACTGAGGAGGAGCTGTACGTTTTATTGTTATGTTTTGATACAGTTGCATAGGACAGGCGTTAACTTACAGTTTGAGACATTGTTTCAGTCAATCAACTGGTGGTTGCAGACTTATGGCAATGGAAAATGCAATTCAATGCAGATAAAACCGAAGAGGTTATTTTTTCAACAAAAAGAAATAAACCAAATCATCCTGTGCTAATATTAGGAAATGACGAAGTGTCAAGGAAGAACGAACATAAGCATCTCGGTATTATTCTTGATGACAAACTAAATTTCCAAAGCCATATCAAGGAAGCTATTGCTAAGGCTCGAAAAGGTATTGGTATCATTAAATACTTATCCAGGTACGTCAAAAGGGAAGTACTCGATCAAGTTTATAAGCTTCACGTCAGACCTCACCTTGACTATGGTGACATTTTGTATCATAAGCACGATCCTGAAATGAGGCAAAGCTTCACTAAAAAGCTAGAGCAAGTGCAATACTCTGCTGCGTTAGCGGTATCAGGAGCGTGGAAAGGTACAAGTGGGCAAAGGATTCTCAATGAACTTGGTTGGGAAAATCTTTACCAAAGAAGATGGTATCGACGACTGTGTCATTTTTTCAACCTGCGTAAAAGTATGTCCCCGGCTTACTTGTTCAATGAAATCCCTTCAGAGCGAGAAGTGCCATATCATTTAAGGTCAAGTCGTTCATACGCGCAGCCTGTAAGCAGGACAGTTCGTTTTTCCAATGCATACTTCCAAAGTACTCCCTGCGAATGGAACCTGCTAGATGAAGATACCAGAAATTCTGTTTCGATTGGGGAGTTCAAACGCAAATTGCTTGCTCAAATACGTCCTCCGTGTAGATCCGTTTATAGTGTGCATAATATTACCGGTATAAGAAATCTAACAAGACTTAGAGTCGGTTTTAGTCCCCTAAATGAGCATCGATTTAGGCACAACTTTGATTGTTTAAGTCCCTTGTGTATATGCGGTGTTGCAAATGAGGATAATGAACATTACCTCCTGCACTGCCCTCTTTTTGAAAATGCTCGCAGAGATCTCTTTGGCCAGCTTGGAGACATCCCGCTATTGGACGTTACAGTTTTGGATAACGAGGCACTTGGTAACCTCTTGTTGTTTGGTGCTGAGAAATTAAACATTGTCTCAAACAGAATGATTTTGGAAGCTACAATTTCGTTCATAGAGAAAACTAAGCGGCTCCATTGAAAAAAATCTCAGCATGCTAATATCCACCCTGTGTAGCATCCTTTTCTCGGCTTTTGTCTGTCACGTTTATCTGTGTTGTATCGTTGATGTGTTGTATGAATTTTTTTTATTTATTTTTTCTTTTTTCATTCATTTTTGTTTATGAAATTGACAGTTGAATTGTAAGTGTCATCCATGGTGGGGACCAGATGACCTAGTGTCTTTCCCCGCCATGAATGGCACATGTAAATAGTATTTCCTTTTATTTAGAATTAGGTTTTGTTGTTATAGAAAAAAAAAAAAAAAAAAAAAAAAAAAAAAAGGACAATAAGCGGGATTCCTGGATGGGGTGGCTGCTGCAGCATAGCTTCCAAATCTTTAACTCAGCGTAAAAAGGTGGGTGTAAAATTCAATGACCTATTTCTTTTGACTGAATGGCTTGAAAGAACCTTTAGATACTTATCTATAATTCTGCCGTTGGACTTTTCAGAAATTTTCAATATTTTTGGAAATTACAGCGTATCTTACATTTCAACTCATTTGAGGACGTGTCGTCATCAAATTTCTAAATCATAAACCAGATGGGTGACAGACTTTTGCTTGATACCATATTGTAGGCATCCATAAACTATTGTTTTCTTCGAAATTATTTCATGTTACATCACACAGTTTAGAAATTACGATGGTTTTAAGTTTTTTTGAAAATTTTTCTTGAATTCTTGAAAACGAAGAAAAACACTCTAATTCTGAAAATATTGAAGATTTCAGAAAACTCCATCGGCAAAATTATAGAGAATTAGCTAAAATGCCTTTGAAGTCATTCAGTTCAAAGAAATAATTCACTCAATTTTACACCAGCCTTTTTAAAGATTTGGAACCTATGCTTGGTTGCTGCCTTCTGGTTTTGTTGTGCTATCCCGATTGGGGTGGCGCATATGGCATTGGGCGGCGACTGTCCATCGGCGCGTGGGGGCCCTCTGTTCATTACCTTGCATTTGTGTTTTTCCCAAATTTCCAATATTCGCAGATATTGTTGCCTGACATGAGATGTGAGACAGACATTAACTTTTTCTTAGTAGTGTTGTTGTTTTTTTCCTTGTGTATTGAAATTTCGAGTTGTAAGTGCCTTTCATGGTGGGAACTCCGATGACCTAGTGTCTATTCCCGCCACGATAGGCACAGTAGTTGTATTTTTGAGAGTCCTTCTCCTTTTAATTGATTATAAAAATAAAAAAAAAATAAGCGGCTGCTTCAGTTCCCCAAAACTGCATCTTTGTTCTCCAAAAAATAAATGCATTGTCTTGTCTCTTAAGAGGATCTTAGATATGTTGGTCTTATTGCAAGCCATATATATATATAACCTCTGGTTTTGAACTCCTTGGATCAAAAATGAGCGAATGCTTGTCACATTGAGGGAAACGACATCTCCAAGTTGAAGCATATCCTATGCAACTGTTATAAAAAATGAGACTACTCACAACTCATCCACTGAAGCTGTAAAAACTATTCTGTAAAAACTACTAAGCTGTAAAAACTACAAAATGTACGCTTTTTTGACACTTCGTATAATTATCTTACGTTTGGTCATTTTTCAAAAATTTCTTCAATGAAGAAAAGCTTGCACTGGTTTTCAAAACGACACATTTTTATTTCATATTGGGCTTCAGAGGCTACTTTCCACCTTCCTGCGATCAAACCTTGAGAAAGAAATTCAGAAAGTGCAGCGACCCTTCATCAACAAATTCTGGAAATATGAATTCGATATCATAAATGTTGTATCTTTAGCTCACGTTTAAGCGCAGTCTTTGCACATTGAAAGATTGAGATACCGTAAAAGTTCTAAAGCCCCGTGGACTTATCTAATTTTGGAACTTTTGAGTCCATTTTGCACCACATTTTGCAGTTTAAACATACAATTTTACGGGTTAAATACATGAATTCGACAAAAATTTTATCTCAAAACACATCAAAATTAACATGCAAACTTATTTAGCTCAATAAATGGAGAATCTTTGGTAGCCTCTTGAATTTGATATAAGTGGGGGGGGGGCTTAATAGAGAGGGGGGGGGGGATTAATAGAGCTTTTACGGTAGATACTACTCTGTAAACATTATCCATTGGTCCAAATGGCATTTCAAACTTTCCATGCTGTGCATGCGTAAATAACGTAACGCTCTGTCATGCCGCAAGAATATAGTTGGACAGCCGCACCTAACACCAACCATTTCTACCATCAGGCAAATGTCCATCCATCACAACTGCGACATCGAGCAAGATAATTGCATGAAAAGTATTTACCTCGACATTGCCTCGTTGCTTGAGGCTGAATTGATTTTCAGTTGTTCCTTTTGGTGTCTTTAGTGCACCATCTTCATTGCACAGTACCAAAAATGGCTCTTTAACATCGACACAAAATTGTAATGAGGTGCCAGAATTGTTCGTTATGACAAACCTTCTGGAAGACAATGATTCTTCCACTATCTAAGAAAGAAGAGATCGAAATAAGCTTAACTGCAATGTTTTACCATAGTCATTGGTTTTTTACCAAGGCTTTGTGTGCGTTTCTTTGAAAGCAAAGTAAAAATTTCGTTCAGATATCATCTTTAAATGATGACAATTCATTTAATATCTTTAAAGATCTTTAAAGGGCATATGTCATGAAGCTGATTGGTTCATGCAATACAATGCTCTCTATTGTTTATTACAAAGCACAGGATCGAGGCTGAATTTTCATTGCAATGAAAATTCATGAAACAGAAATAAAAAGTCACGAAACAATGGAATTCCACTCCAAACTTGTTTGTTGTATTAACCAATTGCTAACGTGACATAAGTGCCTTAAATACACAACGCCGATATCTTTACATGTACGAGACACAGTCTTCAAATATTTGTTATTCAATTTCCTATGGTCGCTGTTATTGCTTTCCAGCAGAAAATTTAATGAAGTTTGATCTACCATTCAAGCCGTCTCTGAGCATCTTTAAAAACAAGACCAAGACTGGTATAAATAATTGAATTGGGACAATTTCTTATCACGGAAGCCCTTTTGAGATTTCTAATGCCAGAGCAGCAGCTTTTTATGGAAAAAAATTTCCCTGAAACATCTAATAAAACACAAGTAGCACTTTACTGTGTAATTCAATAACTGTCAACTTGCCATGAAACAAATAATGTTAGTTCCTCTAATTTCCTACCGACAATGGGAAGAAATTTGTCATCGTGTTCGCGGAGAACTGATGATTAAAGCAGGCTCATTCTTAATCATCGTCACTCCAAAATTTTACGTTCTCCTTCTGAGAAGATCGCTCAAAGTAATCCTGCAAAATCACAGCTATCACGTAATGAAATATCTTATATTGTTTTGAATTTCATATTTCTGTTATTCGGACGTTCGGAGAATATAATCAAATTCTAACTAAAGACAATAACATAATCTTTATTCAAGTTTCTTGTTTACTCAGATGAGTAGGGCTTCATTGTCACTGGATATAAAGACTTATTGCAAAAAGGTTTCAGGAACATAAGGTGTAGTGCATATGAACAGTGAAATTTTAGTAAACAAACGAGATTTTTACAGAAAGCACAACATCTTGAAGACATATCATACTATCTTGTCTAAAATTTTCGTTGATAAAATTTACAAACATGGCAAAAATCAATAAAAATTTGCAGCTTTTTTATTCAGAAACTGTTTACATTATTTTTGTTTCTATTTTCTATATTTTAGTCAACAAATTATATTCACAATACTGTAATCCAATATGGCTAGAAGACAATTTTTCGCCCGAAACATCGTCATATACATTTACAATAAGGTCTACTGGATGAGAAGTTAGATTATACTATTATGGCGCCAATTATTTTACAGCCCGGGCTGGATTTCTCCATGTAATCGTTCAGATCATCTCAAGCCTCTTAGGAGAGCCAGCCCGTTCCATGTAATCAGGCCCTTCGTTAAAATCAGTTGGCAAAAAGACTGTTCTTGTCCTTAAATCAAGCATATCATTGAAGTTTTTGTTGATCTGTGTTTCGACATAAAAACTGGAGTAAAATGAAGCTATTTTTTGAAAACTATTTTCAAAGATAGAGTAACTCCTCAGACGCAGCTTAACGAATAATCACAGTATATAAGTGGATCGCTCGTACTAAATGGTTAACAGAAATTCCCTGCAAGAATTTCTGGGAAGACCTCGCAAGCTGAAGGAACGCGAGGTGTGATCACATCGGGAGGAAGAACCGGGCACTGCTTCGATAAGCTTAGCTTCTCAATGTCCTAAAAACTACCTTTTAGATATCTGGGAGAATCAAAGCAAGTAAGCAAGTAAGCAAGCAAGCAAGCAATTAAGCAAGCAAGCAAGCAAGCAAGCAAGCAAGCAAGCAAGCAAGCAAGCAAGCAAGCAAGCAAGCAAGCAAGCAAAAGCAAGCAGGCAAGCAAGCAAGTAAGCAAGCAAGCAAGTAAGCAAACAAACAAGCAAGCAAGCAAGCAAGCATGCAAGTAAGCAAGTAAGCAAGCAAGCATGCAAGTAAGCAAACAAACAAGCAAGCAAGCAAGCAAGCAAGCAAGCAAGCAAGCAAGCAAGCAAGCAAAAGCAAGCAAGCAAGCAAGCAAGCAAGCAAGCAAGTAAGCAAACAAACAAGCAAGCAAGCAAGCAAGCATGCAAGTAAGCAAGTAAGCAAGCAAGTAAGCAAACAAACAAGCAAGCAAGCAAGCAAGCAAGCAAGTAAGCAAGCAAGCAAGCAAGCAAGTAAGCAAACAAACAAGCAAACAAACAAACAAACAAACAAGGCAAAGTCGTGGGGATCTAATAAGATAACGTTGACTCATTCATGTAACAATTTGATTTCCTGTAAAAGAAGTGAAGAACCTAATCGTAATTCGTAAATAATCAAGTCGTTCGGATAGCAGCAGGCAGCACAACAATTGTGAGCTCTCCAAATGTCATACCCTACTTGCCGTTTGCTCTGTTGCCTCAAAAAGGCTCATATCCAGCCTCATCTTAACCAATATACCTAGTATATAAGTTGCTCTTGGCTTTGCTGGGTTCCTTTAAAAATATGAGAGGGCCCTTGCAAATCTAGGTAGTCCATACCATATGAACACAAACATTGGATTATTTTTTATCACCCAAACACTTTAAAGTGTGGCTGTTATCATTTTACATTATGGAATAGCAGAGTAGGCTAGGACACGGCTCCGGCTTGGCTCTTACGATGAACTGTGTATCTATTGGCTTACATCATGAAACATTAATAGTATCAACTACCATATAACCATAGTCATATATAATGATATAACAAACAAACTGAAACTGAATACACCGAGTGTCCCAACACGCCGCACTCACTGACTATGTTATTTCTAGTATATAGGTTGCTCTTGGCTTTCCTGGGTTCCTTTAAATATGTGAGAGGTGACTGACTCCCTCGTCTGCACCCAGACTGTTTTGTTTGCACACAGGCTATGATTACCAGGTAACCAACTTAATCATCTATGCATGTCTTGACACAATGCAAAATTGCGTAAATTTTCAATTAATAGAAAATTTATCCTGCAAGACTAGTAAATTTTTTCAAAATATTTACACAGCTAGGCAAATTTTCTTTGTCTTAAAACAAGCTTATCATTTGAATTTTCGTTGATCTGCGTGTCGACATGCAAACCGTAGTAAACGAAGCTATTTTTGGAAAATTTTTCAAAAGATAGATTAACTGGTCAGAAGCAGCTTTACGAATAATCGCAGCATATAGAGTGGATTGCTCGTACTAAATCGTTAACAGAACTTCCCCGCAAGAAGTCTGTTTACATCTTACTCTTGGCAAAGTTACGTGCTCTAGTGCACCTTGCGCTTGTTATTCCACGCACTGTTTGCAACATGAAATGATATTATCATGAGCAATGGATACCAGGAACGCCGAATAAGGGGGCAAAGGGGCTGTGATATAATCAATCAGGCACGCACCGATATCATGATCAATAATCAGCACATTTGCCGCATAGGTTCCAAATCTTTAAAACGGTTGGTGTAAAATTCAATGACCGATTTATTTTGAACTGAATGGCTTCAAAGAAACTTTAGCTATTTTGCTACAATTCTGCCGTTGGATTTTTCTGATATCATCAATAATTTCAGAATTAGATGTTTTTTCTCCTTTCTCGAGGATTCAACTATGAAAGTGCCTGGAAGTGATGACAGTATTTCGGATCATTGATATTGCGAATCAGAAACCCAGAGCTGACAGCATATGCGCAATGTGTTGAGCGTTGGGGACTCTGGAGGGGGATCAGTAGCGGTAGCAACTGCTGTCGTTGTTGTTCTCTCGTCCGGGGTTCCTATTGCTCAGCATCATACTACTATGCTGGCCTGACGTCCAATGTGAAACGGATTCTAGTATTTATCAGTAATTTATCGTATTTTTAGCTTTTTGTAGTTGTTTATTTAGTTGCTATTTTTTGCATGTCTTTATGTTAATGTCCACGGGGTAGTCATTGTCTTTTGCTTCTTGTGGTCCCGTCCCTGTAGTGTTGTATAGTCTGTAAAGTAATTAAAGAGTATGGTAGGATGTAGATGTAACATGTATTGTAACATTTTAAATGATTATAAAAAAAAAGTGCCTGAATGCCATTGCCAAGAGTGTTGTAACGTTTAAAGCGATGCATCATCATTAATCATCCAAAACTGTAATGAATAATAGCTCATTTGACAGTGGAAAGCTAATTATATATGAAAATCCTGACATCCTTCAGCGAGGAAAATTAAGTGGCAAATGAGCATATCCTTCACGTAAACATGCGAAGATAGTTATGCTGAACGTTCCAATGAAAATAAATTGTACAATATGTTTCAGTAATGTCTTTGCAGAATAGTGGAAGATATTTGGTAGAAATTTCTTGTCACTTCACAATGACGTTTAGAAAAAGGGTCACACAGGAATCACTGATAATGTTAAATCAGCATAGCGAATAAAGTAAATATGAAATAACAGGGAATAACAGGAAATAACACCCAAACCCCTTCTGTCTGTATGTGTTTGTTTTTTAGCAGTTCTTTTCGTTTGTAATTATGTAATGTCTTAAGGCAGCTTGCAATAAAAACTTGGATTTGCAAATTCACCATGTTTGGCTCTAACTTTCCAACCTACACTTGCAATTACAGTACTTGATTGCAAGCTTCCTTCGCTTGTACCTTAGTTTTCCATTTGTATTTAAACATTCCTTTTATTTGTAGTAGCAGTTACGTGTAGTTTTATGTAGGTCCCTTTTAAGGTATCAGCAATTATTTTTCTCTCCAGTAGTCACGTGCAGTGGTATGTTCGTATTTCCTGTTTTATGTTGCCGTAGTTTTCGCTCCAATTGGTATTGTATTAGTAGTAGGGTATGGTATTTTGCAAGTAACGTTGAAAGTAATATGTATTGTAAGTTATTAAATGATGTATAAAAAAAAATAACAGGGAACCTTATCACAAAATTTTACTTGCACATAAAAAATCCACAGATTCCTATTGGCCGACGAAAGCAAACTGTCTGAAACAGTTTAGAATGACCAAATAGAAAATCAATTGTCACTTGAAATTGTTCTTACACATCAAGAACTTTCCACTAAATCGTTGACACAGCCTTCAATCTAAATAATCAATAATCACGAAGGACAGGCGAACATAAAATCGCGCTTACAATAAAACTTACAAGTTCGCAAAGATGAAACAAAAAACAACAAGCAAGAAGGTGAAAACTCAAGAAGTAATTTTACTGCTGTCTAGATTCGGAGTTCTGTCTTTGAGCACTTCTCAGACAGATATGACAATACACGAATTCTTGTGATTAAAAATCCAAAGCCTGCAAACGTCAAAGATTTGCAGTGAGATGATTCTTCTGTCAATGACTCGACATTGACACATAAGAAAATAGGAATTTTCAAAATCTGGATGCAACAAGCTTACACAACCAAAGTAAATTAAACCAGGACAGGATTGATTAAAGATTTTTGCGATATGAAGGAGAAAAACAAGTTGTGTAAAGAGAAGGAGAGATTACTTTCTATCGCATGTGTCAACATTCCATCTGAATAACAGACACACGAAATCGCAAAGAAAATAAGATGTTTCATTATATTGATGCTTGGATTTTCAGCAAGATTACTTTCAACAATCTTTGGGAAGAGAAAGGTTAGAATTTGGTGAATATATGATTAGAAAGGAGCCCACATTAATCCTCAAATCTGCCGAAAGCAGAATCAAGAACATCTGACCATTGTATACATGAAATGGGAAGGAGAAGTGTTCTTTGTTTCGTTGAAAAGTTACGATTATGACTATTCATACTTTAAAACACCTCTTGTATTTCAAGATTGATGGTGTTCAAGAAAACAAGGACAGATTTTGTAAGACAATGGCATGAGTTGTTTTTGTTGACACCTGAATTAAAAGCGATTAGCGATCGCAGACAAAGGAAATTTTCTCAACCAGTAATTCAAAACAAGCAAAGCCGCAAAAGTTTCTCTGAAACCCAGGTAGGTACTTCGCTCGTTGTGCATTCCAGAAATTGTTTTTAAAAGCAAACATGAGCATAGATCGAAAGAAGGAGGATATATCTACACATCTCCCGCGGGCAGTTGATTTATTTGGTTCAGAAGCCGATCGGGAGGTGTCTAAATTCTCTTATAGTTTTGGGTGTGATTAAAATACTTATTGCTCAGCTTCTGAACCAAAGAAATAAAATGCCCGAGGTAGATGTGTAGATATATCCTTCTTCTTTCGACATATGCTCGTGTTTGCTCTTAAAAACAGTTTCTGGAATGCATAACGAGCGTGATAGCTACCTAGGTTTCAGAGAAACTTTTGCGGCTTTCATTGTTTTGAATTACTGGTTGAGGGAACTTCCTTTGTCTGCGATCGCTAATCGCTTTGAATTCAGGTGTCAACAAAAAAACTGATGCCATAGTCTTACAAAATCTGTCCTTGTTGTTAAAGAACGTTCAAGCATCTGTCCTAGGCTCCAAGGATTACCGAATGTGTCAGTAAGGGGTTTCAATATTTGAAAATAAGCACAAATTCAAGTACGCTCTTGGCTGGAAGTAATTTTGGAATCAAAGATTTGAAGCAGGGGGGGACTTGGATCGTATTTTCTCATTAGGAAATTAGTTTTCAAGTGACTTTTGAAACACTGAAAATGTTTTTGGCTTGCACGATGTAAGATATATTTAGCTCTGTTTAAAGGACATATGTCATGAAGCTGATTGGTTCATGCAACACAATTCTCTCTATTATTGTTTATTACAAAGCACAGGATCGAGGCTAAATTTTAATTGCAATAGAAATTCATGAAACAGAAATAAAAAGGCTCGAAACGATGGAATTCCACTCCAAACTTGTTTGTTGAATTAACCAATTGCTAATGTGACATAAGTGCTTTAAAAAAAGGCAGGTATGATGTCAAAATGGATAAGAAACTGTTATGACACATGTGAAAAGTAACCAGCGGACATGATACAACTGGTCAAGCCATTCTAAATTCTGCTGTTACTGAGCGAAAATCCATTGAAAATGTCCAAACTGCAAACAAAGAAGAGGCGGGTTATAACTTTGTTTGTTTCGGAAGCCTGCTGCGAAATCTTCTTCAGATAGACAGGACATTTGATTTCAAGACAATGTTTATTGGAATGAAGCGCGAGACAAAACTGTAGGGGGCATGACGTTTGTAACCACTAGGTGTGTGCAAGCTTCGTTTTAAATATTTGGCAACAAAAGATCGCGCTCTTTGATTGATGTTGCTTTCGAGCCAGCCAGTCTAATCAGCTGAAAATATAGCGTGTGCAGAGGCTCCATTTAATAAAAGGTGACGTAAAATTCTACCACCGCTTTCTTGGAATTGAATGGCTTCATTTTTCCTTTTTATATATTTATACAGGTAACAGATTTCAGCTAGAACTAACTGTTTTACAAATTCAGTTGTTAAAAAAACCTAATTAAAAACTAATCTAACATGCACAATATCCAGTTATAACTTACACGATTTAGTATAACAAAACGAATGGATTTTTTAAAGGTAGTCAGAGAGGGTGTCAATATAGTTTCCCCGCTAAGCTCATTCCATAATTTTGCTCCACGATAAGAAAAAGCTCTTTGATTTATAGATGTTCTTAAAGGGAATCTGAGCATATATAAGCCGTTTATAAAATAGCTGTGTAGAGACAAAAGGATATGCCACATGTTGAACCATATTTGGGTAACTGATCTGACTGATCTACGTCAATCTGATTGGCTAGAATTTGACCACAAGTGACTTGAGCCACTTTTATATGCTTACATTCCCTTTAACGGAGGTATCTGCAAATTTATTTCGATAGAGCGAAGGTTGCGATTGCTACCATCTAAGTATTTCGTAAAAGTTCTCCTAAATAATGAGGAGCAAGTGAATTTAATGATTTATAGGTCAGCGTTGCTGTTCCTTTGCTGATGAGATATTTAATTGACGGCCAGGCAAGATTTTGGGGCAGAGGAACAGCAGAAGCACCGTAAGGACTATTTGTAGCTATTCTTGCAGCTCTAATATGACTCTTTGGAGGAAAGTAAGATGGGTTTCGCTACGACAAGCCCCATACCGAGCAGCAATACTGCGACTGTGGCTCAACGATTCCTCTATACATTTTCTGCAGATCACCTGATGGAAGAAATTTCTTGACATGCTTAATGAGACCAAGAGCTCGTGGTGCCTTAGCCTTAACTTGGTCAATATGGTGATCCCATTGGAGTTTGTCATCAATTTGAGCTCATAGGTATTTTGTATCGGTTATCATATTGATCTTTTGGTCACCTATTTCAAAACAAGGCTTAGCTTCAGTCTGCTTTTCGAACCTCTTCGACTTGGTCTAGATCCTTTTCTCAAAAACTGTGTTTTTATAACGTTTAGAGGCAATTTATTCCATGTGGCCAGCTCTGTAAATTCACAAGATCCCGGTTGTACTTTAAATGTGATTCTGCCGCGAACGTTCTTGATCACTTGGTTACTTTCAAACAGGCAGCGTTTACTATATTCAAGGTTCTGACGTCATCAAAATTTCTAAATCGTAAACCAGCAGAGCAACAGATTTCTGCTTGCAGAACCTCACAACAACAACTGTTGTCAAAATTCAGTTTGAAACGAAATAGTCCAACCGTAGTCTGACAGTATTAGCCAAGTACTCCTTGATAGCAATAAATCAAAACAAAGTCGGTCAAGTTTCAAAGAGAAATGATTCAGCACATGAAATTAAATCACAGTATCTGGAAAAGATTTGCCAGTTTTCTGGATATATAGCATTAAACAAGCCAAAGTCGACAGGATTTTGAAATTATCCACGGATTACGGGGATTCTTATCACGTTTAAGAACTTCTCAAAATGAGATCGAATTTAATGAAAGAATTATGATAATGCCTTCTGGAAAGGAGTGGCTATTTCACAAAGAATTGCACTTAAATGTAATAGTTATCTGGTAAGATTTAGATTAAAGTCTCTAAAGAAGGATAAATGGAACGATCCATCTGGTATAAAACAAGAGTTCCCTCAAGGAAAGAGCCAGCGCAAGCTTAAAAACCAGAAAGCAAACAAAAAAATTACCCGGTTAGACCGATTACACGTTCGTAGTTATCGCTATTGATAGACTGATGGATCAAATTCAATAAACGAAGCGGAAATTGGGACTGAAGTAGTTAGTCTAGTACCCGGCTGGTGAATCAGAAGAGTGTTCCACTGTTTATACCGGGTGAGTCAAAAAAGGTCCGGTGTTTGAGAGACTACTGCTCCCTGAGTACATAAGCAATGATATTTTTTGCAATATCTGATTGAATAGCTAACATGTTCAATTATGTTTAGAGTTTTTCCTAGCTGAAATCGGTCACTAAATTCAGATTTTACAAGGGATTTTCTGAAAAACGTGCCTTGGAGAAACATTTAAAAACGTGCTAAAATCACGAGCAAGCTACTTTACAACAATGACTTGAGCACGTGCTATCCTCTTGGGGGAATGAAAAAGTCTTTCCCCTAATGAATAATTCATTCAAGGAGATTCCATTCTCCCAAGAGGACAAAATATATGAATCTATGTCAGTGTCACTATTGCTAGGAAGGAAAACAAAGGGAGATTTTGCAGGTTTTCGAAAGGGGCATTCTGCTGAAAATCTCCCATATGTACGGAAAGGAATGGCCCATTGAAGACGGGTGAATTACTGAGCCTGATTGGACAAATCGGCAATAAATCAAAATAGTTTTCAATATCATTGCTTTGATATTCAGGCAGCAGCAGTTTTTCTAACGCCAGGCCTTTCTATTTATTAACCCGGTAGTGGGATGGTAAGATGAAGCTACATGAAGCTAAGTCTAGTCATGAAACATGTTGAATTATCCGGATGGGTCAAATGCATAATACGAATCAACATTTTCCGAAAACATTCAATTCAGTTAGGTACAGGCGATCGAAATAAAGCTGAACTTGAAACGGTGAAAGAGATGATAGTGAACAAGACGTTACAGAGTCAGAGAGCCCATCAGCTATTATATAAACTTAAGAAAAATCTTCCATCATTCAACTGACCCACATACTAATCCTCAATAGTTTTCTGCATTGCTCGCAGCTTTGGGTACATGGCTTGGCCCACGACGAACATAAGCAAAAAGAGCAGGAAAATATGTGACTCATGCGATGTATCCATTTTCACAGGAAAGCAATGCGCGTGCGATATTTTGTATCCAACTTTTATGTTTCGCTCTTCATCAAAGCTGCCTTACTGCTATAATCCCGGTTGAAAAACATCAATATAAAAGTTGATACAAAAGCTTTCTGAAAGCAGCACATAGCACAAAACTGTTGGTTCAAACTGCAACATTCCTGTAGAATCTTCACGAAAAGTACATTCCTCAAAAGGTCCCGACAGAAAAAAATCACTGTCCTGAATCGAATCAAAACCATACCGCTGCAATTCAATAAAATAGGCGTGATCGAGAAATGTCGGTATTGTAAAGTTTGTTGAAAATTCTATTATTAGAGACAGCTTGTTCAAACGCAATTTTACATGGACATGCAAAGCCTTAACAAGATAACTTTCACGAAAATTTACCACAACATGCTAATCCAATTTCTTCCAAAATGTTTTTATTATGCAAATCACATTATCATGACTGACTTTCTAGTTTAATCAATTTTAATCAATAAGATTCGCTGAAATCACGACTGAGGATATGAAAGGATATGGATGTCTTTGAAACAATTTGTTGAATGAATGAACTGGAGAATAAATTAAATGGCAACATTCAAAGCACGAAAGAAGATATGAATAAATATAGAAAAGAACGAGAAGAGAATGATTTAAACTTTGAATGAAATGAAGACAATTGTCGAATAGAAGTCTGAATATAACAATTACTTTGTGTATTCAAATGAACTGGAGAAAAAGCACGAAAGAAGATATGAATAAATATAGAAAAGAACGAGAAGAGAATGATTTAAACTTTGAATGAAATGAAGACAATTGTCGAATAGAAGTCTGAATATAACAATTACTTTGTGTATTCAAATGAACTGGAGAATAAAATAAATGGCAACGAGTAAAGTACGAAAGAAGATATGAATAAATATGGGGAAAATGAGAAGAGAATGATTTAAACTTTAAATGAAATGAAGACAATTGTCGAATAGAAGTCTGAATATAAAAATTACTTAGTGTATTCAAATGAACTGGAGAATAAATTAAATGGCAAAAAGCAAAGTACGAAAGAAGATATGAATAAACATAAGAAAAATGAGAAGAGAATGATTCTAAACTTTGAATGAAATAAAGACAATAGACCATTTGCCAATAAGGAAAAAGGGATTGAGGCGAGCGCGGCCAATTCCGACAGCCCTAGTAACATCGGGGAATCCTCTCCACTTCAGAATATCTTATTCGATGTATTTCCCACGATCGATTTGTAGAGTAGGGCACATAAACAAACGATCAGCTGATTTGACCCCTTACTTCAAATGTAATAAGTCCAAAACTTGGGAGAAAATTTTGAAAAATCAACGAAAACTGGCCGACCGTCTTGGGCTGATTCTGAAGTGGATAAATCGAGAAACTGAAAATAAACTTTTGGAGGACCTTATTTCAACCCTTTTTAAGGTATTTAATCATTAATCTGGAGTTAGTAAGTGCATTTAGTAGGAAAACGAGCACGATCCATTTGGGAGGAAAAAGGGCCTAAGTAGAAATTTTCGGGATTTTCCCCACAGCTTTGAAAAAAGAAAGGCTCGTTATTCTGCGAATTTTAGAGATAAATTCGAGATTAACAGTGTGTTAGTGAAAGAATACGGTTTCTCGTCGATTTTTGACATGCCGAGGCCGTTTACCCCTCGCAAAACGGAGTTACGGCCCAAAATGGGGTTGGCCAAAATTTTTCCCAATTTTCGCGGCCCCCGCGCTCCGCCCCTGGGGGCAATATTGAACCCCAAATTCGTGATAAGACTCACAAACGAACTATCTCTTGTACATTCTTTTCTGTTTTGAAACTAGTTGAGTAACCATCGAGCATCAGCTCCAAATGCAGCTTCGGGTCAGAAAATCGGACCGGGTCGGCTTGCCGATTATACTGTAATGGAGAGGACTCCCCGGATTTCCGACTGTTACTAGGGCTGTCGGAATTTTTTCTTAATTGGCAAATGGTCTATTGTCGAATATAAAGCTGAATACACAAGTTACTTGTGTATCAAAATGAACTTGCGAAGAAATCAAATGACAACGAGCAGAGTGCTACCGAAAGAATGAAGGAATATTGGAAAGAATGATCTAAAAGAAGGGATCTATTTTCAACTTTGAGCAAAATAAAGAGCGTTGTCGAAAAGAAAGCTGAATATGCAAATTACTTGCGTATTCAAATGAACTGGCGAATAAATCAAGTGGCAGCAAGCAAACAGTAATGAAAGAATGAATGAATGTTGGAAAGAATGAATATAAAAAAAGAGATTAATTCTAAAATTTGAATGAAATGAAGAACATTGTCACATAAACGACTGAATATACAAGTTTATTGGGTATTCAAATGAACTGGGGAATAAATCAATTGGCAACTTGCAAATAGTGAAAGAAAATATGAATAAATATAGGAGAGAATGAGAACAGATTGATTTTACACTTTGAATGAAATGAAGACCATTATCGAAACAAGACCGAAAGAATGAAAAAACATTTGAAACAGCTATCTGCAAGAAGAGATCTATTTCAAACTTTGAATGGAATGAAGAACATTGTAAGAGAGAAGGATGAATGTAAAAGTTAAAATGAACTGGGGAATAAATAAAATGACAACTTGCAAAGTGCTACCGAAAAGAATGAATGAATATTAGAAAGAATGTTAGTCACACTCTGAAGAGAACATAAGTTCGAAAGGCCTTAGTGTGCTGATTTAAATTCTTTTTCCTTTGCCTCCATCTTCTTATAAATTGTTAGAAAGAATAAATGTAAAAGAAGAGAATAATTGCAAAAATTTAATGAAATGAAAACAATTGTCGAATAGAAGGCTGAATATACAAGTATGAACTGGCGAAGAAGTCAAATGGTAACTTGCAAAGTGCTACCGAAAGAATGAATGACTATTGGCAAGAAAAAATCTAAAAGGAAAGATTAATCAAACTTTGAATGAAATGAAGACCATTGTCGAATAGAAGGCTTAATATACAAGTTACGAATAAATCAACTGGCAAGGAGAAAAGGGCAATAAGGAATATTAGAAAGAATAAAACAATGAGACGAGTTTAATTTCAAACTTTGAAAGGAATGAAAACCATTGTCTAATAAACGGCTGTATTCACAAGATACGTTGCGAAAAGAATATTTTGTATGCACAAGAAGATTTAATACCAGATGAAATCATATGGAGACTGTTTACAACATCACCTGAAAGAACAGGCAAAGAAAGTGCTTAATAAAGCAGGTCTTCCCAGGACGTTATTTTTGCAAGAAAAATCGACTGAAATCGTTAAAAATTCAGCATGATAGGCTAGAGGCAGCAAGAATTTATGCCGTTGAAAGAAACTTCTCAAAAATTAGTTCCTGTTAACACAGGCGAGACACAGTAAGGACTTCAACCGTTCTAAGCAAATTCTCCGAAGGAAATTCAAACCAATGCCATGCAGAATTTTAAACAGAACGCAAATAAATATTGGTGTTACGTTATTAGAAGAAAGTATAAGAAATTTTCTGCTTCTCCCATGTACAAGGCAATAAACTCTGCAAGCTCTGCATTTATATAAGTTTTGATAAAAAAGGTAGATACATGTAGCCAGTTACCGAGATGCATGTAGCCAGTTACTGGAATTGCTAAAGGAAATATTCCATGTAGAAAATGCATAACAATCTTACTTTTTCTGATATAGAATTTAATGTGGAATAGTACACAAGGGTCGTGATATGAAAGACTGCAGTAAGTATGGAATCATACAGGTACAAGCCAATCATTATTTCCAATACTCAAGACACATTATCTTTTATAAATTGTTCATAAAAGGGAACATAAATAAATAAATGCTGGTGTCGACGTTAGTACCATAAAACACAAACAAGGATGTTCCGTTCCCAGGTGAAACTTTTGATAAACTAGAAGCTTTGATATAGATTACTTCTTGCTTGATCTCTGGAAATGAAATTATGTTGCAAAGACACTGAAATGGATTCATAAAGTACTTCTTTCTTGTTATAGTATTCAGAATGGATGAGTTAAACAATGAGTTGAGTTGATGAATGGACAAGTGTCACAGACAAAAACCAATATGGAATTATACCAGTAGAAGCCAATTCTTCTGTGGAAGATCAAGCTAAAATTACACAGATTTAAAGTTGTTCGTATGAAGGAAGATATATAGATGCTGGAATTAAATTATTAATGGAAAATTACAAACACCTTCCCTCTTTCTCCACGTAAAAGGGCTAAAATATTGCAGACTTTGTAATGACTTGATGTTTTCATAAGAAAGATATATGCATGTGTCTCTCTAACGGAATTACCTTAAATATTGTCTTAAAGATACAGAAAGCCTTTCGTAAAGTGGTTCGTTTGTACTTCGTTATTTCAACTGGAAAACTAGACAGGAACGCTGTCAAATGCAGTATTAAAGACATCAGACAGTACAAGATTACGCCAGCAAGAGAAATTTCTTCTGTAGAAGATCATCAAATTAATATTCTGCAGATTTCAAATTGTTTGTAAAAGGAATATAAATAGCTGCTGGTGTTACATTATTAGTAGAAAACACAAACAAAGCTCTTCTATTCCCATGTAAAAGGTATTAAAAGACATCGCATGTTGTACTTGAATTAACTTGTAGACACACGATGAAAACAACATTTGAAATCAAAGCAGACAATTGTTTTTGTTTTGTCAAGAGGGATTGTCCCTTGAGTGCATAAGTGAATAAAAAACTTGTGTAAGCACTCACGAACAAAGAAATTCAATTAAAGTGTTGCTAGGATAGCATAAATCTCACAAGAATTTGAATGTTTCGTAGCTGGATATGCTACTAGCAGTAACTACCAAGTTTACTGCTCAGTCTTTGGATAGCTCTAGAAATCAGGAATGGGTTTCCAGAGCATGATATCAGGGTAAACAGAAACGCAAAAGCAAATAATACAATTACAAATGTAAACACATTTAAACAGTTGTTTGGAAAGCACACATTTCAAAACAACTCGAATGTTTCTTTGCTTGTTTTACTGTTAGCAGTAATCAGAAAGTTTATTTCTCACTCTTTCTAGATCAGGAATACATTTGCAGAGCATGATACCAGCATAAACAGAAACGCAAAAGTAATTAAAACAATTACAAATGTAACCGGGAAACATCTCAAAAGAACCCGAATGTTTCCTTGCTTGTTTTACTGTTAGCAGTAACCAGCAAGTTTATTACTCGATTTTTAGATAGTTTTCTAAATCGGGAATGCATCTGCAAAACATGATATCAGGGTAAACAGAAACACAGAACTAGATAATAAGGAATAAATGATTACAAATGTTGACAGAATTAAAAGATTGCAAGCATTTTGTGGAACGAAACAGGAAGGATGAGTCGTTCCAGTGATCGTCTAGAATTTGCAGAACTTTCATGGTAGTCAACAAATAGAGACAATGCAGATCATCTGGCTGGATGGTACAAGAAGCAGAATGATTATCACATTATGGGATCTGCTAAAAAATTTAACTAATAACAAGAAGTAAATAGCAAGCATCCATGAATTGAATTGTAGTGTAGATTCAAAGTATTATCCCTGAAATCTTGGCAAATATTGTAACTGTAAGGATCACGACAATCCTACACCAAGGAAACAAAATTGGTACGCGAAAGAGAATTGTAATTGATGCAGAATCGTGCTAAAATTCATCTGTCTTAGCAGCAGTAGCTTCTGAATCGTAAAAAGCACACAAAAAATGTAGAAAGGCTGCATATTTTCGATAGAGTTACAGCCGAACGCTATTGCGCGAAGAATCCAAACCGCAATTTGACTGTAGCAAAGGTCTTCAAGTAGATATCTCAATATAAGCATTGAAATGGTGCCAAATGTTATATGAAAAGTAGCCAGGCTTCAGATCTTTGCTGGAATTTACAGAAAAGAAGCAGAAACTTCTTTAGAGAACCAATATTGAAAGTGGAATTTGACTTGAATATTACAAATAAAAAGAATTACACCCAGTTTCATTAAAACACTACGAAGTCTTAAACGGCAGTAAATGTTGCTGAATAAAAGTAGTCAGCCTTTGGAAGTTTGCTGGACATTAAGAAATCAAAACATTACGAGAGAAGCCAAATTGAAACAGCAAGTTGATTTGAATATTACAACCAAACAGAATTACAGCAAGTTTCATTTAAATGATCTACGAAAGTCTTAAAATGGTAGCAATTGTAAAATGAAAGTAGTTAGCCTTTGGGTGTTTGCTGCACATTAAGAAATTAAAACAGAGCCTTTACGAGAGAAGCCAAATTGAAACAGCAAGTTGATTTGAATATTACAACACAACAGAATTACACCAAGTTTCATTTAAATGATCTACGAAAGTCTTAAAATGGTAGCAATTGTAAAATGAAAGTAGTTAGCCTTTGGGTGTTTGCTGCACATTAAGAAATTAAAACAGAGCCTTTACGAGAGAAGCCAAATTGAAACAGCAAGTTGATTTGAATATTACAACACAACAGAATTACACCAAGTTTCATTTAAATGATCTACGAAAGTCTTAAAATGGTAGCAATTGTAAAATGAAAGTAGTTAGCCTTTGGGTGTTTGCTGCACATTAAGAAATTAAAACAGAGCCTTTACGAGAGAAGCAACATTGAAACAGCAAGTTGAGTTGAATATTACAACTAAACAGAATTACACCAAATTTAATTTAAATGATCTACGAAAGTCTTAAAATTGTAGTAATTGTAAAATGAAAGTAGTCAGCCTTTGGATGTTTGCTGGACTTAAAGGAATGATAACAGAGTCTTCACGAGAGGAAAACAATTGTAAGTGGAATTTGACTTGAATATTGCAAATAAACAGAATTACACCAAGTTTCATTTAAATGATCTACGAAAGTCTTAAAATTGTAGTAATTGTAAAATGAAAGTAGTTAGCCTTTGGGTGTTTGTTGGAAATTAAGAAATAAAAACAGAGCCTTTACGAGAGAAGCAACATTGAAAGTGGAATTTGACTTGAATATTGCAAATAAGCAGAATCACACTAAGTTTCATTTCAATGATCTACGAAAGTCTTAGAATGGTAGCAATTGTAAAATGAAAGTAGTTAGCCTTTGGAAGTTTGCTGCACATTAAGAAATTAAAACAGAGCCTTTACGAGAGAGGCAACATTGAAACAGCAAGTTGAGTTGAATATTACAACACAACAGAATTACACCAAGTTTCATTTCAACGATCTACGAAAGTCTTAAAATGGTAGCAATTGTAAAAATGAAAGTAGTCAGCCTCTGGATGTTTGCTGGACTTAAAGGAGTGAAAACAGAGCCTTCACGAGAGGAAAAAATATTGTATCTGGAATTTGGCTTGGAGATTGCAAATAAAAAATGACAGAAAGTTTCACTTGAAAGGATCTACAACATCGTCAAAATGGCGGAAAAATTACATGAAAGTAGCCAGGATATTGGTATGTTTGTCGGAAGTTAAGAAGTGAAAGCAGGACCTTCGTAAGAGAGAGAATATTGAAACTGAAATGTGACTGAATGACGTATTAGAAACTAACTGAGCATTTCAGGTGCAAAAATGTACAAAAATCTTCAAACGGCCGTAAATATTGACTGAATAGGCGACAAGCTGAAATTGTTTTCACACTCAAATATATCGCTAAAAATTTATTCCACAGATTTGACAATGAAAGATGCGTGCAAAAGGAAGAAATTTCCAAATCTAAAAACATCTGAAACTATTGTCAAATGAGGAAAAGTATTGACTGAAAGTGTCTACCTCGACAGGCCTCAGACTTAAGATTAGCAAATACTTTCAGTAAGCATAAGTTTTATATAACTTGAGTCAGGCTGATAAGACAAAAATAACAACAAAACGCCGAATGGACAAGGATTTGTGCAAACTTTAGATTGCAGAAAGTGTTCGATGAAGTAAACACGGAAGATAGGATATAGCTGGTTGAGAAAATTTAATAAAAAATGTCATAATCTCTGACAGAACTTTCGACAACAGCTACAAATACATACTGGTGTTCCATTGTCAGAACAGCTGCATATTCATTGCAGAATCATCAAACAGCGAAGTGAAGAGTTTGTTTTCAGTTGCACTTATAACGGACACGAGAGCTGTACGTTGATCTATACTTAGTTGTATCCTTCATTCATTAATGGACCATAGAAGAGAGAAGGTTACAGCACACCAGAGGTCTACCCGTGTGAATACAACAATGTTATTCTTTATCGATTCACGAATCATATAGCAGAGAAGCAAAGATTTTGTTTTCAGTTGAACGTAAAACATACTTGAAAGCTCTACGCTTATCAATAGTTAGTTAGGTTATTTCTTTTTCATTCATTAACGGACTATAAAAGAGAGAAGTTTTCCTTAGATCAAACAGCTGGTTCACCCGTGTGAATACAACAACGTCATTCATTATCAATTCAAGAATCATAATGAGGAGAAGCGAAGATTCCGATTCTGTTTTCAATTGCACTCAGAACACATGCGAGAGTTGTATCAAATCTACTGCCCGAGAAAGAGTTTTATGCACACATCCGTACTCGTAAAAGCATCTCGCTAGTCAACAGCAGATCGGTTCATTCATCCTATCAGAATACACTGCACGAGAAAGAGACTTGCGGATACAATAGAATTGCTTATTGCATTTGATCCTCGGTAGTTATCCTCTTCATGTCAAGTCTACTGCCCGAGAAAGAGTCCTAGGGATATACACATAGCCGTAGTCATAAACGCATTTCACAGGTCAATCAACGCTTGACAGTTATCTGCCAATGCCGCGACAATTAAACCGGGGAACAGATGAGCAAAATACAAATATTGGTGGCAACATAAAAATATTTGTGGCTTTGTGGACAAAATTCTCCGCTCAGTATTGTTGATCTTGGGTAAGTTATCAGAGACAAACGGTTAACGCAACAAAGCAGCGGTGTGTACAATTTTGCTAATTCGAGGATCAATTTGGATATTATCAAGAGGATGTGAATTATTAAAATTACACATATGAAAGTTACGCATTAAGATACAGAGGTTCTTTTGGCTTTTTTGCAACGAAGAAGAAGGACTGTGAGTTCAAAAATATCGAGTGTACGGTTTGATCCGAGAATCAATTTCAAAATCATCAAGGAGATGTCAATTATCAAAACTATAAATCCGAAATTAGCGATTTATGATACACGATTTAATTTTGCTGTATTTGCAACGAAGGAGAAGGACAGTGCGTCAAAAATTTCGCGTGCAAGATTCGATTTGAGAATCAATTTTCAAAATTATCAAGATGATGTCAGTTATTCAAATTACAAATCTGAAAGTTACGCGTTAGGACACACAACTTCTTTCTGCTCTTTTTGCTACGAAGAAGGACTCTGAGTTAAAAAAATTCGCGTGCAAGATTCAATCTGAGAATCCAAATTAGAAATTATCAAGCAGATGTCAGTTATTCAAATTACAAATCTGAAAGTTACACGTTAGGACACACAACTTCTTTCTGCTCATTTTGCTACGAAGAAGGACTCTGAGTTAAAAAAATTCGCGTGCAAGATTCGATCCAAATCTGAAAGTTACGCGTCAGGACACACAACTTCTTTCTGCTCTTTTTGCTACGAAGAAGGACTCCGAGTTAAAAAAATTCGCGCGCAAGATTCAATCTGAGAATCCAAATTAGAAATTATCAAGATGATGTCAGTTATTCAAATTATAAATCTGAAAGCTACGCGTTAGGACACACAACTTCTTTCTGCTCTTTTTGCTACGAAGAAGGACTCCGAGTTAAAAAAATTCGCGCGCAAGATTCAATCTGAGAATGCAAATTAGAAATTATCAAGCAGATGTCAATTATTTAAATTATAAATCTGAAAGTTACGCTTTAAGATACACAGTTCTTGTTTTGCTTCATTTGCAACTAAGAAGAAAGACTGCCAGTTTTGAAGATCAATGGGAAAGCATCACCGAAGCACAGAGTATATGAGAATATATTTTAAAACATGCTTTCCCTTTTATGCTAATTCAGTGGTTGGACTGGCTATTGCAAAAGTTCGAGAACGATTCGATTCGAGGATCAGTTTGGAAATTATAAATTCAATGTAGATTACTGAATGCACAAATCTGAACGTGATACTTTGAGGTATAGTAAATTTTTCGTACGCTTGCTACTCAGAGGACGGATTGCAAATTATAAAAGATCGAAAGCAAGATCCAATTCGACGATAAAGTTGAAAATCAACAATAATCAGCAAGGATTATCTAATGCACAGATCTGAAAGCAAATCTTCGCGATAGACTCATTATTTTGCTGCTTTTGGGACTCAGAGGAAAGACTGCAAATTATGAAAGATTGATGGAAATGCTAAATTCGAGGATAACATTTAACAACATCACGGTAGCGTGGGTCATTTACATTACAGATGTGAAATTTAAGCTTTAAGATTCACTTTTTCTCATTATTACGTTTGCAACTGAGAGGAAGAGCTGTCAATGAAAATAGATCGAGTCTGCCGCGCATTGACGTGTTCGAGCAAATAATTGTAAACAAGGCGGGTAGAATGAGGCAGATTTACCAGCGAAAGCTAAAAATGCTTGAAGTCAACAAAGGATGAAGTGAAACCAGACTGGCTAGAGAAAAGAAACATTGCTGCGAGTAAAAAGTGTTTGACAACAGATAGCCCCAAGGTAAACCAACTTTTCAAAGTCATAGTGATATCATCAATCAACTGGCTTTAGCATAGACGAAGCTAAGAAAAGCAAAACCTATTCTATGCAACGGACATTGTCCATGCTGTCTGCTCTGTGTCGAGATTTAATCAAAGAAATACTATACTTGAAATGCTTGCAACCAAAGGTCATACGCTGAATACACCTTCGACAATCGACGTATTGAATACAGAATACATTCGTGCAGGGACCAACATACAACGAAATTGGCTCGTGTAAATAAAACAATTGCAATTGAGGAAGAAGCTGTTAATGAAGTAAAATATTACTCACTTAACCTGTTAAGACAAACAAATTGAAATATGCCTGTCTTATTGAAAATACATGGACATGGTCGAGCAGAAGCCAATGATCAAAGAAAAATGTTTGCAGACTAAATATTGGTAAAATAAATTAATTGCAAATTCAAGAAGACGGTTTTCGTTAGAGGTACAAATGAGAAGAATAAATCTATCGCGGAGGAAGACGCTGGAAGATGAGGAAAGAGGTTCTTGTAGAGAATCACGAATCTCAAAGTTAAGTCACGTCGAAGTTGTAAAAAGGCGAACATCACTAAGCAGACAAAATATTGGCAAAATAAATTAATTTTAATTGAAGAAGGCGGTCTTTGTTGGAGATATAAATGAGAAAAACAAATTTATCTTGCAGGAAGACGCTAGAAGACGAGGAAATATTCGTCCAAAAAATCCCGAATCTTGAAGTCATATCACCTCTAAGAAGCAGGGAATATGAAAGGAAGAAGAAATTCATCGTGGAGGAAGACACGGGAAGGTGGGGACAGATCCTTTCAGTAAATCCCGACTCTCGACCTCATATCAACTTGAAGTTGTAAGCAGGACATATAAAAGAGAAGAAGAACTTCATCGTAAAGGAAGACACAGGAAGGTGGGGACAGATATCCTGCCAGTAAATCCTGAATCTCGACCTCATATCAACTTGAAGTTGTAAGCAGCAGGACATACAAACAGGAGAAACAAATTCATCGTAGAGGAAGACACGGGAAGGTGGAGACAGATCCTTCCAGTAAATCCTGAATCTCCACTTCATATCAACTTGAAGTTGTAACCAGGACACTTAAAAGAGAAGAATAAATTCATCGCAGAGGAGGACACGTGAAGGTGGAGTCAACTTGTGGTTGTAAGCAGGACGTATAAACGAGAAGCAAAAAGCACGGGGAGGTGAGGAAAGATTCTTCCAGACAGTCCTGAATCTCGAAGTTATATCACCTCGAACTTGCAAGCAGTCGAGCATCAGGAACTAATTAACTGCATCTGTTGACGAGGACTTACACACACACACAGACGAAGTAAATCGCTGTTTGCGATTGAAATTTTGTCGAAAAATAACTAAAGTGGACATAATTCAATAAAACAAACAAACTAAAGATGCCGACGATGCAGTCGAATTAAGAGCAAGGTACCTGCTTTGGAGCATTTACAAAACACACTACAAGACGAGTACCAAGTGCTAAAATTCAATTGAATAAAGTGAAGGAGAAAATAAAGAATAAATGAATACGTCACTTGAATCAAGTGAAGAAAAACTTTAAATTCGAAATCGATATAACTGGATTTACACCATGTGGCAATAGATGGATGATTCAAATTTGTTAACAGAGCAAGATCTGCTAAAAGGATGCTTTGTCGAGTATAGAAATGTTCTCACGAGTTTGAAGGCTGCTAGAAGGCATAAAACTCAAAGTTCTGATTTCACGATCAAACTCGAAGTTGCAGTGGGTCACAAGCTCAATGAAGGACGCAGCATATAAAACAAAGATGGTGAATGAATTGTTACTTATTTGCTGACGAAGGAAGCAAATTATATTACTAAAATCAAAATTACAGTTGATTTTGCTGCACTGTTATAGAAAACTGAAATATTAGCAAACTCTTGACGAAGCAATCAATTCTTTGATGAAATGCGAGACGATAAAAGAACACAAGAATTTGCACAATATAGAATTAAAAGTTATCTGGCTGTAAAGGAGTGAAAAGAATAAATAAGGATAAAGATAGGTATCCTGAACATTTTGGAAAATGAGACGATATTTCATGGCTGGTAAAAGTATCATTAATCGCAAATAGATCTGTAAAATATCAGAGAACTCTTGTCAAAAGATTATGTAATTAAGTCAGGCGCTCTGGTTGCTCCACAAGTTAAGCTGGAGGCTTGAAAAACAAAGCTTGTAACGAAACGTCAACGAAAAAATCAAGCATGAAAAGATTGTATCATATTATTTGACAAAGATTACAGTACAGTATATCAGTTCTAAAAAGAACAATGGAGAATGTAATAGAAAGAGAAGATATATCTTTGTCGAAATATCGAGTTGCGTTGAATGTGAGTGGCGAGATATTCGAAACATGGGAATCAACATTAAGAAGATATCCTGATACACTACTTGGGGATCCTCAACGAAGACAAGATCACTATACTTTAGACACAGATCAGTTCTTTTTTGACCGGAATCGCGCTGCTTTTGAAGCAATTCTTTTCTTTTATCAATCAAGCGGTCGATTAACTAGGCCGTGTAACGTCCGGTTTGAAACATTTGAAGCAGAGTGTGATTATTTCCAGCTTCCAAAATGGGCAGTTGACGAGATGAAAGTAAAGGAGGGTATGTATATTGAAGACGAAGACGAAGAGGAACGGAAAAGGCAAGCTGATAAAAATTGCAGGCAAATGATTTGGGATTTTGTTGATAAACCAGAATCATCAAGGCCAGCTAAATACTTAGCTATCTTCTCAATATCAATGATTCTGTTCTCTGTTATACTTGCCTGTATCGAAAGCCTTCCATCTATTCAAAGATGGATCAAGAAAAACAAATTAGATCCAACGCAGCATTACCTGGAATACGCACTCAATGGCTGGTTTCTATTTGAGCTATTAATCAGACTAGCAGCATCACCAAAGAAACTCCCATTTCTTATTGCTCCTATGAATATTGTTGATATCATTGCTGTCGTTCCGTATTTTATAATGACATCAATACCAGGTGATCACACATACCATAGAGCATTGAGGGTGCTTAGATTCATACGAATAGTCCGATTATTACGACTTGGGAGACAATCAAAGAGAATGAAACTTGTTGGGAAGATTCTGATGTCGACAGTAGAGGATGTGAAGGAGCTTTTGCTTTGTTTACTTATCGTGGTAATATTTGGTGGTAGCATCGAGTATTATGCAGAAATGAACGAGAAAGGGACTAGCTTTACAAGTATCCCTCAATCATTATGGTGGGGAATTCAAACAGTGGTCGTCCTTGGGTATGGTGACATAGTACCAACTAGTTTTTTTGGCAAAGTCTTTGCATCAACGTTTATGGTTTTTGGGGCACTGACTATTGCACTACCAGTTTTATCGGTGGTAACAAAATTCTCTTCTATTTATGCAACTAACGCATTTTCGCGCTAACACGTAAATTTCACATGTATTGCACTTTAGCGACTTATTACCAACCGTGATCCTTTGTGCGCCGCATGAAAATCAAGACATTTTCGCACCAACACGTAAATTTTAAATGCACTGCATTTTAAGGAATGATAGCTAACCAAGATCGTTTGTGCGCCGCGCCGAATGAAAAGTAAGACAAAGAGAACCTGGACAAAACCACTTTCAGGTAACACGAAAATCGACCTTTGCGCCAAGCAGGATCATTGATGGCAAGGGGTCTTTGACCATAGTTAATAGAATAATTATTCTACCTGGTGAGTCAGAAAAAATAATTCCCGCTTGGAAGGCCACTGCTCCATGAATATCAAAGTAATAATATTGAAAACTGTCTTGTTTTATTGCCAATATGTTCAATTAAGTTCAGTAATTTACCCGGCCTTAATTGGCAATTCCTTCCCGTCGATATGGGCGATTTTCTGCAGAAAGCCCCTTCCAAAAAGCTGCAAAACACGAATGAAAACAATGAGCAAATTTTCCTTCCTAAAATTGATGAAACTCACATAAATTCATGTCTTTTGTCCTCTTGGGAGAATGGAATCCCCTTGAATAGGTCATCGATACCAGGGGGAGGACTTGTTCGTCATACCAAGAGAATAGCACGTGCTAAAGTGTCCACAAGTCATTGCTGTAAGGCCATTGTAAGGCAGAAATGTCAAGGACATTTTTCACGTTTTGAAGATTTTTTTGAAGAGGCTTTCTGGAGAAAATCCCTCATAATTTCAGACTGGAGTGGCCGATTTCAGTCAGGTAAACTTTATAGAAGATTTGAACATTTCTACCATTAAACTATATATTTGCCGATATCATTGTCTTGATATCCAGGGAGCCATGACCTTTCAAATGGGGATTCTTTTTTCTGATTCACCCGGTATTAACTATGCCTTGACTAAATTTTATTGAGCGAGTACCATTGCTGTAGATGAGTTTGATTGGTAGTGATCCTGAAACGGTAGACTTAGCAGCAATTTAATAGTCATAACAACTTTGTTGGAGTTTCATTTAGTACTCCACCCCCCCCCCCCCCCCGAAAAACGTGGATGGCGTATGGCGAGGGCTGCAGGAAGCAGCAGCTGATTGGGGATAATAATACATCTGACTAATTCTTGTGATATAGCACCATTGTTTTCAAAATTATTGAGGGGATCTTGAGCCCCTCCCCCCCCCCTTCATACTGTACTGGCCTGCGTATTCCCAGTAACAGAGTAGCATTTGTAGGCATAAGGTACGTGACAATTCTTTTGAGACAACGTAGAATTGGTTTCCTCGCAGACTCCTCCGCAGGTACCATCTTATCACTTTAACTTATTTAGCTCCAGAGTTAACGAAAAAGACTTGCAGGTAGTTTACCCGGTTGTAGAGGATATGAAATTCGCACGGATTTTCAGCTTGATTTGTTAATTCATTTTTTAAAAATGACGAGGGTGCTGTTATCTCACGTACTAATAAAAGAGCAGAATAACTAGCTTTCACAATCGCTGAAAAGCGTAATATCACGATATATAATTAGATTGAGAGTTCTCTGCACCTCACCTACGTTCACATACACAAGATGACTTTGCGAAGCACTCTCGAGAACCTATATACGTACTGCAGAGTACCTTTGGGCGAGCCTTTAGGGGTCACCTGCGTGCCGGAAAGGAAAACTTCATAGTACCTTTAGGGGTAACCTGGAATACCCCCATTAGGTCTTGAGTATACTTCTGGAAGGAATTCAACATACAATTTGGGGTAATCTAGAGAACCATTTTGAGGGTTAAGCTCCGGCCAAATGCTCTCGACTTTCCACTCGACAGCGTTCGACATTTGTGTCGAGTGAAATGTCGAGAACGTTTGGCCACCTTGTATAGTGATGTCGAGTGATGTCGAGCGTTGTCGAGTCAAATTTGATACAGGTCAAAAATTGTCGAGCGAAGCCACTCGACATTTCTATTGTTCGAGGTGTTGTCGAGTGTTGTCGAGAGCGTTTGGCCAGGTGCTCGACTTTCCGCTCGACAATGCAGAGCCTGCGCATGTGCAGTTGAAAAAATTTTCCCACTAAAATTACTGCAACAAAGGTTCTGCCAAAGAAACAGCACCGAAACCGCTTGGGGAAATTAATTCTTCGACATTCTGCAATATGTACAGAAAGTATTCGTACGACATTCTCTTCATCTCTCGGAAACCTCGAGAATCTTCGATTTTCGATTTTCAAAATAACCTCTTTGCTCTCTTCGTTTCATCCAGGCTCTTGTCTTTCCTCTCTTCACTTCTGTCTCTCCTACTTCATCTAAGACCGTTACCAAAATCAGAGCAGCAACAGCCTTGCGTTTTCTTTTTGTGAGCCTCAGCTTCATATTGATTTGAGAACAGCAAGAAAATAAAATTGAAACTTTGGCGGGCTGTGGTACGAGGACGAGGACAGAAAGTAAAACATGAAGTCGAGCCTGCCGCGAAATCGAGTAAGAGTCGAGTGAAAGTCGAGAGCATTTGGCCACCCTCTGCTCGACAATGCTCGACATTGCTCGAATTTTGTCAAGCGCTGTCGAGTGGAAAGTCGAGAGCGTTTGGCCGGAGCTTTATTCAGATCATCTCTAGAGGTAACAAATACTTCCCCAGCTTGAGTACCCTAAAAGGTACTCTAAAAACCACCCTTTTCTGTGAATGTAAGCGGAGAGCAAGGAGAAAATAGCGAGAAAACCCAGCAGGGATCTGAACCCATGAACCTCTGATTTTATACATATAAGCTCTCTGTCGAAGCTCAGCTGTCGTAGTACGTCTATTGTCGCAGTATCTCATCTGCAAAGACTAGGCTAATGTACCACAAAGTTTTGCGAAGCGTGAAAAAACTCTCCAATCCTTTACAAAGTCTCAGTTGGGCCTATGAATTCAAAAGGTTGCCATAATTGCTCACATAGTAATCTTAGCTTTCATTAATCATGTTATCCCTGTATTTATTCTAAAGAAATGTATACTTTTAGCCAAGCCAGTAGCTACGGGAATGTATCCAACTCCAGAGATACATAAAGAAAACATTACGTAATGCAACTGCATTGATTGGTTCTGTTAAAAACGAAATTAATTTGGTGAATTCTATCAATTTTTTCAAAGTAAATTTCTTTACTAACTGGCACATAAAGGTAAATCAATTCTGTCTGTGACGATGTAAACGAACTGTTGCACGTAGAAAACTTGGCTGCATCATGATCACAATGCCCGTATGACTCTACCTTGAAAGATCTGACCAAGTTATCCTCATAAATAAGAGACCTAGGAATATTGAACTGCGAGCGAAGCGAGTGCTTTTTGTTTCTCGTTTTGAATTCTTGGCACAGAGGCAGGAGACAGCGGGATGGGAGGGGGTACAGGGGTAAAGTGGAGATTCGCGCCCTTCTTTGAGCATTTTTCAAGCTTTAGAAAGTTCTCAGAAGTGCCTTTAGCATCATAACAATTACAATTAAAATGGCGATGGCAATATGCGCTCTTTGGATGTGAAGTTCGGTTTTTTAGAGGATAACTGTTTCAAGACAAATAGATTTGATGGGAATACTGGGTCACTTCCAAGTTGTCGCGAGAACAGCCTGGAGCAAAATCACGCATTACTTTTAAATGGTCTGATCAACTATAAAGAAGTTACAATTAATTGAAATCGGTGCTTAATTGATGCAGAAAAAAGTCAGCAAACATGAATACTTTAATACTCCTCGGTTAGTGTTTTTTTCCTTAGAGGGAATAACCCGAGTTAGAAGATGAGACCTGATAGGTTTTTAACAAGCCTATTGTATTCGATAATCCACCGCGTGATGAAAGAAAGAAAAGCCAAAGAAAACAATAAAGTGTTTAGGTTTCTCTTTGTACGACTTATAGACGGACGCCATATAGCTCAGGTCATGTTGATAGGTAGGAGAGGCATTTAAAAGATAGGAGGTAGAATAGTTAAGACGTTCTTACAAAAGGAAAACGAAGGATAAGGCTAAAGGGGCATGTTCACGGATTTGAGAAAATGACTTGATAATCGCGCATATCAAATTAATATTAGCACCATAGTTTCTTCTCTAATGCAACGTAGTATGCATCATCTTGTACCTGTAGTTTCTATTTTGAGTATCCGTATCTTCTAAGATTAATTTAATATATGTGTAGCATTTAGTAAACGTTAGTCTAGTTGCATGTTTTTATGGAATGGCCATGGGGCTGTCATTGTCCTTTGCTCCTCATGGTATAGTACATGTGGTGTTGTATAGTAGGATGTAGAAAGACATTGACTACTGTAAGACCTTTATGGATGCTAGGATTAGCCTTTACCAGGATTTAAAACCAGGCTTATAAGTGGGATTTGATGGCAGCCTAGGTGATAACTTACAACAACTGGGACCTTTTACCACCGGGTGAGTTAAAAAGAATCCCCGTTTAGAAGGCCACTAGACTGAAGTAGTTAGTCTAGATAATAGTAACTACTCAGTTCAGTTCAGTTCATATATTTTAAATTCCACAATATACAATTTATAGTCCTAACTACTAACTATACAAAATGACTAAACTACAAAGATAAAAGATAAGTTACAAAAATTAATACAGTAATACTAAAACTTAATACAATATACAAATACAAGGAGGAACTAAATAAATTGCCTACAGGGAATTACTTAAAGGAGGAGCTCTCTCAATAGGTAAACTAATCGAGGAGAGAGCCCCCCCCCCCTATCCTATGATAATATCAGATGTATTTAGATGAATTTAAATAATTATGCATTTTCTTTTCATAGGTTAACAGAAATTGTGGCAGTGTAGATTCATCGGTTGACTACTAGTAATTAGAAAGTACAGTAGGATGTAGTGTGTATTGTAATATTTTATATGGAGAGAAAAAAATATTAGCAACATATCCCAATCGAAACAAGGATCTTTTGGCAACGTGCTGCATCAAACTTCCGATACGTCTCAATCAACTATGAACTGACTGACCGATTAAACGATAAACCACTGAGGTCGTAAAAATCAGTAGGTATTCTTCGCCACCAGCTACCAGTCCTAGAACCTCAAACAACCAGCCAATATTAGTACTCTCAAGTACCGAATAAACGGGGGGGGATGAGAATAATCGGGGGGGGGGGGGGGTTGGAAATGGTTCAATACATTAATAATTGGGGGGGCTGGAACAATCGGGGGGGGGGGGGGGGGGTTGGAAAAATTGAGAATAGTCGTTTTTCGTTTTCTTAGTAAAACACGTATCTAACATGGGTACCACGTATGTAAAACACGTATGTAACACGGGTCAGACAAACAAAGGAGAATAAAGTTAATAAATACAGTAAGTATATTTGCTTAGCAGGAATTAGTAAAAAAATTTGTTCACTATTACTTCTATTTTTCAAGAATTAATAAAGGGGGGGTTGGAATAAAAGTGGGGGGGGGTTGGAAAATTTTTCAAAAATTAATAAGCGGGGGGGGGGGGACGATTATTCGGTACTTGAGAGTAGTCATACTTAAAATTTGAAATTGTCGACTTAATGGAATCTTATTTATCTATCAATCAAGCTCCAACATTTTGTTTTTAACCAAGGGGGTGCTCTCTCCTCGATTAGTTTACCTATTGAGAGAGCTCCTCCTTTAAGAAATTCCCTGCATGCAAATCCATTATTAAGTTGTTACTTTGTTGGTTTGTATTTCTTTATTGTAAATTGTTGTGATAGTGTATTGTAAATTATTATGACATTTGTATGTAGTGGAATATTAAAATGAAATGAACTGAACTGAACTGTATTGTTCCTAAGCATTTACATAAGGTGAAAGAGAGATCGAGCATCATTTGAGCACGGTCTTTGAGCTGGAAAGTGACTTGATAGGCATGAATATCAAATCAGAATGTCAAATACATCCACAAAAATAAGACAAACTTGTCTTACATATCAAGCTTTGAAGATGTCTTCATAATGAACTGTCAGATTAGACGATACACCCTCAAGGTCGGAAAACTCAGTGGGTAACCACATACAGTCAATATTGAACGCAAATCTATTTTTATCGAGCTTGTCTTCAAATATTTTGATCTCCTTATTTGCATAAAGCTATGAATTATTTGTGGCTCTGTTTACTAGCAAAGAGGAAATTGATATTTGAATTATAAAATAACATACCGGGTGAGTCAATAAAAAGAAGCCCCGTTTGAAAGGCCACGGCTCCCTGGATGTCAAGACGATGATATCGGCAAATATATAGTTCAATGGTAGAAATGTTCAAATCCATTTTAAATTTACCTAGTTAAAATCGGTCACTCCGTTCTGAAATTATGAGGGATTTTCTCGAGAAATCCTCTTCAAGAAACCTTCAAAACGTGACCAAAATCACGAACAAATTTCCCTCGCATTTCTGCCTTACACGGGCCTTACAGCAATGACTTCTGCATGCTAGCACGCGATACCCTCATGGGAGGATGAACAAGTCTTCCCCCTGGTATCAATAACCTATTCAGGGGGATTCCTTTCTCCCAAGAGGACAAAATACATGAATACATGTGAGTGTTATCATGTTAGGAAGAAAATCCGAGGAAAATTTGATCATCATTCGTTTTTGCAGGTTTTTGGGAGGGGTTTTCCGCAGAAGATCTCCCATATCCACGGGAAGGAATGGCCGATTAAAGCCGGGTAAATTACTTAACCTAATTGAATATATTGGCAATAAAACAAGACAGTTTTCAATATCATTGCCTTGATGTTCAGAGAGCAGTGGCCATCCGAACGGGGATTCTTTTAACTCATCCGGTAGTAAAAGTTCCGCAGTAGCTGTAAGATATCAGCTAAGCTGCCGGCAGATCCCACTTACAAGCCTGGTTTTAAATCCTTGTAAAGGCGAATCCTAGCATCCATAAAGGTCTTGCAGCAGTCAGTGTCTTTCTATTTGCTCGTCCTCTTTTCAACAACCAGAGCAACTCAAGCAGTATCGATTCAATTTAATCCATTTGCAACCATCAAATGGCACAATGATGTGCTGTTAGCTCAGTCATTGCTTTCTACTGATATCTAAACCGTTTAAAGTATGCTCTCTCATCGATGCAGAGCATCAAAACGTCAAGACTGACATGATGGTGAACAGAAAATTTCTTGCTGCTTTTTGGTTCAATGAGAAATACCGGGTGAGTAAAAAACACTCCAGGCGTTTGAAAAAAATGAGTCTCCCTCAATATCACAGCAATAATGTTGAAAACTGTCTCGTTTCATTGCCGATATGTTCAATTAGACTTAGTAATATTCCAGGCTTTAATCAGTCATTCCTTCCTTGGATATAGGAGATTTTCTGCAGAAAGTCCCTTTCAAAACCTGCAAAAACGAGAGAAAACGACGAGCAAACTTTCTTTCGTTTTTTTCCCTATCAATAATGACAGTGTATTCATGCATTTGTCCTCTTGGGAGAATGGAGCCCTCCTGCATAAGTTTTCCATACTAGGGCAAGGCTGTTTCATCCTCATAAAAGGATAGCACATGTTAAGGCGTGTTCAAGTCATTGCTAAGAGTTAAACGCATCAGCATATGAGTCAAATCTTTCAATAGGGCACAGGGAAACCCGCAAATCTTCCAATTTCACGCTTATAAGCCAATGATATCGTTGTATTCCGATCACATGACTGAAAATAAGGCTTTCGAGATAAATTTTCGAGTACCTTCACGAAAATAAAAATGGATATTCGAGTAATAAAGATACAGAGCTGGTTTTACCACGAATCGATTCGAGAGGCCCCACTCCACATTTGTTTTTCTGCATTTGGTTAAAATCTCGTCAGGGATCGGCGTTACATCGAGTTTCATTCCTTCGAAAATTGGCCTATGTTCAAGAATTCTTCAGGAGCGCTACAAATAAGATATAGCTTTCAAAATTTCACATGTTACGTGAATTATGTCCAGGAATAACATGAAAATGTTTGTTTTTGTGACTTTCGAAAATCCTAGACGAATTAAAGCTATTTGCTGCGAAGAAAGCTAATGGGCCTACCTTCACCCGCCGCAGAATCCCAGTAATCGGCACTAAATCACTCTTTTTTGCAATAATAACCAGCGGATACATTAACGAATAACTTCACCACAAATCCAATTTCTTTCCGCCATTTAATAATCGATAATTTCGATAAAATTTGACAAGACTTTACAGCTTCTGCAGCAAACCGTCCAACTACCCTCGATTCAAAGTTTTCTTGTTGCAAACACGTTGGAAATCTTGCAAGACTTGCATAAAACAAAAGGTTTTGCAAGACTTAGGTCTCCCATATGACACAGCAAAATGATACCTTTGAGAATAGATTGCACACTCCTAAAGTTTTTCTATCGTTGCAAAATAAAGAGAAAATAAAACATTTCTCAAGGATTGCAAATTTCTTTGTCACATCGGAAAAGTACATAATTTGTGAAAAGAAATTTCCCCTGCAATCTATTCTCAAAGGTGTACAATCTATTATCAATGGTAACATTTTGCTGTGTCATATGGGAGACATGAGCCTTGCACAACCTTTTGTTTTATGCAAGCTTTCCTGGTGTTTGCAACAGGAAAACTTTGAATCGACGGTAGTTGGACGGTTTGCTGCAGAGGCTGTGAAGTCTTGTCACATTTTATCGAAATTATCGATGATAAAATGGTGGAAAGAAATTGGATTTGTGGTGAAGTTATTAGTTAATGTATCCGCTGGTTATTATTGCGAGAAAGAGTGATTTAATGCCGATTACTGGATTTTGCTGCGGGTGAAGGTAGGCCCATTAGCTTTCTTCGCAGCAAATAGCTTTAATTCGTCTAGGATTTTCGAAAATCACACAAACAAATACTTTCATGTTATTCCTGGACATAATTCACGTAACATGTGAAATTTTGAAAGCTATATCTTATTTGTAGCGTTCCTGAAGAATTCTTGAACATAGGCCAATTTTCGAAGGAATGAAACTCGATGTAACGCCGATCCCTGAAGAGATTTTAACCAAATGCAGAAAAACAACTGTGGAGTGAGGCCTCTCGAATCGATTCGTGGTAAAACCAGCTAAACGCATCAGGGAAATTTCCTCGGGAAGTTATTTAAGGTTTCTCCAAGGGAAATCCTCTGAAAATTCTTCGTAAAATTTGAACGGAGTGACCGATTTCAGCTAAGTAAAATTCTAAAAATGATTGAGCATGTTGGCAATTCAATCAAATATAACAAGGACAGATTTTGTAAGACTATAGCATGAGTTGCTTTTGATTGACACCGCAATTCAAAGCGATTAGCGATCAAAGACAAAGGAAATTATCTCGACCAGTGATTCAAAACAAACAAAGCCACAAAAGTTTCTCTGAAATCCAGGTAGCTAGCTTGCTCATGGCACATTCCAGAAATTTTTTCGAAGAGCAAACATGAGCAGATGTTGAAAGAAGAAGGATGCATCTACACATCTGCCTCGCGCATTTAATTTGTTTCATTCAAAAGCCGATTGGGAGGTGATTCAATTTTCTTATTTTGTGGGTGTAATTAAAACACTTACTGCTCAGCTTCTGAATCAAAGAAATAAAATGTCCGCGGTAGATGTGTAGATATATTCTTCTTCTTTCGATATATGCTCATGCTTCCATATTAAAACAATTTCTGGGATGCACAAAGAGCGTGCTAGCTACCTGGGATTCAGAGAAACTTTTGCAGCTTAGTTTGTTTTGAATTACTGGTTGAAGGAATTTCCTTCGTCTGCACTCGCTAATCACTTTGAATTCAGGTGTCAACAAAAGCAGTTCATGCTGCTGTATTACAAAATCTGTCCTTGTTATCAAATATAGCAAATTTGATTGTTTCCGCCCTATATTTAGGCAGCAGTAGCCTTTCAAACGGCGGGCGTTTTTTCTGTCTCACCCAGTAGGATTTTTGGCTAAATCCTGATTTCAGAAGCAAATAATGCGATAAGAACTATGAGAACAAACTCAACAATCAAATTGAAGCATCAAGATGATGAAATCAAACTTCGTAAATGGGTTGCGCAGTTTTTCCTGCTATATTTCTTAAGCTGTGTATACATATTTCTTACTCAGCCGTAGACTGATTATATGGTCGTAGTTATCGCTGTTAAAAGGCTGCCGGACGCTCCTAACTAAGAGCGGTCTCGGTTTGGAGTAGTAGTGTCATTTTGAATAGCGATTATTGGGACTCATCGAAATCAGTCTAACTCACCCGGTACAAGTAGCCTCACTACACAAGGACCCTCAACATACGCTCATCTAATTGAAGTGAATTGATGTTGTTGTTGTCGCTCCAGTTGAGGGCCTTATGGACAAACTCTTCTCAAAACGGCAAAAAAATTTTCACCAGGAACATATTTTTCCTGGACCAATCAGGATGCAAGACTTGAAATAAATTGATGGGATTGGCTGATTCTTCTTCAATTCAAACTTCCCGCCAAAGGCAAACAAAAGCGTTCGAACAACGCGTTCGACTGAACTGCTGCAACGATCAAAATCTCAAAGTAACGAGCGAATTTACGAGATCTTTTGCGCCCCCAAACAACCATAATATCACTTATAGGTAGGAGGATTTTACTTTAATAGCTCGAAGAAACATATTTATCTAAGTGCTGATAGCTTGTTTTGCAGTGTAGCACTTAAAGAAAATCACTTTTTGCGGCGTTTTAGGGTCGGTGGTTTCGAGAAAAAATAGCAGATCATTTAGGCCATGTCCGTTTCTGGAAGCGTATGTCCATGAAAAAATAACAGTATAAATAATCGAGCTTTGAACAGAGTTTTATTTTGTTCGACGTTTCGGGCTTAAACCCATTATCAAGTGAACAATACGATACGTCTTCGCTTGATAATGGGTTTAAGCCCGAAACGTCGAGCAAAATAAAACTCTGTTCAAAGCTCGATTATTTATACTGTTATTTGTTTGTATTTAGTGAAACATCGTGCAACACGCGTACAAGAAGTTTGTTTTTGTATGTCCATGAGTCGTAGTTATAGCGTCCATCAGTCTATCAATAGCTATAACGTACGAACATATAATCAGTCTACGGTACAAGTACGAGAATGGGTGAGTGCAAATTTACAAAAGGAGAACGGTTTTCGCAAAGTTGGTAACAATATGAAAATCTGTTAATCAAGCCAGCGGAAGTTTACATGCAAGCACGTTCGAATCAACGAACATGATCATATGCACGTGGAAATGAGGTTTACTTATCAAATCAAGTCAAGTTAGCATTTTCTTAAAAGCGCAATAAAAAATTGACGCAGATTGCGAAATATTTGATTAGAATTTACGCCTCTGGAAGTCAAAAATCCTGTTGATTAATTGAAAGCCCACACAAGGTGCAAGAAGGCTTGAAAGTTTTCTCACACGATTAAATATGATTACTAAAGGTTAATTTCCACTAGATGTTAACCCTACCAGGGTGTTGACTTGAGACAGCCAGCCCGAGCTAAGCAAGGTGCGATACATAAAATTTAGCGAGGACGCTCCCGACCTAGCAAACGCAAAAATTTCAACGTTCTTTAACATCTGATAGCGCAGATACAAAATCTCAAAGTTCCAAACAATTTTCTATATCTGGTTCCAAGTCGACACTGTGTTGGCTTTCAAGGTCTTGCAGGGCTCGCGCAAGGTTAAAAGCTTGCATTTGCAAAGAGCAAAAGATCGAAAAATATCAAGATAGGGGGGGGAGAGGGGGGCCAGGACACTGGCAGGCCAAAAGGTAGCGTCTCAATGTCTCCAGATACCTCAGGACGCTTGGTAGAAAGAAGTAAAACAAAGCATGGCTCACTAGAAGACTGACATGATGTGAAATTTTTGGAGGAGAGTTGCTTTTCCAATGATTAGGAAATTGTCAGTTATGTAGAAGATAAAGTTCCCTACTCATGCTTGCATTATTTCATTCTTTCCATACCGATCAGCGTTTCAAGGTTTTCTGGGCCGTCACTCGATGTATCAGAGAACGAATTTCATGCAGAATGAATGTTTCAGAATGAATAGCGAGCAATGAATTCTAAGGGCAGATTTCGTAGTACCTTTGAGTGATTTAGTTGCATTTGATTTGACACCTTGATTTGATGTGATGTGATGTGACTGCAGACAAAGGAAATTCTCTCAACCAGTAATTCAAAACAAACAAACAAAGCTGCAAAAGTTTCCCCAAAACTAATAGGGCAACCTCTCGCCTTGTGCAAGCGAAAGGTTGGTTTTTAAGGGAAATTATGTGATTCTAACAAAAGAAGAAGCGTAAATCTGAAGTTCTGTCTTGCAGATTTTGTTTATTTGATTCAGAAGCCGAGCAGAAGGCATTGAAATTCTCGCGTATTTAAGGCATAAATGAAACGATTACAAAACAGCTCCTGATGCCTGTATGTGGCATGCATAATAGGCTTACATTAGCTTTAAGTAGCTAGAAATACTTCCAGCCCACTCAAATAAATTACTGAGAAGACGGAGAGAGTCATAGAAGAAAGAATAATTCTCGAGTGCCTGCAAAAAGTGGGTTATTTGGGTGAACGAGGTATTTTACTGAAAGAGGCGGAGAGAGTGAAAGAACGAAAAATGAATTGATTGGCAACTTCAAAGAGTTCACTATTGCTTATTACCACCCTCGTTTGTTCTCGGTCGGGTTTTATCAAATTGATTAAATTTCAAAGGCCCTTGATGGAAGCATTTATAAATTACATTTGGCTGAGCTCATCGCTCTGAGCATGCTCTGAAAATATAATGAAGGAAATATCTCTTACCGAATACGTCGAGCCGCTATTTTGCTGCAAAAGATTGCTTGCCATTGTTTTGAAAACAAACCCATGGTCTGATTCAGGTTCAACAATGAGTCTAAATAGAAGGATAACAATTTTTAGGCAGGAGATCAAACATGTCTTAAGCGACAGAGCAGAAACTGTGCAAATTGACGTCGTCGGGCATTCTGACCAAAGGAATTGCTTCGTGTATTCTGACTAAAGGAAGTGCTCGACCACATGAGCTGTTCGAAAAGAGCAATCAAGAGTTTAAAGGCACTGAGTCCGCATAAATAGCGCGTTCATGACCAATGTCAACTTCTTTTCAATCATAAAACAAAAGTTATGATTTAATCGCTATTGAAACCAAACCAAAGAAATTCCTGAGGATAATGCGAGGATTAAGAAGTCTTTGGTCTCTGCTGCAAATGACTTTAGCACTATTATGCGAGAACAAAGGGCCGTCAGCGGTTTGTCAGCAAAAATTCAGGATAGCGTTAACGCTCAGCTATTTATATGGACTCAATACCTTTAGGGTCTTAGGAAGAAGATATCAAGTGTTGACTTGCTCCGGGGTCTGTTGTCGGAAGCTTATGGGACTCAACGTCTCGTAGTTTCCACTCTGTCGTCTTAACTGAGAAACAACAAATAAGATTTAAGATGTTCAGGTAACGTAGCAGATCACCTTTTTAATTGCTCTCTTTAAATGATGAAGCCTTCGATACAAAGAGCATGAAAATATGATAAGAGAACTGGGCATGAAAAATTAAGAAAGGAAATTTAACGCTAGGGCTGGAATCTAGCTGAATCTTTACTTTTGATCTTACGCTGGAAAACTTATTCGCACATTATCTTGCGAAACGTTAAGTCCTAATGTCCCCTCCTACCACAGACTAAATTTTTTGCCAGCATCTTTCAAGCTAACAGTCTTTACTGCAAGTCCACAGTGGCAAATTTCAGATGTTCGCTGTTGTAAAAAAAGTAATTAAAATTTTTTATCTAGGCTATGTACCGTTTCTAAAATACAGCGTTTCACCAACAAATTGACAAGTGTTTCCTTGTCTACAAGCGATGGCTGAAACATTGAACAATACCGTGGGTAACTTAAGTTTCCATGGTATGGGATGGGGTTGTGCCATTCAAAATCCAACAGTACCACACATAAATCCGGAAACATTTCTGAAAAGCATGCCCTTAAATCCAGGAAAAGCCGAAAAAATGTGGATTCTATCATGAAAAGGTACCCTAACAAATGGCACAACCCCGTACCATGGAGTACTTAAGTAACCCCCCCCCCCGGGGGGGGGGGGGGGAGAATACATCAAAGACTACCGGGTGAGTCAGACAAATGTATACATTCTTTGGAACATCGTAACACAAAAACCATAACACTGGTTCGAAAATCTGCAACTCCGTTACCTAACTGAGGCTTTCATTTAATTTTGAGAATTTATTCATATGTGCAAATGCATCATTTTAATCTCAATGAAGAATTCCCGAAAACTTGCTGCCATCAGCTTTTCTTAAAGCTATAATTGATTGGCAGAATTTGCTCAATGTTTCAACAATTGAAATAGTAAAATAACATATTTTTAGATCAGGCATTGCTTTTCAATGATACGGAAACTCTTGAAATGTTATCATGCTTCCTAATCACTGCTGTGTAACAAAAACTATAAATCTACCTGATTACGAACAAGCCATTTTGGTCGTTTTGAGACATATCAAGAAATAGGACTTTCAGCTGATTCTTAATATCAGAAGGAAATTATGCACATAAAATTATGAGAAAAATCTTGAAAATCCAGTTACAGCCTTAGTAAGATGATGAAATTGAATTTCTTCAAATTGGTTGCTGGGTAATCCTGTATGATTTTGCAAACAATGCATACATTTTTCTGTCTGACCCGGTAATACCGCATCGTAACAAACCTTGCTGGTTTAATGCTGCCAGTGATATTTAAATGAAACGGTGCAACATCCATTCCATCACACCTCAGCGATTTACCGCCGGGGTGAAATTTGTCCTGAAAGTAGCAAACATAGATTTCAATCAACCGTGTCACACTGTCACAACAGCACTCAATATTTTAAAGTCTATAGTAGACAAAGCAGCAAACACAGATTTCAATCAACCGTGTCACACTGTCACAGCAGCACTCAATATTTTTAAGTCTAACAGTATAGTTAAATATAGAGGAGGCTTTTATTAGTAATATAATAAATAAATGATTTAAGTACCAAAAATAGCTTAGATGTTAAAAACACGACGTTTCGAGCATATACTCGCTATCAAGTGACTCGAAATCAATCGAGCCGAGCAAAGAGAAGAGAAGATTCGACAAATACGAAGGAATGCGAGATGCGACGTGACGTAGCGTAAATGGAGAATGGGCAATAGGAAGAATGTGAGAAAAGAGTAAGGAAGGACCTATTGCAGATAAGTAAATTGCTTATTTAGTCCAGTAGGATAAAGAGTTTTTAAGTTAACAATTAAGCGTTTCTCCAAGGTCTTGCGTTTGGTGGTGTCTTGAGGTGCATACAATAAGCCAAGAATGGACATTTCGGCAGTTGAATGGTTGGCTGAGTTGTAATGTTTGGATATGTTTGGATATATTGTTTGGATAGGTTTTTATTATATGGTGAGAAATTTTACGCTTCGAAAAGTCAAATCAATACTATGGTTGAAAGCCTGGGGCAATTTTGCCGTGTTTTTTGCAATTTAGACAATGTTTACACTGTACCGGTAGTGTTGATACGCCACAGAAATTGTGATGGCTCAAATGCGTTTATACTATTCTGGAATAAATTTTTTCAACAGACAGCAAAATGTTACGGATTGGCGGGAGCAGTGTAAATGGGAGGCTAATCCAACACACTTTCGTCCATTTTGAAAGAAACATCAAAACCTGGACGGGTGAACAATGTAATTGTAAAATTTGTAAGTAGTTTATCCATTATGTTATGTAGCTTATAAATAATATTCTTATATATTTTCTTAAATTATATTGTAAATAGTTGGTATCAATTAGCTTCTTACAGCTAAGTCACACCAACGTTAAAGAATGATTATGATTTAATGATTTAATGATTTAATGATTTGATGATTTGATGATTTGATGATTTGATGATTTGATGATTTTGATTTGATTTGATTTGTTACAGGTCCAACGTTGTACCGGTACTGTGTAAAAGGGATCTGAGTCACTCTAGCTACACTACATTCAACAGTGTACATTTCAATTATATTTTGAAATCTACCTGACTGAAATCAGCTACACCGTTAAGAAATTCGACCTTCAGGAAACGCCACGCCAGGACACGCCAAATCACGACCAAAGTCTCTGCCCTACAGCAATGACCTTTACATGCTTTAGCACGGGTTATCCCTGTTGGAAGATGAAAGTATCATCCCTGGGAGCATGAAAAATTATTCCAGGGTCGATTTCATTCTCCAAAGAGGATAACATATGCTAAAACGCATTGATGTAGGCAGAAAAATTAAGACATTTTGGTCATGGTTTTAGGCCTGTTTTGGAAGTTTCTTGAAGGAGCTTTCTTGTAGAAGCCTCTCATACTTTCAAACAGAATGGCCGGTTTCAGTCAAGTAAATTAATCCTATAAGAGATTTGAACATATCCAGCATTGAATAACATTTTTGCCAATATCATCGTCTTGATATCCAGGAGCTATGACCTTTCAAACGGGGATTTTTCTTTTTACTCGCCCCGTAGCCTGTTAGGAAACGTTAAATGACTTTTTGGGGGAGCCATCTGCTCTGCTTTTAAAAAAATTTCAATTGATAACTAAGAAATTAAAAGGGGTTCTCTTACCTTATTTACAAGGCTCATGAATCCAAGAGCGTATCCCTGGACAGCTGTAGTTTTTTCTATATTTTGTGTTGGGATGAATTTAGCAGTGGCCATAGCATAGCTCTTCGCAGGAATGGTCTGAAAAGGAACAGCATGAAAGAAAAATGGAGCAAAAATTCTTAGATAACTTGATTGATTGATTGATTGCTTGATTGATCGATCGATTGATTGATTAATACAAATCTCAGAAATTTGCCATCTCACCCTTAAAGGACAAGTCCGGGGTTGGAATAATTGTTCATAAAATGAAAGATCACAATGTTGTGAATGGTGTGTAGTACTTTTTTTCAACCTTCTCTGTCTTTTCTCTGCGAAATTGTATATTTAAATATGTGAAATGAGCGAAATGACGTCATTATTCATGACATAATTTCACCCATTTCGACCTGAACGGGGCTGTTTTCTTATAGAACTCTCAAGTAATTTCCGACTTCACAATCGAACCTCCAAACCGAGGCTAGCCATTTTATCGCGTTTTCAAAATGGCGACGACATTAGGCCTAACTTACGAAAAATTTCGTATAAATTTACAACAGAAAAAGACATCAAACCCGGAAAAAAGCTACAAATGATGTTTGGTAGTTGGTAAGGTTGCTTTTTGACATTAATTGTAGAGCCCCGGACTTGTCCTTTAAAAGTGGATTAAAAGCCAAATTTTGTGATTGGAAGATGTTTTGAGATAAATAAAACAAAGATTGAAAATGACACAAATAAACGATCAAAGTCTTATCATCAAAAACTGTAATCAACAGCTAATCTGTATCAACTTAAACTTTATGAAAAACAAAATATCAAACTCATTGTTAAAGTAATAAGCAAACAATTTGTTCCTGAAAGGGCTCACCCTTACATACTTCTCCGAAGTGTTATGAAGGAAGCTCCTTCCTAAAAATCACTCTGTGTGGAACTATGGAAAATATTTTTTTGATCAAACAGTATTTTGATTCTGTGGCTCATTCTCTTGATTACCCTGTAGGCTCCGCTAATCTAACCATACACAACCAAGGGCGAATTCTGTAAAATAAAGGATACAGGTCTAACAAAGACAAAGCGATTTGGTAGCCACAAGACTAGATTGCACACCTTCTGGGCAGCCCACAATAATACCTTCCCCTCTGTTTATTTTGATTTGACTGAGTAAATTCAGAGGTGTGAAATCTATTCTTCTGAAAGGCAAATCACTTTATCTCCTCGGAAACCTAATATTTTGCTTGGCAAAATTCGCCCTTGCTCCACACACAAGAAAGGCTACCATTTTCCACACACAAGAAAGGTTACCATTTGCTTGGGTTTCATAGTAAACGGTAACGATGATTGTTTTCCTTGATGTGGATTCAATTTCACTTTGATAAGTGGCATTGTGACATCATCGTCAAATTCGATTTCCTTTTCATCTTCATCCAGCAATGGGAAAGGATTTCCAATCATGACAAGCAAATCTAGGATCTGATCGTCCTCCTTTTCTGCGATGTAGGACTGCCAGTCAAGTCTAATATCTACGAAAGAATAAAGTATCAAGATATCAAAATACTATAGAATTGAAGAAGAAAAATCAAAAGTATTCATACAGACCACCTGTTACGTGACTTTCTCAATTCATGCTCGAAAATCAGAGACACGAATTTCAAAAGGTGAATACCGTAAAAGCTCTATTAAGCCCCCGGGGGGGGCTTATTTAATTTCAGACACTCCAGAGGGGGGCTTATTAAAGAAGGGGGCTTATGCACACAATCAAATGGCAAGGATTTATGTCATAGCTTTTAGTTCTTTTACACCATATTTTGCGGATTCAACATAAAATTTTATGAGTCAAACACATAAATTCGACACATTTTTATCTCAAACCACATCAAAATTAACATGCAAACTTATTTAGCTCAATAAATGGAAAATCTTTGGAAATCTTTGGAATTTGATAAAAGTGGGGGGGGGGGTTAATAGAGAGGGAGAGCTTGCTCAAAATTTTGGCTCAGAGGGCAGGGGCTTATTAGAGAAGGGGCTCAAAAGAGAAGGCCCTTAATAGAGCTTTTACGGTAATTCAAGAACTTTAACCGATAGATATGCAAACCTTGAAAATGAAGGTTAACCTTAAAGAAGCAACGAGCAACTTACAGCTGATGGGAGTTTGTGGAGCTGTTTACAAAATTATCGACGCTAAGGCATGTTTCTTACAGCTACTTGGACTAAATCTATACAGGGTGTCCCCAAAAAATTGTGCCCCGTTTGCCTGAAGATTGAGACAAAACGGCAAAATATTCTCGCCAAACTTTTGCATGATGTTGCTCTTCAGATACTCAATTAAAGTTTGCTACCATCCCCATGAAAATCAGTTGAAAGATGATGGAGCTATGACCTTCAGGAGACCATCCCCATGAAAATCAGTTGAAAGATGATGGAGCTATGACCTTCAGGAGACCATCCCCATAAAAATCAGTTGAAAGATGATGGAGCTATGACCTTCAGGAGACCATCCCCATAAAAATCTGTTGAAAGATGATGGAGCTATGACCTTAAGGAGACCAAATTCGCCCGAAGACTGAAACCAGCGGTCGGCCATTTTGTCTAACTATTTTGCAGCGATAAATAGCTTCATTGGTGAAATGAAACAGCAGCCTCCAATGTCATAGCTCTCGTGAAAATTCCGATAATCCTCAGAGAGCTCCACTATTTCTGACCTGACAGAAACTAGAAACGAGAATTTTTTGGATTTTTGTCGCAATCTTTAGGCAAACGGGGCACAATTTTTTGGGACACCCCGTAGTCTGCTTTCAAGAACAGCCTCTTCATACAATTTTTCATTATTTTAGATTTAACTGACAATTGCTAGCTATCCTTTCCGTACTCACTATCACAACGTAGAATATAAGAGTGATTCTATGCAACATTTTGCCAATTTCCTTTCGAATCCTACAGGAATTTTCTGAGGATTTACCCTAAAACAAGATGGTGTTGTGCTGTCATTGCTGTTTGTGACGTCATGCCGTCTGAATGAATCACAAGTCCTTTGAGTTAACTTTGCTTTGACGATGGAAAAGTAAAAGAATTTTATGAAGCTAATACCCTATTCACACTGCAAGTTAAACCAGCATAAACTAACCCAGGTTATCGAATGGGGCCTTCTTATTGGTCAATCCAACATATCCAATGCATTTGATTGGTTGAAATTTAACCTGGTTTAGGTAAAGCTGGTTTAACTGTTTCAGTGCGAATGCGGTTTTAGTCCTAACTCGAGGTTGACTGTTTCAACAGATGACTGCGCTTAAGGTGGGGTCAGGAAACTCATTACCATAATCCATCGCCTTTCGGGATAAATTGGCAAATCAAATCAGTTGAAATTCTTTCAGATGCAAAGGACCATCGCAAAAAATTCACTGACGCCATCGTTTGTGCAGTCCTCTATTATCAATAGTTTCTATTTGGAATTTGCCATTTTGGATGAAGTGGAAACTGGAATCTAATTCGTAAACGTAAAGATCGGTCTCAAGCGAAGATTTCTAGAACGCATTATCAAAACTTTAACAGTTTGTAAAGCTTTGCAAAAAATTGTGTGTAACTTTGCGTAATATTTTATTCGTGTTCAAGATTCTTTCTCTGAATAGCTTTAAGATCGGTATGTTCGAAACGGTAGTCAAAGTGGAAAGAAAGGATTGCAATGTCTAATCAAAAGTCTTTGGATGACTTAGCCCACTTGTGATTAATCGAATACACATCAGTTAAGGCAACCCATGCATCAATGTGCCCCACTTTAGGCAACCATTGTGATTGGAAATGATCGTTACAACAAAGTACTTTAAGTGTTCATACCGCAAGGACTTGGGTTGTTGATCCTCAATGACCTAGTACAGGTCTCACCACCAGATATGTGGGAACCAAATCTAAGGAAAGGAAAATACATGAATCTGTCACTTGTAATGCTTGAAAAGTCGGCAACGATTTTATCATTTCAAGTGGCACGAAACCAGGTCTCTAAACATAATAAAAGGGTTGTATTGTGATTCTAAACTGACATTAAACGGTGTAAATCATACCTACTGGTTTACAATAATACAATTTTTAAAATTTCGCGCTCTAGTAATGCCAACTAGAAGAACTTGCAGCATTCCAATATTCTTTCTTACCACTGAGACAGCTAACAAACGTGAATATTAACTTGCAATCATTGAATGTTATCACTAGCTTTCGGTCTTCTTTTAAAGAATCATGGTATTGCAACATTTGTATTGGATTGTGAAAAAAATTGATTGTACCAAAAACTACAAAATTTGAATATGCATATGATCTCAAAATTTCCCTGACGTCCAATTTTCCGGTTCCAGATTGATTATAAGGTCATTCAACGGTAAAATGATCCAAAAAATCTTCTTGTTGCGTGTAGTGCAATTGTACAATGATAAACAAGTAAATAAAGTAAAATATAAGCACTTTGATGCGAATTGAAATAAGCACGACGTTTCGAGCATAGCCCGTTATAACTTGATAGCTTGATAACGGGCTATGCTCGAAACGTCGTGCTTATTTCAATTCGCATCAAAGTGCTTATATTATGCGCATACTAACCGGTTTTGTGTTGTACAGGAAAATATAAAGCCCGAGGTCTTAAAAGTACAGACCGAGCTTGCGAGGTCTGTGCAATAAGACCGAGGGCTTTATATTTTCCTGTACAACTACAAAACCGGTTAGTATGAGTTTTATTACCTGATAGCTTCTAATTTTGACTTATACCATTTAGTCAAACTCATTTTGTTACTGTTATGTCGTTTGAGTTCATTGTAAATCTCACAGGCCTAAATTAGTTGCTGTGGTGACAAAAACGCGTCCTTGTATCGTATTATACAAGGCTACGGGAAAACCGCGGGAAATGTGCGATTAGCCAATGGGATTGGCGGGATTCTTGTATTGCCTCGTTTTTGAAACGTCAGTCAGGTAATAATTTACTTTATTTACTTGTTTATCATTCAACGGTAGCTTTAAAGGGGCTGTACAAGATTTTTGTAAACAATCGGAAATTACTGGACAACCTGTGCACGTGACTTGGGTTTTTAATGGCGGCCAGTTTCATCGCAGCTTCTACGTAAGTTTCATTGCAGTGTTTTCTTGTCTATGTCTATGAAATGTGATGGAACTTTTGATACCCATTAAGGCTTTCAAATATTCAGCGTTAGAAAAACAGAACGAATCCTCCACCAAAGCTTCGATCACCAACATTGTCGCAGATACTTTGGACTGCTATTCTCTGTGCAAAATCGCTATTAGCTACGTTGTGTTTAGCCTAAACACATTCGATCGTTTGACACACAGAGCCACGCAGAGGGGATGGGTTGTACAGCTCCTTTAATGAGTGAAATTAATGAAATTGCGTTTCGTAACCTACCGACGACCTTGCAGCATACTTTCAATTTACAACAAATGAGTACTAAATCATGTTAAAGAGGCATCGCACCCACGGTCCTTTGCAGGCACACTATAATTTCAGACCGACTGAAATCAAATTTTGCCGAAGCGAAAAAGATGAATCCACACTGCAGTTGTTTAACTGCTACCTGCAGTTAACATGTCTGCTAGCCAAACTACTGCACTGTCAACCCATCCTTTCCATTCAAGCCCAATTAGATTTTCAAACAGTCCGAAATTTTAGCGTTCCTAAGGAACCTAGCTGAGAATGGGCCTTTAAGAAACCAAAAGATATCACCTCCAAATCACATGAGACTTAGAGCTTACCGTAAAATGGGTTGTGGATCTTTTGACATCTGAAAATTCAGAGGACATCCAACGGTCTCCAGATGTATTGGAATTTTCACTGGATCCAAACCATCAATCTATAAAAAAATTGTGGCAGATGTGACTAAGATGAACAAAATATACCGTTATCGGGACAGCAAGGCTTACTTTGCCGATTCGGTAAAACGTCATAAAAACCAAAGAAAAAGCTTCTCAATCCTTTCGGGTCAAAAGCTGAGAAATGTGATGTGAGGTAGCCTATAGATTTTTTTCTGTAGCATTGTTATTATTTTTTTCGATAGGATCAATTTTCCTATCTTAAATAGGTTTCCTTTAGTACTTTATCCGACAATATATTAAGTAGCATCAGATATTTTTCTCTCTGTTTTAACAGGGCACGTTCTAAAACAGATTATTCTTAACTGAATGTTTTCACCCTGTACAAAAATTTAAAATGAAAAGAATGAAATGAAAGGAAGAAAAAATTCAATACGTGCCGATGGGAAATAGATAGCATCTTGGACTAATGGATAAAATCATGTAAACATCGAGAGGAGGTACTGTATTTAAAAAAATTTCACTTCAAAAGCATACAAGGGTTGCAGATTTCGTTTGAAGGGATTTTGAAGAATCTCGATAATGACAGCCGTCCGTAGCCTGATAACCAGCCCAAGCCGTCCGGTGACAAAAAATTATATGGATGATCTCCTTCCGGCTACTAAAATCTTTCACGTCACAATGAACAGACTAACATAGGGCTCAAATTTTTAAAAAGGTCGGTGTAAAACTCTATTGCAGTTTTCATTGAAATAAAAAAGCTTGGAAGGAACTTAGGGTTTTTTGCTGTAAATCTGCCGTGGCAATTTATTGATAACTTGATTAGTTTCAATACGGCAGCACTTATTAAATTTGAGGCTATGGCGTCATCAAATTTCTAAATCTTAAACTAGAAAAGCTACAAACTTCTGCTTGCCGTCATATTGTAGACATTCAAAAACTATTGTTTTCTTGAAGGCTATATGACGTTTCCTCTATTAGTTTAGGATTTGCGATGATTTAAATTTTTTCAAAATTTTCCATGAATCTTTTCAAAAATAATTAAATTGCTGCCGTTTCGAAAAAAATTGAGATATCAAAAAATTTCCACAGCAGATTTACAGAAAAGTACCGTAAGTTCCTTTCAAGCCATCCAATTAAAAGAAAACTGCAATATAATTTTACACCGACCTTTTTAAAGATTTGAAAGATTTGAGACCTATGCTGAACAGACCATGCTTTTTTCCATCTTCAACTGGACACAAGAAACATGTCTGTTCTATATGGTATAATAATATTAAAAAGGCAGATGCAAGAAATGAAAAAGGTCCAAGCTGTTGGCACACTAAGGTTTTGCATACCTATGTTATCATCATAGTGAATTACACCCTAGACTTGCTCCAAGTCTATTTCGTGGTCTGTCAGCGCCAAAAGAATATGATTACCACTGCGGGGGCGCAAGCAACTAAGAGGACGCTGCGAAAGAAGAAAACGTTCATGTTCTTTTAGCACTAATAGGCCACGGAATAGATTTGGAGCAAGTTTAATTACACCCTGACAGTGCAAACTCTGTAGAGTAGACGTTCTAATGATAACATAGGCTTGAGAGGCCTCAGTTTGCCAATAACTTAGATTTTTTCCTTTCTTACATGTGTCATTTCAGTATCAGTTGGTCGTACTTGTTCTAAATGATATAAATATTATACTGGATTACTAAACCCACCATGCAAATGACATTGTCATTGTATTCTCCCCACATATCAATAAAGGCAGTCACTTCAATGATGATTTGTTCAAATGGTCCAATTTGGCCTGCTGAAGGCGTTGGGACAAATGCAGCACCTTTTCCATTAGCGAGAACCGCAAGACAGTAATCTATAGGCAAATCAGAAATATCCATATAAGTAAGGGTACCGTTACAGCAATATTGCAAAGGACAAAACAATACTATTTGGAGACAAGATTTGAAGCTGCATCTAACCTAAGCACACAAAGTCGTTACGGTTGTCAGCGTAGTTCGAGTTGTTGTTCCTGGCTTCACCAACTGTAACATCTTTCTTCAGTTTGCCTTATATTTTCATCTATGGTAGCCAGTCAATTGATAACTGATAAATATGGGATTTTGCTGAAACATATAGCATACAATTTACTTAGTTATGTCGAGGATAAATTAGCAATTCTCAAAACATGATAATAGGAAAGATGAAGGAGCCACTCAACTACCAATGACATTTTCTCATAAGGTTGTCGGGGTTACCAGTTATCAATATATGCCCTGCAAGCCCTTTGTGCACAAATCACTGAACGGGACATTTCAGCTGCATCGAGGATTGTTTAATTGCTAAAGCCAGTGAATCTGATGCTTTTTGATCTTAAGATAGGCCTGTCGTCTTATTGATTTACATTAAAGTTTTCATCATATCTACCAGATTTGTTAAATCTTTACTAGGGGTCAGTCATATATCGATTTCGTCCTCGCTTAGCATCATTTCGACGTTAATGGGTGAGGGGGTCAACATCCATGACGCTAAGAAAATTTGTTTACATCAATCTTCATAGGACAGACTACAAAGTGAGGGTAACGTCTTTACAAGAAAATACCTTACCGGAGAGCCTTTTCCAGACCCGGCTCTAGTTTTTCGAATGGCCTAAGTCCAAAGGTTTCTCAAAGAAAGTTGTTGTTGTTGCTGTTGTTGTTGTCGATCAACGCTAAGTGTGGGGGTGGGGGGGGGGATCTGAAAGTTAGCGTCAAAATGACGCTAAGTGGGGACGAAATCGATATATGACTGACCCCTTATCTCAATTTGTGCATGGTTAGAAACTGTCAAAAATGGAACAAGCATCACCTCTGAAAGCTATTGTTGGTGTTTTGCTGAGTGGATCTGCAATATTTGGTGTTTTGAGTAGCAACGGCCTTGCCCTACAAAAGAAACAGGATGAATAACGAAGGATCAGAATATAGATTGGATAGAAACATGAACTAACTCAACAAAATGAAGACATAAGTGATGATGCTTAAAATATTTAAGTGCCTCTCAGAAGAAAATCCATCATTTATGTGAAAATTCTTTTGAAGAAAACAGGTGAAATATGAATTACGAACTAAGAATCTGTTGCGATTACCGGAAAGAAATCCAAGCACATTCGGAATTAATTCACTTGTATTCAAAGGCGCTCTCCTTTGGAACTTTTACCAGATACTATAAAAAATGCAAACTCAACAGCGATTTTTAAAAGAACGACCAAAGAATGGAATGGGAAAAATGTACATGCAAGATCTGCAACTGAAAAAAGGCGATAACGAGGATCCCAAATTAGACTTTTTAATTTTTGTAGTATTGTAAATAGTTGGTTTGAATTAGTTTGTAACTATATATTGTACCAACTGTAAATAATTTGATAATAATAACAATACTAGTAATAATAATGATGATCAAAACGCATAGTTATTGAACAAAATGAAATATTTCGCAGCACTCTTGGTTCTGTTGATGAAATGAAACTTTTCAATCTAATCTTGTCAAACGCATCGTGCATTTCTATTCCTTCAATTGCGAAATTTCTATTTCTATTCCAATAATTTTCAGTAACAGTCTTCAGGCAAAATCATCAACAAATTAGAACGGCATGACCATCTTTAGTAAAAGAAAATTTTCATAATTATGCATTTCGATAAAAAAATCTCGAAGACTGATGGAAATTTAAAGAGCCATTATCACCCAGGGTCCTTTGTGGGCACGCTGAAATTTCAAACAGTCCGAATAAAAATTTGGCCTAAGCGGATGTGCAGACTACTGATTTCTTTTCAGAGAGGTTCTCCTCCAGTAGAGTCTGCGCAACAGCGACCAAATCCTTGTTTTTGGTCACGCGCGGTTCCAAGGATTGAGGAACTAACTCATTGTATTTGATATCACAAAAGGGTTTCTATGGCTATCTTTGTTCATGCATACGCCAATTGAATATCAGCAGACTCGAACAAAGACACAGACGCTCCATCAAACAAAGGGGATATGCTTTGGCCAATCAGGAAAGGTTCCTCGTTTCTCATGAACTGAAAACAGGGATTTGGTCGCTGTTGCGCAGACTCTACTGGAGGAGAACCTCTCTGAAAAGAAATCAGTAGAGTCTGCACGCAGGCTAAAGCGGATACCATGGATCTAAGCTGCAGAAGGTGAACAGATAGAAACGTGTTACTTTGGTTGGATGAGTCAAAAGAGACCCGGCGTTTGAAAGGCTACTGTTTCCTGAATATATGAGCAATAATCACCCTGGAGAACGTCTGTGCAGTAGTGTAGAGGCTGCTCAGTAAGGCAGCGGTTGTCCAGTGCGATACAGGGATTGCATGATGTCATTGGAGGGATCACATGCAGTAAATTTGAGGCTATTCAGTTATTTACAGGGATAACATACAGGAAATGAGAGGGGAACATAGTGTCATTGTAGGGATTGCCTCAGTAAATTTGAGGTTATTCAGTAAATTATAGGGCTTACATGATGTCGTTGGAGGGCTCACATCAGAATACTGAATAACCGCTACTTTACTGATGTCATCCCTGCAACGACACGATGTTATCCCTGTACGGCACTGCTTGTTATCCCTGTAAGTAACTGAATAGCCTCACCCTTTCTTATGTGATCCCTCAAACGACATCATGTAAGCCCTATAATTTACTGAATAACCTCAAATTTACTGAGGCAATCGCTCAAATGAAACTATGTTCCCCTCTCATTTACTATAATATCTTGCAATATCTGATTGAATAGCTAACATGTTCAATTATTTTTAGAATTTTTCCTGGCTGAAATCGGTCACTCCGTTCAGATTTTACAGGGGATTTTCTAAAAAAGTCCCTTTGGGAAACCTTTAAAACGTGCTAATATCACGAGCAAGTTTCCCTAATGTAGTTACCTTACAGCAATGACTTGAGCACACTTTAGCACGGCTTTCCTCTTGGGGGGAAGAAAAGCCTTCCCCCGACTATGAATAACTTATTCAGGGGGATTCCATTCTCCCAAAAGGACAAAATAAATGAATGCATGCAAGTGTCTTATTGCTAGGAAGGAAAACAAAGGGAAATTTTGCTCGTCGTTTTCATTCGTTTTCACAGGTTTTCGAAAGGGGCTTTCTGCAGAAAATCTCCCATATCGACGGGAAGGAATGGCCGATTAAAGCCGGGTAAATTACTGAACCTAATTGGACATATCAGGAATAAAACAAGACAGTTTGCAAAATTATTGCTTTGTTATTGAGGGAGAAGCATTTTTTCAAACGCCAGGCCTTTTTATCAACTCACCCAGTAAAAAAGTTTTACTTTGGCTGAACTGTTCTATAAGTTCACATACTGCACTGTGGATCTATAGATTCCATTCAGACAAGTTCGATTTTCATGCAGTCTGAAATTGTGGCGTGCCGCAGAAGACCGTGGGTGACTATGGCTCTTTGAGGATAGTCCATGATCACACATCTCGGGAAATTCAGAAAACATAAACACCTCTATGTTTTCTTGCTGCTATAAATTTTCTAATGGCGTAAGGTGAAAAATTGGCAAAATCTTTACAAAAGCACATATCGATGAAAATCAAAATGCTATGCAATACCTCTTTACGTCTTGTTTATCTGAAAAATTGAAACAAAAATATCAAAGCTGATTCATTTAAATAAGCTTCAAATTTAAAATGTTAGAAAAGTTACAAGCAAAATCAAGCGCAAAAGAGAACACAGTGAATAGACAATGTGATAAAGTAATTTAAAAGCTCACCTATCAACCAACCAAAAATATAAATACAGAGAAGAATCGCTAAATCTTTCAATAAATGAATATTCATTTCGAGTTAAAAGTTGCATGCAGATCCCAACATTTCAACAAGAATTCGATAGTACTATTCATTTCTGAAATCAAATTTAGATACATGTCTGTGTATCACTTGCAATAATTTACGCCCTTTGCATTTAAGAGAGAGTGAAATCGATCAACAATGTATTCCAGTAGAAATGTAGCCACAAGAAAATGTGCACAAAACGCAAAAATAAACAACTCTATCTATGCCCATATTCGTTTCGCTTTCTTGCAGTCAAAGAAAAAGTTGAGTAAATGTATGTGAATCGAAAACAACGAATCTAATTAAAATGTTACATTTTACATTGGAATGAAGTTTGTATTGGTTTCCGACGAATGATACGAAAACAACCTAATCCTAACAGTAAACTGGGACTTTTTGAACCCATTGGAGGTCGTGTGACTTCTTATGGCACACCAGCATAGGTTCCTAATTTCTAGAAAAAGTGTTGGTGTAGAAACCATGCCATATTTCTTCGCACCGAATGGCTTGAAAGTACGTAGCTACTTTGCTATAATTCTACCGTTGGACTTTCAGAAATCTTCAATACTTTCAGAATGATGGAGTTTTTTATCTTTTTTAAGAATTCAAGAAAAAGTCTTACACCAACTTTTTCAAAGAATTGGAACGTATGCTTGGCACACCTGGTAATACACGTATTTTTTACAAGAAACTGCCCATAAGAAACTCAACTCTCAGATCGCCAAAAAATCAAGAAACTCCAGTACTGGGAAAAACTATTTATTTTGATAAAGGAAATTCTTGACATATTTTTCCTTTATTTTCACTTGTTTCCTGTATCATATTACTCGCAAGGTACTTGAGTAATGTCTAAACATCGGAAAGGCTTAAAAAACCTTGTTTTGAACTGTTCACGAGAGCACAGGTAGTGAATATGAAGATTGTTATGGAACCTCTAAGAAACTCGTAAGAAACTTTGAGTACTCAAAATTTGACGATTTTAAGAAATTTTCAGTACTGGCCCAAATCCTTAGTTTCTTATAAAAACATACGTATAGTCTTTAATTACCTCAGGGTTCAAAAAACGAAGTAGCGTAGTAGCGGCGCTACCAGGAAGGAAGCTGAAGTGCTCAAATGTCCCAGGAAGGAGGATGGAACAAAGGAAAAGAAACTGAAGCGAAGGGAAGGGAAGGGAAGGGAAGGGAAAAGAAGAGAAGGAAGGGGAGGGAAGGAAAGGGAAAAGAAAAGAAAAGAAAAGAAAGAAGGAGAGAAGAGAAGTGTGATAGAATTGGCCAGTATATTGGGAAAGAAGAAGAAAGTGTATAAGAAGAAACAAAGGTACCTAGCTTGCTACCAGGAAGGAAAAAACTTTCTGAGCCCAGACTTACCTGTTCTTTTCTGCTCTGGTGGAGTTGGAACTCTTGCAGCATGAAAATACTCAACAGACAATGAAAAGGATGTCTTAATTGCTGATTTGTTCTTCAAGACAAGCACAGCTTTTGGATTTAGGAACATGGGTACATCGTAGCCAAATTCCAATTTCAATTCTCTGCTTGACTCAAGACTACAAGAAAGAATGTACTTTTATGCTATTGATCAATAAGATCGCCACAGGACATATCAGTTAAGCGGGAAATGTTTTAAAAGGTATTAATGCTTTTAAAGAATCAAGCACTTAGGGTAACCCGGTAGAACACAAGATCTTATCTCTTCTTGTATTTCGATTTTTTTGGAAAAAATCTATTTCTTGAAGATAGATTTTTTCTATAATAGGCTTCTGTGGTTCACTCTGGCACCATTTTCGATATTACTTCATGTATTAGATAACAATTTAACTCTTTAAAATGAAAAGTCTGATCATCGCTGAGCATGCCAAAACAATGTGGTACGACGTAACATTTATGTGGGACATTTTCCAGTGCATCTTCGCTGGAAAGATTCGGTCATTTTAGCTGCGCTTCCACATCATCATATAAACCCATAAGCCAATATTTTTGATGAAGCGAAAACAATCTTTCAAAAACTTCCTAGGGAGCTTCTTAATAATCCGTATCAATTCTTCAAGAGCCACATTTAGCCTAGACTGGTGTGTAGATGATATGTTTTAGATACCTTGTACATTGATTTTAACAATCTATTCCAATACCGGGTGTCCCAAAATGATGTATTATCATTCGATTGCTTATATGTCCATAACTGATGAACCGATTTTCAAAAACTGGCAAAAACAAACCAACATCTTAAAATACAATTAGCCTTTATGCAATCAAATAAAACAAAGTGTTTGAAAATCGGTTCATTGGTTTTGGACATGTAAGCAATCAAACAACAATACATCATTTTGGGACACCCGGTAGATTAATTTGACTTTCCACATATTGTAATTAGGTTTTTTCTTTTCTTTGTATTTTATTACTATTATTGTATTTTATCGTAGATGGAGGGTCCCTTTAAAATCTGAAGATTTACCCTCCCAAAATGTATGAAATCAAATCAAAGCAAATCAAATCGAATTCAGATATACACACGGCTAGCATAGGTTTAGAATCTTTAAAAAGCCTGGTGTAAAATTCAATGACCTATTTCTTTTAACTGAATGATTTAAAAGAAATTTTAGCTATGTCTCTATAATTCTACCGTTGGACTTTTCTGACATCTTGAATCTTCTCAGAATTATAGTGTTTTTCTTCTGTTTCAAGAATTAAAGAAAAGTTTTCAGAAAAACTTGAAACCATCCCAATTTCTGAACTTTTTGACGCAACATGAAATAATTTCCAAGAAAACGATAGTTTATGGATGTCTACAATATGGTATCAAGCAAAAGTCTGTCACTCATCTGGTTTATGATTTAGAAATTTGATGACGTCACATCCTCAAATGAGTTAAAATATAAACTACATAGTAATTTCAAAAAATACTTCAGATTTCTGAAAAGTCCAACGGTAGAATTATAGGTAAGTAGCTAAAGATTCTTTCAAGGCATTCAACCAGAAGAAATAGGTCATAGAAATTTACACCCACCCTTTTAAGCCGATCTAAAGATTTGAAACCTATGCTCACGCGGCTAGCATTCCTTGAATTAACCTGACATAATACAAATAAAAATACCTTGTTTTTTCTCCTCTAACATCAGGCGTATTGAACTCAATCATCAGTCCTTGGACGTCAGCGTTTACAGATAAAACCACCGGTTCTACCATTCCTTTGATGTGGCAAATAGCTATCAGATCGTTTATTTTAACCTGTCAGAAAACAACAAATCAAAGTCCTCTGTAGTAGGTTTAGACTGATTACAAATTCATAGTTATCGCTATTGATAGACTGGTTGTTGTTGTCGTTACTGTTGTTGTTGTTGCGATAACTGGGACTATTTCGTGAGTCTATAGCAGGTTCTGATGAAATGACTTTTCTCTTGAAGCCAAAAGGCTGCTTTAATGTTCAGACTTTATGGTTCACAAGTTTATAACAACTACAGACAATTTCATAAAGAAAAACCTGAAAAGGTTCATACTTACAACTCTGGTATTATGAATGCAATACAGGGTGTCCCAAAAAATTGTGCCCCACTTGTGTGGCGGCTGTGGAGATCTATCGGGTGTCCCAAAAAAAAGTATACAGATTTGGTTGACTCCAGCGATGTGAATTTAGCTTTAATCACTCTCAAAATATTCCTCGATAGTTAACTTGAGCATAAATACCTCGTTTGTTGGTATTGGTGCTTTGAAAGCAGATATATCAATCTTGAAAGCTCAAATTTGCGTTCACCTGCAAACCAGAGCTTTGGCCTTTTGGCCTAAGCAAGTTTCTGAAACACATTGAAATTATGAACTGAAATTAATGAGAATTGAGAAACTGCCCAATGGATGACTGAGAGTAACTTCTGGAAAACAGAATAACACAAGATCTAATATTGTTCAAATTTTATCAAGACTATCGTTGATTTATACACTGCTTAGGCCAAACGGCCAAAGCTCTGGTTTGCAGGAAGAGGCAAATATGAGCTTTCAAGATAAACCTGTCTGCTCTCAAAGCACCAATACCAACAAACGAGGTACCTATGTTCAAGTTAACTATTGAGGAACATTTTTAGAGTGATTAGACATTGATTGAAGCTAAATTCACATCGCTAGAGTCAACCAAATCCGTATACATTTTTGGGGACACCCGGTATATGTTCGATTGTTCTGTTCTTGATGCAGTTGCAATGGATAGGCTTCAACTTGGAGACTGAGACCTGCCAAAATCAGACAATTCGTTGCTGACAAATCGTTGCTGACTTATGGCACAGGAAAGCCAAAAAGTGGTTGCTTCGGAACAGCATTTCCTTTGTTCTCAAAATGTCAAAATCACATCATAAATCTTGAAAGAAACGGTTCTATTGTTGTATTTGCATGGTTACTGTGTTATCAGTAAACAATACAATTAACCCTTTTTAAATTGTAGAAAAACTTACCACACAGCAATAGAACCCTTTCTTGAACTATTTACTTAGCTCCCCTGCAGAAACCATACAAAGGAGGCACAATTTTTTGGGACACAATGTACATTAATTCTGATATCAGTGGTTATCAAAATTAGACAAGACAGATAGAAAGTACAAACCTGTTTCTTGAAACAAAGATTAAGTTCGACCTCCATCCTTTCCCTTGGTTTCATTGTACCACTTGCAGTTTTAAAATCCAAAGAGCACAGTTTGGAGTCCTTTCCTACTACCTGTAAAAGGATTCAAAGTTCAGTAAGAATAGATGACCCCCAATCATTTCGAACGGCCGATAAAGCGGTAGTAGAATTGTGGTCATCAGAATACTATTCAATCTACCTTTCATATTCTATACACATTTATACAGGGTACAAAATTCAATACAAATTGTTTCACTATTTGGCCCTGTTAAATTAAGGTCCCTGGTAGCAAATGTAGATAAATAAGATAAAAATATATGCCTATATACAAAAACATGTCCAACGCTAAATGATGAAGTTGAAGATTATCGTACCCCAACTGTTTCAACTTTGATTTGAGAGAGTACCGAGGGGCCCTCTTTGATATCGTTGTCAAGCTGTTCCACACTCTTCTACCACTGTAAGAGAATGCATTTTGACCACTCACTGCTCGCATTAAAGGTACTGCAAGATCAATTTTAGTCCTTCTTAGCTCACGTGTGTGAGAATCTGATAGTATAACGCATAGGTCAACAAGGTACTGGTGCAAGATCGTTCGAAGATTTGTAAATAATGGTAGATGTCTCTTTCAAAGTCATTTCTTTGATGGGCAAGCAGCCAAGTGCTTTGCGTATCGGCAAAGGAGGTGAATAAAGAATATGTTTCAAATTTTTGAAAAAGATCGTTGATTTGATTTTATCTTTTTTACCCATGGTAGCCTCTCAGTAGGAATAATTGATTTACAGGGGGTCATGGTAGAAACTTAAAATAACTAATAATTTACAATAAATACGAAATTTTCTATAAAACCTAAACTAACTGCAATTTGTCAAAATAAACGAAAGAAAAAGTGCATGGCTATTAGATGCTTTTCATGGATTAGATGACTTGAAAGGAACATTAGTTACTTTATCTACCATTGATATTTTTGGAATATTGATTATAAACTAAACTTTAAAGACCCATTGCTAACCATCCTCCTTCCTGGCACCAAATTCGACTTTGACTTTCGTGTTATCTAAAGTCGTTTTTGGCCTGAATTCTCTTTGTCTTGCTTTTCATTCTGCGCACGAAGGAACATGGTTGACGAAGAGTCTTTAAAAAGGAAGCAAATATCACTTGAGGGGCATAGCATTCATACCTTATCCCAACTGAATTCAACGGAAAACAATGTGAGATTTTGCAGGATCACTGTTTTTGACAAAGGCACGTTGACATAGCATTCATCTATGGTCAAATGACTTTCAAGTAGCCTCGCTTCTGGTCTTTCAATAATTGCTCGAGCCTCAAGATAGCTGAAATTATAAGGAGTTACGTCGTGAAAATATATACAAATGGAAACCATTTAATAATTCGACTATGCGCAAAAATAAACATATGATTTGCTCATCAAATGTGTTTTTGTACGATGTGCTGTCTTGGCTGTCTCCTTAACCGTCTGGGCATAGTGCTTCGCAGTGCACTGCTTTGTCACAGGGGAACAAAGGATTCCTTCTTCGCTTTTCCCTTTGTACTCCTGTGGTAAAACGGTGCATTGCGAAGCACTGTGAGCAAGCGGTTAAGGAGGCAGTCAAAACAACACATTGCACAAAAACACACATTTTTTGAGTAAATTAAATGTTCCTTTTTGCTCATGAACTAACGCACGATTCTTCCTAAATGCTTAAACGAAACAAGAATTTTTGAGGCTTCCATCATTTTCATATATACAAGCTGGACCAAATAAAACAGCACTCCCAAAAATTTGAAAAAGTTCTTAAATATGCTTCTGCACGCATTGATTTAATAAAATTTATACTGCACTAAGTACAACATACAAGATACCTATTAGTAAAATATGATTTGGCAGTATTTACTGAAAAATTTAATTTACATCAAATTCTTTTAAAGTTGCAAATTACATTAAAAATCCTCTTTATCATTGCAAAGAATTGCTTGCAGAATCTTAAAATCGTTCTTGAAAAAGTCAAACATTAAAAAGGTCAAAACACTTCAAAGTGGCTTGACAGGGGTGATCAACGCAGATTACCAAAGCAAACTTACCAATGTTCACCTGACTCCACATAGATGTCAATGATCTCACTAAGCATACAAACAGAATCTGCGTTCAAATAAACCTTGATTAGCTGCGTTCCAAATGACTCAATGGTGCCATTGGTTGGTTCTATTTTGATGCAATCCAAGACACACTGAAAGAAAAAGGCGACTAAGAGGTGGCTCTCTCAATAAGACTCAATTTACACTGTACCCGCACAATTGTGGATCCGCACCACAATATAAGAGTTCGGCCTTCCGTTTACACTATTCCTGCTAATCCGTAATAGTGTTGTTCCGTCAGTACCAATAGTAGTTCAGGAGCAGTGCAGATGCTCTTGGAACGGAACAACTTCGTACCGGTTCGAAGCTTGAACCGTAACGACTTCGCAAACGGATCGAAACGCGGTCTATATCTAATTACAGTTTCAAGCATGGGCCTGCATAGTGCAAATGTGCTCTAAAGATTGGTTAGTGAAAAGACGCATTAAAACTGCATTAGAAATACAGCGGAAAAAAGTGCCGAAATCATTTTTGCCTCTATCTGAGATTTGGAATTCGACTTTTTCCATATCTTCCAAAACATGGACTGGAAAAGGACGAGAACATCCAAGAAATAAATGAATTACCAGATTTTGAAACTCGTTTTTCGAAGGCTAGTGGTAGCTTAAAGGAATCGACATAGTTAAAAGCTGGCCCCGGCCAAGTTAAAAATATAATCTATTGTATTTGAGAACTTTAACACGTGCAGTTTCGTTGTGTAGCTAAAAAACAATGGGTTTGTAGGCGTTTCTTTAGCCTCTTTCTAGCGGCTACGAGCAAGCAACATTTCAAAAAGTAGCTGAGCCATTCAAATATATGCTGGCACCTTGTTTGTGTTCATAGCATTTGCTTTCTGGAAGCAAGGTGTGATCTAGCTCGTGAATTTTTTTGGGTCTCCTGGTATAGAGAAAAAAGTTTGCTCGTGTAATTGTTGTCATCATAGCCACTTACTGATAAAGAAATTTAGATTTAAGACATAATTAATTAACGTATTCTCTCTAGCATAAGTTCCAAATCTTTAAAAAGGTTGGTGTAAAATCCAATGACCTATTTCTTTGAACTGAATGGCTTCAAAGAAACTTTAGCTATTTTGCTATAATTCTGCCGTTGAACTTTTCTGAAATCTTCAATATTTTCAGAATTTGAGTGTTTTTCTTCTTTTTCGAGAATTCAGGAAAAATTTTCAAAAAAATGTGAAACCATCGTAATTTCTAAATTATTTAATGTAACATGAAATGATTTTCAAGAAAGGTTTAGTTTACGAATGTCTACGATATGGTATCAACCACAAGTCTGTTACTTTTGTGGTTCATGATTTAGAAATTTGATGACGTCACATCCTCAAATGACGTCAAATATAAAATATGCTATCATTTTAAAAATATTCAGAATTTTCAAAAAGGCAGAATTTTTGAATGGTAGCTAAAATTTCTTTCAAGCCATTCAGTTACAAGAAATAGGTCATAGAATTTTACACCCATCTTTTTACGTTGATTTAAAGATTTGGAACCTATGCTATTCTCTCTAACGACTTTATGGCCATCTCTTCTCAAATGAGCGCACCCCCTTTCCTTTAGCTTTCATAAACAGAGAAGATGTTAAGTATTGTTCTCACCTTATCATTCAATCTCCAGCTTGCTTCAATACTTGAAAAGTTCTTTATTTCTACAAGTCTGCCTTGATCTCTACAATGCTGCACTAGTCCAAAATCGAGGACGCTATCAACAAATCGAAGTACTGGGCCCTACAAAAGAAACGAGTCTGTAGTCTTCAGTATAAAATGATCATTAAAAAGCAGGAATGACCACCGGGTGAACTAGACTTACTCCATTCGTCCCAATGTTTTCACTCCATTCCGAAATTCTGAAATACGCAGCATAAAATACGCAACTTCAGAAGAGCATAAACCTTTGTTCGTTCAAACATAATAATTCAGCTTAACATGTTGTTGTTGTTGCGATGACTGGGACACTGTATTGACCTTGCGTCCCTTTGGCAATAAAAACAATCATGATTGTATTGTTAAGATTTTGACATTGTTTCATTTCAAAGCATTTAGATCCAGCTGCCTGACTTTGAATGAAATCATGATTGTTTTGATTACGCAAGGTGAGTCTACGGGTGAACCACAAATAACTTCAACTGTTTGAAAATTTGTAACGCAGAGAATACTTAAGGCATTGACATGTAAATACTTCTCATTTCCCTTGAAGCTTCCAAACAGATTTTTGCAAAAGGATCAGATCTTACATGATGTTTCTTGAATAAAAACTTAACTCTCGAGAGGAACGAAATGTTTTTGAGTGATGAGATTGCTTATAATTTTGATCGACGGCTTTAGGCCTGTCTTCAAGCATTTTGAAGTTATGGATGTTTCGTAAAATAAATTTTACTTAAATTTCCAATGCTCAGAAAAAGAGAACTAATATCACACTTCAGCCTTTCGGGTATAAACCAAACTTTCATTGATTCCAATATTTCAAGTGTTCTCCGGGTATAAGTTTTTAAAAAGTTGAAGTTCTTTTTGGTCAACCCGGTATCTCTCTGAGAAAATGAAACTGCTATTTGAGGGAAGACGACTCAACAAAATATGGTCATTGAGAGCATTTACCCATGCTTTGTTTAATTTTGTTAATTGAATCTAGTGCTTCAATTGAAATTCGATTGTCGAGAACCATGCATCGTGGCAAAATGCCCCTCGCTTCCAGATTTTGTAGAATCGTAACTTGTTTCAAAATTAGCAAATTGCTTGAGACATACCGTAAACAAAGCTTCGAAGTGACAATAAACAGGTGCTGAAGTAAAGGGTATATTGCATTGACATGTTCTTCTTTTGAAGCCAGCTTTCTTACCGACGCATATCAGAAAGCAGTTTAAATCTTCCTTTGGTCCTGGAAGAAGATAAAAATGCACTTTAATCAATCATTAATCATTGTTACTGCAAATACTTCACTGCCCATTGGCACCCTCGTCAGTTAGTTAAAATTTGATAAAAAGTAATCTATTCGCATAAAAATTCAGCTAATGCTGTTCACGCCCGCATCGGATTTTGTGACCACCCTCTTCAGGAACGTTCTTTTCATACAAGTTAAGGATTTCGTATCATGAAGAGCGTGATGAGGGTAACTGTATCAACAGATGAAGAGATCTAAAAACAAACTAGTTCAACCTTTCCGAAAAAGCAACAGAGGACAAAGTGGTCTCTCATATTTAGGACCTAAAATATGGAACAGCCTACCCTCAGAACTAAAATCTGCAACAAACATCAACAGTTTCAAACATAAGATCAAAGACCAATTCTTTAAAAATCTCCAAAGTCTTAATGATAGTCCCTACATATATTATTAGAAATCTAAAAACAACCAATAACAATGCTTATTCGTCATTAAAATCAAAGATTTTATTTCCGGTCTAGACAAAATTCTATTTTCCATGAAAATGTTTTATTTCTTTTCTCGAAAACTTTTCTTTCTTTTTCCTTTTGAATAACACTCCTTGAGGGACCATTATGGAAACAAGGTCGCATTGACCTTTTAATGCTATCCCTGCCATCTTTAACCATGGGGTGTTTTTAAATTAGATTATTAAATTAGATATGTATTTTTGCCTGTAATTATTTTAAATTTATAGATATTGTAATTAGATTTCTTTTTTTTATGACTTTTTATGACTATTTAGTTTGATGGCAAAATTATACATACATACATAGATGGTTTCCATAAGTCTTTGGTTACTGGACATGAAATCAGTATAAGCAATGTTAGTTGAACAGACCTTTTTACTTGTTCGAAAAGAGGTTTGGATCGAGTGTTCAAATCTGGTAAATTTGGCGAAGGAAAATAAAACCATGATCCCCGTTCTCAGTAGAAACACTCCTACATCAAGCAAGAAGTTCCTTCGGATCTCAGAACACTTTGAGAGAGTTAATCAGCCACAACTTTGCTCAAATTGACTTACAGTGGTTCAGTTTATAAACTGGCAATTTTATTTGGCTCTTGGTCTTGTTTCTCATCATTTTCATTCATCGTTAGCTAATTTTGTTGTGTAACACTTCAAAAAAAAGTGCGAACATACAAGGGTTTCATTTTGCAAGATTGCAAATCGAAGTTTGTTGTTTTCAACCGTTGTTATTCAAATGAAAGAAAAATCAGCTAAAAATGAATGAAAATAACGAGAAACGAAGCAAAAAGACCAATAACACTTGCCTGTGTGTAAACTAAGCCATTGCTAACTCATTTTGCGCAAAGTAGTTGATAACAAACACTCTGAAAAGTGTCGAGATCCGCAGCAACTTTTTGCCACAGCTAGCAGTGCATCCACTAAGAACGGGGGTCGTGCTTTCGTTTTCCTTCCCAAACTTAGATTCAGATGCTCGATCCAAACCTCTTTCCTAAGAAGTAAGAAGGTCTATTTGTCTATTGCACTTACCAATATATCCACTATTTGGTTCAATTCGTATACAGCATTCATCGTCATCCAATATTGGCCATGATATTGCCACAGGAACATCGCTGTGGTTGCTCATCTGAAACGCATAGTGTAACATTTAAAAGGTTTAACAATCACTTAAAGGGTTTGTGCAAAGTTAAAAGCTTACACTTGCAAAGAGAAAAACAATCTAAAAATAGCCAGTTCAGATCGATGTCCCACATATGCTGTCAATAATTGATAGCCAAACAAACAAAGCTGTGTGTGAGTGTCTTCTTTGTTTCTATTTATAGAGAAGCCTATAAACCATTGAACACTCCCTTTAAACAAAGTGAAGGAGACAATGATCGTATGAACTGGAAAAATCAAATTAATTTTCAAATTGGATTTAAAGGAAATTAATCAAGTAAAGTCATAAGCTAATGACCAATGGTAGGATTTTTCGCTGCATATTTTTCATCAACTATATGCCTTATTGCAAATGGTTCGCAAAACTAGGCTTTAATAAATCAAACCTGGTTGAGCTAAACCTATTCGATATTTCAATAATTCAACTTGCCCCTTTCTTAGTTAAGTATTTCATCAGCTCCGGACAACTTAAATTCCTCCTAAAATCGAGCAGGCTGTTGTGGTCCCCGATAATTCTGCTTATCAACCTGCAAATATAAGAAATAAGTACCATCTATAGTTTACTCACAATGAAACCAATTTCATGGGGTTGATTTATTTCAACACTGCCATCCAGAATCAGTACTTCAGGTTCCACTTTGACTTCAAATGGCTAGAAACAAAAGACTTCGTTAGAAATTGTGTAAAATCACAACCAAACAAGAGCCTTACGTATAATTTTGATACTAATAACATTGAGATGCAGATGAATTCATTTGGAAGAGGTATTTTATTAGCAAACTGGGCACACAAAAATGATGCAGAGATGGTTTCTTGGGAGCCTTGGTTCAGGCTAAAAAATTTCTACAAAAATTTTTCCGGGGATCAGGCCTCATAAATGTGCACGAGCACACGAGCGCACGACCGGTGCTCGCAGGCACAAAGTATCATCACACAGTTGCAGGTACATTTTTCAAAATTATTATTCGCTGTCAGGCACCGACTATCTTTAAGGAGGCCTGCTGGGGAGAAATACCAAAATTTTAGATTCATTCATATGATGGGAGGACCAAAAAAATGAACCAAAAGAATTTCTGAACATTTTTCTGAATGCAAGATTTTGATGATATGTATATGACACTAAATACATAAAATAATTAATCATAAATCAACATAAATCACTTCATTATCAACTGTGCGTACAGAGAAATGAGGTTTTACAAAAAGATGGTCACAAAAGCTACTGTAACAAATTAATAAGGACAATAACCCATCAACGCATTTCATAGGGATTGTCTATTTTAGAGATTGTCAAAGGAACCTAAAATTTCTCTTGAAACATTTCTGTGAATCCAGCCCTGTTTACACTACACCAACTAACCTGGGTTCGCCCCAGGTTAGAGCTAACCTAGGTTAGATTTTTGTAGTGTAAACGCAGCTAACCTGCGTTCGCCCTGGGTTAAACCAACCCACCTTTGGAGGTGAGTTCAACCTGGGGCGAACCCGGGTTAGCTTTCATGAAATGCAGTGTAAACGCAAACCTGGGGCAAACCTGGGTTAGGATGTGTAGGACGCATGCGCATTCGTGAATTACGCGCCAACAAGCAGTTGCTGTAAATTCTCGTGTTTTGTTGATGCGAGTTGGTGACCATTGAAGATTTCTTTTTCAACCATGAGCGACAGCTAAGGTAAAACTGACATCTTTCCTGGCGCTTTCTCCTCCTGAGTGAAATAACTTTCAAAATTTGATACACGGAAAAAGCGATTAATTTATAGAGACAGATTTGCTTTGCCAAATGGATTCCCCAAAGCTGATTTCCTTTCACCATCTTGCTTCTGGAACGTAACATCCACTATGCGCATGCGTGCGTATTAACAAACCCAGGTTCGCCCCAGGTTCGCCCCAGGTTCGCCCCAGGTTCGCCCCAGGTTCGTGTTTACACTGTCATATGTGCAAAAGGCAGTTTAAACAAAGCTGGGTCGAACCTGGGTTAGTTCTAACCTGGGGCGAACCCAGGTTAGTTGGTGTAGTGTAAACGGGGCTTTGATTCCCAGAAATTTCTAGTGCCGACATTTGCTCCTCCTCTTATTTGAAAAAAACTAAATTTTAAAACAGCACTGTATATCTATTACAAACACCTAGAAAGTGCAGTCGGCTTAACACAGGCTACACATCAGAATTGTCTGTCTTGAAAAGGCTCAAATAAGACTAAAAAAAGGCACTAAAGTAAACAATAACACAGCACTGTTGTTGGAGAAAACATTGGCGGCGGTCACACCAGACGTTTTGACCTCGTTGTATACCTTCAAAACAACGGGGTAACTACGCTGTGATATTTGACCACATTTCGTTTTCACATACAACGCTGTTACAGCACTTTGGTTCTGACAGCCGACTCTGTACGGAAACAATCACATGCAAAACAACGGCCAAAACAAGATCCCGAGCTATGTTTTAGCATAGTTTTGGAGAATGAACCAATCGCAGCCTTGCGTAGCTGTCACATGATATATCATATCACTGTGTGACTGAGTGTCATTGTACCGTTATATTGCCGTACTTTCTGGCGACAAAAACAAAGTGCAGCAATTCACATTACAACGGGACCGCAGCCAATGGCTGCGGTCACACTACTGTATTTCCCGTTGTGATATGAATTGTTTCATTTTTTTGCAATTTGTTCTTGTCGCCAAAGAGTACGGCAACATAACGGTACAATGACACCCGGTCACACAGTGATATGATGTATCATGTGACAACTACGCAAGACTGCGATTGGTTCATTCTCCAAAACAACGCTAAAACATAGCTCGGGACCTTGTTTTGCCCGTTGTTTTGCATCTGATTGTTTTCTTATAGAATCAGCTCTCAGGACCAAAGCGCTGTAACAGCGCAATAAGTGAAAACGAAATGCGGTCACATATCACAGCGTAGTTAACCCGTTGTTTTGAAGGTATACAACGAGGTAAAAAAGTCTAGTGTGACCGCAGCCAATGAATACAATCGACTTACCTTAGCACAGCCTTTCAGTGCAATCTGAGTAGTAACGAGATCACATGTTTCAGACTCACAACTATTTGACTCAGGTACTTTCCGCAGAACAAGCCTTGCCACATTGTTAAAGGTAGACAACTGAAATTCAAAAACAGACATATCATTGCATTAATATGAAAAATACCTGAAGAAAATATATACACAATTCAAATTGAAATACGACTCCCTGGAAGAGCAGCAAATAGGTCCCAATAGTTCAAAATTACTTTTCTTTCTGTACATTATATTGAATTGTATCATAGATTATAACTTTAACTTGCATTATTTAATGCTGACGGGATTTTGTGTTATAGATAATTTAATAAGAATATGTGAAATATAAAAAAAATTTCCTTAACAGTAGCACAACGACAAGAATTCACCTAAACTAAGCTGGCGTATGCTAGCGTCTGTCAAAATGGAATGGTGCCATGGTGCACAAAGTGCTTAATAAGACTGTTGTTAAAGAAATTGTCAAGTGCCGTTCATAGCCAGAACCAGATGACTTCATGTCTATTTTCTGCTATGGACGGCACAGAATATTGTACTTTGTATCTTCTTCACTTTTTAACTGTGATAAAAAAACGACAAGAAGTGACGTGAAGATGCGGTTTTTAGCGCCTAGCGCTGGGATCACAGAAGTAGCTAAGCGCTAATCAAGTCAGCGACCACTTGTCATGACGCTCAAGTGGTCGGTGGAGCTCTACCTGTGATCGAACCCTGTCCGCCTGACAGTTCTGGCTGAAAAGTCACATGATTATATCACTGCACCACAACACATTCAAACAAATATGCTGTTTTCATAGCAAAAGATCAAATGTAGCTTCCAGAAGAATTATAAGTACTGATTATACTGTTGGCCTTCTTACCAAGGAAATAACAACTCAGTTTTTGAAACAAACACGTGGTATCCTCTTCTTGCAGGTAAAAACAATATTAACCAGTTAACAAATTAAGAAAGAATTAAGATACAAGGCTAGAATCTTTTCTTTCAGAATTGACTTTCTTTAGACATTTGTGGAGAACGAAGGAAGTGCTGTTTTTGAAGCACCCACTAATCTAGCCTGCGTGCAGCCTTGACTCCTCCTCGAAGGAAAAGTACAATCTTGGACAAAATATATCCGGACTGTATATTATCACAACGATTCAAATTTTAACACCCAATTTCCCCCCTTCCCCTACCTATCAATGTTGGTCTGACATGAGATTTTTTGTGGAAAGGTTTCTGCTCCCATCAAGCCTCAAATTCTGCGTCAATAATAACATTGATCTTGGGGGGACTGGGGGGAATTGAAAGGTCCAGCAGAAGTCCAGTAATTTATGTCCAAGATTGTAGATCCCTTTGAGGAGGAGCACTAATCTTGCTTTTCCTGTGTCACAAATTTACAACCACATGTCAGATTCACTCAAGAAAGGTCTCAAACTGTCAGTCGAAGCTTATCTCATGCAACTGCGTAAAAACAGGACAACGGAAGTAATAGCTCCTTTACAGCACCCACACAAATGGGGCACAATTTTCTTGGACATTGTGTATATCGATGATGAGCTCTTGTACATCCTAACAGAACTGTGGGCAAATGATATTAAAAATATACATATAACACAAATTTAACATTTAACATACCTCAGCTGGTTTGAAAGACAAATTAAACGAGGATACACCCATTGGAGTGAATTTACCAGATGAAGGAGAAATCTCGAAAGCAACTTTCTCCGAGGTGAAGCGTTGGGCTTCCTGCAGATGTCCCTGTTCGGTGGGATTTTGGTAAATTGGACGATCAATAATCCAGTCATATTGTAATTCAACTGCCCTGTGAAATGATCAGCAATTACAATGAGATTTAATTCCATCAAAATTTGATATACAACGACATATTGTACCGTGTCACCAAAACAAAAGTGAGCCCAGAAAACCTTTACGCACAAGAGAATAATCAAGAGAAATCAGCGATTCAAATGATGCTTGAAATCCATCTGGGCTATAAACTGTGAAATAATTTGCCATTGATAATAAGAAATTCTCCTTGAAACTGTTCTTTAGAATTGCCCCAAATCTATCTCTTCAGTCCGTCTTACCCCTTCCTTTTCGGCAGTTCCTGGATCCACCATTCCAGCATTCCGCTCGAGAGTCTCTCGAGCTCTCTTGACGGAATGTTGGAATGGCGGATCCAAGGGAATGGTCTGAAGACTGAAGACTTGGAGCAAGTCTACTTAGGAGCAAGTCTACTGTTCCTCCAAATCCAAATCGAAGAACCACTTGAATTCTCGATACTAACGTTTTGTTCATAAAGTTTCTCCCCAAGAAAATTCTAACAAGCAATTTATGCACAATATATAAAGTTTTTATGGGGGGGGGGGGGGCTCCCTCCTCGTTAGTATATCTACTTACAGGGCTCCTCATTTGAAGTTATCCTTATATTCGCACACAAATTCTGTCTATGCGTAGTTTCCTTTTTGTAAAATTGACATGAAGAATTTTTAGTTTTATTCTGTTTAGTTTAATTTTTGTTTTAGGTATTGGTTTGCATGTATAAGGATGTAAAGAATGAAATGAACTGGACTGAAACGTTGTTTGGTAGCTAAATGACTTGGCTATGTCCGCATATAGTTTTTATCGACATGGAAAATTGGCGAAAATAAGGATCTAATGAAAACAGGCAGTTCTTAAACTCGCCGAAATTAATCAAGAACACGGGATTTTCTTGAATAAAACAAAAGCTGAAATCACACGTGAAGCTTCGTTCTCGACGCATTCCAAACAATAGTGGAACGCGGCAATGCCACAATGCTGGATTAACTGAAATCAGATTTGACTTACGTTATATTTCTTATGTCTAACTTCTTGGCACAAACAGTTCCTGGATGCTGCTTTTCAAAAGTTACAAGGTATTCCGCATCTTTATCTTTGCTTTCACCGAGTGAATAATCGCTTAGGCCACCTTCTATCGATACAAACTCTACACTGGCTGTTTCACCAAATCCTGAAAAATATATTGGTCCATTAAGAATCACTCATTCTCGCTGAGACAAAGAGCCACCTTTCTTTGCCTGCACAAATCACAGGGAAACCAGGAACTATTCGTTGCTAAAAATAGAAATTATCTTTCGAAATGACTGTTGCTAAAAATTGTATTTCTTTGTCCCCTGTGCTTGCTGTTGATCATTTCTGTACCTTCTTCCCCTGTGTTATAGTTGCGTAGCCTATTGCTACGCAACTATAACACAGGAAAAGAAGGTACAAAATGACAAAATGACCAACAGCAAGCACAAGGGACAAAGAAATACAATCTTTTTAGCAACAATTATTTCGAAAGATAATTTCTATTTCTAGCAACGATTAATTCCTGGTTTCCCTGTGCACAAATTTGAACATTTTCGAAAGACAGGTGTTGTGGTAAGACAGGCAAGATGATGATGAAAGCCACTAAGCAAGGCTAAAAGACACAGAGATACACATTCGAGACTGAGTTCAGGTTGGCAGAATTTCGTCAGCACTTAGTTAAGGGTCAAATCCACTTCAGCAAACACAGCTCCCAAAGAAAACAGAGGTTGAATTGAGTTATATTGTTAGAATTGATTACTGATTGGCTTTCTAAATACCAGTTATATAAATGCAGTCATCTGATGGTTAAAAGTGTATCCGTTAAAGTGCAAACCAGCCTTCGTTAATTTTCTACAAACCTTCTAAAATGAACTCCTTGACGTTGCAATTATCACAAACCATTACAATTTCTTCTCTGCATCTTTTGACAGCTTTCGGCGAGAATGATACCTTTCAAAAGAAAACGATCCTAAAATTCTTCCATGCATATTACCAAAAGGCAGAACAGAGATTTCATGTTACTTTGACTTTTTTTGTGATTTGTAAGATCACACCAAGGGTGTTAGGACACGGATATTTTAATTACGTATTTATTTACCTTGTTTTGATCTTCGTCTTGTTTTCTTGTCTTGTTTTCTTCTCTGTTCTGTTTCCTCTTGCTGATGTAAATGCCTCATGTTATTTGAATATATCTTCCTTGTATTCCTGTGTCTTAGCGCGCCTTCGTAGAAGAAAGGTTTCAAACCGCAATGCCATAAGTATTTAATATGGCATTGCGGTTTGAAACCTTTCTTCTGCGAAGGCGCGCTAAGACACAGGAATACAAGGAAGATATATTCAAATAACACGAGGCATTTACATCAGCAAGAGGAAACAGAACAGAGAAGAAAACAAGACAAGAAAACAAGACGAAGATCAAAACAAGGTAAATAAATACGTAATTAAAATATCCGTGTCCTAACACCCTTGATCACACAAGACATCCAGAAACGACATTTTTCTTGCCAATAGAAAAAGAAAACTTAAAATTAACTTAAAATTAACGTTCCAATTTCTGTTGAGACTTCGTTGCAAAATGGACACTTCTGGTTAGCAAGTGATCAAATTCAGTGCTGCGAAGAATGGAAAGTTAGAAGTGCCAGCAATGTGAATGAAAAACTACTGTGAAGCGACTAAACTCACCATTATGTTGGCACTTTCTTTTGGCTTTAAGCGAAATCTTGAAGGTTGTACGATGAAAGGTCCAACAGAAACCTCGACGCTATCGTTTTCGATATCCTGTTAGAAAATTGAATTATTTGCCTAACCTTTCATTGAATGACAGGATTTTGAAAAGGACCTAAGCAAGATGAAAAAACCCCTAACAGTACAGTAACACATTGATCTGTGTCGACGGTATGATCAAATGCCGATCAGAAAAGCATACTCTTTAACTTAGCATCGTTTCCGTAAAAGTTAAATTTAGCCCCCCCCCCTCTATTAAGCCTCTCCCCTCTAAGCCAAAATTATAAATAAGCCCTCCTCTCTACTAAGCTCCCTCCGCTGATATCAGATTCCAGAGGCTACTAAAGATCTTGCATTTATTTAGCTAAACAAGTTTGGATGTTAATTTTGATATGGTTTCAGATAAAACTGTTTCGAATCTATGTACCGGGTGTCTCAGAAAAAAGTACCCCCTTTTGACTGGAAATAGGAACCAAGCAATAAGATATCATTGCTCCCCAATTTCACAGCTAAATTTATCAATGTTCAACTTAGATGCACGTGCATTTAGAAATCGTCCACCAAACACCGGAGTTACAGGTTCGCGAAGTCAAAATTTACAGTGCACCCAAAACCAGAGGTTTTGATAAAGGGCCTAGTCATGATTTGTATCGTGGACATTTTCCAAAGTACCTGTAGACTTTAAGTTTCTGTGTTTTGCTTTTGAAAAGAATAAAAGATGCATGGACATGGCGCTGATTAAAAATATAGTGAAAATGTGGTAAGAATGATAAAGTCGTGCCACATCTCCAAAATAAGCGTGCACGTGCTCCTTTTCCTCTTCTTTAATACAAAACACTTGGGATCGAATGCAATGCAAGGACCGTTTCCTCAAAAGAAAAGTCACTTCAAGAACAATTGAAGTAATTCAAGGTATAAATCTTTTCAAAAATGAACAGTAAAGGTTAAAGTCGAAAATTCATTCGCAAAATGCCTGTTTGTTGTCAAATTATGGCTAGGCCATTTCTGAAAACTTCTGGTTTCAGGTGCACTCTAAATTTTGACCTTGTGAACTCATATCTCCGGTGTTTGGTGGTCGATTTCCAAATACAAGGTATGTGCATTTAAATTGAAGACCAACAAATGTAGCCATGAATTCAAAAAGTCCCGAAATATTATTGTTTTGTTGCCTTGTTGAGTCAAAAGGGGGTACTGTCTTTTGAGACACCCGGTATTTGACTCACCACGGGGGCTTGATATAGCTGCATGGTAATCATGAACAAAAGCAGACACCAAGAAAAATCTTAATGTGCCCCAGATATGTAAAACACCTTGAGTAACGAAACGTGCTTCCAAAATATTTTCGTTGGACATTGGTCGCAGAAAATTGTCAGACAAGATCAGAAAGAAATGAGAAGCGAGAATAAAAAATTAATGGATCTGAAATTAGCCAATTAGAGAGCCTACTAACCAACGGTCAATGGAAAAGAGCTGTTTTGTAATCGTTCCATTTAAGACCAAAATACGCGAGAATTACAATGCCTTCTGCTCGGCTTCTGAATAAAATAAACAAAATCCCTCAGACAGAACTTTAGAAACACCCTGCTTCTTTCGTTATAAGCACATAACTTCTCTTAAAAACCACCCTTTCGCTTGCACAAGGCGAGAGTTTGCCCTACTAGTTTCGGGGAAAATTTTACGGCTTTGTTTGTTTTGAATTTACTGGTTGAAAGAATTTCCTTTGTCTGCAGTCGTTAATCTCTTTTAATTGAGGTGTCAATCAAACGCAACTGACGCTACTGTATTAAAAAATCTGCCCTTATTGGCATGTGCACAACACAGAGAAGATAAATACAGCTATTTTATAAATTAAAGCAATCAAAGCAGCCACTTCTTCGTTCGATGAACTTCAATAGAAAAAAATAGATGCGCATACCTTCAAGCTTTTATTTCGCCACTTGTCTTTCGGAATTATAAAAAATCGTCCTTCGCCTCCAACATTTTCGCAATTAAATTCTAAGAGTTTATTGCCACCAACCAAGCAATAACCACAGTTAAAAGTATCAGAGACTGAAAGGTAAAAGGAAAAATCTTCATTTTTCTGAAAGATGGTGATGGTGATGGTGATGGTGAAGGTGAAGGTGAAGGTGAAGGTGAAGGTGATGGTGATGGTGAAGGTGAAGGTGAAGGTGAAGGTGGAGGTGAAGGTGAAGGTGAAGGTGAAGGTGAAGGTGAAGGTGAAGGTGGAGGTGAAGGTGAAGGTGAAGGTGAAGGTGAAGGTGAAGGTGAAGGTGAAGGTGAAGGTGAAGGTGAAGGTGAAGGTGAAGGTGAAGGTGAAGGTGAAGGTGATGGTGATGGTGAAGGTGAAGGTGAAGGTGAAGGTGAAGGTGAAGGTGAAGGTGAAGGTGAAGGTGAAGGTGAAGGTGAAGGTGAAGGTGAAGGTGGAGGTGGAGGTGGAGGTGAAGGTGAAGGTGAAGGTGAAGGTGAAGGTGAAGGTGAAGGTGAAGGTGAAGGTGAAGGTGAAGGTGAAGGTGAAGGTGAAAGTGAAGGTGAAGGTGAAGGTGAAGGTGAAGGTGAAGGTGAAGGTGAAGGTGAAGGTGAAGGTGAAGGTGAAGGTGAAGGTGAAGGTGAAGGTGAAGGTGAAGGTGAAGGTGAAGGTGAAGGTGAAGGTGAAGGTGAAGGTGAAAGTGAAGTTGCGTCTTTTAACGCCAAGCGTTGGGATCGCAGAAGTAGAGAAGACCTAATCGAGTCCGCGACCCTTTGTCAGGATGCTCAAGTGGTGGGACTGTACCTGGGGTCGAACCCGGTCCACTTGAGCATAAGTTTCAAATCTTTAAAAAAGCTGGTGTAAAATTTAATGACCTATTTCTTTGAACTGACTGATTTCGGAGAAACTTTAGCAATTTTTCTAAAATTCTACCGTTGGATTTTTCTGAAATCTTCAATATTTTCAGAATTAGAATGTCTTTCTTCTTTTCAAGAATTCAAGAAAAATTTTCAAAAAAAACTTAAAACCATCGTAAGTTCTAAACTGTTTGACGCAACATGAAGTAATTTCGAAGAAAACCATCAAGCAAAAGTCTGTCACTCATCTGATTTATGATTTAGAAATTTGATGACGTCACATACTCAAATGAGTTGAGATGCAAGATACGCTGTAATTTCGAAAAATAATCAAAATTTCTAGAAAGTCCAACTGTAGAATTATAGATAAGTATCTAATGTTTCTTTTAAGCAATTCAATCAGAAGAAATAGGTCATGGAATTTTACACCCACCTTTTTACGCTGAGTTAAAGATTTGAAACCTATGCTGTCCACCTGACTGCTCTAGCTGCAAAGTCAGAGGATTACACCACTGGGCCACAACACCTTCAAGATGACAGGAAGGCAATGCATGATTCAGTAAAAGCTCTTTTTAGTCCACCGTCTCTATTAGGCCCCCCCTCTCTGATGAGCCCTCCCTTTTCAGCCAAACTTTTGAATAAAACCCCTCTCTATTAAGCCCATATCTCTTTTCACTTATTTTACTTTAAATGCCAGAGGTTACCAAAGATTTTCAATTTATTTAGCTAAACAAGTCTGCATTTAAATGTTAACGTGGTCTGGCTCGAACTGTGTCAAATTTGTGCATTTGACTCGTAAAATATGAATTTAAATCTGGAAAACTGAAGTCGTTTCATGGATGAAACACTTCGGTAACTTAATTAATTGAGTTCCACAAGTAACTGCTCTTATACAAATTATCAAACTGATCCCCATTCCAATCTTAACTTCCTCTTTCTGACTGGAATGAGACAACGCTTGACGTGTTCCTAGCAAACTAAGTTTCTCTATTTTGCCAATCCAAACTGACTACATCTTTGGTTGATGTGAGATAGAATGACACCATGAAAATATCTACCTTATAATCTAGCACCAACCCTTGTGTAGCAATTTCAAATCAATTTTTTGTTTTGAGTTAATGTCCTTTAGGCTTGCCCTTTAGTTATTTCTCACGTAGGAATTGTAATCATGCACTTTTAGTGCGTTGTTTGTCTCCTTATACGTATAAATATAGCCTCGTGCTTTTGATAATTTGTATTCTGAAGATGAAGCACAGACTGCTTCGAAACGTCATTATTTAAAAAACATGGCTTAGTCTTAATAACTGGATTTGTCTACTGGATTTGTCAAAATTTTCATGGAAATGTCGATACCTTGTCTCTTTTTCTGAATATCAACCTGAATATGATTTGGAGAAATAAAATGATCATCGTCGCAATTCTTTTCTTCGATTTTTGGTAAAGCTAAGTTTCCCTGCCAACACTTCAATTTCTACTTACGCGTAAGATTCGGTGGTGGTCTCCTTCCTTGTAGTGGCAATATAAGTGGATCCGTAAACTGTGTTTCAACCTGTCAAATATAATCAACGATGTCACAAGTAACGACAAAATATACATATTAACCCAAAGCAAGCCTTTTATCTATGAGATTCAGCCAACAAAAAGGCAATTGAAAGTAAAGTAAATACCCAATCTCATGCTTTTTCAGTAAATCCTCCTATTCTATCGAAGAAAGTCATCCATGAGACAGTCATATTTTTGGACCAAGAACGGTCAAAATACAGTTTTCGAAACCACTGAAAACGATCAAAAAACATCGATCAAGTTTTCTAAAGAATCGACAAGAATGGGAAAAGAGAAAACTTGTTCGTGGTGATTTGCGATTTAAAAATCGACCAATTGTAATCTGCTGTACGAGAGTTCGTGCTGAACCCCCAAATCCCCCTGAAAACGTTTTATCTTTGTTAATTCATGTTGGATCTTTTAAAATTTGGTCGACGTTTTTTTATCGTTTTCAATGTTACGGATTGAAAACTAAAATTTTAGGAAACGCGCTTCTAGCTCTAAAACTGAAAACGGAAAAAGTTGCAAAAAATCCCAGGATCTAATTCAGGCTTTCTGCTAACGATCAAGTCATAAATCTTCAAAATCGGTCCAGTGTACGATTTATTGTGGCCTGCCAAACGTGCATAGTTTATTTTGGCGCACCCGGTATACAATACATACTTTTATGAAATCGTCGTAGTCTGCTAAAGAATCTGGTGCAAATTTGACTGAATATTGACAGTTCATTCCAGGGGCAACCTGCCCATCAGATGTTGGAAATTTGCCTGCAAAGACAAAGTAATGCATAAAGACATGGAAATACGATGCCATATGAGAGGAAACAAATTAACAATTTAGAAAAGCCACAAATAACTGGATAAATTCACCGGATAAAAAATTAACAAATTTGCATGGACTAAACTGGCAACTTTTCTCATAAACGATAGCGTTAATTAAATCTGCATGATTTTGGGAGATGGTCGCGGTATACTCTTGCCATAGTCCTTGTTTAGCAAAGCTTAGATCACAAGAAGTCTCACAGTAAATCAACGAAGCAAAGCTTAGCAAAGGGAACTGGGTCAATCCAAATATAACCTATTGTATTTTATGCTCTTGAAATTCTCGATTGATAAAGACAATAGGAATATAAATGGCATGCATCATTCTTTTGTGAAATGTTCAGACTAGATCACGGTTACTTTAACTACTATATACCTTTCCAAAAAATTCACTTTATCTATGTTTGCATGAGGATCTTTTGCAAACGCTTTATGGTTTTTGCAGACAATGAGCTGAAAATGGTCAATAACTGTATGAACGGACTACAGTAAGTCCTCACATATAAAAGATATAAATATCAAATCAGTTTGTCTAATTTCTTACATTTAAAAATATATTTTAGAGAGGCCGGCAGACCTCTCATATACCCAATAAGAAACTGTCCTATCACGTAGGATACTTTCCTCTGTCCAATAGTATATCTAAAATTCCAGGACCAAGCTGAATACGATACATTCAATAAATTTAGGATATCCCAGTCTTTCGAAGGTGTAAAGAATTAAACATACAAAGATCTAAATAATAAAACATCATTGCACGTCTTAGAACATTCAATAATGGAAACGATTTTAACATTGCCATGAATTTTTCAATATATTTTCACAATTTGAAAACAATTTAAAATATCAGGCTCTCTAACTTCTTGCAGCAAAGAAAATATTCTCGTGTGTGGGATGGCAGGCTATAAGTTTTCATATGTCCGCATGTCCGCGAGTATGTCCGTTTCTTATATGCGGGAACTTAATACCAGGTGAACCAGAAAAAAGTTCCCACGTTTGAAAACTCATAGCATCAAGAGTAGTGGATGGATTGGAATGAATCAATATTTGCTTGACAGCCAAAAGGTTGAAGTATTTTTGTGATTTTGCTCGCCTTGTAACAAGCACTGGAAAAATTGGAAAATTCAAATTTAGAGAAACTTGGTGGTTGCAAAATGACTGAAAAAGGCCTAAAATACTTGATCAAATCATAAAGGACTCCTCGCTCAGAACAGCAGAGAAAATGCAATTTTTTTCATGGGTGAGAGATATCGTTTGCACATTCATGGCCATGGGATTGAAAATCTTTAGTATCTGTTTGAGAATCTATGTCTTATTACTCTTGAGAGACGTGAAACGCCTGCGTGTCTTGTTCTGTACGAGGAGAGTCCTAACAATTTGATATGATTTGATCAAGTGTTTTAGGCCCCTTTTCAGTCATTTTGAAAACATGAAATTTTTGTAAAGTTGAATTTACCTATATTTTCAGTGCTCGTAAGAAGACGAAAAAATCACAAAAATGCTTCGACCTTTTGGCTTTTTTTTAGAATTTCAACTAGAATTTGAATCATTCAAACCCATCACGTGCTTGTGGTGCTACGAACTTTCGAAAGTGGAAACTTTTTTCTGGCTCACCCGGTGTATGAATACAAAATTATCACAAAAATGTTCCAGTGGCTGAAGCCGAACATAAACAACTATCCTTACCAAGTCCAATTGCAAAATACGGAGATGATGGAGGCAAAACTCGAAGCTGTCGGCTAGAAGAAGTTGTATTCTTCAATGTTAGAACAATCTACAATAGAATCGTAAATATATGATTGCGTATAGCTATTGCGATGGTGTCAAAGATGGTGTCAAAAAGATTGTTACGGACCGTCCGAATTGATCAGTTAATTTGTGGAAAAACAGCAGATAAAACCACTGAAATACCGACATTTAGAATATATAATATTTGCTCACTTTATACCGAAAATATTAATCTTTCAATAAATATCCAGAAAAATTGAATCTTTACGGCCGAACATAGAATATAGAATATAACATAGAATTCGCTTGCTAAATAACTGATTTCAAAATTGCAATATCCGAACACTAATTGCTTATAAAATTTACTTTTCTTGCAGAATTCGGCTAGAAAAAAGGGATCAATTCGGACGATTACTTAATGTATCTCCATTTGATTTAATGGCTTGAAAGGAATTCCAGGTATTTTGCTACCGGTTGATTCAAAAGCGGTAACGACGCTTGAGAGGTTGCATCTCTCAAACCATTTTATCAGATTCGTATAAACTAATAATGCTTATGCAGTTAACATGTCACCTTAGATAAGAAACTTTAGTTTGTCAAAATCATTCTTTTCGTTCTCATATTACCAGCGTTTTGATAAAAATGCTTTATCACAAAAACCCTTTAAAACAGGCCTCAATTAACCCCAAAGCAATCAAATTCTTTCAGTCTGTTTTGTTGGTCATTCAGTTACTTGGTGTGTAAAGTCTTACTGTCGCTCATATAGTCATAGCCTCATAGCTTCATAGCCTCAGTTGCTTTTGATCAACACAAGAGATGGTCATGAAACCCCTTTGCTTCCGCAGCGATATTTTAGTACATTTCTATATGAAACGTTCGATTGAGTGACGTTGGAGCTTCTATCACTATTGTGCACATTTGAAAATTCTACAAAATGTATCAAAATATCCACGCCCGAAAACACCTTTCTCGAGGAGTTCTGCCTCGCTTTGATGCCCCTATACAAATGTATAGGAAAAGGACCGGAAGTGAATATTTTCGTCGACTTTGAACGTTTCTTGCAGTGAATGCGATGTGATTTTTCCGCGTTAATTTAATCTTAAAATATAGTGAATTTATCTAAGAAATGTTTAAAACTAAAATCGTTTTGATTTAAACTTCCTGGTAAACTCCACGCAATTTGAAAGGAGTGATGGTCTTATTTTAAGAGATTTTCATCCGTATTTGGGCAAATTTTTCGAATTCATTGTCTTTGGTGACGTAAGCAGCGCCTTGAAAACCATGACATTTAGAAAATGCCGTAGATCGTAGAAATTGTTTTGAAGCGGCGTGGTCTGCTTGCTGCTTGCTTTCAAGGAAACTTTTTAATTCTGAACGAAACGAAGCAATAGCTAGCAATAAACCAATATGCAGAGCACTAGCGATCCTTTTACTACCAGTGAAGGACAAGATCTGGGTTTTTGTTCGAGATGCTTTCATTTTTTCAAATAAGTCTCCAACTGGCCAGAAAGAAAGAGCCAAGAAGAAGCAGAACACGAGCTTATTTAGGCTACAGCTTCCAACGAAAGAACTCTGATATTTATGGATCAAGGACTAGAATCGATAATCGTTTGTTTATGATGGCAGATGTCTTTGATGGACAAATGGATAACAAATTATAGAAAATATGTTATTTGTACTGGGCAAGTTCCTCTCAATGATGGAACAACTCAATGCAGTCTGGAAATCTCCTCTTGTTGGCTCTAAAAACTGACAGACAAGGAAGATGGGGGAGGATGCTGTCTATCGAAATTGCAATGACTATTTCTGAATGGACAGCGGCAAAGCTGCTTTTTTTGGTAATTTTCAGAAACTCACGAATAAGCATGGCAGTAGGGGCTACAGGGTGAAACGGGCGAGCTTTGGGTAAATGGGAAGGCAAATAAATTGAATACAATTCTCAAAAATGTTAAAGCTTTTGAACCACCCTCCTTGATGTTGTTTTGTGAAAGTTGACTTACTAGAAAAAAATTGCTGTTTTCCAGCTGTCAACATTTGCCCATTTTACCCTCAGTCTATCCATTTCACCCCTGCAGACCCTATGCAACATTGTGTGAGCAATTTTATATCTACGACTGATTTGGAAAGCATATTAAAACTCTATAGATTTGTGCATATTTTTCATGAGATGCAGCTTTTGAACAAAAAAATTTGTTGTCGTTTTCTTTGCTCTGATTTTTCATCTTAAATATCACTTGGAAGCGTATTATTTGGTAGGCAATCATGAAGTTACCCTTGATCTTCAAGTAGAATCAAGTGCCAACTATCGTATGTGCAACCAGAAGTTAGATCTCAGGTCATGACCTGTTACTATTTCTCCTCGAGTGATTTTACAAATGCCCACAATAATCATGAAAACTCGAATTCTTGGTTAAGGCCTTTTAGCTTTTGTCACTTGGAAGTTTTGTTCAAAAATCTCTGATTAAAATTATAAAGAGTCTGGCCAGGTAAAAGTGGGTGAATTGGGTTTTAGTTGATAAAAAGGCAACAGGCAAGGATCTGCATGGGTAAAATGGGTAGGCTGGGGTCAAATTAGTAGTATTGGTGCAGGAAAGTGGTATATCCATAATGCCAATTTAGGCTATTTCAAAAATTGCAGCTAAACAAATTGAAACTATGTGATTTTTGCCAAATTTTGTCACATTTGTCCTTTTACCCATTTTATCCCAGGGTTACCCCTGCAGACCCTATAGAAGGTAAATTTCTGGTATGTCAAAATTCAAAATTACCGCCAAGATATTTGATGCAGCTTTGGCCAGAGAAAATGTTTGATGGCTAGACAATCCAAACCCTCCAAACCTCGCACCTTTTACACTGGTAGCTGGTACCCCTATCTCATTGGCAAAATCGAGTAGAAAGGAACATTTTTTATGAGAAGAAAGCTTAAGAATCCCATTATTCTCAATGGGATGGGGGTACTCTCTTTAAAACTAATCAGAACAATTGTCTTTGCAGATCAAATTCAGAATAAGTTTCAGACTGTTTCAGAATTGGAAGCAATAAAATTTCAATTTTGTGATGATTCAATTGCTATTATCTTACCATCTTCCTATCATCAGAGCAAAATCATCAGAGTATCAATTATTGGATTACTCAAATTTTTTCTATATATATAATATTGTTTTTCATTGCCTGCTTTGTTTGCAACAGTCATGTTCCATCAGTTTTGCATCAGTCTTCAGGCATTGAAAAAGCAAGAATTGCAGTCTTTTGTGGTTGTTGTCAAATGCTGCTTCAAGGTTGGGCTTGATTGGTAAAGGATAATCTTGTTCTGTTTGGGTCCTAAAATAAAACAGAGACAATATTATTTCCTCCTACTAAAAACGTTTGCTGCATAGCAAATTTCACTTTGTCTCATAGAGAATTGCATGTGCAAAAAAGAGCAGCAAACCAAAATAGGAGATGTCTTTGCAAACTTAAATCAGAGCAGCGATACCCTGCTCAAGAAAAAGAAAACAGATTTAAGGGCAAATAATTGCAGTAAGCTATCGTATTTATAGGCAAAATAATCAAAGCTGATAATTTTTTGTACAAGGTAGCCTTGATAACATTGTTTTAGTAAGCAAATCTCCTATTTCTAGGTCAGAGCTTCCCCATTAGTCTTGAAGAAAATAAGCAACAATGCAACTTTATGTTTGTTTACATTTAGGCCAAACCCGACGAAAAGTTCTCTGAGAGCGAAGTCAAAGTTTTGTTATTATTCTCATCCTAGTGGCCAAAACAGCTAGCAAGTACTCTAAAATACTTTCATTTCTGAAAACATCAGATTAAGTTCGAAAGTGATACATTCAACCAAGGTTAACGTTTGTTTTCTGACTAAAAAGCAGACAAGTTTGTAAAAGGAAGCACGTAAAGTTAACGAAGATTAAATAGTCATGGCTCTCGAGGAAAAATTGCCTTTGAAAATTGTGGGAAACCGGCAAAGGCTACAGCAAAACAGGCAACATTTCTAGAAACTAGATGCTTACAGCTATTGCGTTATATCTCCAAAATGAGAATTCCTGTCTTAGTTTAGAAAATATTGGAGTTTGAAAAAATTTCGGTTAAATTTAGGCCAACAAAAGTTCATTTTCTTGAAACTGCAAGCCGAAGTTCAAGACGAGAAAAAGACAAGTTTATTTCGTCAACAATTGGCGAAAGGTGGCAAAATAGGACAAAACGACATCGAGGAATCCAAAACTTTCAACAAAATTTCCATGAAACAAAGGAAAAACGTTAAATTTATGATAAAGTCTGCTTACCTGCTGTGCTGAATCCCGAGTTTGTAAACAGAGTTGTCCACGGCCTTTGAAAAATATGAAAAACCAAGAAGCTCTGAGTCCAAAATGCTCAAAGAACTTGAAAGAGCGAAGATACAGCTATTGCGTTATATCTCGATATTTTGCTTTGGGACACTTGGGACGCCTGCTGACGCCATTTATCACAAAATTTTGCTTTCGCGCCACAGCTTTCTTGCAAGAGAGACCGGAAGTGACGTCAAAATTCAGGCTTGGTGTTGTCGGGCGTGAATATCGTTCGATTCAAATTATTTTTTAGAATAGCTAAAAATTATATTCGTAAAATTCAAAGGGAACCAAACTAATTCCGATGACCTTCCTCTGCACAGTAACCAAACGAATGAATTATTGGCAGCCAATAATTCGTGCTTTAGCATCCTGCTGCATGATCCCACATTGTTAGAATGATCATTTATCCTCTTCTTGATTATTTTCTAACATCATGAGGCTGGATTGCTAGCAAATTTTATCAAGAATGTTAGGCCTGTTTTAAAGATGAAGTACATCTTTTATAAAACCGCTTGTAATTTGAGGACGATACAATCAATTTTGACAAACTCAATTTTCTTAGTTAGGTTGATATGCCAACTACTCAGGTATTACGAGTTTACAGGAATCTGCATGTTTGAGAGCTACAGGTTTTCAAATCTCTGAATATTTCCTGATTCACCCGGAATAAAACTGTTCAAAACGGCAAAGTTCCTCCGAGTCAGAAAAAAATTTGACAGGGCCGTTACTTCACATAGATCATGCAAATTAATAAATTGATAAATGCGTACCTCGTAAACTTTTCCGGGTTCGTAATCAGTAAATATGACAGGGTCTGGGATTGGTTGGAATACATCCCTCGGATCACATCTGGAGGAAAGAAACAAAATAAATGCTTTTACTGGTCACGCTTGATTTCAAAATCAACAGAACACGAAATACGATGAAAAAACGCATTCCTACTTTGAAGTCTTCTTAAGGTCAACTGTGACAGCGAAGTGCAGAATGCTTCCAAAGGATAAAATCATGCGAATAGAAATATTGTTTACATTCATCGAAGCACGATGAAGGACGAAAATATTCAAAGTATTTTGTCTGAATCTTTCGAAGCAGAATTGTCATTCGTCATTATCAAATAAGCACAAAATAACATAGCTTCAAAAATATGTTCTGGTTGCGTGCAGTGCAGCAATACAAAGATAAACAACCAAATAAAGTTAAAGGTAATGTGTCCATGTAAGTGCAGCGAGTTTGCTATTTCCACGTGATATTTCATGTGATTACTTCACTATGGAACTCAAAAGGTAGCCAGCTCTAATATAAGCGGACTAATGACTTACTTACGGTTGCGCTGGCAGAGCTGAACCCGAAGTCTCACAGCAGGCAGCCTCGTTGTGGAATTTAAATTCTAGTTTTGTATGTGATCAGTTAAATTCTACCAATCACAGTGCACTGACAGAGGGCTCTTCGTCAGCATCGTGTCAGCATATTTTAACAGAGTTTATACGCAACTGTACTTACATGGACACATTGCCTTCAAACATTTGCACTTCGATGTGAAATCGAAACATCGTGGTTAACTTAGTGTACATCGAGGTGCAAACGTTTAACTGCATCTAAGCAAGCAGGTTCTTCTCGTTTCTTTCATCCCATCTCGGTCTAAAATTTTGTTGTAGCAGCATGGGTAGTTAGACACTGCTGGTGTGCTTCTATGGAGGAGCGCTGGATAATATGTATCTGCGGGGGAAATTTTTTATAGTACTGCGGAGGAGATATCTTAATATTTTCGTTCTTCCGATATCTCCTCCGCAGTACTATAAAAAATTTCCCCCGCAGATACATATTATCCAGCGCTCCTCCAAAGAAGCACACCAGCAGTGTCTAACTACCCATGGTAGCAGGTATCAGAAAAAAGAATGTTCTCCCAAACTGAAACTGAAAAGTAGCGTTGTGGCCAAGAAGCTTGCGTTACTTGATTAAATCAATATAAAGAAGACACAATATATACTGAGGGGTGTTAAATAAGAAAGTGTAATTTTGACAAGAAAGGAGTCTTGTTTACGGCACATTGCAGCAACGCAGGGTCCACAGTATACAGAACACTGGAGTAAGATATTTGTAATCGAATACAAATTCCATGATAAACTGGATATGACTTTCACTTCAAATTTCTTTAACTAGATCATTATTAAACATGCATATAACTCAAAGTTCACATTCTCTTTTGCTCCCTCGATATTGATGATAAATGAGAATCAGAGGTTATATTTACAAATAAGTTAACTGTATTGAGCAGGGATATAGAAGGCACTTACCTTTTGGTACTTGATGGCAAATCCTCGTTTAAGACTTTCTCGGCAAAGAGAGATGTTTTGATCGTTTTCGGAGGAATAAATCGCGGGTTTTTAAGGTAATCAGCTTTCTGTTGCAACTTTGCTAGCTCTTTCCTTTCTTCTTCACGTTGAGCTGGTTTCATAACTTCCCTCCACATTTGTTTCTCGTCACCACCATTAGCTAATTTTGCCTTCCTAGTGAATTCTTTGCCCTATGGTTGAAAAGACATAGAGGATGGTTTATACAAGAATCTGTTCTTTGTAAAAGTCTTAAAAGTGAAATTTGTACTTATCATAATACTGAAATATTCAAAGGTTATTATTATACCTTTGTCGTTTTCGCTATTCAGAAAGCGTAGCCTTCACTTTCAGTTCGTATTGAGACGATCTTGCGACACTTATCGGGTTCCTGGTAGATGAAGGTGAAGTGAAGGAGATCGCAGGAGTAGAGAAGACCTAATCGAGTTGGCGACCCCTTGTCATGACGCCCAAGTGGTGGGGCTCTACCGGGTATCGAACCCGTCCACCTGACTGTTTTGGTAGCAAAGTCAGAGCACTACACCACTGCGCCACAACACGTGGTAGCCTAGGCCTAAGTGTTCTAGACCTTGCTTTCTACGGAGATTTAGGACACGGCCGCTAAGGGGTAAAGAGAGGTCTTAATTCGGGAGTCAAATGCCCCTAAGAATATGAAAATCAAATTTCGATGACCCCTTGGAATCACAATATTACTTGTAGGGGAAAGGGGTCGATACCAAAATTGATTCTTTCTGCAGCGACAAGTGAGTACCAAATTCGAGATCTTATATGCTTGTCTCAATATATTTAGTGAAAGACTGAAGGAAAACATATTACCTTTGACCTTGCACGAGGCCCGGCATCTGGTGTCAAACGATCAATCGTGAGGATATCTGCCTCCTGGTTAATCACTTGTTCCTTGGACTCTATCTTTTCACCTAAAGCATCCTCGGGATAGTAATTGTCTTCAACTGGAGTTGTCCTGTATCGTTGCATTGATGATGTTGTTGGCCTAGCATACTGTGGAGTAGTCTCGCCTGGGAAATGATTACGAAGTTTACAATGAAAATGTAAATTTTAGAAATGAGACTTCCGAGAGAAGGTTTCAGTTTTTCCTATCTCTTTCGAGGGAAAAAAGAGTTTCTTACTCTAAGGTGTTTAAAGGTAATGGACAAAGCTAAAAGTAGCTAAAATCAGGGACTCATCATAGAGCTATTGCTATCAAAGATGCTTGAGGATGCTTGGCTAAACTCTTTTTTGGTCTACTTCAAGACCTATTGCCAACCTTTGCCTGCCAAAAGAAGACCTACAGATGATAAAAAAGTCGACCTTGGCCGCGTGACGTATCATGGTTAGCAATGGGTCGCTAAAGCCAACTCCAATTATCTCTATCAATTACCTTTACAGACCCATTGTCAACCATGATCCTTTGTGCGCAGAATGAAAGCAAGACAAAGAGAATTTAGGCCAAAAACGACTTTTAGATAACACGAAAATCGATCGTGGCCCCATGAAGGATCATGGTTAGCAATGGGTCTCTAAAGCCAACCCCAAAGATCTCCATCGATCATCTTTCAGCCAGTTGTTTGTTAGAATAGAAAAGAGCACGCCGAGGCGTCGACATTTGATCACGTGACCCAACAACATGCGCCTGTTGTAACAGAAAGAACTGAATTTTCCTTGCACAATTTTCTTTACTTGCCCTTATGAAATCAGCCTTCGCAGATACATTACATGAAGTCTCATCGATTTTGGGTTTCTTTAGAAAGTGACGTTAAGTTTGATTGTCATTTGTATTGTGCTCCAATCTCTATTTACCATCACATAAACAGTAAACGTAATACGTACCATAAGTCCTGATTTCTGCGTACTTTGCTTCTTTTATGAAATCTTGAGGCACTATCAGATTTAGTCTTCGCAAAAGATTTGAATCGAGATGAGTAGTTAGAAGAGATCGTACTAGAAGAAAATGTTCAACAGTGACAGATTAATAAACATATCTTCGATACCTTAGGAAATATCTTAAATATTGACGATATATTTTTTCTTTTTATTCAGATATAAGATTTTACAATATATTTTACATTCTACTGTGCCTAATTCTAATTACTATACAACACTACAGGAAGGATACCATGGGGAGCGAAATACAATGACTACCCCATGGCCAAAGTTCAAAAACATGAAACTTTAAACTGCATACAGTCACATTACGAAACAATTAAAAATTAATGCTGTCTCATATCAGATGACAGGTCAGGGTTTAAATTCCAAATGGGTTGAAAGATGTCACAAGTGCAAATCAGTTTATTGTTGATTTAGGTAAGTAAAATGCCTGACATCTGATGTGAAACAGAAATTACTAAGAAAAGAGCTATTTACGATAAAGGACTTAGTGGTTGCTTAGTACATAGCTGTAGTCTCAATAGATCTTAATCAAAGCGACCAGTTTCATGGATAAAGCGTAATGTTAATTCGATTAGATTTCTGTTCAACTCATCAGAAAGGTCTTGATCACCATACAGTATATCTTAAGTACAAAGCAGAAAGATACAGTATTTGCCTTCGATGAAAACAACTTTAAACAATTAAAGTTTGCATGGTCCAAATTCCTGTTTTTTTGTCAAGTAAAGGTACAAGCAGCTTCAAAGCAGGATTGCCCATAGCTTTACAAGGCCACAACAAAGATCGATGAGATTGTCAGATGTCCACCTTTTGCGTATAAAGCTGCACATGAACCCATGTAGCACAACAATGTTAAGGATGACCTGAAGCGAAAATTTTTATTGATGCAAATTAACGGCACTGTCGAATGATAAGGAATCCTGGTTAGCAAATTTTGGTAAAAATTACTGTCAAGGTCAGGTTATTCTGCGGTTTATGAACCTTCCAAATAATTAAAAAGCATGGTCATAGTACTGCTAAAGCATTGCCTGAGTGATTTGTACGGGATAAAATGATGCATTTAATCCTGCTTACCAGATGGAAGCCCAAGATCTCTGTAATTTGCAAAATCTTCTGACGCCTTTGCTTCAAGCTTCACTTCACTTTCCCTTGCCAATTCACGTGCCTCTTCTAAATGTCTTTCTGTCATGTCTGCTTCTTCCATCCTCTTTTCCCATTGCTGTTGAATCTGTTCAATGGAAAATGGGATCTTGAAGAAACCTAACACAATAATATGCAGATTCCTTAAGTTTCACTAAAGAAAAGTAAAAAAAGGTAAAACTTTTTCAGGGGTGACTGGTGTCATGTGCACATTTATTGCCATTTGATTGGAAATCTTCAGCATCTCCTTGAGAACTTTTTTCTTGTGACAACTAAGAGAGGTGAAAATGTGTATCGCTCTGCATGCAGAGAGAAACCTTTACAATTTGATCAAGTGTTTAGGCCTTTTTCATACATTTTGCAAGAAGAAATGTTTGTAAAGTCAATTTTACGTATTATATTCATAGTGCTCATAAAAGCGTGCGAAAAATCACAAGGATACTTTGGATACTTTTGAAAACGCTGTTTTCTCCTTTTCATTTAGACGGTCGTAAACGCATACTTTTATAAATGGTGATGTCATGGACATTGTATTCATCAATCAATTTCAATTGTTCTGAAATGCTGTTTTCGCGTTTCATGTACTAGACAGTTGCAAATGCATACTATTGTAATGGTGGCGTCACAACCACCATGTTCATCAGCCATTTTCAATTGTTTTGGCCTTTACGTGTGGACAGGCTAAAATGCTCTGTAAACGATAAGTGGATCAGTGTGGATGGAAAACATTCTATGCGTTTTAGAAACGCAAACCTATACGTGTGGACTCTTCAGGGTCTCTTCTCAGCAAAAGACTTCACAGACAGTAGGGGTTAGTTTTGGATCTGAAAGATGATTCTATCAAACAAACCTGTTGCAGATTTTCCACATATCTGTCATGATAGCCTGGCTTTCCACTTTTAGATGTTGTCAGATTTCTCACTGTTTCCTGATCAACTGTATCTTTCGTGAAGTCATCTCTGAATATTCTGTTTAGAACATGTGAAATATCTTGACAACGACTAGAGGATGGTCTTTGGTCATACATAGATGGCTCCAGGCCATTTCCTTGAGTCTCATACTTTTCAATGGTGGCCATCATTTGAAACTATTGCCTTTTGTACATCAATAAGCCATGTTGACGTGTGTCTGACTTTCACATATGGAAATGATTCTCCTGCAGCCTATGAAATAAAATATGACGAGATCACTTTCAACAGCAAATATTGTACATATCAAATGACTGATGAAAGGGCTCCCCAAAAGGGTACAAGCAAGCAGCAGGTGTAAAACACAGGTATAACAGCTTGGCATGTTGACAAGTCACCAGGTTCCAGGTTGACAGGTTACCAGGTTTACAGGTTCCAGGTCAAGTCTGCATTTCTCTTGTGTCCTCAGTTAAATGCCACACTCTGCACAGCAAGGTACTTAACTGTAATTGGTGTGAGGAGGCTGTGCTGTCATTACTCTGAGGAGAATTTTGAAAAATCAAAAATGCGGACAGTGTATTGGTGTATCGCCAAATCACAAAAAGCTAGACTTCGTAGTTCAAGCTCTATCAAATTTTTAGTTCTGAAAATGTCCTGAGAGTTTGATAGAATTTTAAGAGATCAAAATGCTGATGGTGTATCGCCGTATTAGAAAAACTAGACTTTGCACTTCAAACCCTCTCAGGCTTTTTGTTTCTAAAATGTCCACAGAATTCAATAATAGGATTTAAAAGAATAAACATGCCAGCAGTGTATCGGTTTATCGCCATATGAGAAAAACACTAAACTTCGCAGTTGAAGCTCTAATCACTTCTTGTTTATTCGCGCATCAGGAAACACCATACGGGGGTATTCTATCTAGAGAATATCGCTCCCGTTCATTTTGAATTTTATTATTAATGTAACAACGAAGAGTTTCATATTTGCTGAACTGTTGAACTGAATGTTCAGTTTGTCCTTGAGTCATATAGCACCCATACGCTAGGCGTGGCTGGACAAATAATAGGATTGCACTCTAGTAGGCCTAGAGTCAGTATGTAGGTGGAGTGGTATGGTAGGGTACTGGCGGGATTTATCAGGCAGCGGGATATATCAGGCACACGCAGTTCTTAACACCCAGAAACACGACTTAGTATCTCACACTCAGGCGGAAAACTTCGTCCATTTAGCTTTTCTGCGTCATCAGCGACAAGGTCCTTTCTCTGTCCCAAGCGATTACGAGGCTGGACGGTGTCACATAAATTGGTCAATTAAATTTTTTGAAAGGGTGGTATGTGCCCCAACCATCATGCCCAAAAACGTTTTTGAATTTTCAATTCTTGGCACAAATCCTGGGGATTGTAGGATGGTCGGTCCGCCAACTGTACTGGCGGGATATATCAGGCAAGCAACAACATCAGCAACATGACATTTAGGGTAAGGCCACTTTCTATCGTTAGGCCTACATTCAAGCTTTGAGAAGGTGCAAGCAAGACTTCCTTGGAATTCAGCATGTTGAAGTCAATTAAAGAGCATTATAGCTGGTGACATTGCAAAGAAAGGCTGTTAATTTTTTGGAATTCATGCTTTAACATGATTCAAGTTGCTGAATGGATTCATATAAGTAAAAATGCTAGCTGCCTGATAAATCCCGACGGTGTACGAAATTTACCTCCGCAAGTGGTCAAAACATTTCGCGACAAACGCTTTCATTTGTGAAAAAATCGACCGGCGAGCAGAATGAACTTCATGAGAAATGTTTGAAATATATTTATGAAATATGTTTTATTGGTAGGCTGCAAAAGTGTCTTTGAGTTTCTTTTTCGTCGTAAAAACAATGTTTGAAAATTGATGAAGTAGCCTCAGCACTTCTGAAAAATGGCGTGAAAGTAGTCCTAACAAATACTAAAATCAGTTCACACATTATCTAGCAATGTTGATATCTATTTTCACTTACCAGCTTGCCATAATCTGTAAGTTTGCCGCCATTGAAGTTGCCATAGACTCCAAACAATCGCCCAATTTTATATCTGCCTCCTTTGTGATTGCCAAAACGAGATTGCTTTGCTGGAAGAAAGTCAAAATACGAAAATACGGCCTAAAATTCCACTGGGCTGTGACTGTGTGAAGAAGCTACAGAGAACAAGATTTTGCTGAAAAATGATTCGTTTTGCTGTGATTTACAGAGCAAGAGATGGATTGGCCTTGTCAGCTTCAACCGATATGGATGCAAGCCTGGACTTGATTGAAAGTAAAAAGTGTTCAAAGTTGCTGGCAAAAAAAGCGCGTCAATTTCCAACGAAATGTTTCATGAATGTTGGCAACTTTAATATCTTGTAAGTTGAATTTGAATGAGCTAATTGTATGTCCAGCTGATTAAATTTTGAAAACAGATAAATCCACTATGCAAAAGCCAAATCTGCAGATGAAAACGCTCACAATATAATGTTTGAACAAGAGACAAAAGAAGAAGAAAGAAAGAAAAAAGAAAATGTTTAAGTTAGGCCCAAATTGCAAATTTAATCATACCATACGATTTACCATAATGGCACCCTTTTTAATCTGCATGAAGCCTAGAAGAGACAATGTTTATGACTGGAGAACATCCCCTGTCTTTCATAAAAAAATACGTGTAAGACAGGGGATGCTCTCCAGTCATAAACATTGTCTCTGCTAGGCTTCATGAAGATTAAAAAAGGTGCCATTATGGTAAATCGTATGACATGATTTACTGAAAGTTTCTTAAAATGATCAGATTTTCAGTACTTCTCAGTTTCTTACGAGTTTCTCAGAGGTTCCATAACAATATTCATGTTCACTACCTGTGCCCTTTGTGAACATTTCAAAACAAGGTTTTTTAAGCCTTTCCAAATTTAGACATTACACTCAAGTACCTACCTTACGAGTAATATCGATATGATACAGGAAACAAGTGAAAGTAAAGTAAAACTATTTCAATGATTTCCTTGTCAAAATAGATAGTTTCTTAACTTATATTTTCCCAGTAACTGGAGTTTCTTAATTTTCTGGTGATCTGAGTGTTGAGTTTCTTATGGGCAGTTTCTTATAAAAAATACATGGTATATTGTAGGCATTGTCCAGACTGGATTGGATGGTGAAGGTTTTAGCACCAACTGCTGCTGCTGAGATCACAGAAAAATAAATTTTACTTCATTTGCATGAAACATTTTGTTTGCAGAAGTTGAGCAATAGGTTTTTTTATGTGGCCCCTTATCCAGGCACTTCTCCACACAATAGCGAACAGTCTGTTCAGTAGATTGTGGCACAGCAATTGTGTAATCCCTTTAATTCAGGCAGACAACTTGAAGCCCCACTCACCCACAATTGTGTGACAACGAAGTTTCACCGACTTTATTCTATAACCAAGTGAATCTTGTTCAATTTCTTTTACAGCTTTTTAACAGAAAATGATGTTTGCTGTCTGATGATATGTGAAGTATCATATGCCCCAGTTCTTGCATTCAGTTTCTTGGATGATGTCAAACGAGAATTTTTGCAGCAATATCCAAAGCCTGCTATAGAGAAAGCAGTCAGACCGTATTCATTTATTGAGTTTGGTAAGATATTTTGAGAAAAATGCAATTTATCATTTTATGTAATCATCTGCTTTTGTGCAGTAAAGACCTTATTCACAGTAATACTGTTTTATATGTGCTATCTTTTTCGAGAAATTCTTGAGAATTCTCGTTATAGAATTCTTACAGTCTCTCATACCTCTAAGAATTCGCATATCTCTGTGTTTAGTGAATTCTTGAGAACTCCTTGAAGTTATTTCATTTTGTACTGTATACAAGGCCTGTAGCTTTTTCCTTAAATATTGTTTTTGAATTTCAAGATTCTCACATCCTACTAGGTTGCAAACCATTTACTTGAAAAGTATACTATTTTGCATTTTGGGACTTTTTCATTAACAGTGCAAGCTTTAATTTGGTCTTGATGGACTAGTAATTTTAAGTGGTTGTACAGTTCCAGTTTTCCTTAAAGCTTCATTAATTTCATGCATAACTAGAATTGTTTGCAAATAGTTATCAATGTAATTTACGCTATCGTCAAACAAGTTTTGTGCCAGTTTAAGATTTTTAATTATCTTTAATTCACATTGTGTTTGTATCTATTTTTTAGATAATTTCATACAGCGAACAAAACAGAAATACAATAGCACCAGATCCCTAACTGTTCGAATTGACATTGGGGAACTTACTCAAGAGCTCCAGAGAAACCCACCTTATCAAGTAACAGAGGCTGACATTGGTGCTAAAACATCAAATAAAAGTGCTCCAATCTCAATAAAAGGTAATACTGTATTCATCAAAAATTCCCACTTTGACATGTCATGCTAACAGGCTCATTTCAAAGACTGATGTAACCTGTGGTGGTTAAATCTTTCAATTTTTCAACCAATAAATGAATATTCAACAAGTTAAATTAATAAAAAGAGCAATTGATCACATTGTCTGAAAACTGGGAGTAAGAAAACTTAAAGAGTAAGAAAATATTGTCTTTTTGCACAATTTGAATTACAGTAGGATCAAACTTGCTCATCTTTAGTTTCCACATTCATCAAACTATGCTGATGTCTCAAAGACAACAACCTGTTTAGTTTTGAACCAACAATGCTTAAGGTGGGTCTGCATGTAAGGTGGCTCACTACCAGAAAAAGCTAAATTTGTGGATTATTGATATGGTGGCTCGTTATTAATTTAAAAGTGAATTAAAAATATATTTCAAATACATCCACAATGGGCTAAGGTAACTTGCTAATGATAGGAGCTATATACTGATACAAATTTAATCCTATTGCTCTAGCAAGAACTCTTTATTCAGCCTAACTTTCATGGTCTTCTTTCAAACATTGAACAAATGTTGTAGATCACCCAACCCAGATGCACATGTTTAATGGATTACTTATGACAAAATTTCTTCATCAAATTTTTCTTTGTAGGTTCTCCACAAAAATTGATTCCAATCACATGGCTTGGAATTGGGTCCTGCTGCATATGCATTTTATGTGCCATTATGAACCTCATCAGAGTTATACCTTTTGTTAGTGAACATGGCAATGAACCTCGAGAGGAGGTATGTGTCTTTGTTGCTACTCTCCCTGTTATTTCAAAGAACATTCCACAACCAATTGCATCTTCACATTCTTAAATTCTTCTCAAAGCAGCCTTTGCTGAAGGGTGTCCCTCCCTTAATGACTGAAATGAAATATACTGTAGTACTTCTTTCAAGATCTTGAGACTTAAACAACTCCCTGAATATCTTTCAGCTTCAAACTGAATTTGTTTTTGAAATAATTTGCTATATTTTCTTTCTCCATTTTGTTTTGAATCAAAGCAAAATATGCTAGAATGTGAAACATATAATCTTCTTCAACAAGACTGTTCCGAGAAACATGTGAGGATTAACCTTAACCTCAAGCTATTTTTGCCACTGCGGAAATTTGCAGCAGTTTGTCATAGTTTGCATATCAGTAAGGCTAGAAGTCATAAATTAAGCGAACAGGCAAGTCAATTTGATGAAGTTGCTTAACAAAACAGGGGCAATTTGGTGAGGTGGGCAAAAACAATGAATCAGATTGTATCATAATTCCTCAAATAAGCCCCCACGTTCAATCTTGTTTTAACCAAAAGCCCCTGCCCGTCCAATAAGCCTCTATTGAGTGGAAAGTTTACAGAAACATTCATGTTTATTGTCATCATATTTTGCTTGCCGCATATCACTTCCCTTGAGTTCTAGTTCAAACTTGAGATGTTTTTCATCTTTCTGTACTGTTTACTGTACCTTACAATCTGGCCAAAAATGCCTGTCATACTTGGGGCCAAAAATATGGAATAGCCTTTCTTCTGATTTAAAAACTACAAACAATATAAACTTGTTCAAACACAAGACAAAGGAAAATTTTTTCCAAAAGATACAGAGAGAAGAAAACAACGTATATGTGTTCTATTGAAACACGCCTCCTCTCCCATATATATATGTATCGGCCCTACTAAATTATGCTCCATCCAAAATCACTTTAACATCTGTTGTTTACTTTTATTATTTTTCTTTTGCAACCACCTCTAAGGGGACCATTGTGGAAATAAGGTCAATATGACCTTTAAATGCTATCCCTGCCACTACAATTAGGGGTGTTTTTAACGTATTTATTTAATGAACATTGTCATCGTATTTTATCTATTCTTTAGCTTTTTAAAACTTGTAAATTATATTCATTTGTTGTAAATAGTTTTATTTTACGTGGCAAATTTAAACATACATACATACATAGTTAGAATAGCAGTATGCCATCACTTATCTGTGGTATTATTGCCCCACGAAGTGGGGCCTTCTAGCCTTGCGCGTCCGCGTTGTTGTTGCTGCTGCCGGATGGGGAGATCGAACCAAAAAATTTTCTTCCACACTTTATCACGTGATACGTAGACGCAGGACGTAGACGTAGCCTTAGTGAAAGCTGGATTTGATTTATGTTCGAAACAAGTGTGTTGATTGGCTGATATTTTTGGTAAAGAGAATTGATTGGATAGAAAAACAAAAGGCCCTTCAACTCCAGTCAACGTGAGCATGACACAGGATAACTTTGCAGAGAGAGAGAGCGAGACGAGAGAAACAACACGCCCACTTGACATGCGAAAGGGTTGTGTTTGGAGGAGGTGAGTGTTATCTCTTTAATTTATTATAGGCGAAGACCTGGTGTTTTAAGAAGAAGAAAGCACAGAAAATACATTGTATTTCTTTGGTATTTTTAGACATACTTTATGCTGCGTCTTTGGGAGTCATTTGATTTCATTTAGGCCGCAATTTTAGACTCCCTAGGTTGTCTAGGCCTAGCCCTTCGCCTGCAGTGCTGCTTGTGCATATGGCCTAGGACAGGAAATATAAATACCTACTACCGCGACAAGAATAGGTGGATTTTTGCCTTAGCTGCTTCTTGATAATTGGAAAAGAATCAGTTTACAGTGTAGCAAGTAATATGCCCTAGAATTGTTGATACTTATTTGCTTGATGCATTTTTAAGTCTTCTATTAAAACTGCAAGCAGGGGTCTAGATTTGATATCGTGGCCTTTCCTTGTTCAAAGCAGATTTGTATGCAGTGTTGCTTTGTTTCTCTTGTCTATTGTTGAGTGTGACGTTCGCACTTTGTTGCTAAGACTTACTTCAGAAAGGCTTCCTTGTGAAGCCAACAGATCTCTCAGCTAAATGGCTGACAACAGATTGCATTTCATGAATGCAGCAAGAAATGTACCTGGTACTTTTTCCTGTGCAGTTGATTGTCTTTTAGAAATTTGGCATACAGTTTTCAAAGAACATTTTGCAGAAAATTCACAAAGTGAGGTTCTAAATATATTGAGACAGGTTTGTGACCTTTATGATCAGATTCTGAACCAGGCTGATGGGTCAGAGCAAGATTTATGTCATGTCAGAGAAATAGTTTGGACATTTCTACGGCAACATTGTAACTCTTTCACTGCAATGGACTGCAGTGCCCAGTTTTCAGAAATCTTCACTCAGAGAATATTTTCCAATCTTTCAATATTTGAGAAGAATCAGTTGATCTCTAATTTTGCTTTTAGTGCATTGTGTCAAAACTGCTCTCAGCACAGCGAGAAGAGTGTTGAAAATTTTGTGTATTACATTACATTATCTGATCTCGTAAATTTGCAAGTACAAAATCATAACTGGTTTGATGTGATAAATATTCGTAACAGTTATTGTTCAATATTGTGTCCAAATTGTGATAGAAGTTGTCAAAGTAATGAATCTAATGCCAGATTAAGCAGAATCTTATGTATTGAGATGAGTGTTGATAGCATGAATGTACTGCATTATAAAGAGCAAATTCACATTTTAGGACAGTCATATTCCTTGAGAGCAGTTGTGAGAAATTTTTCTGGCCATTTTTCTTGTGCAGTTTTTGAGAATGGCCGTTTGTATCTCTTTGATGATTTACAAATCAGAGTGCCAACGTTTTCTAATGTTGAGGAGCTATATGAACGAAATGCTGGTGGCTGGTTTTTTGGGGTGTATGTGAAAGGGACAGATACGGTTGATATTAGCATTGCCTCAAATGAAAATGAAATTGATGTTACTGCACCACAAAGTAATCCTAAAATTTTAGATTCAGAAAAACTTTCACGCAAAAGTTATTGGAAGAAATACTATCAAGAAAATAAAGAGGAAATTAAGATGAAACAAAGGGAACGTTACCGTAAAAGAAAGGAAGGAAGTACTTCCAAAGTAGACTATTCACAGGCAATTCATAACGCAAATGCAGTTCTTGTTGAAAAGGTTAGTTCACATTGTCCAAAAAGAAGCAAACAAATCAGCCAAACTGAAAATGAACTAACGCAAGATATGTCTCCTTCAGAATTAGATTCCTCTCAACTTTATGGTAATCTTCCAGGCATGTTTCCTCAGTCCAAAGGTTTAGGAAGCCAAAATGCAAAGATTTTTGCAAAAGACAAACAGCTTAAGAGAGGTGATCAAAGCACTATCAATCATGATCCATTTTCTGAATACTGTATGGGAGTGCCTTTACATAACCAAAAGTTTGCAGTGGAAAATATGAGACAATTTCATAAAACATTTCAAAAAATGCAGCTTCACCTTTGCCAAGTTTGTCACGAGGCATGGCCATTGAAGTCGACCAAAATTGTTCATGAAACCTATCAGTGTAAAAGATGTAAAATGGACAAGAAGTTTCCTAAGAAGTTCAGTCATGAGAATAACATGTTGCCCTCAGCAGTTCCAGTTGAATTGCAACATTTGTCACAGTGTGAAGAAATCTTAATTGCCAGGGCATTTCCTATCATGCAAGTTTATACAAAAGCCGGTGGTGCATTAGGATACAAAGGACATGTAATTAACCTCCCAAATGATGTACAGCATATTGCAGATGTATTACCACATTGCCCTAAAGACATTCCAATTGTCGTTTTCACCATCAAGGGAAAAAATGAATTTTCCAAAGAATTCAAAGTGCGTAGAAAGCAAGTTTCAGATGCTTTGAGGTGGTTGGTTTGTCATAATCCTCTGTATAAAAATGTTACAATAGATGAGAGTTTGCTGCAATCTTTACCACATGATGGATTTTTATCAGTTACTACCATTGATTTTGATGACGATGCTGAGGACACATTGCCTGACACAGGGCCTCCACAATCAGATGTATTTGATGAGGGGTACGCTAATGACTCAAATATTTCTAGCTTTTTGCCAAAGAATAACTCTCAGAAAACAGAAGCAATGCATATAAAAGATGGACTCATTGATCAGAGTAATCCACATGTAGAAATTGGTACTTCTCCATTCAATGAATTTAGCACGCCCTATTTGGCTTCAATGGCTTTTCCCACTCTTTTTCCAGATGGCATTGCCGATCCTACATGTAACTTGACTCTGAGAGAAATATCTGAAAATGAGACAGAGGCATTTGCAATGAAATTAAAACATTTGGTTAAGTTTGCTGAAATTGATAACAACAAAAGGCTAGTGTACAGATTTGCAGTGCATCCCAGGTTTGCATATTGGTCTTACAATATGTTATACCGCAAAAGACTTCTTGGACAAGGAAATTTCTATATGAAGCAGACTCGTTCTGAACGGCTGCTTACCATACAAGAACTGCGTGAAATGATGGACTTAGGCAATTACTCAGAAATTATGAATAAAATTCTACATTATGCGAAGAATGTGTCTGGTACAAATGCTTATTGGAACAGTAACAAAGAAAAGTTGAAAGCACTAATAACACAGAAAGGCTCTCCAACAATATTTTGGACACTTTCGTGTGCAGAATTTCACTGGCCTGAGTATCACCAGCTCTTTAACACAGTTGATAATACAAATATTTTCCATTCTGTGAGGGAAAACGTTTTGAATTATCCACACATTTTGGACTTTATGTTCACAGAAAGAGTTGAAGCTTTTGTAAAACAATGGTTATACAAAACATTAGGTGCAGAATGGCATTGGTTTAGATATGAATTTGCTGTTCAGAGGGGTTCCATACATTGCCATGGTTTAGCAAAGTTGCAAGGTGACCCAGGATTATGCCAGTTGTCAGATGATGCTTTGAATGGCTTCTTGGCTTCTAACAAATTGTTAGCATCTGAAGGTATGCCAGAAACAAAGAACGAAAACTTACTCCAGGATATAAGGCAAGGAAAAGAAGCTGAGAGAAAACTATGCCAATACCATGATTTCTTAATAAGCAGTTGCAATCCAATCAATCCAGCAGATTTCTTGAAACCATTGCTTCACCCTTGCAAACGACAATTTAACAGTATCAGCCAGGATGAATTTGAAAATGACTATTCTGAGTTAGTCAATACAGTGCAAAGGCACACAAAATGTAATTCTGCTTATTGTTTGAGAGAAAATAAAGAAGGACAACAGAAGTGCAGATTTAATTTCCCCATTGATACAGTTGAAAAAACTCATCTGAAATTTGAAAAGGTACATAGGAAAAATGGTAACGAAACCTACAGACCTGTTATTGTAAGTGAAAGGAATGATTGTAGAGTAAACAGACACCAAAGACTTCAGCTTCAAGGATGGCGTGCAAATTGTGATATACAGCTGGTCATTGACCACCATGCATGTATTGAATATCTTGCAAAATATGCTTCAAAAGGTGAGAAATTGTCATCAGTTGTTCGTGATGCATTTGTAAATGTTGTGAGCAAGTTGAGTGACTATTCAGATCCAAAGTCTGCCATTAAAAAACTCATCATACAGGCGGTAGGAGAAAGGGATATGAGCATACAAGAAGTGATGCATCAGATTTTGTCTTTGAAACTATTTAGCTCATCATTTCAATGTATCACTTTGTGTCTAAATGGCTCACATCAGTTGAAGGTAGTTGATGGAGAGCTCGTAAAAGAGCCATCAATTATAGATCAATATGCAAACAGAATGGAGGTCAATGACAGTCTTCTTGACTGCAACCTAGAACAATTTGTTTCACAGTACTCAGTTGTAAAAGGAGCTATTGTGCAAAGAAAGTCTCCTGTGATTGTTAGAACAATTCCAAATTATTCTTCTAATGCTAATGGTCCGAATTATGGCAAATTTTGTAAGTTTCAACTGTTGAAGTACAAGCCATGGCTGAGATCTCCATCAGAAATTTGGAACAATGTTCAGGAGTCAAATGACATTTTTGCTAATGTTTGGCATCAATTCCTCTCAACCGATCTTGGAAAGATGTTAGTACCAAGCTGGAAAAGGCAATTGCAATGTGCTGAAGAATACATAATATTGCCAAGGGCAGAAGAAGAACAAAATCCACCTTCGCTTGAAAGGGAAGAATGGATGTATGTTGCAGATTTTGCACGATATAATTCTGATTTGATTTCAAACAATCAACATCAGATCCTTCAGATGCTTCAAGAATCAAGGAATTCATTTTCCTCCAATGTAATCCAGAGTATGCCTTTTTGGATAGAACAACAGAAATCTATTGCTGAACAAGAAAACATGAATCAGGTTGCACTTGTGGATCCATTGTTGTTGAATGAGGAACAGAAACTTGCTTATGAGATTATCACTTCGCATACAAAGTTCCAGAATATGAAGCCATTACTCATGATAATAACTGGCCAAGCTGGATCTGGGAAAAGCTATCTGATAGATTGTTTACGAAATTTCCTTGCCAACAGTTGCATCGTATGTTCATATCTTGGAATTGCGGCATTTAATGTTCAAGGACAAACACTTCATAGTTTATTGCATTTGCCAATGCGTGGAAGACACGAGTGTGACCTCAAAGGATCAGCACTGCTCAAGCTGCAATCTGCTCTGTCCAGTGTGAAGTATCTGATCATTGATGAATTTTCTGTCATTGGACAGAAAATGCTTGGCTGGATTGATCGAAGATGTAAGCAAGGGAAAGCTGTAATGGATCAAGCTTTTGGAGGCATGTCAGTCATTCTTGTTGGAGACATTGCACAGCTACCACCAATTGGTGATGCAGTTCTCTATCACAAAAAGCCAACTGGGGATGCAAGCTTACAAGGTTTTTGCAGTTATAATAGCTTTAAAGTAGTTGTTGAATTAAAAACAAATCAAAGAGTTAACTCTCCTGAAGAAGAAATATTTCGTACACTTCAAATTAGACTGCGTAATGGTGAAAGCACACAAGAAGACTGGGAAATATTGTTGTCCAGAAGTGTTCATCATTTTTCGCCTGCAATTGCCAACCGATATAGCATGAAGTTAGCCCATGAAAACAGAGTAGTAGCAGAGCATAATTTTGAAAAGCTAAAACAAGGGAAGCATCCAATTGTTGCAATTGCTGCAAAGCACAATAGTAATGTAGCTTCCAGTTTATCTGCTGAAGAATTTGAAGGTCTTGCTCCACTGTTACACCTGTCTAAAGGGGTACCAGTTATGTTGACTAGAAATCTATGGATAAATAAAGGATTGTGTAATGGCAGTCGAGGTATAGTTCAGCATATCGTGTATGATAATAATTATACAGCAAACAGTCTCCCAATTGCAGTTGTAGTAAAGTTTGATAGTTACAAAGGCCCTGCTTTTGCCACTAATTTACAAAAGTGTGTTCCGATCCCTCCATTAACTTGTCAAGTTGAGAAAGGTTGTCAAATACTTGAGAGGCAGCAACTTCCATTAAAGCTGTGTTATGCAATTACCATACATAAATCTCAGGGACTAACTCTTGACAAAGTTTTCATTGACCTTGGCAGACATGAGAAAACGACAGGTCTTTCCTATGTTGCCATATCACGTGTTCGTAAACTTGACGATTTACTGATTGAGCCAATGTCATTTGAAAGGCTAACCTCGATTAAAAAGAACAAAAATTTAAAGTATAGATTAGAAGAAGAAAAACGGCTACAATACCTAGCTATTTCCACCAAAAATCACTTCACTGTTAGTGAGATTGCAAATAACACTTATGCAGAATTTCTTTAACTTTTGAAAGCCTTATGGATTGCACGGCCTTGATACTGATATTAATTCCCTTTCAGCTAAAGAACAGAAAAAATGGACCCCAGCAAAGGTGAGTACTTTTATTCCAAGCAAAATGTACCACAGTTATTCTACAATTTTCTGCACTTGATAGATATGTAATATAACTGTCTATGTTTGATACATCTTAGGATAATTTCCAATGTTGTTAAAAACTCGACATATTATGCACTTTCTATATGTTGTGTGCTGGAAACAGGGACAAAACTGTCACACATATTCTATCACAAGCCAATATGTCTGTTATATTTAACAACATTTGAACAAACATTGTGGTGTATTTCTCATCATTGAGCATGTAGATTTAAACATTCAATTTCTGATTCTCAAAATTTAGTGTGATTTCTTCTATTTCCTTTCAGAAATACAAGGTTATATAGCACAAGTATCCGGAGTAAGGATTTCCGGACGCAACAACAAGTATTTTGATGTCCAACTACAGACCTCACCAACGAAGGCCCAAAGACTTCGCGTAATGGAATCACCCACTGCAAAGCGGTCTTTATTCATGGAAAAGTGTGAATCAAAAACACCAATCAAGATAACTGGTCTGTCATCAACAGATGCTGGAAACATGCCATTTTTTAACACAAACTTTGGTCACCAACTTCATGACCTAGATGCGTTGCCATTCTTATGTATCAAGCCAGAGCCATTGCCAATTCAGGCCTTGAAGGATACCCCACAGTCTGATAACTTTGTAGTTTCTGGAGAAATAAACTGGCATGCTGAAGAGCGTATTGTCCAAGTTGGAAGGAACCGAACAGAATGCCGTGTAAGAGATGCTATTATTGCTGACAATTCAGCCCACATGTTGTTATCAGTTTGGGGAGACCTGATTGATAAAGTCAAAGAACACAGCCCATGTCTTCTGACAAATGTTATAACAGACAACTTTAATGGAATAAAGTTGGCAACAACAAGTGCTTCTGAAATAAGAGAATCAGACCAAATATTCAACGTTGACTGGACCACCGTAAAGCCATCATTCAACAATGAAACTGTTTGCTGCCCATTGGTGACATCTGTCAAGATTATGAAGTACCTTGTCTGTGTCAACCAAGACTGCAAGAAGAAGGTAACCCCATACCCTGGCCAGAAAAGTGTTTCATGCAACACTTGCAAGCGGAAAATGTTAATACAACGCTGCAAAGAGAGCTTCAGCTGTGAAGTTACAATTGAGCATGACTCGAAGCGCCAGATTCTTCTCACCATCTTTCCTAAGACCTTGCACCAATTTTTTGGAGACAATAACACTAATGTTGATGATGTTGATGATTATGAGGACACACTCCTTGCAATGGAAAACATTGACTTTGAATTTACAAAGAAGATGATTGTGACAAAGATGTCCCTCCACAGTGATGACACCACAAGCCAAGTTGATGCAAAAGAAGAGCCAGAAGCACTGGCAGCCATAGCTGAACAATAAGTGACCTCATTTGGTAAATTTTACATACATTGCTGTGTTTTGTTGCTACATTCAAGCTGGTCTTGAAATATATTTCAAATGAATTCTTGAAAATGTAGATACTGTGCAGCATTGGTGCCTTTTAGCTCTCAATACTGCAACACACTATTTCTATTAAAAAAGGCGTTCTATCTCTTAAGAAGTTCCAAAAAGTTACCCTAACCTACCTAACAAAAACCTACAGTCTACCTCTTAGGCGTATAGACTAGATATTTTAGCCAGGCAATATTTCAGAACATGGCATTTTCTCTATTACTGTCTCTATTATCTTTGCATTGTGAAAATGTGTTGCAACAAAGTGTAACTGCCTTTGCTACTTCTACTACTTGTCTAAATTATCAGTACAATTTCCTACTTTTTTCAAGTAACTCGTCAGTTTTTACAAATTTGATGAACTGTTGCAAGAAAAATGTTCTTTTTCATGATAAAGCACATAGCAATAATCGCATTCTCAAGAATTTCCCATTTTATAGCTGTCTTAATTGCAATATATGTTCTGTTCAGTATTTCAATATTAGAGTCATGTTTATTTGATATGTACAGATGGTTATTATCTATGATAGGTCAGTGCTACTGCTGATTTCCATCAAGTGAACAGAAACAAAGTCATTTTGCCCCAACCTTACATATGGTATTGGCAAAATGGTAGCAAAATGTGTTGATGTACAACAGTTAGCAATCAGCTTTTACCATTTCGTGAACAGCCATACTGATATTTTGAAATTATGCCACAATGTTTTAATGCTTTCATATATCCCTCTCCAAGCCCATCTACTGTAAATACTTGCCTTTACCCTCTCGCCAGCAACAAAAAACATTCTACAATGTCAATGTACTTTCTGCAAACAGAATTTGTTCTCTGATAACTTTCGATTTATCTTCCCAGGTTAAAATTTGCTGATAACAATCAAAACAAAACAGAAGTACTGTAGGGTTGTCATTTTTATAAAAGATTTGCTCTGATCGAATTTATTTCCTTTTATTTGTCATATGTAATTAGAGACCATCGTCACTAATCAATAAAACAGTAAGACGCCGCATTAAGTTGGTCCATATAATAAACTGCAATCTGAAAATCTCTTTAAAATGGTTACCAAATGTACGATACCTGTTTCAAGTGAGAACTTCATTTTTGTCCAAAATATTGTAATTTTCATACTCCCACTACAGCTGATTTTTAGTACCTTGTGCGGCTTCCGACTGTTCACCGATTTATTGTATTATATGATTGATAAAGCTAAAGCATTTCTCTAATCTATTTTTCAACCATATCAGTTGCTGAGAGACAAATATTGTTTTTCTTGCATTCTAACCTAACGACGCATTCCTTTCATATGCTTCAAACTTTTAAGGTCGGCATTTTCGCGAAAATTTATTTAATCAATATGATACCAAATCAAGCAGTGGGATCAAGAGTGCAACAAACGAATGGTAGGCAAAGCTACCCTGCCTGTAGAGTGTACCCCGTCGTGACAAAAAAAGACAGCCATACTCTCTGCACGCAGGCTGAGGTCACACAAAGCAAGGCGTCGCCAAAGAGACAGCTCCTAAAACGACTGTTTAGAGTTCAGTGGCAAGATTTTACACAGCTTTGCTTCAAGAAGTGAACAGGGATTTTGATATACAGATTTTAAAATGAGTAAAGATATCTGTTTTCCATGTAAGCTCATGGATAAAACTGCAGCATCTCAGAAATTTTGCAGATGAACAACACCAACCAACAGTCATATTACTGACAGTTTCATTGCCTATAAATGCAATGATTTCCAGCCCACACATTCTTTAAAGGCCGTGGGGCACCTAGTTAATACTATAGCTAGTTTAATTAATGAGCTCCTCCCTTCGAAGACTGTATGTGTGAGATGTGTGAGATTGCTAAATACTCAGCCGTGTGGGTATTGTTCAGAAAATAATAGACGCAAGAATATTCTAGAGAGATGAGAGAATTAACTTAAGATTTGGAATCATGCAAGATTGTGATGCGTCTCAAGAAGTTAATTGTGTATTGACGAAATGATGAAATGATAGATTAGACAAAATCGAGATATCAGTCGTCGTTCACGAAACATGGAGACATAAGACAAATAAGATAATTAGTCCACTAAGGGTAAAAGCTTACCGACTATCAATCACAATTTACGTACCAAAAATAGTTCATTGTCTGTTTGGTATAAATGTGCATGTGTTAGTTTTGTGAGTTGAGTTCGTAGTTGGGGTACAATGGCAGGGACTTCAGTCGCCTGGCCGTATCCAAATCGTTAGGAAACAGCTACGGTGTGTAGGCCTATACATAAGTAATATCACTATAATACTAAAAGCTGAATCTCTCGTTTATCTTTGTTAAATCTGAACCATTGATGATGGACACCGCCATTTACGAACCCCTGTGACACAGGTGTTACATATGTCCCCATCCAAAATTCATTCACATTATCAACTATTTTACTAAGTCTGAATAGAGATTTGTTTTATTTCAGGGTGGATGGATCCTTATTGCAGCATCATTTCTTATATCTGGGATTGTAAATGGATTTCAGGTATGCCATACGCATATTCAACCGTTTGAAGGCACCATTCCAATTGAACTCTACATGATCAACTCTTGTTTGCTGATAACGAATTGTTGACGAACGTAAAGTCATTTATTGCCTTGCCTACCGGGTTAGTCAGAAAAAAGTATCCCCGTTTGAAAGGTCACGGCTCCCTGGATATCAAAACAATGATATCGGCAAATATATAGTTTTATGGTAGAAATGTTCAAATCTACTATAAAATTCACCTGACTGAAATCGGCTACTCCATTCTGGATTTTCTGCAGAAAGCCTCTTTAAAACCTTCAAAACGTGCCCAAAATCATGAACAGATTTCCCTAACATTTCTGCCTTACAATGCCTTACAGCAATGACTTGTGAACGCTTTAGCACGTGCTATCCTCTTGGGAGGATGAACATGTCCTCCCCCTGGTATCGATGACCTATTCAGGGGGATTCCATTCTCCCAAGAGGACAAAGTACATGAATTTATGTGAGTGTCATCAATTTTAGGAAGGAAAATGTGCTTATTGTTTTCATTCGTTTTTGCAGGTTTTTTGAAGGGGCTTTCTGCAGAAAATCACCCATATCCACGGGAAGGAATGGCCGATTAAGGCCGGGTAGATTACTGAACCTAATTGAACATATTGGCAATAAAACAAGATATTTTTCAATATTATTGCTTTGATATTCATGGAGCAGTGGCCTTCCAAGCGGGGATCCTTTTTTCTGACTCACCCGGTATTTTATGACAATATGATCTAACTACCAAAATAGCGTAGATGTTGAAAAATAAAAAAAGACTTTTCGAGCATGCACTCGTTATCAAGGAAGTGTGAAGGATATGTTTGAGAAATGCAAAATGGACTTGATAACAAGTGCATGCTTGAAACGTCGTGTTTTTCGATATCCACGCTATTTTCGTACTTAGATCAATTATATATTCATGATATTGTCGTTTAACCTCTATGGTACCATACACGCAACAAGCATACTTTTATTTAACTTCCCTATTTTGTGTCGTTATTCTATTTATACTTTTATTGCCCTGTCAATTTATTCATTTCACTGCTTATTATTTCTTGCTGTTTTTGTTAACTAAAATCGATTTTTCAAACATATCAAGAGAAAGCGATGCTTTTCCTGAAACTTTTATCGTTTTGTTCTCTATTTACTCATCTCACAGTATATAAAACGGTGAACCACAGTAATGCCACAAATGCTTATTCTTATGTAACATTGTAATGGGATATCATAGTTCCAAGGTTCATTTTATGTCTCAGGACATATCATGTCCATTCCTATAGTTACAATGCTATCGGTTTAGCTGTTAATCCTACCAGTCCAGCTGGCACCATTCTGTTTGAGTCTGCACGCAGGCTAGCTAAGTGCATGTACTAACTATTCTATTTTCTCATTTCAGTGCTATGTGTACCTATATTCAGTTACTTGGCGACTACACATGAATGCTGTGGCATTTCTCTCAAGTTTGTTGTTTATTCTCATACTAAGGGATTTACGAAACTTTTTGGAATTGTTGTTCCATTTAGCAGCCACTGTGTTAGTGACAATACAAATTTGGCAGAGATCACTGCAAGGGAAACTGCCTAATTACAACGTTTGATTTTCATTTCCACTGATATTTTTTAGATCTGAAAAAGTTTATTTTTCCCATTAAAACAGCTGAGATATCGGGTTTCCTGTCAGATTTGATTGAATCTAGACTTGCTACAATATAATTACTCCTGCGGGGGCGTAAGCTACTAAGGTGACTCTGCGAAGGAGAAATTAGTTTTCAGTTTGATACTAGTTATCCTTCGCAGCGTCACCTTAGTAGCTTGCACCCCCGCAGGAGTAATTATATTCTTTTAATGCTGGTAGTCCACTGAATAGACTTGGAGCAAGTCTAATTGAATCTAGCGTGACACTGCATTGGATTTTAATTAATTTATCCCGGAGGAGTACATCACTTGTGGATGGACGGGGGTCTGCCGCCCGGTAATTCGAAGAGGGTAGCTTTCCGAAAACCGGGCGGCAGACCCCCGTCCATCCAGAAGTCATGCACTCCTCCGGGATAAATTAATTAAAATCCAATGCTCCAAGTCTATTCGGAAAGCTACCCTCTTCGAATTACCGAAACTTGCCTTGGTACCCACTTATATAATGAATTTTGGCGGAAAATTTGCCACTTTTAACCATTTCTGCGAATTTCAGCGAAACCCCATTCATTTTTATAGAAAATCTGCCGAAAAGGGACCCTTGTTTACAGAATTTTGGGCCCAAAAACCCACCCACATGGGCGGCACATACCTGTACTCTGAGAATGTTATGTACCCCCCCCCCCCCCCCCCCGGGTAATATATGCAACAGACTTAGAATTTAGGCAACCATATATGGTGTCAATGATTTGTGGCCTTAGAAAAATCACGTCTTCTTACAAGAGGTATTTTAAGATCAAGGTTAAACTTTTAGCCTTGCATATATTTTTGGTAATTCATTTGAATAGTCGTTTAAGAACAATTTTTGAAGTACATTTATGTTAACTGAGATTCAAGTTTCAAATAATATTAATTTGAGAATCTATTTGACAAAAGGAGCAACATCATTGGGAATTTTGATCTGTCTCTCGATCTATCTTGCCTTACTTCTCGATTGTTTTGGATTGTTTACAAACCGTGCAATTATTCAGACGTCTTTAATTCAGAAGAAACTCAAGCATTTTGGAAGGAATTAATTTGTTTAGTTTCCTGGCGAATATAGGAGAGTTCTTGGCGTTGTTCAGCATTGTCGCATCATCTAAATTTTGTTTGAAAACATTGGAAATAAGCAGTGCTTTTTAAATGAAACAATATAGCTCCCTCCCCTAAAATTTAGCGAAGTGTCCGCCACTGCTTGATCACGTCTCGGGTGTCCCAAAAAGAGTATTCACGTTTGAAAAATCACCGAAATTTGATTACACGGCTGATTTTCCGTTTTCTTTTTTTTTCAAGTTGATCAAATACCAAATTATTTTCCAAGACATAGCTGATCTTGTAAGTGGTTTTTAAATGAGCAAATTTAGCTCTTTTTAGGGTTACCAGGTTTTGAATCATACTGCAAAAAACCACTGATGATTACCAAATCCATTTCTTTGTGCGTGGAAAACTTCTCGTATGGTCATAAATGACAGAAATAAATGTGCACTATCATTGGAGACTTCAATGATGATAAAAAAAACTGAAAATTTGGACTCTTAGGCAAGATTGAGTATTTTGCTCAAAAACTATAGCTCAAAATAAGGTTTTTCAACGCGTAAATTTCCTACCTTGCTGTATCAAAAGCAAACATTTTATCATCTGTGAATATTTTTGGGTTTTTGACAAAGCAATTCAAAGAGAAATTTTATCAAGGGTTTGATGATTAATTTGTGGTGATTTTTTAAACAGGAGTACTTTTTTGGGACACCCGGTAGTTTTCCGAAAGATTCAACAAAGGATATGCATGCTCAGACATTTTGAGAAATGTCGATCGTGTTGCTCTATTGTGTCCTACTTTAGCCACAACAGTGTAAGCGAAGAACTTCATTCAGCAGTTGGTATTTCGTCCAGCGGAATTCGATATATACGAGCATTGCCAAATAATGCAAAATTTTGCATCACTTCAAGCTAAATCCCGTTCATTCCATGAACCGTTTCTAACACATGATATAAGTAAGCTGCCCCATTCAGATAAATTAAAGAGCCACTGCTGACATAAGTGCTTTGCGCGCTTAGAAAATTGAAAGGAGGTAAACACCAATGGCGACGAAGAACAATCTTTTGTTTGCGCTTATCATCGTTTATTGTTTTATATTTCCGTCATTGCTGAAAACAAGAGCTGAACATTTCACACGTATTAACCACAATTCTATAGGCCCTTTCTTTACTTATAGCGTCTGTTTTATTATGTTAATTTGAAATACAGTCCTCTGGAGGGCAAAATGGCCTCATCATTTTCTTTCGTAATCTAAACTTCGTATTTGAACCGTTCGATATGGCAAACTAAACCGCACAAAAACAAGAACGACAGGAAATAATCCACATATCTACGGATCACGCATCATGACCGTCCAAGAAGAAAGCGATGAAGATAATGATGGAGGAGGCAACAGTGGAATTGAGGTAGGCTTCTTTCCACATCCGCAATAATGTTGACATGCTATGCTAGGCCAAAAAACACTTTTAGACACCCAGAAAGTTTAAAAGGTAATCGATCCAGAGAATCAAGAGAAATTTCAGTTGTCAAGAAGTCTTGAGATAAAAATATACTGCACCAATGGTGAGTGAAAGCTGGGTTTTGGTCAGGATTGAAGTATAGGTCTAGTATAGGTCAGGATCGGTATAAAATGGTGAGTGTAAAATTCTATGACCCATTTCTTCTAGTTGAATGGCTTGAAAGAAACTTTAGCTACTTACCTATAATTCTACCGCTGGACTTTACTAGACTTGCCCCAAGTCTATTTCGGCAAAAAATTTCGTCAAAAAAGATTGAAGGGAAATAGACTTATTACAGTTGACGAAATAGACTTGGGCAAGTCTAGACGTAACAGACATTTTGAATATGTTTGGAAATTACAGCGTATTTTATATTCTAACTAAATGCGACAACAATTCGATGGCAACGACAGAATACATTGCACAGAAGAACTGACGCGAAAAACACACGTTCGGTCTGTGATTACGTGTTTCTTATCGTGCAATGCGCATGCATTGCATAGCAACACCAGCTTTAGCTCGCATTCATCAATTTAACCACAAATATGTACAGGAGATGTACAGGTTAACCGTCGAGCAATTCTTTGTCTGTGGTTTCAATTTGCCACCTGCCATCTGAAGAATAATTGTGTACAAATACTCTCATTTTCACAAGAAACACTTTCGCCTGCAATTTCGCCACCAAAACTTTGGTTCATGGTCAAAATTTGATTCATCTCGCTTAACAACTAGTTTACGACAACTGTTACTGGTAATAGCCACAAATTTAAGAAACCCTCCTTGGACAATGTTTGAGAAGCTCAAAGAGACATTTTAAGAAAATAATTTTTTGAGTCAAACAGAATTCACAGCTAAATGTTGCTCTCTGCATCAAGAAATTTACCTGCGGCAGTGGTAGAAATTGCATCATAACTCATCGATCCAGAAAATAATAAGTACATTAACAAACTTTAAGTGTTGAAAAGCAGAAATTTTCATTTGAAAATATGCAGGGCTGGCCTAAGTTTTTTTTTGAACGTGCATGTATGCATGTATGTGTTACGGTTTGCAATAAAATCTTGAGAGTATTGACGTGTGGCCAGTGGCGTGGCCCCGGGGGGTATTGGAGGGGCAATTGCCCCCCACTTTTGTCCAAAGATGGTCCTCGAGACTCCTCTAAAACCGAGGAGAAAATAGCTGGGTATAGGTTGGATAAGAATTTTCCGAGAAATGTCAAATCGTTCCATTTTAGCACTGCCAAGCATGATATTGGGAGATACATTTTAAGCCAGAGTAAAAGATCTTTCTTCAAAAATTTTCCTCGTGCTCTGGTTCATAGGATAACTGTTCACAAAACTATCAAAGTTTTCTTGTCGCTTATGGTAAGCATGATATTGAGAGATGCATTCTAAGCCAAAGTTAAGGGCGTGGACTCAAAAATTTTCCTGAGGGCTTCGCCCCCAGACCCCGTCATTTCAATCCCCCCCCCCACTTAATTTGCCCTGGCCACGCCGCTGCATGTGGCAATAACTTCAGCAAATGAACATACATTTCTAATGATATTACAGGTCACAACACAACACATAGAGTACTGCGATTGCGATTCGACCAACACGTTCGTTGCTGCTGGTTCCACTGATAGTGAGCGATCGTTAGCATTGTATACGATCGTTGAGCAGCAAGGGAGGCAATAGGCAAGGTAGCAGTAGTAGTAGTAGCGATAAATCTAGCACATAGTGCATCATGGCTTCCACAAACGGACCAACAACATCACATCTGAGGCCAGATTTGTTACAATATGGAGCAGCTACGAACCTTAGTCTCAACGAAGCAATCCAGGATCGCATAAAGAATGGCGAAGAAATATTTCATATGGGATTCGGGCAATCACCCTTTCCTGTATTCCATCGAGCTGTGCAAGCATTACAGAATCATGCTGGTGAAAATTCTTATCTTCCTGTATCTGGTAAGTATTCTGGCTAGAGTGCAGTATAGCAGGCGGTATTCGAATGTTGTGTTGGTTGTGTTGTTGCAATTCATACGGTAAGGGTTAGGGCTTTGTTTCGTTCAATGTTTGCGAAAGGAATATGAGGATTGCGTACGATCGTGCATCAGCCCTCGATAAGTTGCAAAAACTTTAATATCGAGCCGCCAGGATAGTCACAAACAGCCCCTATGACACTTCAGCTCTGCCTTTAATAAGGAATCTCGGTTGGCTTACTATTAGAGAACTGATCGATTTTGAGACTAGCAAGATGGTCTATAAATCTCTTAACGCCCTTGCCCCTGATTACTTGAGTAACATATTTCAAAGTGTATCCGAAGCTACTAACCGTCAGCTGAGGAACTCTAAAACGGGCCTTAGATAACCATTACTAAGAACATCAACTGGTCAGAAATCGTTTGCTTACAGAGGGGCAAAGGTCTTGAGTGTCCTAGATAGTGGTGTCAAGGCGTCCTAATCGCTCCACACTTTTCGAAGAAAATATAAAGCCAAACTATGACTCTTCTCGTTTTTCTTTCTTTTTTTTTTGTCAACGATTTATTGTAAATAGGAGTGTATTATATATTTATTTATTATCTAATTTTTAATATTACTTTAGCATGGCTCCCTGTAAAGCAGTATATAAATATTGAGTGGATTACCATGGATAATGAAATGAAATGTACTCCCCCCCAAGGCCCCCCATAAAATATCCAGCGTAAAATATTTGTATCTTTGGCATCCCAATCATCAATCAAAAATGAATGATATGCCCTGGCAACTCTACATTAACAGAAGTCGGCGGGAGAGCTTCCTTGTATGTGATATATGATATATTGTGATAGTGGATAGTAAGTTGAAAGGCGATTTTGATCAGATCGCCACATTAAACAGATCATGTAAACCGGCAGCTCACAGAAAGCTCAATAGATTACATGACATTACATTTTGCATAGCAAAGCAAATTCTCGAAACAGAAAATATGCCTGTGGAAAAAGTAGACGGATCATCACTTGCACCCTTTGTTTCGCTGCGATAAACCTTGCTTACAGGAATGACCTATTGACTAGCCGCCGTAACTAGACTAAGCTTCAAGAAACGCTCATAAACCCATTGTTTCTTTAGCTTTAGCTACACAGTGCTTCGTTTCCATCAAATGATAACAGGTTCACAGGTTAACCAAAATAATTCAAACAGCTCAAAATAAATGTAGCAAACAAGGGCAGATTTTGTAATACAATAGCACGAGTTGCTTTTGTTGACACCTCAGTTCAAAGCGATTAGCGATCACAGACAAAGGAACTTCTATCAACCAGTAATTCAAAACAAACAAAGCCGCAAAATTTTCTCTGAAACCCAGGTAGCTAGTTCGCTCGCTGTGCATTCCAGAAATTATCTTTAAGGGCAAACATGAGCATATATCGAAAGAAGAAGGATATATCTACACATCTACCGCGGGCATTTTATTTCTTTGGTCCAGAAGCTGAGCAGTACATGTTTTAATAACACCTAAAAAATAAGAGAATTGAATCGCCTCCTAAACGGCTTTTGAACCAAACAAATAAAATGCCCGCGGCAGATGTGTAGATGCATCCTTCTTCTTTCGATCTACGCTCATGTTTGCCTTTAAAAACAGTTTCTGGAATGCACAACAAGCGAGCTAGCTACCTGGGTTTCAAAGAAACTTTTGCGGCTTTGTTTGTTTTGAATTGCTGGTTGAGAGAATTTCCTTTGTCTGCAATCGCTAATCGCTTTGAATTGAGGTGTGAACAAAAGCAACTCATGCTATTGTATTACAAAATCTGCCCTTGTTTAATGTAGCATGTTCTGTTTGAAACTGAATAATAGAGCATATTGGCGCATAGGAAACAAAGAATTTAAAGATATAAATTGCCTCCCCACTATGTAAAGAGAGATTTGAACAATGTACTGCTACAAACGTTTTCAAATGGTTTGATCATTCAGCCCCATCCTATATGTTGGAGATGTTAATACCAGTTGGTCAGAGCTCGAAGATCTAAAAACAAATTGAATCAACCTTTTCCAAAGAGTAACCAAGGGCAGGCATGTCACACTATGGGAACGATTGTCCTACATTCGTCCGAAAACCAATAGTTCATCAAAAACATTTGCACCACCTTTGTCCCAAAAGCTGACACTTTTTGTGGCAAATTTCCGCTGCTTTTTTTTCAGTTTGAAGGACAAACGGTCGAAAAAGAGCATTTTAAGAACCTCGCTTCTAGCTCTAAGAACTGAAAACAGAAAAATTTGCAAAAAGTCCTAGAATCTAATTCAGGCTTTCTGCTAAAGATTAAGTCATAAATCTTCAAAATGGGTCCAGTGTACGATTTATTGTGACCAGCCAAACGTGCATAGTTTATTTTGGCGCACCCGGTACATACGTACATAACAGTTATAAAAGCTCTATTTCAAATCACAATTTTGAGACGTGTTTAGCCTAAAAGCCAACTGCGAAAAAAGAAACTCCATAACATACACCCGCTGTGTACTTTACTAGGAATCCTTGAGCAAACGGGTGCCGAACACAGTACTCCCGTTTTAGAAATCACCAAAATTCGAATATGACGCTATCATAAACTTTTTTGATCTCTTTTTTCTATGTATTCAAAGTGATGAATTATCTGCCTCAGTACTTAAAGCATGGGCAATAATGCACCGTTGATGTGGCCTATATTATGATCAAAATTGTATTTTTACTCACTGTGTTTCTCTTCCACAAGATTGCAGGTAAAGCGCTTGATAATGTTGCTACTCCTTCGTTCTTCTCTCGTCACAACGAGGAATCAAACACCGCCAATATTCAAATTTCAAATACAGTTGAAACGGTGGGAGCTCCTACGCAGCGATAATTCTCATTTCAAACTTCCCATTAAATATTTAAAGGGAAGTTTGAAATGAGACGTATCGCTGCGTAGGAGCTCCAACCATTGTAACTGTATTTGAATATTGGCGGCATTTGATTCCTTGTTGTGACGAGAGAAGAACAGGAGTAGCAACATTATCAAGTGCTGTACTTGCAATCTTGTGGAAGAGAAACAACACAGTGAGTAAAAATACAATTTTGATCATAATATAGGCCACATCAACGGTGCATTATTGCCCATGGAAGTATCATAAAACAGTAAAACGAAAGGAAAAACAACGTATTCGTAACCGCACTTTTCTGTGGCACGTGCGCATAAACAATGGAAAGACAATAGACAAATTCTCGCCTTGCAAGTTTCTTTTTATAAATCTCGGTCAATTAAATTTTTGGTTTTGTGTAGTAAATATATTTTCAGAATGTACAAGCATGGGTAGTTAGACACTGCTGGTGTGCTTCTATGGAGGAGCGCTGGATACTATGTATCCGCGGGGGAAATTTTTATAGTACTGCGGAGGAGATATCATATTTTCGTTCTTTCGATATCTCCTCCGCAGCACTACAAAAAATTTCCCCCGCAGATACATATTATCCAGCGCTCCTCCATAGAAGCACACCAGCAGTGTCTAACTACCCATGGTACAAGGCCTCTACTTTATACAAACAAATAACAATATAAATAATCGAGCTTTGAACAGAGTTTTATTTTGTACAAAATAAAACTCTGTTCAAAGCTCGATTATTTATATTGTTATTTGTTTGTATTTAGTGAAACATCGTGCAACACGCGTACAAGAAGTTTGTTTTTGCCTCTACTTTATGCATGAGGAATCTCGTTTAGATTTTCAGACACAAAAAAATTGCGATTGTGTCTCTTTAACTTGCAAATTTTGAAACCAATTACAAGATGAGCGATTCCGAGAAAAAAATATGATCTTTGATCTACTTACCAAAGAAAGAAACTTAGAGATCGGCCTTGTACAAACATTTTGGTGATTTTTCAAACAGGAGTACTTTTTGAGACATCGAGGGATCAAGTAGCTTCGTGCTTTTCTGATATTGAAAGTTGTACAGTGAAGGTAACTATCATAAGGGCAACAGCAGCAACATTTTCCTTGTGTCTTATCTTCCTTTCTTCTCAACAGGCATCAAAGAGCTACGACATGCTATCGCTGATTTCCATGAAAAGGTAGATGGTATTAAGGGAATTTCATCTGAAGATATCATAGTTGGACCAGGAACAAAGCAATTGTCTTTCCTGCTCTTAGAAGTTTTTAACGGAGGTAAATTTCAAATGGTTTTTATAGATATGTTCTGTTACTTTTTTCCTGTCGTAAAGACGATGTGACTCACGGGGGGGGGGGGGTTCTTCCATAGTAAAGGTACCTGGTGATGTGCCGCGAGCAAGGGTATACTTTTTCGGACTTCTTGTCTAGCCAAGGGTATACTTTTTTGCAAGTTTGGCCTACAACGGTCTAGCCAAGGGTATCATTTTTGACAATATTGGTCTAGCGAACGGTCATGATATCATATTTGGTACAAATTTGACAATATTGGTCCAAGAAATGGTCAAAATTGGTCTAGCCAAGGGTACCATTTTCGTAAAAATTAGTCCAGAGAATGGTCAAATTGGTCTAGCCAAGGGTACCATTTTGAATATGCTCGCGGCAAACCCCTACCCAAAATTTGGTCATGAACCTCCCCTTCCCCGTGGTGATGTGACTATGCAATATCATGGTCAGAATACAAGGGACAAACCATTGGCCCTGCGCCCCCTCCCCCAGTTTCATTCAATGCTGCTTGGACCAAATGCCACTCGACCATTGCCATATCAAATTAGGGAAAGGGGGATGAGAAGATCGTAAACGTTTTTAGTCGTTCGAAAAATTACAACGTATATACAACAAGGGCAGATTTTGTAATAAAATAGCATGAGTTGCTTTTTTTGACACCTCAATTCAAAGCAATTAGCGATTGCAGACAAAGGAAATTCTCTCAACCAGCAATTCAAAACGAACAAAGCCGCAAAAGTTTCTTTGAAACCCAGGTTGCTAGCTCGCTCGTCGTGCATTCCAGAAACTGCTTTTAAGGGCAAACATGAGCGTAGATCGAAGAAAGAAGGATGCATCTACACATCTGCCGCGGGCATTTTATTTGTTTGGTTCAAAAGCCGTTTAGGAGGCGATTCAATTCTCTTATTTTTTTGGGTGTTATCAAAACATTTACTGCTCAGCTTCGGGACCAAAGAAATAAAATGCCCGTGGTAGATGTGTAGATATATCGTTCTTCTTTCGATCTATGCTCATGTTTGCCCTTAAAGATAATTTCTGGAATGCACAGCGAGCGAGCTAGCTACAGAGAAAATTTCAGAGAAAATTTTGCGGCTTTGTTTGTTTTGAATTACTGGTTGATAGAATTCCCTTTGTCTGTGATCGCTAATCGCTTGAATTGAGGTGTCAACAAAAGCAACTCGTGCTATCGTATTACAAAATTTGTCCATGTTCGTACATACTGGGTGACCCAAGTAAAACTTCATGAGCTAAATCGCACATAGCTTTGTGAAAGCAAATGTCATGAAACAAACAATGGATCAGCATGTTGCTGAAGGGCTTAGTTATTTTTTGAGACGTTGCTTGGTCTTTTTAAGTTATGACTTCTCTCTGAAAAACCATTTTCAAAATTATGGTGATTCATTAGACTGATTACAATTCGTCGTAAATTTCGCTCGTTTTTTATATTTTTGATTTTAACCTTTTCGCTCAATCTACGACTCATAAAAAAGCTATGTGAAAACGAGGACAAAACTAATGTACGAGAATTCGACCGAAACTTGGTCGGCCGATTGATTGATTGATGGATTCGATTGATCGGTCGTGCCGCAGGGAGACTTCCTAGCAGTCATGTGACTTTTCCACGCCTTCAAACTTTTTCGGAATGAGTGAACCAGACAAACTTGCGTTCCTTTGACAATCAAAACAATAAAGATTTCGTTAAATTCAGCCAGCCAGCGGGATCTGGTTTCTTTCAAATGAAACAATGATAAATCTAAAACAATACAATCATGATTGTTTTGATTGGCTAAGGAACCCAAGGTATATTTCAGAAACTTTTTGCTGAAGCCCTCTGCAACCTATTGTGAGACTGTTTTACGCAAAAAATCTGCACTAGCTATTTTGTAATAATTTCAATCACTAATATTTCTGCTGTTAATACTATGGTTAACAAAGCATAAACGTTTCAACAAGTTTCGGTTATTCTTTATCTTAAAATGCGCTAGTTTTCTGGCGTTATCTTCAGGGGGATTTTGCAATGTTTTCTAGAATGTTCTTCAGTCGGGGAAGCTCAAGAAATGAACGCAAATTATATAAGAAAAACACCCAAAAAGGCTTCTCAAAACTATAAATAATTCTCCTAAAAAATATATAGTTATCCACAAAACTCTTATGACATTTGTTTCGTAAGATTGAAAATAGTTTCTGTTTAAGCAGCTTTGTACTGTAGTCTGTGATTTTAAACTTCAGGAGGAAAGATAAATTGATCGGCACTTTGCAAGAACGAAGAAACGTTTTCAAGGTGCAAGCCTCTTTGACAAATTTACTATAATTTGCACAGAATTTCAAATACGAATACTTCTGCTGTTTATAGAGGAATGTTTCAAGAAATTTCGGGTATCTTTTTCCATCGAATGTGAGTTTTCTCTTAACTTTTTGCCGAGTCGAAGTGCTTACCTCAAGCTCCTTTTTTGTTTTGCTCAGGCCAAAAAGGAATCCTGTGTTTCACGATTTAAATTCACCAAACAGTAAGTCTTCCGGGGACTTCCTACAGCAAGTTGGCAAACAAACAAATGCATCCTTTCCCTTCAAAACTCTTTCGTACAGTGCCTTTTGAGATCATCTTTATTCTGTCCGTAGCTGCGATGATAACAACCTCCATCTTGGCAAAAAGCAACGCGAAGCGCTGTCCTCTTGACAGAGTGACCAAGGGCACCGACAATTCCGAAAACTACCGAAAATTTTACCGAAAACTCAAAAATTTACGCGGGAAATTTAAATGAGCCAATCACAGCCGAGCAGCCCCGAATGCTGCAATCTGATTGTAACGTCAGGAACTTGACGTGAAAACGAGTTTTTGTCCTGATTTTGAGTTAGTTTGATTATGAGTCCCTGTTTGAGAGAGCGATTCCATTCAATTCAATTAGTAATTCTACTCAATAGCGAGCGAAAACTAGGGACGAACTGTAATAAGTCTAGTGATTCATTAATTTCTGAAACAACCCCCTCCTCTTGCAGTCCTTATTTTTTGAAAGATGTGACAAAGCCGAATTCCAAATTTGCATGGGAGCACGAAATTTGAATAAGGAACTGAGGTATATTATTTTGCAGACAGCAGATTTCCACCGATGATTTCAAATCCATCACTATGTTACGTTTTCACAAAATGTGGACTGGAAAATGATGGCGATTATCTAACTCGAAATGAGAAATCTGGGATTCGAAATTTTCTTTGAATCTGGTTTTCAGGTGGCAATCACCCTCATGTCAAAAGATAGCGAAAGCCTTTCAACAAAAGGTGATACAAAGCATTTGTCGCTAATTTTGAGTTCATAAAGCTAGCTCTGATTTAGTTCGTACAGCCTTTTGCGTTACGCGGTACACATACACATATACATTATTCATTTAGCCACCCCATCCCATCAAAACAGCTGAAAAATGTTCGCACCCTAGCTGTCATAGTTCAGTATGTTAATGACGTCACAGTTACGTTTCTTTGTACTACGTCATCATAGGTGTATTTTTTATTTGCATTATATGAAAAGGAGCCACAGGAGACACAATATCAAAACTGAATCACGTTAACAGAATACACTATCATCAAAGCTGATATGCCACCATTTCATCAAAAGAAAGTTATTGGGTTTTAATTGATACGTGATAAAGAAATTTGGCACCCCAGCAAAAAAAGGCCAAAACAATTTCATACCTCGAGCTAGAAAAGCATTCGCATTTCTGTTGTTTCCAATATACTTTCCTCTACCCTCTACCCTGGTCTCCCAATACATAATTACCGCTCCCTCAGATACAATTTCTCTCATTCGTAGATGTCTATTTGCCTTCCCCTTGCTGGACAACGTATAAGCCGCAGGCAAATTTGGCACACAAACAACCAATAATCTTGAAAACTTCAGCAGAGGATGGATGGAAAATTGATCCACAAATGCTAGATGAAGAATTTTCAAAACACAGTCAGAAAAATAAGATACTAATTCTAACCAATCCTGATAACCCAACTGGAACAACTTACACACCAGAAGAGAACGAGAAGATTGCCAATGTCTGTAGAAAGGACAATGCATTTATTCTGAGTGACGAGATATACTCGCTATTGAACTACGAGCAAGAGCATGACAGCATATATAAGGTTCGTTCTTTCAGCTTATTTAAGCATTTGTTATGCCAAGGGCTATAGGCAGGGTCGAAGCAGTGGGGGGACTGGAGGTGGAGAGCCCTCCCTCCCCCCCCCCAAGGAGACTAATTTTCGAAAATTTTACTCGTTTGTCGGATTTTTTGTGATTTACAGGTCTACTTTTGGAACATTTTGAAGGGGACATGATGCGTCGAGCTTGCATTTTTCAACGTTAAAAGATAAATCCAAGCAAGAATTCTTGAATTTACGATAAATGTTTGCTAATTATGTGGGCTGCGTGGTTGTGCCAAGTAAGGCCGACCTGGCTCAGTACTATCACGCTAGAATGCAACGTATGTTCCTAGAGCTATTGTTGTTGCTGTTTTAATTGATAATTTTCCGTCGGAAAATTTTGTTCTTTGCCCCCCCCCCCCTATGCCACTGTGGCTGGTATCGGCCTTGGTCATGGGAACAAACCCTGAAAGATAACCTCATTATACCTACCTGCAGGGGATCATAGGTAGGACTTAGTCTTTAAATAAGTACTGATCGGTTCATGTAAACAATGGGCTCTTATGGCTGTGCAACAAACGAAAAAGAAAGGGGGGAAAGGAAAGACTTTCTCTCGCCCATTTTCTTCATTTCTTTATCTTCCAATATTTTGGTTGGATCTGATACCTTGGGTTGCCAAGTAACAAGATCTTGAATAACATCATCTTTTCACATCTTCTAGCATTATCCAGAAGGAACTATCCTGCAAAATGGACTCTCAAAATGGGCAGCTGCTGGTGGATGGCGGCTTGGATATCAAATATACCCCGCGAATCTATCAATCTTAAAAGGTGCTGTTAGGAGTGGCGGCAGTCATACTCATAGCTGCGCCTCTGCTCCTGTGCAGTATGCTGCACTTGAGTACTTCAAGTAAGTGTCTTGCTTTTTCACTGACGATACGATGTAGGCTCTGATTACAACTTTGTAGTTGTTGCTATTGATTTTTGATGGGTCTGCTCGACACGGTAACATTGGTATTTTGTGAGGCGTAAAGGGTGAATCAGAAAAGCGTATTCATTCTTTGAAAAATGGTGACACAAAAACTATCAGATCGATTTGAAAAATTACAACTCTGATCTCATATGAAGGATTCCAAAATACTAGCTTTCATAGGCCTTGCCTGTAAAACTATATATGATTGGCTCTATTTGATCCATATTTCAGCCATCGAAGTGGTAAAATAATGTTTTTCTTGGGTCATAGGCATTGCTTTCTAGTGACTAGACTAATTACTGTGAGTCCTAGTAATCACTACCACCCATCCACCCTACTCGCCTATACTATTGTATGAGCGAGTTGGGGGTTGGGGTAGCAATTACTAGGATCAGACGTAATAAGCCTTTCTAATGACAAAGGAACTGTTGAAGTGCAACCAGTCTTTCTCTTACGTGATAGGCATCAGAATGATAGGTTTTTACTTCTTCCGATTTTCCTGAACACTTTTTCAATTTGTCTACCTGGCACCCGAAGGCAGTTTCTAGGACAATGAAAAGCGAAGCTTTTACAGCAGTACCCTTGTCCTTCCTCTCGATGTGACCACGCCTCGCAATTCCTTGGCCTAAAATTACAAGAGTTGGCCACTCTTTTCGCTCTACGTAACAGGTTCAACAGGGTAGTAGCAGGGATTCGATTCGAGCCACAAACGAACAACCACGGTAAAGGAGTAATACCACGGGGGGGGGGGGGGTTCTTGGCCAAATTTTGGGTAGGGGTCTGCCGCGAGCATCTTCAAAAGGGTACCGTTGGCTAGACTAATTTTTACGAAAATGATACCCTTGGCTAGACCAATTTGACCATTGTTTGAACCAATTTTTACGAAAATGATACCCTTGGCTAGACCAATTTGACCATTTCCTGGACGAATTTGTCAAATTTGTACCAAATATGATATTATGACCGTTCGCTAGACCAATATTTTCAAAAATGATACCCTTGGCTAGACCGTTGCAAGGCCAAAATTGCAAAAAAGGATACCCTTGGCTAGACTAGAAGTCCGAAAAAGTATACCCTTGCTCGCGGCACATCCCCAGGTACCTTTACTATGGAAACCCCCCCCCCCCCGTGAGTGATACCTGCTAAAACTCATTCTACCTTCTAGATTTGACTCCGAATGCCAAGAATACGTATCACATTGCAGAAGGATACTCAAAGCCGTATCGGAGCATATCTACTTTGAATTGACTTCAGTTGGAGTTAAAGTTGTTCAGCCGAAAGGTGGATTCTATATGATGCCTGATTTCGAGGTATTTTATCCATGATTTTATTTCCTGCTTGTTTATTAACGCCATAGAAAAATGAAACTTAACGTATCGGGTCGTGCCTTTTGTCAGTAGTCAGTAGTCAGTAAGTAGTTTGTTTGTTTGTTTGTTTATTTGTGTCTTTGTTTTCTATATGTTTTTTCAAGTATCGTGATTTTCTTTTCTCTGTTTTCTGTTTTGTATTCTCCAATAGCAATGTGTCGATGCTTCTTAGAGCCCTCTTTGCTATGACGTCATAATATCTAATCCTCAGAAAACTTTGCGTTTCATCGATACACACTTTTGAAGATTTATTGACTCTTGAAGGAGGGCATTGATAATGTTGATTAGGACTAGCAGCAAGAGTTTAGATCAAATCATTCTCCACAAACAGTGTGCCCTACAAATAACCGCGTTGAGGACACTGAACATTTCTTATTGCTCTGCCCTTCGTTTGATATGCAACGACAAAATCTTCTCGCTGGATTTTTGGCAATATTATGATCATTCGGACAAAACAATCGTCCAAATAAGGTCTTGGTGCAATATTCATTGTATGGCAATATATAAACCTATCCTTTGATCTTAACAGCAAAATGCTTCAGTTGACTCTACCGGCTGTCTCAGAAAAAAATACGCTCCTTTGACTGGAGGAAGGAACAAGACGATAAAATATTGGGATTCCCTGAGTTTACAGCTAAATGTGTTAATCCTCCACTTGAATGCGCGTACGTTGCATTTAAAATCGCCCATCAACTACCGGAGATAAGAGCTTGCAAAGTCAAAATTTGGAGTGGACTTGAAGCCAGAGGATTTGAAAAAGGGCCTAACCATATCATCTTTTTGCTAATGAAGCATGAGATTTTGGGGAGATTTTCCAAGTTTGACACACACTGACGAAAACTATTCAATTCATCTTTTGCAACAATTTCAAATTACGCCCATAATAAGAGAATTGTCTGACTTTTTGCCCTCTGTTGCAGATTCTCCGTGATTCATTAAAGAAACGACGAATATTAAATGCAAGACAAATGCAGGATGTGCTGCTTGAAGAATGCTCCGTTACAACGATTGCATGTGGACCGGCGTTTCTTAGGCCTGAAAATGAATTCACTTTTCGCCTTTGTTACATAAATTTTGATGGAGAAAAGGCACTCGAGGCCAGCAGGAAAATTGGCCTAGATACCAAGCTGACTGAAGAATTTTTACGAGAGAACTGCTCAAATACACTTAAAGGTGTCGATGCCCTGAAAAAATGGACCTTGGAGCAGCTCAAGAACTGATCTGTTTGCTTTGCTTACATAGCTGAAAAGAATGGCTTTAGGTCAGTTGGGTAAAGGAAAAAAGCGGAAAGGGAAACGGCAACTCTACTGTTGTGGCACATTTTAGAGGAGAGGAACAAAAAGGGAAAGGTGGACCCTAAAATCTTCCCTGTTAAATCCTCTCCCACATAGTAGTAAAGTTTCCACGAAGGCTAAACTTTACAGCATGAGGAATACGACGCTTAACGCGAATAAAAACTATTGTCTATCTCTGCATCCTTCCAATCATGTGAAGGAGCCATCCTGTCCAATCCTCCGTTGCCTTATTTACATGGAAACTTGTTCGAAAACTAGACTAGCTGCATAGTCCCTCAATTTCACTGTTGTTGTTGTTGTTGTTGATGGCCAGCTCTGTATCAGCGACAAATCAGTTCTAAGGAACATACAGAGATTGTGTAGCTAGTCTATTCGAAAACTACTCCCCATTTGTTCAACCTCTTTGAGCAAGACAGGCTAGAGCAAGAAGCAATTCAATTTTCATTTCAAGACAATTCAACTCAATAAATTTCGAAACTATTTTTGCAATTTAAGTCGTAAATGGGACACATGTAACAACTCTATGCCTGCACTGATGGACGGGCACGTCCCAGTGTAATGATGATGCAAAGAATAACTGGAGTGTATGTTCACTCCTTCAGATACATGTCCTGTTGCCCCCCCCCCCCTCGTAAAGTTACAAAGTGTTGCTGTTGTTTTCAGGATTGTTTGAACATATTTCTCTTCCAAAGGAAATGGAAGGGCGTTAACAAAATTTATAATTGAACCGAAAAATGTCTCGACACAATTTTCTTCTGTCGCATTTCCGACACGTTATAACGTAGATGATAGCCTGCTTATGCGCACCCAGGCTGCATGTTAATATGCTGACAAGCTCATTTTTAAAATCAAAGCTAGCTGGAACGAACTTGTAATGTGTTATTCTGGCTCTTTACCTATCTGTATCTTTCTTCAAATTTCATTCAGTCGACAAAATCTATCATTGGAATTTGTGAATCTAAGAGATCTAAGCATATAAAGTGGCTCATGCCACTTTCAGTCAATTCTAGCCTATCAGATATCAGTATTTCTTGTCGAGTAGATTAGTTACCCAATTATAGTTAAGCACGTGTCACGGCTATTGTCTATGCATAGTTGATTTTACCAGTCTTACGAATCTAGTATTCTCCTGGGCGACTTTTCCCAGCGCCATAGGCGTGGGGGAGATGAAATTTTGGAGAGGCTGCCCGATAAAAATCCATTGTTTGAGAACATATTTCCTGACTCAAGACTGAGTTCTGCCAGATTTAGATTTTGGGTGATTTTGCACATTTTTCTGACGTTACCCCCAGCCCCCTGTCTCTGCCCAGCGCACGCAGAGCTGAAGGAAGTATCTTCCATTTGGTAGTGGGACAACACTTTTAATGCACTTTTTCATGAAGCTCGTGGGGCATTCCTGAAGAGAAAGGAGCTATTTTGGTCTATTTTGTGGTTTGCAAAGTGGAAGACCGAACTTCATGTACAATTCTTGATAAGAAATACGCAGAAAGGAAACTTTTTTGCAATAAAATAAAGCATGAAGCAAAGTATGCAATATGATGATTAACGTTAATTAATGGATAAATGATTAGAAAATCAAACAGCTTTCAAAGTTTGTTGAGTCCTTCATGGTGATTGACTGCACTCCTCAGATCTGAAGTTTGCTTCAACCTCTGCGGCGGCGATATGAGCGTCTGCGCCATGAGCGTCTGCGCCATGAACGTCTGCGGTATGAACGTCTGCGGTATGAACGTCTGCGGCCAAAGAATCTGAAGAAACGGCGTCTGCCATATGATCTTCTACGGAAGAAACGTCTTCTGATTGATCTTCTGCGGAAAAAGCGTCTTCTGAAGCTTCTTCTTCTACCGTAGTACCTCGCATCACTTTCGTCCTTGTCAGCTACACTCGTTTCCTCCTCTAAAACGTAAAATATATTCTTTAAAGAGACAGGAAGAGAAAAGAAGAGCATATAAATAAAATATCACCCCCCTGCCTGGATTAAATCGTTTTACTGCAACTGTGTAGCTGGAGAAAATAGGCGAGAGATTCCTCTTTCGTTTCCTTGAGGCTATCGGGCCTATTCATTCTATCTATCTGTCCTCGTTTGCATTTCAGTAAGTATATATGGACGTACTCTGAAATTTTAATGATTAGAAGAACATAAAATAGTCGATTATTTTTCGAATGGCTATCGCAGTGCAAGCATCATATGGATGCAGGAAAATTGTACACATTTTTAAAAGCCAGCGTAATCTATTCATCGTCATCAATCTTCAGGGGCCAACATACCGCAAATAATACATCAAGTTCAGTACGACACGCTTGGTTTCTTGGAATTTATTCGTAGAACTGTGAAATTGTAAATGGCATTTTTGCTTTCCGGAATGAATGACGCGATTCTCACGACCACAGGGAAACAAGACTGAAAATTCACCTGGATCCTCCTTTTCCAATTCAGTGTCTTCATCTTGTTTTGGCTCTTCCTCCTCCTCAGAATCTTCCTCCGTGGTGGTATCTTCCTCGGGCTCCTCCTCATCTGCTACTTCCTCTGCGGGGTCTGATGTCGTTTCCTCAGCAACCTCTTCTTTCTCAACAGGTGTTTCATCTGCAACCTTCGTTGTTTCCTCTTCAGTTGCGCCTGTATGGAAATAAATCACATTAATACCGGGCGAATAAAAAAAGAAACAATATCGAAATCTGCCAACTATGCTTTGAAATTTGAGAGATATTCTCAAGGAATCCCCTTGAAGAAACTTTCAAAACAGGCTTATAACATCACGACCAAATTTTCTGCCTTACAGCAACGGCTTTTACATGTTTTAGCACGTGTTACACCTTTGGGAGGACAGCTCACGAATGCGTCATCTCTAGTAGCAGCACATTGTCCTTGAATGCGACTTTCAAGGCCGCAGGGACGCCGGAGCGATGGTAGGGCAAGGGGGGCGACTAGGAACGTAAGGACAATCGAGACCGAAGGCGAGCGAAACGAGCCTGAAAATTAGGGGGTCCGGGGGTACCCCCCCGGGAAAATTTTTGTGACCACACCCTTTAGATTGGCTTAAAATGCTATCAAAAACGTTTTAACGAACATTAATAATGTTCTTTCACAAAATTGTTCGGTTATTTCTCCACATGTCCTCATTCCGAATTGCATAAAATCGCATATTGCTTATTTTGAAGTTGCAATTGCGTCATTTTCGTTACTGGTGTGTTTCTGATTAGGGAATGAAGCTATGGCGGCTTTTCTATCAAGTTTTAAAGTAAATCATTGTTTTTCATTGAAAGGGCACTTTTGCCCCCCTTGCCCCCGTTAGGAAAGGGCAGGAGGGGCGCTTGCCCCCCCGCGCCCCCCTCTCCGGCGTTCCTGCAAGGCCGTCGAGGCCCTTTCATTTCATTTATCTTATCATTAAACTTTCCGTCGTGAGAAAGCCAAATCAGTGAGCAATAACTAAATTGGGACAACGGATGTTTTCATGGACAGTTTTAGTTTCTCGGGCTCCATGAGAAATTAAATACGAGTAAGAGCATGAAGGTTTCTTTAATAATGAGAAATTGAGCGTACGTCCCAAGGATCTAAATGGACACAAATCTAGTCGTTTTATTCTTTTATCCACATCATATCTCCGCCCGTGTCTGTTTCTATCCTCGAGGGGTGCCCGGGGGTACGCAACCTGGCTGGGATATGGAAGATGTCCTGCCGATCAGTTTTCAGAAAGCTATTTCCTTCTAAGGTTTTTAATTTTTTTTTTTTTTCAATGCCAGTGGCAACATGCCTTATGCTTATTGGTAATGCCCCATATGGGCGGATCTGCCTGAGAAGCAGACAATTTGCACGAATGTCAGGAAAATCGAACGCATGGTGGGTGTAGATTTATCCAGACTAGACAGTCCTTTCACACCCTGGGAACAGCAGTGCCAAGAAATTCTGCCAACGAAGCATATTCCGTCTTCTCTGTGGGGTGCAAACTAAATGTGGATGGGGGCGTGTTTCTGTAAGCTTCTGGAGAGAAGCCTCTAGAAAGTCGAGATAAATGGTCTTCTTTCAATTTTTGAGAGAATGAGAAAACTACTGGGCGTTAACGGCAAGCTTGCATGTCCGATGCGACAGTCTTCTATGCAAAAACAAAATGTTTATAATATGCCTTATTTGTAATGCCCAATATGGGCGGATTTGCCTGAGGGGCAGACAATTTGCACATAGTATTATTTGCACGAATGTCAAAAACATGTTGGGTGTAGATTTGTCCAGATCGATATCAAAATGGTTTCACAGCAGAAATAAAATTGTTTTAAGCCACCCCTCGGGCCATTGAGTAGTCGTTCGACTCGAGGAAATTCTGCCAACGAAGCAAATTCCGTCTTCTCTCTGTGGGGTGCAAACCAAACATCAATGGATGGGGGCGTGTTCTGTAAGCAATCAGAGAGAAGCTTCCAGACCAGAAATCAAGATAAAAGAGTCTTATTTCAATTTTTGAGAGAATGAGAAAACTACTGGGCGTTAACGGCAAGCTTGTATGTCCGATGTGACAAGTCTTTTACAAATAATTTAGCGTAGAAACGATAAAATTCAATATGCGCCGAATGTCAACCATTGCCTGGCAGAGAAAATACCTCATTTTCGTGACTACAGGCCTTAAAAATCGGGCACGCAAAGCCGCGTTAGCGCAAACGCCTGTCACAATAAATTTCCTGGTCAAACTGAATTTCTGCAAAACTACTGAAAGAAAGAATGGCCATTTTCTTCTATGCAAAAACAAAATGTTTATAATATGCCTTATTTGTAATGCCCAATATGGGCGGATTTGCCTGAGGGGCAGACAATTTGCACATAGTATTATTTGCACGAATGTCAAAAACATGTTGGGTGTAGATTTGTCCAGATCGATATCAAAATGGTTTCACAGCAGAAATAAAATTGTTTTAAGCCACCCCTCGGGCCATTGAGTAGTCGTTCGACTCGAGGAAATTCTGCCAACGAAGCAAATTCCGTCTTCTCTCTGTGGGGTGCAAACCAAACATCAATGGATGGGGGCGTGTTCTGTAAGCAATCAGAGAGAAGCTTCCAGACCAGAAATCAAGATAAAAGAGTCTTATTTCAATTTTTGAGAGAATGAGAAAACTACTGGGCGTTAACGGCAAGCTTGTATGTCCGATGTGACAAGTCTTTTACAAATAATTTAGCGTAGAAACGATAAAATTCAATATGCGCCGAATGTCAACCATTGCCTGGCAGAGAAAATACCTCATTTTCGTGACTACAGGCCTTAAAAATCGGGCACGCAAAGCCGCGTTAGCGCAAACGCCTGTCACAATAAATTTCCTTGTCAAACTGAATTTCTGCAAAATCACTAAAAGAAATAATGACCTTTTTCTTCTCTTCAGACACAAAATGTTTTTAATATGCCTTGTTTGTAATGCCCAATATGGGCGGATTTGCCTGAGGAGCAGACAATTTGCACATAGTATTATTTGCACGAATGTCAGAAAACATGCTGGGTGTAGATTTGTCCAGATCGATATCGAAATAGTTTCACAGCAGAAATAAAATTGTTTTTAAGCCACTCCTCAGGCCATTTAGTAAGTCGTTCGACTAGGCGGTCGTTTCATCCTGGAAACACCAGTGCCAGGAAATTCTGCCAACGAAGCAAATTCCGTCTTCTCTATGTGGGGTGCAAACCAAACATCAGTTGCTGGGGGCGTGCTTCCGTAAGCCTCCGGAGAGAAGCTTCCAGAAATCAAGATAAAAGGGTCTATTTTCAATTTTTGAGAGGATGAGAAAACTACTGGGCGTTAACGGCAAGCTTGTATGTCCGATGCGACAGTCTTTGACAAATAATTTAGCGTGGAAACGATAAAATTCAACGTGTGCCGCATGTCAACCACTGCCTGGCAGAGAAAAATTTCCGTGACTACAGGTCTTAAAAACCGGGCACGCAAAGCTGTGTCAGCGCAAACGCCGGTCACAATAAATTTCGATAAATTTCGTGGTCAAACTGCATTTCTGCAAAATTACTAAAAGAAAGAATCGCTTGGTCCAACGTTTTGCTCCAAGAAGGAAGGTCATAAACTTGTACGAAACATTATCTTCTGTGCAGAAATATATTTAGAGCAGATACGAGCCAGTTACAAGTCACAATCACAGATTAAATACAACAGAATGCAACAAAGAAAAATCTGATGGAACCAAGCCTGATTTCAAGCGCATAATTTCTCCTTCCTCTTTCTCGTACGAGTGTTCGAGCATACAAAAAAGTGCAAGAAAACGCAAAGGTTTCAGAGTTAGGTGAAAATTTAACAGTAAAACTTACCATGAATTGCAATCACCAGCCCAAGCACTAGGGCGAAGATCATGAAAGCCTTCATCTTGAGTCCTTCTCCAAATGCAGGATTGTCTGTGCTGACTGTTAAGCTGCTCGACTGTGACACCACTTGGGGACTGAAGTAGTTGGACAGGGGGCGTTTTTTTATACTTCTCTCTGCTCTCTCTCCCTTGGAACTTCCTTCTTCCTTCCGGTCTATTTATGGGATATTTTATTGTATTTCACAGTGTGGGATTCACCCGGGATTCACCACTGTCAATCAAAGTGTCATTTGGGACTAGTCAGCAGTTTCCTAGCTTTCAGCTGACAGCTTACACAATTTTATAATGAATGAGAATGTGGGAGTATCGTGGGAGGATCACAGGAGGCCCATATTCAACATCTAGTTTCCATTCCTGCGATTTTGCGACTACTGTATTCAAATTAAGTCACTTGAGATCCTGGGGGAGGAGGGGGGTCGGTACATGAATTATGGATGAACCGGGGTATGCAGCCGGGTTTTTAGAAAGGTACCCCTCTTCTAATTACCGAAACTTGCCTTGGTACCCACTTTTATGATTAATTTTTGCGGAAAACTGCTCATTTTAAGAACTATTTTTTGCAAATTTCAACGAATTTGTGGAGTATTCTGCAAATTTCGTACCCTGGGTACCAGCCTCTCTAAGGCTGGTACCCAGGGTACAAATTTCGAAGTTATAATTAACCTTTTTTGAAATATTCGCGAGGGCACATGTAGTAAACATGAAGAATGTAGAAACTCTTGAGTACCGAGAATCTAATAATTTCAATCGAGATTTCGATAAACTTTCAGTACTGGCCCAAATTCTTAGTTTCTGATGAAAAAATACGTGTAGTTCCATGGGCAATAATGCACCGTGTTTGTAGCTTAGAAATTAAGGGACAGTGCAAAGTATATTTTATAACATGGCCGGTGCAAAACGTAACGGGCAACTATTTTTTTTTGGAGCTTGTACAGAACTGGGTCAACACTTTTTACAAAGCAATATGAACGGGGCAGTAGCTTTTTATAAGCTCAAGATGAAATTTGAAATATAAAATGGCTCATTTTCAGGACAAAATTGTGAATCATGCAAGTTGAGAAATGCTTGGAAGGATGTGTATGAAAATGACGCAAAATGTCCTTGTCAGTCTATGCAAGAACGATTCGTCATTCAGTCATTTCTCTTCATCTTCAAAGTCGATTTTTTCGTTAAAAGATACTCGTAAGAATTGATTTTGCTATGGTCTCTGGCTAATTCATCGGTGGTATTTTACAACATCTGCTGTTTATGAATACTTTTGACTTTTTTTAAAGGAAAGGGTGACGGGGCAGTTGGTTTTATTGCAATAATTTCATACAGGGCGAGCAGATTTATTTGCAGGAGTGTTTGTTCTCCACCGGCCATGTAATATAATAAATTTTGCACTGTCCCTATTGTTCATTACCTCGTTACTGCTGTTTTTCTTCGATATTTTCTCTTCGGCATAAAAGCCCGCCATTGCAAGAAATAAAATTTAAATATTGCCTTGCGCATGCGCATCTCGAAGAATGGCTAGCTCCTTCACAGCGTAGATAAGACTTATTTTGGGTCTACGCTGTGATGAGCTAGCCATTCTTCGAGATGCGCATGCGCAAGGCGCTATTTAAATTTTTGGAAAATATCGAAGAAAAACAGCAGTAACGAGGTAATGAACTTTAAATTCTGAGCTAAAAACAAGGTGCATTATTGCCCATGGTAGTTCCAACGAGTTCATAAGGGCACTGTTTAATTTGAAAAATCATCATTCTAGATCAAATTACTTAATCATTGGAATTCGTGAATTTACCCCTTCTTAATAAATAAAGGAAATATAAAATTGGCTCAGGCCACTATTAGTCAAATTCCAACCTACACGTATTCTTTTATGTGAAACTAAGAATTTGGGCCAGTATTGAAAGTTTCTTAAAATTATCAGATTTTGAGTACTCACTCACAGGTTTCATAAGAATCTTCATGTTCAGTACCTGTGCCATAGTGAACATTTCAAAGCAAAGTTTATCAAGCCTTTCCAATGTTTAGGCATTATTCAAGTACTTATGTCATTGATTTCCTTTATGAAAGTAAATAGTTTCTTAACTTGTATTCTCCCAGTACTGTAGTTCCTTAATTTTTTGGCGATCCGAGAGTCGAGTTTCTTATATTCTTCTCTGGTCTCTCTCCCTTGGTACTTCTCTCCTCTTCCTTGTCCAATTAAGGGATGTTTCTATTGTATTTCACAGTATGGGATTCACTGCTGTCAATCCAAGTGTCATTCATGGACCAGTCAGCAGCTTTCTGTAGGTTTCAGCTGTTTCAGTTGACATGTGGGAGTATAGTAGGAGGATCACAACAGGAGGCCCATAGTTACAACGTCTAGTTTCCATTCCTGCGACTGTACACTCATTTTTTTTTATAAGAAACCGCTTATAAGAAACGGTAGGATCAAATTTTCGAAAGCTAAGAAACAACCCTACCTGAATTGAAAAAAGCTAAGAAACTTCTGTAATTTTCAGTTTTAATTTTCCTGTCACACTCAAAAATATTTTGACATTGTACAGAAAAAATGAGTGTATTAAATTAAATTTCACTTGAGATTTGCGATACAGTAAGGTCCCACATTTAAGAAACCATTTTCTCACAACTAAGCCATAAAGGTTCCTTATATCTATGATACTTTTCATGCCATTAGGCTGAAAGTTTCTTAAGTTTCTAATTCATTTCCTGGAAAGTCCTGCAAAAATAGGTTACAACAGAATGGACTATGTGTAGATAAGCCATGTGTGTGTTATCAATGATTGTCAAGAGTACATCAATTTGACTTTAGGTAAAAATTTGTTAAATCTAAGACATCTTCTTATGAGCCCTGCATGAAGTGGAATACTCCCCGACCGTCAGACCTGGACTTAGTGTTGACCAAAACATAAGAAACTTCATTTTAGGTATGAACGTCAAGAATTCCTTATAAGTAGGGGGGGCTAATCGTTTTCCAGTAGCCTAAAAGTTTTTTTGCCTACAGGGCCTTACTGTAACGCAAACTAACGACTCATGCAACATTTGTTGTTATTTGCTTATTTGCCGGTTGTTTCATGTGACATCTAATTTGAGATGGGCTATAATGCAGGGACCGCGGAGCCGGGGGGGCTGGGGGGGCTTTAGCCCCCCCCCCCCCCAATAATTTTCAAGATATAGTTTTTCGACTTCTAGAAATTATGTTAAAATGAGCTCAGCAACTTCTTTTGAAACGTGAAACGGTGTGTGCAAATATGATTCAGAAAGAGTAGGTGGCCACTTTGGCTTCATGAAAAATAAGAACTTTTGAGGCATTGGATGTCATTGTTGAAGCAATCAATGAGAGGTTCAACCAGCCCAGCTTTATGTCTTCCAAGAATCTAGAATCTCTTCTCTTTAAACTTCGTTCATGCAAGCGATGTTTCGTCTGAAATGAAATACGTCGAGGAGAATTATGCCGACGACGTAAAACTTTCACTTTTGTTACCACAGCTTGAAACGAAATATTCAAACTTTTAGTGAAAGATGTGAAGATAGATTGCTTTCATGATATCTGGATGTTTTTGAAACAAATTCCAGTTGCTCAAAGATTGCTGATAAGTGAAATTGTCCAAATTTTTAAACTGCTGAGTGTCAATCCTGCAACAAGTGCAACTGGTGAGCGATTATTCTCTTTAGCAAGGCGTCTAAAAACTTGGCTTCGCTCAAGAATGTCCCAAAAAAGGTTCAACAACTTAGCAATTCTTCACAATCACAAACAAAGGACAGACAGAATAAACAATATCGTAGTTGCAACTATTTTCATCAATAGAAATGAGAACAGGATACGAAATTTTAGGAAATTTCATTAAAATGTTGATTCATTGATGATACAAACTTACTCAGAATAAACAATGTTCGCGTTTTTAGGTTCTGTTATGTTTAAAATGCTTAACTCTGAAAGTATGACAGAGTTCTGTTATATTACCGTATTATCTATTTCTTAACTGAAATAATTCCAAGAGATATTTAACTTCGACATAAGACTAAAGGAGTAGACTGGCTACACAATCTCTGTATGCTCCTTAGAACTGATTTGTCGCTAATACAGAGACTTGTTGCCAAACAGTGTCTGAAATCGGAATAACTTGATAGCCTCGTTTTCATAAGCGCTACATGCGTAAAACGCGGACCACGGAATTAGTATTTTGGTTGTTGTTGCTGCTGTGATCAGTAATCATCAAAATATGACTCAAGAAAACAACACATTGATACCAAGTTTCATTCATGTGAATTTGAAAGAATTTTAGACAGTTTATGACTCTGACAAAATTGAGCATGGACAGTGAACATAAATTTGAAATTTCAGAGGAGTTTCAGTTTCATATATATATAAATTCACCACGGAGAGAATTATTTAAAGGAGGAGCTCTCTCAATAGGTAAACTAATCAAAGAGAGAGCCCCCCCCCCCCCCCCCCTATCAAAGTGACCAAAGATAAAGTGACCAAAGTTCAGAGTGACCAAAGATAAAGGAAGGAACCAAAGACTTGACAAGATTAGACATTTCATCATCATTATACATTATCATTAGCAATCAGTTAAGTGGTATCTGAAGGACTGAAGTACAAGGAATTTTCAAGGGAACTGTTCTTTATATTTGCTCCAAGTGATTTGCTGCATCAGATAGACAAACTCTCTCCAAGAAAAGTGCCACCTAAATGCATGCTGATGCGAGGTCTGATAATAATGAAGCAGATATCTTGCTTTAAACAAACCCCTATGAATTAAGAACATCAACATCAATGTGATAAAGTAACAAGTACTTGTTAAATCACAAGCAAAAAATTATATCACCCTTTCCTTTTCGTATGTGATCCAAACACGGGGTAGGGGGGGGGGGGGGGTTGGATCACATATGGAACTTATAAAGATTCTAAACTTCTAAAATATCTAAGATTGTTTTATTTGGCAGATCAAATGCATTCAAACCAAAACAACTGTTAAGGTGATAAAGTACAACAGCTCAACATTGCCAAGTAACATGCTTGCAGTTAGATAATATTAGAAATTCAAGGCCCCCGACGAGATCAGAAAAGTGGGGGGGGGGGGCAGGCCAAACTTGATACAAAGAATTACCACAACACAATAACATGATGATGAGCTGCCTTTCAAAACGGCATGATTTGCAAACATGTGGGGGGCGTGGCCCCCCGGCCCCCCCCCCCGGTCCCCAAGTCATCGGAGGCCCTGAAATTGAAATACACGAGCCAAATGTAAACGAAAAAATCACTAACCTGAACTTAGAGTAGGCCTACACTACACTGCAGTGTACTGACAGACTGACACTCACTGCTGTCTTGAAAATGCCTCTCAAGTATCACAACAGCATTACATTTTGCCATTTCCTGTTAGAGCACAAACAAATATCTCTTCCCAGTGCCCACTTCATCATGCCAAATGGCTAGCTAAATTCCTTCAGCTTCATTTGCTTCTGCTCTTCAGGTCGATCAAGCTGCGACGACAGCGCCGGACGCCATTGCTTCTTCTTGAAAAACTCAGACCAAACAGGCCTCTACTTCAAAGGGAGGTTTTCCAGTAAAAATAAGTAAAGAGACGAAAAGTTGATTGGCTACAAAAAAATTTTCTATTGTTTTAGCCGAAATGCTCCAATCAGATTACAATCAGGTTTTTCGTTCTGAAAATTCCGATTTGAGACACTCTCTGGCAACTAGTCCCTCATTGAGCTGGCCATCAGCAACAACAACAACAGCGAAATCGAGGGACTAGTGTAGCTAGTCTAGAAACCCCCAGACCCCGTCAAATTTTCTCCCTACTTTTTAGCCCCCCCAATCGAAATTATGCTCCGCGGTCCCTGCTATAATGTCATTTGCGAAATAATCTTTGTCAAAACGGACAAGGAAACAATGGAGCGATTAATATTTTACCTTTAAGGGACAAGAATGGAAAATGGATTTCTTAAAGGAAACTATCGTATGGGCTTCCTGTGGGATTGCTGAATAAGCAACTTTGGATGCTGGCAATCCCCAGGGTAGTCCCTGGGATACTCAATGTCTACCAAATACTCAATACCTATCTCGCCACTAAGAAAAATCCCTTCTGACCATGCAGATTGAAATGAATCTCTATGTTTGTGAAAAAATCGCAAGTTTTTTCAGAGATGTGTTTCAAGGGGTCTCGAACTTTCCCTTCTACGGACTGTTCACTTCGGTTCACTCTTTATTTGATAACATATTGTGCACTCAAAACAATGTAAAACTGTTGCTATTTATTGTACATTCAATGTCATAGCATTTGTTAATGACCTGGAAAGATTAAAGATCAAAATTACTTTCGAATAAATAAGTAAAATGATTAACTTCATGAAGCATGCGATTTACAAGTCTATTCGACTCGACTTTCCCTGGGCAAAGACTTTATAGGCAAAATTTATGCAATTCAGTTCCCCGGTAACGTAACATAAAACAATTTTCGTTTGTAGGAATCCGAGACGAATTCCAGACACCGATCGCCGCTTCATATCCTCCACTCCATTGTAAAACAAGTGCTGCCTTGTACAGCTCCTGCATAAATCATTACTTCTTTAATTTACGACACCCACTGAGAGAGAACCAGCCGATCCCAGGGCGTTGTCATCTCCATCCCAATATGGCAAAAGGCCCTGGGGACCAGGTTGTTCGAATTAAAGGGGCAGTCAGACGCGAAACGCGGGTATCAGATTCTGCGTGTAACAATCCAATTCGTATAGGCCTAAATACCAAAACATGTCTACTGTACCTCTTTGTTCGCTGTAATTCTGATGAAATTAATTGAGCAATGAATCCAGTAGAGTGTGAGAAGGTTCTATTCACCTTTCGGTTTCACCTAACATCATAAATCTGACTCAAAAACCAGATTCTTTGGCGAGTTTCTTGCCCACTTCGACTTGTAGATTATCTCTTCGCAGCTTCAAAGTTGCTTCTGCAAAATCGCTGTTTACGACTTTCAGGAATTTGTGATAAACAAAATAACTTTGCAAATACATGAAATCGACATAGACGAACAATATTTGTCAATTAAATCCTTGAGATTGTCAAGAACAATGTCGATGGAGATGGATTGAAATGTGCGATAATCCAATTCAAAATCTCCATTGACGAGTCGATGCTAGGCCTAAGCACTTTTCATGCAAATACAATGGAAATGTCCCGCGCAACATCACGTCTGACTGCCCCTTAAAAGAATGGGAAAAAGTTGCCAAGAACGGCAAATGGGTTCGATGTAAGTAGAGTTGAAACGAAAAAGCTTCAATACACGTATTTTTTATAAGAAACTGATTGCCAAAAAATTAAGAAACTCCAGTACTTGGAGAATACAAGGTAAGAAACTATTTACTTTGATAAAGGAAATCCTTGACATATTTATACTTTACTTTCATTTGTTTCTGTATCATATTACTCGTTAGCCTGCGTGCAGACTCGACTGATTTCTTTTCAGAGATGTTTCCGAGGAGAAACCTCTGTCTCTCTGAAAAGAAATGAGTAGAGTCTGCACGCAGGCTAATTACTCGTAAGGTACTTGAGCAATATCTAAACATTGGAAAAGCTTCAAAAACGTTGTTTTGAAATGTTCATGAAGGCACAGGTAGTGAACATGAAGATTGTTATGGGACCTCCAAGAAACTCGTAAGAAACTTTGAGTACTCAAAATCTGATAAATTTAAGAAACTTCCAGTACTGGCCCAAATTCTTAGATTCTTGTGAAAATACATGTAGTTCCAACGACTTCGTAAGGGTACTCTGTTTAATTTGAAAAATCCTCATTTTAGATCAGATTACTTAATCATTGGAATTCGTGAATCTACCACTTCTTAATAAATAATACCCTGGGTACCAGTACCCAGGGTAAAAGATGACCCGGGCCAAGTTAAAAATATCATCTATTGTATTCAACAACTTTGACGCCTGCGGTTTCATTGTGTGGCGAAGGAAACAATGGGTTTGGGCGTTTCTTGAGCCTATCTATAGCAGCTTGTCGATATAGCTATGTCTATTATCTGAGAGTTGAGTTTCTTATGGGCAGTTTCTTATAAAAAATACGTGTATCAGATGTCGGTATTTCTTGTTGGGTAGATCAGGGTAGACCAACAGTAGCCCAATTATGGTTGGGCATGTGTCACGGCCTATTTTAACTGTTGTAAGTCAGTTTCCCACTGGGTTACTTTCCCAGCGCAGGGCCGAAGGAAGCATTTTAAATTTGGTAGGGGCATGCACGACACTTTTTGGGCACTTGTTCATGAAGCTAAAGGTATAAAGGAGCATTCCTGAAAAGAAAGAAGCTAGTGTGTTTATTGCAGAGTCTTTTGGGGCTTCCCAGAGCACGTCGAAGATCTTCTGCGTGAAAGGCCGAACTTCAGGTACAATTCTTAACAAGGAGCACGCAGAAAGAAATGTTTTTTTGCAATGAATCAAACGAAGTATGAATTATGATAATCAAGGTTAATGAATGGATAAATGATTACAAAATCAAACAGTTTTCAAAGTTTGTCGAGTCTTTCATGGTGATTCTCTCCTCAGATCTGAAGTTTGCTTCAACCTCTGCGGCGGCGCCCCCATGTACGTCTGCGCCATGTACGTCTGCGCCATGTGCGTCTGCGCCATGTGCGTCTGCGCCATGTGCGTCTGCGCCATGTGCGTCTGCGCCATGTGCGTCTGCGCCATGTACGTCTGCGCCATGTACGTCTGCGCCATGTACGTCTGCGCAATGATCTTCTACGGAAAGAACGTCTCCTGCCCGAGTACTTCGCATCACTTTCATCCATGTCAGCTACACTTGTTTCCTCCTCTAAAAGGCAAAAAATAGTCTTTAAAGAGGCAGGAAGAGAAAAGAAGAACATATAGATATAACCCCCCACCCTGCCTGGATTAGATAGTTTTACTGCCACTGTGTAGCTGGAGAAAATGAGGGAAGAGATTCCTCTTTCGTTTCCTTTTGAGCTATCGGGCCTACTCTATCTACCTGTCCTCATTTGTATTTCAATAAGTATATATGGACGTAATTTGAAATATTATTCATGACAAGACCATCAAAAGTCGATTTTTTTATATTTTCGAATGGCTATCGCAGTCTCAAAGCATCAAATGGATACATCCAAACCTGTGCATATTTTTAAAAGCCAGCATAATTTTCAGCGTCATCAATCTTCGGGGGGCCAACATATGACAAAAAATACAGCTAGTTCAGTTCGATACGCTATGACATTTTAACTTTCCTGAATGGATGACGCAATTCTCACGACCGAAGGGAAACAAGACTGAAAATTCACCTGGATCCTCGCTCTCCAATGCAGTGTCTTCTTCTGGTTCATCTTGTTTTGGCTCTTCCTCCTCCCCAGGTTCTTCCTCCTCCCCAGGTTCTTCCTCCTCCCCGGGATCTTCTTCCGTAGTGGTATCTTCCTCAGGCTCCTCATCTGCTACTTTCTGAACAGGCGTTTCATCTGCAGCCGCTATCGTTTCCTCTTCAGTTGCGCCTGTATAGAAATAAATTAGGCTAATAACGGGCGAATAAAAAAAGAACAATATCGAAATTTGCTACTATGTTCTGAAATTTTAGGGATTTTCTCATAAAGAAATCCCTTCAAGAAACTTTCAAAACGGCCATGAAAACTGAAGTACCAGCAAGAGCACGAGTGTTTCTTTTAAATTGAGAAATTCGTGGTGTAAGCCCCTAGAATCTACGCTCCTTCATGGACATAAATCCTTTTTCGCTTTATTTTTTGTCATTTTCCGATATGGCTCTCACCCCTCTCACCCCCTCCCCATCCGTGTCTCTTTCCGCATCCTCAAAGGATGACTGGGGCAGGACTCCTGGGGGGGCTATAGCTGGATGAGAGTCTGCCGCCCAGTTTTCAGAAAACTATTTTCTTCTTAGGGACAGTGCAAAGTTTATTTTATAACATGGCCGGTGCAAAACGCAACGGGGCAACTACTTTTTTTAGCTTGTACAGAACTGGGTCAACACTTTGTACAAAGCAAATATGAACGGGGCAGTACCTTTTTATAAGCTCCAGATGAAGTTTGAAATATGAAATATGAAATATGAAATGGCTAATTTTGAGGCCAAAATTGTGGATCATGCAAGTTGAGAAATGCTTGGAAGGATGTGTATGAACATGACGCAAAATGTCCTTGTCAGTTACTTGCAAGGACGATTCATCAGTCATTTCCTTTCATCTTCAAAGTCAATTTCTTCGCTTACAAAGTCTCGTTAAAGGCAAGAATTGATTATGTTATGGTCTTTGGCTAATTCATCGGTGGTGCGATACAACATTTGTTGTTCATGAATACGGGGCAGATACATTTTTTTAAGGAAAGGGTGACGGGGCAGTTGGTTTTTTTGCAAGAATTTTTGTTCTCCACCGGCCATGTCTTAGCAAAAACAAAATGTTTTAGTGCCAGTTGTTGCAATTGCAACATGCCTCATTTGTTATGCCCAATATGGGCGGATCTGCCTAAGAAGTAGAAAATCTGTATTAAAGGCAGAAAAGTTATTGAACGCAAGCAGGATGCAGTGTTATCCAGATCGATATCAAATAGTTTCACAACCACCATGTCTCATTTAAGTAAATGTGTTCTTCTTTTCTTTGCTTCTATTTTGTTCTTTTTTTCGCTGTACACGTTTTTTTTTATAAGAAACTTGGATCAGCACTTAGTACTAAAAGTTTCTTAATTTCTCATGAAAATTTCGGTGTTTTAGTAGTAAAAGTTCCTTAATTAGTTTCTTATTTTTTGGGCCTAAAATTGCGGTATTGTTCGAAGTTGGGCCTTCTTCTCGAGAACGGGCTTCCATTTTGCATTGACATTGTCATCGAGAAGAAGCCATGCACATCAAGGCAAAAATGTACCAATTTTGCAGTTAAAACTCAAGAAAAGGCGAGTTTACCTTTGTTAGAGAGACATAGAATAAGAGAGACATGCATAAATAAAGTTTTAGAGTTTCTTAACTGTTCTTGAGCGTAGTACTAGAGTTTCTTAAATTTTTGGTCATCGTAGTACTAGTTTCTTATAAACCAGTTTCTTATATAAAAAAAACGTGTATGTTGAACGTCTGTCTCGAATTAGATGCCACGCAATATCTGCAACAATGTCTAATTACCCATCCAAACACATTTTGTTTCGATCGCAGACATTTCCCGTGGCATGTAATTTGAGACAGACTTTAGTTTTAGTTTTAGACTTTAGTTTTAATCTTTAGTTTTAATATCCATGTCAAAATGGCTTCGGGGTAGTCGTAGCCTTTTGCTCCTCGGGGTATCGTTCCAGTAGTATTGTATAGTTGTATAGTAATTTTGTAAAGTAGTGTAGCTTGTAAACTTATATTGTAATTTTTAAATGAATTTAAAAAAAAAATAGTTTCATAGGAGAAATGAAATTTGTTTTTAATCCAATCGGGCCATTTAGGAGTCGTTTGATATGACAGTCGTTTCACCCGAACGAACAGCAGTGCCAAGAAATTCTGCCAACGCAGGAAATTCCGTCTTCTCTCTCTGGGGGGTGCAATCCAAACATCAATGGAAGGATGGGGGCGTGTTCGTGTTTCCGTAAGCTTCCAGAGGGAAGTTACAGAAAGGCAAGGAAAAAGGGTCTGTAATTTCTGAGATGATGAAAAAACTACTGGGCGTTAACGGCAAGCTTGTATGTCCGATGCGACAGTCTTTGACAAATAATTTAGCATAGAAACGATAAAATTCAATATGCGCCGAAGGTCAACCATTGGCTGGCAAAGAAAATACCTCATTTTCGTGACTACATGCTTAAAAACCGAGCACGCAAAAACGTGTTAGCGCAAACGCCGGTCACAATAAATTTCCTGGTCAAACTGAATTTCTGCAAAACTACTAAAAGGAAGAATCGCTTGGTCCAACTCCAATGGTTTGCTCCAAGACGGGAAGGTCATAAAATTTGCACAAAACATTATCTTCCGCAAAGAAATATGTTTAAAGCAGATACGAACCAGTTACAAGCCACAATCACAGATTAAATTAACAACTAAAGGCAACAAAGAAAATTTGATGGAACCAAGCCAGATTTCAAGCGCATGATTTCTCCTTTCTCTTTCTCGTACGAATGTTTGAGCCTGGTTTGAGCGTACAAAAAAGCCCTAAAAAGTGCAAAAAAAACGCAAAGGTTTAAGAGTTAGGTGAAAATTCAACAGTAAAACTTACCATGAATTGAAATCACCAGCCCAAGCACCAGGGCGAAGATCATGAAAGCCTTCATCTTAGTCCTTCTCCAACGGCAGGATTGTCTGTGCTGACTATATGCTGCTCGACTGTGACACCACTTGGGGACTGAAGTTAATCGACGAGGGGCGTCTTTTTATATTTTTCTCTGGTCTCTCTCCCTTGGTACTTCTTTCTTCTTCCTTGTCCATTTAAGGGATGTTTCTATTGTATTTCAAAGTGTGGGATTCACCGCTGTCAATCCAAGTGTTATTCTGGACCAGTCAGCGGCTTTCTGTAGGTTTCAATTGACAATGACAAGTGGGAGTATCGTAGGAGGATCACAACCATAGAAATAGAATTTATATGATCACAACAGACAACAGGAGGCCCACAGTGCCTGTTTTAAGCCGAATTCACAAACAGTCTGAAGAATCTAAGGAGCGAATATATTTCTTTAAAAAAGGAATGCTGAGACCAGCATGCTCTTTTAAACAGTAGGAAAAAACCGTCCCACGTTCCTTAAAGGCTTTCTGCGGGCTTTCTGCAATGTTAAAAGCTTTTAATTTGGTCTCATCCGCGAAAACTTTTGGCGATGGCCTAAATCTGATCTTTCCGTTTTCACTCTCAGGGTTTTCGTTGTGCATTCCCAGCAGGATAAAGCTAAGGACGACAAGCATTTCTTTTCCAACTTTATCTAACATTCTAAAATGCCACATACTACTGTTCGTCTAAGTTCTAGTTAAATGGAGGTATTGGAGACGCAACGAAGGCGGCAATTGTCCCACGGGTTGCCGACGATGCAAGACAGGTAAGGAAGGGTCTGTCTATACATCGCAGCTCGAATTTTTCAGGCGGGGTCCGGACTGGGTAAGGGTCCATTCACGGATGTGCCTGCCCCATCAGCTAGGTATGGGTCTATCTGATGGGGTTTCAGAAAAAAAAAGCCCATTTTCAGGCAGGGTCCGGAATGGGCAAGGGTCTATTCACGGATGTGCCTGTAATCCCCATAGGCAGGTTAAGGGCCTATCTAAGTGGATTTTACGAGAATGTTTTCTTTTAAAGTTTAAGAGAAAATACGTGCGCGAATTTTCGAAGTCTAGGCAAAATTAAGCCTTTTAGGACAATTGCCTCCCCCGCTGGCCTCAGCAAAATTTAAAGCGAAACTCGTAACAAGAACAAACAAAATTTTTAAAGTTCTACCAGCATCATTGGTTATACATATCTCGTTTTATAAATGTCCTTCGAAAGCCTAATACGATTACACGAATTCTACATCATATGCTTTACATAGAGCAATCCGGGTGGGAGGGCTGGGATTTTCGTTATTGGCGGCACCACTAGCTTGAGTGCTCGCTCTCGTTGAGTCTTTCCTGCTTCTTCGAATTGGCGGCAAGCATCTTGTTTTGAGCATTCGAAGCAAGAGTGACTTTGCTTGATTGCTTCAAAATTTAGACCTACTAGCAATCTGATAAACGATATATTGTGCGGCAGCACGACGGCTCTGATTGGTTAAGCTTTCCCGCCCTGGTTACTGATTGGACAGTGGTAAGCTACGTTTTCCCGCCTTTTATGTTGATTGGCTGATACATTCAATTGCAGGGAATCCCATATTACTTGCATCATTTCATTGAAATATAGATTGAATGGCTGCGAAGGGGTGTGTTGAGTAATAAAATTTGCCTGTGTCTTGATATTTTATTCAGTGCTTTCTTAATACCCTTTTGTAGGCAGAATGCTGTTGGCTAGAAAATGATGTCCTTCTCTTTGTGATCGATGTCCTTTGCTTTGAAAGGCATTTGAAAAAATTATTGAATCAGCAGACGATTTACGTTCGAGATTGGGTTTTGTATCGAGAGAATTTGCAGAAACTGATGAATGGTTTCAAAGGCGCTCCTTCGCAAAATTAATTAAATTCATGCTTCGCATGAATAACATGCATTTGCAGCGAGCAGAAAATCTAGAAATACCCCATTCAAATCATCCAAACACCCACTAAGATGAGATTACTTGCGAATATTTCTTCAAGAAAGAAAATGCTGAGACCATGATCTTCTAAACAATAGGAAAAACTTTCTCCAAGGTTAAAGAGAATCAACGGAGATAAAAGCCCCGCGCGGAAGGAGTCTGGGTATTCTATTATTAGCCTATTGTATTTGATGATTTCGAGACGACCATGGATATTGTTTAGCAAGAGGAACAATAACATGCGTAGGTGTTTTCAATGGCCTATTTATAGATGACCTCCTCTTAGCTCCGTTCATTCACTTTAAAAGCTTGCATTTGCAGAGAGCAGAAAATCTAATAATACCCCATTCAAATCATCCAAACACCCATCACATCGAGCATATTCTTGGATAATCGCCAGTAGCGGAGATAGAGGGGGGTAGGAGGCAGCGGCCTTCCCCCACAGCGACTCAAAGTGGACTTCCTACACGTCTCTCTCGCGGAAAAACGGGGGGAGGAAAAAATAGCGAGATTTTTTCTCTCCCTATTTTTTCCTCCCCCCGTTTTTCCGCGAGAGAGACTTGTAGCAAGTCCAGTTGTCAGCAGGAAAAAGCGTTTTTTCTTGGTATTACTTTTCTTTCTGTTTTCCCCAATGATTTGTTTTCGTTAGCAAAAGAGTGCAAAACATAGATTCGAGCTTAGACACTACATATTTTTGAATCGTCGGCTGATTTGGAAAAGCTTGATTTTCGTTCAACTCCTTAATTCCTTTTTCTTGATTTTCATATTTCACACGAGTCTTTCGTTCCACCATGTCATGTTAGTGACGTTGGTTTTCATCAAATTTGTTTACTTCAGGTTTTGTCATGATGTCAACTTGAAGGCTGAATGGGTTGAATGACATCGTATGAAGGTATGACCAAGCACAGCAGCTGCGCTGGGAAATTGCTGGGATGCTGTCTGTCATCATGATATCATTGCGTTAACAATTCATCTTTTCAACATAAGAGGCGCGAAAGCGGAAGTATTTTGCTGTTTGAGATTTTGCATTTTTGAGGCTAAAATCTTGTTCTGCGTACAAAGTTTAGCCAGGAAGCAAATTTTCACATTCATATATGTCTTTATTTCGAAATTATGGCAATTTTAAGAATTTAAAGTCATAAGGGCTTTGACCGCGAAATCAAACCTTTGGACAAATGTTGTCCAAATTTCAATTTCACGGTCAAAGCCCTTTTGAATTCAAATTCTTTATATCACCAGTTGCGAGTCACTTTGTAAAAATCCCGTACACCTCCGGCAAAAATCCTTTTGTTTTCAAGGAAAATCCGTAAAAAATCCCTAAAAATCCTATTGTTTCAAAAAATCTCGTACGCCTTTTCAGAAGAGTGATACGCCCCTCGACCAGTTGCATTTAGGCCGGACCCAGGTGCATTTGTTGTTAATGCATTTTAACTACTTGGTAGAGGGAATGTTTGGGTTTTTACGGTCACGGGGTTTCACCATATTTTGTAATCTTGCACGCTATGTTTCGGTTTGTATTAATTTAGGGTACAATGATGACCAATCTGTGCAGTGATGAATCGAAAATATGCAGTGACTAGGCTTGCCGGTCGGCCGTCGTACTGTGTGATTGCTTGGGAAAGAATTTGTTGCCTCTTGACGTTGTTTTCTGTTATCACTTTATGTGACAAAAGTTTCGGCATAGGTTAATTCTACATTCTACAAAGCTGCTGTTCATAGTTGCGCAAGGGAGCATTTAACAAAATGAGTGTTTAACCCCAGGGCCGTCGAGAGAGAGGCCGGGCACCACGCCCTTTTATCCTTGGGCCACGCCCCCTATGCACTGGTAAGACACTGCTTTTAGATTTTTTTAGAATCTCAATGGGCCCGCAGGCCTGAAAACGTTCCTGAAAGAAAACTACAACAAAGAAAAAGACATACCTTATTTCTTGCTGGCCCACAGAGGCCCCAGGCCCCCTGGTAACTACCCTGGCTACTCCCCTCTCTGTTCTGAATATCCCCCTACTATACAGATGATGCCTCACCACACACATCATGGTATCCTCCCACTGTACTCCAGATGCCTCCCCACTGTACTGAACACCCCCGTCCCCCACTGTACTGAAGGCATCCCCAACTGAACTCCAGAAGCCTCCCCACTGTACTGAGCACCCCCATCCCCCACTGCACTGAAGGTATCCCCCACTGAACTCCGGATGCCTCCCCACTATACTGAATTTCCGCACTGTACTCAAACATACCTCCCCACTGTACTTAACATCCCCAACTGTACTGCACAACTCCCGGTGGGTGCAAAATTCAACAGTAAAAGGTCTACCACGCTCGTCCATACCATTCCATTGGATACCCTTTTATAGCTCAATTGACTCTGTATGTTACGATTATTGTGGTAAATGTTTCCCGGTTTATGGGGTCATATTTTAAAATTTTGCCCTGGTTACTGGTCCTAATAAGACACTGCTTTTAGATTTTTGTTAGAATCTCAGTGGGCCTGCAGGCCTGAAAACGTTCCTGAAAGAAAACTACAACAAAGAAAAATACATACCTTATTTCTTGCTGGCCCACAGAGGCCCCGGGCCCCCTGGTAACTACCCTGGCTACCTCCCTCTCTGTTCTGAATATCCCCCTACTATACTGATGATGCCTCACCACACACCACACACATCATGATATCCCCCAACTGTACTCCAGATGCCTCCCCACTGTACTGAACACCCCCATCCCCCACTGCACTCAAGGTATCCCCCACTGAACTCCGGATTCCTCACCACTATACTGAATTGCCCCACTGTACTCAAACATACCTCCCCACTGTACTGAACATCCCCAACTGTACTGCACACTCCCGGTGGGTGCAATTCAACAGTAAAAGGTACATCACGCTCGTCCGTACCATTCCATAGGATACCCTTTTCTCTGACATTCTAGTTGATGAAAAAACCCCTTATCACGGAAAATTTTGAAGGTAACCCCCCTTTAAAGGAGTATCACTGAGCCCTAAATTAATCTGTACAGTACCAACACTGTTTCTAAGAGAAAGGTTTGGGATTTTGGCACTTTATTACGATTCACTTATACTGATATCTCTTCTCTTTGTTGGAAAACAGTAGAATTCCATAAAACTTGGGGTATGAAACTTGGGCCAGGCGAATTTGGACTTTTATTTTAGGGCCCCGAGTCCACCAGCCAGCATTTCACTGTTTTTGGGTTGGAATATTTTCTGAAGAGAAATACCCCGTTTTTCCTAAGATTCTACAAAAAACTTTCATAAAAAGGAATATAGCTCTATAAATTCTCAATTTACTCTGTATGTTACGATTATTGTGGTAGATTTTTCCCGGTTTATGGGGTCATATTTTAAAATTTTGACCTGGTTACGGGTCCTAACTCTGAATTCTCAAAGACACATATATACCAGACCCCCTGCAGGAGTTACCCCCTCGCCCTTTGCTTTCTAGCCCTCTCATCCCAAACAGAGGCTCTGCAATCACTTTCAGATTGTTCTTTCCAGCAATTGTTCTGGTTTGAAAAGTATTGACGTCAGATATGTGTCTGGAATGGAAGGGCAATTAGCGGTGTTGCCTTCCAATGAAGAAAGTACAAATAGAATTGTAATGTAATGTTTAATGTGTTGTTGTTCAATTTCAATGACCTCTGAAAACAGAATAGCTTGTAAACATTAGGCCTCTCGATTCAGATCACCCATCCTGTTCAGCCGAGGATAGTTCGGAAGAGTGATAGCACCCCTCAACTCGTTTCACGTTTTTAATCGGGCAAAGGGCGACGTGCAAATCGCTGCTTTCTTTGTAAAACTGCCTTGTAAAATAGCAGATAAGTCCTAGTCATTGCTCATAAAGCATAAAAAGACAGCAGGTAAAAATAAAACTTACGGAGACTCCTAAAATAAGACTGCGGGAAATCACAAGAGTCGACAGGAGTCTGAAAAACTCCCATAGCTAAACTTTATTTCGATTTGGCCCAAGACCTGGCCCCTGTCTTCTTTGAAGGATTTTCTTCAGCTTCAATTTCTGCACATGTGGTTTCTGTCAAAAACAGAATGCACGCATTCGTTGCCGATCCCTTACTTCCAGTTATCGTCCAATATTTCACACCATTTTACTCTTCCTTCCCTCTTCTCATTTCATGAGGGCCTATTCTTTAATAAGAGACTTAGCCAATCTAGCCATTTGCTGCCAAAAGCTGGTCGAGAGTATCGTAAATGTTAATCCTCTCAAGGAACAATTCAAGTACTATTTTAATCTAAAAACTATCAACAGTTTGAAAGCAATTTTCCATGCTGCACAACAATGTCAAAACCTTTTTGCTTGACAACTCGGATGGTAGTTGAAAACATAAAAGGGGATGTTTCTCTTGAGAGAAGGGGGAGTTCCCGAGAAAGGGCTAAAAAGGCATCTAAAAATTAGAAAATGTTGCAATTGTGGCACTCTGGAGCGCCAATCCCTCTCCCAATAACTCTAATTTTGAGGTAGAAACTCCTTAAATATAGCAAGGCTGTCAAAAGACGACATTTAGCAAATAAACTGGGGGAAATGGCCTTTGAAGGGTAGGAAATGTGCAATTTCCACTCGACCCCCCTCCAGCACCTAAAAAATCCCCGGACCTGAATCCCTCTCCAAATGGGTCCCAATGCATATCAAGCGAAAAGAGATCCCACTGGGATTTTTAGAAAATCTGAAAACCCCTCAATGGGGTGTTGAAGGGCACCCATTTTTTGACGTCATGAGCAGCGCGAGAACAATGGAATGACAAAAGATTTCGAGCTCAACACAAAGGGAAACAAAGGGCTTGGCAAGCCGAAAGTGGGGTGAGGAAATTGGCAAATAACCCCTCGACCAGAGTCCTGACTGGAAAAAGAGGACGTTTTGAGGAGGAACGGAATGTTGGGCGACGTTTTCACCTTTGGTTTGACTTCGCCCATGTTACGGTTCTGCCAATCGAACTGTCTAGACAATGAGAACGTTCGCGAGAGGGACAAAGGGAATGACGCCACATCCGACTGCAACGAATATGTATATAGATAAATTGAATATTGTGCAGTGATGAATTTTAGAAAAATAAACAAATAAAGGATTAATAATTGGCTATCTCTAAAGAGGGGAATGGAATGGGGGAATGGCTCGGGGAATAGAAAAGTTAGATTTTCCAGCGGCAACTTCCCGAATGTTCGAAGACTAAGTTTCTTCCCCAATTATAGTACATATGAAGAAAATCAATTCTGGGTTTAAATGGGGGTGAATTCACAGTCTACTTTGAGGCTTTTTCACAAAGAGCCTAACTAAGCAAACTGGCCTAAAAGCAAACATAAACCTAACGCCATCCTACATTTAGATAGAATAAAAGTAACATTGTGGAAGGTAAGAAATTGGTATACAATACTAATTGCAGTGGCGGACTGGCCCACCGGCCCACCGGCCCGTGGCCGGTGGGCCCCCTCAAAATCTTGCAAAAAGGGCCCCCTTTTTGCTGGAAAAGGGCCCTTTTGCGAAATTAGGAAGTTCTTTATAGTAGATCTGCATCCTTGAATAATGGACATCTCACTTCACATTTGAATCCTACCATGTCAGTGAACTTGTTCAAAGAAATGCATACAGTCGAGAGTGAAGATACGGTAAAGGCCCCGTCCACTTCTGTCAAAAGATGGTTCTAGAGATTCTTTCAAAGAAAATAGTTGAGTTTTGGTATAGTGTAGGGTAAGACTCTCTGAAAAAGGCTAGAAAATGACTGGGAGAATCGTTCTAAGCAAAAATAAGGCTGTCAGTTTCAAAAATTTTCCTGGAAAAACTTTGTCAAGGCCTCCACTTTGGGGGCACGCAAAAATTGGATTGCTACAGCAGTGTAAAAGCTTTTGCGCGAAAATGTTTATAAGAGTGTTGATTGATAGAAAACTGCTAAAATGATTTTGAAATTTCAACCAAAGAACAGATATTTATTCAAAAAATGTCCCTGTGGATGCTAATTCATAAAACTACTGTTACATTTGCTAAAAATTTAATTTAAGCACCTCCAAACATGGGATTGGAAGAAGCGTTCTAATCCAAAGTAGAGGGTGTGTCCTTAAAGATTTTCCTGGAGACTTTGCCCTCAGACCTCTCATTTTGATACTCCATCAGTCAGTGGCGCGGCCACGGGGGTATGGGGGCAATTGCCCCCCCCCCCCACTCTTGTCGAAAGATGGTCAACGAGCTTCCTCTGAAACCGAGGAGAAAATAACTGGGTATAGGTTGGGTAAGAATTCTCCGAGAAATGTCAAATATTCCATTTTAGCACTGGCAAGCATGATATTGGGAGATGCATTCTAGGCCAAAGTGAAGGATCTTTCTTCAAAAATTTTCCTCGTGCTCTGATTCATAGGATAACTGTTACAAAGCGATCAAGGTTTCCTTGTCGCTAATAATGGAAAGCATGATATTGGGAAATGCATTCTAAGCCAAAGTAAGGGCGTGGCCCTAAAAATTTTCCTGGGGGCTTCGCCCCCAGATCCCCTCCTATGAATTCCCACCCACTTCATTTACCATGGCCACGCTGCTGCCATCAGTAAGTTTTCCCTGGCCACACTGCTGGGTAAGGTTCGAGAAAGGGTTGCTCAACAGTTTGTGAAGCGAAAACATTATACCGGGTGTCCCAAAAAAAACGCAACGGATTTGATCAGGACTAGCAACAAGAATTTTGGTCCAATCAATCCATAGTAATTTTTTATATAATCCTCGATAGCTAACTTGAAGATAGATACCTTGTTTGATGATATTGGCGCATGGAAAGTTGGAATACTAATTTTGAAAGTTCAAATTTGCCTGAACCTCCAAACCAGAGCTTGTGGCTTCTAGCAAACTGCAAACGCGCTATTTTGGGGAATCCCCTGAATTACCCTGAAATAAGAGAATAAACGAGGAGTAAGACAGGGATGTGTACTGTCCCCTGCTCTCTTCAACCTCTACACAGAGATGATATTCAGAGCTATAGATGATATGGATGGTGTAAAGATAGGTGGACTTAACATCAACAACCTGAGATATGCTGATGATACGGTTCTTATTGCTGAAACACCTGAGCAATTGCAAGAAATAGTAAATAAAGTTAATGAGGAAGGGAAACTGTATGGAATGAAGATAAATGCTGAAAAAACCAAAACTATGTTGGTATCAAAAGTAATGCCAAGCGCCAAATTTCATATTACTGTTGACAACGACATAATTAAACAAGTAGATTCATTTGTATATTTAGGACAACTATTGACAGAGGATGCTAAATGCGATAAAGAAATCCTACGTCGTATTTCTATAGCCCGAGGAACATTTAATAAAATGAAGTCAACATTAATAAATAACCACATCAATCTTGAGACGAGAAAGAGAATTCTGAAATGCTATGTATGGAGTACCTTATTTTATGGAGTAGAGACATGGACTGTAACAACCACACTTGAGAAACGTCTTGAAGCATTTGAGATGTGGACGTATAGGAAAATGCTGAAATTGTCATGGACGGAGAAAGTGAAAAATGAGGAAGTGCTTCAACGAATGAATGAAAAAAGAAAGCTGATCAATATCTTGAAGGACAGGAAACTGAAATATTTTGGGCATTTGATACGGCTAAATAACATATACAGAACACTGTTAGAAGGATATATAGATGGAAAGAGAGGCAGAGGTCGCCCAAGGATGAGTTGGTATGACAACATCAAGGAGTGGACTGGGATGCGGTATGAGAGGGCAACAAGAACTGCAATGGACCGAGACAAATGGAGAGCTACTGTGTCATCCAACGTCGAAAGATTTGGAACATAAAGAAGAAGAAGAAGAGAATAAAGCCTCATTCTGAGGAAAATATTTGAATAGAAGTTCAATCAAATTCATCAATTTTGTCCTGAAAAGACATCTTTTTTGATGCTTCGAAAGTTTTGAAAAATTGGCATTGCATCCGTCTCATAAAAGAAAGAAATCCGCGAAGTAGTTTGTTTTGGTGTGAAAAATTAATAAATTCTTGCAATCTTGATGACTTTAATGAAATGCATTTTGAAAAAAAATCTTTCTTCGAATTATTACGAAACAAGAAATCAAATATACCCAAGGGAAAATTATCCATGGATAAAATCCTTGAAAATGCTCATTCGTGCTTGGCTCTTTTGCAGGTGCACTATGATTGAATGAAGAAATATATTCCTTTGTGAATTTTCCCTTCGGCATTGTTGTGTTTGTCAATTTTTAGCTTTCAAATTTCAATTGAAATAAGCGCCCAAACATGTGTGACTTAGCATGCTAACACTACTACACTTTGCATATGAATGAGGAGATTCCTCAAGCATGTTTTCAGGTAGGCCAAAACCCGAAACCTCTGGTTTGGAGATGGAAGCAAATTTGGACTTTCAAAATTAATATTCCAAATCTCCATGCACCAATATCAACAAACTAGGTATCTATCTTCAAGTTAGCTATCAAGGATTATATCAACAATTATTTTGGATTTATTGGACCTAAATTCTTGTCGCTAGTCCCGATCAAATCTGTTGCGTTTTTTTGGGACACCCGGTAGATCATCTGGCCCACAAGACTCTCAAAAGGTCGGAGTTACTTTTATAAAGTAGAGACTAAGTAAAGATTTTAGTTATGCCATAATAAGGTATAAGTCTCATTTTCAAAGAAAGTGAGTTTTGCTTTGCTATTGGTAAGAAGTCGAGGAATTGCGACGAATTTTGTGCATGACCACACCCTCATGATGTAGGCCACACCCACTTAGGGCCCCCATAACTCATCCATGGCCGGTGCAAAAATCAGATCCAGTCCGCCACTGACTAATTGTATGATATATATTCTTAAATAGAGTATCTATATAATGGGATGTTACTATATTGTGTCTGTGTAATTCTGGCTGGTTCTGGGTGATTCTGGCTGGTTCTGGCTGGTTCCGGGTTATTATGGATGATTCTGGTTGGTCCTGGGTGACTCTGGACCATTCCGGTGTTTAGCACAACCGAGTATTTTCCAAGTATATTCTAATTATTTTTCATCGAATTGTTTTCAGGTATCGCAATTCACAGGACAGGTTTCATAGGAATCTTCATGTTCAGTTTATTGAGGGGTACTTCGGGGGGGTCCCAATACCGCAATACCGCACGAAAAAGACACCAAATACCGCAATACCGCACCAAAAAATAGCAAAATACCGCAAACGATAGGAAACTAAAAAAACGATGTTAATACAGTATACCGGTCTGTAGCAGTTTGATTCCGACCTAAATCTACCTTCCTTCATCAAAATTTGTAATTTGGTCTATCAGATCGTAGTTCGATGTTTTACAGAGAAAATTGTGACGTGAGCACGACAGGAAAAGTTTCATTGATGTGCTTTCAGTAAAACTGCATTGACGGCAGAAATTATCAATTTTTTGAACATATCATTGTTTTGAATATCGATTCTGGTACATAAGGGCTGACTTTTTCGTGAATACCAGATAAAAAAGTTCACTCTGGCTCAGTGGCGTAACGGAGACACTCTGGGCCCGTAGGAGTTTGGTAAGATGGTGCCCTTGTGTTGGAAGGGGGTTCGGGGTGGTGAGAAAATTTTTTGAAACCATGCCCTTTAAAACCTCAAGAAATCCACGTTAAGTTGAAAAGAAAGTTTTTACATTGGAAAAATCAACAGTAAATTTAGCACATTTATCTGAATTGAGTTTCAAAAAAGCTAAGTAGTTTACATAACAAATTGTTGGTCTTCGGTATGGAATTATATGATATCTGAATCTTTCTTAAATAAATACGGCAATATTCAAAGGTTCGGACGGTACTGTTGTGCTGTTTGATGAACATTACTTTGAACACACAAAAATGTTACCAAATATATCCTCCATGGCAGGTCCTTTGGCTTGAAACCTATGTTTAAAGCTTCTGCGGATAGTAATACTGCAATAGGTGCAGTAAATTTAGTGCAGACTAAGTGTTCTCCCTTTATACCTGAAACTTATCCATGCGAATTTTGCGAATATGCACAATGGCTTTAAAAAGAATTTTAATAAACATAATGCAAAGTCACAGTATGTTTTAGGTGCTCTTGCTAACAAGAATAAAGTTTCGAGACAAATTATAGGGAATGAACGAAAACGAATTGAAAATCCAGTATTGTATTAGCAGACTTTTAGCACAGTATGTCCAAAAAGCACATAATACGAAAAGTTTGTTGGAGGCCCCTTTTGATCGGGGCCCCTTAGTTCTTGAACTAAGGTAGCCTAAACTGCGTTACGCCACTGCTCTGGCTGACGCTTTTTTGTACACATTTTCCAGATGTCGATGTAGGTTCAGATGGTTATCCAAATCTACATCAAGGTACTTGTATGATTTTGTCTCATGAATAGTTTGATTGTAGATTTTGATGTACGCGTTTGGCTGTTTGGGCAATTCAGTTTTACCTTTTTTTCAAGTTAATGAACAAGTTATTTTCATCAAGCCAGTCTGCAACTTTTTGCAGTTCACTGTTAAGTAAATGTTCTATTTCATTTGAGTTCTTTCCTGCACGATATAAAACAGTATCGTCGGCATATAATATAACGCCAGCATCAGTGAGCGGAATATGGATGTCTTGATTATCAGCCCAAAGAGAAGGGACCCCAGGATGGATCCTTGTGGGACACCACATGTAACGTTTTCTTCGCATGAGCTGGTGTTATCAAATATTTCTTTTTGTTTTCTATTAAAGAGATGATCACCCATTCATTGTAATTCGACATCATCTATACCATAACTTGGCAATTTTTCCAGCAAGGTTGCATGACGTACTGTGTTGAAGGCTTTACGGAGGTCAATATAGACAGCACCACTAAGTAGCCCTTTTTCAACGTTCTGTCTAAACTTTTCTGACAGTAAGGTAACTGCATGTTGCGTAGATCTCCCTTGTCTAAACCCAAACTGATGTGGGCACAACAGGCCATTCGATTCAAGGTACTTGGACAATTGATTATAAATGATAACTACAAATAGTCCTTACGATGCTTCTGCTGTCCCTCTGCTCCAAAATCTTGGCTGGCCATCAATTAAAGACCTTATCAGAAAAGAAACAGCAACGCTGACATATAAAGCATTGAACTCACTTGCTCCTCAATATTTAGGGGAACTTTTCAGTAAATGCTCAGAGGGCAGTGATCACAATCTTCGCTCTACGGAAACAAATTTGCAGATACCGCTATTAAGATCAAGCACAGGCCAAAAAGCATTTTCTTATCGCGGAGCAAAATTATGGAATGAGCTGAAAAAGGAAACTAAATTGGCACCGTCCCTGGCTACCTTTAAAAAATCCATCTGAGAGGTACATTTTATTTCATATTTTAGATCTGTTATGCTCTGTTGCATTCACCTTATTGTATATTGTAATTTTCTTTAATTTAGGCTTTTCTGTTTTTGCACAGGTCAATTTGTAAAACAGTTATTTTTACTGAAATCTGTAACCTGTATAAATATTTAAAAATGAAATGAAATGAAATCAGATAACTTTTGATAGAGCAGGAATTACCGTGATCGGCGTATAGTTGTCCAAAATTGTCGGATTGCCTAATTTGAAACCAGGGGTGTTTTTCCCACATATGAAATTTTGATTCGTACAAATATTTTGATTCTTTTTCTTCAGATAAAAATGTTGCGTGCTCTCCTCCGCAGGTACCTTTTCAAGATTGAGCAGGCACAAGAAGAGAGAGATAAGGGACCTCGCTCTCCTTCATTTTTCTTTACTCTATCATTTCGTCTCGAAGATGTTTGTTCTTCAACAGGAAAATGGCATTACATGAAGTTTGGATGTTAATTTTCGTACAATACCGCATACCGCGCTGTGAAAGCTCGATACCGCAATACCGCAAGTTTTTTCCGCCATTACCGCAATACCGCACAAAATTTACCCCCGATACCGCAATACCGCAAACCCCGAAGTACCCCTCATTATTGGCGATCTGAGAGTCGAGTTTCTTATAGGCAGTTTCTTACAAAAAAAATTCGTGTGTCAGATGTCGGTATTTCTCGTTCAGCAGACAAGGGCGGGCATGTCACACTGGGAACGATGGTCCTACCTTTGTCCAAAAAACGGTAGCTCATGAAAAAATTTTGTACCATCTTTGCCCCAAAAACTGGTCGTCTTTGATGGCAAATTTCCGCTGATATTTTTCTTCAATTTGAAGGACAATTTTAACATAATGTATCACTGACGATGTTTGTCCCAAAAACCGGTAGTTTCGACCAACTACTGTTTTCGAAAGCAAGTGGTAATTATAAATATGAAAGTACAAGTGTCCCGAAACCGGTTGCCAGACAATGATAGGACCTCTTTGATGAAAAATTAGAAATTCTGGCCTTTTTTTCGGAAATTTGCCGGGCAAAGGTAAAACCGCTTTAGTGAAAAATTTTAATTTCTGGTCTTTTCTTCTTAAATTAGGGGAACAAAGGGAGAACCAGTTTACAGATAAACTTCTGGATTTTGATTAGATAGGAGGTTAGAAAACTTGATTTTTGCATGATTTTTGTGACAAACAGATGGAATAGGAAGATTGATATTCAAATTTCACCTTTGTCCCAAAAACTGGTTGTTTTGGGCAGGAAAGTCGTACTATTTGATAAAAGAGCTGGTTATTTTTTCCAGTTCCTCTGGACAACCATGGGTTGAAATATTTTACAGTACTTTCCCGCCCCTGAGTAGACCAACAGTAGCCCAATTATGGTTGGGCATGTGCCACGGCCTATTCTAACTGTTGTAAGTCAGTTTTCCACTGGGTTACTTTCCCAGCGCAGGGCCGAAGGAAGCATTTTAAATTTGGTAGGGGCATGCACGACACTTTTTGGGCACTTGTTCATCAAGCTAAAGGGGCATTCCTGAAAAGAAAGAAGCTAGTGTGTTTATTGCAGAGTCTTTTGGGGCTTCCCAGAGCACGTCGAAGATCTTCTGCGTGAAAGGCCGAACTTCAGGTACAATTCTTAACAAGGAGCACGCAGAAAGAAATGTTTTTTTGCAATGAATCAAACAAAGTATGAAGTATGATAATCAAGGTTACTGAATGGATAAATGATTACAAAATCAAACAGTTTTCAAAGTTTGTCGAGTCTTTCATGGTGATTCTCTCCTCAAATCTGAAGTTTGCTTCAACCTCTGCGGCGGCGCCCCCATGTACGTCTGCGCCATGTACGTCTGCGCCATGTGCGTCTGCGCCATGTACGTCTGCGCCATGTGCGTCTGCGCCATGTACGTCTGCGCCATGTACGTCTGCGCCATGATCTTCTACGGAAAGAGCGTCTCCTGCCCGAGTACTTCGCATCACTTTCATCCTTGTCAGCTACACTCGTTTCCTCCTCTAAAAGGCAAAAAATATTCTTTAAAGAGGCAGGAAGAGAAAAGAAGAACATATAGATATAACCCCCCACCCTGCCTGGATTAGATAGTTTTACTGCAACTGTGTAGCTGGAGAAAATGAGGGAAGAGATTCCTCTTTCGTTTCCTTTTGAGCTATCGGGCCTACTCTATCTATCTGTCCTCATTTGTATTTCAATAAGGATATATGGACGTAATTTGAAATATTATCCATGACAAGACCATCAAAAGTTGATTTTTTTATATTTTCGAATGGCTATCGCAGTCCCAAAGCATCAAATGGATACATCCGAAAATGTGCATATTTTTAAAAGCCAGCGTAATCTTCAGTGTCATCAATCTTCAGGGGCCAACATATCACAAAAATACAGCTAGTTCAGTACAATACGCTATGGCATTTTAACTTTCCTGAATGGATGACGCAATTCTCACGACCGAAGGGAAACAAGACTGAAAATTCACCTGGATCCTCACTCTCCAATGCAGTGTCTTCTTCTGGTTCATCTTGTTTTGGCTCTTCCTCCTCCCCAGGATCTTCCTCCTCCCCAGGATCTTCCTCCTCCCCAGGATCTTCCTCCGTGGTGGTATCTTCCTCAGGCTCCTCATCTGCTACTTTCTGAACAGGCGTTTCATCTGCAGCCGCTATCTTTTCTTCTTCAGTTGCGCCTGTATGGAAATAAATTAGGCTAATAACGGGCGAATAAAAAACAAGAACAATATCGAAATTTGCTACTATGTTCTGAAATTTTAGGGATTTTCTCATAAAGAAATCCCCTTCAAGAAACTTTCAAAACGGCCATGAAAACTGAAGTACCAGCAAGAGCATGAATGTTTCTTTGAAATTGAGAAATTCGGAGTGTAGGCCCCTAGAATCTACCCTCCTTCATGGAAATAAATCCTTTTTCGTTTTATTTTTCACCCCCTCCCCGTCCGTGTCTCTTTCCGTATCCTCAAAGGATGCCTGGGGCTTGCGACCTGGGGATGGACTATAGATGGACGAGGGTCTGCCGCCCAGTTTTCAGAAAACTATTTTCTTCTTAGCAAAAACAAAATGTTTTAGTGCCAGTTATTGCAATTCCAACATGCCTCATTTGTAATGCCCAATATGTGCGGACCTGCCTGAGAAGTAGAAAATCTGTATTAAAGGCAGAAAAGTTATTGAATGCAATCAGGATGTAGTGTTATCCAGATCGATATCAAAATAGTTTCATTGCAGAAATAAGATTTTCTTTAATCCAATCGGGCCATTTAGCAGTCTTTTAATATGACAGTCGTTTCACCCAAACAGCAGTGCCAAGAAATTCTGCCAACGAAGGAAATTCCGTCTTCTCTCTCTGGGGGTGCAAACCAAACATCAATGGAAGGATGGGGGCGTGTTCGTGTTTCCGTAAGCTTCCGGAGGGAAGTTACAGAAAGGCAAGGAAAAAGGATCTGTTATTTCTGACGATAAAATTCAATATGCGCCGAAAGTCAACCATTGGCTGGCAGAGAAAATACCTCATTTTCGTGATTACAGGCCTTAAAAACCGGGCACGCAAAGCCGTGTTAGCGCAAACGCCGGTCACAATAAATTTCCTGGTCAAACTGAATTTCTGCAAAACTCGAGGGGTGTATCACTCTTTCGAAATGGCGCACGAGATATTTTAAACAATAGGATTTTTAGTGATTATTTACGGATTTTCCTTGAAAACAAAGGGATTTTTGGCAAAGGTGTACGAGATTTTTAATGATACGCCCCTCTGCAAAACTACCAAAAGAAAGAATCGCTTGGTCCAACTCGAACGGTTTTCTCCAAGAAGGGAAGGTCATAAATTTGCACGAAACATTATCTGCCGTACAGAAATATGTTTAAAGCAGATACGAACCAGTTACAAGTCACAATCATAGATTAAATTAACAACTGAAGGCAACAAAGAAAAATTTGATGGAACCAAGCCAGATTTCAAGCTAATGATTTCTCCTTCCTCTTTCTCGTGCGAATGTTTGAGCCTGGTTTGAGCGTACAAAAAAGCCCTAAAAAGTGCAAGAAAACGCAAAGGTTTAAGAGTTAGGTGAAAATTTAACAGTAAAACTTACCATGAATTGAAATCACCAGCCCAAGCACCAGGGCGAAGATCATGAAAGCCTTCATCTTTAGTCCTTCTCCAACGGCAGGATTGTCTGTGCTGCTAATCTATGCTGCTCAGCTATCACACCACTTGGGGACTGGAAATTAATCGACGAGGGGCGTCTTTTTATATTCTTCTCTGGTCTCTCTCCCTTGGTACTTCTCTCCTCTTCCTTGTCCAATTAAGGGATGTTTCTATTGTATTTCACAGTATGGGATTCACCGCTGTCAATCGAAGTGTCATTCATGGACCAGTCAACAACTTTCTGTAGGTTTCATATGAAGCGGTGACAGGGTCAAAAATATTCCGTCAAGTATTCATCCGTCGTGATGTAGTTGTTCGTCGTCAAGCCATACCATGCCGTCGTCGTACGTTCATTTGCCGTTGTAACTGTGGTTCGTCAATGGCCCTGCAGCCGTTGTCGAGTGTTGAGCCGACGTCAATACCCCAGCCGTCGAGGGATGGTAAGCCGTGGGTGGACAATAAGCCGTCGTCCATCAATCCGTCGTGAGTTGATAAGCCGTCGTCCTCGAGCGTAACTTGACATGCCGTCGCTCGTAACGGCGCAACGATCTCGGCCTCCTTTCCATAATTTGCGAGAGGCCTTGGCGCGGAGAGCCAGAATATGGAAAAGCCAGAGCGGAGAGAAATTCTGTTTTGGCCAGAATATGGAGAAATTCTATAGAACGTATTATTTTATCAAATCTCGTCCTTATCCATTATTATTAAACATTTTCATGGCTTATTTTAGCCGATTTACCATAAGCTGTCTTGGCTCTTCAAATCCCTGCTTGTATTCTTTGGACTGTAAATTGTTTTCCTTCTTTTTTGTAAGGGAAAAGTCACGAGAAATACACTCAAAAATTAGTTTTTCCAAAGTTTTTGTGGATTATTTTCGAGTAAATACGTTTGTTACTTTCGCTGTAGCTTCCTTTGGAAGACATAGATTAATTACTGGCCGTTTATCGCACATTTTTATTCTGAACAGAAAACAGACCTCCATAATGAAATTTCTCCATTTTCTGGCCAAACAGAAATTCACTCAAAAATTAGTTTTCCAAATTTGTTTGGATTATTTTGGAGTAAATATGTTTTTACCTTCGCTTTTGTCTTCCTGTGAAATAAATAAATAAAAAACGGGCCGTTTATCGCACATTTTTATTCTGAAGGGGCCTAACAACGGAATTTCTCCATTTTCTGGCCAAAGAGAAATTCACTCTAAATTCTCTTTGGCCAGAAAATGGAGAAATTTCATTCTGGGGGCCTGTTCAGGATAAAAATGTATGATAAATGACCGGTTTTATTTCTTCCTTTCAAAAAAAGCTATAAAAGCAAAGGTAAAAACATATTTAATGTAAAATAATTTCAAAAAAACTTTGGAAAATTTAACTATTGAGTGTATTTCTCCTTTCCCTTACAAAAAGGAAGGAACATGATTTATGGTAAATGGGCTAAAATAAGCCATGAAAATGTTTAGTAATAATGGATAAGGACGAGATTTGATAAGATAATACGTCCTATAGAATTTCTCCATGTTCTGGCCAAAACAGAATTTCTCTCCGCTCTGGCTTTTCCATATTCTGGCTCTCCGCACCAAGGCCTCTCGCAAATTATGGAAAGGAGGCTGAGATCGTTGCACCGTTACGAGCGACGGCTTGTCAAGTTACGCTCGACGACGACGGCTTATCAACTCACGACGGATTGATGGACGACGGCTTATTGTCCACCCACGGCTTATCATCCCTTGACGGCTAGGGTATTGACGTCGGCTCAACACTTGACCACGGCTGCAGGGCCATTGACGAACCACAGTTACAACGGCCAATGAACGTACGACGACGGCATGGTATGGCTTGACGACGAACAACTACATCACGACGGATGAATACTTGACGACGAAGCTGGGTTTCAATGACGGAATATTTTTGACCCTGTCACCGCTTCATAGTTTCAGCTGTTTCAGTTGACATGTGGGAGTATCGTAGGAGGATCACAACAGGAGGCCCATAGCTATTCCTGCGACTGTATCATATTAAATTTCACTTGAGATTTGCGATACAGTAAGGCCCCACATTTAAGAAACCATTTTCTCACAACTAAGCCATAAAGGTTTCTTATATCTATGATACTTTTCATGTCATTAGGCTGAAAGTTTCTTAAGTTTCTAATTCATTTTCTGGAAAGTCATGCAAAAATAGGTTACAACAGAATGGACTATGTGTAGATATATTAGCCATGTGTGTGTTATCAATGATTGTCAAGAGTACATCAAGTTGATTTTAGGTAAAAATTTGTTAAATCTAAGACATCTTCTTATGAGCCCTGCATGAAGTGGAATACTCCCCGACCGTCAGACCTGGACTCAGTGTTGACCAAAATATAAGAAACTTCATTTTAGGTATGAACGTCAAGAATTCCTTATAAGTAGGGGGGCTAATCGTTTTCCAGTAGCCTAAAAGTTTTTTTGCCTACAGGGCCTTACTGTAACGCAAAATAATGACTCATGCAATATTTGTTGTTATTTGCTTATTTGCGGGTTTTTTCATGTGACATCTAATTTGAGATGGGCTCCCGGGGGGTCTACCTTGGAGAAAAACAACGGGGATGTGCCTGCCAGAGAAAGCTTGCATGACCCTGTCCTGGAATAAAATGCTGAAAGAATAATGCCTGTCCTGGAATAATATTGCGGAAAACTGATGGTTTTCGTGAAAATAATTTAAGAACCTTATATGGACATACCTGTTCCGGAATAAAGAAGCAAAAGGTATAATCCTGTCCCGGAATTTTCAGCCGAAAATGATACCCTATTGGCAGGCACATCCCCGGGTGGTCAATGTATTAACCCTATTTGTACTGGGGGGGGCGTTTTTCGCCCCCCCCTACCAGTTTTTGCTGCGTGACGCTAAAACGACAAGAGATATAACCACCAGTTTTGGTGACTTTTACTAAAATTTCATAGGCAATTAAATTCTAAACATATCGATTGCATTTGATGAGTACTTTCATTTGATATATAAATATTTCATATTTGCTTATGTCAGCAAAATTTAATATCTATGACGTTGTTATACAGCTAAAATTTCGATCTTGTTGTTCCCCAAAGTTATCTAAAGTTATTCATGATATGCAGAAGATATTTCCTTAATTAGTGACCGGATAAGTTAGGCTAAGTAAGGTCGGACGATTAGTTTTCCTTGGTGCAAGTAGCTTGTGAAAGTACTTGTGTCCATGTTGTGTTTGAAGCCGTTTGATGCCCTAGCTAGGTAATACATTTTGGAGTTAGATTATTCAAGGACTGTCAGTGCTTGTGAGAGACTGAGCAGTGCCTTTTTGTTGTATCGTATTTAGGATGCTCTGAAAGATGAGCCTACAGAATTACTCTAGCCTTAGAAACAGAAAACGTCACATAGTATGCAAGAGTAGAGGTAACGCCTAGAAACCAATTAAACTTAGATCAACAATGTTGCAGAAGTCCACAGTTGCTAGATTCATTTATATTTGTTTGTATGGTCCATTAAGAATGTGAAACAAGTTAATCTTTGGATCGGATTAAGATCTTCAGTCATCACAGGAATGATTAGACTGAAGGATTCCTTTGCATGTCGTTGTAGAATAATTGCTATTATTCCTTTAGCTAGAATATTAGAATTCCCCAGAACATACTCTTTTGTTGCAATATTGTTTATCATTGACATCAGATTTGACACATTAAGATCATGCATCAACCAATAAGATCCTTTGTTTTGATAGTCGCGAAGTAACTATTGTTTGTGTAGCATTATAAACATATTTGCTTGGAGAATAACGAAGTCTTCAGGTTCAATGGCAGGGACGCAAGTCACCTCGCCGAACCGCACACACACATCAGTTCACATTTGGTGACAGTAATATATCTAGATATATATATATATATATATACGGTCAACGGAATACTCAAAGAAAATATGAGAGAAAAGAATTAAGATATAATTAGTAGTTGTCTTTGCTGATTGACTTTCTTTGTCAGACCGCTCGCATACATCCGCTATTACATTTGGTTCCATGAAGATCACATTTTGTGACATCTAGTTGGCCTTAGTATTGTGACAACGCTCTTGGAACAAAAATAACCAGTTTACAACATCATTCACATTTATGACGTCATTTCTCTAATAAAGAAGAGTAAGATATTAATTTTTTTAGTCTAATTTGGTTCATCTTATTTATTTGATTCATTTTGAGTCTTTCTATTTACCAGATAAAAGGACAGGACTGGCAAAAACCTGCGATGAAAGTAAATGCATGCAACAAATGGCTCATTTAAGGCTAATTGTGCTAAAAATAGAAACTAAAGAATTTTGAAAAGTATATATTTTTAAACTATAACATGTTTCCTACTATTTGAAACAAATTTGGAGAAAATCGGTTGAGTGGTTGATTAAATAGAATTTTTCTGGTGAAGAAGGTATAAATTTGCCAATTTTCGTCAGTTTTTCAGTTGCCTAGCAACGAATCACGTGACTTATTAATTGTCATTGTTATATTTGAATAGCCAATTGTCTAAAGAACAATAGAGGTAAGTCTTATTGTTATATATTTTGTAGTTTTGGAGAAAAAGAGGGGGGGCGAAAAACGCCCCCCCCCAGTACAAAATACCTAAAAAATCGCCCAGTACAAATAGGGTTAAGTAGACCCCACCGGGGATGGGCTATAGTGTCATTTGCGAAATAATCTTTGTCAAAACGGACAAGGAAACAATAATGGATTTCTTAAAGGAAACAGTCGTATGGGCTTCCTGTGGGATTGCTGAATAAGCAACTTTGGATGCTGGCAATCCCCAGGGCAGTCCCTGGGATACTCAATGTCTACCAAATACTCAATACCTATCTCGCCACTAAGAAAAATCCCTTCTGACCATGTCACATCAAAATGACCTTAATTTGTCAGATTGAAATGAATTTCTATGCTTGTGAAAAAATCGGAAGTTTTTTCAGAGATGTGTTTCAAGGGGTCTCGACCTTTCCCTTCTACGGACTGTTCACTTCGGTTCACTCTTTATTTGATAACATATTGTGCACTCAAAACAATGTAAAACTGTTGCTATTTATTGTGCATTCAATGTCATAGCATTTGTTAATGACCTGGAAAGATTAAAGCTCAAAATTACTTTCGAATAAATAAGTAAAAATGATTAACTTCATGAAGCAAGCGATTTACAAGTCTATTCGACTCGACTTTCCCTGGGCGAAGACTTTATAAGCAAAATTTATGCAATGCAGTTCCTCCGTAACGTAACATAAAACAATTTTCGTTTGTAGGAATCTGAGACGAATTCCAGACACCGATCGCCGCTTCATATCCTCCACTCCATTGTGAAACAATTGCTGCCTTGTACAACTCCTGCATATATCATTACTTCTATAATTTACGACACCCACTGAGAGAGAACCAGCCGATCCTAGGGCGTTGTCATCTCCATCCCAATGTGGCAAAAGGCCCTGGGGACCAGGTTGTTCGAATTAAAGAATGGGAAAAAGTTGCCAAGAACGGCAAATATAAGAAACTGCTTGCCAAAAAATTAAGAAACTCCAGTACTTGGAGAATACAAGGTAAGAAACTATTTACTTTGATAAAGGAAATCCTTGACATATTTTTACTTTACTTTCATTTGTTTCTGTATCATATTACTCGTAAGGTACTTGAGCAATATCTAAACATTGGAAAAGCTTCAAAAACGTTGTTTTGAAATGTTCATGAAGGCACAGGTAGTGAACATGAAGATTGTTATGGAACCTCTAAGCGTAAGAAACTTTGAGTACTCAAAATCTGATAATTTTAAGAAACTTCCAGTACTGGCCCAAATTCTTAGTTTCTTATAAAAATACATGTAGTTCCAACGAGTTCGTAAGGGTACTCTGTTTAATTTGAAAAATCCTCATTTTAGATCAGATTGCTTAATCATTGGAATTCGTGAATTTACCACTTCTTAATCAATAATACACTGGGTACCAGACTCTCTAACATGAGTCTGGTACCCAGGGTAAAAGCTGGCCCGGGCCAAGTTAAAAATATAATTCAGCACTAAAGTGAAACTTTAGTAGGGTTAATTTTACCACCGCAGTTTTATCCGACATCTCCCGCTAAGGAGTTTTTACATGGACTGTAGCGCGGATCAGTGTCTAAAAAAAAAGCAAAATATCATCTCGCCTTTGGTCGCCTATGAGATTTCTGGAAAGCCTGATGTAGGTCACGACGAGTAAAACATCGGCTCACTTCACACATTAGTGTAATAGAGGGGAATAGAGGATTAAAGTAATTAGGTAGGCGGCCGTTGCCAGCTTTTCTTGAGTGTTGCGGGGCCCCCTCTAATCAGTCGAAAAACACCCTCTTGGGTAAAACACTTAGCAGCTCAGGAAGAGAAATTCGTTACCAAAGAGAGCGGCAAGCACCTTCTCCTCGTGAACGTGTGATTGCGCTATGTCAAGATCCCCCATCAGAGCAAGCAAGGGCGGGCATGTCACACTGGGAAGGATGGTCCTACCTTTGTCCGAAAACCGGTAGTTCATGAAAAATTTGTGCACCACCTAAGTCCCAAAAACTGGTCGTTTTTGATGACAAATTTCCGCTGTTATATTTCTTCAATTTGAAGGACAATTTTTAACATTATGTATCACTGACGATGTTTGTCCCCAAAACCGGTAGTTTCGACCTACTACTGTTTTCCAAAGCAAGTAGTAATTATAGATATGAAAGTACAAGTGTCCCAAAACCGGTTACCGGACAATTGTAGGACGGCTTCGGTGAAAAATTTGAAATTCTGGCCTTTTTTTCGGAAATTTGCCGGACAAAGGTAGAAACGCATTAGTGAGAAATTGTAATTTCTGGTCTTTTCCGTAAATTTGGCGGACAAAGGTAGAACCGCTTATGGGAAAATTTTGAAATACTAGTCTTTTCTGCCCAAATTTGGCGGACAAAGGGAGAACCAGCTTCCAGGTAAACTTGAGAATTTTGATTAGATAGGAGGTTGGGAAACTTGATTTTTGTGACAAACTGATGGAAAAGGAAGAATGAGATTCAAATTTCACCTTTGTCCCAAAAACTGGTTGTTTTGGGCACGAAAGGTGTACTATTTCATAAAAGCATCGGTTATTGTTTCCAATTCCTCTGGACAAACATGGGGTCAAATATTTTACAGTACTTGCCCGCCCCTGAGCAAGCTCACGTGGATCCTGGATAAACCAATCACCGGATGCCAACAATTTTATAACAGATTCAAACCGACAGAAACAAAGGTTTCCACTTTTCCCATCAGAGTTAACATAAACCAATCGCAGGACAGCAAAATTTGTAACACATCAATCTATAAATTGGCAATACGCCTCCTTCGCCCATTCATCTCAAATTTTAACTCAGGATACGGATGAAAATCTTTCAGAAGAAAAAATCCCCACCCCACCCTTGGCAGTTCCCAAAGCGCACTACAAAGCCAAATCATTTGTCAGCAATTTCTTTTGAGACTGCAAATAGATTCAACACCCTTGAGAATTATCGAATTACAAACAACAAGCCTTTTGGTTCCTCGAAGACAAGTTCTACAAGGAGAACCATCGATAAAGAAATAACATCTCAGAGAACGGCACGAAATGTTGTCCCGGGGGAGCATAGCTACGCTGATGCACTAATTTTGAATCAACAAACAGCTTTCGACAAAATTAACCCTCCACAAGCATCGCCAAAAGGAGCAAAAAGCAGCCCTTATGCGCATAAAGAGGCCTTTGAAATTCGTTCAGACAAGTCCTCGAGGAATATTCGAGATTCTTCTAGCCAAACACGACAGAATTCAGTGCAAAGAGATTTTCGACCGCATAGGGACGAAACTAGTGATGACAGTACGAGAACTGAAAAAGCTGTAAACAACCAGCCAAACACTCAGACAAACACTGCATCGTTTCGCCGTTTCAACAGGAAAAGACCAACAGTTAGCATAGTTGGAGATTCAATCATAAAAGGAATTCGCAAGCAGGAAATAAATCGAAGTGTGAGACAGATGAACACGTTTGTCAAAACGTTTCCAGGTGCAACTATCGTCCCAACGTTGAATAGAGAGCCAGATTATTTGATTATACACTGTGGTACTAATGACTTAAGGAAAGATGAACCCGATGTAATCGCAAAAAAGATCACCAAACTTGCTATAAATTCGAAGAAAACAGTTCGCAATGTTGCTGTATCAAGTATTTTGGCACGAGGAGACTCGGACCTTATGGAAGGAAAAAGACTTCAGGTGAACTCACTTTTAGAAAAATCACTTGCAGGAAATCAGATTTCTTTTATTAGACATGAAACATTGGATCAAAACTGGCGGTACTTGTTATTCGAAGATGGCATTCACTTGAATAACGAAGGTACGAATGTTTTAGGGAGCAGTTTTGTCAATTACCTCAACACTATCTGACTATGTAAACAAAATTATAATCCGAATAGCAGTATCCCCTATTCATCTTCTAGTGTACTTGAACCATGTCCAAGATCATTACCTCTTGGAACCGAATGTATATCAAATTCATCAAAGGTCAGTAACAAAATTATCAGCGCAGATTACACTTTTCCTTCAGAATGCTCAAGCCCCAGCTTATCTGTTAGCTCTTTGTCTTCGGTAAACAATAACATACCCCTTATGGAACTATCGTCCCCTTTGCCTACTTCAACGGATATTTCTTTAGAATCTACTGAAACCCTCATTGATTCATCAACCCTATCGTTTTCTGCACCAGTTATTTATTCGGAGTCAAATGATTCAAGCGATATAGACAAACTTTTTAGCCTCAGGACAGAGTACCATAACCATCCCCTCATAGGTTTCTTGAATATAAATAGTCTTAGACATAAGATTATTGACTTAAGGATGCTTATGGAAAGATGTTTACCTGATGTTTTAGTCATAGAGGAAACTAAAATTAATTCTGATTTCAAAACGGACATTTTTCTTATGAACAATTACCAGAAACCTATGCGTCGTGACAGAAACGAATTTGGCGGAGGAATCATGTTGTATGCTAGGAAAGGAGTAGTTTGTAATCGAGTACCAGCGTTAGAGACTCCTTCTCTAGAACTATTGTGCTCCGAACTAATGGTAAACAAAAAGAAATGGATCGTCTTTTGTATTTACCGGCCCCCTGATTGTGGCAACATAGATTCTTTCTTTAGCGATCTTTCAGCTACTTTAAACTCTGCTTTAGATAAATACGACAACGTCATTGTAATGGGGGACATCAACATTGACTCCCTAAATCGGCAAGACGCTGGACACAGTAAGCTAATATCCTTTTGTGATGTCTTCGGGCTATCAAATTTAGTGAGTGCTAAAACATGTTTTACCAAGAACAGCAGTTCTTCCATTGATGTCATCCTTACAAATCGCCCGAGATGCTTTCAAAAAACTTCTGTTTTTGAAACTGGCCTAAGTGACTGTCACGGTCTAGTCGTGACAGTTATGAAGTCTCAACTCCCTAGACTTAAGCCCAAAGTAATCAAGTATCGAAGTTACAAAAAGTTTGTTGCCGAAAACTTCTTGTCAGATGTAAAGCTGGCAAATTTTGGTGCTCCTGCGGATCCTGAACAAGCTTATGATAATCTTGTCTGTACTTTTCGAGAAATTGTTGATAAACATGCCCCTCTAAAAACAAAAATGCAACGAGGAAACAGTGCTCCTTTCATGACTCATGAACTAAAGAAGGGAATTTATACCAGAACAAGACTAAAGAAAAAATTCAACAAAAATCCTACGAAAGAAAATGAAAATAATTTTAAAAGACAAAGAAATAAATGCGTTTCCTTGAGAAAAAAGGCAATCAAACAGCACTTCAAAAAAGCAACAGAAAATGGTCTCGCGTCGAATCGTGCTTTCTGGAATCTTGTTAAACCATTTCTTTCTAACAAAGGAGGATTGGCTGATTGGCTGGTAATGATATTTCCCTTGTTAAAAACAATGAAATTGTCACTGATGACCAAAAACTGACCGAAATCTTTAATGACCACTACATTAATATCGTGGAAAAATCTAGTGGTACAAAACCTTGCAACATAGCTGATACAGCCGCAATCGATGATGATCGGCAACTTATTAGACTGATTCTTGAAAAATACAAAAATCATCCTAGTGTTTTAGCTATCATTCAAAACCCTGACAACAAGTTTGACTCATTTTCCTTTAACGAAGTGCAAAATTCCGAAGTTAGGAAACAACTAAGGTCTTTGGACAGTAGAAAATCTACTGGAGAAGATCAAATACCTCCAAAACTTGTTTTATTGGCAGCAGACGAGCTCACAGTTCCTCTTACAGATGCTATTAACAGCAGCATACGTACACATAGGTTTCCAGATAATGGAAAACGAGCCGCAGTATGCCCTTTAGATAAAGGGGAGCCTAATCGTACAGTCGAAAGAAACTTTCGTCCAGTCAGTATTTTAAATATCTTTTCCAAAATCTATGAAAAAATTTTGAAAAACCAACTCATCCCATACCTAGATGAGACCCTTTCAATCTTCATCGCTGCCTACAGAAAAGCATATGGCACGCAACATGTCTTGATAAGAATGATCGAAGAATGGAGAGCTAAACTTGATAATGATAATATTGTAGGGGCCATCCTTATGGACCTATCGAAAGCCTTTGATTGTATTCCACACGACCTGCTAATAGCCAAACTACATGCCTATGGCTTGGATGAAAATGCTCTTGTCCTTATCTACTCTTATCTAAAACGGCGGAAACAGTCTGTGAGAATCAATAATACGTACAGTTCTTTCCAAACTATTTTATCAGGGGTACCTCAAGGCTCAGTTTTGGGCCCTATTCTGTTTAATGATTACATAAACGATCTCTTTTTGTTTATCAAACAAGCAACATTGCATAATTATGCCGACGATAATACTCTGGCTTATTTTTCCAGGACCCTATCAGATTTGATTGGGGTACTGGAAGAAGAAGCTGGAGTTGCTTTGACTTGGCTGAAACAGAATCAAATGATTGCTAACCCAGAAAAATTCCATGCACTCCTTATTAGAAAGGATCAAACAAATACCTGCGGAGAGAATATCAACATCCAAGGCAAAATTATCCAGTCGGAAGAAACAGTCAAATTGTTAGGTATTCAGCTAGATTATAAGCTAAATTTTGAACAGCATATCTCTGAACTTTGCAGAAAAGCAGCATCACAACTTAATGTGTTAAAAAGACTCAAACAATTCATTGGCTTTAATGAAAGGAAAATTCTTGTGCAAAGTTTTGTATATTCCAATTTCAACTATTGCCCGCTAGTATGGTACTTCTCATCAGCTAAGTCTTTGCAAAAAATTGAGAAGATTCAAGAACGTGCTCTTCGATTTTTGTACAATGATCACCAATCTTCTTACAGTGAATTACTCTTGAAATCAGAAAGATGTACTATGCATGTTTCCCATCTTAGAATTCTCTGTATAGAAGTTTTCAAGACCTTGAAAAATCTCAACCCATCTTTCATGCGTGATATTTTCAAAATAAGATCTTCCAGATATTCATCACGAAATCCGTACGACTTACAACATTATAGACCAAATCAAGTCACTTTTGGTTCAAACAGTCTTCGATCACTAGGACCTCAAATCTGGAATGCATTGCCAAATGAAACTAAATCTGCCGACAACTTAAATTCTTTTAAACGCATGATAAAACAATGGAATGGACCAAATTGTAAATGCAATGCTTGTCAACATTCACCCGAATTTTAGAAAATTATCTGGATTATGAAATAGTAGAAAATATTTGTATATTTGTTACGCCTGTCAATTCAATTATATCTTGTAAACCTTGCCAAAAAATTTGTCTTGAATATTTAACTTATTTAACTTATCTATTAATTTCTTCATTTCTTAATTTATATATTTGTATGTTCGATTTGGATTAGTTGTATATATTGTAAATATGTATAGCTAGATAAAGATAATCGAATGAAAATAAGTTGACAAACAAACCCGCCCTCCCCGTTTTAAAATACAGCAACCAATTCAGGTAGGATGTACCCATGATGTATCGACCTAAGTGCGAAATGCAAGTCTAATATTTCAAAAGTTGGAAGAAGCAAAGAAAATCGTTATTTGTTTCAAATTCAAGTTCAACTGCGGCGGTTATCCAACCATTGCAGCTGGAAGGATTTTAAAAACTTTCTCCATCGGCTCCAAATTCAAATTCAAAAGGCCTGCTCGATAGACCTCAACAAAAATATGATATTACCTCGAGAGAGGGAATATAGGGAATAAACGAGACACAATGTGAAAGTAAGACCTTTCTCTGGAGCCACAACGGAAGACATGAGATAATACTTACAGCCCCTATTGAAGAAGGAACCCACCACTGTTATTCTTCACATTGGAACGAACGATGCTACAGAGAATGGAATGGATTCTGACACACTTATTGCAAGGATCCTAGACCTTAAAGCTGAAATTGAGAAAACAGTCAACGGGTGCAAAGTCATATTGTCTCTGCCCAGGGGCGCACATTCAAATTTTGTTTGGGGGGGTGTCAACATGCTCTGGACCGACTAAATTTTTTCAGACCGACTGAACGTATAGCAAGCAGCGGTGTGGCCAGGGTAAAATAAGTGGAGGTATTGAAACGAGGGGGTCCCCAGGAAATTTTTGGGGTTACGCCCTTTATTTTGGCTTTGTATGCATTCCCAATATCATGCTTGCCTGTAGCGACAAGGACACATGGATCGTTTTGTGACCATTATGCTATAAATCAGCGCACGAGTAAAAGTTTTGAAGAAAGATCCTTTACTTTGGCTTAGATTGCATCTCCCAGTATCATGCTTGCCTTTAGCGACAAGGAAACCTGGATCGTTTTGTGACAATTATGCTATAAATCAGCGCACGAGGAAAATTTTTGAAGAAAGATCCTTACTTTGGCTTCGAATGCATCTCCCAGTATCATGCTTGCCTTTAGCGACAAGGAAACCTGGATCGCTTTGTGACAATTATGCTATAAATCAGCGCACAAGGAAAATTTTTGAAGAAAGATCCTTTACTTTGGCTTAGAATGCATCTCCCAGTATCATGCTTGCCTTTAGCGACAAGGAAACCTGGATCGTTTTGTGACAATTATGCTATAAATCAGCGAACGAGGAAAATTTTTGAAGAAAGATCCTTTACTTTGGCTTAGAATGCATCACGGACTTGGAGTGTAAGTATAGGCGTAATGTTAAGAACAACGACTTCTTCACCGCCAAGCCTAGCAAAAGCTACTTGTTTTAGCGTGTTTGTCCTCTAAGAAGGTTTTCCCTTATGATCATAGTGTCAGCAGTGTTAGCTTTTGGTAGAAGCGTATACCACCTTTGATGGATAATATTTGTAACCCATGTCTCCTTTCTTTTTTGGGATTCATGCTCAAGTGTCTGATTTCCAACTCCACATAACTACCGCTACCGGCACCCCAGTGCCAGATTAGAAATTTTGAGTATTTGTAACAGCATTGTTCCTTGGGACAATCTTTGCACAACAAACACCTTCCATTTTGTGTTAGACCGCTTTTTACAAGCCAATGATTGCTTGCCCCTAAAAATGGAAGCCTGTGCAATTTTGTAATGCATCTAAGAAATTTTTTTAAATGCCATCCTCTGCTTTGGCTTAGAACGACTCTCCCAGTTATTGTCAAGCACTTCTTGTGAATATTCTAACTGTCGTCGTGGGTCGACCTTTGCCCAAAACATTTAAAATCGGACCAACTTTGATTCAAACTATTGTGGACCTTTCGAGCTTCGTCGTGGTTGGTCGGTCCATGAAAAAGTCGGTCCACGAAGTCGGTCCACGAAGTTGGTCCATCCGATTTTGTCGTGGACCGACTTTTCCCTTTTGAGAAAATTTTTGGACCGACTCAGAAATTATTGGGGGGGTGTCTCACCCCCCCACACCCCCCTAATGTGCGCCCCTGTCTCTGCCTATGCGTAGGAGAGACAATGCCAAGGCGAATGAAATCCTCATAAAAGTATGCGATAAGTTAATTTCGATGAAATTGGACATTATCAACAACAATAACATTATGAATGATCAGCTCGGTCTTAGAGGGCTTCATCTGAATCAATATGGTAATGCCAGGTTTGCGCAAAATATTCTTAATAAATTACGGTATCTTTGAAAAAATATCTATTGAGAAACTTGACATTGGTTTGAAGGGTTGGGTCTCGTCAGCATCTAGGGTTCCGGAAGGGGATGTCGATTGCTTCTCTAAATGTTAACAGTCTTCGTTGCCATTTTGATGAGATCCAACTTCTTCTCAAAACTTTTGGAATCCATGTAATGGCCTTAAATGAGACCAAGCTAGATCCTGAATATCCAAAAGAATTAACTATGACTTCAGGTTACCAGCAAGAACATAGGGAGAGAACCTGCAGGGGTGGTGGTGTTTCTATCTATATTAGAGACTCTATCAAGTACACACGACGCTATGATCTCCCAGAGAATCAGCTCGAGTTAATCTGCATCGAAATTGAACCACCAAAATGCAGGTCCTTTCTTGTTGTTGCCTGGTACAGACCTCCTAGTGAACCCGTTGCCTCCTTTGATAAATTGGAGCAAATTCTTACTTTTCTTGATAGAGAAGGCAAGGAAATAATTCTTCTTGGTGACACAAACTGTGACCTTTCCAAGCATGCAGTTGGTCAACAAATGGACAATGACACTAAACATATGTGTAATTTATATGAGCTGTTTAGTTTTAAACAGCTTATCAATGAGCCAACCAGAGTGACTCTTAGTAGCTCCACTATCATCGATCATATTGCAACAACAGCTGCTGGCAACATTGTACAGTCAGGTGTCTTTGAGATTTCAATGAATGATCACTTTATGGTATTCTGTGTGCGAAAATACTGTGGAGCTCAGAAAAAGGACCATAAAGTGATAAAAACTCGCTCAATGAAAAGTTTCAATGAAGAGGCATTCCTGTCTGATGTTGCTAGCATCGGTTGGGAGCAAATTGTTCGTGAATCAGATGAAATAGATTTGCTCCTGCAAAATTGGTCTAATATCCTTTGATGCATCATTGAGAAGCATGCCCCTATGAAAACCATTCGTGTTTCTGAAAAATATTGCCCTTGGATAAACAATGATCTCAAGGGGTTGATTAGGAGTAGAGATAAGCTCCGGAAAGCAGCTGTCAAGTCAAGGTCTTCTCTCCTGTTGGACTCCTATAAGCATGTAAGGAATAAAGTCAATAGGCTAAATATTGATTTAAAACGGCAACACTTCACGCAAAAGATTCAAAATTCTGAAGGTAACATGAAGGAGACATGGAAAACCCTAAACCAGCTAATGAATAAACGATCCAAATCCACTAATATTGACCTCTTGAAACAAGATGGAAAGGATATTAGTAACAGAAAAGAAATTTCCGATACCATGAACCAGTACTTTTGTTCGGTTGGGAAAGCTCTAGCAGAGAAGATTGAGGATACACCTAACCCTCTCCTGTCAGGCGAGTACCAACTGAACCCAAAGAACTTAAGGTTTGAATTTAAACCAATAGGGCTCCAGGATATTAGAGAAGCAATTGGCAAGATTAAAATCTCAAAGGGCTCCGGAGTTGACGGTATCTCAAGCTATTTTCTGAAACTTGCCTTGCCATTCATTGAGAATTCTCTTGTTCTCATGTTTAATACCTCTTTGGAAACCGGCGTATTTCCTGATAGTTGGAAGACTGCCAGGGTTACACCGATTTACAAAGATGGCGAAAAGGCTACAAAATCAAACTATCGCCCTATTTCCGTCCTTCCCGTCATATCGAAGCTCTTTGAAAAGCTAGTTTTCAATCAATTGTACCAATATCTAAATAAGAATCGCCTTCTTTACAAGGGCCAGTCTGGCTTTAGAGAACTCTTTTCCACAGTCTCCTGTTTACTTAAAAATACGGATGATTGGTACAAGGGATTTGACACAGGACACCACGTAGGATCAGTTTTTATCGACCTCAAAAAAGCTTTTGATACAGTGGACCATAAGATCCTTTGTGAAAAACTAATGCATTACGGCGTTCGTCACAGAGAAATAAAATGGTTTGAATCATATCTTTCGAACAGAAAACAGTTCTGTCGGGTTGGTGGAATTGACTCAGAAATTGACAATATCGAAGTTGGTGTACCGCAAGGCTCATGCCTTGGTCCCCTTCTCTTCCTTGTTTACATCAATGACCTACCATGTGGTATTCAAAGCTCAACTGTGTCCATGTATGCTGACGATACCAGCCTTTCTTATCAATCTAAGGATTTGACTCAGCTGAATGAGGCCATGAATAATGATCTCAAGAGTCTTGAATCTTGGTTGAAGGGAAACAAAATATCGCTAAATGTCGCGAAAACTCATTCCATGCTCATTTGCTCCAAATCTAAACAGAATTTCCTAAAAAGATCCAATGGAAAATTGGATCTTAAAATTCAGGAAGACAGTTTAGAGGTAGTGGACAAGACAAAGTACCTTGGTGTACAAATTGATCAAAGCCTGGATTGGAAGGAACACATTAAATATGTCGCGTCGAAAGTTTCGAGGGCTATTGGTTTTCTGAAACATGCGAGGAGCCTCGTCCCTTCTACTTCCTTGATTAGTTTGTACAGAAGTATTGTGGAACCACATTTTCGTTATTGTTGCTCTGTTTGGGGCTGCTGTAGTTCCACAGAAAAAAGCCGCTTGCAGAAGCTACAAAACAGAGCTGCTAGAATAATCACTTGTAGTCGTTTTGATGCCTCCGCCATGCCCCTTATAAAAAGTCTTGGTTGGCAAACGATTGAGGAATTGATTGGTTCCGAGACCAAAGTCATGGTGTTTAAGGCATTAAATGGTCTTGCTCATAAGCGTACGGGGCGGGGGGGGCCGGTCCTCAATATTTGACCGAACTTTTCTTGAAAAAGTCGCAGGGCTCCCTTCACACCCTCCGAAATACTTCTACTGACCTAAAGATACCATTAATGAAAAGTGGAAATGGTCAAAGATGTTTTTCGTTCAGAGGAGCAAAATATTGGAACAGCCTCTCAGCTGAGTCGAAGCAAGCCGTAAAACTCAATAGTTTTAAAACAACAATTTAGGATATGTTTCTTTTTTGCACTTTTTGTTTTTTTTTCTTCTGTAAATTAGAACAATTTTGTATTTTAGATTTTCATTTTGAAATCATATATTGTAATTATTTTAATAGTAGGTATATTCCATAAATTGTAAGATTTTTGACGGAGGGCCCCTTGTAAATCAGCCTTTGCTGAAGGGTTACCCTCCTATAAATAAATGAAATGAAATGAAATGAAAATGAAATGAGTAGTAGGTCGCAGGGATTACCCGACGGGGAAAGTACCTGCTTGTGGCTTATAATTACCCTCAGAGAACGAGGCGTTGGGATTACCTCAAAAGGGAAAGTAGTAAACTGTCTGTGATTACATTGTGAAGTAGCAGACCATAGTTTATGATTACCCAGGCGAGGAAAGTACCAACTTTCGAAAAAGGTGCGTCGAGCAAGGTCTCTCTGACTGCCGCAGTTGCACTTCCTAACCCCCACTTAAACTAATCTATTTTTCCTTTTCAGATGACCGTAGAAACGTAATAGTTAGACTGTAGAAGTATCATAATCTCTTCACCTAGTTGTTGATATCTATAGTTCTGTTTATGTTTTAAAAACTCCATTTCTTTGCTTCACTCCCCTTCACTTTACTAACAGACGAGGATGGAAAAATTAATCTATTGTATTCAACAACTTTGATGCCTGCGGTTTCATTGTGTGGCGAAGGAAACAATGGGTTTGTGGGCGTTTCTTGAGCCTATTTATAGCAGCTTGTCGATATAGCTATGTCTATTCCCTTTAATTTTTTGGCGATCTGAGAGTTGAGTTTCTTATGGGCAGTTTCTTATAAAAAAATACGTGTATCAGATGTCGGTATTTCTTGTTGGGTAGATCAGGGTAGACCAACAGTAGCCCAATTATGGTTGGGCATGTGTCACGGCCTATTTTAACTGTTGTAAGTCAGTTTTCCACTGGGTTACTTTCCCAGCGCAGGGCCGAAGGAAGCATTTTAAATTTGGTAGGGGCATGCACGACACTTTTTGGGCACTTGTTCATGAAGCTAAAGGGGCATTCCTGAAAAGAAAGAAGCTAGTGTCAAAGGAAACTTGACCAGGTCTACAAAGCTCTCTTTGAAAGCCACCTTCGCTATGGCGACATTGTTTGGTGTACTCTTTCCAACACCAAACTATCCCAACTGCAACGATTACAGACAAGGGCAAAGAAGCTAATACTGAACGCCAAGTATAAGGACGGTTGGAACTGTAAATGGCTCAATGTAAAGTCTTTGCTCTCATTTGACAAAGGAGTCATGACATATAAAATTCTGCATGGCCTTTGTCCCGAAAATCTTCGCCATAAGTTCACTGAAAGATCCATGATTTCAGAGCATAGAACCAGAAATCATGGAGATCTGCAAATTCCTAAAGTTAGGTTAGAATATGCAAAGCGAAGTTTCTACTTCTCTGGTGTCAAAAATTGGAATGATATCCCGTACAACATTCGAGAACAAGAATCAATCGCTCGTTTTAAAACAGGTTTTAGAAAGTATCTTTTGAACCTACAAAACCCAAACACGACCCCTTGGTAGAGCAGCATATTTAAATTATTTACAATTTTTTCTTTAAATTTTTTCTTTGAGATAATTTGTAAATACGCTGAAAGGTTTTTTCGTGTATAAATATTGATAAAATGAAAAAAAAAAAAAATGAAAATGAAAGTGTGTTTATTGCAGAGTCTTTTGGGGCTTCCCAGAGCACGTCAAAGATCTTCTGCGTCAAAGGCCGAACTTCAGGTACAATTCTTAACAAGGAGCACGCAGAAAGAAATGTTTTTTGCAATGAATCAAACGAAGTATGAATTATGATAATCAAGGTTAATGAATGGATAAATGATTACAAAATCAAACAGTTTTCAAAGTTTGTCGAGTCTTTCATGGTGATTCTCTCCTCAGATCTGAAGTTTGCTTCAACCTCTGCGGCGGCGCCCCCATGTACGTCTGCGCCATGTACGTCTGCGCCATGTACGTCTGCGCCATGTGCGTCTGCGCCACGTGCGTCTGCGCCATGTGCGTCTGCGCCATGTACGTCTGCGCCATGTACGTCTGCGCCATGTACGTCTGCGCCATGATCTTCTACGGACAGAACGTCTCCTGCGGGAGTACTTCGCATCACTTTCATCCATGTCAGCTACATTTGTTTCCTCCTCTAAAAGGCAAAAAATAGTCTTTAAAGAGGCAGGAAGAGAAAAGAAGAACATATAGATATAACCCCCCACCCTGCCTGGATTAGATAGTTATACTGCCACTGTGTAGCTGGAGAAAATGAGGGAAGAGATTCCTCTTTCGTTTCCTTTTGAGCTATCGGGCCTACTCTATCTATCTGTCCTCATTTGTATTTCAATAAGTATATATGGACGTAATTTGAAATATTATTCATGACAAGACCATCAAAAGTCGATTATTTTCTATTTTCGAATGGCTATCGCAGTCTCAAAGCATCAAATGGATACATCCAAACCTGTGCATATTTTTAAAAGCCAGCATAATTTTCAGCGTCATCAATCTTCGGGGGCCAACATATCACAAAAATACAGCTAGTTCAGTACAATACGCTATGGCATTTTAACTTTCCTGAATGGATGACGCAATTCTCACGACCGAAGGGAAACAAGACTGAAAATTCACCTGGATCCTCACTCTCCAATGCAGTGTCTTCTTCTGGTTCATCTTGTTTTGGCTCTTCCTCCTCCCCAGGTTCTTCCTCCTCCCCAGGATCTTCCTCCTCCCCAGGATCTTCTTCCGTAGTGGTATCTTCCTCAGGCTCCTCATCTGCTACTTTCTGAACAGGCGTTTCATCTGCAGCCGCTATCGTTTCCTCTTCAGTTGCGCCTGTATGGAAATAAATCACGCTAATAACGGGCGAATAAAAAACAAGAACAATATCGAAATTTGCTACTATGTTCTGAAATTTTAGGGATTTTCTCATTAAGAAATCCCCTTCAAGAAACTTTCAAAACGGCCATGAAAACTGAAGTACCAGCAGGAGCATGAAGGTTTCTTTGAAATTGAGAAATTCGTGGTGTAGGCCCCTAGAATCTACCCTCCTACATGGACATAAATCCTTTTTCGCTTTATTTTTGTCATTTTCCTATGGCTCCCACCCCTCTCACCCCCTCCCCGTCCGTGTCTCTTTCTGTATCCTCAAAGGATGCCTGGGGCTTGCTACCTGGGGATGGACTATAGATGGACGAGAGTCTGCCGCCCAGTTTTCAGAAAACTATTTCCTTGTTAGCAAAAACAAAATGTTTTAGTGCCAGTTGTTGCAATTGCAACATGCCTCATTTGTAATGCCCAATATGGGCGGATCTGCCTGAGAAGTAGAAAATCTGCATTAGAGGCAGAAAAGTTATTGAATGCAAGCAGGATGTAGTGTTATCCAGATCGATATCAAAATAGTTTCATAGCAGAAATAAAATTGTTTTTAATCCAATCGGGCCATTTAGGAGTCCTTTGATATGACAGTCGTTTCACCCGAACGAACAGCAGTGCCAAGAAATTCTGCCAACGCAGGAAATTCCGTCTTCTCTCTCTGGGGGTGCAAACCAAATATCAATGGAAGGATGGGGGCGTGTTTGCGTAAGCTTCCGGAGGGAAGTTACAGAAAGGCAAGGAAAAAGGGTCTGTAATTTCTGAGATGATGAGAAAACTACTGGGCGTTAACGGCAAGCTTGTATGTCCGATGCGACAGTCTTTGACAAATAATTTAGCATAGAAACGATAAGATTCAATATGCGCCGAAAGTCAACCATTGGCTAGCAGAGAAAACGAGAGAAATTACCTCATTTTCATGACTACAGGCTTAAAAACCGGGCACGCAAAGCCATGTTAGCCCAAACGCCGGTCACAATAAATTTCCTGGTCAAGCTGAATTTCTGCAAAACTACTAAAAGAAAGAATCGCTTGGTCCAACTCCAACGGTTTGCTCCAAGAAGGGAAGGTCATAAATTTGCACAAAACATTATCTTCCGCACAGAAATATGTTTAAAGCAGATACGAACCAGTTACAAGTCACAATCACAGATTAAATTAACAACTGAAGGCAACAAAGAAAAATTTGATGGAACCAAGCCAGATTTCAAGCGCATGATTTCTCCTTCCTCTTTCTCGTACGAATGTTTGAGCCTGGTTTGAGCGTACAAAAAAGCCCTAAAAAGTGCAAGAAAACGCAAAGGTTTCAGAGTTAGGTGAAAATTCAACAGTAAAACTTACCATGAATTGAAATCACCAGCCCAAGCACCAGGGCGAAGATCATGAAAGCCTTCATCTTAGTCCTTCTCCAACGGCAGGATTGTCTGTGCTGACTATATGCTGCTCGACTGTGACACCACTTGGGGACTGAAGTTAATCGACGAGGGGCGTCTTTTTATATTTTTCTCTGGTCTCTCTCCCTTGGTACTTCTTTCGTCTTCCTTGTCCATTTAAGGGATGTTCCCATTGTATTTCACAGTATGGGATTCACCGCTGTCAATCCAAGTGTTATTCTGGACCAGTCAGCGACTTTCTGTAGGTTTCAATTGACAATGACAAGTGGGAGTATCGTAGGAGGATCACAACAGACAACAGGAGGCCCACAGTGCCTGTTTTAAGCCGAATTCACAAACAGTCTGAAGAATCTAAGGAGCGAATATTTCTTTAAAAAAGGAATGCTGGGACCAGCATGCTCTTCTAAACAGTAGGAAAAAACCGTCCCACGTTCCTTAAAGGGTTTCTGCAATGTTAAAAGCTTGCATTTGTAGAGAGCAGAAAATCTAAAAATACCCCATTCAAATCATCCAAACACCCACTAAGATGAGATTACTTGCGAATATTTCTTCAAGAAAGAAAATGCTGAGACCATGATCTTCTAAACAATAGGAAAAAACTTTCCCACGTTCCTTAAAAGCTTGCATTTGCAGAGAGCAGAAAATCTAATAATACCCCATTCAAATCATCCAAACACCCATCACATAGAGAGTATATTCTTGTATAATCGCCAGTAGCGGAGATAGAGGGGGGTAGGGGGCAGCGGCCCCCCCCCCCACAGCGACTCAAAGCGACTTTTCATGAAAACTTTTCTTTTCTATAATACCCCTGGAGGGACCATTGTGGAAACAAGGTTGTACTGACCTTTTAATGCTATCCCTGCCATTTTAAACTAGGGGTGTTTTTATACTAGATCTTACTTTTTATCATATTGTAGACATGTAAATAGCCTTTCTTTCATTTCGTAAATTTTTTTTTCATATTACTTTTAATTTTAATTTGTGTGGCAAAATTTTACATAAATACATACATACATACATACATAAAGGAGGTTTGTCAGAAAATTTGTCGGAAATTTTTCTTGCTTGGAAACGACTGTCGGAAAGCTATCGGAAGTAAAGATCTGAAATAAAAAACTTTCATTGAAATTGCTGCCTGTTGAAAATACCTGAAGAACTACGAGCACAACACAATTCAGCCTGTGTTCCAGACTCTTAGCACAATGATCAAGACTTCTTTACGCAGCAAAATAGCTGAAAAGAGACGCTGACTTATAGCTTGCATTTCAATCAGCAGAGAAGTAGTTACTAATATTGACATCAGAGAACTTCAAGATACATTTTATAGCAAAAATTGAGAAGGATTTCTGCACGATATGATTTTCACTTTTGCCTGAAAACGATGACTGGGAGGGGGGCTTTGGGATTTCACGGGTTGCGGGTTTGGCCAATTTTGGCCATCGGGTTTCGGGTTTTCTCTGAAAAACGTGCGGGTTTTCGGGTTTAGGATCTTGGACGGGTCTCGGGTTTTGCCATTTTTTTAGCTCGGGTTTCGGGTATTGTAATTAAAATGTACGGGTTTTCGGGTTTTAGACGTCACGCGGGTTTTCAATTTCTAGAGGACAGTGCGATTATTTATTCTCAACAATTCATTTCACGTGGGCTGGAATTCTTTCTAGCTACGTAAAGCAAATTTAAACTCCCTATGTATGCCGCATCCAGGTATTGGAACCCTAGTTTAACGTTCCTTCTGAAGGACGGCGAGGTGAGTTGCGGGGCCAGGCCTCCAAGAGGTCACCCCTCCCCCCATCTGGTGTTTGACCTCACTCGACCAAGGCTAACTTCAGCCACCGAACGGAAACTGCATAAGCCACTAGGCTCGCGGCTAGGCTACTCACCGAATTGGTTATGAACATGAAACTATTTTAAAGATCTTGACAATAAAACTGAATATGAAATGTCAAAAGAAGACAGCGCCTTCAGCCTTCTTATACGCAGCCCATACAGTGAATTCTGTTTATAAAATGCCCTTGTTCTTAGAGAGCTTTTGATGCTTCCAAGCAGTGTCGCTCTAAGATTTGCTAGGAGATTTTCTCCGACTTCTCGTTTTACCCTTTACGCATACGCAATAAACGGAAAGTCGGAGGAAAATCTCCTAGCCAATCTTAGAACGACACTGCTAGGAAGCATCAAATGCTCTCTAAGAACAAGGGCATTTTACAAATTCACTGAAGTCACTGAATTAAAGGGAGAAAAATCCCTGCTCTGCTCTGACATCTCCGACTTTTCCGTCATTCGACTTATCAGAATTATTAGAGGCTGAGCATCCACATATGGTGCTGCTGTACGACAGAGGATGGTCAGACAAGAAACTACAATTGCAAGCATGACACCCTTCTTTGAATTTTGAAGAAGATGATGAAAGTGGCGTGGCCATGGGGGGTATGGGGGGCAATTGCCCCCCCCCCACTTTTGTCGAAAGATGGTTCTCGAGAGTCGAGATTCATTTAAAACCGAAGAGAAAATAGCTGGGTATAGGTTGGGTAAGAATTTTCCGAAAATGTCAAATCTTTCATTTTAGCACTTGCAAGCATGATATTGGGAGATGTATGCTAAACCAAATTCGAGGATCTTTCTTCAAAATGTTCCTAGTGCGCTAGTTTATAGCATAACTGTCACAACACGATCAAGGTTTCCTTGTCGCTAAAGGCAAGCATGATATTGGGAGATGCATTCTAAGCCAAAAGGACCTGTCTTCAAAAATGTTCCTAGTGGCTGATTTATAGCATAACTGTCACAAAACGATCAAGGTTTCCTTGTCGCAATGGCAAGCATGATATTGGGAGATGCATTCTAAGCCAAAGTAAAGGGCGTGGCCCCAAAAATTTTCATGGTGCTTTGATTCATAGGATAACTGTCACAAAACTATCAAAGTTTTCTTGTCGCAATGGCAAGCATAATATTGGGAGATGCATTCTAAGCCAAAGCAAAGGGCGTGGCCCTAAAAATTTTCCTGGGGCTTCGCCCCCAGACCCCCTTCTTTCAATGCCCCCCCCACTTAATCTACCCTAGCCACGCCGCTGAATGACGACAGGAGAAAAAAAGAAGACGGTGCAGAGCAAGTAATGGAAGGAGGAAGAAATAGCAGACGAAATGAGTTTGACGAGAGCAGTGACGAAGTTGTCGAAGACACGATTTAATAACAGACTGTTGTTTGAAAAGTAAATTTGCTACGTTTTGCAAGAGGCCACTCTTGGATTGTTTTAGATTTCGTTGCAAGTTTCAAGATCTCTATTGTACGGTACATTGGTAAAGGGATAGTGAAATAACAAAGAATGATACCAACCTTGCAACTAAATATTTTTTGTTACGAAGTGCACTTTTCGGGATTTTTGATTTTATATTGGCGGGTTTTCGGGTTTTTCAAAATTTTCATCCGGGTTTTCGGGTTTTTCCAAATTTTCGTCCGGGTTTGCGGGTTCTGGTACCCCCCAAAGCCCCCCTCCTAGCATTGGCAAACATGAGACCAGGAGAGCTGTTCTAAGCCAAAGTAAAAGACGTGTCCTCAAAAATGTTCCCAGGGGTAAAAGACCCCTAAATTTCAATGTCCCTAGTTAATCTAAACTGGCTACGCCACTGGACAATTCACTGAAATTCTTGAAAAAATCTTCAAAAATCGTTATGGTTAAATCTTTAACTGGGTGTGCCAACCACCTTTATCGGGCAAAAAAATTCCCTCATTCGCGCAAAAATTATGGTAAAGAATGGAATTTGTGTGGGGTAGCCCCCCTAGATTTGTTCTTTCCGTACGCTTATGGGAGTGCACATCCCGTCAGCAAAATATGGCAAATTATACCAGGTACCACCCCCCCCCCCAGGTGCCAAACACAGGAAACTCATACCCCAACTTACCATGCTCGTCCGTCGGATCATTGCTGAGCTTTGCCCCCCCCCCCCCGCCGAAAATTCCTAGCTACGCCTCTGATTTAGACAGAACAGAACAGATTCGTAAGATATCGCGTTGTCAGCAGGAAAAAGCGTTTTTTCTTGGTATTACTTTTCTTTCTGTTTTCCCCAATGATTTGTTTTCGTTAGCAAAATAGTGGAAAACATAGATTCGAGCTTAGACACTACATATTTTTGAATCGTCGGCAAATTTGGAAAAGCTTGATTTTCGCTCAACTCCTTAATTCCTTTTTCTTGATTTTCATATTTCTGTTTTTTTTTCTTCATATTTTGTCATGATGTCAACTTGAAGGCTGAATGTACGGTGGCCCATACCTGCACACTGAATTCCCAAACTTCACACTGAATTCCCAAACCGTACACTGAATTCCCAAACTGCAAACTGAATTCCTAAGCTTCACACGGAATCCCAAAGAAGCCTTGTTTGCAACAATGACCGCACAGTGATCCGGAACAAAAGAAAGTTTGGAATAAATACCAAAATATCAAGTTTCAAAATCTGAATTTATTTAACGCCCATACCATCAAGTACACCAGTATGGAAAGAAAGTGATGTGCACCGGACATGTCCGGTGCACAGAGTGGTCAATTGGTGCACAATCTGGTTCACAAAATGGTGTAAAAACCTTGTGGTGCACAAGCCTATAATTTCATTCCTTTGGTGCACCCATCTTTTAGAAATATTTTGGGTTTCAAGAGCTTCAAAAATGATCCTCCTAATGAATTCTGTCTGCATAGCATCTTTTTGGAGTCTATAGTCTTGCTCATCTCCTTCTGGTCTTTTTGTGGAATGTTGTCAGAAATGTAAAGATGTAATGTGATCGAGAGGCATTCTAAAAGCCAACGATCTGATTGTTTATGAAACGCAAAAATCTTAAAAGTTGGACAACGGATAGCCAAGAAAATGATTTTTGAAGTTGGGCCTAATTGTTTGATTTGTTTACATAAGCACTTCTGGAATAACGCTGCCTGGACTGAAATTTCAAAGCAATATTTTTCTGCTCAGAAAGGTCTGACAATTTTCGTTTTGATCTTATTTTAATCCTCTAGTCATGTACTTTCAAGTAATTGCGACAATGATTGGAAATATTGATATGTTGGTTCATTTTTATGTGATTCATAATGGCGGAAATTTGCAAAATTCGTATCTTTAAAATTCATCTTAAAAATTCAACAGTTGAAATGTAGAAATTGGGGCAAATGTATTTACCAAAAAAATCACAAAATTAAAGCAACTATTTGTGCAAGCTTCTACCAAAGGATTTGTTCTAAATTGTACCCAAGAAAGAATGATGGTTATTTTTATTTTTGTGGAACAACGGAGATTTTCCAGATTTTTTCGATGTTTTCTGCAATGAAAATAAATAAAGGCCTGCTAAAGCCTTCAAATCTGACTTAACTCCATCTCTTTGACATAGTGTGATGAAATTTAACCCTCAGAAAGCTTCGTGTTTCATTGATCTACATGAAATCACTGTTTTCAAACATTTTTACTTGTCGCATCAGCAGAAAACGACCAAAAAACGTGCTTTTTATGATAACTACCACGAATAAGGGATTTTAAGACTTTATTAGTGTAAGATTGTTATCAGAATGATGAAAGTGAATGATTTTCATCACTCAGAGTCTCCTCAAACCCCACATTTTTCGGTAGTTATGATGGAAAACACGTTTTTCTTTGTTTCTGCTGATGGGACGAATAAAAATGTTTGAAAACAGTGAATTCATGTAGATCAATGAAACACAAAGCTTTCTGAGGGTTAAATTTCATGACACTATGTCAAAGAGATGGAATTAAGTCAGTTTTAAAGGATTTAGCAGGCCTTAATTTATTTTTATTGCTGAAAACATTGAAAAAATCTGAAATATCTCCGTTGTACCACAAAAATAAGAATTACCATAATTCTTTTTTGGGTACGATTTAGAACAAACCCTTTGGTAGAAACTTGCACAAATAGTTGCTTTAATTTTGTGATTTTTTTGGTAAATACATTTGCCCCAATTTCTACATTTCAACTGTTGAATTTTTAAGATGATTTTTAAAGATATGAATTTTGCAAATTTCCGCCATTATGGATCACATAAAAATGAACCAAAATATAAATTTTCCAATCATTGTTTCAATTAAGTGAAAGTGCATGACAAGAGGATTGAAATAAGATCAACACGAAAATTGTCAGACCTTTCTGAGCAGAGAAATATTGCTTTGAAAATTCAGTCCAGGCAGCGATATTCCGGAAGTACTTATGCAAACAAATCAATGAATTAGGCCCAACTTCAAAAATCATTTTCTTGGCTATCCGTTGTCCAATTAAAAAATTTTTTGTGTTCCATAAATCTTCAGAGTGTGCTTCATGATGTTCATGATATGGGCATGAAATAAATTTGAATTTTGAAACTTCATGTTTTGGTATTTCTTCCACTCCCTGGATCACTGTGCGTTTGTGTGACCTTTGCGAATTTAGCGTGAAGTTTTGGAATTCGGTGTGCAGTTTGGGAATTCAGTGTGAAGCTTCGGAATTCAGTGTGAAGTTTGGGAATTCTGTGTAAGGTTTGGGAATTCCGTGTAAGGTTTGGGAATTCCGTGTGAAGTTTGGGAATTTGGTGTGAAGTTTGGGAATTCAGTGTGAAGTTTGGGAATTCAGTGTACGGTTTGGGAATTCAATGTGCAAGTATGGGCCACCGTATGAAAGGGCTGAATGAGATCGTATGACCAAGCACAGCAGCTGCGCTGGGAAATTGCTGTCATCATGATATCATTGCGTTAACAATTGACCTTTTCAACATAAGAGGCGCGAAAGCGGAAGTATTTTGCTGTTTGAGATTTTGCATTTTTGAGGCTAAAATCTTGTTCTTGAGGCTAAAATCAGATGCTCAAGTTCTGCGTACAAAGTTTAGCCAGGAAACAAATTTTCACATTCATATATGTCTTTATTTCAAAATTATGGCAATTTTAAGAATTTAAAGTCATAAGGGCTTTGACCGCGAAATCAAAACTTTGGACAAATCTTGTCCAAACTTGAATTTCACGGCCAAAGCCGGACCCAGGTGCATTTTTTGTTAATGCATTTTCATGATCATTTTTTCGCGCATGATTTGCAATGGTTCGAAGTAGACTGACTACCTATGTCCCTTGTATCCACAGGTTGACCAAGTTAGGTTTGACGTGCACCGGTGCACAATGTGCATGGAGCGATAACAACACGTGCACAAGTCTGCAGCTATGATGGGGCTTCAAAGATAGAAATGTTGAAAAGCGATCAGCAGCAAGTACGGGGCTCTCTTTTAATTACTGTCAACAGTCTGGGGAATTACGCTGATAGGTACAATGATATATCTCAAATAACCCTTCATGTCTGGTGTGCCCATGAGCTATAGGACACAAAGTATGTGACAGTTTTATTGGTAGCGAGCCACCTTAACCAATTGTTTTTTGGGTGTTTTTACCTAATTTTTACTTGGTAGTGAGCGCGTTTTATAGTTTAGGTTCCGACTGCGGACGTAAAACCTCCTTTTACGATTAAGGTGGATATGCACTTAAGTGGCTCACTGCCGAAAATTTCAGAAAGAAGAAACAGCGATATGGTGGCTTACTACCAAGTAAAAATGGCTTATTATATTCAACGAAACGAAACGAAACGAAACGAAACCAATTCAATTTGGCTTTTTCCATTCCCAAGAGAACGAAACACATTGTTTTTAAAACGAAACCGAACGAAACCAAAGCAATTTGGCTTTTTTCCATTCCCAAGAGAACGAAACAAATTGTTTTCAAATCACGAAATTGTTTTCAAATCTTTTGTGCTAAAATACTAAAAAATTATCAAAGAATACGAGTAATAGGCCTAACAAGGAAAGAATCATCAACACACATACAACATTTGTCCAGAGATTCCTAATGCGCGAACACGTTCGTTGATGAATTTTGGTTAAATTGTATAGGTGATCTCACGAGAGACATGAATTTTGGTTGAATTGTATAGGTGATCTCACGAGAGACATTGATTCATTTTAGACTGCGTTCACACGGTGCCGGCATTTTGAAAACGGTGAAAAATGTGACGGATAGGCCTTCCGTTCACACAATGCCGGCACATTGTGTTAGATTTTGATAACCTTACGTCTCATGTGTCGATACCGATTTCAATTCGATTCTCCCTTTAGTGGAAATACTGTTTTCAAATCATGAGTTGTTTCGAATCTTTCGTGCTGAAAGAACTCAAACAAAATTTGTGTGAAAAAATTCCTAATGCGCTAAACACGTCAGGTTGATAGATTTTGGTGGAATTGTGTAGGTGATCTCGAGAGAGAGAGACTCATACATTCTTTTCATACATCATTCTTTTAGAGTTGTTTGTGCGTGCGTTCTTCACTTGCTTTGACTTAGAGATAAGGAGTAGCTAGTACCAGTTTTCAGCGTTTTTTTTAGATGAATCAGTTTAGAGTGCCATTTTCAATCCCGAAGTTACCGACACCTAAAACTCCAGTTGACCCATCTCTTCCACGCTTCGATGAAAGGCATTTAAAGAAAGGAGAAGAAATTGGAACAGGTTCAAGGTTCGAGAAGAAGGCTCAACTTCGAACAATACCGCAATTTTAGGCCCAAAAAAATAAGAAACTAATTAAGAAACTTTTACTACTAAAACACCGAAATTTTCATTCGAAATTAAGAAATTTTTAGTACCAAGTGCTGATCCAAGTTTCTTATAAAAAAACGTGTAAGTGTATTCGAGGGCTTACGGTATTGTCACGACAAAAAATTGGCAGGCTTCCTGTTATTCGATCAATATCAGCTCACTCACGAAAGAGACATCATATCATATAGGCCTATCGCACACATTTCATTACTGTATTTTCATTAGTGTGCTGAAAAATCGGTCTGTTTTTTTGCGTCCGTTTTTCTCCTAGTACCTATTATTTCATTACTGTATGCATAGTGCATGCATCTTTGTCCAATTCTGACTTAGCCTGACGACCAGACCGGATTTCTCTGGCTATCAGGCTAATTCTGACACCAATGAGTTTCTAAATCACAAAAGGTTTGCACTCCGTAATATTTTCTTTCATGACATGGAAGCAATTCGTTTCGTTCCCAGGAGAACGAAACGGTCGTTTCGTTCCTAGAAGAACGAAACGGCTGCGTTTCGTTCTCTTGGGAATGAAACAAAAGCTAAAAACAATTCGTTTCGTTCTCTTGGGAATGGAAAAAGCCAATTGAATTGGTTTCGTTCGGTTTCGTTTCGTTTCGTTGAATATAATAAGCCGTAAAAATTAGGTAAAAACACAAAAAACAATTGGTTAAGGTGGCTCGATACCAATAAAACTTTCACACACTTGATGTCCAATCGCTCATGGTTATAGGGAGTATATAGTACTGCTAAATGGCCCCAATAGTACCTGGTACTGATACCGTTGGTATTGGGTATTGGCAGGAATTACTGTGCTACCAAGGGCCAAGAGTTGCAAAAAGTCTTTGACCTTCCTCCAAACCTGGATTTTTAGGTCTGACCTTCCTCATTTCAAAGTTTAGTGAAGAAAGGGGAAGGAGGCTTTATCCCGGGGGGGGGGCACTTGGTACCTGATTTGTTATCATGCGCGTACAAAAAAAACGCGGGAAAGGGTGCCTTTCTACAAAGTAGGCACGGGCCCGCGCGGGCCCGTGTTTAGGGGTGCCAAATCGACCATAATTTCAAAAAAGGGTGTCTTATTTTGCATTTGATACGTTCCTAAACTCAAACTCATGTGCAATGATATTCTAGTCAAAATTTCTGAAATAGAAATTGCAACGAGTCAAAGAACTTGAAAAAGCAGACCAGCACAAGATGGGGTAGGAATTCGGGAGCAGTTTCTTCCTCTTCTACCCTGGGTACCAGACTCTATGAAATAGCATCTGTAATATCATTCTAACATTATTAACATCATGGCAGTACTGTGGTATGGCCACGGGGGTATGGGTATGGGGGTCATTGCCCCACCACTTTTTTTCGAAGAATGGTTCTCGAGATTCCTTTAAAACCGAAGAGAAAATGGCTTGGCATCGGTTGGGTAAGAGTTTTCTGATAAATGTCAAATAGCTTCCATTTTATCACTGGCAAAAATGGAATCAGGGGATGCATTTTATGCCAAAGGAAAGGATGCATCTTCAAAAAATTTCCTCGTGCTCCGATGTATAGGATAAATTTCACGAAACTACAAAGGTTTTCTTGCCACTAATGGCAAGCATGATGTTGGGAGATGCTTTCTTTGCCAAAGTAAAATATGTTTCTTCAAAATTTTCCTCGTGCTCTACTTTATTGGACAACTGTCACAAAATTAACAAAGTTACCTTGTCGCTATTATCTTATGCTATTGGTAAGCATGATATTAGGAGATGCATTCTAAGCCAACGTAAAGGGCGTGGCCCAAAAAATTTCCTGAGGGCTTCGCCGACAGACCCTCTCATTTCAATACCCCCACTTAATTTACCTTGGCCAAGCCACTGTGGTAGCATCTATAAAATTATATTTTAGAGAGTCTGGTACCCAGGATACTCCTCTTCAAATCACACCGGCAATATTAGCAACTTTAATAACTGGCTTGTCAGCGATTAGGGTACCTGAAATTGAGAAGCTCTATTTTGACGCGGGAAAGGGTATTTTATGAAGAACATTTTCGGCGATTAGGGTATGTATTTTGCTAAAACAGGTCAGCGTTTAGGGTTCATATGTTAAACGTTTGTACGAGCATGATACTATTGGAAACTATAGAAGTGGCCCCCCCCCCGGGGGGCTTTATACATCAAGAAAAGTATTGATTGATCTTTCCATGATATGCCAGTCTGCAGTCTGGAAAGAAATTCAAAAATGGTTTGCTCACCCAGTTAAAGCTTTAATTTAACCAGAACGATTTTTGGATGTATGGCAATTTTGTGATATTTTGTTTCTGTAGATTAACGTCAGTTAGAAATTTTTTGGGACATCAACCTTTACATTTGGCTCAGAATGACTCTCCCAGCCTTGCAAATTCAACTTCCCCATATTCTTATCTTTTCAAATAACCTTCCTCAACTTTTGCTCGAAACTTCCTCCAAACCTGGTGTGTCGGTGTGTAGTGTTTTTGCATCTCTGCCAAGGGCATGTTTGGAGCACTAGGACAGGGAAATAATAGATTTCGTTAATTCAGAATCTTTTTCCAATATTTTTCTAAAAGGTACGTTCTATTCAAAGTGGTACTTTTCTTATCCTGGTCCAATGGTCCCTGGCGCTGACCTCAACGATACCGGATGCTTTGGTGACCGACACTGCCCCTTTGGCACTGTGATTCATTTTACCTGTCACAAATCACAATAATCTACCGGGTGTCCCAAAAAAATGTATACAGATTTGGTTGACTCCAGCGATGTGAATTTAGCTTTAATCAGTGGCTAATCACTCTCAAAATGTTACTCGATAGTTAACTTGAACATAGATACCTCGTTTATTGGTATTGGTGCTTTGAGAGCAGAGATATCAATCTTTAAAGCTCAAATTTGCGTCTACTTGCAAACCAGAGCTTTGGCCTTTTGGCCTAAGCAACTTCCTGAAGCACATCGAAATTAAGAACTGAAATTAATGAAAAATTTATAAACTTCCCAATGGATGACTGGGGGGTGACTTCTGGAAAACAGAATAACACAATATCTAATATTGTTCACATTTTATCAAGGATATCGTTAACTTATACGCTGTGCCTTAAGAAATTGCTTAGGCCAAAAGGCTAAAGCTCTGTTTTGCAGAAAGAGGCAAATTTGAGCTTTCAAGATTAACACGTCTGCTCTCAAAGCATCAATATCAACAAACGAGGTATCTATGTTCAAGTTAACTATCGAGGAACATTTTTAGAGTGATTAGACATTGATTGAAGCTAAATTCACATCGCTGGAGTCGACCAAATCCGTATACATTTTTTGGGACACCCGATACACATGCTGAAATAGGCTGTTTTAGCAGCACCGCAAGGCGCGGACACTCTTGACACCAAGACGCTTAAAAGTTTTTGTAACATCCTATTTTTCTAGGTTTTATCCTGCAGTTTGCATTGGCATTTCTCATGTTTCCGTTGGTTACAAATATGTTAGCATTTCTTTTGAGTTGTTTGCCTCCCTTTAACCTCGACATCCAAATTTTGCACAGCTTCCTTCAAAAGTGTACTTTTCAGGTTGTCAGTTACAAAACAGAATGTAAACCAAGTCTCCGGAGTTTCAAAATGTTTTGGAGGTAATTTCTCTTTGTAATTTGCACCCTGGAACAAATTCTGCTTGTGGTGTCCCCATTTGACTCGCGTTTTATTGCTACATGAACTTAGCCTAATATGAGCAGTAAACGTCTCGATGTTCTTCAAAGTTTATAGCACAATAAGGAGGCAAATGATAGACTATTTACGATCAAAATTAATGTGCTATCAAAATACATGTGATTAACAATCATATACAATTTTCTGACATTTGTATCTACTCGATATACCTAATAAATAGAAATTAGATTCATGTTAAAGTTTTTACAATCCTTGTCCCCAATAGAATCTGTTCTCCATCTCTATTAAAAATGCGTCCAGAAAAACATTTAAAAGCCAGTGTCACCCAGGGTCCTTTGCGGGCATGCTGCAATTTCAAAATGTCTGAAAATCAAATATGGCCTAAGCGGAAAACATGGAAGCACATTGCAGTAGTTAAACGTATACAGGGTGCCCCAAAAATGAATATGGATTTGGTTGACTCCAGCAATGTGAATTTAGCTTCAATCAATGTCTAATCATTCTAAAATCTAAAAAAAGTTCCTCGATAGTTAACTTGAACATAGGTACCTCGTTTGTTGATATTGGTGCTTTGAGAGCAGACGTGTTAGTCGTGAAAGCTCAAATTTGCCTCTTCCTGCAAACCAGAGCTTCAGCCTTTTGGCCTAAGCAAATGCTTAAGGCACAGCGTATAAATTAACGATATTCTTGATAAAATTTGAGCAATATCAGATATTGTGTTATTTTGTTTTCCACAAGTCACCCCCCCCCCCCCAGTTACCCATTGGGCAGTTTATTGATTTTTCATTAATTTCAGTTCTTAATGTCGATGTGCTTCAGGAACTCGCTTAGGCCAAAACGCCAAAGCTCTGGTTTGCAGGCGGACGCAAATTTTATTTTGAGCTTTCAAGATTGATACTTCTACTCTCAAAGCACCAATACCAACAAACGAGGTATCTATGTTCAAGGTATCTATCGAGGAACATTTGAGAGTGATTAGCCATTGATTAAAGCTAAATTCATATCGCTGGATTCGACCAAATATGTATACTTTTTTTGGGACACCTGGTAGAATTTCGTTGATTTTTCTATCACTTCGACAACTGCAGCGAGGATTTCTATTTTCTGCTTAGTCAATTTGATTTTTAGACAGCCTGGGAGTTGCAGCGTGTCCACAAAGAATCGTCGGTAACAACAGCTCTTAAGACGTCTGCAGGCCTTACAATCCACAAGATTTCTTCGAATCTTATATTTGATCGAGGATTTTAGGCCTCTTTGAGGATTTCGACGATCTAAATTCCTTTTTGAACTAATTTCTTTATCTCTTTATTGTCGAAAAAAAGGCTTAAGAGTAGAAATAGCGAGAAATAGTGCAGAACTTATAGTTTCCCTCAATTTATAACGAAAATGTAAAAGAACCCATTAGAACCACCCTACAACGAAGATTTTAGAAATAAAGAAATCACTTCCCAAACTTTTAACCAAACGTTTACCATTATCAAGATACAAATTTCTCACATTTCTCAACTTTTCATTGACTACAAGGATAAAAAAAACTTGGAAAATTCATGCTGCTGCTGGACAAACTTTTGGGTGCCCCACAGGAAGCCCATATTACATTTAGTTCAAAAAATGTTTTAAAAAACATTGTATTCAAAAACATATTTTCCCTTTTGTCACTATACAGTGTGTTGTTTTCTCACGCTTTTCCAATTTGTTATTTGTGAAATAAATACTTTTTTGAGAGAGCACAAGGATACAAGGGCGTCAACAGTACACGCGGAGAATCCCTTGCTTCATTGTGCTCTCTCAGAAATGTATTTATTTCACAAATAAGAAATATTGGAAAGGCGTAAGAAAATAACATGATATGGTGACAAAAGGTAACATATCTTATGAATAAAACACTTTTTGAAACATTTTTTTAATTAGCTGTAATATGGACTTCCTGTGGGTGCACTCTGAAATTTTAGTCATGAAGTTTTGTGGAAGAGATGTTACTACTAGAGAACCCGAAGTATCTAACTTTTCCGCTGAACAAACAAAAAATTTGTGCACACTCAACAAATACTGTGCAACCTATAAGACCAAAAAAGTACTAGCAATTCGTCATTTGTAAATTTTCCGCATGATTCGCAGTCAAATTTAAATTTCCTACTGTCCCTAGGAATCTGCTAGACTTACTGCATTCATCCTTCGAGTCATTGAGTATGATAAAAATATACCTTTTCATAAAGCATGCTTATGAGAAATGGCCTTCATGATTGTCTCCCCTCTACGCAGTGAATTTACTGTTGTGAAGTTGAAGGGATGTAGCGTAATCACAGGGGCGAATGTAGTAAGTCTAGCAATTTTCATTGATCTTTCATGTTTATATTTTTAAAACTACATACTGATTGTTGCTAAATAATTTTTTGAATGGCTTCGGTGTCTTTCTTAGTAAACTGCAGCACGCAGGTCTGTTACGATTCGAAGGATCTTCTACATCCCAGACTTCAGGCAAAGCGCAACCAGGTCTAAGAAGAAATGAAGGAAGATCAGAGGAGGGTTTGGGACGATGAGTTGGGTGTGTTGTGAAATGACGTAATATTTAGGTCACGTGACGAGTTAAGAGACGCCTGAAATTAGTTGTTGTTTTGAGCGAGATACAGCATAAGAATTGGATTTGGACTTGGACTTAGAGAGATAGAGACTAGCGAGATTATTCGTTTGAGAAATAGAGTTTGAGAATCGTTATATCGCTAAAATCACATCGTTAGAGACATTTTTCGGAGAGATGCAGTTATTCGAGGCGTTGATGTATATATGTAGATATTGTTGAAGATTTAAACTCCCGACGCTGATTGATGCTTTTAATACGATTTCACTGAAGCACGTTTACAGTATCGAGGTTGAAATTTTCGGTGAACTTATACTACACAACATGGTGCCGTGACCCGGGAACAAACTATGGGTGATTTTATCATTCTTCTATGCCTGTTCAACATTTCAAGCAGTCCTTTATAAGAAACAGCTTCTAAGAAACCATATGCATGTATTTATGATACGCTCAGTTCTCAGATAGCTAGAAAATTTAGAAACTCCAACACTGGGAAGCAAATATTTAAGAAACTAGGTCCAGTATCTATCATATTACTCGAAAGGACTTGTGCAATGTCTAAACATTGGAAAGGCTCAATAATACTTTGTTTTGAAAGTTTCACGAGGTCACGGGCGCATAGTGAACAAGAAGACTGGCATGAAACTTGTAAGAAACTCTGAGTACTCAAATTCTGTTGATTTTAAGAAACTTTCAGTACTGGCTCATTCCTAGTTTCTGATAAAAAAATACGTGCAGACCACGACATTTGACAAACATTTGTTCTGGTCAGTATTAAATGACTATTGATAGATTATGATAATCAATCCGCCTTTTACTTAGCGCTCATCGGCCTTCCTTTATTTAGCAAGAGCTTTGAGTGAAATCACCAAAAAGGATACCGGGAGATGACGCTGCATTTGTCTTTGTAGCTATGTCATCTAATTATAACTCAAAAACACATATCACATATCTAATTCTGTCCAGGTAAATCAAGCGTTGTACAAAGTCTTCCGAGTTTGCTTGTGTGATCGAAAAAAGACGCAGAATCAATAATTGCTTAGATCGGCCAATATCAGTGCTAGAAGGCTCCTGCTAAACAAATTGCAGCCTGTGCCACAGGGAGCCCAGGAATAATTGGCAAACTCTTAAAATAAATAACTCTAAAATAAATTGCCCGAAAAAGCGTTTTTTCAGGCAGTTTATTTTAGAGTTATTTATTTTAAGAGTTTGCTGATTATTCCTGGGCTCCCTGTGGCTGTGCCATGGAAAGCCGATTTCGTTCTCCCAGCACGGGCTGCAGGAAACTTAGCCTGCGTGCAGACTGGAGGAGGAACCTCACTTCTCTTCAGGGAATCAGTAGAGTCTGCACGCAGGCTACAGGAAACTCTGATTTAGAGATAAGATTCACGCATGATACATCGAGTCTTCCTAGTTTATTATTTCGTTTCTGACACATCGAGAGTAACAATTTTGATCCCATGGTTGGCAGATTGACGTGACCCTGGGCCTATTTTACAATACTTGAGTGGCATAATGGCTCTCCATGCCACGCGTAAGGATTATAATTACACGTACTTTTTATAAGAAACTGCCCATAAGAAACTCAACTCTCAGATCATCAAAAAATTAAGAAACTCTAGTACTGGGAAAACACGAGTTAAGAAACTGTTTATTTTGATAAAGGGAATCCTTGACATATCTTTACTCTACTTTCACTTGCTTCCACTATCTTATTGCTCGTAATGTCTAAACATTGAAAATGCTCAAAAAACCTTGTTTTGAAATGTTCTCGGGGGCACAGGTAGTGAAGATGAAGAATATTATGGAACCTCTAAGAAACTCGTAAGAAACTCTGAGTACTCAAAATCTGATAATTTTAAGAAACTTTCAGTACTCACGCAGATTCTTAGTTCTTTTTATAAAAAAATAGGTGTATTACGCGATACCTCAGAAACGGTATAATAAACTAGGAAGAATTAATGTGTCACATGAACGCCTTATTTCTAATTCAGAATTTCCTATAGCCTGTACTTCCATCATTGTTCCCTAAGATTCTCACCCCAGATTTTCAAACCAGAATCGGTACTGTATGCAAAGGGTGCTCGAGGAAAAAAGGGGGGCGGAAAAGAGAGAAAGAAGAAAGGAGACCAGAGCTACCTTTTGACCAGAGCTACCTTTTGACCAGAGCTACCTTTTGACCAGAGCTAATATTCTTCCATTCCTTATTCTTTCTTTTATTTATCTTTGTTGGCTCTGGTACGCAGGGCATAATGTGGAGGAAACCCAAACAATGGAAAGCAGGAGAGATTTTGACGCCAGAAAGCAGGGACGCCGGAGAGATGGTAGGGCAAGGGGGGCGACTAGGATCGGAAAGGGCAAGCGAGACCGAAGGCGAGCGAAGCGAGCCGAAAAATCGGGGGGTCCGGCCGGGGGTACTCCCCCGGGAAAATTTTTGTGGACACGCCCTTTAGATTGGCTTAAAATGCTAGCAAAAATGTTTCAACGAACATTAATCATGTTTTTTCACGAAATTTTTCGGCTATTTTTCCACCTGTCCTCATTGCGAATCGCATAAGATCGCATTTTGCTTGTTTTGAAGTTGTAATTGCCATTCATTTTTCGTTACTGGTGTGTCTCTGATAAGGGAATGAAGCTATGGCGGCTTTTCTATCAAGTTTGAAAGTAAATTATTGTTTTTCATTGAAAGGGCACTTTTGCCCCCCTTGCCCCTCTCAGGAAAGGGCAGGAGGGGCGCTTGCCCCCCGCGCCCCCCTCTCCGGCGTTCCTGCCAGAAAGGAGAGCAGTGTAAACTGTGTGCAGTAACACCCATATTGGAACATAAACACTTACCTGAATCTTTTTTTACACCAAGAATCCTCCAAAACAAGATGGGTTACTTGCATTTCCTTCAGTGTTTGGTGTACTTCGCTACATGGTTTTCGACTGTACGTTTGATATACCTTTTTCGTTCTCTCCCTGCGTAAAAATATACGTAGTAACAAAAGATTTCTATTCTGGGCGAGTAAAGAAAGACAATCCCGATCTGAAAGACCACTGCTCCCTGGATATCAAGAAGACAATAGTGGCAAATAGATGAGGCCCCCCAGGGGTTATGGGGTTATAGATCATTTAATGGTGGTAGTTAGGGAGCTGCCATTTTTAATAACAGGGAGGAGGGTGGAAGCATTTTGAAAATTTGCCCAAAAAATTTTAGACCCCTGCATTCTAGCCATTAAAGAGTTCAGACCCCATCTGATTTTCACCCAAAAATTTCAGACCCCTGACAGCACAAAACGACTTCAAAAGAACCACACTATCACAAAAGCATCAAACCAAACAGAGAAGAATTCAATTGAAGAAAAGAAGGAAGAACTTAACAGACAAAAAATATTGATGTCTAACTTTTTTGAGAAAATTAATAAATAGTTAAGCTAAAATCTACAAAACTGAATTTTTTCGAAAATATTCAAAAATTTGGCACATTTATTTTCAGACCCCAGCATAAATTCCTCTAAAAGTTTCAGACCCCAATAAATTTACCCTAAAAATTTTCAGACCCCTCCTCATTTGCTTCCACCCGGGTCCCTGCAATTATTTATGACTGCTCCCTTATGACTAGTTTTTCTGTCCTCGGACAAAGTCCTTTCAAGAAACGTTCAAGACAGGCCTGAAATCACGACCAAATCTTTCGCCCTACAACAATGACTTTTACATGCTTTAGCCTGTTATCCCTTTGGCAGGATGAAAGTCCCAGGGGGGGGGGTACATAACATATTTAGGGCACGGGTATGTGCCGCCCATATGGGTGGGTTTTTGGGCCCAAAATTCTCTAATGGGTGGGGTTTCGCTGAAATTCGCAAAAAATGGTTAAAATGGGCAGTTTTCCACCAAAATTAATCATAAAAGTGGGTATCAAAAGCAAGTTTCGGTAATTAGAAGAGGGTAGCTTTCTGAAAACCGGGCGGCAGACCCCCGTCCATCCTCAAGTCATGTACCCCCCGGGATGAAAGTGCGATCCTTGGGAGCAAAACAACATTTTTCCGAGGGATTTTATCCTTCCAAGAGGACAAAACGCGCTAAAACATGTTGAAGTCATTGCTGTAAGGGAAATTTGGTCATGATTTTAGGCATGTCTGAAGGTTTCTTGATTCTTGAAGGGGCTTTCTCGAGAAAATCGAGCACAATTTCAGAAAGCAGTTGAACATGTCAGAATGGAGTGGCCTATTTCAGTCGAGTAAATTTCAAAATCTAATTGAACATGTCCGGGTGTCCGCAATTACACAATATATTTGCCAGTATCTTTACTTTGATAGCAAAGGAACAGCAGGGGAACAGTAGTCACTTTAACAGGGATTGTTTTTCTCCCATTTTTCTGACTCACCCGATCAATGACTCAATTGTCTACTGAAAGAACAAGGAGCTTATATTGCCGGCAGTTATTGCGCTGAAAGACAATATCATTTGACGAAACTGTCACATGACTGATGAAAACAACAACATTACAGACATCAAAGCCATTGTGAATAACTCTAAGTGTGAGCGTGGTCGACACCATACCAATGACCCAGTACAGGAAAGAGTGGGACCTGGCGGTCACAGCTATCATGAGCCGAGTAGGCGTAATGACAAAATACAGTGTCACTTTTTCAGATGGAAAACATGGAAACGGACATGATGTTAGCAAATGCGTCAAAGTTGGTCAACATTCCAACTGTGGAAACGTATCACATCTGGGAAAACAAATCAAGGAGGAAAACATGCAAATCACAAATTCTACCTCAGACACCGTAAAAGCTCTATTATGTCCCATTCTCTATTACACGTATTTTTTTTATAAGAAACTAAGAATTTGGGCCAGTACTGAAAGTTTCTTAAAATTATCAGATTTTGAGTACTCAGAGTTTATTACGAGATTCTTAGAGGCTCCATAACAATCATCATGTTCACTGCCTGTGCCCTCGTAAACATTTCAAAACAAGGTTTTATAGTCTTTCCAGTGTTAACCATTACTCAAGTACCTTACGAGTAACATGATGCAGGAAACAAGTGAAAGTAAAGTGATAATTTGTGAGGGATTTCCTTACTCAAAATAAATTTAACTTATATTTTCCCAATACTGGAGTTTCTTAATTTTTTGGCGATCTGAGAGTTGAGTTTCTTATGGGAAGTTTCTTATAAAAAAATACGTGTAAGCCCTCTCCCCTCTTATCAAATTCCAGAGGTTACCGAAGATTTCCATTTATTTTAGCTAAATAAGTTTGCATGTTAATTTTGATGTGGTTTGAGATAAAATTATGTCGAATTTATGCATTTGACTCGTAAAATTGTATGCTGAATTCGCAAAATATGGTATAAAAGAACTAAAAAGCTATTGTCATTTGATTTTGTGAATTTCGAAAGTAATTTTATTTGGTTTGCGAGTAGTAATTTGATACTTATTCACTGCCAGAACTACCGCGAGGGATGGGCAATAGGTGAAAATTGCCCCAGTGTCTCACAAAGTATCTTAAAGACTTTGATTTTTTTGAGAGGGCCCTTGTTTCTTGGCGTAAATCATCTTCCCTTAGAAGAATTTTCAGCTAATGCTGTGGTCTTAAATGGCACTTACTGACAAAACAGAAAAATGTACCCAAGTATAATTTGAGTCCCAATGGGTGATTTAGTACAAGTTAAGCATAACATCAAAGGTTAGGCAGGTTGCTAGATAGTTAAAGGAAATTCCCTGTTTCTAGTTTGGCCTAGAACTTTAAAGTTACCCTCCAAGACCCTGTCCCAGTGAAGGGCTATTGGGGGCGAAGATATTGTTGCACTCGAAAAGCATTGTTCATTACCATTGTTTTAGAACAAAAGATCTTTGTCCGAGCCATATTGAGGACGATCGCACATCTCTCCCCCCCCCCCCCATGCCACAACGATGTACTGTTAAGTTTTTAAACTACAGCAGCTACTCGGGTAGTTCTTTAGTTCTTTACAAGATGGCATAAGGGATTACAATATGGAACAGAACCAATGAAGAACAATATAAAACGAATCAAAAGTGAATTACCGTATGCCAGAATCTTCATAATGCGGATGGTTGACAATGGCACGTTTTGTAGTCAATTTCACAGTTGCCATGGTTGGCATAGCACCAGCAAATACCGCATCTATGATCAAAAGCAAGTTACAAGATTTTTGAATTCAAAAATGCAACATATGCAAGGCAAGTAAAAATGAACTAGGGTCTGTCTCGCATTAGATGGCAAAATATCCGCAGATAAAAGCAATTGAAGAGTTTTGCATGATTAGATTTGCGTTGGCACGAATTTCACCAGAAATCTAATGCAAGACAGATTATAAAACCTAGAAATGCACCTCGTTCTTCGTAGACTGTAGCGCTGAAAGAAATACAGTAAGGCCCGGCAATTAAGAAACCACTTTTTCACACCTTAGCCTAAAATATTTTTTATATCTAGGACGATTTTCATTTTTCAGGCTGAAAATTTCTTAAGTTTTTAATTTAATTTCTGGAAAGTCCTGGAAAATTTGATACAACAGAATGGGGCTATTTATATTTCATAGACATGTAAGCCATATATGTATGTTATCAATGATTGTCAAGACCATCAGTATCAATTAAGATTTAGGTAAGAACCTGCTAAATCTGGAATATCTTGGTAGCAATTTCTTATGAACATAAACCCTGCAGTGGAATACCGGGAGTGGAAGGCTCTCAGGCCGTCAGACCAGGACCTAGTATTGACAATTGAAATAAAAGAAATTATATTTTTGGTGTGAGCCTCAAGAGTTTCTTGTTAGTAGGGGGGACTAAATATTTCCCAGTAGCCTTAAAGTACCTTTTAGGCGGTTTCTTAAAAGTGGGGCCTTATTGTAGCCAAGCACATCAAGCTGAAAACCTACATAAAATTCTGAACTTATCTTAAAAATATAAAGTATTGGCAACAAAAAGCCTCTTAGATTCCTCTTAAGATTACTGAATGGTGCTGTTTCTTTCACACCTATCATACTGAGAAACTTCTAATTAAGTTTTGGGTTTTCTGGGAAGAAAAAGGAACTTGTTTCCACATTATATAGGTCTTGGTTAAATGCACTATTGAATGAGACAAAATCCACCGAACAGTTCTAATAGGCTGACTTTGTAACACCTACTTTTCACAACATATACAGGAGTTTCCCGAGAATTTAAACCTGCTTTAAAGTTAAAAGAATAAAGAGCTCGAAAGAGGAATATGGCTAAGTCATTTCTATCCGAGACAGACAGTCTCTTTTTTTTCAAAATCAGCGACAGACAGTGGGTGGATAAGCACCGCAGTTGTGCTTGATTGCCAAATAGTTTCATGCTTCAGCAGAGGAAAATGTATATACTGCTACGGAGGAGGTAAGGAACGAGATCGAAGGAAAGAAAAGATCCCTCCTTTCAATATTTGGAAACCTCGACCACAGAACGATATAAATCTTCCTCCGCAGAAGCATACACGCTGGAACATAGCTGCGATGTTTAACTACCCATGGATAAAATTTTTATAGTTATTCTACATACATACCGACCTCCACTTGAGCGCAAGCGACCTTTTGCTATGCAATGATCGCGCGCTCATCCCAGCGAACCTGCGATCTGCAATGATCACGCATGCATTTCACTGTGATGTCAAGGTTTCGAGGATTCTAATTAGTTAATCGCTGACGATCGCTTTGAGAGTTGACTTAAATTCTACTCTCAGGCGGACAAGTTTTGTTCGCGGCGAACAGAAATGGAGCGGAACAATTTCGAATTGAGCATGCGCAGATTATAAATCACTCCTTAGCTTCGAGCGCGCGCTCAAGTGGAGGTCGGCCTTAAGAGACTGGATCGAACGATATTTTCATTATTTTCAAACAATTAGTAGAAATGTGGGTAGTTTTCGAATGTGCACAAACTGATGGAATTTATAACGCTACCGTACGCTATTTCATCAAACATTTCGTATGAAAATGCATGAAAATTTCGCTTGATCTTGACTCTTTTGTAGAATAGCTAAAAGATCTGTTGGCTTCTTGGAAGAAAGTAAACAAAGATGGCTAGACTTAGCTAGATTTCAATAAAATGCACGAATCAAAATAACTCCCAACACCTGCTCTTCGTGAGACACACTGGAATTACACAAAAATTACAAAATCGAGCTGCCAGAATTGTTACAAATAGCAGCTATGATGTTTCAGCAGTTAGTCTGATTAAAAGGCTGACATGGCCAACTATCTCGGACATTATTCAAAGTGAAACAGCGACTATAATGTACAATTCAACAAATAGTCTTGTGCCCGAATATCTATCCGAGTTATTTGTAAAAAATTCAGCTCTTAACACAATGAGACTAAGAAATACCGAAGCTGACTTGCGTGTTCCATTCTTCAAAACGTCAAATGGGCAGAAGTCTATTTCATTTCGTGGGCCTAAGATTTGGAACCAATTAAGTTCAGATGTCAAACATGCACACTCCCTTCTAGCCTTCAAAAAGAGGCTAAAAAAGAAATTGTAGAGGGTTTTTGGTTTCTCTTTTATTTTTCTTTTGATAAATTTCGGAATATTTCTATTTGTATTAATATATATTATATTATATTATATTATATTATATTATATTATATTATATTATATTATATTATATTATATTATATTATATTATATTATATTATATTATTATATTATATTATATCATATTAATAAGATTAACTGTAAATAAGGTTTTAAATTTGTTTTGTAGTATTTTGCACGGCCCCCTGTAAAGCAGTCCCTGCAGGCTGACGGGGCTACCGTGGTTAAAGAAATTGAAAATTAAAAATTAAAAATTAAATGAAATTATGAAATGAAAAAAAGAGCCTGCAAGGCGAATGTGTCGAAGTCCACTCGATCTGGAGCGGACATTTTCTGACAGAAAAAACACTGGTCTTCTTAGAAGACAACGAAAAAGGCAGGAAAGCCAGACTTGAATAAAACTGCATTAAATGTTGTTGGGTCGAGACATACAGTCTGCAACGAATTGCGTTTGTGGATATGATCCAACAATATATGCAAAGCAAAAGAGAATAAAAGAAGTACTTAACGTTAACAAACTTACTAGTTTTTGTGTTTTGGTTTATCCATTCAACCTGAAAGTCAAAGAGAGCAGAAAGTTGAATGCTGTGATACAGTAAGACAACACATTAGGGCTTATGATTTTGAAATAATTTGCGTTCAACCATAGGAAGAACCATAAACAGTCACTAAAATTTTGGAACCATAAGTAGTCACTGAGACTTTAGATCCTTAAGCAGCCATTGACACTTTAGAAACAAAGCAGTCACTAAAACTTTAGTTGGAAACACTACGCACTCACTGAAATTTAAAGTTAAATAGAACAACAAGGAACGACTTTAGAAATCGCGGACAAGATGTATATCAAACCAAGGGCGCCTACCTTGTAGGAAGTGTGTTTATTCCCGGTACTGTACGCGTAGTAATTGGTGTCCTATGACCCAGTCCTGTTAATCTGTGCATATCATAAGAAAAGAGATTTTCAAATTCTAACGTCTGTTAGAGTTGACCAATCAAAAATCACGCTGTCTGATTCCCTGTGGCCAGATCGTATAACAAATGATATCGTGTTACATAAACAACGGAATTTGAAACCACAAAGTTATTCATACGTCATCTTGACCTTGAGAGGACTGACGCTGTGTACTGCTTGGTCACGGTACGGTTCTAGGACACTCTCTGTACTGGGTCACAGGACACCAATTACTCTACAGTACTGGGACTAAACACACTTCCTACAAGGTAGGCGCCCTTGATCAAACTTTAGACAATGTTGAAACTTTAGAAGACCCGTTTTTGGCGAGATATGCACGCCATAGTAGTTCAGGGTGGTGATAATACTTGACCACTGATTATAGCAATGTCACAACGTCACAAACTGGTTCTATATTATTGAAACTGAGCTCTATTTTATTCCAAGAGATAAATCTACGATATAATTTACCTCCGAGAACACAATTAATCATCATTTAGACGATATGGCCCATTTTCCTGAAAGTGCTAAAATTGTCCCCGGTCTCCCCTACAATAAAAAGTTTCTGTAAAGGGGCTCTTTAAAGAGGGGCACGAAGGTCTGTCTTGTCCAAATGTTCAAAACTTATGTTTCAAAATTCATCCACAAAAATTCAAAGAATTTCCAGCACTGCCGGTGTTAAATTAACGTCCTTCGGAAGGGAAGTTAAACTAGGGGTCCCATGCCTGGATGCGGCATGCAAAGTGGGCCTAAATTAGTTTTCAATAGCTAGAAATCTTTTCAGCCCATTTGAAATAAATAATTGAAAAAAAGATTCAGGGACGGTTCATTATTTAGCCAGGGATGGGTACCGAAGAGAATTGGTTGGGTGAAAAAATTTTCAACACTAGAAAGGTTGGGCAAAAACAATTTCTTTGCAACAAATGTCTAGGAAAATAGCTGCCTACTGTTTATCTTGAGCTTCACATCAGTTTTAGTACCATAAAAATGAAACAATATTCTGGCTAATCTCAAATAACGTCGATGATGATCGTCGTCATTGTGTTCACTTGAACTGAATATTTGAATCGTATTCAATAAAAATATATGATCTTTCACTTAAGGCGAATTGCAACAGTTACAGTTGGGTAAAGGGTTTCCCATGATGTAATTGGCTGGGGTTGGGTTAAGCAAAATTGTACATATGCTCACAGTTGGGTATAGAGTAAAAGATAATTACACGATCGAATTGATTTCTTTTCGGTCCCACAACCTGGCCAAATGATGAACGGTCCATGAATTACTATAGCTCATTGATACCAGTATAGGGCTCAAATCTTTCACATCTTTAAAAAGGTGGGTGTAACATAGCATGACATTTTTCTTTGAATTAGATTACATGAAAGAAACTTGGAGCACTTTGCAGTAAATCTGCCGTGGCAATTTATTGATATCTTGATTAATTATAAAAATGGTGGCTTTTTATATATTTTTGAAAAAATTCATGGAAAATTTTGAAAAATTTAAAATCATCGTAGATTCTACGTCAATAGAGGCAATGCGATACAATCTTCGAGAAAAGCATAGTTTATTGAGTTCTACATTATGGTGGCAAGCAGAAATCTTGTAGCTTCTCTGGTTTAGGATTTAGAAAAGTGATGACGTCACAGCCTCAAATATAACAAATGCCACCATTTTGAAATTAATCAAGATATAAATAAATTGCCACGGCAGATTTGCAGCAAAGGATACTTAGTTCCTTTCGAGCCATTTGATTCAAAGAAAAACGTGATAGAACTTTACACCCACCTTTTTAAAGATTTGAGCCCTATGCTATTGATACCTCAAAAGGATTTTTCACTTCTATCTGATTGAAACTATCAAACTATGAAATTTTGAAACAGAACCGTTCATGGATTCTTGACCGTAATGGCGGTAATATCAAAGATCTCTTACAACATGAAATTTGAGGTAAGATCAATTAAAATCTTACCAACTGTTCTTGCTCAGGATTATTATATTCACCAGATGTATTCTGTAGAGGAAAGAATATGAAAGGCATTAATCTTAAAATGATAAATATCAACTCTATGAATTTCTTTGGGGGGGAGGGTTGCTTTCAGACGAATTCTTCTTTTGTCTTTTGATTAACCAGATTATTTATTGTTAACCAGCTCTGACAAAGGGTGTCTTCGGCAGCAGAGACCAGTATGACCTCAGGCAGACATACCAGTAGTTGGCCCTTTGATGAACAAGTTAGTTCATGAGCAAAAAGATACTTGTTGCCATTCTTCATTTCAGCATCTTGTTTCCTTGCGGGTGGATCCGAAATCCGAACGAAGTGGAAATGGGCCTAGGAGTATTTAGTTCTTGTAACAATCATCATCGGCAGACATGCTAACATTTGAGCCTTCGGAGCGGCATTCTAAGCAAGTTGATAAATAAAAATATATTTATGCATTTACGAAAGACTAAGCGATCGTTTTCACTAATTTGTCAAAATAAAGAATTATAAAGGAGAACTAACGATAACAAACATTGTTGCGAGATTTCCAATAAGAGATTTGAAACAACAATATATTCGTAACGACTAAATTAACCAACTTTTTGAGTCTCAAATTCAAATGAAATACGTAATAAAGAATCCAAGGGGGGGGGGGGGGTACTTCATTGTGAACGTGGTTCGACCTGCATCTGGACTTTGAGAAAAGGACCCATTTGTATTACAGAATATTCAAGAATTCTGAACCCATTTGCATGAATATCAGGAAATTTCTGACCCATGTATATAAATTCTCAAGCAAAATACAAAGGAAAATTTCAGTTGTTTGGTGTGGATTATCATTATCATGAAAAAATCATCAAAAAAACTACCCATCTACCAGAATTATGATTAAAAATAGACCCATATGTAGTAGAGAATTTCAGATGAGAAAACCCACCCACATGAGTGGTACGTCCAGTATTATTTACCAATGAAGTACCCTGCCCCCCCCCTCGGGTAAAGAATAAACTTACAAATTGTTTTTTCAGATTCGCAATTCCTTGGACTGACATTGACGCCACCAAGGCAATAACCAATGCTTGATGATATACAGGATTTTTTATAAAGTTGAACAACTGAAAAGAAACAACAATCATCATCAAGGGCTGCCAGAACTACTTATAGTCTGTCTCAAAAAAGATGTGAAATGAAAATGCTCGCGAATAAATAAAATTGAATTGCTTTGCATGAGTAATTTTGCGTCATCGCAAATCTCATGTGTCATCTTACTTGATACAGACTTTGATGCTAGGAGTTTGTAAATCAGTTACAATTTTAATATTGTGCTGTTTCTGGACGCTCCAGCCTTAGTTCTAAGAATGTTACCCTGAAAAACTTTATACACTGAGCTATGTCTATAAAGCTCTTTCAGTCCTGATTACTGACGTACTCTTTTTATACAGAGACTTGAAACAATGAGATACCTACCTGTCTCGAAGCCAGCAATGACGTCATAATACAAAGGGCTGGTGTCCCAAATGATTTGAGTCTCATGATGATTATTGCCATCATTACAAATGCAATCGTTTGAAGAAAGAAATATACATACTGAAATAAATAAATTTTGAAATGAAATACGTTAATAATTGCCAGGAGCTTTGAAAAGAGTACCGTCGCGCCACACAGCTGATTGGCTCCTGCAAACAATGAGATCCTATTGTTGTACAAACAAGCAACATTCTGTGAGTGTACAACAATAGAATCCTATTGAAATCAAATCAAAGAAATTCCCGAGGATAATGCAAGATTAAGAAGTCTCCACTGCTATATGACTTTGGCACTATTATGTGATAACAATGGGCCGTCAGCGGCATGTCAGCAAAAATTCAGGAGAGCGTTAAAGAGAATCAACAGACATAAAAGACCCGCGCGGAAGGAGTCTGGGTATTCTATGATTAGCCTATCGTACTTGATGATTTTGAGACGTTCGCGGATATTGTTTAGCCAGAAGAAAAATAACGTGCGTAGGAGCCCTCTTTGTCCTATTTATAGATTGCTTCTACTTAGCTCCGTTGATTCACTTTAACGCTCAGCTATTTATATAGACTCAATGCCTTTAACAGCTAACTTGGATGCATATAATCTTTGCAAACTTTCGCTGATTAAAATCAGATTAATTAATAAAAGACCTCAGTTATATGGATTTTCCAAAAACCTTCAGCTCGAGAAACCCTTGAAAGGAAAATATCTGGCTTTGGTCCTTTTTTGGAGTTCAAGCTTCGTAATATTGGAATTTGTTAAGAAAGCTCAATTTCTGAGGATTTTGAGTTGAAGGTTTAACGATTTTGTTGACAAACTGTTTTTAGCTTTCTCGTGAACTTTTCAGGTATCCTGTTTTTCAGGAAAAGATTGATCAAAAATCAATATATGTATTTAAGTACCTGGGGCAAACGATTACATCGGATGGTAGAACCGATACAGCGATACGACAACGTATAGAAATCACAAGACATTCTTTCCTAAATATGAATGATGTTTTGACAGCAAGGAACATTGAGATCGAGACAAGAAAACGCTTAGCCAGATGCTATGTTTTGTCAACACTTTTATATGCAAGTGAAACCTGGACGCTTAACGCTGATACACGGAAGAAAATAAACAGTTTTGAAATGTGGATGTGTAGAAAAATGCTAAAGATCACATACACAAGTCACACACTACAAATCAGGAGGTTTTAAAACGGGTCAATGAAAAAAGTTTGTCACTGGAGAAGAACATAAAAGTGAGAAAAACGCAATATTTTGGTCATTTGATAAGAAAAGATAAAATGCAAAAACTTTTATTGGAAGGAAGGGTGTGTGCAAAAAGAACAAGGGGACGTCCCCGTAAAACGTGGATGAAGAACATCATGGAATGGACAAAGTTAAACTTTGAGCAGTGCAGAAGAGGAGCTGAAGACCGTGACTACTGGACAGGAATAACGACGAATCTTCCAGATGAAGTAGTCACCGAATGATGATGATGATATGCAGATACACAAATGAAAGAAATGCAAGGTGGGCTTGGGCACTTCATAGGAAAACTCTTTTTGGGACACCCGGTAATAGTACAGATGTAATGAATAAAATCTTGACCAATCCAAATGTAAACAATAAATAAATAAATAGATAAACAAATAGATAAATAAACCACAAACATACCTCAGCATAAGGCTTCGTCAATCTGCAAAAGAAAACCAGTGGTAGTAAGTAAAAGGAGACTTCCTAAACATAACTTACAAGACTTAAATCATATAAATTTCTATGACTTAAATACATCTCTGAAAGCAACAATATAGGTATATTGAGTGGCCACTATAAATAGGCTAAAGAAAATGCCTACGCACTCACTGTTTCTTTAGCTGCATAATGAAACGGCACGTATCAAAGTTATCAAATACAATAGGGTATGTTATTAATTGGCCCGGGTCAGCTTTTAGAAGGAGCAAACCAGGTTTTGTAATCTGAGACTTTGGTGGTTACTTTAAACAACGCGAGGGCCTAAGTGAATGCTCGCAGTGTTAGACCTGAAAGAAACTTATTTGCTGCCCTAGAAGGTAAAGATAAAGGCAAACACAAGAAGGAGACGAGGTGATTTATATTCTTTATTGCATACCAATTTAGTTCATTCATGGGTAGCCTCAATTTATCCTACAACCCGTGGTCAAAATAATCATTAGAGTAGGAGCCGAACTGACATTAGTGAGAAGGCACTGATTGTAACACAATGAACGTTCACGCTTTTCCCCCTTATATATAGCTCTTAATCTCTCTAGCAAATTTTATCAGAACATTCAAACAAATTCGATGAGTCTCATTAGGACACTGCGGGGGTTGGGGTACTGTTCTTGATTTTGAGCTTAAGTGATGTTGCAAAATAAATTTAAGATACAACACGTTTGTTGCAAAACCTCCCAAACTTGGTTTAAAATCAGTTGGGTTTTGAAACAAGTTTACCGGAAACTATCTATCGCTAGATAAATGTCGTGTCTAGGCACTAAAAAAATGATGCTCTTTACAAATATATCAAAAGAGAAACTCACTCTAAAGTTTCTACGTCTGTTTCTGATGCTTCACTTTCATTATCTGATTCCACTGCAGTTTTGCCACTTCCCAGCCAATATCTCAATTCATTATCAAGAACCTACAGCAATGCAGAAACAATATACATCAAAATCCAAAAGTTTTGGACAGTAAAGGGTTCAGAGAAAGTTTTGTCCAAAATGTTTTTGTCCGAATCACCTTTAAAAGCGAGCGAAATCTTACTCATGACGATCTTTATAGAAGAATTCAGTGCAGATCTTAGGTTACTTCTACAAAAACATTGTTAGAAATATGATAATTTATGTCAAAAGTTATGACATTTTTGTGTTACTTCGTGTTAGTTCGTCTAACAAAACAGTACTTAAAGGCACACTGTCATGAATGTGATTGGCTAGATCTTCAGAAAAAACCAATAACAAATGATCTGGTGGGTTTGTATTCATTAATCTGAAGGTGTTGTGGCGCAGTGGTGTAATCCTCTGACTTTGCAGCCAGAAAAGTCAGGCGGAGAGGGTTCGATACCCGGTAGGACCACATCACTTGCGCGTCATGACAGGGGTCGCGGACTCGATTAGGTCTGCTCTATTTCTGCAATCCCAGCGCTTGGCGCTGAAAAACGCAACTTCACCTTCACATTCACCTTCACCATCAATCCTCTAAGCGCTGGTGACATGCATTTCTTTCCCGAATAAAAGGAGTCATATCCATATGATTGAATTTATTTCTGTGGTAACTGAAATAACTAATTCTTTTCTTTTGGATTGTCTTACTTAGCCAATCAGCGCCATGACAGTTTGCCTTTAAATGCTCCGTATTCAGAGGAAATGGGAAAGTAATGATTAACTCTGATTGGATTAGAAACCATAGACATCTAATGGTAAACTCTGATTGGACAATCTAAGTGCTGATGCTGTTGTCGTTTAGTACGAGTTTGTTGACTTGAAAAGTCTTCCTGTCCTTGTTGTTGTTTTAGAATTTTGCTTCGTTGAAAAGACGAGATACTTTCAAGTCTCGATTAATATGTGTATTTACAAGCCAAAGTCTGTTAAATTCAAACAGATCTAACCCATTTTAAGCGACAGATCTTGATAGATTAAAGGGAAATTGTTTCAAATTTCAAAAAGTGTTCGAAACTTTCAAAAACTTCCCGTCCGAAACATTTGGATGTTGATTTACCACTCTAAATATCACTGTTCAGAACAATAATAGCAGATCTTGGCATCCGTCGTTTTCGATTGAAAAGCCAAAGTGATTAGAAATTGAAATCAAGGGGTTTATATCGAAAGCCAGTAGGATCAAGGGCCTCAGGACGATATTTATGTGGCCTAAATTAATGGTGCTTTGACATTGATAGTCTCAAGCTTTGTGCAAGTGGATCGTCTTTTCTTTGCTTCTTTTTCTGAACAGGTTGCAGGCCAAATGAAAGCAAAGCAGCTAGCCACCATTAATCTTATTCTGAAATGTAACCTTGTGCAGTGGCAGCTAGCTGCTTTGCTTTGAGTTGGCTTGCAAACTATTTCATATTGAGGAAAAACAGAGAAAGAAGACAACACAAGACAATCAACTGGCACAACGCATGTACAGGTAAGCAAAATTGTTCCATTAACTATTACCCAAATGCTTTACGACGATCAATATCAAAGCACCATTTATTTAGGCCACATCGTCCTGAGGCCCTTGGTAAGATAAAAGCTTTGCCGTCTCTTCCTGATGTGAGAGAAAAAAACATCTGAGGTACTCTACAAAGGATATGCAAGTTTCATCTACTAATGCAGACTTATATATTTCGAAAAGGAATACTACTTACCCTTATCGTTAAAACTATTGTGACTAGTACTGCACTTGGCAGGAGAAGTGTCTTTGTAAGTCTCATAGGAGTCTGAAAAAAATCGAAAAACAGTGAGTTGCTATCATAATCATATAACGCTGGCTTTAGGAAATTTACGATAAAAATAACAACCAGTTGTCGCAAAGAAGATGCGTAAACACCCCACACTCTAATTCCTTTACTGCATGCTGTTGCAATCTATTTCTGGAGCATTCATGGGTTCAAGGAAACAATATGTTTGTTTTCTCGAACAAAATGTATAAATAAATCATACCTGTGTCTTTATTCTTGTTGCTTTCGCCTGCAATTTATGCTCAAGTCCCCGCCGTCAATTTACGAAACCGCAAAAGAGGACAGCCTTGCTTTTACAGAACACAGAATTTTTAGGCCGTTACAGTAACAGACTTGAATTTGGGAGTTGATTTGAGGACTTGAGCATAAATTGCAGGCAAAAACAACAAGAATAAAGACACAGGTATGATTTATTTATACATTTTGTTCAAGAAAATAAACACATTGTTTCCTCGAACCCATGGAGCATTCAGAGCAATGAACTTGAATTTGACTATCGACACTGGATACTCTAAAATGAAACCATTCCAAAGTTGCATACATTCAACTTACCTCAGCTTCATAGAAGTCGAATTCCGGTGCACACACATATAATAAGGTATGAAAGTCTTGATAATTTGAAAACTTTGATTTCAGAATAGCAAATATGTGTGCCTGCAACAAAAAAAAAGATATTGGTAAATTTCAAAACTCGAACCTAAGAAAATATCTTCATTGATCTGAGTCTACAATGAATGTGAATACTAGTTTAAGCCGACTGCTTAAAGAATCCTTGTCAAATCTTACTCCCATAGAATTCATATCATACCGGGTGTTCCTAAGAAAAGTTTCCCTGTTTGAACGGTTCCAGAAAAACAACCGTTGTCTCATTTTGAGCTATTTAAACGGTAATCTCTCGGTTAGAGGTCAAATTGGATATTTGTTAGTGAAAACTGAAACTTGGATCCAAAAAATTTTTGCAGAGTTTTTTGCCGATTAAGAGACCTTCAAAATATGGAATTTTTGATTCAAAACCCTCAGCTCCAGAGCCTCTACAAAAGGAGAAAAATCTAGCGTAGGTGTGGAGGGCATACAAGCGCTTGTCAATTTCATAGATTGGTATTCAAACTTGGCAATATGCAAAGCGCGGACCACAGGACCTTGTCTTAGGAAGTGTACTCTTTCTTCAAACAACAAGATAAAGTCGTTCTTTTTATGGGCACAAAAGACAAATAGTATCTTCCTGGGGTCATTTTCATGGAGTTGTTGTTAGAATTTGTTTAAATAGTTCCATTTCTGTGGATTTTGAGCTGCAAGTTTCACGACCTTATTGATAAACTGTCTTTAGCTATTTCATCAACTTTTCAGGAAAATGTCGATAGAAAATCAATACGTGCAGATACAGAAATGAAAGAAATGCGTAGGTCTAAGTTAGGCATTGTGTAATAGATTTTCGTTTGAACTTTTATCAAATAACACTTACTGTTACTAAAATAGCAATTCATATCGGGGAATATTTTTGGGACACCCGGTACTTTCTGGCACCAGGAACGGTCGAATTAGAAAGGTGCATGCTAAAATATAGCACACAATTCACTAACCCTCAATCCATTCTGTCATTTACACAATTGCAATTTGCCACAACCCAAGGTGGACAGGGGGGGGCATCGGCTTTTGGAGGTGGTAAAGGCCGCATACGAAACGGCAAATCACTTTGCAAACATACAATTAAGCTGAAGATGAATTGTAAAACCATTTTTATACACAGGAAAACATTTGAGGTTAAAAGACGAAGAAGGGGATCAAAAAATTACGGAACATAGGTTAGTTGCATCCAATCAACGAAGAATCATTAGCTTATAGATTGGCATACATACATCATCCTTAATATTGAACAATCTTGCAATTCCAATCTTAGTGCCAACAGTGCCTGCCAGGAATGATATCATTTGTACCGCCTACAAAAAGTATATTATCAACAATTCTTATTTAAGCGAAGTCGCTCATTTTTTTTACAAATTGAAATGTTACGAGGGTACCATACATGACGTTATTCGTGATTAAAGGGAATAGACATGGTTAAAAACTGGTCTGGACTAGACCTATGACCTAGAGTCCCTTGTTTCCTGTGCTCTTTGACTTGATGATAGCGCTTCGGTCAACAGAGACTCATAATATTACTCTGAAAAACCTGACCCTATTTAGGCCCAAACTCTTGGCTTCCTAGAGTACCAATCAGATTGCGAGATTTGTGAATTACTATGGTGATGGCAACTATGATAGAACTTTCGATTCGATTGAACAACTGATAACATTCGGACGAGATTCGAGATTCAAGGTCGTGATTCCATCATAATTTGACTGATGATTGCATATTACAGGGTCAGCTTTTTCACTGTTTCATTTTGAGTCCCTGTAGAGCAAGGTTGACCGCAGGGATCCAAGGGACTCATCGTCATAAGTCTAGGTCTGCACCAAGTTAAAGATATACCTTCTTGTATTTGATAACTCAAGACACGCGAACAGCAATGGGTTCGTAGACGTTTTTTTTGGCCTATCTATAGCGATCACTCGATATAGTGATGTCTATTCCCTTTAAATCACAGAGGGGAGGGGGTATTTGGTCGAATCTTGGAAAAAGGAAACCCATTTGAGCTAATTTTACTTGTACTAAAGAAAATAATATGAGGGCTCACATACTCCTAACAACAACAAATCAGTTTTCTAGACCCCAAAGCAATAACATCAATTTTCTCAAAAATCCCAAAAAATAACAGTGAAATGTATCAACCCCCCCCCCCTCCCCCAAATTACACCTAATATCAGGAATCAACACAATAAAACACAAAGCCATAATAACATCACAACATAATGGAGGTTAATTGCAAAGCTAGCTATATAAGAAAGTTGAGACAAGTACAATTTTATCATAAGTGAAAATGATGAACCCGACAATGCTATTTAAAGTGGAATGTTTTAATCATCAAAATATCTTTAAATTGGTATAGGTTGAACAGGATTCTCTAAGAACAATGCCTATTTTGCTCTTAAAGCTCGAATGGCAATAGCAATGTCATACGTTGATTTTGGCAAATAACTGTTGATGATAGGGGTCTTCTTTCAAACAATGCAAGCACCCCCTTACAGAAAAAGTAATGACTCAAGCAAAATAGTAACCTTACCCATATCAGTACCCGATTTGGCAGCCTCTCTATCACTGGCTCTAGCTGAACAATAACCTACAAATAAGAAAACAGATTTTAGCATGAAGTTTATTCATAAATTTCCTTGTTGTAAATATTCACTGAAAAGTTTTGAGACCAAATGAAAACGAACATTGCCAGAAATTGGTGGTCTTGGACATCCTACTTGAAACGCAGGGGGGGACGGAATAGTATCCCACAATGCTTTGCGTACCATTCATATTATTGGAATTGCGCAGTGGAATTTGACCATATTTGAAAGGTTTGATACTGTGTTTGATACACATGAACAAATCATGTGTATCTGGAATATCTTGTTTGGAGAAAATTAAGGCTCCTAGTGATTCAACAAAGACAACTGGAATGTCCTGATAAAATGGGGAGAGAAAATTCACAATAATACACCATAGTTTGTCTGGATAAGATTTGTCCGTGGATGTGCCGGTACAAATCATATCCATAAAATCTCACAGTGAACTAAATGAGACTCACCAGTGCCATCACCGTAGCAGATACGAAGAAAGAACTGAAAAGAAATGCAATGCGATAGAAGTGTTATGAACGCCAGCTTACATTACGGGATAACAAATAATATGAAACTAAATTTCGAAGACAAAATTCGAAGACAACACATGCAAGCTATTGCAACTTTGCTAGCATTTTGCAACAATTGAGATTCAAGAATTTGCGATTTTGACATGGTCAGTCCCGAAAAATTGTCCCACCCTCAATTGTCCAAATATTTCAATGACACTTTACGAGTAGGTGCATAATAGGTAGCTACTAAAGGAAGAAACTTTCATTGTCATAATGATTCTCCTTGCCACAGGGGGACAGGGGGACAGGGGGAAATTTTCCTCCCCCAACCAAGAGATAAGGTTACTGTTTTCTAAATAATTTCTACCAGCCTAAATTTTGCATAAATAATCAGATTCGACTGTCCCACCTTCAAACTTCAACAACAGTCTCGATTACATAAGCTCAATTATTCTCAATTTCTTTCATCTCATTTTTCAGTTCTCGGTTTCTACCTTATGCCCTTAAAGGGCTATTGTCACCCAGGGTCCTTTGCGGGCACGCTGAAATTTCAGACTGTCTGAAAATTACAATTGGCCTAAATGGAATCTATAGATCCATAGTGCAGTAGTTGAACTGACAGAACGGTTCAACTGAAGTCGACATTTTCTATGAGTTCAACTCATAGGTTCAACTACTGCAGTGTGGATCAATGATTTCCACTTAGGCCAAATGTGATTTTCAGACAGTCTGAAATTTCAGCGTACCCGCAAAGGACCCTGGGTGACAATGGCTCATTCACCCTCATCATCTGATCATCCACATTCTCCTACCACTCACATTCATAGGCCATAAAATTCACTACCTACAACGTAATTTTGGCATGAATTAAATAAGATACTCTGCAGTCCGCAACATACCTCATTAGTAGTGTGTTCGCAAATTGGAGAATAAAATTCAACATATGAGCACCCTGTGGAAAAGAAAATCATTCAAGAGTTGAAAAGTGTCAGAATTTTAAAATTACGACAAACAAGACGCATTTCTTTATCTCTACTTCGCAATATGTAATTGTAGTTCTGCATTTTTTGCAAACCAGTTATAAGAAAACTGTCCGTTGCCGGCAAAATGGGTTTGTTTTTATAACAAAAAACATACGTTTAGATAGATAACAACTTCAAAAATCGAAAGCGATGAAATTTTGTCAATAGCTGGAAAGAAAATCAAAGAAAATGACTAGCGAGTATAAACCAATATCAAGACCAAAGAAAGGAATATTGTAAGGCAACGAGAATTGTCTGCCACTAAAGTGTCTTTGAAAGTAAATTTTATGAAACGTCATTAAAATAAGAATGTGGAATTGGTCTAAGACTTACCAGTAAACCATATATGATAACTAAGATCTTGTTTGCAGATATGAATTTCAGGATATATAGCCCAAAGAGTGCACACATCTGCAATGAAAATAAACATAGTAGTCACGTTACAGCTGTTTAGAATGTGAAATCTTGGAAAGAACAATTAGACTCAAATTAATTGAAGAGTATTGTCACATGTTCTGTTAAAGTATAGCCCAGACGCAAGGTCATTGCTCCCTTGACACCAAGATGATAACATATATCACTTAATGATGGAAATATTCAAATAAATTTTGTAAATTCTATTTGACTTAAATCAGCCACTCCGTTCTAGAATCGTGAGGGATTTTTCTTGAGAGAGCCTTGACCAAATCTACAAACTTGACCAAGTCTACAGAGCTCCCTTTAAAAGCCATCTTCGCTTTGATGACATTGTTTGGAGTACTCTTTCCAACACCAAACTATCTCAACTGCAACGATTACAGACAAGGGCAAAGAAGCTAATAGAGGACGCCAAGTATAAGGACGGTTGGAACTGTAACTGACTGAATGTAAAGTCCTTGTTCTCCTTTGACAAAGGAGTCATGACATAAAAAATTCTTAATGACCTTTGTCCCGAAAATCTTCGCCATAAGTTCACTGAAAGATCCATGATTTCAGAGTATAGAACCAGAAATCATGGAGATCTGCAAATTCCCAAAGTTAGGTTAGAATATGCAAAGCGAAGTTTCTACTTCTCTGGTGTCAAAAACTGGAATGATATCCCGGACAACATTCGAGAACAAGAATCAATCGCTCGTTTTAAAACAGGTTTTAGAAAGTATCTTTTGAACCTACAAGACCCAAACACGACCCCTTGGTAGAGCAGCATATTTTAGGTGTTTACTAATTATTCTTTTTTTCTTTCTCTGAAATGATTTGTTAATAGGGCTGAAAGGAGTTTCGTGTATAAATATTGATAAAATGGAAAACGAAAATGAAAATGAGCCCCTTGAAGGAAGAGGAACGTCTTCTCCTCTCGCGCTGCGCGCTCGTTGCGCCTTCGGCGCAGATTGACAAGAAACGACCAAAACGAAGACCTGTCACAAGTCCACCTTCTTGAGAAAATCCCTCATAATTCCATAAAGGAGTAGCTGATATCAGTAAGGTCAATTTCAAAACATTTTTGAGCTCCATTAATGTCCATTATTGAGTACAGTAAAAACCCGCGTGTAAGAACCTACAATTTTGCAAGTCAGCCTGGTTTCTAAAACAATGAATACAATGGATTTGTTCTTGTAAAACAATTTGAAAATTTCAGCCTGTACGTTCTTAATCCACTAGGTTCTTATACGCGGGTTTTTACTGTATTATATTTGCCAATATCATTGCCTTGGTATCCAGACCTTTCAAACGTGGACTGATTTTTTAATTTACATTTGTTTTGATTTCTTTTTCAACGATGGAATTTATTACTTTCATTAAAATTCCTAATAAAAACCAGATATGATGCATAGTTTATACCAATCTTCAAATAAAAAACTTATCAAAAACGTTTCAAACTCTGGGGTAGTTTCTGCAACTTTACAAGATTTTATGGGGTGAGTCAGAAAAAGTATCCACTGTGTGAAAACTCGTACGGGAAAGGTTATGAAACCAATATGTAAAATTTCGATTTCAATATCTTACTGTGGCTTGAATCTAATTTTGAGATCGTCCTCGTGATGTTAGTGTATTATTTCCTTCTGAAATTGGGAATCAGCCAAAATTCCATATTTCCTAATGTTTCAAAAACAGCAAAAAATGGCCTTTTCAACATTTTGTTGTTTCTAACTTTTGATGCTCAACAATGACGAGAAAGTTTCATCACAATTCAACAGTTTCTATATCATTTAACTGAACTACAAAAATTGTATTTTACCATTTCCATTTTTGAAAAGTGGATTTAAAGAGGCTCAGTCGTCAAACAGTAAACAAATCCGTAAACTCACACGTGTCGGGGACTATCCATTGTTCATCCATTGTTCTCTGCAGTTTGTTTGGTGGCTTCACCCAAGCCACAAAAAAGTGACCTTTAAAAATCCAATTATATCCAAGCAATCGTAGAAGATATGAATGTTTGGTTTGTTCTTTAGTGAAGTACAAGGATTAATGCCCAAAACAACAACTTTCATTTTGAAAAAAATACGAAAATCCTGTGCGATATCACCCTTCAAAAAACTGCAAAAATCATCGTTTTGTTTACATTTTGATGACAGAGCCCCTTTAACTGAGCCAAGCATATATTGTTTTAGCCAAAGCCCAGGGAAACAACGGGCTGTCCAAAAAAGTACTCCTATTTGAAAAATCAGAAAATTTTGTTACAAATCAAATCTTCTTCCAGATTTTACCAAACTCAAACTTACAGCCGTTGCTAATTAAAAAATTAAACACACCTGTGTCAGAAGCGCAAATTGAGCAAACTGCAAAAAATAAGAAAATATGTGACATACACTCTGCTGGAAGGGTTCTGCAGCAACATACAAGGTAATGCTATACTTACGATACCGGGTGTCCCAAAAAAATGTTTACGGATTTGGTTGGCTCTAGCGCTGTGAGTTTAGCTTCAATCAATGTCTAATCACTCTAAAAATTTTCCTCGATAGTTAACTTGAACATAGATACCTCGTTTATTCATATTGGTACTTTGAGAGCAGACATGTCAATCTCGAAAGATCAAATTTGCCTCTTCCTGCAAACCAGATCTTTAGCCTTTTGGCCTAAGCAATTTCTTAAGGCACAGCGTATAAATCAACGATAGCTTTGATACAATTTTAGCAATATTAGATCTTGTGTTATTCTGTTTTCCAAAAGTCACCCCTCAGTCACCCATTGGGAAATTTCCTTAATTTTTCATTAATTTCAGTTCTTAATTTCGATGTGCTTTAGAAATTTGCTTAGGCCAAAAGGCCGGGTTTGCAAGTGGACACAAATTTGAGCTTTGAAGATTGATATTTCTACTCTCAAAGCACCAACACCAACAAGTGTGGTATCCATGTTCAAGTTAACTATCGAGGAACATTTTGAAAGTAATTAGTCATTGATTAAAGCTACATTCACATCGCTGGAGTCAACCAAATCTGTATACATTTTTTTGGGACACCCGGTAGTTTTTTAAATATAAAATCAGTATATTTTCAGTAATAAAATCGACCCACCATCCCTCCTTCAGCGACGGTTCGCACGATAATCCTGCTTTCCTTCCAGACAGCAAAGCTCCCTTCGCTCTCTCCATATCTTAGTGGTTTTGAAGGACGGGGGGGGGGGGCTGATCTCATAAGAATACGTAAATATGAGGCAACTAGAAGTGAATAGATATATAGCGCTTGCCTACAAAAAGAAACTCCTAACCGCTCCACTATTTTCTTTAGCATTGCTTTCATTCGCCACGAGCTGGATTATCAAAGACAACAGGCTCTTTATAAATCTATGAGATCTCATCTTTAACTCAGGTTATTCTCTTTAAGTTAGGGGCCTGGGCAATCTAAATATAGCCTATTTTATTCCATTGTATTTGATGATCTCGAGAGATTATCAAATCAATTGGACAAATGAAGACACTCAGCTATGTTCTGTTCCACTTTTAAACTAGACGCCATAAATCCGTCATTTGTCTTTGAGGCTACATGTTAATACATTTAGTCAAGGATTTGGTTTGAAATATTTTTGCGATGATGCAATTTTTGCATGAAATTAAATTGCAGCCTGAGAACGATGAGACTAATCTTGCGCAATCAAATTCTTGGATCTCAGCTGAAATATTAACAGTAAGCAACAATTTGTTGGTATCTGATGAAAAGTTTGAAAACTACTGGGGAATGAAAAACAATCCCTGTTTGACAGGCCACTGCTCCCTGGATATTACGACAATAACATTGGCAAACATATCATTTAAGCATAGGTTCCAAATTTTCAAAAAGGCTGGTGTAAAATCGAGTGACCTATTTCTTTGAACTGAATGACTTCAAAGAAAATTTAGCTAATTCTCTATAATTCCACCGTTGGAATTTTCTGAAATCTTCAATATTATCAGAGTTAGAGTGTTTTCTTTTCTTTTTCAAGAATTCAAGAAAAAATTTAAAAACACTTTAAAAACATCGTAATTTCTGAACTGTTTGACGTAACATGAAATAATTTCGAAGAAAACCATAGCTTATGAATGCCTTCAAAATGGTATCAAGCAAAAGTCTGTCACTCATTTGGTTTACGATTTAGAAATTTGATGACGTCACATCCTCAAATGAGTTGAAATGTAAGATACGCTGTAATTTCCAAAAATAGTCAAAATTTCTGGAAAGTCCAACGGTAGAATTATAGATAAGTATCTAAAGTTTCTTCCAAGCCATTCAATCAGAAGAAGTAGGTCATTGAATTTTACACCCACCTTTTTACGCCGAGATAAAGATTTGGAACATATGCTTATCATTTAACGCTGCATATGTTTAAGTCCATTTTCAAATTTACCTTAGACCTTTTAGCTATTCTGAAACGAATCAGAATCGAACGAGGTTTTGCTGCATTTTGTAGAATTTTCGAACGTGCACAATGGTGATAGAAGCTCTAACGCCACTCGATCGAACCTCGCGTATAAAAATGTACAAAAATAACGTTCGATCCAGACTCTTTTGTAGAATAGCTAAAAGGACTATTATGAGGGATTTCTCGAGAAAGCCCCTTCAAGGATTCATTAGATATCCAGGGAGCAGTGACCTTTTAAAATGGGATTGCTTTTTTTACTCAGCCAGCACAGTCTTAAAAACGTCTGAACATATTCCTGATTCGTCCATTTCAAAAACAAGAACATAATATACCTGCCAAGGAAGCATAAATCCAAGCGTCACAACACACAGCAGTACGCTGTGCTTCAGGGTAACTTTTGGAGACCTGTAGAATGAAAAGGCCGTTGCATATTTAACACTAAGTTATAACAAAGTAGTATTAGCTCACTATTTTACAATTTTACATACAATAAAACATGTAATAGACCATGACTCTAAGTACATGCGAGGTGATGCTTATAGTTGCCGTCGCACAGATCTTCACTTGTTATTAGCTGACTGCGAGAGAGGTATCGGAATGTACGTACAATGCCCACAATTCTAAGTACAGTAGGGCAAGCTATCCAAGGCTTTGCAAAGGAGAGCTAAGAGCATTGTAAATCTAGGTACTGCCCGGTTAATAACAAGAATTATATGTGCCACTTCATTCAGCCCAACTTATTAAGTGCCACTCTGATGAGAACATAGGCTCGAAAGGCCTCAGTGAGCCAGAAATTTGTCTGTTCCTTTACGTGCACCTCCTGCATAGTATATAATTTTCAGTAACCCTATTTAGTTTCAAGTTTTTTCAATCTTTCATGTTTTCTCTGAGTTTATATACGTGACGTAACAGAAGCCTGTACAAATTTGAGAGCAGTATGGCTACGTACGGCCCTCTGGGGTGACGTCACTCTAACATCATGATGGTTATAAATGGCTAACACTGCATGATATATGAATTGCTATAAAATAAGGTGATCTTAATAATAGTGTTACAAAACTGTCCCTAAATTTCGACATCATTGATGAATAAATCCGCAACAGATGATTGTCAGTATCTTCTTTATCAAGCTTAAGCAAAGAAGCAAGCAAGCAATGTTTGTTTGTTAACGCAATCTGGGTATATGGCAGCTATATAACTGATGTGGGCCTGCAGCACCACGGCCTATCAATACTGCCTATCAATAATTCTTGCTAAAAGATGCCCTTGCCCTTGATCTATATCCAAGTCGATTTGGACAAAGAGAAAGCCCCATTTTCCGTAAAAGGTAGTGAAACTTACTTTATGATATATGTTATTGCAAGCAATTGTGCCATCAAGAATGGAAATGAGAAACTTTCTCGTAGAGGAGGTGTCCACATCACTCTTGTTGCCTGGAAATCGATAAAGTCAGTACAAAAAAATAAATGAGAAAATGTCTACCCAAATCACACTGCATTTACCGAGCAAAGGTTATGTGCAGAAAAGGAATTAGAGCATGTGCTGTAGGAAACGAGTTAGCCTATAACAAGACACCCATTAGCAGTGTCTTGAGCGATGGGGACCCTGGGTGGGGAGCAGTGACGTGGAAGGCTGTTGTCGTTGTTGTTCTCTCGGCCGGGGAACATCCAATGCGAAACCGGTCTTTCTATTCAGCATTTTGTAGTAGTTTAATTAGGTGTATTTTAGGTTTATGTTAATCCAAGTGGGTAGTCATGATATCTTGCTCCTCCTGGTACCGTCCTTGTAGTGTGATATAGTAGATTGTAGGCAGTGTCTTACGTAATTCGTTCTTGTAAACTATTATATATTGAATAGAAAAAAAAATGAGTTAGTTTGAAGGTGTGTGTTAATTTATATTCAGATGTACTAATGATATTCAAAGTTACAGTAGTCATAATTTCTCTAGCCTTCTGCTTGTTATTTAGCTTGAAATGCTCCTATTTCTTTTGCCGCTGTAACATATGCGTTTGACGCCATTTTATTTTCTAGTCAACTGGCAAAATTTCCGGCAGCACAAGCGCAAGCCAGAACGAACGCAACCCTTTAATAAGCCAAAACCAACGCAACATCTTTTTGGCGTTGCGTTGGTTTGGTTCTGGCTTTGCATTACTCCTGTGCTGCCGGAAACTTGTCAGTTGACTCGAAACAAAATAGCGTCAAATGCACATGTTACAGCGACAAAGGATATAGGACTATTTCAAGCTAAATAATTCCCACAAATAATGGTTGAATAAATAATAAATAATCTATTCATTATTCATTCTCATAGAGCGTGATTAAAGGACATGAAATGATGTGGATAGAAATTTAGAAAGAAAACATTTTCGAATATGGAATATCATATCGTGAAATTGACAAGTAATTGCATGGTGAAGGTGAAAGTGAAGTTTCGGTTTTTAGCGCCAAGCGCTGGGATCGCAGAAGTAGAGAAGTCCTAATCTAGTCCGCGACCCCTTGTCATGATGCCCAAGTGGCGAGGCTCTTCGTGTAATCGAGCCCTGTCCGCTTGACTGTTCTGGCTGCAAAGTCAGAGGATTACACCTCTGCGCCACAACACCTTGAACCATGAACTATGCATCCCGATGAACCATTGACTTTGACTTTCAAACCAGAATTTCCTCCAATCAAACCTTACAGAGGTTGATCTCAGTTTAGCCCAGAAGATGCAAGAAACCAATGTCTCGATATGATGGCTGCATTAGAGAACCTAATGATAAACAGATCAATATCATAAAGCAAATTCCATACCCATCCCAACGGTAAAATAAGTATATATCAAGTATACTCACTTCACCATGATTGAAAAAGTATGATGCCACAGCTAGCACTCCTCCAAATATGCTGCCACTATAACAAAGAAATAATAAGAAACTAATAATCAAGACCAGCTTGGGGTTAGTCCTACCACAATAAGTTTGAAATTGAAAATCAAGACTACGTACATAAGGATAGGGCTCAAATCTTTCAAATCTTTAAAAAGGTGGGTGTAAAATTATATGACATCTTTCTTGGAATGGAATGGCTTGAAAGGAACTAATGGTGCTTTGCTGTAAATCTGCCGTGGAAATTTTTTGATACCTTGATTTTTTTCAAAATGGCATTTTAATTATTTTTGAAAGAATTGATTGAAAATTTTGAAAAAATTCAAATGATTGTAGATTTATAGAGGAAAATTCAAAAAAAATTTTATTTGTAAAATACGAGCTAATATGAAAATAAAAAACTTCTAAAATATTCGTATTCTACGCGACCCAAGAAAAGCAAAGCTTATCTAGCTTGGGCCGCAAAAAAATTAATATCATAAAACGATATAACCTTCAAGAAAATCATAGTTTATGAAGGTCTACAATATGGTGACAACCAAAAATCTGTAGCTTTCCTGGTTTAGGATTTAGAAATTTGATGACGTCATTTCCTCAAATTTAATAATTGCAGCCATTTTGAAACTAATCAAGATATCAACAAATTTCCACGGCAGATTCACAGTAAAAAACGCACAGTTCCTTCCAAGCCATTTATTTCAAAGAAAACTGTAATAGAATTTACACCGACCTTTTTAAGGATTTGAGCCCTATGTTACGTACACACAATACCGACACATTTTCGTAATTTTAGCTAGTGGTCACACGATCCTGAAAACGATAGAAAATTCGACGTTGCCAAGGGATCAGTCATTTATAACTCTGAGTACCGGGGCGGGTTAGAATATCTAAACTGGTTAAGTTTTTATACCCCTTCCAATTTTCCTTAAAAAATTTCAAACCCCATTGAAAAATTAGAAAAAAAATTCATACCCCACCACTGGCTGCCTATCAAACTATTTTTAGATAACCACATAAAATAAGTTCTGCTTTTATGAAAGAGATAAAGATAGGAAGGCAATGCCATTTCAACTTAAAGTGCTACCATGGAAGGCCAATGAGCTGGAATTTTATACAAATGTAATGGAAGCTAGCTAGAGTTGCAGGTGTGCAAAGATATGGTATTCATTGGCCTTATCGTGTCATTGAAATAATTTTCTAAAGAATCTACAATGAAAATTTTTGTACCCCCTCTAAAATTTCCAAAAAAGTTTCACACCACCCAATTTTCCTTCGAATAATTTCCATACCCCACCAATTCTAACCCGCCCCTGTACCCAGAGTTATAAATGACTGACCCCTAACCTCGTTGTAAGCTCTGTGACAAGAGGGTGGATTATTTTGACGATTAGGGAATTCATCTTTAAAGCGCTAATCACAATGGCGAATTGTGTGCCCTTGAGCTGTCCCTCTCTTACGACTATTATTGGAATAATTTAAATTTAATTGTAAGTGCCATACATAGTGGGAACTCGCTGACTTTAAGTCCTTTCCCACTATGGTTGGCACGTAGTTAATTAGCCTTGCTGATTTGGTAAATAGTTGTTTTTTCAAATGAATAAAAACAATTCATCTGGGCCAAAAAGTTAATTAAGCCTCGCGCAGAAAGCGTTGAAAAATGTTACGTTTGTGCCGTTTTCGAGTGTTCATACGACACCATTTCTAATTGTGCCGGATGGAGTGTCGCTTTCAAATGTGCCATCGGCAAAAGTCCTGTTATCGTGTGAACGGAAGGTATATCCGTGACAGCTTTATGCCATTTTTAAACTGTGCCGGTGTCGTGTGAACAAAGTCTAGAATTTTGAAAAAGACTTGTTTTTCAACTCAAACATGCTCTCCAGGTCTTCACTTTATTCATAACTCTTAAAGTAAGCGGGGAATTTCAAACCTATCATAAACTATTCCGCCATAGCATAGGGCTCAAATCTTTCAAGTCTTTAAAAACATCGGTGTAAACTTCTATGGCATTTTTCTTTGAATTGAATGGCTTGAAAGGAACTTACGTTACTTTGCAGTAAATCTGCCGTGGAAATTTTTTGATATCTTGATTTTTTTCAAAATGGCGGCACTTTAATTACTCATAAACTATGGTTTTGTTGAAGGTTATATAATGTTTCCTCTTTTAGTTTAGGATTTACGATGATTTAAATTTTGAAAAAAATTAAATCATCGTAAATCCTAAACTAAGAGAGGAAACATTATATAACCTTCAACAAAACCATAGTTTATGAAGACCTACAGCATGGCGGCAAGCAGACATCTGTAGCTTTTCTAGTCTAGGATTTAGAAATTTGGTGATGTCATAGCCTCAAATTTAATAAATTCTGCCATATTAAATCTAAGGAAGACATCAGTAATTGCCACAGCAGATTTACAGCAAAAACCCTAAGTTCCTTCAAAGCCATTAATTTCAAAGAAAACTGCAATAGAATTTTACACTGACCTTTTTAAAGATTTGAGCCCTATGTTTTCCGCCATGACGAACATGTAATAGTTTTGTTTTTGAGAAATTTAATGAATTAGACCTACATTGATTATATGGCCGTAGTTATCGCCATTGAAAGGCTGCTGGACGCTCCTAACTAGCCAGTAAGAGCAGTCTCGGTTTGGTGTAGTAGTCTCGTTTTGAATAGCGATTACTGGGACTCATCGTAATCAGTCTAAATTAGATCCTGTTTACGCTGTAACAGAACAAAAGTGTAACGATAAACCTCAATTTACACTGTTTCTGCCAATTCATAACACTTTTGTTCTTTCTGTCTATAGAAAATCTTTCTCTGGAGCATGCAATGCTCTTGAACCGTAAAAACTTTGCAACGGATCAAAAATGTTGTATCTGTAAGCATAGGTTCCAAATCTTTAAAAAGGCTGGTGTGAAATTGATTGACCTATTTCTTTGAACTGAATTACTTCAAAGAAACTTTTGCTATTTATCTATAATTCTACCGGTGGACCTTTCTGAAATCTTCAATATTTTCAGAATTAGAATGCTTTTCTTCTTTTTCAAGAATTCAAGAAAAATTTTCAAAACAACTTAAAACCATCGTAATTTCTAAACTGTTTGACGCAACATGAATTAATTTCGAAGAAAACCATAGTTTATGAATGTCAACAATATGGTATCAAGCAAAAGTCTATCACTCTTCTGGTTTATGATTTAGAAATTTGATGACGTCACATCCTCAAATCAGTTGAAATATAAAATACGCTGTAATTTCGAAAAATATTCAAGATTTCTGCAAAATCCAACGGTAGAATTATAGATAAGTATCTAAAGTTTCTTTCAAGCCATTCAATCAGAAGAAATAGGTCATTGAATTTTACACCCAACTTTTTACGCTGAGTTGAAGATTTGGAACCTATGCTGTATCCGTACAGTATAAACGTCCCAAGTAATGTATACAATCTGCTTGTTTAAGACCCCGTTTACATTGTACCGGTACAATTTCTTTTCTTTTTGTATATCAAATTCACTATCTAATACAAGGCATGGCGATACTAAACTAACCTAAGATAAGTAACCAAAACAATGATAGTAAATTAACATTAAAAGGATGCTGGTTGTGGAATATCCATTTCGTCTCCACGTCTATGGAATGCTTCTTTTAAATGTTTTCCTTAAACTCTTGTATTTTCTGCACCGTCATCGGCTAATACTTGCTTAAAAAGTTCAGTTCTATCAATCCGGGGGTTCCTAATATCAAAGTTGAAATGCAGCTTTCTTAAATCGTCTTACGCAGGGCATACACAGAAGAGAGAAAGTGAATCTCGTCTTTGACAGCATTATTGTTACATTTCTTACAAACGTTTTCCTCCACAGTGCAAAGGCTAATCTTCAAGATGAGACACTTATTTGAATTTTCGTTGAATAGTCGCAAAATATCAGCTCATAAAACAGCCAAATCAAAAATTCCCACGACATCCAGCCCCTTTAATTGTGATTGGTTAAAGCTTTGTTCTCGTTTCACGGAAGCAAGGAATTTCGCCATCTCGACTCTGAGCGCTAGACCAGCAAGTTGAGGTAAAATCCCACATAAACAGTGACTGAAATTTATTTTTCTTGCCAGCTCAAGGTATCCTGATACAAACAGGCTACAAATTAATGGGGGCATACCTGAGGTAAATTCCATATAAACAGTGACTGAAATTTATTTTTCTTGCCAGCTCAAGGTATCCTGATATAATCAGGCTCAAATTAATGGGGGCATACCTGAGGTAAAATCCCACATAAACAGTGACTGAAATTTATTTTTCTTGCCAGCTCAAGGTATCCTGATATAAACAGGCTACAAATTAATGGGGGCATACCTGAGGTAAATTCCATATAAACAGTGACTGAAATTTATTTTTCTTGCCAGCTCAAGGTATCCTGATATAAACAGGCTCAAATTAATGGGGGCATACCTGAGGTAAAATCCCATTAAACAGTGACTGAAATCTATTTTTCCTGCCAGCTCAAGGTATCCTGATATAATCAGGCTCAAATTAATGGGGGCATACCTGAGGTAAAATTCCATATAAACAGTGACTGAAATCTATTTTTCCTGCCAGCTCAAGGTATCCTGATATAAACCGGCTCAAATTAATGGGGGCATACCTGAGGTAAAATCCCATATAAACAGTGACTGAAATCTATTTTTCCTGCCAGCTCAAGGTATCCTGATATAATCAGGCTCAAATTAATGGGGGCATACCTGAGGTAAAATCCCATATAAACAGTGACTGAAATCTATTTTTCCTGCCAGCTCAAGGTATCCTGATATAAACAGGCTCAAATTAATGGGGGCATACCTGAGGTAAAATCCCATTAAACAGTGACTGAAATCTATTTTTCCTGCCAGCTCAAGGTATCCTGATATAAACAGGCTCAAATTAATGGGGGCATACCTGAGGTAAAATCCCATATAAACAGTGACTGAAATCTATTTTTCCTGCCAGCTCAAGGTATCCTGATATAAACAGGCTCAAATTAATGGGGGCATACCTGAGGTAAAATCCCATTAAACAGTGACTGAAATCTATTTTTCCTGCCAGCTCAAGGTATCCTGATATAAACCGGCTCAAATTAATGGGGGCATACCTGAGGTAAAATCCCATATAAACAGTGACTGAAATCTATTTTTCCTGCCAGCTCAAGGTATCCTGATATAAACAGGCTCAAATTAATGGGGGCATACCTGAGGTAAAATCCCATATAAACAGTGACTGAAATCTATTTTTCCTGCCAGCTCAAGGTATCCTGATATAAACCGGCTCAAATTAATGGGGGCATACCTGAGGTAAAATCCCATATAAACAGTGACTGAAATCTATTTTTCCTGCCAGCTCAAGGTATCCTGATATAATCAGGCTCAAATTAATGGGGGCATACCTGAGGTAAAATCCCATATAAACAATGACTGAAATCTATTTTTCCTGCCAGCTCAAGGTATCCTGATATAATCAGGCTCAAATTAATGGGGGCATACCTGAGGTAAAATCCCATATAAACAGTGACTGAAATCTATTTTTCCTGCCAGCTCAAGGTATCCTGATATAATCAGGCTCAAATTAATGGGGGCATACCTGAGGTAAAATCCCATATAAACAGTGACTGAAATCTATTTTTCCTGCCAGCTCAAGGTATCCTGACATAAACAGGCTCAAATTAATGGGGGCATACCTGAGGTAAAATCCCATATAAACAGTGACTGAAATCTATTTTTCCTGCCAGCTCAAGGTATCCTGATATAATCAGGCTCAAATTAATGGGGGCATACCTGAGGTAAAATCCCATATAAACAGTGACTGAAATCTATTTTTCCTGCCAGCTCAAGGTATCCTGATATAAACAGGCTCAAATTAATGGGGGCATACCTGAGGTAAAATTCCATATAAACAGTGACTGAAATCTATTTTTCCTGCCAGCTCAAGGTATCCTGATATAATCAGGCTCAAATTAATGGGGGCATACCTGAGGTAAAATCCCATATAAACAGTGACTGAAATCTATTTTTCCTGCCAGCTCAAGGTATCCTGATATAATCAGGCTCAAATTAATGGGGGCATACCTGAGGTAAAATTCCATATAAACAGTGACTGAAATTCATTTTTCCTGCCAGCGCAAGGTATCTTGATATAAACAGGCTCAAATTAATGGGGGCCTACCTGAGGTAAAATCCCATTAAACAGTGACTGAAATCTATTTTTCCTGCCAGCTCAAGGTATCCTGATATAATCAGGCTCAAATTAATGGGGGCATACCTGAGGTAAAATCCCATATAAACAGTGACTGAAATCTATTTTTCCTGCCAGCTCAAGGTATCCTGATATAAACAGGCTCAAATTAATGGGGGCATACCTGAGGTAAAATTCCATATAAACAGTGACTGAAATCTATTTTTCCTGCCAGCTCAAGGTATCCTGATATAATCAGGCTCAAATTAATGGGGGCATACCTGAGGTAAAATCCCATATAAACAGTGACTGAAATCTATTTTTCCTGCCAGCTCAAGGTATCCTGATATAATCAGGCTCAAATTAATGGGGGCATACCTGAGGTAAAATTCCATATAAACAGTGACTGAAATTCATTTTTCCTGCCAGCGCAAGGTATCTTGATATAAACAGGCTCAAATTAATGGGGGCCTACCTGAGGTAAAATCCCATTAAACAGTGACTGAAATCTATTTTTCCTGCCAGCTCAAGGTATCCTGATATAAACCGGCTCAAATTAATGGGGGCATACCTGAGGTAAAATTCCATATAAACAGTGACTGAAATCTATTTTTCCTGCCAGCTCAAGGTATCCTGACATAAACAGGCTCAAATTAATGGGAGCATACCTGAGGTAAAATTCCATATAAACAGTGACTGAAATTTATTTTTCTTGCCAGCTCAAGGTATCTTGATATAAACAGGCTCAAATTAATGGGAGCATACCTGAGGTAAAATTCCATATAAACAATGACTGAAATCTATTTTTCCTGCCAGCTCAAGGTATCTTGATATAAACAGGCTCAAATTAATGGGGGCATACCTGAGGTAAAATCCCATATAAACAGTGACTGAAATCTATTTTTCCTGCCAGCTCAAGGTATCCTGATATAATCAGGCTCAAATTAATGGGGGCATACCTGAGGTAAAATTCCATATAAACAGTGACTGAAATTCATTTTTCCTGCCAGCGCAAGGTATCTTGATATAAACAGGCTCAAATTAATGGGGGCCTACCTGAGGTAAAATCCCATTAAACAGTGACTGAAATCTATTTTTCCTGCCAGCTCAAGGTATCCTGATATAAACCGGCTCAAATTAATGGGGGCATACCTGAGGTAAAATTCCATATAAACAGTGACTGAAATCTATTTTTCCTGCCAGCTCAAGGTATCCTGACATAAACAGGCTCAAATTAATGGGAGCATACCTGAGGTAAAATTCCATATAAACAGTGACTGAAATTTATTTTTCTTGCCAGCTCAAGGTATCCTGATATAAACAGGCTCAAATTAATGGGGGCATACCTGAGGTAAATTCCATATAAACAGTGACTGAAATCTATTTTTCCTGCCAGCTCAAGGTATCCTGACATAAACAGGCTCAAATTAATGGGGGCATACCTGAGGTAAAATTCCATATAAACAGTGACTGAAATCTATTTTTCCTGCCAGCTCAAGGTATCTTGATATAAACAGGCTCAAATTAATGGGGGCATACCTGAGGTAAAATTCCATATAAACAGTGACTGAAATTTATTTTTCTTGCCAGCTCAAGGTATCTTGATATAAACAGGCTCAAATTAATGGGAGCATACCTGAGGTAAAATTCCATATAAACAATGACTGAAATCTATTTTTCCTGCCAGCTCAAGGTATCCTGATATAAACAGGCTCAAATTAATGGGGGCTACCTGAGGTAAAATCCCATTAAACAGTGACTGAAATCTATTTTTCCTGCCAGCTCAAGGTATCTTGATATAATCAGGCTCAAATTAATGGGGGCATACCTGAGGTAAAATTCCATATAAACAGTGACTGAAATCTATTTTTCCTGCCAGCTCAAGGTATCCTGATATAAACAGGCTCAAATTAATGGGGGCTACCTGAGGTAAAATCCCATTAAACAGTGACTGAAATCTATTTTTCCTGCCAGCTCAAGGTATCTTGATATAATCAGGCTCAAATTAATGGGGGCATACCTGAGGTAAAATTCCATATAAACAGTGACTGAAATTTATTTTTCTTGCCAGCTCAAGGTATCCTGATATAAACAGGCTCAAATTAATGGGGGCATACCTGAGGTAAATTCCATATAAACAGTGACTGAAATTTATTTTTCTTGCCAGCTCAAGGTATCCTGATATAAACAGGCTCAAATTAATGGGGGCATACCTGAGGTAAATTCCATATAAACAGTGACTGAAATTTATTTTTCTTGCCAGCTCAAGGTATCCTGATATAAACAGGCTCAAATTAATGGGGGCATACCTGAGGTAAAATCCCAATAGGAAGACCAAGGACATCATGATGCCATTTAGCCAGAAGATAGGGAACACGTAGAAAAATGCCATATCACCCATTCCTAAACAGAAATAAAAATTGCATTCAGCTGTATTCTAGCTTCATAAGCTTGAATCTTGTTCTACTACATGCTGAGTGCATCAAAAGAGTTGTATATGTCATGTTGAAATGCAAAGTAAGGTATGAAAATAGCAACAAAATTTTTCCGAATTGTTTCGAGGAAATGAGACCAAAGTTGACGAGTGTAGACGCGTGAAATCAAAACAGAAACGTCGATTTCATTTTCAATGCAGCTAATATCAAAATAAACTTGTCTAGCAAAATAAACGGAACATCTTCGGTAACCTCTGGCATTTAAAATAGTAAGTGGGAGGGCTTAATATAGAGGGTGGCCTTTTTAAAGGCATGGATTAGAAGGGAGGGGCTTAGTAGAGAGTGGTTTGATAGAGAGAGGAGCTAAATGTAAATAGAGCTTTTACGGTATCTGCGAACGTTCACACAAAGCAGGGACTTTTAAACTATCTTAATTCTTGAAAGAAGAAAAAGATTTCATTTCATGTCAGACATACCTTCGCAACTTTGAACAGGTGGTAGACCATAGCCTCTGTTTACCGTATAACAGACTTTTGTATTAATTTTGTAAGTTTCTGATATCCATTCATACATTCTAAATGCAGTTCCTAGAACAAGCTGAAAAGACAAAAAAGGCGTATTCTGATTGATGGCTACATTTCGTTATAAATTCGACCATCAATTTTAGTGATTGCGAAGTATGTTCCAAGTTCAATTGCCTCTCAAAGACATAAAACATCACTTCTTCAAAGCAGTTTCTAGGTACTTGCTGCTACTCTAAGGGAAGAAACTTTCGCGGTAAGAAAATTTCGTTAGTTCTAAAAAACGCGAAATCTTTGGAATTAACTTTGGCGAACCGATCAAAATGAGAAATTTTACGGGACTAAACTTTCACGAATTAGGTTTCTTGTCAAATTTCATAACGTTTCAAAAGTTCCTCGAATCTTGAAGAACTCTTCAAAATCTTCCAGAAATATGCTTGTAGTCACGGGGGAGGGGGGTTCTTGGCCAGATTTTGGGCAGGGGTCTGCCGCGAGCATATTCAAAATGGTACCGTAGGCTAGACTAATTTCTACGAAAATGGTACCCTTGGCTAGACCATTTTGACCATTCTCTGGACCAATTTTTACGAAAATGGTACCCTTGGCTAGACCATTTTGACCATTCTCTGGACCAATTTTTACGAAAATGGTACCCTTGGCTAGACCAATTTTGACCATTTTCTGGACCAATTTGTCAAATTTGTACCAAATATGATATCATGACCGTTCGCTAGACCAATATTGTCAAAGATGATACCCTTGGCTAGCCCGTTGCTAGGCCAAAATTGCAAAAAAAGGATACCCTTGGCTAGACTAGAGGTCCGAAAAAGTATACCCTTGCTCGCAGCACATCTCCAGGTACCTTTACTATGGAAGAACCCCCCCCCCCCCGTGCTTGTAGTGGCATAGTTCGAAAGGGTTGTTGTCAAAGAAGAGGAACATGAATATTTGACTACATAAATGTTTGATTCTATATCTTAGGAAATTTCACGGGAATCAACTTTCGCGAATTTCATATTTCAGGAAATTTTGCGTAATAAGCTTTCGCAAATTTCAGCCAAAACGCTAAAAACGCAAAATATCTTCCTTTAAAGTACTACACACAGCATTACAAATATTGGGTATTTTTGTATGGAATTCAAACATGTATTACTCGGCTTCTGAATTAAATGAATGAAATTAGGTGGCAAATGTTTACATATATCCTTCCTATTTCGATAGATACTCATTTCTCCTCTCCAATCCCATTTGGCGTGCACAAAAACTGAGTTGGAAACCTATGTTTCAGGGCAGCGTTGATGGTCTGCCTTGTTTATATCTGTGGCTTGATTACTCAACCGTTAAAATACCTTTGTTTGAAATCGCTTATCACTTTGAAATGGTTTGGCAATGAAAACTAACTTTTGCCATTTTTGCCAAATATGCCCATAATCCAAACTCATACAGACACCAAACTCATAAAGACATTTATCAATTCAACAAATCCAAGCTAGAACTTAATCACGTCCTTAATATTCGTATCCTCCCTAAAGGTGACCTGAAGCGGAAATTTGTATTATGCAAATGAACGGCACTGTCGAATGATGAAGACTCCTGTTTATATTTCTTTGATATCTCATTCGCTTTCAAGTTATCAACTGATGTTAAGATTCAGGTGATGACGTCATTTTGTTTACAAATTACCACGGATAAAATATCGAAAAATGTATCTTATCTTTGAAAGATTACAGTTGTAGGAAGCATTTCAGCTGAGCTAAATAGATTTAATATAAGCATATGAGTCAAATCTTTCAATAGGGCACAGGGAAACCCGCAAATCTTCCAATTTCACGCTTATAGGCCAATGATATCGTCGTATTCCGATCACATGACTGAAAATAAGGCTTTCGAGATAAATTTTTGAGTACCTTCACGAAAATAAAAATGGATATTCGAGTAATAAAGATACAGAGCTGGTTCTACCACGAATCGATTCGAGAGGCCCCACTCCACATTTGTTTTTCTGCATTTGGTTAAAATCTCGTCAGGGATCGGCGTTACATCGAGTTTCATTCCTTCGAAAATTGGCCTATGTTCAAGAATTCTTCAGGAACGCTACAAATAAGATATAGCTTTCAAAATTTCACATGTTACGTGAATTATGTCCAGGAATAACATGAAAATATTTGTTTTTGTGATTTTGGAAAATCCTAGACGAATTAAAGCTATTTGCTGCGAAGAAAGCTAATGGGCCTACCTTCACCCGCCGCAGAATCCCAGTAATCGGCATTAAATCACTCTTTTTCGTAATAATAACCAGCGGATACATTAACGAATAACTTCACCACAAATCCAATTTCTTTCCGCCATTTAATAATCGATAATTTCGATAAAATGTGAGAAGACTTTACAGCCTCTGCAGCAAACCGTCCAACTACCGTCGATTCAAAATTTTCTTGTTGCAAACACGTTGGAAGTCTTGCAAGACTTGCATAAAACAAAAGGTTTTCCAAGACTTAGGTCTCCCATATGACACAGCAAAATGATACCTTTGAGAATAGATTGCACACTCCTAAAGTCTTTCTATCGTTGCAAAATAAAGAGAAAATAAAACATTTCTCAAAGATTGCAAATTTCTTTGTCACATCGGAAAAGTACATAATATGTGTAAAGAAATTTCCCCTGCAATCTATTCTCAAAGGTGTACAATCTATTATCAATGGTAACATTTTGCTGTGTCATATGGGAGATCTGAGCCTTGCACAACCTTTTGTTTTATGCAAGCTTTCCTGGTGTTTGCAACAAGAAAACTTTGAATCGACGGTAGTTGGACGGTTTGCTGCAGAGGCTGTAAAGTCTTGTCACATTTTATCGAAATTATCGATGATAAAATGGTGGAAAGAAATTGAATTTGTGGTGAAGTTATTCGTTAATATATCCGCTGGTTATTATTGCGAAAAAGAGTGATTTAATGCCGATTACTGGGATTCTGCTGCAGGTGAAGGTAGGCCCATTAGCTTTATTCGCAGCAAACAGCTTTAATTCGTCTAGGATTTTCGAAAATCACACAAACAAATACTTTCATGTTATTCCTGGACATAATTCACGTAACATGTGAAATTTTGAAAGCTATATCTTATTTGTAGCGTTCCTGAAGAATTCTTGAACATAGGCCAATTTTCGAAGGAATGAAATTCGATGTAACGCCGATCCCTGATGAGATTTTAACCAAATGCAGAAAAACAAATGTGGAGTGGGGCCTCTCGAATCGATTCGTGGTAAAAGCAGCTCTGTATCTTTATTACTCGAATATCCATTTTTATTTTCGTGAAGGTACTCGAAAATTTATCTCGGAAGCCTTATTTTCAGTCATGTGATCGGAATACGACGATATCATTGGCTTATAAACGTGAAATTGGAAGATTTGCGGGTTTCCCTGTGACCTATTGAAAGATTTGACTCATATGCTTAGGCCGTTTTCAGTCATTTTGTAACCATCAAGTTTTTGTAAACTTGAATTTACCAATTTTTCCAGTGCTCGTAAGAAGGCGAGAAAAATCACAAAAATACTTCTATCTTTTGGCTGTCAAGCAAAATTGATTCATTCCAATCCATTCAGTACTCTTGATGCTATGAATTTTCTAAAGTGGAAACTTTTTCCTGGCTCACCTGGTATATAATTCCAAGCTGCTTACCTCTGGGTATAGATTAAATCTACGCAGCACATTGACTCTGTTTGGATACTCTGTTATATTGCAGGATGTGACAGACTGCAGGCCTTCGAGGAAAGTTGGTGCCTCAACAATTGATTTGTAGTATGAATAATACAGCCCCTGTAAAAGATGAAAACTGCCATTAAGACAAGATGATCGGCTACGACCGACAGAAAAATTTTTTTTTGAGGGACAGTACGCTAACAGTTACGGTTAAAGGGGCTCCGTCGTCAAAATGTAAACAAAACGATGATATTTGCAGTTTTTTGAAAGGTGATATCACACAGGATTTTCATATTTTTTTCAAAATGAAAATTGCTGTTTCGACATTAATCATTGTACTTCACTAAGGAACAAACCAAATATTCATATATTCTACGATTGCTCGGATATAAGTGGATTTTTAACGGTCACTTTTTGGTGGCCTGGGTGAAGCCACCAAACAAGTTGCAGAGAACACTGGATGAACAATGGATAATCGGCGACACGTGCGAGATTACGGATTTGTTTACTATTTGACGACGGAGGCCCTTTAACGTAGCCTGCGTGCAGACTCTGTCAGAAAAATTGAAAAGAACTACTTCCTTCTTTTCAATTTTTCTAGAGTCTGCACGAAGGCTACTTTAACGTTGCGTATAACGTTGCGTTGCGTATCCAAACCACTTTGTAGTCTAGCTGTGATTCAGACGTGAACGTGAAGGAAAAGGAGCAAAACAATCTAAGAATATTCCATTCACCTTGATGTCACACATGCGTCGTGAACAATGGATAGCCAAATAAAAACTGTTCTGTCTAAGTGCTTTCTTTGTTATACTAAAGGGGCTCCGTGGCCAAACGATAAACAAATCTGTAAACTCGCACGTGTCACCAATTTTCCATTGTTCATCTATTGTTTTCTGCAGTTTGTTTTCTGGCTTCATCCAAGCTACCAAAAATGACCCTTAAAAATCCAATTATATCCAAGCAATCGTAGACGATATGAATGTTTGGTTTGTTCCTCAGTGAAGTACAATGATTTATGTTCAAACAGTAACTTTCATTTTGAAAAAATATGGAAATCCTATAATAGAGAAGCCTATTTACCATTGCTAGAGTGGAAACATGCTGACCATGTGTCTCCCTGCTATGATTGACATTTCAATTGTTTTTTCTTTCTAATTTTTTCACTTTCAGACTCGATAGAAAGATACAAAAAAATATGCTAACGTAGCACTGTAACACGCTAGCGAACATATACGCACTACTGTGGTGGATACACCATACAGAGGTGGGGTATTATGCTTGATGTGGTGGATACGCCATACAGGGGCGAGGTATTGTGCCCACCCCATCAAGGAAAATACCCCGCCTCTGTATGGCGTATCCACCACATCAAACATAATAGCCCACCACATCAAGAATAATACCCCACCACTGTATGGCGTTTCCACCACATCAAGCAAACAAGGGCAGATTTTGTAATACAATAGCAACAGTTGCGTTTGATCGACACCTCAATTCAAAGCGATTAGCGGATGCAGACAAAGGAAATTCTCTCAACCAGTAATCCAAAACAAACAAAGCCGCAAAAGTTTCGCCGAAACTAGTAGGGCAAACTCTCGCCTTGTGCAAGCGAAAGGTGGTTTTTAAGAGAAGTTACGTGCTTATAGCGAATGAAGAAGGGTAAATCTAAAGTTCTGTCGCTTAGATTATGTTTAATTGATTCAGGAGCCGAGCAGAAGGCATTGTAATTCTCGCGTCTTTAGGGCTTAAAATGAAACGATTACAAAACAGCTCCTAAATCAAATAAGCATAATCTAAGGGACAGAGCTTTAGATTTACCCTTCTTCATTCGCTATAAGCACATAACTTCTCTTAAAAACCATCTTTCGCTTGCACAAGGCGAGAGTTTGCCCTACTAGTTTCGGGGAAACTTTTGCGGCTTTGTTTGTTTTGAATTACTGGTTGAGAGAATTTCCTTTGTCTGCATCCGCTAATCGCTTTGAATTGAGGTGTCAATCAAACGCAACTGTTGCTATTGTATTACAAAATCTGCCCTTGTTCATCAAGCATAATACCCAACCACATCAAGCATAATACACCGCCTCTATATGGCGTATCCACCACAGTAGTGCGTATAGGTTCGCCAGCGTCAAATAGTTTACCACCGAAATTGTACCCTGGGCACCAGAGCCAAAAAATGATAAAATTTAAAAACAGAAAAAACTAAAGAAGGAAAGAGAGTTGAAAGAAAACGAAGTTGTGTTATCATTTGACCAGAGCCTCCTTTCTCCCTTCTCTCTTCGTTTTCAAAATTTTCAATTTCCTTCTAATTTTGAGGCTCTGGCACCCAGGGTACCGAAATTGCTGTCATCCCATTTTCCGCCATTGAGATACATTATGATTTCGTTCATCAATATAAATAAAGTTGCTGAAACTCAAATCATTTATTAGTCACAACGTCCGTACATACTAAAGTAAGGAATGACCCACAATGACCTACACAATGACCCACAACGACCTGCAACAACCCACAACGATCCACAATGACCCACAACCACCCACAATGACCTACCATGATCAAATAAAAAAGGTTGATTTCTTTCTACTCTCGAGTACCGAATAAACGGGAAGGGGTGAGAATAGACAGGGGCTTAAAATGATTCAATCTAATAAAAGTTGGGGCTTTAAACGACCGGGGGGGGGGGGGAGGAATTGGAAAAGATTGGAAATAGCATTTTCTTAGTAAACACGTATCTTTTTTCATATGTATTCACAAATTATGTTCACTATCATTGCAATTTTTCAATAGTTAATTAAAGGGGGGTTGGAATAAAGCAAGGGGTTTGGGAAATTTTTCAAAAATTTATAAGCAGAGGGGACGATTATTCGGTACTTGAGAGTACATTTGAAAACACAAAATCTTTTGAAAGAGGCCATCAAATGCATGTAACAAGCAATCTAGTTTCTAAAGAAAACCAAAGAAGGCCACATGACATGACTATGACATAACTATCATGAATAGTTTCTTAACATATACTTTTCCAGTACTAGTGTTTCTTAACTTATAGCGATCTGAGAGTTGAGTTTCTTATGGGCAGTTTAAAAAAAATACCCGTATACCCCGCCCCCACACCCTCCAATTCTCTTGTCATTCCTTCATTATTAATAGAATACATATTCGATTTTTGACAATTCTAATGCACTTGTTTATTATAAACCAATTTCTTATAAGAAAAAAATGTGTAACATCTACTCTGTACGCAATTTTGGCCTAATAATCATCTGTAAGTTTTGCTTACATCACAATGTAGGACCTTGACATTTTTTGAGGGAAGAGGGGCTAAATGAAAATGTCAAAACGTAATTAAAATAAGCACTTTGTTCTTCAGCATGAAATGAAGACCACAAGTACAGGCTGAGAAATGAAGAAAAATCTACAAATCGAAAAGAGGCAAAAAATAATGGAACTGAGGCTAGTAATCATTATCTTTCATGGTAAAATCCTTTTGTTGCTGATTGCTGTTGGCGGTTGTGGGTCGTTGTGTATAGGTCATTGTAGGTCATTGTGGGTTGCTGTGGATCATTGTGGATCGTTGTGGATCATTGTGGATCGTTGTGGGTTGTTGCAGGTCATTGTGGGTCATTCCTTACTTTAGTAAATACCTCATAACGTCACAACGAGAAAATACTCAAATTTAGAGTTTAGATACTTCGCTTCAGATATAAAATATTCCTACAGCCAGAAATTATTTAAAGTTATACATCTGTCCAAAATTTTTGCACAAACAAATGTCCGAATCAAGCGTTTTGCATCCGAGCACTAAAAAGCTATGAATGCATTTTTCATGAATGATATACCGATATTTGGCAAAATAAGCATGGCTGGATTACAATACAATGCTTTGAACAATGGGGACACGCCAGCAAATGTTTGCATATTAGGTTATAAAGCTTTCGTTTGATTAAAACAAACTACAAGAAGTTGTTCGCCAAAGATAATCAATATTTTAGATCGTGCAGGAAATACCAAGGGCCCAACCTTGAGTAAGTCACGCCATATTATTTGTGACAAGACATAATTCAACCCTCCAAAGGTTCTTTCGCCTCAGGTATGACCTGTTTTTGAAACGGCGTGCTTCATAAAAGGAGACGACTGCAAGCTTCAAGACAAGGCTATTGTACTGTTTTCTTTGGTATCGGCAGATAACAGGCAAAACGTAGAATTTCGAAGACAAAAATTCTTAATGGCGAGATTTTCGTAGAGGAAACTGTTTTTGGCCAAATAAAAAGAGAAGTGCATTCAAAAAACGAAATTCAGTCCCTTCATGCGAGAGAAAAAACCAACTGAAGGCACATTAGGAAACTTGGTCTATGAATCTTATAGGAATTTCCTAATTATGTTAATTTTTCAGCTGGTACGTCCATATGTTTTGAACAAAGAAGTTTTCATAAATCCAATGCCAACAATAATAACGAAGCTACACAATGTTGCAACGTGTGCGTCTTCAGAGCGCAAAGGCTGAAAGCATTGTAAAGGGGATTCCCATTCAATGAACATAAACGATATGGATAGACTGACGTCAAAGTGTGAAATATTTCTGAGGTTTTGCCGATCACGCAGCGCAAATTACATTCTGGGATTGACATTTGGGTGTTGACAAATCTAATTTGCATGGCGGTAAAAGGTTTGGAGCTGGAATGAAAATTTGCATGATAAGAATGTGGTTAAATCACAGGTCTGAAGGCTTTATGATTGAATACAAAATGTCATTTGTGGCTTGACCCTATTTTGAGATGAAATAGAAACCTGCAAAGTAAGACACCACTTTATTTGCAAAAATGAACAAAATAACCAACTTTTCGGACATAAAAACGACAGATGGTACCTTGACCAAGTCAAGTGATGATGACAGATTTTTTATTTGTTCCTGGTCTGATAATTTTGTTTGTAAAGGCTAAAAATAGTTTCTTTCTTAGACAAGAACACCAAACAAGAAACAGTTTTTCTTTTAGAATTAATCATATTTTCAGTTTAAAGGTACTCTCCAGGGTGTGGGTGGAAAGGTAAAAAAGCGTACGGGGAGAAAAAATCAAGGGGGGCTGCCCAAAACAAAGTCCATTGTTCACCATAATTTTTGTCCGATTGGGCTCATTTTTGATAATCTTTCTAAAGTTGGGGGGCTACCACCCCCCAGCCCCCCGCCTCATTCGCTTATGGAAACAAAGGTGTGTTCATGAACAAGGGGTTGGGCACGAGTAAAACATCTATTGAAATGGGTGAAATTGACACATGCAAGAGCTAAGGGGGGAGACCCCTGCTCTGTCTATTATGATTTAAATAATATCGTATTTAAAATATAGCTTCGTCGAAAGGGCACCCTTGCCCCCTGCACTAAAATATAGCTTCATAAAAAGGGCAGGTGGGGCGCTTGCCCCCTGCACGCCCTATCCAGCGTTCTTGCTCTCAGCACAGGTCTTCCTCTCAAACTTACAACCTTCCTCACAGATCAGAAGAGTGCTATCCACTTAGCCCCAAGCACCAGCAAATTTGTGAGATTTCAAAACAAAATATGACATTGTGGAATAACTTACATACCATTTCAGTTCTAAATGACAGCTCTCTTTCCAGTGTTGATAAGTGTGAGAAAAACCGTTCATTCTCAAACATGTTTGAAAGATGTGCCCTGCAAATGATAAAAGGGTAGAAAATGACTGAAATTAAACTAAACTGTAAGGCCAAATTGGAAAATGTGGCAATTATACTTTTTGCTATGAGATCTTATGTTTGCCGAAGCTTTTGGCTGTAAGAAACAACCAATTGGCTAATTATTTCTCCAAAAAACAGATGTAATCTTTATGAGAATAAAAAGATTAGAAGAAAACAAGATTTTTGAAAAATGTAGACATGCTTTTTGGGGAATGATTTGCCCCTCAAGAAAAACAAGGGAGTACAGATACAGAAATGCCTAAAACAACAAGTGTAGGGTTTGCAAGATTGCAAGAGTAAAATACATAAGTAGGCAGAGGTAAAATAGGTACAGTGATTATCTGTTCACTTACCATTGGCAACGTAATGGGGGGAGGAGGGTAGTTCCAACAATTGCAGACAGAATCAAGATTTTTATGAAAATTACCTACATCTTTTTAGCTTTACCCATTTTACTCTCTATTTTTCATGATGATTGAAAACATCTAGAATGATATCTTCAAACACTAATGAGTAGAGAAACAGACATACGCTAAAAACTTCCATGTTGGCAAGCATATAGCAGGTACTGTGTGCAGTATGTAAACAAAGTTTAGTCACAGTGAAAACAAAGAAATTTACTTTTAAGACTGCAAGGGCTGGGGATAATCAATGAAGCCAGGAAGATATGGGTATTTTTCATAAGAAACTAAGAATTTGGGCCAGTTCTTAGAAAAGGTTCTTAAAACTATCAGATTTTCATTTTTCAGAGTTTCTTTCACGTTTCTTGAATGATTCATATCAATCTTCATATATTAGACTACCTGTGCCCTCATAGATACTTTGAAACAAGGTTTTTTTAAGCTTTTCCAGTGTTTTGGATTTTACTCAAGTACATTCCAAGTAATATCATACAGGAAACAAGTTAAAATAAAGTAAACAATAACTACCCTGACCATCCCCCCAGGCAGTCTAGGGGTCAAAAAAATTTCTTGCACAAATACCCGGGGGGCCAGCAAACTTTATGTGGTGAATGCCCGTCCCTGAGAAAATGCCATATTCCCAGTTACTGTATGAGCAAAAGCTCCCATTTCTCAAATGCCTGGGGGCTGGGGAAGATTTGCAATCAAATGCCAGGGCACCTTTTTTTGTAAGCAAATGCCTTGGGGTGTTCCAGGAGGGGGGATGGTCAGGGCAGGAATTGAACAGGGGCCAGGCAAAAATGTGCAGTCAAATACCAGGGGGGCCAGAATATTTTTGTAGCAAATGCCCCAGACCGTTCCAGGTGGGGGATGGTCAGGGCCCTACAGCCTCAAGGGCAAAGTTCAGGTCATTAAGCTAACAATGACCTTACTCTCTCCTTGTTTATATTTGTACACAATAAAAATTTCTATTGCAAAGGCCATTGCACCCAATTTGGATTAACGTGGTACCAGGATAAACAAATACAGTTGAAAACCCACGTGTGGCAACCAGCAACAAAGGCCACAACAAAGAACAAAAGATGATGGACGAGATGGTGACAAGTAATGTACGCGAATTAATTATTATTGAGATGATGCTTCCTCTGTCTGGCCCTTGTAAAGATCTCGCATTATCGAACAGTTTCAATTTTAAAAGCATTAAAAATTTATAAAGTATTATGCTCACTTGTGCAGTAATCCTGACAGCAACGCTGTGAATAGCAAATGAAAAATTGGATTAAAACTTGAGTAATTCGAGATGAGATCGGGGTTTGAAAACCCGTAAATTTCGATGATATATTATGCTAAACCCACTTGAAAGTTTATCAAAACCTTCAACTGGGCACGCAAGATCTACGACGATTTATGGGTGTAAACATACCAAGGGCAATCACAGCAAAACTGTATCCAATATTACGTTTATTCCAGAATGGATTTGACTTAATTTCTTTCCCTTCAATGTGCTGCGATCGATGTTTCTTCCCTCGGGTCTGTGGCTTGGATTTCGTCGTGACATGACCGTTTTTCTGATTAGCTGAACTGCTCGATTTTCCTCTACCGGCCATTTCCTGCTTTCGATGTTGGTACTTTTGAAGATCTTGAAATATTGGATGATTTTGCCTACAAATTCTTGTTAAAATGTCGCTTGCAGTCCAATATGAATCTTGATCCAGAACACAGAACAACAGTGTTTTCAAAGTTTGGTGCTTTTCTTTATTCTCCTACGTTGTGATATTGTGATTGGCTATAGAGGGGAATCTCCTTTTTACTCAAATCGAGGCTGATAGAAAAATTTCTGAACCAATCCACCTCAAATCATAGCTCAAATGAACCACCTTCTCGGAATTCTTTCAACTGTTTCAACAAGTGTCAGTCAAACAAGTTTTAATCCAAACTTCTAAAATCACGATAAAGCTTGGAAAATTCTTACAAGCTCACAAGTTCTCCCAAATTAAAAAGCCACTTTGGGAATTCATTTTTCTAGTTTTCCAAGAACCCGAGGTCGGATTTGACTCATTTTGAAAATGAGGCAATTTGGCCTAGCTCATAACATCAGATATCTTCAATCACCCTCACTCGAGTTATAAAAGTTACCAGAATTTGGTCATCTACCAGCCAGCCTGAATCACCAGTGCAGCAGAAGAAGATTATCAGAACAGCAGAGAAAACCGTGAATGTGATGCTCGAAGCACTCAGGGTTTGCAAGCGCTTTATCTTAGCAAGGCCGATTCATTGAGTGGGATACAAATAAACGAATGTTTGTGTGGCAATAAAATGACGACAGAGGGCGTAAAGCCGAAGAAGAGGCATCATGAACAGTCTCGATTTTGCTATTCTAGGCCAAGTTATCGAGAAGCAAGATGGGAAAGGGCGGTTAAGGTATACTGTTGCCTATTGGGCTTATTAGAGACCATTCTTACATTAAATTAATACTTTACTTTTTGCAGGCATTTCCTTCCCATCCAGAGACTAATAAGTTTGCAAATACAGTGCGCACACTGACTGACTGTAAGCTACAGTACTGTATTTATGCAATGTATTGTATAATTTTGCCATTAACTTAAGCTCATAATAAATATTTAACCTAACTAAGAAAAGAAAAATCATCTAATTACAACATTTACAAGTATGAAACAAATTATAGGCAAAAAAAGGTAGAAATCTCATTTACAATACCCCTAGTTTAAAATGGCAGGGATAGCAGTAAAAGGTCAGTGCAGGGCTTTTGGGGCTGAGCCCCCATGAACATTTTCCGAGACCATGCCCTTTGCACTCTGGGAGAATGAGGGAAATGCCCTTAGTTTTAAGAAAACTAGTTCAGAAAAATTGTTGAGATTTTCCATTACAAAATTATTATCAAAGAAGCGATATTTACAGTAAACAATGAAGAGATTAAAGACTCAATTTTAAGGTGACTTTCAAAGAAGGGCATGGTCTCAAAACTTTGAAGCATAGCCATGGGAAAACTATTTTCTTATGACCATATTTTAAGAGGTAGATAGCCATAAAAGTTCAGAGATTTTACAGCAATAATTAATTTTTGCGAACAATACTTTTATGGGCACTGGACCTTTCACCCCCTACCCCTCCCTCTCGATATCCCTGCCAAGATGTTTCATTTTTACAAGGAAAATTTGTTGGTTGATCGTGTCAAACGCTTTTTGTGGTATCATTAATATTATTGTTGGGGATACATGGTACTCCCTGTATTGTTTTTCAGCTTTGTTTTTGGGAAACTTGACAGCCAATCAGCACGGGGACTATGAATGCATGCGCTGTGGACATAATTCAATCATTCAAATATTTGCAGCCGTTGCAAAGAAAGTTGCAGTGACAGCAAACAGTCATGGAAGATTCGCAGCTCGATATGCGGGAAACTTAGCTTATATTTTATCAATTCTTAACTGCAGTTATGTTTGATATATGCCTACAAGAAGCTGCAAACAAAGATTTCACGATGGACCTTTCTGGAAACTTGGCACAAGTAAATGTTGAACGGTTTTGGTCTTGCCTTGATAAATTGGCCTAGGCAAAACAAGATAGTGGCAGCGCTCTGTGCTCTGTGCTATGGAAAGTCCCGCTATTAGACCCATTTCGACAACATTTAAAAGAGGCCATTTGAAACAAACCAAGCAAAGCTACAGTAAGTTGGCATATGAATATCATTTCTTAGCCAGATGCCTGTACAAAAATACAAGGTTAAACTTGGCCTTGTACAGGCCAAGTTTTAGCCTTGTAGAGGAGATCATGACCTTGTTATGACCTTGTACTAGCCTTGGAAGAAAATTACAAGGCTATCAGTAAGATTCCAAGCTGCAACCAGTCTAACACAAGGTTTCCACAAGGCTTCTACAAGGCTAATTAGCATTTTTCAAGCCATTTACAAGGTTACAACAAGGCTATTCCAGGCTATAACAAGGTTACAAGGCCATAACTACAAGGCTTGTACATGGCTATTACATGGCCTTGTATTTTCGTACAGGTGAATACATTCCTTTGCCAAGCTTCCATGAAGCGCTATCGCGAGTGATTCTGAATGAAAAAATTCAGTGTTCTCTCATCAAAAATTACTTGTTCTGTAGCGGATGTGGTTTCGTTTCAATGTCTGACTTCCGGTTGCCTGTCGAATGACTAAAATCTCGTGATAAAAATAATGGCATTACGTAATCGAATAAGCAAAAATTTACACACTACGCATGCGTTCATAGTCCCCGAGGGGATATCCACGTCCTCGAATGGACCAACCAACTCTAGGACCAACTTTAGGCCAATTAGCGTTCTACCTACGGTCTCAAAGATGTTTGAAAGAATAATGGATAAACAGATAGTTGCTTATATTACACCCTTTTTATCATCACTTCTCTGTGGTTTTCGAAAAGGTTACAGTGCCCAGCATGCTCTCGTACGGCTCTTAGAAAATTTCAAAATTAGCCTTGATGAAGGTGGTAAAGCAGGGGCTGTATTGATGGATCTGTCCAAGGCATTTGATTGCATCAGACACGATCTTTTGATTGCAAAATTGCACGCCTACGGTTTCTCTCGCGAAGCATTGGCACTAATTAATGATTACCTCACAAATAGACAACAAAGAGTCAAAGTAAATGGGTCATTTAGTTCTTGGAAAAGCGTCACACGCGGTGTTCCTCAGGGGTCAGTCTTAGGGCCTCTGTTATTCAATATATACATTGATGATCTTCTACTCTTCATTCAAAACTCGGATATATGTAATTATGCAGATGATACTACAATCTATGCCTGCGATAAGAACCTGGGCAATATAGCTCATAGGCTTGAAAATGACTGTAGTGTAGCTTTAGAATGGTTTACCGACAACTTTATGAAATTAAATGCAGATAAATGCCATCTCTTGGTTCTTGGGCAGAGGCGTGATGATCCTGTTACTGTTAGGATTGGAAATGCTGATGTTGTAAATAGCTCCGAAGAGAAGCTACTCGGAATTCAAATTGATAGCAAACTTTCCTTCGGTAATCATGTTTCCAAATTGTGTCAAAAGGCTAGCAATAAACTTTATGCACTTGCTCGCATATCCCCTTACATGGATCAGAGCAAACTAAGAACACTCATGAGGGCATTTATTACCAGTCAGTTTCAATACTGTCCTTTAATCTGGATGTTTCACAGCAGGCAGCTTAGCCAAAAAATTAACAAAATACAGGAAAGGGCTCTGAGAATTACTTATAAGGATACTGAATCTACTTACAGTGAGCTATTAGAGAAGGACTGTGCCGTTACGATTCATGCAAAGAACTTGCAGTTACTTATGACTGAGATGTACAAAACAAAAAATAACCTGAGCCCTTCATTCATGCACGAAATTTTCAGCGAAAATGAAAGTCATTACAATTTGCGTAACAATAACGAATTCTTCCAACCTAGGGTGAGATCTGTCAACAACGGGACAGAAAGCATCCGATTTAAAGGTCCACAGCTGTGGCAAACGTTACCACCAACTATACGAAATTCAGATTCTCTTTGTCAGTTTAAAACAAAAATAAAAAATTGGAACGGAGAAAATTGTCCATGTAAATTATGCCGCGTTTTTATTCCGAACTTGGGCTTTTTATGATGATAATATTTGAATATCTGCTTTTATACACTTTTATGCCTTTATATTGTATACTTTCGATGAATTGTAAATATTTTATCCCCTTTTTTCTGATGTTACATTTGTATTTTAAAATTTTAACTAACGTTGGAATTAATTAGCTGACTACTTTTAGCTATATTTTTTATGTATCCAACGGTAAAGAAATTGATAATAATAATAATAATAAATAATCGTCAACTTGAGCTTGCACGTATCCCCAAAAAATTATGCCAGTAAACACCCTGTTTTCAAGCCCTTTGATTGTATCACTTAGGTATGATAAGCATTGTGCCTTTTGAGTGGTAGGGATGAAAACAAGACTGATATTGACAGAGAACTTTGTTTGCATCTATCTTCAGTAGGTATTCTTGCATCTGCTCATGGAAAAATTTTTTAATCACCTTCAAGATTTGTAGTAGAAGTGAGATTGGCTTATAATTTTTTGGCTCATCTTTCTTCCCCTTTTTAAAAATTGGTTTCAATTTACAGTAGCTTGCTTGCAATTATCTTGGGAAACATGATAAGGAGATATGGAAAGATTGTGTATAGCTCCATAATCGGTCTTACCAATATTGGTGCTCTGTCCTTAAGGAATTTTCCTGCAAGATTATTGGGCCCTGCTGCTTTTGTGGGATTTATTTTCTCCTAGTTTGAGAACATTTTCACCAGTTGCATGGTGTAGTGTGAGTTGCACTTAGAGCAGTACCCAAATGTGGTTCAACAAATATGGTTTGGCAAGTGTCACAACCTATTGTCTTTGTACTACCATTTTGATCAAAGGCTTATACAGTATATTCTTAGATTCCCTTTAAAGGGTATTGTATGTCCTTCTTCGCAAAGAAACCTGATGAGCAATGCAATAACAACAGTAATCTTCTAGGTCTACACAATCAATCAAGAGTCAAAGTATTTACTTGTGCAGGGAATACCAAGTGTTGGAGTTTGCAAAGAATTAATTGAATTATTTGCTATTTATGGTGCCGTTGAAGAGTGAGTATATGTATTGATTTTTAAACCTAGTTCACATTTCGTTGTAGCAGTTGTTGGAGTCACCAAAGGGAAATTACTTGTTTTGTCCTTTTCTGTGCAAAATATTGTTTTCATTTTGTGTCCTTTTGCCCTCGACTATAATACAGAAATATTCTACCTTTATGTGTCCTTTTTTCCCTGGATGAAAAGTCGAGTTTTTGTGCATCATACACTGTGCCAGTGAAACAATGAAAATAATAGAAACTATTGCAAGTGTTTGTGTGCCGGACATGTCCGACGCAGAAGCCTTATTTCCATAGGAGCCTCTGCCTGTGACTATAATGGCCTAGGGATTGAAAGACAGGGGGCACATTATCTTTCTCCATCTTACAATCTCCAGGTGGACACAGGGAAATGGAAACAATTGTACAAAACTTTGTACTGTAGGTAGTCACTGACAAAAGGACACATAAAGATAACAATATTTTTGCACAGTTAAAGGAGATACAAAGGGTCCTCCTGTGGACTCACTGGGGTTGTTAGAGTCATTGAGCATGAATGACTCAAAAGTCCCAAAAAGTTCATGTGAATGGCAATTTATAGTAACATTTTGGGTTGTTTTGGTCATTGGAATAGAAGCTGGCTCTATCCCAGTGACTCAGTTATTTGGGTCATCAGTATCATATTGAGTGACCGTTCACATTCAGTCTTCTGTGTTGTTGCAGTCATTTGTTCCGTTGACTGCCTATCCCTGATTTTTCATCTATTTTGGCTACTCTTGATCAGCAGGGGTGGCACTAGGAGGGGCTAGAGGGGGCTACAGCCTATTGGAAGCATCTAGCCCCCTGTTGGAGCAAATTGGGGGTTATTGTCAGAGGAAATTTGGCAAAATGACAACGGAAATCTGCATTTTTTGGTCATTTTAACACCCTTGTCGGAAGCCCCAGCCACTCTGTCCAAAGATTTCTGGCGTCACCCTTGTCGATCAGAAACATAAACTTTTTTGTCCATCTAAGATACAGATATCTGGATGAATACCCAGCTGAAGAATTCACAGATGTCTACTGGATCAAATTCAAGAAAATTCAATCTGCTCGGTAAGTCATTCAAAGAGTTGAACAGGTTGATGCTCATTGGTCATATCTCCAATAGCATTGTGCCGAGTGTGTTGAGTTGATACCATTAGGTTCAGTTCAGTTCAGTTATCATGTTTTAAATTCTCCACATACAATTTATCATAACAAAACTAATTAATACAAACAATTAACTAAACTACAATAATAACAATAATGCACAAAAACATACAATTACCGAACAAAGAACAAGATAAATTGCTTGGGGGGAATTACTTAAAGGAGGAGCTCTCTCAGTAGTTAAACTAATCGAGGAGAGAGCACCCCCTGTTTCAAAAATTTCTCATACAAATTTGATTAATATTTTAGGCATAAAAGAAACTATGGGCAGATAGTGACTTTCTATATCAATAAGTTTACAACTTGAAAATCATAAACTGAAACTTCTTCTGGGAAAAACAATTTTCAAATAAAGGCTCCTTCACAATAACTATCAAACTTTGAACATTATTTTAGTAAACCCAGTGCTTGTTTTGTTGTCCTACAAAAGATTGTATTGAGGATATGGAGCCTTTTTTGTTGCTTTGCCCTCCCTTTCAGGCTCATCAATGAAATATTCTCACTGGAGTTTTGCATTACTATGACCATTTGGATAGATGGATATTCCAAACAAAGTCTTATCGCAACTTTCATTATATGGTGATAAAGACATTCCCAATGACCTCGACAGAAATATTCTCGAATTAACTCCTAGAATTCATCAAAAACTGGTTGATTCCATTAGAACCACACTATATAAACGTTGCAAAATATCGTTCGATTCGAATTCTTTTCTGAATAGCTAGGGGGTCTATTGCAGGGGCGTAGCCAAAGGAGGTGTGCGGGGGGGGGGGGGGGGTGCCGCACCCCCGCCCCCCCAACATTCAGTTTGTCGGCAAATTGATAATATCTGTCCGCAAATCAAAAACGTTTCCTTGGTACTGGTACTACTGAGTGTCTGTCGGTGAAAATAGTTTCCAAATCTTTCAAAAGGTTGGTGTGAAACTCAGTGACCGATTTCTTTGAACTGAATGACTGAACGATCTTGGGTCTTGGGAGAGGCATTCTAAGCCAAAGTAGAATGCATATTCTCAAAATTTTCCTAGTGGCTTTGCCCCCAGACCTACTTATTTCAAGATCCCATTTGTCTTAACCTGTGCGTGTCATTGGCTATAGGGTTCCCTATTTGCTACTGCTCCTTCAAGCAATTTCATCAAAATAATTTGAAGAGCAAGCTGTACTCTGACATGTTCGTTTACTTTCCTAGATTAACTTGCTAAGATGGGTATAAATTCTCAATGCAAATTCAATAAAACATCCTGCCCATTTTTTGTTCATTGCAGCCATTTTTACGATGCAAAATAAAACTAAAATGGGCGTTTCCCTCATTTTCCGAGCGTCTGAAGGGCGTGGTCACGAAAAATTTTCTAGCCCACCTCCCATAAACCCCCCCCCCACTCATCAAGTGCTGCGTATGCCCCTGAAATACTATGCCAAGTGTCTACATTTTCAATTTAATCATCCATTGCTTATACGTTTCAAACTTTGATGATATTTAATGGTATTTTCGTTTTTTTGTCGGCAAATTGGGGTGTCTGCACCCCTCCAACAATTTTCTTTAGCTTCGCCCCTGTTCTATTGTATGTCTAGTTGTATTTTAGGTTTTACGTTCTTCATGTGATGGCCCTGGAGTAGGGGAGTAGTCATGATCTTTTGCTCCCCTTGGTATCGTTTCTGTAGTATTGTATGGTAGCTCATTTGTAGTCTTCGGTAATTCGTAAAGTCTAAATTTTTAACACTGAATTTATATGAAAAAAGCCACATTATCTCTAATTATATCTCACCCAACCACCAAATACGTCTTTGTAAAATATCTTGTTGTCAAGCCCCATGCTGTCAATTTTTTCTTCAGTAATAATTACATGTATTTTTATTTAATTTGTGGGTCAAGGTTGTCTCACTTGTGTGGGGATTTGTGGCATGAAGGCCACACACGCAATTTGTCTATAATTTCAACTTCAGTTCCTCAACTGCAGTGGCGTGGTGGCTCCAAATTGGCTGGGGGGCACAACCTGGTTTTGGCGCCCCCTAGAAAACTGTGACTTTTATCTCTCGTCTCCTACACAATGCGCCAAGGCCGGGCCAAGGCTTTTAAGACTGGTTCCTTCTTTAGAAAATTCTTTGAAACTAAAGAATGATGATTCTTCTGCACTCTCGTCGGAACAAAAAACCTACCATTTGGTGATTGGAGCAAATCTCTGTGCGAGCGGAGCGAGCGAAATTTTTGAGATCATGCCCTTCTTATCGTTAGAAAACGCCCCTCGTGGAAAGAATACCTCTCGTGGCCACAACACTGACTTTTCTACATAGGATTGGTTCACACTTGAGTAAAAACGCCTTGGAATTGGGATAGCACGATCTCTAGACACTTTATAAACGCGTTTGTAGTGAGTTATCGATTCCACATCGAATAAAAACATTTCTGATTCCATCTAAACATCTTCAAGAGGCGCCTTCAAAATAAAAAATTGAGGCAAAATATTTCCCACACTTTTTCTGTCACATTTATACATTCTAGCTCGTATTAGTGTGAAGCAAGCTTCCAGGCATTTGGCGCCCCCTAAACCTTCGGCGCCCCCTCGTTCTCACGTCGCTGGGGGCACGTGCCCCCCCCCCCCCCCCCACCCGGCCACCACGCCACTGCTCAACTGAATCACAGACTTGATTTGTCAAAGCCTCTTTGAATTGATACCAAGTTTTGTGAATCTGTAAGGTGGCTCTAGATGGGTGCGACTTTGCGGGTGGGTGACACTTTTGTCTCGATTCACATGGTAGTTTTCGTTTCTGTCCATGGAATGGCTGCCGGGTAATCGTATCATCACAGGACTTGGCTCCCCGTGGTATCGTCCTTGTAGTGTTTCGTTGAGTATTTTGTAGGTAGCGTAATGTCTCCTTCAATTCCTACCCTGACCATTCCCTGGGCAGCCCGGGAGTCAACGAACATTCCTTGCTCAAATGCCCGGGAGAATTTACAGTCAAATGGCCAGGGGCCGGGAATATTCGTTGAGCAAATGCTTGGGGTGCCCCGGGGGAGGGGGTGGTATGAGTAGGAATTGAATGTGTCATAACTTGTCTTATAAATATTTCAAAGGGATATATAAAAATATGCACTTCTTTTCATTTTTCATCTCCAGGTTTGCTAAGAAGAAGCTAGATATGAGGTCATTTTACGGTGGTGTACTGCATGTGTGCTATGCACCAGAATATGAAACAGTCGAAGATACTCGAGAAAAACTAAGAGAAAGGCGACAACAAGTTGCAAGAAAATGTAGAGGTAAATATGACAATATGCCTACATTTTTAGCTGCTGTGTTTGATAAATATGATTTAGACGGCAGAAGTTATGATTTATATCCTCTCTTTTTGCTAGTTACTTATTATCTGCACCCATTTTTACCCGCACATCAAGAGAGCTACGCAGCTTCTCACGCATGGACGAATTCAAAAGCACAACTTAACCAAACAAAGTGTTCAATGCCAGACATTTTGTTCTTGTCGTGCATTGTTTCAACCCCTATTCGCAACGTTTTTGCAAAAATCATTGTGTTAGAAAATACTACCACTACAGTAATAATAATAATAATAATAATAAAAGAAATTAAACTGTTTTCATAAAAATACGTAATAATAATAATAATAATAGTCTACAATTCGAATGCGACGATAATTTATTACAGAAGCCATGTGGTGACAAAAGACAACAAGGTACTTGAAAACGACGAAGTACTATTATTGTGGAACTTTTCTATCCAAACTGAAACTCGCATAGATCATAACAAACCAGATATCACGCTGAAGAATAAGAAAGAAAAGAGTTGCCAGATAATCGATGTAGCATGCCCATTCGACACTCGAGTGAAGCAGAAAGAGGAAGAGAAGCTGGAACACTATAGCGATCTGAAATACCAAATTTTGAAAATGTGGAAGGATGAAGTAAAGAAAGTTGCAATAATACCAGTGGTCATTGGGGGCGTTGGGAGTAGTTTCGAGAAATTTCAAGAAATACATTGCAGCACTTGACTATGAACCGGGAATACAGCCATTACAGAAAGCATGCCTCCTTGGTACGGCCAGGATTGTTAGGAAAGTACTGGACATAAGAGACTAAATAGCAAGAAGAACTATTTATATTTTCTACAGAGACAGCATGCACACTTTCTCAAGCTACGCATGTAACCTGAAAGTGGACTATGCATTACCAGTTGTACTGTGATAATGATTCAAATAATAATAATAATCGATTTATTTAAAGTTGGCGCTACATAGCTATGTACAGTAAAAATTAAAAATAATTACTACACTAGCTAATCCAAGCCAACTGCTAAAAACTAATACAAATCCAATAAAGATACATACATGATTAAATAAATAAGATTTCAAATACAAGGAATAAAATTTCGAAACAGAATTAAAAACGTAGTAATATAAAAATCTGAGATGTTAAAAATCCGAATGTCCGAAATATGGTATGAAAACTGCATCAAAACATGATATCACAAAAATCCAACTTGTGGTTTTAACGTCCTACATAATCTGCATGTGCAGTCATGTGGATGTGCATTCCAACTTTTAATTTTTTTTTAAACTCATTGATAGATTGAGCATTCCTTATGTGATGAGGAAGAGATAGCCAAAGACGCTGCCCTCTATATTTCAAAGTCTCGGATCCGTAACTTATTGTTCTTACCCTTGGTAGCACAGATTCATTATTGTTTCTCAGATTATAATTAACACGAAACTCACAGAAAATCTCCCTCATAAAAGGGGGTCGATTTTCTCCGTAGTTTTAAACATTTCGATCATAAGAGTTGGCAGGTTCCTTGCAGGAATATAAACCGAGTCATCTTTTTCTAGCAGGGTAAATGAAAGGCATTGGAAAAGAATGATCAAGCATGTCAAAACCTTTCCCATAACATTATGTTACTGTGTTACTTACAGATTACGTTGTGGTATCCAAATAGAAATTTACGTTCAATTCTACTAACATTACAAACATGAACTTTCTCTTCTACTGTAGCCACGAGAAATTCAGGAAAACATTATTTGCATGAAAATTGTGCAGTAATAAGAAATGCGTTGGTAGGTTGCTGTTGATAATTAGTGATACTGTTACAGTGGTTGATGGGACCATTTTTTCAGAAGTCCATTTATCTGTAACTACAGCTCATGATGAACTGATTGTCACTCAATAGGTGTATTTTATGTTATAGTTAATGCCATGAACATTTCATTAAAATCTGGCATTTAGAAAATGTTCAGAAATCTATGTGTCTTGAGGAACAAGGGCAGATTTTGTAACACAATAGCATGAGATGATTTTGTTGACATTTGAATTCAAAGCGATTAGTGGCTGCAGACGAAGGAAATTCACTCGACCAGAAATTCAAAACAAAAAAAGCCGCAAAAGTTTCTCTATAACCCAAGTAGCTAGCGCGCTCGTTGTGCATTCTAGACATTGTTTTTACGAGCAAACATGAGTATACATCAAAAGAAAAAGGGTATATCTACACATCTACCTCGGGCAGTTCATTTCTTTGGTTCAGAAGCGGAGCAGTAAGTGCTTTAATTATACCCCAAAAAATAAGAGAATTGAATCGCCTCCCAATCGGCTTTTGAATCGAATAAATTAAATGCCCGTGGCAGATGTGCAGATATATGCTTCTTTTTTCGATATAAGCTCATGTTTGCTCATAAAAACAATTTCTGGAATGCACAACGAACCAGCCAGCTACCTGGGTTTGAGAGAAACTTTTACGGCTTTGTTTGTTTTGAATTACTGGTTGAGAGAATTTCCTTTGTCTGCGATCGCTAATCGCTTTGAATTGCAGTGTCAATCAAAACCAATTCGTGCTATTGTCTTACCAAATCTGTCCTTGTTGTCTTGAGGGTTATTTTTTGGCCCACTCAATATAACCCATCCATCAAAGGTTACTGCAAATTTTCATAAACAGCATTTTTCATGATAAACTTGGACCAGGCCTTAGCACGCACTTAGAATTGCTTAATTTTGCATGAAAATTTCAATTTTTCGTTTTTGAAAGATTCTTTTTCATTTTTTTATTCATCGGTTGCAAGAATTTTGATGTTCTGGCTGTCCCCAAAAAAAAAGCGTTAATGTGTTAAAACATCACGAAACAGTAGCGGACCGCCATTTTGAAGCTCAAAGCATAAACTAAACAATTTAGGAGCACTAATCTTTCAAATGCAACAGATTTATTTCGTTCGGAGAGACAAGCAAAACTGAAGAATCTACGGAGAAACAACAAGGCAATTCTGTTAAGAAATCTATGGAATGTGAAGTAAGACTGATAGGCAGGGCATGAAAACCCACCCGACCGTGCGACCGGGCGGTCACAGGAAATTTTTAATTCATTATGAGCTGCAAGAAATTTTCCAACATATATCCATTTTTCGTGTATCATTCTGTTACTCATCTGAAAAAGAGCAACTTACAAAGTCTCAGAAAGGTCACCTGACATAGATTGTATCTCTGGTACAATTTGCCGCGCAATTTGCAATCAATATTGTACCAGATCAGGAGGCGTATATCATTCAAATTATGGGCAGGTTTCCAAGACATTTCATTAGTTTAAAAATGATAGTTTCACAGTTCTAACTGCAATAAAACTTTGCGGAACGTCCAGCTGCTTAGAGCATCTGTCAGGCGAAGAAGATCACTTCACAATCATTTTCAGAGATTATGGCGCAAAAGAGAATCTTAAATTAGAAAATGCTGTTCTTATGTAACTTATCTTTTTGTTATTCGAACTGCATTTGAATCAAATTGATATTTCATAGCAAATGAAGCTCTTTCTTCCACACCTATCGTATCTTACATAAGTTAGGGTTGGTCTCATAAGATTAAACTTTCACAATTTCAAGCATAATTTGACAGATACTCATACTGCATTTGTTGTGGCGCAGTGGTGTAATCCTATGGCTTTGCAGCCAAAACAGTCAGGCGGACATTGTTCCATACCCGCTAGAGCCCCACCACTTGAGCGTCATGACAAGGGGTCGCGCTTAGCTACTTCTGTAATCCCAGCGCTTGGTGCTAAAAAACGCAGCTTCACCTTCACTTTCATACTGATACCAAGTGATATGCAAGCATACAACAATTGCAAGATTAGCAAGTACTAGATTTCCTTCATGCTTCTCTGAAATCATAATGGTTTGTTTTGTAAGGTGCGCAGCTTTATCATTCCCAACTTCATACAATTTGTTTTCTTGATGCCTGATGTGCATTTACATAAAACCAGTTAAATATTGTTGCATAGCTATCTCTGGATCCCAGCGTATTCTCACCGGATCCGTCCCCCTTCCTTCCACACCACTAAGATATGGAGAGAGTGACGGAGGCTTCGCTGTCTGGAGGGAAAGTAGGATCATCATGCGAATGTTGCTGAGGGATGAGTGGTGGATCGATTTTATTACTGTGCACTGCAAGAAGGTTCAAATGAGCTCGGAATTTTCCTATATACTGACCTATTCCCTAGGGGATCCGAAACTGCTCACCCCAGGCCTCTCAAGCAATCTCGGGTGTGTAGAGCCTTAGAGTCTTGGGATTTAGTGAGACTTCCTCCGGTGAGAATACTAAACTCTTTTTGCACGCTGGACACTTGTCTGTTCCTGCAGGAAATGTATGCAAGATTTTTTCTGGTCGCAGGAAGCAATGTTTTTTCATGCCCTGCTGATAGATCCACTTAACACTCTTCTGATGGCCCTTCATTTTATCGCATTTGCAGACGAGTTCTTGATTTTTCACTTTGTTTACAGAGTACTTTCCTGACCAAGGAATGGCTTCTACCACGACTTCAACAAAAGAAACAAAGAAAGAGACTCCTGACATTACTAAGACACTAAATTCACAACAAATTTTAGGACATGATTCTCTTGAAAAACAATATGAAGTTACCAGTCAAAATATGCTCTCAGCACCATCAGGCAGCGTGCAACAAACAACAACGGCTCTTCAGCCCATGTTTCCCGATCTACCATTTCCCCCAGTGAACTTACCATTTCATCTATACCCTCCACCTCCACCTCCCCCTGATTCCAATTATCCTAGAATACGTACAAAACATGCAACGTTACCACTGGAACTTCAGAATGCAACTTCTATTGACATTAAAGAAACGCCACATAGGAAAGAAGCACAACTAGTGCATGAGACACAGATGAGGCTTAAAAATCCGAAGTCTGATAAGGCTCCTGTCATGGAGAAATCATTCTCTTCAGCGACCCAGTCCTTGCCGATTGCAAGAGACGATACAAGTCGATATGAGATAGATCGTGATTGTAGCAGTCGTCAAGATACGACCAACACAAGTCATTTACAGCAGCGGAAACCAAGCGAGAAAAGAATTGTGTGGAACAAGCAACCGAATGTTTCACGTCCACCCAGTAATGCGAGCATTGATTTACGATCTGAACCTGGAGCATGGTAAGTCATTTCAGGTAACTCTTGATATAGAATTTTCATACAGTAGAAACCCGCATAAAAGAACCTGTTTTTATAAGAACCTAGAGGCTGAAATTCAATCTTTAAAACCCCCTAAATAAGAACCCCTAAAAGGCTGAATCTGGGAAAGGTTCTTATATAATAGCTTTAATGTAAATTATTAAAATGACAAGAATGCTTAGAATTCTTCACATTCTGATCAGACTTCTTCATTGGTACAAAAGATTTGTTCTCAAGAATTCTCAAGAAATCTCAAGAATTCTTGAGCTGGAAAACAGTGTTAATGTGTGCAAGGCCTGCTCGTATATAAGAACCTTTTTAAGAACCTTACAGGCTGGAATTTAGAATAGCAGCCATTTAATTAAGAACCAATTCAGGCTGCCCAGAAAAAACCTAGGTTCTTTTATGCGGGTTTCTACTGTAGGGCCATTGTCACCCAGGGTTCTTTGCAGGCACGCTACAATTTCAGATTGTCTGAAAATCAAATTTAGCACACATGGAAACTTTTCATCCAACTTCGAGTAGTTGATCTGATAGGACAATTTCATAAAAGTAAAACTTTACTATCAGTTCAATTGCTCCCTGGATACCAAGACAATGCTATTGGCAGACATGCTAACTGGCTTCGTCGCTCTACCGGTATAGTGTAAACGGCGAATACGGCATCATTTCATGTCGGATTCACATCGAGGCGATAATCTGGCAACTGAGAGCATGCGCCTTGACTAATCCTCGCTCTGCGCATGGTCAAAACCTGTCGTATTCATTTTATGCCGGTAAAGTGTAAACGGTGATTCCGTTTCAACAGAAAAACCAATACGGCACAGTTTTATTCCGTATTCGTTTCGTACCGGCATAGTGTAAACAGGGTCTAAGATGGACTGTTTCTTCTACCGTGTGTCCCAAAAAAAAGTACTCCTGTTTGAAAAATCACCAAAAATTGATTACAAGGCCGATCTTCAATTTCTTTCTTTTCAAGTTGATCTTAGACCAAATTATTTTCCAAGATATAGCTGATCTAGTAATTGGTTGAAAAATTAGCAAATTTAGCTCTTTTTAGGGCTACCTGGTTTTGAATCATACTACAAAAAAGATCTGATGATTGCCAGATCAATTTTTGTGCATGTAAAGCTTCTAGTTTGGTCATAAATGACAGAAAGAAATGCACGCTATCATTGGAGACTTCAATGATGATAGAAAATTTTTACTCTAAGGCAAGAGTGAGTATCTTTCTTAAAAACTATAGCTCAAAATAAGGTTTTTCAACGCGTAAATTTTCTACCTAGCTGTATCAAAAGCAAACATTTTATCATCTATGAATATTTTTAGGTCTTTGAAAAAGCAACTCAAAAAGAAAATTTTATCAAAAGTTTGATAATGAATTTTTGGTGATTTTTTAAACATGAGTACTTGTTTTGGGAAACCCGGTACCATGTTTTGCATTCTTTGTTTGGTCAGCAGCAATGGTTTCAGTAAATGAACATAAATTTCTCTGTTAATTAAACTAAAATGCTACGATTTAATTGGACTAAACGTATCGGGCATAACCCTTCATCAGTAGTGATGAGAAACAGAACGCACAGAGCAGTTAAGCGCAAGAGATCGAAAAGCGAAAGAGGCTCCGAATGACTAGGTGACCATGGCACCTATTTGCAGTAAACAAAGAAAAACATTAGAAAAACGTTTAATTTTTAAGCTTGGTACTCTTTTCCCCAATGGACTCAACAAACAGTTTGGGTCATTCCATATAATTTGAACAAAGGCATGTCAAGTCATGTTCGAGAAACGCCCTCAAACTTTTTCATAGTATTGTAACCTAAAGACAATGTCAAATTTCAAGTTTCAGCTTCATAACTTGAACGGCCAATTTTCTATGCATGGTTGCAGTTTTTGATGACAGCTCGATCAAAGATGAAGTGACACTTTCAATGATTCTTTATTTCAATTACAAGACTTTATAACAAATTCTGTTGAGTGAAAATCCTTTCAGACGCAACCTTTCAGCAAAAAATTGTTTGCAAGTTGGAGCTTGCGACATTGTGGAGATGCTCGTCAAAATCCTGCCATGATAATGAAAAATTCTGAATTGAGCCACTTTGGAGGGAACTTGTATGAATTTTCCTGCTAAAACGACGAAAGCAATTTAACTACAAATGATAACCTTGTGCTATCATGCTGTTAGAAGTGATAATAAGATAAATAAAAACTTCCACGAGCTTCGACATGAACAAGAATTAGGTATAAAAAAGGCACAAAATTGTTTATTTGTGCAATTTTAGCAGATAATATATACAAGCTGAAGTTTTCCTGGTGCTGAATTTTTCCTCAACTGAAGCGATATCAACAACAACAACAACAACAGCGAAAGTTAGAGGGACTTACGTCATTAGGGTTATGCCCGATGTGTTTAGTCTAATTGAATCCTGGCATTTTAGTTTAATTAATAGAGAAATTCATGTTTTCAAATATATTTTGAAATTTGTATATATTATTTGTTTTCTCAGTTTTATACAGAATACAATACATTATAACGCTAACTTACAGAAATCGCCCTCTCCGTCCTAAAATTATAAGGGATTTCCTAAAGTAGATCCGGAGGAACCTTCAAGACAGGCCTAAAATCACGATAAAATATCCCTAATATTTCTGCTTACAGCAATGACTTAACACGTTTTAGCACGTGTTATCTCTTGGGAGGATTCAGTTGCCTGGAATGATTTTGTTATCTCGTAGGGACGACACTTTCTTTCCTCCCAAGAGGATAGCCCGTGCTAAAATCTGCACAAGTCATCGCTGTATGGCAGAAATCTAATGTTGGAAATCCTGTCGTGATTTTTAAGTCGATTTGGAAAGGTTTCTTCTGGGGGGTTCCTCGAGAAAATCGATCATAATTTCTGAAAAGAAAGGCTGATTTCAGTCAGGTAAATCTCCAAATATATTTGAACGTGTTTGCTATTGAATGATATGCTTGACAGTATTACAGTGCTACCTTGATATCCAGGGAGCGATGGTGTTTCTAATAGGGATTATTTTATTGACTCGAACCCCGTATGTATCAGAAATCTTGTTTCTTAATCTTATGCTTCTATCTATTTACTATACCGTAAGTCCTCGAATAAGCCCCCTGCCCCCCGGGGCTCATTTCGGAAAAATATTTTGGGGTGGGGGCTTATTCGAGGGGGGGAGGCTTATTTAGCAGCATCCAAAAATATTACCAGGACTAATCTTTTTCTTTTGCTTGAGTCTGATCAGTATGCTTAAAACTGCAGATATATTGGGATACATTGTATTCAAGGCAATATCTAAGGGGAAGCCTGAGTACGTTGAAAAAACACGAAGAAAGTTAGTCAAAAAAGAGAATCAAAACTATTCACTAAAATAACAATCGATTAACCCCCCATATGGGAGCTTATTCGAGGGTGGGGGTTTATTTGAAAAGCTATTTTTGGATGGGGGCTTATTCGGGGGGGCTTTAGACTTATTACATGAGTCCTTGTTTTCGCTTTGATTATAACAGTAACAAATTATTCAATTCGATGGAGCAAAACTTAGACGAATATCATCAGTCTAGGGGGCTTACTCGAAGGTGGGGCTTATTCAAGGACTTACGGTAAGTGAATGAAATGAATCATGAAGATCTGTTTAAGTCTTTGCATTAGCCGTAGTTTAATTCAATGTTTATTTGATCTTCTCAATAGGGATCCTTTTGCAGAGAGCAGAAGACAGTCAAAATCTCTTGTAAGTATATGTTTGGCTTTCAATGCTTTGAAAATCATTTAAATGTTTTTGTTTATCAGATTCAAAAGCTGAGCAGATGACATCTACTCTGCTTCTGAATCTAACAACAAAATCCACTGGGTAGGTCTTTAGATTTTCCCCTTTTCTTTGACTTTAGACTCGTGTGCTTTCATTCAAAACACATGAATACATAGCTTATCCTTACTACTTTGACGTCACATGCAACTAGTTACCATTCTCCCGTAGCGCGCGCTAAAATTGTAAAAATTGGTAAAAACTGGGATTTCGACGGTTAATTTCAGGGGGTTAATGATCTCCTTTTGTAAAAAAACACCGATAGTCGCCATCAGTAGCGTGTGGGCTTCGTTTTAAGACCTTTTTATAGAACAGCTTCATGGACACTTTAAAAACCACCTTTCGCATGCACCAGGTGACGGTTTGCCGTTCTGGTTTCTGGAGAGTTTTTCGGCTTTTTTGTTCTGAATTGTTTCGCGATCTTTGAAGATTACGCTCATCTCTTTAAAAAGGGCCGTGTAAATTCTATTATTTCTGTCTTCAAATTAAATGGCTTGAGTGCACCTCAAGGTACTTTGCTATAATTCTACCGTAGAAATGTTTTGATTTCTTGATTATCTTCAAAATGGCGGCGCCTTTCTTATTCATAGAAACTTTTGAAAAGATTCGCGAACCCTAAAGCGATAGAGGGACGGAAAAAGGAGTTCGTCTTCGAGAAAACCGTAGTTTGTGAGGATCTACAATATGTTTGCAAGCAGAAATATATGACTCTTTTTGTTTACGTTTTTAAAACTTGATGAAATCATGGTTGGAAATATGATAAGTGCTGCCATTTTGAAAGTGATCAAGATATCAAACCATTCAGTTTAAAAAAAGACGTAATGCTAGGTGTCTCTAAAAATGTATAAACGTTTGAACAGTTCCTGTGGAGGAGCCTTATTTTCAAAAATTGATATTCGAACTTTTTGATATAGATGAGATCTTAACGTACATTTTTTTTCCTTTTTTATATGTCATCATAAAATATTAAAATATACAAAGCAACGACAACAATTAAAATAGATTAGAGAGAAGAAAAAATATGTCGTTCGTAGCGAGAAAGGGCACAAAGTCATCGAGTTCCCACTACGAACGACACTTACAACAATTCAATACAACAATAGTATCTAGTATAACAAAAAAATATATACACCACAAAAATTTAAGTGTACCAGGTGCGTCAAAGAAATATATCTCTGACTCACCTGTGCGCTGTGATTTGATGATTTTATTTCTAGCCTAATCACTGTGTTGATTTGATAAAGGAAATGGTCGCTTTCAGAATTATTCTGTTCACAATCCCATTTACGTTTGGGCTACCAAATAGTAGTAATTTGCAAATAGTCTTACTATCCAAACTCTCAGTGTTAATTCCAGAACACTTCATGCGTAACATTTTCGACCTTGTATGTCCTAATCGGATTTGTGTTTGCCGTTCACAAAACAGATAAAATCGTCGACTGACATTTTTGTCCGGTTTTACAGCTCTGGGGAAATAAGGCCATATGGGTTACAATTCTCGGCAGAAATACTCATTGTGAATGCCAATAGCAAAATGTTTGCAATAAAATGGCTTTTGAAGTCCTAAGCGATTATTCCAGACCAACAAATTCCAACCACAGCACAGGAGAGTGTATCATGAGTTCCTTTCAAATCAATTTTATAAAAGACATAATGCTGTTTGTTTTCAAAGAAGTATAGTGCAATAAAAATTTTCGCAAAGAAGGCTCATCCGCATTTGAAACCTATGTTATTGAGTGATCAAGTCGTTGAATGCTTTCTCTATTAGACTGGTGATGAAAAGCTGGATGCCTTAGCTTTGAACATAAGAAAGAAACTACAAAAGGTAAGTCAGTTTCTACGCTAAATTCTATCCTAAACTACTGGCCAAAATTATGTTGCCACCCTGCATAAACCTTAACATGCATTTTTACTGAAATCCAGTGAAACCAATGTGGCTAGTTTGTCACCCTCTATTTTTTAGACCAGTTTTTCAAGTAGATTCTGAAAATCGATGTTGTTTTGCAAAGTTATTCCCCAATTACTTGTTATGTCACAATGATGTTTATAGAAAACGTGGAAATATTACATAGCAGTCAAGTCAGCAGCCTTGTCTACCCGTATGGACATGTTAGAAAGCTGAGACATGGCTTTATTTACGCCATTCGATGCAGACTTTTTTCTCTCTATAACATACCCAACTAGCTGTTAACGACGTTAAGTGAGTGCAGCTCAGAAGAATAGTCTGCCAACGTTAGAGGGGGGCGGTTACTCACTACCATTCACGAGCAGTTATCTGCCCCCCCCCCCCCCATAAGGGCGGATTTTGCAAGGGAAGATTCGAGTTAAAGTACAATTCCAAAAATTTGGTAATTATCAGTAAGGAATCTCAAGTAAATGATGTCTCTTGACAGTTGATTGGATGGCTGTCTTGTCTGAAGTTTGTCTAAACCTATGTTGGTGGGATCCCCCTAGTAGATTTTTTCTGATAACTGTGATTGAACTTTTAGAATTTTGAAGCCAAAGACTTAACAACTTGCACAAAGAAAACTAAAAATAACCACACCAGCGCAATACTGGAATGCCTCAGGCCCAATTCATAACAGCATGGAGATGTAATCAAAGTTTTCATTCCAAATGAAAATTAAGAGAAATGAACCCTTGTATTAGCGCTAAGAGATGAACGAAAGATGATTGTAATTGATAAGATGGTTGATAATAAATTTTCGGTGATTTTTTTAAGCAGGAGTACTCTTTGTGGGAGACCCGGTACATTACTGTGTACCATTCGCAATTGGAGAGAACTCAGGGTTATCTTGCTCCCATTGCGAATGGTACTTACAATCGAACAATACTATGTAATGTATGTATGTCCAATTATGATATGTCCAATTATGATATGTCCAATGTATGTATGTAATGTATGTGTACATTAATGTAATCAAGTTCTACACAACATGACTCGTTCAACAAAGCCCAATGAACCTAAATTACCCGAGCTTGCAAAATAATCGAAATGAAATCTACCGAATCGCAAAGAAATCTTACGAAGCTTTTAACCCCTTTCCAAATTATTGAACTTCAGATCCATAATGAATTGTTGATAACAAGAAATCGTACGTTGGTGAAAATCAAAAGTTTGCTTCGCTACCAGATTATAATCAAATTTTAGGCCGGTGAAAATCTGAAATTGAAGCAACAGAAATTGTCTAATAATTCTTCGACAACACTATAACTCCTAAAAGTATAGATTTCATCATCCATTGAGCCATGAATTGAATTTTTAACTTACGATCGTTTTAACAGCGAAAAATTGAGCCAATTTACCCGGTAGACCCAAATTCCCCCCCCCCCCCACCTTACCCTAATAGAAGTCAAAACGATCGGCATATCAACCCAGAGAGAAATTATAGCAAGCTCTAATTTACACGAATCGATGTAAAAGTTTTCATCTACGACATATTCCGTCACAGCCTACAATCTACCGGGTGAGTCAATGAAAAGGCCCGGCGTTTGAAAAAATGCTACTCTCTCAATATCAAAGCAATGATATTGATAACTGTCTTGTTTTAGTCCTGATATGTACAATTAGGTTCAGTTATTTGTCCGGCTTTAATCGGCCATTCCATCCCGTAAATATGAGAGATTTTCTACAGAATGCCCCTGCGAAAACTTGCAAAAACGAAGGAAAACGACAAACAAATTTCCTTTTGTTTTCCTTCCTAGCAATAATGACACTTACATGCATTCATGCATTCATGCATTTTGTCCTCTTGGGATAATGGAATTTCCCTGAATAAGTTATTCTTACTAGGAGGAAGACTTTTTCATTCCCCTAAGAGGATAGGACGTGCTAAAACATTTGCAAGCCATTGCTGTAAGGTGAACACATTAAGGAAACTTTCTCATGATCTTAGCACATTTTTCAAGGTTTCTCGAAGTGGCATTTTTTGGAAAATCCCTTGTAAAATCTTAACGGAGCGACCGATTTCAGCAAGGAAATATTCTAAAAGTTATTGAACATGTTACCTATTCAACTAGATATTGCAAAATACCATTGCTTATATATTCAGGGAGTAGTAGCCTTTCGAACACTGTGCCCTTTTTTGATTCACCCGGTACGTTGTTTAAAACGTTTTGGATGAAGCTCTATGCATCGCACTGTTAGCTTTATGATTCGTACTTTGCGAGGAACGGCAGTTCTCTATCGGCAAATTAGCGGTCTGCACCCTCGAACAATTTTCTTCTGAAAACGCTTTAAAATCTACCTGTTCTACAAAAAGTATTAAGTTAGTAAACATTATTCTTCTTCCATAGAATACATCAGCTTCGTTGGATGAATACTCTAATGAAATGAAGAAAGAACGCAAGAGGATTTGAATACTGCATTCCAGCGTACGTCTCTTCTCTTGCATCCCCGTCAAATGTATAGCCACGAAGCCACCAGCCACGTACCATTGATTAGGTCTCATATCGTTTCTAATGAATCAAAGTTTACAATTACCCATTTTGTCACGTTTATTCCACGGGATTGTTGAACAAGCTTGATAATATGGGTTTTTCTTCGTTCTTCATAACATTGCAAGCAACTGTTGTGGATGAGAACATTTGAGCAGAAATTTCCGGATTTTTCCGCTGAAAAAGTTTCTGAGATCTATTTGTCCGAAACTTTGTTCCACTGAAAAAAACCAACGTATAAGATAGGATCAAATTTGAGGTTCCAGCGATATGATCCTGCCTCTATTTCGTACCCTCGATATTACTTTGAATAACGTTTCCAAAACAACTCTCCTGATATCCTCTTTGCGGTAGCAAAATATAATCGGGCTTAAAGAACTGTTTAGGAAAGTAAGAATTGAAGAATACCTGAATGCATGGTAAAACGATGACGAATCTTCGTTTAGTTGCATCTGCAGAACAATTGCATTTGGGAGATGGCACGCGAGAAAAAATAACGTCACCACAACCAATGTCTTTAGCAATCGTTTTTGTTTCTTTCTCCTGTGCTCAATTGCTGCTTGGGAAACCATATCTTCAACACTTGTGTTTCTTGCTCGAATGATGCCATAGATTCCTAAGTTTGACAAAACAATGCAAAAAGCAGTGACAAGAAGGATTAACGAGAGGTTCCTTCGGGTAGTATCGGAATCTATTATTTTTGATAAACCCATTCCCATTGTAAAGAATGGAGGGAACCAAGATATTGCAAAGATCCATCTGTAGATCTTCTTTAGCTGCCACGTTCTATACTTCAGCGGGAAAGAACAAGCAAGGAGGCAGTCAATACTGAGTAATCCCATCGTAAGGACCGATACAGTTGTCAGTTGAACAAGAATGACTCGATTGGCCATTCGAAGATTGCATGGTGCCAATGTGCTTTTCGCCTCCAATGTACGTATTGCAATGTTCATAGGCATTGCTAGTATTCCTGCAAGGAGATCAGTGATTGCAATAAAAGCCAATAAAAGATTTGATGGTTTTTGTAACCCATTTGTTGTAAAAACGGCATGGAGGATAAGACAATTTCCAATTGTAGCAAGAATAGACAGTGGTATAGATAAGTACAATGATATAATTGAAGTAATAACTTTATCTTCATTGTAGATGGCTTTGGATGTTTGAAAACCATAGCAATTTTCTATGATGTTTGAGTTGTTCATTTTATAATGTTGGTAGAAGATCTCTTAATGTTATTTGTGGTTGACAGTATCCCGTAGAATATGGTTTCAACAGCTTTTCGCAGATTTTTCGTTTTGATTTTACTCTGCAGTGAACATTTGTAGACTTTTGACTGTTACACTTCCCATCACCACTGCAGCATGATGATTGACGTCAGCTAGCTTTCACGAGCCTGAACTTCAAGGTACTTATGCTACTACGATATACACTTCTTTATACTTTTCGCAATACTTCTCCACTTGTGTTCGCTTGATATCCGTTGAGCTTGACATGACATAAACATTTTCAGCCGTTCTATTTGTAACATAGTTTTTGCACCTGCTTGCGACTCACGCTCTCTTCCAGGGCCGAAGCCAGTAAGGAGGCTGGACCAGACAGCTATTTGCTGGAAATCTTACCCTAAATGATGCATTATAGTCTATAGAACATTAATTTATTAAATTCGAGCATAAATCGGACACCAATTTTGAATCTACAGCGTATTATTCCTTCATATTCATTCTGAGGGTTTGTTCTGATGGAGTTTATCAATCTTTTCATGCATGATTGTAATGAATGTTTGTTGTTGCAGTTGTTTTTGTTAATACAGGCATGGGAAATTTTTGTTCTTTCCCCCTAATGATTCATGACTGGTATTGATCCTGTCCTCTGCATCTCGAGCCGCAAAAGTATTAAGCTGAATTGGCTGAACTCACACTGGAGACAATGCAGCGCAACGAAGTTCAGTTGCACTTCAATGATCTGTAAGGTATGGTTGCACGGAAGAGCAGTAAAAATGTCTGATGAAATTCTTGGTATGCTACTCTGCTTTGCAGGATGTGTTCTTGGCTCCCGGACATTATTTTCCCAGAAATCAAATTTATGCAATCCCAATCCTAATCAACCAACCATTACTTCTGAACTAACAAGAGAGCTGAATGTTTCATTGCAGAAAGAGGGCAAAGCAGAAATCCATCTCGAATAAAACTCAGGGACCGCGCAGCCATTGGGCTAGGGGGGCTATAGTCCCCACTTTTTTCAAACAATAGGTCTAAAAACTTTCACAAATATGGAATTTTCAATTTTTCTATTTAAATAAATCATTGACATCAAAGAAAACCAACTTGTACACATATTTGTGTGTCAACTGTGGTAAATTTAGCATCACGCAAAGGATGGTCATTAGCATCCAACTGCTGCATCTGCTGAGAGATCTTTTGTAACGGCTAGATGCCTCAAAACCCGGCTTCGTTCAAACACGAAGCAAGCAAGGTTCAACAATCTAGCGATATTGAACTTTCATAAACAACGAGCAGACCCGATGTCCCTCTTGGCAATTGCTGACGATAAGATTTCGCTAAAAAGGAAAGTAGGCATCGAAACCTTGGAAAATTTGTTCTGACAGATCTTCAGTTTGTAGTAATGGTCTTTTATGAGAAGAAACGCGTTGTTGTTAATTTTGTTGGTTTTACTGATACAGTATATGTTTCTTTTCATAGTAAATTGAAATATTTTCTGAATATGGAAGTAAAGAGGCAAATCTTTGTATGAAAGGGGCGTTTTCCGACGTTCTAAAGGGTGTGGTTTCGAAAAATCCCCCCCCCCCCCCATTTCAGCTCGATTTGCTCGCCGTTCAGCTTCCCCACTTTCAAACCGCTACGCGGTCTCTGATAGAACTGCTTGTGTATTTCACCGCTAAATGCTTATCTGGTAATTTTTGCCACAGCTTTCGACCCAAATGTCTCACTGTTTCTATGCCATAAGAAGTAGATTATTCTTATTTCGCAAATCATATTGTACATCTCTTGCCTCAAAAATCTCACTCATGAAACTAGGATTTAGGTTTTTCTTGGTTTCGTATATTTCTATCATCAAGTACTGTAGATTGCGTTGGTGAATGGATACTGCATTATCTAATTTCAGCAAAGTTTCGTAGTCGGAGTGACTGCGTACTCTTTCTTGCAGATTTTATTCACTTTTGCATTGAGACCCCTGTCATGGAACATCCGAATTGAGGGACAGTAACTAAACTGACACTTTGTGGAGCTGTTCATTAGGAGACGCAGTTTATCAGGATCAATGAAAGGAGATACTCTCGAAAGGGCATGCAGTTTTTGTTTGGCTGACTCTTTTGCATAAATTTGAGACGTGACTTTTAAAATTCAGATTTTTATCTATTATCACCCCCAGCAACTTCTTTTCAGAACTTCCTTCAACAATAGCCTCACCGACTGTGATCTTAATATCATCTTGGTTTGTCCCAGAAGTTAGAAGATGACACTTCCCTTCATTCAATTTCATAAAGTTTTCAGGAAACCATTTAGACAAAATAAGAGCATCAGTTTCTAACCGTTCTAAAACTCTATATCTAATTGACAGTCAGCTGCAAATATAGTTGTCTCATCAGCAAAGTTACATACTGCAGTATCCGTTACCATGAAAAATAAACCATTGATGTATATAATAAATAGAAGAGGTCCAAAAACTGATCCTTGTGGCACACCTGAAACACCCAAACACGCAGGTATGCTGTTCTCAAAATAACTGCCTTGCTAATATCTTCAAAGAGTTGCTAATACCTTTAACCCTATTTTAACCGGGTAAAAAAAAAGTGATTTTCTACCGGGGGGGGGCGTTTTTCGCCCCCCCTGTTTTTCTCCGCAAGTATAAGAGCTATGACAATGAAACTTGCATTGTGTCATAATTGAACAATGGAGAATCTAAAAATAGCATCAATCAATCAATAGTCACGTGATTGGTTGCTAGGCAACCAAAAACAATGCAAATTTTGAGAAAATCGAGCTATTTGCAGAAAAGGGCCCATTATTAGCAAATAGCCAGATAAAATTGGCAAAAAACCATCCAAATACCTGCTTGATATCATTAATTTGTAGTTTCATATGGTTTCGTACGGATATTTATGGTTTCTAATAAATTAACTAATTAAATAATGAAAATTTGATTCAATGCAAAATTGTTAGCTCAATAATTATGATTTAAAACCATTAATTTCGCATATTATTGGTGAAATCAAGTACCTTCATCGTTATTTGAGGTAATTCCATCAGTTTTGTATGAAAAATTACTCATTCATTAGGAATATGACGTCATAAAGATTGATGACGTCATAGAAATAATAAAATGCTGATGTCAGCAAATATGAATAAATTATATATCAAATGAAAGTACTCATCGAGATGAATCGAATGGTATATTTATTGTTGAGATTTAGTAACAAAGGAAGAAATTAGAGCCGTTTTAAAGAATTTCTTTGTGACCACTCTCCAAATATGGGCATGTGGTGGTCACGTGGTCAAACAATAGGTATTGAAATTTCTATTTTCTGATTGCCAACTAAATTTTAGGAAAAGTCAAGAAGTTTCAGCAAAGAGTTGCGGTTAAAATAGGGTTAAAGAGTTGCAAATACCTTCAAAGAGTACTTGTAATTGAATATGAAGCGCTGAGCAGCTGAAAAATTTGGCACATTTGAATATTGAGATTTGGCTGCAAAATTTCTCAATTTCGATGTCACGTGCGATTTGCAATAACGCAAAATATTAATAAATAACAGTATGATAAACGGGCTCCATGATGAGAGAGCCATGTCTCTACGAAGTTAGATTAATTTTGGACCCCAGAACCTTGCAATTTCGCAGAGAATTCATGGAGTTTCAAGCGTTTGAAGCTAACGCAGAAACCAGATGCTGCTCACTTAGCATTTATAGCCTATGAATGCTTCGAGGAATTCAATTGAGAAATTTTCATTCAATGTTTTCTGAAAAGTTGCATTCATAAATAGATTTTGGCACTTGTTGTAAGAATTGAATTACTTTCGAATTCCTATTCGGTTCGCTCTAATATTAAAGAGGAGCATGGAATTGGAAAACCCTTTCTTACTTCGATTGTTTGGCAAATCGAAAACAGCGTGTAGTGGTGAATGGCAAAAGCTCACAATGGGCATCAATATCTGCAGGAGTGCCACAAGGCTCAGTATTGGGACCATTGTTTTTTCTAGTGTACATAAATGACCTTGTCGATAATGTTCACTGCGATGTGAGAGTGTTTGCGGATGACACATCTATTTTTTCTGTTGTAAACGAAATCAATAGAACTGCAGAGGACTTAAATAGGGACCTTGAGACGGTACGTTTGTGGGCATGGCAATGGAAAATGCAGTTCAATGTGGATAAAACTGAAGAAGTTATTTTTTCTTTCAAGAGACTTAAGCCCTCCCATCCTCCCTTGTCTTTGGGATCCAACGATATAGATAAAAAAAAATCCGAGCACAAACACCTGGGACTAACTCTTGACTCTAAATTAAATTTTGAAAGCCATATTCGAGAAGCTAGTTTAAAAGCATGAAGGGGTATCGGTATGATAAAATATCTTTCGAAATATGTTTCTAGAAATGTGCTCGATCAGAGATACATAAGCTCTATGTGAGGCCCCACCTGGATTATGGAGACATCACATATCATAGATATGATCCTGAAATGCAATCTGCTTTCACTCAAAGACTGGAGCATATTCAATATTAAGCTGCCCTGGCAGTCACTGGAGCATGGAGAGGTACGAGTAGACAAAGACTCTACGAGGAATTAGGTTGGGAAAACTTGTATCAGAGATGGTATCAACGTTTGTGTCATTTTTTCAACGTGAAAGAGTCACAATCCCCTCATTACTTGTTTGCGGAAATTCCAGCTGAACGCGAACTTACCTACAATCTCAGAGTAACACGTGCTTACAACCAAATTTTGGGCGAACTGTCCGTTTTTCGAATACGTCTTTCCAAAATACTCTTTTTGAATAGAATCTTCTTTGTGATGATATAAAACATTCTGTAAGCATTGCTGAATTCAAACGTAAACTTCTTGCAACCATACGACCATTAGGAAACTCTACTCATAACATTCATGACATTGACGGTGTTAGATCTTTAACAAAAATTCGCTTGAATTTTAGTGCATTAAACGAACATAGATTCCGGCATAACTTTGACCAGGGAGCGCCGAAGGCGCGGGAGGGGAAACGGCCATTCAATTGATTTCCGATGTTTGATGCGGCATTTGAAAACGAGGCTCCACGTAATGGCGCTCCCTGACTTTGACTGTCTAAACCCGATTTGTAATAGACCTTTTAGTTATTCTACAAAAGAGCCTGGATCGAGCGTTATTTTTATACATGAGGCTGGATAGAATGGTGTGAAGAGCTTCTATCACTATTGTGCAAATTCGAAAATTCTACAAAGTGCATTTTGTAGAATTTTCGAATATGCACAATATTGATAAAAGCGCTAACGCCACTCTATCGAACCTCGAGCATAAAAATAGCGCTCGATCCAGGCTCTTTTGTAGAATAGCTAAAAGGTCTATTGTGGAACTGGAAAAGAGGACAATGAACACTATCTCCTGCACTCCTGCACTGCCCACAGTTTGATTTGATGCGTGCAGATCTCTTTGGTCAGCATCCAGAAATCTCTGCCCTGGACATTAATGATATGGATACAACAGCCTTGTGCAATCTCCTTTTATATGGCAGTTCACGCTTGAATATAATTAGCAATGGAATGATCATGGATGCCACTATATTATACATTAAGACTTCTCAACGCTTTAAGTGAAACTCCAAACAGCAGCAACCCCCCCCCCCCTTTTTTATTTTCGCTGCATATATTCTTTGTAATGGATTGTTTATTGTAAGTGTCGCTCATAGTGGGAACACGATGACCTTGGGTCTTTTCCCGCTATGAGGGCACAGTTGAATGTAAATATTAGAGTTGTAGTTGTTTTAAGTTGATATAAAAAAAAATTGTTTGAGGTTTTTTGCAAAACAAGTCATTTAGGGGTCTCTTGTTTTAGCTTTCCCACAAACGTGACCTTTAAAACCATATCCAGCCAATCATTGGCCCTTCTCAAACTTTTTCAAATGGAATCTTAGCCATGAAAGATATGGTTAATCTGGTTTTTATCAAACTTAAAGGGGATTTAAGCATATAAAAATGGCTCAAGCCATGTGCGGTCACCGTCTAGCCAATCACATATCAGTATTTCCTGTTGACATCGATAAGCTACCCAAATATGGTGCGGCACATGTTACAGCCTATTGTCAGCACGGCTATTTTCATCAAAGACTTATATAGGCTTAGATTCCCTTTAATTGTAATATATTTGTATCAACGTAATTGGAAAGGTCTTCATCACCATACAATAAAAGTCCGTAAGAACCTTTTTTGAAGGTTTAATGTATCCAAATGGTCACAGTAGCGAAAAGACTCCAGCGAGAAGATCACGTCGTTCCTCATCAAAAGAAGGGCGATGCAACAAAAAGTGTTCAGTATCCTCAACACCATCATTTGTGGGGCACATTGGATTTATTGTATCCCTAAAATTGTGCTTGAATTTGTGAATATGAGAAGCATGACATACAGCGTCCGCTATTTTAGTTCAATAAACAATAACAATAGTTCAACTCAGTCCTGCTCCTCACACACTCACTTCGTGCACCCACTTTATATGTGAAACAATTTAGACCTTATAAGTGTGCTTTTTAGAGTTTACAGATGTGTTTTATGGAAAGATTATGAAAGTTCACCTTAGATATGTAACCCAGACCGTATATATGAAACTTTAGAGTTTTGTCCACTATGGCAGGGTATATGAAAGGCCTTAGTGTGCTAAAAAAAACATCAAATGTTTGTCTATTTCTCGTTCGTTCTTCATCCGCACTTATAGTATCCATTTTATGTATATCTATGTAAATTTAAATTTTTAGTTGGCCTAAATTAGCTTTGGTATGGCTACTGAATTTATTAGCCAACTTTTAAAGATAGTTGATAATAATAATCATAATAATAGGCAAGATCCTTACCTACTGAGCAAAAGAAACTTCATATTGATGGGTTTTTCCATCCGAAATTCTCTACATATGGGTCTGTTTTTAACCACAATTCTGGTAGATGGGTAGTTCTTTGAGAATTTTCTTATCAATCGGCCCCATAATGATAATCCACGCAAAAAAACTGAAATTTTCCTTTGTTTCAAATCGACAAATTCATACCCATGGGTCAAAAATTTCCTGATATTCATGCAAATGGGCTGGAAATTTTTGAATATTCCGTCATACGAATGGGTCCTTTTCTCAAAGTCCAGATTCAGGTCGAATCATGTTGACAATGAAGTACCCCCCCCCCCCCCCCCGGGAAGAAACTGTTCAGTGCATTAGGAATATCTTTTTTGTGACAAGTCTCTGAACCAGACTCTTTAAGGTAGAAGAATACACTTGAATTTTGAAAAAAATCATTTTTTGAGATTTCTTGTTTATAGCATCCTTAGACTGTGTATAATGTGGTACAATGTTGTTTTGGGTCATATTCAGTACCAATTCCAAGGAAAACCACGTTGTGTACACCCCACTCTAAACAAGAGTCTGCGTTGCCATGGTAACGAAACTCAAAACAGGGCAAAACATCTGATCTTGCCCCAAAATCCGGCTTCCCTGCAATTCCTTGGCTCTTCTTGTCCCCTGTCCATTCCTTTTCCAGCAAAGGAGAGGCTGGGGCAGAAAGAGGCTGCTTCTTGTGGCCGAATTTTGCTTCGACAGAGCGGACAGAGTTTCTCAGAGTTTATTCGAATTGGAAATTGAAAATCAACGATTTATTGGAAGCAAATGGAGGAGATTTATTGGGAATCAGCTAGAGGAACAGGAAGAAAGACTAGTAGATACTTAGGCAACGATTATGTTCAATGCAAACACAGAGCCTGATGCCATTAGCGAGAAGCGAGACTTGATTGACCGTTTTAGTAAGGCCATAATAATAATGGCCTAAATCTATAAAGTGGTTGAAAACTAAAAAAGCTGAGGACAAGTGTGACCCTTCACAAGAAGCAATTATGTACCAGGAGACGACTAAAACTCATTACCATAGTTCTGACAGGCTAAATTGTAATGATATGATTAGAGAAGGATGTGAAGAGATGTGGGTTGTGTGTGGTATTTTCCATCATCATGATGCATGCTCAAACAAAGAAACATTGAATGACTGAAGATGGAAAATGAATAAAGAGTTGCAATATCATTATTTATTTACTGCCCATAGGATTCTTGTGAATAATCAAGATCATTGTTTACTTCAAACCGTTACCACCGCTGGGACAGATTCTTGTTGCATGGTCTCTAGATAGAAGGTCAACAGTAATGGGATACCACTGATGCGTCATTACAAGGATCCTTCTATAGTAGCTCCTGACAAGGTTGAGAGTGTTCTTTACAGGCCTGAGCAATGCCTGCCTGTGCGCTTTTCCCTGTTGTTGGTGCAAAACAAAAATGAAGCCGACAATGGAACTATTTGGAAACATTTACCCAAATTTAGCCAAAAGCTCAAATGTTCCTTTGGTGAACAGTCTAGCATCACTCCAGCACATCAACAGTTGGTTCAAAACAATTTTGAATGAGTTCTGATTGCATCCTGAGAAATATCAGATGTCATCATATAGAAAAGGTTGCAAGAAAAGATGGTGCGCGCATAATTTAGAACGACAACATGATTTGAGAAGACAAAAGAAATTTCAAGATCAACCAGGGACAGGAATAAAAGACTTATATACTACTTTGAAGATAAGGAAGGACCCTAGTAACAATATGATGCAATTTAGCCTAAAATGAGCACATTATCATACACTGAATTGGTTGCTAAACTTTGATCGCAATTTCCCGAAAATGCAATTTTTCGCCCTTTTCAAAATTTGTGGCAAGGATTGCAAGAAAACTATTAGAGGTATCACTGTCAGATTTGGACAGAGGTTTCAGCTATGCTTGAGCTGTGATATAAGGCTCAATCTGTAACCAAGGATACCTTACTCTGAAAGTTATTGATCTTTGTATGATGTGTTAAGACAATCAATGTTGCTGGACTTTGATCTCTTATTGAGGAGTTCGTTGATCGTCTTCCATGACTCTTTCATGTTACCTTGGCATACAGAGATCTTATTATTATAATGCTGCTTCTTTGGTTGGATGTTTAGGTTATTGACCTTCTTACCGACCTGTCTATATGAGTCCATAAGGATTGGGGATTTCCTTTTGGCTGCAGACTTTTTTAGCCTATCCCTGGTCTGCAATAGTTTCTTTAGGTCTTTATCAACCCTAGGGCTGTATTTCTCAGAGACACCCATTTCAGTCCTTCGGGCATGTTTCTTTATGATCAAAGAAAATAGGTTTGACCAAGTGCTTACGAGAACATCTATGTTATCCGATGGCCTAAGCACATTGAACTTTCACAAATTCAAGCACAATTTTAGGGATACAATAAATCCAATGTGCCCCACAAATTATGGTGTTGAAGATACTGAACACTTTTTGTTGCATCGCCCTTCTTTTGATGAGGAACGACGTGATCTTCTCGTTGGAGTCTTTTCGCTACTGTGACCATTTGGATATATTAATCCTTCAAAAAAGGTTCTTACGGACTTTTATTGTATGGTGATGAAGACCTTTCCAATTACGTTAATAGAATTTATAGAAATATATTACAATTAAGGGGAATCTAGGCATATATAAGTCTTTGATGAAAATAGCCGTGCAAAGACAATAGGCTGTAACATGTGCCGCACCATATTTGGGTAGCATATCGAAGTCAACAGGAAATACTGATATGTGATTGGCTAGACGGTGACTGCACATGGCTTGAGCCATTTTTTTATGCTTAAATCCCCTTTAAGTTTGATAAAAACGAGATTAACCATATCTTTCATGGCTAAGATTCCATTTGAAAAAGTTTGATAAGGGCCAATAAGTGGCTGAATATGGTTTTAAAGGTCACGTTTGTGGGAAAGCTAAAACAATAGACCCCTAAATGACTTGTTTTGCAGAAAACCTCAAAAAATCGAAGTAAGAAAGGGTTTTCCAATGTCATGCTCCTCTTTACTATCAGAGCGAACCGAATAGGAATTCGAAAGTAATTTAATTCTTACAACAAGTGCTAAAATCTATTCATGAATGCAACTTTTCAGAAAACATTGAATGAAAATTTCTCAATTGAATTCCATGATGTTAGAGAAAGTTATGTTATCGATATAATTTCCATTTGGTTTGCTTTGAAATGAACGAGCAAGAAAGCAAAAAATAGCCCAAAGCTACTTTCACTATTAATGCTAAGTGAGCAGCATCTGGTTTCTGCTTTAACTTCAAACGCTTGAAGCTCCATGAATTTTCTGCGGAATTGCAAGGTTCTGCTGTCCAAAATTAATCTAACATCGTAGAGACAGGTTGTCTCATCATGGAGCCCGTTTATCATATCGTTATTTATTAATATTTTGCGTTATTGCACAAGACATAATCGCACAAGACATCGAAATTGAGAAATTTTGCAGCCAAATCTCAATATTCAAATGTGCCAAATTTTTCAGCTGCTCAGCGCTTCATATTCAATTACAAGTACTCTTTGAAGGTATTAGCAACTCTTTAAAGGTATTAGCAACTCTTTGGAGGTATTAGCAAAGCAGTTATTTGAGAACAGCATACCTGGGTGTTTGGGTGTTGCAGGTGTGCCACAAGGATCAGTTCTTGGACCTCTTCTATTTAATATATACATCAATGATTTATTTTTCATGGTAACGGATACTGCAGTATGTAACTTTGCTGATGAGACAACTATATTTGCAGCTGACTGTCAATTAGATATAGAGTTTTAGAACGGTTAGAAACTGATGCTCTTATTTTGTCTAAATGGTTTCCTGAAAACTTTATGAAATTGAATGAAGGGAAGTGTCATCTTCTAGCTTTTGGGACACTAAGATGATATTAGGATCACAGTCGGTGAGGCTATTGTTGAAGGAAGTTCTGAAAAGAAGTTGCTGGGGGTGATAATAGATAAAAATCTGAATTTTAAAAGTCACGTCTCAAATTTATGCAAAAGAGTCAGCCAAACAAAACCTGCATGCCCTTTCGAGAGTATCTCCTTTCATGGATCCTGATAAACTGCGTCTCCTAATGAACAGCTCCACAAAGTGTCAGTTTAGTTACTGTCCCTCAATCCGGATGTTCCATGACAGGGGTCTCAATGCAAAAGTGAATAAAATCTGCAAGAAAGAGTACGCAGTCACTCCGACTACGAAACTTTGCTGAAATTAGATAATGCAGTATCCATTCATCAACGCAATCTACAGTACTTGATGATAGAGAGATACAAAACCAAGAAAAACCTAAATCCTAGTTTCATGAGTGAGATTTTTGAGGCAAGAGATGTACAATATGATTTGCGAAATAAGAATACTCTTGGGTATTCCAAACGCCAGGACAACTTCTTATGGCATAGAAACAGTGAGATATTTGGGTCAAAAGCTGTGGCAAAAAATTACCTCACAGTATTAGAGAGTCCCAATCATTGACAGCTTTCAAGAAAGAATTAAGAACCCACACAATAGATTGTGACTGTAGATTGTGCAAAATATTTATTTCTGGCTTAGGTTTTCTTTAGCTTATACTATATTTACTTTTCATTGTAAAATACACTTCGATATTCCTGACAGATAGTTGGCATTGATTAGCTTTTTACATAGCTATTAGAGTTGTACGCTAACTTTAAACAAATTATTTATTATATTATTACTATTATTCTACACAGCTGAAAAATTTTGATTAGGAATATTTCGCGTACTCTAATTGCAATATAATATAGATTTAGAGAACAAGATGGACTAAGCCAAAGTATAGGTAGGTTTTTTAAAATTTTCCGAGACAACCTTTCATGGAATTGTCAAGACTTCCATTTGAGGCCAGTCAAATTGGATTGCGAGAAACATTCTTGGACAAAGTTCTGGAATCCAATTTCTTGGGGGTTGTAATGTTCTAGACGAATTGATATTTAGTTGGACGAGAAGCCTTCTTTGTGGGCGCTAATGGGCAACGCCAAATTATGCCTGCAAACGAGCTTTGCAGTAGCTTTGCTTAAACTGACGGGATCAAAGATTGCAATTTGCAAATAATTATATTATGCTAGCTGCAGTATCTCTCTAGCTCATGGCAAAATATTTCGATTCTCATATAAAGATGAACAAAAAGAAAGACGAACAGGAATATAAATATAAAAATTTTATCTCAATTCCCAACTAGTTTCGACCATAAGGTCATCATCAGGAGAATGAGTAATATTTTCTAATGCAACGGATTTTACAAATTATTTTTATAAATATGACGCTAAATTAATTGTTTGAAATTACGTATGATGATTGAGAAATGACGAGCCACAGGGGAACAATGTAATAACAAAAAAGTGAACGTAGTTCTGTGGCTTGTCCATTTGTTTAAAGAATTATAATCTAATGTGTTCTGGGTGGTTTAGTTGCTGTTTAGACCATTTGGGGATAAAGTTTTAAGGCGTAACATCCAGTTTTCTTCATGTGATTCCAGAATTGACGTTATTTCACCGGATACGTTCTTTTCCATCTTTTCTATGATGGTAAATTTTGCATCTTTGGAGAAGTCATGGTTTGCTAGGCGAAAGTGTTGTTCGACGTGGAGCAGTTTATCATAGTCTGTTGATTTGATTCTATGCCTATAGTTATTGAGTCTGAAGTTGAAGGGCCATTCGGATTTTCCGATTTTTCGATTCTCATATAAATTTATAGATAACGCACGTAAACGATTATCCAACTAGCTTTCTTATTTTGTTCTCTATTATACATTTAACAATATAGACAATGGGCAGACATTTTATTATTATTATTAATTCTTTCATTTAAAGTTGGCTAAAAAATATAGCTACAATTGCTAATTAAGGCCAACTATTTACAAAAAATACATACCGGGTGCGCCAAAATAAACTATGCATTTTTGGCAGGCCGCGATAAATCGTACACTGGACCGATTTTGAAGATTTATGACTTAATCTATAGCAGAAAGCCTGAATTGGATTCTAGGATTTTTTGCAAATTTTTCCGTTTTCACTTTTTAGAGCTACAAGCGAGTTTCTTAAAATTTTCGTTTTCGAAAACACTGAAAACCATTAAAAAACGTTGATCAAATTTTCTAAAGAATCAACATGAATGGACAAAGGGAAAACATTTTCAGCGTGATTTGGAGATTTGGAAATTAATTATTGTAAACTTCTGCACGAGCGTTATTTCAATGATTGGCCTGTTGCGAAATTCTGTTGTAGTTACAATAAAGTACCGCCCCAATAGCAGTCACAAAATCAAAAATGTAACAAGAATCCATGCTTGCTGGCCCCATGACTTGGCCTCGCTTGTCTTTTTAACCCCTTTGACACAGGAACACAACCTGCACCAAAGCATAAATTCAATGACATTACAAAAGAAAAGACATTCCTTTATACCCTTAAAATATTATTACATTTCTCCCAATATAGTACGAACTCTCAATCGAAAAATGTATAAATCGCAATGTTTCCGTCAACCCTGGCTTCGAAAATCCTTGCTCAAATCTTTTTGCTGATTTCAGAAAAGTGGATTTACCTCCAAAACTACTCGAAAAAGTTTCGATTTGTTTTCGCTCCATCTTTAGCTAAGTAGTTGATCTACAACTTTGCAAAGTCTGATTGAAAAAGCTAGGCTAGATTTCCTGCAATCAAATTTTACATTTCTGTTCACTTTTCGACATCGAAGGGGAAAAGCGTTGGTCAACAGTTTAGCCCATACAGAACGATTTGAACAACCGTAGAATGTTTTTGCAAAAAAATTTAGTTATTGATCTATGATCTATGCTCATTGTGGACTCTAAAAGAAATTGATAATTTGTGAATGCTTACAAAAGTCTCAAAAGACACCCAAAGCATGGTTTCGTGAAGTTGCTGGTAAAAATCAGTAATTTTTAATCAATAGATGCAAATGATACTTTTACAAGCGCACTAAGGATGTCTTTTGAGACTTGCGCATGGTATTCCCAAAAGATGACGCTCATTTGTTTGCCAATGGAAAAATTTCTAAAAGTTATTTCAAGCCTGAGCTTTGGCAAGCGTGCTTCATAGCATGGTAATCTGTTGACCAAGATTTCTCAATTTCGCTGTCGAAAAGTAAACAGAAAAATGAAATTCGATTGCAGGAAATCTAGCCTAGCTTTTTCAATCAGACTTGGCAAAGTTGTAGATCAACTACCCAGCTAAAGATGGAGTGAAAAGGAATCGAACATTTTTCGAGTAGTTTTGGAGATAGATCCACTTTTCTGAAATTAGCAAAAAGATTTGAACTAGGATTTGCAAAACCATGATTGACGGAAACATTGCGATTTAAACATCTTTCGATTGCCTAGATTGTACAGAACAACATCCTTTTTACCGCTTTTCGATAGGCCGAATAATATTGGAGAAATTGACTGTTTTCTGAGAAAAGTGGTTTTGTGAAACGGCATCTCGCTGTGCACTAGAGTGGAAAGCAGACTTACCTTAAAGCAGCTTACAATTGGTCGATTTCTAAATCCCAAATCACCACGAAAAATTTTTCTCTTTGTCCATTCATATCGATTCTTTAGAAAGCTTTATCGATGTTTTTTGATCGTTTTCAGTGTTTTCGAAAACGAAAATTTTAAGAAACTCGCTTGTAGCTCTAAAAATTGAAAGCAGAAAAATTTGCAAAAAATCCTAGAATCTAATTCAGGCTTTCTGCTAACTATTAAGTCACAAATCTTCAAACTCGGTCCTGTTTACGATTTATCGTGGCCTGCCAAACGTGCATAGTTTATTTTGGCGCACCCGGTATAATATTACAAGTGAAGATATAATTTACAATAAAAAACCTAAATTGGGATAAAATATTTTACATAATCTGCAGTTGCAAGCTTGGCATTGATGGGCTTTGATAAGCCTTTTGAAAATCTGAAGGGAATCTGAATTTTTCAGTTCTATGGTGGTAGTGTCTCCCATACTTTTTTCCCCATAAATCTGACTGTATCGATTCCAAGGCAAGTTGATTTCGCCTTTGGTAGCTGTAGTTGATCAGAACACCTTAGGTTGTAAGGCATATCTTTTTCCTCAAAAATTTGCTTCATAAAGCTGGGATTTAGATCATATTTGTAGATCTCTACCATGAGCAACTGCAGGTTCCTCTGATGAACGGTTACCGAATTATCCATTTCTAACAATTTTTCAAAGCTAGAAACATTGTCCTTGTATGCGATTGTTAGGGCCCTTTCGTGTATCCTGTTTATCTTATTGTTCGAATTTCTATCGTGAAACATCCAAATCAGCGAGCAATAGCTAAACTGGGACATAATGAAAGTTTTCATCAACAGTTTTAGTTTCTCGGGCTCCATGAAGATTGAAATGCGAGTAAGAGCATGAAGCTTCGGACTAGTTTTTTTACATAGCGTTTGGACATGCTTTTTAAAACTTAATTTCTTATCAAGACTAATGCCCAGTAACTTCTCTTCGTCACTTTCTTCTATCTGGCCTTCTCCAACGTGTATATTAACTCTTTCTTTGCTAGCCCCAAAAAGAATGAAGTGACATTTATCTTCATTTAATTTCATATAGTTTTCTGGAAACCATGCTGTTAGTCGGTTTGCATCTTGCTCTAGTCTTTTAACATAATCGCATGAGTATAAGGTAGTATCATCTGCATAGTTACATATTTCGGTTCCGTTCATCAGAAGAAATAAATCGTTAATATATATGTTAAATAACAGGGGCCCTAGCACCGAACCTTGTGGCACACCTAAGCAGTGGCGGAGCCACGGGGGGAATGGGGGGACAAGTCCCCCCCCACTTTTCTCTGAGGTCACTCTTCCAATTCGTCTAAATCCGGTGAGAAAATGTCTTAGGAGGGGTTAGGTAGGTATCTTTAGAGCTTGATAGACGAAGAAGGGTGTTTCCTTAGGGTAAAAGGGCGTTTCCTGGGCATAAAAAGGGCGTGGTCCTGAAAATTTTCCTGGGGGCTTCGCCCCCAGACCCCCATCTTCCTTCGTCCCCTCCATTTTTTTGAGGCTGGCGCCGCCACTGCACCTAAGTTAGTTTCTTTCAACGTGCTAAAGGAACCATTAATTTTGACCTTTTGTCTTCTGTTCGAAAGATAGCTGTGAATAAGCGCGAGAGCACTTCTACCAGGGGCTGGCAAGTACTGTAAAATATTTGACCCCATGTTTGTCCAGAGGAATTGGAAAAAATAACCGGTGCTTTTATCAAATAGTACGACTTTCGTGCCAAAAACAACCAGTTTTTGGGACAAACGTGAAATTTGAATATCATTCTTCCTATTCCATCAGTTTGTCACAAAATCAAGTTTCCCAGCCTCCTATCTAATCAAAATGCTGAAGTTTACCTGTAGACTGGTTCTCCCTTTGTCCGCCAAATTTACGCAGAAAAGACTAGTGTTTCAAATTTTTCACACAAGTGGTTCTACCTTTGTCCGCCAAATTTACGGAAAAAAGACCAGAAATTACAATTTCTCACTAAAGAGGTTCTACCTTTGTCCGGCAAATTTCCGAAAAAAGGCCAGAATTTCAAATTTTTCACCGAAGCGGTCCTACCATTGTCCGGCAACCGGTTTTGGGACACTTGTACTTTCACATCTATAATTGCTACTTGCTTTGGAAAACAGTAGTAGGTCTAAACTACCGGTTTTGGGGACAGACATCGTCAATGATACAAAATGTTAAAAATTGTCCTTCAAATTGAAGAAAAATAACAGCGGAAATTTGCTATAAAAAACGACCAGTTTTTGGGACAAAGGTGGTACAAATTTTTTTCATGAACTACCGGTTTTCGGACAAAGGTAGGACCATCCTTCCCAGTGTGACATGCCCGCCCTTGTTCTACTAAAACCATATGCATGCAATTTTGCTAATAGTAGCTCGTGATTTAGACAGTCGAAAGCTTTGGAGAGATCCATTAATAGTGCACCAGCAAAGCCTCCGTTATCCATCGTTATCTTACAGGTTTCTAGGAATTTTAGAAGTGCATGTTGCGTATTATAGCCTTTCCGAAAACCCCCGGGGGGGGGGGTACTCAAATTGTGGCCTGACAGGGGGGTCCAGTCAGGGTTAAAGAGGGCCAAAGCAAAAATTTTGAAAAATACCCTCAAATGGTAGTATCTTTTTATAGAAGCCCCCAAATGGTAGTTCGTGGACCAAAAATTGGGCCATTTGGTAGCCTCTGGTAGCAAAAATTTTCTGCAGTTTTTCAAAATTTTCTATTGTAAAAACTGATTGAACAAAGCAAAAACACTTCAAAATTCAATGATAATTACTGCTGCAACGACAATATTGATGTACGGAGGAGCCTACTGAGTTGAAATCTTATAACTGACCAAGAGTCTTGGAATACCCCCAATTGGTAGTATATGTTTGACAGAGAGGGCCATTTGGTAGCCATTTCGCAAGACCCTCAAACCGACTGGACCCCCCTGTTAGGCCATAATGGAAGTACCCCCCCCCCCGGGCGAAAACCACATAGTAGAGGAAACAGAAAGCACTCGGCAAAGAAAATTACTTGCTCATACATGAGTCGCTCAAAAATCTTAGAAACTGATGACAGAACAGTAACTGGTCTGAAATTTTTCTTGCTAAAAGCATCATCCTTTTTAAAAAGTGAGGAAATATCCCCAGCTTTCAGTTCGTTAGGAAAATAGCTTTCAGAAATACATGAGTTGTAAGTGCTAATCAAGTGTGGCAAGAGCAAATCAGAATTTCTTTTAGAACTTTAGCTGGAATACTTTCGATTGGAGATGCTTTTTTTTATCTAATCTTTCTATCTGAGTCATTACCGAAATTCAAATGTTTCAGAAGGATGAAAGTTCTCTTAATACTTGGGTGTAAACTGTACTTGATAATAGCGAGCTCGACAGGATCGTCGATATAGTCGGTTGATACCACGTTTGATCCTGTTTCCTCTATACCCAGTGAACTCGTTATGTTAGCGAAATAATCGTTAAATATCTCTGCAACAGCTTTGTCGTCGGAGATTATCTCGTCATTTTCAAGCAAAGTCACACTTGAAGAGGTTTTAACTTTACCAGAAAAGAGGGGCTTCACTGTCTTCCAGAATTTTCGATTGTCATTAAGGCTTTTAAGATCAATATTTTTATAATATTCTCGCTTGGCCTCACGCAGAAGCTTCACGCATAAGTTTCTCTGTTTTTTGAAGGCCTTCTTATTGTCATCCGTTCTGTCTTTGTTATATCTATTGCGGAGATGAGTTCGGTTCATAATGGCTTTCCTGAGTGCTTTCGTCATAAATGGTCCTTCATTGGCTCTAACAGATTTCTTTTTCATCGGAGCATGCTTATTCAATACACTTAAGACTATCTCATCAAAGATGTCATAGCTAGTCAAGGCCTGTTGGCTCTGACCAAGAGACCATTCCATGTATGACCGGGCCACGGGGGGGGGGGGGGAGGCACTTGACTTTCAATTGTACGGAGGGGGGTGCACTCCAAGAAAAAAAATTTTTCACCCGGCTTTAGAAATTTTCCCTCCAAATGATAGCCGGCTTTAGAAAAAATCGGCAAAAAGCATATCCCAAAACGTAAAACCGTCGAAAAACAATGAAATAACACGTTTGACGACCGGCTTTAGAAAAATTGCCTTCTTTTGATACCCGGCGTTAGAAAAAAGAGGCGAAAACGATACCCGGAAAGTAGTGCATATATTGAGAGGCCTTGGCGCGGAGCGCCAGAACAGAGAGAAGCCAGAACGGAGAGAAATTCTGTTTTGGCCAGAATATAGAGAAATTCTTTAGAAAGCATTTCTTTTCTCAAATGTTGTCCATTTCCAATAAGCTAACTCTTCAATCCTTGCTTGTAATTGATCGTTTTCCTTCTTTTTCGTAAATTTTGTTAAGTTTAATTTCTCCATATTCTGGCCAGAGAGAGATACACTCAAAATTACTTTTCCCAAAGTTTTATTGGATTATTTCACAGTAAATATGTGTCTTAAGTTCTCTTTAGCTTGCTCTAAAAGAAACAAATAGAAAAAGGGCCGTTTATCCAGCAAATTTATTCTGAGGGGGCCTCCTGAAAGGAATTTCTCCATATTCTGGCCAAAGAGAAATACAATCAAAAATTATTTTCTTTTAAGTTTCTTTTTATCATTTCATAGCAGATATGGTTTATAGCTTCTCTTTGGCTTATTAGCTATTAAAACTGGTCGTTTTTCACGTATTTTGCATAGTTGGAAAAACGACCGCGACGGAATTTCTCCATTTTCTGGCTAAAGATCTATGCAAAATACGTGAAAAATTGACCATGAAAAATACGTGAAAAACGACCAGTTTTAATAGCTAATAAGCCAAAGAGAAGCTATAAACCATATCTGCTATGAAATGATAAAAGAAACTTAAAAGAAAATAATTTTTGAGTGTATTTCTCTTTGGCCAGAATATGGAGAAATTCCATTCAGAAGGCCTCTTTAGAATAAATTTGCTGGATAAACAGGCAGTTTTCTATTTGTTTCTTTTAGAGCAGGCTAAAGAGAACTTAAGACACATATTTACTGTGAAATAATCCAATAAAACTTTGGGAAAAGTAATTTTGAGTGTATCTCTCTCTGGCCAGAATATGGAGAAATTCCATTCAGAAGGCCCCTTTAGAATAAATTTGCTGGATAAACGGGCGGTTTTCTATTTGTTTCTTTTAGAGCAAGCTAAAGAGAACTAAAGACACATATTTACTGTGAAATAATCCAATAAAACTTTGGGAAAAGTAATTTTTGAGTGTATCTCTCTCTGGCCAGAATTTGGAGAAATTAAACTTAACAAAACTTACGAAAAAGAAGGAAAACGATCAATTACAAGCAAGGATTGACGAGATAAGTCATATAAATGTTTAGTAATGGAAATGGACGACATTTGAGAAAAAAATGCTTTCTAAAGAATTTCTCTATATTCTGGCCAAAACAGAATTTCTCTCCGCTCTGGCTTCTCTCTGTTCTGGCATCCCAAATGATTTGGATGCTGTTTTTAGCTACATTCAGAGAGATGAGTGTTGCTGCTAAGATAAGGCTCAAATCCTTACTGGTTGCCAGAGCATGCGGAAATCATCCAATTTCATGCTTGTCAGCCAATGGAATCACCGCTTTCTAGCCCCTGGAGACAAAATCGGTCGTTTGAGGTAAATTTTCTAGTACCCTCACTAAAACTGAAATGGATGCTAAAATACTTTAGTTATTTGCAATTTTTTTTAATAAATCAGTTGTGGGGATATCCGTCCAGAGTTGTTTACATGTTTGGGCACATAGCTTGTTTGGGGCCGGAGCTGTGTTCATTTTCCGGTCGAAGAATATTGACCTTCTTTGAAATATCTATAGAAATCGCTACAAATGAGATATACAGATGAGAATTTCAGCGATTATGCATACTGACCTGAGCAATAACCGAAACTGTTTCACTGCTATCATATCTCAAAATTGGAGGCAATTTCTAATGATTTCTGGTAGAGATATCATTTGGGCCTAAGCTTTTTCTTACTTAAAACTCATTCCATTGCACCTAAAAAGTTATGGTAAAATTCTTGAGCTAGATAATGCACTTACCCATGACTCAGGCACAAGTTTGACTTCGTTTGCATTGTTTACTTTGGCAAATTTTTGTAAGAAACAACAAGTTGTGGGCGAATTGCAAAAACTTTCTTCGGTCCATATTTTTATCTACACAGTCTTTCCGCTTCAAACAACAAACAGTGAACTTTGACATTGTACCTATCATAAAAGTTTTGCATCACAGAACATTCCTTTTGAACGATTCCATGCGCTTTAGCGAGGCACTCCTGAATTGTATTCACGCATTTCGTTCTATTCGTTCTTATTTCAATCAATGCAAAACATAAAAAGAACAAAACATTATTTTGGGTTTGCTAAAAAAGATACCCGGTTTTGCTCTTTTGTTTGTTTGCATTGACTGATTGAACCAAATGCGTGAAAACAATTCACGAGTGACTCGCTAAGGCGCATGGAATCGTTCTATAGGAATGTTTTGTGATGCAAGACTTTTTATGATACAAAGTTCACTGTTTGTTGTTTGAAGCGGAGAGCCTGTGCAGAGAAAAATATGGACCGAGGAAAGTTTTTGCAATTCGCCCACAACTGGTTGTTTCTTATAAAAATTTGCCATTGTAAAAAAGGCAGACAAAGTCAAACTGGTGCCTGAGTCATGGGTAAGTGCATTATTCAGCTCTAGAATTTTACCATAAGCGAGGACAAGTTTAGGCCCAAATGATATCTCTGCCAGAAATCATTAGAAATTGCCTCCAATTTTGAGATATGATAGCAGTGAAGGAGTTTGGGTTATTGCTCAGGTCAGTATGCATAATTGCTGAAAGTCTTATCTGTATATCTCATTTGTAGCGATTTCTATAGATATTTCAATGAAGGTAAATTTTCTTCGACCGGAAAATGAACCCAGCTCCGGCCCGAAACAAGCTTTGTGCCAAAACATGTAAACAACTCTGGACGGACATCCCCACAACTGATTCGTTAAAAAAAATTGCAAATAACTGAAGTATTTTAGCATCCATTTCAGTTTTAGTGAGGGTACTAGGAAATTTACCTCAAATGACCGATTTTGTCTCCAGAGGCTAGAATGCGGTGATCTCATTGGCTGACAAGCATGAAATTGGGTGATTTCCGCATGCTCTGGCAACCAGTAAGGATTCAAGCCTTATCTTGTTGCTGCTAAAGTCGCCTTCAATAGAAAATCAAGCGCCTTGTATAAGGACATGGACAAAAGTCGCCTGAAAAGCAATATTTTGATCTTTATGTCAAACGAGGATGATACGCAAAAAATCAAAAGTTGCTAAAACTCCTAGTTTGCTTAGTTCGTGCATGAAACTAATGGTGCATGTCTCAAATTAGATGTCATGTGACATTTACAATAACGCAAAATTACTTATGCAGAACCCTGCAGAAGGTTTCAATTTGCGGGAATCTAGTTTGAGATGAGCAGTCACGAAGATAACCTCTTTGCAGAATCATATGCATGAAGATGTTTTGGTTCACACGTGCCTTCCTCCAGTCAATGGCGCCATTGTTTGCTGGGATTCTGCACCTTTCCTCTCAACTTCACATGCTACGTTTGCATCTGTAGCTGTGTAGGGGGGGGGGGGGGGGTCCTTCTACCTTCGGTGATGCTGCGAATGCTAGCCTCTGTGCAGGCCGCCGGTTACATCATCCTCTAAAAGTTTACTTACTTGCATAATGAGTACTATCAATGAGTGGCTAATGATTCGTTCGTTCTAGAAAACGATTATTTTGACATAATTAAGCTGCTAATGAAGTCAAGAACGTGGCAATTCTGGCTAAATTTGTTGTTTGTACCAGGGTAAACATTTTGGTGATTTATCCATCTTATGGTGTCAAATCTGTCTAACATGAAATAAGCCGACGTCAAATATTGCTATAGGATCGCAGGAAACTTCTGTCTTGAGTGCCCTTTCTGTGCGCTTTCTTTATTTCAGTGCCGATTAGCAGAGGTAAAACGTTAATCAATCGCTGTAACGAGCGTGACTACCTTACTTTCTTTCTGACCTACTTTCTTTCTTTCTTTCTTTCTGACTGACCCGGAGCCCCCTCTTGGATTACAAAGTTGGACTTTGTACTCAAAAAGGGCGACCATTTGAAATAAGACCGCTCAGTCAGACGTACTCTCGGCATTAAAACTGATTTTGTGGCAAGACGAAGTCGCAATAAGTCATGAGATTGACAGAAAATGGAGAAAGAGTCGATGATACTCATATATATAAGTTTTATTCAAAAATTTTGCTGCATATTGTGAAATCTGCTATCCTTACAAAAGAGTCCCAAAGGGGCGATTCCCTTAGGCCTATATTGTATATAGTGTGTATAAGTAACAATTGAAAAGTTCATGGCTCACTCTCCTACTAGCTCTGGAACTATCCCGAAAGGTGATACCCCTATATTGTATGTAAGTAACGATTGAGAAGTTCATGGCTCACTCTTCCAACCATGGTCAGAGAGCTCATAGTCATACAGAACACAGGTGCACCATCAGGATGGCTTATTAGGCCCAAGAGAATTCGCTGATAACCAAGGCATCCAGTTGCAAACATGCAAGCATGATATGCCATGTCTTAAATATCCTGTTACGGTAAGCCAGAAGGTATTGTGGTTCAGTGGTGTAATCCTCTGACTTTGTTGCCTCAATGGTCAGGCGGACACCATTCAATCCCAGGTAGAGCCCTACCATTTGTGAGCATCATGAAAAGGGGTCACAGACTCAATTAGGGCTTGGCACTAGAGACCACAACTGCACCTTGTTCACTGTCACCAGAATATGCAAACTAAAAGGATACCTGCTGCTGGAAGATTTGTGGTAAGGGATACCCTCTGCCACTAAAACAACCAAGGAAGCAAGAATGGATTATTTTAAATAAAGATATAGTTTTTTTGCAAAGAGTCTTTTGTCATCAGTTTTTTTAATGTCAAAAATTTCTAAACTATTTTAGTAATGAAATATGGGTCAGTGTGAAGGTGCTCACTGCTATTAAACATTTGATGATCCAAACAAGAAAGTAATAATGTAAGAGTAAAAAGCCTTTTGAAAACCTAAGGGAAAAGGAGATGTATTTGCCATGGGTGTGCTTGGTTGGTACATTCTACAAACGGTAGACTTAGTAGACTTGGAATTTGTGTCTGATGAACTCCAAAATTTTCAACAAAAGGTAAAGGCATGGTACCCTAACCCTTTGTTTGTTTGTTTGTTTGTTTGTTTGCTTGTCATCTTATTTTGATTCAAGTTCATTTTAGCTTCTAAATAGAAACTAATCTAAATCAAATATCTGAAAAAAATAATAACTGGCAATAATTGATAATACATATTTAGGTTGTTAGCTACAAATATTACATCTGCAAGTTGGCCCCTCCCATTGTTTATTTGTCTCTTAAATGTTTGAATGTTTTTTGGCTAATTTAATATTTTTGGGCAAAGCATTCCAAATTTGTGGTCCTAACGATAAGAGACTGTTTGAACCAAAAGTATCTTGGTTTGGTCTATGATGAATTAATTCATTTGGGTTCCTTGCTGACTGTGTTGTTTGTTTTAGTTGAAAATATCCTGCAGAAAAGGAGGATTTAGTTTTGAGACATTTTTATAGATTTCAATACAAAGAGTAGTTCTGAGATGGCTGATTCTCATTGTGCATTTCCCAGCTTTAGAATGTAAGTCGTCATAAGAGCTTGTAGAGTCATTGTAAAGAAATCTAAGGGCTCGTTCTTGGATCTTCTCAATTTTTTTCACTGACTTTTCAGAGGAAAATTGCCAGACTAGAGTTCAGCAATTAAAATTTGAAAAAACGAAGCTTTGGACCAATATCCCTTTGGCTTTAATCTCCATATAACCCTAAAGTCTTTTCAGTGTGTTTAGCTGCACAGCGGCTTTTCTACATAGATCGGAAATGTGGTTGTCAAAGGTAATTCTGTGATCGATTTTTACCCCCAGAAGTCTTACTGCATTTTCAGATTGAAATTGTTTGCCTTTTATGGTTAGTTGTTCCCATATTGTGTCATCTCTACCCTTTGTTACGACGATGGCATGGCATTTGTCTGGATTTGCAATCATTTGGTTCCTTTCAAGCCAATCTATAGCAACATTTGATTCTTGTTCTAATATTCTAACCAGGTTTGGGAATGATTTTGAAAAATCCGTTAGAGTATTATCATCTGCATAATTATGTAAAGTAGCTTTCTCTATATAAAGATAAAGATTGTTTATGTATAAGTTAAACAAGATTGGACCAAGAACAGATCCTTGCCCTAACCTTAATCCTTTATGTTTGGAAAGGCAGTTACTGTATGACTGGCAGATTTTGGAGAGATTCTCCCTTTTCTATGGTGAATCGCAGAGAGGTGAATACAAAACATGTTTTTTTTTATTTTATTTATTTTATTGGGAAATATTCTGTATTTTTGTCTCAGCAAAATCTACCTTTTTCAGATTTTGTTAGGTTTACTGTACCAATTAAATAGACACCACCCTAAATCTTCTAAAGAAATGCTTTAAATTTAAATTTGTATCATAGATCATGACTTAAGTTGAATTCCTTTCATGTTTTAGGCAGATGTTCTGAGTGTACTGAGTCACAAGAATGTTATCCAATTCTATGGAGCTGTTAGCAAGCAACCAAATTACTGCCTTGTCACAGGTAAGAGAATGGAAAGGATTGACACAATCTACAAAAGCAATATGCTGAAATTTCTGTACCCCTTCAATGACCACTCACGGTGTTTTATCTTGTGATTATCACACAGGCGATATATGATGTTCTGTATATTAAACTATACATCATCCAATTCGGCATTAAATGGGGAGTATTTATAAGCGATAAAGAATACAAATATCCAAAAAATGTGCGTTATACACCTGGAAATGGAGAAATTGGACCTTCTGCCCTTCTAGAGCCTCCCTTTACCCACAGATAAGTTTAATATAAAGCTTAATGAGATGTTTGCATTCTCGACACATTAATTTTGGAAAGCATGGACATCTCAAATCTCCTTAATTAATAACTAATCAATAAAACAGTTTTGCCCTTCGCCTCCTGGCCTCGTTTTGAGATTCGTCCAAATATTGAATTTGGAAGATGCATGGTCCACCTAATTCTTTTCTCTCTTATTCCGTTGGGTATACAGAGAAGTGTATGAATACTCTTTGGTTTACTGAAAATTCAATTTTGAGCAAGGGCTGGAATAGTTTCTGAGCCTAAAACTTTACTGTTGTCAATGATTGACCACAGTTAATTAAACAAAGTTCAAATGTTTGCCAATGTTACTTACGGGGTGGCAGGGACTGTGATTGGGAATGGGGGTACGCTCCATCAAACAAAGTGGATATGCTTCAAAATAAATAGATAACAATGTTTGTTTGCGTGTGATGGATATGCTTCAGCCAATGAGGAAAGATTCTTCGTTCCTGGTGAACTGAGAGCAAGCATTTAGTTGCTGATGCGCAGACTCTACTGGAGGAGAACCTCTGTGAAAAGAAATCAGTTTGCATGCAGGCTACACACAGGCTACATGCAGGTTACATGCAGGATACTTTCAGCCTTAACATACAGGGTGTCCCAAAAAATTGTGCCCCGTTTGTCTGAAGATTGCGACAAAACGGCAAAAGATTCTCGCCAAAATTTTGCGTGATGGTGCTCTTCAGATGTTCAATTAAAGTTTGCCATCATCCCCGTAAAAATCTGTTGAAAAATGATGGAGCTACGACCTTCAGAAGACCAACTTTGCCTGACGACTGAAACCAGCAGTCGGCCATTTTGCCTTATTATTTTGCAGTGATAAGTATCTTCACGTGAGGTAAGAAATAATTTCTGTGAGATCAGAAATAGTTGAACTCTTCGAGGATTATCGGAATTTTCACGAGAGCTATAAAATTGGTGGCTGCTGTTTCATTTTCATTCCATAAAGCTATTTATCGCTGCAAAATTGTAAGACAAAATGGCCGACCGCTGGTTTCAGTGATATGGCAAATTTGGTCTCCTGAAGGTCATAGCTCCATCATTTTTCAACGGATTTTTATGGGCATGGTGGCAAACTTTAATTGAACATCTGAAGAGCACCATCATGCAAAAGTTTGGCGAGAATCTTTTACCGTTTTGTCACAATCTTCAGACAAACGGGGCACAATTTTTTTGGGACACCCTGTAGAACTATGCATATCAAAGAATTGTTCACTTCATCAATATTTTCCTTACAATGGATTGTATCACTTAAATCAGCAATGGTAACAACAAATCTGAAATATGTCTGTCATCTAAATTTATCAGTTGCACCTAAGTTAAGGAGAATTTACCAGCTAGTTTACAACGAGAATCTTCTTTTTCCCCATTCCATAAATAATGCACTTTTCCCAAAACAGATTTGAAAGCTTATTCATCTATCATAGATTTAAGGATAATTAGCTGTTCTTCCTGTTAACAAGTTTAAACTATGCAGCAGATTCTAGCTCAGGAGCTGATTCATCACAAGAGCTTGATGTCAGCAGTGGAACAAAATTTTCGATATCTTTATTTATTCTTCTTAACAGCAGGTTATCTCCCTTCATGTTTGCAATTTCAATCTTAAGTTTTGACTCATAAAATGATTGCTGTAACATGTTGACATCAGAATCATTTGATGAAATATCCGCGTAATAATCCTTGCCATCTGACGCATAGTCTGAATCAGAATCTAGGGTCGAGTTCTTAGTCAAAATCGTGGAACAAGTTTCTAAAGAACAAGGTTCAAAGGTAGATTGTTTGTTATTGCCAAATGCTCCCAGCCATAGTAACACTTTCATTTCACTGCTCTCTTCGTGGAAGTCAGCTCTTACTACAACCCTTGTATCTTGAAACTTTTCTATTGCACTTTCCTTGAGGAGAAATTTGTCCTAAAATTGAAAGGAAACTTAGTAGCATGTGATGTGTCAAGAGAATTGATACACAGAGTTCTGCTGACATGTTTTATCATTCTGACTATCACAAGAGAAATAATTATTGAAGGAGGAAATAATTTTGAAGTTTTGACTGTTCAAGCTAGAGGAATTTATTTGCGTGACTGGTCAGTGAAAAGCCTTACATTGCGGGCTCGTTGTAATACATCCACAAATGCAACATTAGACACTGTAATCTGTGAACAAGAAAAATGTTACGTTCTGTAAAAGAATGTCAACCAAATTAACCTGTAGCTTGGGAGAAAACTGTTAAATCCTGCAAGAGAAACAACGAATTAATCTGAAACCCTGAAAGGCAAGAAAATAAGTTAATAGCTGCAACAATGAGCAACGTTAAATAACCAAAAACGCGTGTCGTCGCACACTCGTCAGTTCAGTTCGTGCGAAGATTAAATTAATGATTCAAGCTAACTCTTCTTTGAGTTGGCCAATTATTGGCGTGGGTGCTATTGTCACGTGACTTTGGATTTTCTTTTGTTCGTCTCGTGCCAAATCAGCTTTTTTGTATCGTTAATTTTTAATTTAGCACCAGACGAACAAAAGAAAATCCAAAGTCACGTGACAACGGCACCCAAGCCTGGAATTGGCTAAACTCAAAGAAGAGTTTGTTTGTATCGTTAATTTATTCTTCACAAGAACTGAATTGACCAGTGTAAAACGAAACAAGTTTTTGTTTATTCAACATCGCTATTTATTGCAGCTATTAACTTATTTTATGTCCTTTTAGGGTTTTCGAATTAATTCGTGGTTTTTTGCAGGAGTTAGCAGTTTTCTTTCCAAAGACTACAATGTCTAATGTTGTGTTTGTGGGTTTATTACGATGAGGTTGTTATTTGAGGCTATTTTGAGATTCTGTACCCCAAATCACTGGTTATTGAGAACTCAGGTGTCTATGTCTCCTTCGACAAGCGTACGAGATTGATGTCAGAACGATGGATTTGTACGAGATTTCAAGAATTTCATAAGATTTGCGACAAAACTCCTTGTATTCGTTGTATATTTTTGATCATGAGCGGTGACCATGCTAGTCATTGAGTAATATTGAGACGCATGTAGTAGGGCTATGATTTCTTGGGAACACAAGATATTTTCGTGGAAAATTTTGAGTTTTTTAGAGAATGATATTCCTCCAGGTACATGCTTGATTAGATATTTACCCTATCTGTTTCTTTAATCTCTTGCACATTTCTGATAATTCCCATTGGATCATGAGCTGAAAAAAATAGGGTCTAATTAGTTATAGTGAACGATGAGAAAAAAGAGAGACAACATCTTCAGAGAGCAGGCATCGACTTGATCTAATTAGCATATATCACTAAGTCAAATCTGTATGTTTTTGTTGCCACGTGGAGCTTTCGCTGTACTGTTGCTTACCCGGCGATTAAGAACATTTACACCTTCTTGAAAAATATGATCATGCTATCGACATTTACATTTCCTTGCTCTGTGTTTGTTTCAAAGACCAGATTAATTTGAAAGGTTATCGCTACTTTTTTTTCGGGAGAGACGATCAAATTATGGCAAGGAACTTATTTTGAGCAGTAGTACCTTACAAAAAAATTTCTCCGCCAACAATCTTTGATTTGCGATTTCATGTGAAATTTCCAGTCATATAAGACTTATGATCTTGAGTACCTTTTTTCCCTGCGTTCTTTGATTTGTTGATTTCACTAGCGACTTGTTTAGTGGGTTTTTCGTGAATTTCATGGATTTCATTCGATTCAAGTCCAAGGATTTATTATTCAAATCAAATTCAATTTCAATTATTGCCCTTTAATTTGGATGTTCTTTTTTAAAGCTGCGAACTAGGAGAACTAAACTAGCCTGCGTGCAGCCTCAGGATTGTTGAGGCTGCACGCAGGCTACACATAAACGTGCACTAAAGGTGCTCCATAACTCCATAAGGATTATGTTGCATCGTTTGATATGTGTCTACGGACAGAGGCAGATACAACAATCCACTTCAAAATCTCCAAAAACTAATGTTAGAGGTATTCAAAACTCTGAATTCGCTGAATCCATCATACCTTTGGGATGTTTTCAGCACTAAGCAAGTTGAATACAATCTGAGGATTAAAAATTTGGTAAATTGCCTCAAATAAAAACTCACACTTTTGGACTACATTCTGTTACCTTCAGGATATAAAGATATGTGAAAATGTGGCAGCTTATGTTGTAAATAGTACATTTTATTATACTTTATATTATGTAATTATTTTTAATAGTCGTTGGTTTAAATTAGTTGATGTATATTGTTATGCTGATAACTATTTGTAAATAACCAATTTAAAGAATGATAAATGAATGAAGATCGTGGCTAAACACGTTAAGAGAAATATGGTCGCATATAGTTGCAGCATATGCAAATATAGTTGCAGCTGCAGTAAGTCAATATGAAATTAGCCACCATTGTTAAATCTAGGGCTGCGATGCATGCTGGTTTCCCAAGAGCCTTTGAGAGCTCCCAAACGCTCAAAAAATTCACTTTAAAGGTAATGTGTCCATGTTACAGCGGCTTTGCTATTTTCACGCGATGTTTCATGTGATCACTTTAGCATGGAACTCAAAAGGTAGCCAGGTCTAATATAAGCAGACTCAGCTGAACCCGAAGTCTCACAGCAGGCAGCCTCGTTGTGAAATTTAAATTCTAGTTTTGCATGAGATCAGTTAAATTCTACCAATCACAGTGCGCTCTTGGGGCTCTTCGTCAGCATCGTGTCAGCATATTTTGACAAGAGTGTATACGCTGCTGTACTTACATGGAGCAGCGTATTATAAAGGGGCTCCGTCTCCGAATTTCGGTCGAAATGATGACTTTGCAGTTTTTCAATGGACAGCATCACACAGACGTTTACCTGTTTTTTCTGAAACGAAAACATCATTTTGAAGATAGATCTTTGTACTTTACAGAGAAAAAACCAAACATTCATATCTTTTACGATTGCTTGGATAAACGTGGAATTTTAACGAGCACTTTTTGGTGGCTTGGGTGAAGCCACCAAAAAAACTGCAGAAAGCAATGGAGAACAATGGCCACGTGCAGTGTTCACAGGTTTGTTTACAGTTTGGTGACGGAGCTCCTTTAATCGTACCTCTCTCTGCAAAACAAAAGGTTTCACGACCTTTCTTGGATACAAAAGACTGAAAAAAAACAAGTGATGTACCTTGGTCCCATTTTTCACTTTCTCTAAAGATGATCTCTTTCTCTTCATAAGGCTGTGAAGCTAATTGCTTCATTTTTTTTGACAACTTCGGAGATATGACAGCAGAAGTGCGACTATTTGTCCAAGCATCTGTTAATCAAGATAAACGCAGGCGTCAAACCTTTAAAGAAGAGATTTCGCAGATATATGCCCTTATTTTTTCATAAGAAACCCCTTATAAGACCTCGTTTACACGGTAGCGGATCACTTTTGATCCAATACAGAAAGTGTTGCGGATCAGCCTCCCGTTTACACGAGCTCGCAGTGATATTTCTGCTCCGCTATCTGCGTCAATTTTGATCCTGCTACGAAAGGGACCTCGTTTTGTATTGGATCACTTTTGTATCGGATCACTTCTGCTCTGTGCATCAGAGTAAAATTTTGTAGCAATAGCAGTTTTGGTTTGTTTACATTTTGCACCACAGCCAATCGACGAGCTCCATTTTTGAACACGTGATCGACTATTTCGCTGGTCGCGATCGTCGCGAGTCAAAGCTGTTGGGAAAGCCATAGGAAAACTACCCTCTCGAATTTTGCTTGCCGTGAAAATATACTTTTGAAGAACCTTTAGAAATTTTTAATCTGCGTTTTCACATAAATTTCCTGACCAGGGTTGCCTGCCCATTGGCCTACTGCGCCTGGTTTTTGAGAAATGATTCTTAAAAACCTTTGTTTGACGTCTTCACGAGGCCACAGGTTGTGAACATGAAGATTGTTATGGAACCTTTAAGAAACTTACAAGAAACTATGACGATAAAGAAACTGATGATAATAATGATCATCATCATAACTAAAGTAACGGCACGTTTTAGTAAATGCATGCGCTTTGGGAGAGCATAACGGCACGACAACTTGAATCATCAATAATGAAATGAAACAGAACAAAGTGTGATACAATATTATGATGAAAAGTAGTCTCAGGAACACCAAATGGGTTGTTGCTGTCATAATAAAAATTTATAAGGAGTATCTGCATTGCAACTCACAATAAAAATGTATGGGAGAGCAATACACGTTATTCACACAAATTTCAAGTAGCAGCAATTATTTGTTGGTAGAATGTCAAATTTACGTGAAAATTAGCTAAAAATCGTTTTTTGATTAATTAATGTTTTATTTTGGGGTGGTGGTGTTATTGTAAATTACTCATTTCATTTTAATGGAGTAATTATTTCACCTGCCATGTTTGCCATTATGATTACATTTGTGTCCAATAACAGTTAAAGGCAGTCTGTCAAGTATATGATTGGGCACAACAAAGACAGAGCTCAACACAATGGATGTCTTTGTGAATCTGTGCATTTACAATAAAGGAAGGCTGATCGTTATCGCTTTCTACGATCGTAGAAACTCATTAGGATCAGTAGCCATTCAATCCTTCTATTCTTTGTATTGTCCTTATCACCCAATCAGATGCGTGACCGACTGCCTTTAAGCTAACGGCCACATTCATAGGAGCAGCAAGCCTTGCAATACCTCAGTCACCGTAGCTTTTCATCATTAGCATCAGCATCATTAGTTATGCGGTACCACTTGCAGAGGAGTCGTCAGACAGTTACTTCTCAACAGTCGACAAGTTTCCTTGTTTTGTGCAAGATTGCGGTGTTCCGTGCAGATATATACAAGTAAAAAGGTAGCATTCTAATGCAAAGGATGTCGAGCAAATACAAGTATATCAATTATTATATTGAAGGAAAGATGTTTAGAAGAGAGATGCAACAATTATAGAGAATGTTCAACTTCGTTAGAAAGTTTAAGATAAGGCTGATGACAAAAGACACAGTTTTGAGTTCACGCCACATCTATCATTGGACTTTGGCCTTGACGCATCCGATGTAACAACTTTAAAGAATGGGCATCGAATCGATCTCTTGTATGTTGTTATTATTCAGTCATGTGATATGTAGTTTCGGGCACTAAGCCATCATCAGAACAACAGATCATCATTTCACCAACAACATCAACAACAGATCATCAACAACATTTATGCATGATAAAGTAAAGATTGCATTACTGCTGATGTGCACAGGCAGAGAAATATATAAGAAAAGAATGCAACATTGTGATACAAAGAAGAGCAAGTATGCGCAAGTGTAGGAATTTAACATTTGTGCATAAGAAGGTATGGGTCACATTGGTTCTGAAGTGTTTAGTGCAGATATTTACAAGTAAAATCCAACATTGTGATTAACATTTGTGCATGAAAAGTATGGATTACATTGGTTCTGAGGTGCACAGTGCAGATATAGATTCCATATAGATGCAAAATAGTGATGCAAATAATAGCCGTGTACAAGTTGAGTGTACTATTTCTTCATGAAAATGCATAGATTGCATTGTTTCTAAGAGAATCTTCTGTTTAGAACGATGCAAGGCAACGACAGTTCATCGATCCCTACTTTAGACTGTCCTATTACCCTCGTATTGGGAACTTCTGACGTCCATCAGAGATCATTTGTGATATGCCTTGGGATTTTATGTCCTCTCACTGTGATTTCAAACTGTCTTTTGATCTTCGCGTTGAGGAAAACTAAGCAGCTGAATACGTATTCTAACAAAATGATAACGGCGATGAGTTCCTGTGATCTGATAATGGGCCTAATTCTCCAACCTGCTCTTATCGTGATGTTTTTCATGAAGCGAAGTATGACAATTTGTTATTTCATTGTTTTCATTACTTTGGGGGCAACGATTATGTTGCATACATCTGCCTTACTGTCAGTTTTGATTTCGATTGATAGATACCTTCAAGTGACGAAACTCAAGCGATACAGTGTTTACATGAATGCATCTCGAATGAAGGTATCCATAGGACTTTGTTTTGTCTTAGGAGCCTGCATGTCTTTCTTTTATGCACTTCATCGATCGTTTGACACGCGTACTTTGATCACTGTAGTTAGCATCTCTCTTTTATTGTTTGTGTGCATTCTATACAGTGTCATTTTACGCAAGTTACAAAACCACCTTGACGGAAATAGCACCAGAACACGACGGGCTGGAGAAAATGCGAACCCAGTATCCATTCAGAATCAGACTGACTCTGGTCTTAACTCAAGATCACATCTTTCTGCAATAAAAACATTACGTGTGCTTCAAGTAACAATGCTGATTCTTTACAGTCCGTATCTAATTATAACAATACTGCGGAACTGCTATAGTCTGCACTTACGGATTTCTCCACCCCAAATGTGGAATGAAGCGCTTATCTGGTCGATAATAATTGTTGAATGTAATGCCTGGGTGAATGCGTGGATCCTAATTCATGGCAACAGCAGATGTCGTCGTTATTTGATTTCGATGATCCGTGATAGCTTTCGCCGCTTTTGGAATCGTAACCACATCGCTGCACTTACGGTTGGCGAAAGACAGCAAGAGCAGATCGAAGAGGTAAAACTTTGATGATGTTCATAAATACGTATGTTTCAATAAGGTGTATCTCTCAACGAGGAGATAATTCGTAGTTTAGTATGTCGTAACCGTATTGCGACAAAACATTTGATCAAAGATCGCACGTGGAGATTGAAGAGATAAAACATTTCAGACAGGCATTTGTTTTAGCCTTGATGATATTCGAAAATATGCTCGTTTCAATAGGATTCATTGCTTTATTGTTTGGAAAGTTGTAACTATGTTACGTGCTGTTGGTGAAGAACGAAATGTGAAGATAAAAAGATAAAACTTTGACGATATTTGTAAATACGGTTGTTTTGATGAGGTCCATTGCTTCCTTGAAAGACCACTCGTACTTTGGCTTGTCTTAACTGTATCGCCACAAATGCGAATTGGCGAAAGACTACAAGTGCAGATAAAAAAGATAGAACTTTGACGATATTCGTAAATGCGCTTGGTTTGATGAGGTCCATCGCTTCCTTGAAAGAGCACTCGTACTTTGGCTTGTCGTAACTGTATCGCAACATTTGGCGAAAGACGACAAGTGCAGATAGAAAAGATAGAGACTTGACGATATTCGTAAATTTGCTTGTTTTGATGAGCTTCATCGCTTATTTGAAAGACCATTTGTACTTTGGCTTGTCGTAACCATATCGCAGCAAATGCGAATTGGCGAAAGACGACAAGATGATATTCGTACATACGCTTGTTTTGATAAGATCCATCGCTTTCTTGAAAGACCATGCGTGCTTTGGCTTGTCGTAACCGTATCGCAACAAATGCACATCGGCAAAAGATGACAAGTGCAGACAGAAAAAGATAAAACTTTGACGATATTCGTAAATTTGCTTGTTTTGATAAGATCCATCGCTTTCTTGAAAGACCATGCGTACTTTTGCTTGTCATAACCGTATCGCAACAAATGCGAATTGGCGAAAGACGACAAGTGCAGACAGGAAAAGATAAAACTTTGACGATATTCATAAATACGATTGTTTTGATGAGCTCCATCGCTTATTTGAAAGACCATCATGCGTAAGTTCATCAGACTTATGACATTTCGTCCCTTGTTTCCTTGCGTTCTTTGATTGGCAGATATCACTTGCTCAATAAGGGACTCATTTCATTACTCTTATAAAATGGGCCCCCTGTGTCAAAATGGCCTAAACTAACGGGAGTTCTCGTACACTCAACAAAATCGCTTCAAATTCTGGTTTAAAGAGCTTCAACATTGAAAAGCAAACTTGTAGTACAAAGAATAATGTTTTACGAACCTACTCATCACAAAATACATACCTTTCAAGCAGTAATCTTCCTCTGTAGAAACAAAATAGATCTATCGCAGCTACGAGAACTCTTTCCCGAATCAACCGTTTTTGTACGCAACAACAACAACAGTCTAAATAGTGCCTCCTTATTGGTTGAAAACTAAATCCTAGCAATTTGATTGGTCAATATGGATCCACACCATATTGGCCTAAAGTGGCTACATTTTATAAGAGTAATGAAAGGGGTCCCTTATTGAGCAAGTGATATCTGCAAATCAAAGAACGCAGGGAAACAAGGGACGAAATGTTATAGGATTATTGCTTCCTTGAAATGCCATTCGTACTTGAAATCATTTTCGCTAAAGAAGGAAGGCTGACTGAAGACAATGATAGCCCTGGAATCGAGGTTGAGCTGAAAGGTCCATTGACGAAAGATGACAAGTATTGATTTTTGGATCTTGTAATGCCAACAGAGCGACAAAGGCCTGTTATCAGCTTTTTTTCCCATATTTTGGTTCAGTTTCTTTTTAATGCCCAAAACGCCGCACTCACTGACTATTGTTATTTCTAGCAGCGGAACAAATTTACAACCGGAATAGCAATGTGTTGCTCCACTGGTTGTTCCAGCTGTGTATACAAATTGTTCAACTTAATTTAAATCAACATTTGCTATCAAGGCTAGAGAATACTATTTTAAGAAAAACGTAGCTAAAGACGTTTTTAATTGAATGATGTTTCCTTTCCGCATATAAGTGGCGTTGATTCCGTTAGCATTCTCATTTTCGTTGACATGGAGCAATTGAGTCACCTGTTATATTTGAAGATAAAACTGACTTTATGTCCAATAAAAAATCAGCTAGCCTGCTAATATTTACTCACTGAGTTAAAATCGTTTTCAAGTAAATAATTGCTCCTTTTCGGGTAATTGTGTGGCATTGTCATGGAAAAATGGGGTCACCCGTTGTATTGGAAGTTGGAAGATATATCTGCATTTCTGTCAAAAAAATCAGCTATATATGTGATATTCATTTACTTAGTTCAAATCGTTTTCTGGTAAATGATAGTTTCTTTTTGAGTAATGGCATTCGTTGACTTGATTCGGTTACTTTGGGCTCTATCTATCGATCTATCTATTAGTTATTGTGCATTACCTACAATAGGTATTTCGTACAGCAGAGTGTTAGTGGTTAGCTGAATTGAACTGCTATTCGTAAAGCCAGCAGAGTAGCCTCTCAGACTAGGTTGGAGACCGGATATTGTTGGTGGAATATTAGGGAAACTTGGTAACTATGCTTGGTCTGTATCAAATTTACTAATGGAGTATAGATGCAACTCTGATCATTAGAGAGTACCGCCATATTTGAAGATAAAATTGTGCCCGTCATATTTGAAGAAAAATTGCATTTCTGTGTAATAAGCAGGCTCAATCATTGAAGCAGTCTTTGGAGTTGCTTCATTGGCAATGAAGTGCTGCTCGCAAAGAAGTTATCCAATAATGAAGTGCTATACTTGCAAAGACGTCATTTGATAGGCGACTGTTATTGTTTGTTAATGAAGGGAAATTAAAGTTTATTTTGGGCTTCCTTTTATACATGCATTGCTTCTGGGAGGTTTGAGAGAGACCGTTATAAAGAACGATGCAGAGAGAAAACAGCTCCTCAAATTCTTCACTCAGATGTTTCATAACTCCCGTATGGCCAGTCTCCGATCTTGATGAGAAAATATTTGTGTCATGCCTTGGGATTTTATGTCCACTGACAGTAAGTTCAAACTGCCTTTTGATCTTTGCATTGAGGAAAACCAATCAGCTAAATACATACTCTAACAAATTCATAGCATCGATGAACTCTTGTGACTTGACAATGGGCCTAATATTTCAACCGGCTCTCGTCGCTATATTTTTCTTAAAGAGACATCTAACCACGTGCAATTTGATTTCACTAATTAACATGGTGATAATGGCTTTAACCCAGATATCCGGCTTCCTATCACTTTTGATTTCGATCGACAGATATTTTCAAGTAACGAAGCTGAATCAGTACAATTTGTACATGAATGGAAGACGATCAAAGGCATCAATAGCACTTTGTTTTGTCTGTGGAGCTTTCACTGCATGCTTGTTTGTATTTCACAAATCGTTTGTTACGCGCACTGTGATCATGTTAGTGAACATCTCGCTGCTATGGTTCATGTGCATTCTGTATGGTTTCATTTTGCACAAGTTACGGAAGCATCTCAATGACAGAAATATTGCGAGAGCAAGGGCTGGAGGAAATGCCAACATACCATCTACTCAGAATCAAACTGACGGTAGTTTCAACTCAAGATCACATATTTCTGCAATAAAAACATTACGGGTGATTCAATTGGCAATGCTGGTTCTGTATACCCCCTATCTTGTTCTCTCAATACCGTGGAACTACTATCATCTCCATTTACAAGTTCCCCCTGGCCGTATGCTGACTGATGCCGTTAACTGGACACAGATAATTATTGAATGTAATGGTTGGGTTAATGCCTGCATCTTGATTCATGGCAACGGCAGATGTCGCCGATTTTTGCTGTCGATGATTCGTAACAGTGCTCGCAGTTTTTGGTATCATAACAGTGTCGCAGCACTTACGGTTGGCAAAATGCAGCAAGAGCAGATCAAAGAGGCAGACTCTTGATTATACTCGTAAATATGCTTGTCGTAACTTTATCACAAGTCGTAACTATATTAATTGCTGTCAGTGAAAGATGACAAATAAAGATCGAAAAGATAAAACTTTGAATTATCTAAGTACAGAATTCAAGATCTTGAACTCCAATGGTTTCAATCGTATTTCAGCAATAGGCATCAATTCACTGAAGTTAATGAAGCGAAATCTAAAATCGGTTGCAACAGCTGTAGCCTACCACAAGGCTCTTGTTTAGGTCCGCTACTGTTCCTTATCTATTTAAATTGTCTGCTATTCGCCTGAAAAACTACAAAGTAACGATGTATGCCGATGATACCAGCATGTTCTATTCCTCCAAGAGCATCGAGGATCTTCCTGAAACGCTTAACAGCAAGTTGAAATGTTTCAAAGAATGGCTTTAGGGTGATAAATTGTCTTTGAACGTAATCAAGACTCGTGCAATGATCATCGCATGTGGACCAAATCTTTAAAAGATCATTAAAACAAAACTGTAGATTCTCTTACATTTGTGATCGATGATTCCCCTGCAGAGCTCGTCGACAGTATTAGCTAAGTATCTCGATGTCTCAAGTTGACAAGTACCTCGTGTGGGATGAACAACTTAAATCTGTTCAAGCCAAGGTCTTCCGCTCTTTAGGTTTTCTAAAATATGCGAAGAAAGTTTTGCCAAAAAATGTTCTTGCAAATTGTATAGACGTCATGTAGCGTAACATTTTCGATATTGCTGTTCCGTGTGGGGGAACTGTGCTGAGTCCCAACTAGTTAAGCTTCAAAAGCTGCATAGTCGTGTGGCTAGAATTATCACAAATAGCAGCTATGATGTTCCTGCCGATGCTTTGATTAAGAGTTGAAATGACCAACTTTGAAAGATACGATTAGAAATGAGACTGCAACAATTGTATTTAACGCCTTATTATCTCTCATACTTGTTTATCAGAAATTCTGATCGCAATACTAGCAACCTAAAAAATGCCGAAACTGACTTGCAAGTACCGTTCATGAAAACTAGTAGATCGGCAGCAGGCGTTTGCGTCTCGTGGAGCAAAAGCCTGGAATGAACTTAGCCGCAAGGCCAAGGAAGCTCCCTCTTTATCATCATTTAAGAACAAGATATAGTGCTAATTATAAATTGACTGAAATTAGTTGTAAATAAATTATTTATGATTGCAATTAGGTTCCTTATCTCACTATTAGTTTTGGTAGATTTTTAATTTGTAAAATATTTTGCACGGACCCTTGAAAATCAGTCATACCGGACCTTCCGTACATGAATAGTTTTAAAATGCTTCACTGTTGTTTGAAATGAATAGTTTTAAAATGCTTCACTGTTATTTGAAATGAATAGTTTTAAAATGCTTCACTGTTATTTGAAATGAATAGTTTTAAAATGCTTCACTGTTATTTGAAATGAATGGTTTCAAAATACTTCACTGTTATTTGAAATGAATAGTTTTAAAATGCTTCACTGTTATTTGAAATGGATAGTTTTAAAATGAAAAAAAAAATGAAAACTGATGATATTCGTAAATATTCTTCTTTCAATAGTTCATACTTTTGCAACTCCTAACTTACCTCAACAAGTTTTAACAGTCGTTATCCTCTTGGGTGTATTAAATTGCCCGGAATAGTGTTATGACTCCAGGGATGACACTTTCATTTTCTACAGCATGTAATGTCATTGCTGTCAAGGCTAATCTCCAGTCTGTAGAATTTTCCGAGCTGGCGGAATTTTAGACAATAAAAGGTCGTTCAACCGTAACTTTCTATTCAACTCCAGAGCGACTTTTTCTCTCGAAAACGATAGAATTTCTGTCCGCTCGGAAGATTCCGACTTTGACCTTTTTTGAAGGTCTTTTGAGAAATCCAACATAATTTCTGAACGGTGGGGACGATTTATGTTAGGTAAATTTTGAAATATATGTAAACATGTTGACTATTAAATGATATATTTGTCAACATCATTAGCTTGGTATTCAAGGAGTATTGACCTTGCAAAGGGGGACTGTTTTTGTTTTACTCGCCCAATATCGCAGCAATTATTCGAAGCAGAGACTTCCTGGACTGCACTTGCAATAGCCACTTGGTTTTTATATTACTGTTATTATCAATTTATTTAAAGTAGGCCTACATATATATATATACATACAAGACATATATACATATAGATACAATAGCTATAACTAAGAGCTAATTCAAGCCTACTATCTAAAAAAGTAAAATTTGTAAGAAAAAAGTAAAAAATAAATAAAATTCCGAATGATTAAATACAGATACATTTTACAGATTTTTACAATGCTTTTAATATTTACAATGTTTTCTTACTTTTTTTTTCGGTAAATACAGCAGAAAATTTAATATCAGCTCAAGAACCCAACCTGTGCCACGAAAGGTCTGCATATTCTACAATTACATTCCTCTCCCCTCCAGGTTTTGATTTTCCTTTTGAAACTGGAGAGAGTATCTGACTGTTTTAGGTCATTGGGAAGTGCCTGCCATAATCTACACCCAAGGAACGATATTGTCTCTAAGCCATAGCACGTAGTGCGTGCTTGTGGCAAGGATAGGTTATGGCAGCCTCTTAACCCATAAGAAACCTGTTTTTCAACGAAAATGTCCTTCATGAAGCTGGGATTAAGGCTCAATTTTGTCTTAAAGACTTCAGTCATTAGCAATTGTAAATTCCTTATGTGGAGTGGGACCGAATTGTCTCTCAGTAACATCGTATCAAAATCTGTTCTCATATCTTTGTAAGTTATTCGCAATGCCCGTTCGTGAATATGGTTAATTTTATTGTTCAATGTTCTGTCACAGAACATCCATACAAGAGGACAGTAGTTGAATTGGGACAAGATAAATGCCTTCATTATTCGTTTCAGCTGCTCAGTATCAAGGAAATGAGAAATTCTTGAAAGAGCATGTAGCTTTTGACCAGCCTTCTTACAAAGAGATTTTACTTGCTGTTTGAAGCTGAGCTTTTTGTCAAAAATCACACCCAGCAGCTTTTCTTCTGTGCTCTCATTTATCGTTACACTTCCGATATTTATGGAAACATTGTTACTCTTGTCTCCAAATACCATTAGGTGGCATTTGTCCTCATTCAGCTTCATGCAGTTGTTTGGAAACCATTTTGTAATTTTAAGGGCATCACTCTCTAATGTTTTGATGACACTTTCAATGTTGTTAGCACTGGCATAGATTGTCGTATCATCTGCATAGTTGCAGATTTGAGTGTCTTTCACAAACATGAAGAGATCATTTAGGTATATGTTAAACAGCAGAGGCCAATTCATTTTGATTAAAATGAAATGACATGGAGTGATGGGATCACCTGTTGTATTTTAAGATAAAGTGTGTTTCATCCATAAAATATCAGCTAGCCGTCTCATATTTACTTACGTAGTGGAAATCATTGTCAAATCCTTTCTAGTGGCATTTGTTACTTTGATTTCATCACTGTGCGGTCACCCGTTATATTTGAAGATAAATTTGTCTTTCGTCCAATAAGGAATCAGCTAGCCGACTCGATCATTGAAGCAATCAGCAACACAAGGTCTCCTTCAGTTTCGAGTTTCTTCATTGGTAGTGAAGTGCTGCTTGCCAAGCAGTTGTTTGACAATACAGTGCTTGTTGGAAAGACGTCAATCGATAGGCGACTTTTATTTTTTTTACTTTATAATCTGCTAGTCCTGTAATAGGAGCAGTCACTCGATCATTGAGGCAATCAGCAACACAAGGCCTCCTTCAGTTTCAAGTTTCTTCATTGCCAGTGAAGTGCTGTTTGCAAAGCAGTTGTTTGACAATACAGTGCTTGTTGGAAAGACGTTGTTCGATATGCGACTTTTATAGTTTGTTGTAAGATTTTGCTGTTCAGTAAAGAGAAAGTAAATATTCTGGATAACCAGTATCTGCAAGTATATGTTGCAAGTTCATAGGGCTTCCTTTTATACATAAAAGTTGAAGATTGTATTGCTTCTAGGAGTTTAGAGAGGGACCATTATCGAGAGCGATGCAGAGAGAAAACAGCTCCTCAAATGCCTCGCTCAGATGTTTCATAACTCCCCTATGGCCAGTCTCCGATCTTGATGAGAAAATATTTGTGTCATGCCTTGGGATTTTATGTCCACTGACAGTAAGTTCAAACTGCCTTTTGATCTTTGCATTGAGGAAAACCAATCAGCTAAATACATACTCTAACAAATTCATAGCATCGATGAACTCTTGCGACTTGACAATAGGCCTAATATTCCAACCGGCTCTCGTTGCCATATTTTTCTTGAAGAAACATCTAACCACGTGCAATTTGATTTCACTAATTAACATGATGATTATGGCTTTAACCCATATATCCGCTTTCCTATCAATTTTGATATCGATTGATCGATACTTTCAAGTAACGAAGCTGAATCAGTACAATTTGTACATGAATGGAAAACGATCAAAGGCATCGATAGCACTTTGTTTTGTCTGTGGAGCTTTCGTTGCATGCGTGTTTGTATTTCACACATCGTTTGTTACGCGTACTCTTATCATGTTAGTGAACATCTCACTGCTGTGGTTCGTCTGCATTCTGTATGGTTTCATTTTGCACAAGTTACGGAAGCATCTCAATGACAGAAATAATGCAAGAGCAAGGGCTGGAGGAAATGCCAACATATCATCTACTCAGAGTCAAACTGACGGCAGTTTCAACTCAAGATCACATATTTCTGCCATAAAAACATTACGGCTGATTCAAGTGGCAATGCTGGTTCTGTATACCCCCTTTCTCGTTCTCTCAATACCGTGGAACTACTATAGTCTCCATTTACGAGTTTCCCTTGGCCATATTCTGATCGATGCCATTAACTGGGCACAGATAATTGTCGAATGTAATGGTTGGGTTAATGCCTGCATCTTGATTCACGGCAACAGCAGATGTCGCCGATTTTTGCTGTCGATGATTCGTAAGATTGCTCGCAGTTTTTGGAATCGTAACAGTGTCGCAGCGCCTACGGTTGGCAAAAGGCAGAAAGAGCAGATCGAAGAGGCAAAAACTTGATTATATTCGTAAATATGCTTGTCGTAACTTTATCTCAAGTCGTAACTATATTAATTGCTGTCAGTGAAAGATGACAAATAAAGATCGAAAAGATGAAACCTTGAATGATCAAAACGAAATTCAAGGTCTTGAACTCCAATGCTTTCAATCGTATTTCAGCAATAGGCATCAATTCACTAAAGTTGATGAAGCGGAGTCTGCAATCGGAAGGATTAGCTGTGGCGTTCCACAAGGCTCTTGTTTAGGTCCGCTACTCTTCTTTATCTATATAAATGGTCTCCCATTCGCCTTGAAAAACTGCAAAGTAACGATGTATGCCGATGATACCAGCATATCCTATTCCTCTAAGAGCGTCGAGGATCTTACTGAAACGCTTAGCGACTTGAAATGTTTGAAAGAATGGGCTTCAGGGTAATAAATCGTCTTTTAACGTAATCAAGACTCAGGCAATGATCATCACATCTAGACCAAATCTTTAAAAGATCATTAAAAAAACTGTAGATTCTCTTACTTTTGTGGTCGATGATTCCCCTGTAGAACTTGTCCACAGTATTAGCTAAGTATCTCAGTGTGCCAAGTTGACCTCGTGTGGGATGAGCAAATTAAATCTGTTCAAGCCAAGGTCTTCCGCGCTTTAGGTTTTCCAAAATTTGCAAAAAAAATTCGTCAAAAAATGTTCTTTGCAAATTGTATGGAGGTAATGTAGGGTGTCGGCGGTGGTAATCGGACGGCGGTGGTAATCAGACACTTACGAAAGCCGTCTGAAAAGTTACAAATATGTTACAAGTAGAATCCATCCAAGTGGGTATTTCTTGGTATTGAAAGCAAACATTATAGATACTAAACAACTTTACGAAAAGCCTTCGAGAATGTAAAACACACTAAAGAAGTTTTGCCAAAAATGTTCTTTGCAAATTGTATGTAGGTAGTGTAGAGCCACATTTTCGATATTGCTGTTCCGTGTGGAGGAACTGTGCTGAGCCCCAACTAGTTAAGCTTCAAAAGCTGCATAATCGTTTGGCTAGAATTATCACAAATAGCAGCTATGATGTTCCTGCCGAAGCTTTGATTAAGAGTTGAAATGGCCAACTTTGAAAGATATGATTAGAAATGAGACAGCAACAATTTTATTTAAATCTGTTAATAATCTTGCACCTGATCATCTCTCACACTTGTTTATCAGAAATTCTGATCGCAATACTAGCAACCTATATATTTCCGAAACTGACTTGCAAGTACCATTCATGAAAACTAGTAATGGGCTGAAGGCGTTTTGCATTTTGTGGAGCAAAAACCTGAAATCAGCTTAGCTGCAAGGCCAAGCAAGCTCCCTCTTTATCTTCTTTTAAGAAAAAGATATAGTGTTAATTGTAAATTGACTGAAATTAGTTGTTAATAAATTATTTATGATTGTAATTAGTTTCCTTATCTCACTATTAGTTTCGGTACATTTTTAATTTGTAAAATGTTTGGCTCGGACCCTTAAAAACCAGTCATACCGGACCTTCCGTACATGAATAGTTTTAAAATGCTTCACTGTTATTTGAAATGAATAGTTTTAGAATGAAAAAAAAAAGAAAACTGATGATACTCGTAAATATTCTTCTTTCAATAATTCATACTTTTGCAACTCGTAACTTACCTCAACAAGTTTTAACACTTGTTATCCTCTTGGGTGGATTAAATTGCCCGGCATGTCATGGCTGTAAAGGCTAATCTCCAGTCAGTGGAATTTTCCAAGCGGGCAGAATTTTAGACAATAAAAGGTCGTTCAACCGTAACGTTCTATTCAACTCCAGAGCGACATTTTGTCTCGAAAGCAATGGAATTTCTGCCCGCTCGGAAAGTTCCGACTTTGGCCTGTTTGAAAGGTGTTTTGAGAAATCCTACATAATTTCAGAACGGCGGGGACGATTTATGTTTGGTAAGTTTTGAAATATATGTAAACATGTTGACTATTGAATGATTTATTTGTCAATATCATTGGCTTGATATCCAAGGAGAATTGACCTTGCAAACGGGAACTGTTTTTCTTTAACGCCCCCGGTATCGCAGCAATTATTCGAAGCAGAGACTTCCTGGACTGCACTTGCAATAGCCACTTGGTTTTTATATCACTGAAGCGACAACTGAATCTGCTGTAGTACATCCAATAACACTGTGAAAGACGGAACAAATTTATCAAGGGAATTGCACTGCGTTTTTCCAGCTGTGTATAATCATATATCCATTTTGCTATCTACTCTAGAGAGTGCTATTGTAAGGAAAACATAGCTAAATTCATTTTGTTAAAAAAGAAATGGCATGGAGTGTTGGGGTCACCTGTTGTATTCAGTGGCGGACTGGCTCTGATTTTTGCACCGGCCATGAGCGAGTTAAGGGGGCCCTAAGTGGGTGTGGCCTCGATGATGAGTGTGTGGTCAGGGGCAAAATTCGTCGCAATTCCTCGATTCCTTACCAATAGCCAAGCTAAACTCACTTTCTTTGAAAATGAGGCATATATTTCACGATATATCTACTTATGGCATGATTAAAATCTTTACATTGTCTCTACTTTATAAAAGTAATTTTGCCTTTTTTTGTATTGTGGGCCAGACGATCTATGATGTTTTCATTTCTCAAACTGTTGAGAAACCCTTTCCTGACCCCCCCCCAGCAGTGTGGTCAGGGCAAATTAACTGACGGAGTATCAAAATGAGGGGTCTGGGGGCAAAGTCCCCAGGAAAATTTCTGAGGACACGCCCTCTACTTTGGCTTAGAACGCTTCTCCCAATCCCAGGTTTGCCGATGCTAAAATTGAATTTTTGATCATTTGAACAGTAGTTTTATGAATAAGCATCCACAGGGAAATTTTCTGAGTAAACATCTGTCCTTTGGCTTAGAATGCCTATCGCCATCCCATCTTACCAGAGCAGAATTGGAAACATTGAAATTCTCAAAATTATTTTTGCAGTTTTCTATCAATGAACACTCTCATGAAAATTATCGGGCAAAAGCTTTCAGTTTTTCACAATCCAATGTTTGCGTGCCCCCAAAGTGGAGCAGTTGACAAAGTGCGTCCCGGAAATTTTTTGAAACTTACAGCCTTTACTTTGGCTTAGAGTGACTCTCCCAGTCATTTCTTTACCCTACACTACCTATAACAACTATTTTCTGTGAAGGAATCTCGAGAACCATCTTTTGGCAGAAGTGAAGGGGGCCTTTACTTTTTATGCAACGGTGCTCCCTTCTTCGCCATCCGTATCTTCGCTCTCGACTGTATTCATTTCTTTGAGCAAGTTCAATATAACACTGAAGGATTCAAATGTGAAGTGAGATGTCCATTATTCAAACATTCAACTCTACCAAAAATTTCCTTAATTTTGCAAAAGGGGCCCTTTTCCAGGAAAAAGGGGGCCCTTTTTGCAAGATTTTGAGGGGGGCCCACCGGCCACGGGCCGGTGGGCCGGTGGGCCAGTCCGCCACTGGTTGTATTTTAAGATAAGATTGCATTTTGTCCAATAAAATATCAATAGCCGTCTCATATTTACTTTCGTAGTTGAAATCATTTTCAAGTCCTTTCCGGGTAGTCGCATTTGTTACTTTGATTCCATCACTGTGCGGTCACCCGTTATATTTGAAGATAAATTTCCCTTTCTTCCAATAAGGAATCAGCTAGCCGACTCGATCATTGAAGCAGTCAGCCACACAAGGCCTCCTTCAGTTTGGAGTTTCTTCATTGGTAGTGAAGTGCTGCTTGCCAAGCAGTTGTTTCACGATACAGGGCTTGTTGGAAAGACGTCAATCGATAGGCGACTTTTATTTTTTTTACTTTATATTCTGCTAGTCCTGTAATAGGAGCAGTCACTCGATCATTGAAGCAATCAGCAACACAAGGTCTCCTTCAGTTTCGAGTTTCTTCATTGGCAGTGAAGTGCTGCTGGCAAAGCAGTTGTTTGACAATACAGTGCTTGTTGGAAAGACGTCGTTCGATATGCGACTGTTATAGTTTGTTGTAAGATTTTGCTATTCAGTAAAGAGAAAGGAAATTTTCTGGATAGCAAGTATCTGCAAGTATATGAAGCAAGTTTATTTGGCTTCCTTCTCTACATAAAAGTTGAAGATTACATTGCTTCTAGGAGTTTAGGGACAGACCGTAATAAAGAATGATGCAGAGAGAAAACAGCTCCTCAAATGCTTCACTCAGATGTTTTATTACTCCCGTATGGCCAGTCTCCGATCTTGATGAGAAAATATTTGTGTCATGCCTTGGGATTTTATGTCCACTGACAGTAAGTTCAAACTGCCTTATGGTCTTTGCATTGTGGAAAACCAATCAGCTAGATACATACTCTAACAAATTCATAGCATTGATGAACTCGTGTGACTTGACAATGGGCCTAATATTTCAACCGGCTCTCGTCGCCATATTTTTCTTAAAGAAACATCCAACCACGTGCAATTTGATTTCACTAATTTACATGATGTTAATGGTTTTAAACCATATATCCGCTTTCCTATCAGTTTTGATTTCGATCGACAGATATTTTCAAGTAACGAAGCTGAATCGGTACAATTTGTACATGAATGGAAGACGATCAAAGGCATCGATAGCACTTTGTTTTGTCTGTGGAGCTTTCGTTGCATGCTTGTTTGTATTTTACAAATCGTTTGTTACGCGTACTGTGATCATGTTAGTGAACATCTCGCTGCTATGGTTCGTCTGCATTCTGTATGGATTTATTTTGCACAAGTTACGGAAGCATCTCAATGACAGAAATATTGCAAGAGCAATGGCTGGAGGAAATGCCAACATATCATCTACTCAGAGTCAAACTGACAGCAGACATATTTCTGCAATAAAAACATTACGGGTGATTCAATTGGCAATGCTGGTTCTGTATACCCCCTGTCTTGTTCTCTCAATACCGTGGAATTACTATCGTCTCCATTTACGAGTTTCCCCTGGCCGTATGCTGATCGATGCCATTAACTGGGCACAGATAATTGTTGAATGTAATGCTTGGGTTAATGCCTGCATCTTGATTCATGGCAACAGCAGATGTCGCCGATTTTTGCTGTCGATGATTCGTAAGAGTGGATAACAATGTTTGTTTGCGTGTAGTACGTCGTAAGCATGTGAATCAAGTATTCTTTAATAAAGCGACAATGTACTCTTCATAAGGTGTCAACACCTGGTGACACCTGATGAAGAGCATAGCTCGAAACGTTGTGTTTTATCAATTTCTCAGTACATTGTCTTATTATTAAAGAATAATTTATTCACATTCGTAAGAGTGCTCGCAGTTTTCGGAATCGTAACAGTGTCGCAGCTCTTACGGTTGGCAAAAGGCAATAGTAAACATGTTGACTATTGAATGATATATTTGTCAACATTATTAGCTTGGTATTCAAGGAGTATTGACCTTGCAAACGGGAACTGTTTTTGTTTTACTCGTCCGGTATCGCAGCAATTATTCGAAGCAGAGACTTCACTTGCAATAGCCACTTGGTTTTCATATTACTGAAGAGACAACTGAATCAGCTGCAGTACTTCCAATAACATTCTGAAAGACGGAACAAATTTATAAAGGGAATTGCAATGCGTTGTTCCAGCTCTGTATAATCAAATAAGCATTTTGCTATTTAGCTAGAGAGTGCTATTGTAAGGAAAACATAGCTAAATTCATTTTGTTAAAAAAGAAATGGCATGGAGTGTTGGGGTCACCTGTTGTATTTTGAGATAAGATTGCATTTTGTCCAATAAAATATCAATAGCCGTCTCATATTTACTTATGTAGTTGAAATGATTTTCAAGTCCTTTCCGGGTAGATGCATTTGTTACTTTGAATCCATCACTGTGCGGTCACCTGTTATATTTGAAGATAAATTTGCATTTCGTCCAATGAGGAATCAGCTAGCCGACTCGATCATTGAAGCAGTCAGCCACACAAGGCCTCCTTCAGTTTGGAGTTTCTTCATTGGCAGTGAAGTGCTGCTTGCAAAGCAGTTGTTTGACAATACAGTGCTTGTTGGAAAGACGTTGTTCGATTTGCGACTGTTATAGTTTGTTGTAAGATTTTGCCGTTCAGTAAAGAGAAAGTAAATTTTCTGGATAACCAGTATCTGCAAGTATATGGTGCAAGTTTATAGGGCTTCCTTTTATACATAAAAGTTGAAGACTGCATTGCTTCTAGGAGTTTAGAGAGGGACCACTATCGAGAGCGATGCAGAGAGAAAACAGCTCCTCAAATGCTTCGCTCAGATGCTTTATTACTCACCTATGGCCAGTCTCTGATCTTGATGAGAAAATATTTGTGTCATGCCTTGGGATTTTATGTCCACTGACGATAAGTTCAAACTGCCTTTTGATCTTTGCATTGAGGAAAACCAATCAGCTAAATACATACTCTAACAAATTCATAGCATCGATGAACTCTTGTGACTTGACAATGGGCCTAATATTTCAACCGGCTCTCATCGCTTTATTTTTCTTAAAGAGACATCTAACCACGTGCAATTTGATTTCACTAATTAACATGGTGATAATGGCTTTAACCCAGACATCTGGCCTCCTGTCAGTTTTGATTTCGATCGATAGATACTTGCAAGTAACGAAGCTGAATCAGTACAATTTGTACATGAATGGAACACGTTCAAAGGCATCAATAGCACTTTGTTTTGTCTGTGGAGCTTTCATTGCATGCTTGTTTGTATTTCACATATCGTTTGTTACGCTTACTCTGATCATGTTAGTGAACATCTCACTGCTATGGTTCATGTGCATTCTGTATGGTTTTATTTTGCACAAGTTATGGAAGCATCTCAATGACAGAAATAATGCAAGAGCAAGGGCTGGAGGAAATGCCAACATACCATCTACTCAGAATCAAACTGACGTTAGTTTCAACTCAAGATCACATATTTCTGCAATAAAAACATTACGGGTGATTCAATTGGCAATGCTGGTTCTGTATACCCCCTGTCTTGTTCTCTCAATACCGTGCAATTACTATCGTCTCTATGTACGAGTTTCGCCTGGCCGTATGCTAACTGATGCCGTTAACTGGGCACAGATAATCATTCAATGTAATGGTTGGGTTAATGCCTGCATCTTGATTCATGGCAACGGCAGATGTCGCCGATTTTTGCTATCGATGATTCATAACAGTGCTCGCAGTTTTTGGTATCGTAACAGTGTCGCTGCACTTACGGTTGGCAAAAGGCAGCAAGAGCAGATCGAAGAGGCAAAAACTTGATTATATTCGTAAATATGCTTGTCGTAACTTTATCGCAAGTCGTAACTATATTAATTGCTGTCGGTGAAAGATGACAAATAAAGATCGAAAAGATGAAACTTTGAATTATCTAAGTACAGAATTCAAGATCTTGAACTCCAATGGTTTTAATCGTATTTCAGCAATAGGTATCAATTCACTAGAGTTAATGAAGCGGAATCTACAATCAGAAGGATCAGCTGTGGCTTTCCACAAGGCTCTTGTTTAGGTCCGCTAAAGATAAGGCTCAAATCCTTACTGGTTGCCAGAGCATGCGGAAATCATCCAATTTCATGCTTGTCAGCCAATGAGATCACCGCTTTCTAGCCCCTGGAGACAAAATCGGTCGTTTGAGAAAAATTTTCTAGTACCCTCACTAAAACTGAAACGGATGCTAGAATACTTCAGTTATTCGCAATTTTTTTTGATAAATCAGTTGTGGGGATGTCTGTCTAGAGTTGTTTACATGTTTAGGCACATAGCTTGTTTGGGGCCGGAGCTGCGTTCATTTTCCGGTCGAAGAATATTGACCTTCGTTGAAATATCTATAGAAATCGCTACAAATGAGATATACAGATAAGAATTTCAGCAATTATGCATACTGACCTCAGCAATAACCCAAACTCCTTTACTGCTATCATAGCTCAAAATTGGAGGCAATTTCTAATGATTTCTGGTAGAGATATCATTTGGGCCTAAGCTTCTCCGCGCTTAAAACTCATTCCATTGCACTTAAAAAGTAATGGTAAAATTATAGAGCTGAATAATGCACTTACCCATGACTCAGGCACCAGTTTGACTTCGTTTGCCTTTTTTACATTAGCAAATTTTTATAAGAAACGACCAGTTGTGGGTGAATTGCAAAAACTTTCCTCGGTCCATATTTTTATCTGCACAGTCTATCCGCTTCAAACAACAAACAGTGAACTTTGCATCATAAAAGTCTTGCATCACAAAACATTCCTATAGAACGATTCCATGCGCCTTAGCGAGGCACTCGTGAATTGTTTTCACGCATTTGGTTCAATCAGTCAATGCAAACAAACAAAAGTGCAAAACCGGGTATCTTTTTTAGCGAACCCAAAACAATGTTTTGTTCTTTTTATATTTTGCACTGATTGAAATAAGAACGAAAAGAACGAAATGCGTGAATACAATTCACGAGTGCCTCGCTAAAGCGCATGGAATCGTTCAAACGGAATATTCTGTGATGCAAGACTTTTATGATACAATGTCAAAGTTCACTGTTTGTTGTTTGAAGCGGAGAATCTGTGTAGAGAAAAATATTGACCGAGTAAAGTTCTTGCAATTCGCCCACAACTGGTTGTTTCTTACAAAAATTTGCAAATTAAAGAAGGCAAACGAAGTCAAACTGGTGTCTGAGTCATGGGTAAGCGCATTATCTAGCTCAAGAACTTTACCATTACTTTTTAAGTGCAATGGAATGAGTTTTAAGCGAGGACAAGCTTAGGCCCAAATGATGTCTCTACCATAAATCGTTAGAAATTGCCTCCAATTTTGAGCTATGATAGCAGTGAAAGAGTTTCGGTTATTGCTCAGGTCAGTATGCGTAATCGCTGAAATTCTTATCTGTATATCTCATTTGTAGCGATTTCTATAGATATTTGAACGAAGGTCAGTATTCTTCGACCGGAAAATGAACGCAGCTCCGGCCCCAAACAAGCTGTGTGTCTAAACATGTAAACAACTCTGGACGGACATCCCCACAACTGATTTATTAAGAAAAATTGCAAATAACTGAAGTATTTTAGCATCCATTTCAGTTTTAGTGAGGGCACTAGAAAATTTACCTCAAACGACCGATTTTGTCTCCAGGGGCTAGAAAGCGGTGATCTCATTGGCTGACAAGCATGAAATTGGATGATTTCCGCATGCTCTGGCAACCAGTAAGGATCTGAGCCTTATCTTGGTCCGCTACTGTTCCTTATCTATTTAAATTGTCTGCTATTCGCTTTGAAAAACTGCAAAGTAACGATGTATGCCGATGATACCAGCATGTTCTATTCCTCCAAGAGCATCGAGGATCTTCCTGAAACGCTTAACGGCTAATTCAAATGTTTCAAAGAATGGTTTTTGGGTGATAAATTGTCGTTGAACGTAATCAAGACTCAGGGATGATCATCGCATCTAGACCAAATCTTTAAAAGATCGTTAAAAAAGCTTTAGATTCTCTTACATTTGTGATTGATGATTCCCCTGTAGAACTCGTCGACAGTATTAGCTAAGTATCTCGATGTCTCAAGTTGACCTCGTGTGGGATGAACAAATTAAATCTGTTCAAGGCAAGATCTTCCGCGCTTTAGGTTTTCTACAATATGCGAAGAAATTTTGCCAAAAAATGTTCTTTGCAAATTGTATGGAGGTATTGTAGGGTGTCGGCGGTGGTTATCGGACACTTGTGAAAACCGTCTGAAAAGTATGTTACAAATAGAATCCATCCAAGTGGGTATTTCTTGGTTTTGAAAGCAAACATTATAGATACTAAACAACTTTACAAAAAGCCTTCGAGAATGTAAATCACGCTAAAGAAATTTTGCCAAAAAATGTTCTTCGCAAATTGTATGTAGGTAATGTAGAACCACATTTTCGATATTGCTGTTCCGTGTGGGGGAACTGTGCTGAGTCCCAACTAGTTAAGTTTTAAAAGCTGCAGAATCGTGTGGCTAGAATTATCACAAATAGCAGCTATGATGTTCCTGCCGATGCTTTGATTAAGAGTTGAAATGACCAACTTTGAAAGATATGAATAGAAATGAGACTGCAACAATTGTATTTAACGCCTTATTATCTCTCATACTTGTTTGTCAGAAATTCTGATCGCAAGACTAGCAATCTAAAAAAATGCTTAAACTGACTTGCAAGTACCATTCATGAAAACTAGTAATGGGCTGAAGGCGTTTTGCTTTTTGTGGAGCAAATTCCTGAAATCAGCTTAGCTGCAAGGCCAAGCAAGCTCCCTCTTTATCTTCATTTAAGAACAAGATATAGTGTTAATTGTAAATTGATTGAAATTAGTTGTAAATAAATTATTTATGATTGTAATTAGTTTCCTTATCTCACTATTAGTTTCGGTAAATTTTTAATTTGTAAAGTGTTTGGCTCGGACCCTTAAAAATCAGTCATACCGGACCTTCCGTGCATGAATAGTTTTAAAATGCTTCACTGTTATTTGAAATGAATAGTTTTGAAATGCTTCACTGTTATTTGAAATGAATAGTTTCAAAATGCTTCACTGTTATTTGAAATGAATAGTTTTAAAATGCTTCACTGTTATTTGAAATGAATAGTTTTAAAATGGAAAAAAATGAAAACTGATGATACTCGTAAATATTCTTCTTTCAATAATTCATACTTTTGCAATTCCTAACTTACTTCAACAAGTTTTAACTCTTGGGTGGATTAAATTGCCCGGAATTGTGTTATGATTCCCGGGATGGCACTTTTACTTGCTAAAGCATGTAATGTCATTGCTGTAAAGGCTAATCTCCAGTCAGTGGAATTTTCCGAGCCAGCGGAATTTTAGTCAAAAAATGTCGTTCAAACTGCAGAGTAGACTTGCCCCAAGTCTGTTTTGTCAACTGTAATAAGTCTAACGGAAAGTATATTACAAAATACCGGACAGTCTACCGGACAGTCTACCGGACAGTATATTTCGCTTTTCACTTTTCCTTTCATTATTTTTTGACGAAATTTTTTTTGACGAAATATACTTGAGGCAAGTCTAACTCCAGAGCGACATTTTCTCTCGAAAACAATAGAATTTCTGCCCGCTCGGAAAATTCCGACTTTGAAAGGTCTTTTGAGAAATCCCACATCATTTCAGAACGGCGGGGACGATTTTTGTTGGGTAAATTTTGAAATATATGTAAATATGTTGACTATTGAATGATATATTTGTCAATATTATTGGCTTGATATCCAAGGAGTATTGACCTTGCAAACGGGAACTGTTTATGTTTCACTCGCCCCCCGGTATCGCATCAATTATTCGAAGCAGAGACTTCCTGGACTGCACTTGCAATAGCCACTTGGTTTTCATATTACCGAAGAGACAAATCAATCAGATGTAGTACATGCAATAACATTGTGAAAGACGGAAAAAATTTATAAAGGGAATTGCAATGCGTTGTTCCAGCTGTGTATAATCAAATATCCATTTTGCTATCTACGCTAGAGAGTGCTATTGTAACGAAAACATAGCTAAATTAATTTTGATTAAAATGAAATGACTTGTAGTGATGGGGTCACCTGTTGTATTTTAAGATGAAAGTGCATTTCGTCCATGAAATATCAGCTAGCCGTCTCATATTTACTTACGTAGTTGAAATCATTTTCAAGTCCTTTCCAGGTAGTGGCATTTGTTACTTTGATTCCATCACTGTGCGGTCACCCGTTATATTTGAAGATAAATTTGTCTTTCGTCCAATAAGGAATCAGCTAGCCGACTCGATCATTGAAGCAATCAGCAACACAAGGTCTCCTTCAGTTTCGAGTTTCTTCATTGGCAGTGAAGTGCTGCTTGCAAAACAGTTGTTCGATAATACAGTGCTTGTTGGAAAGACGTCGTTCGATATGCGACTTTTATAGTTTGTTGTAAGATTTTGCTGTTCAGTAAAGAGAAAGGGAATATTCTGGATAACCAGTATTTGCAAGTATATGTTGCAAGTTCATAGGGCTTCCTTTTATACATAAAAGTTGAAGATTGCATTGCTTCTAGGAGTTTAGAGAGGGACCATTATCGAGAGCGATGCAGAGAGAAGACAGCTCCTCAAATGCCTCGCTCAGATGTTTTATTACTCCCGTATGGCCAATCTCCGATCTTGATGAGAAAATATTTGTGTCATGCCTTGGGATTTTATGTCCACTGACAGTAACTTCAAACTGCCTTTTGATCTTTGCATTGAGGAAAACCAATCAGCTAAATACATACTCTAACAAATTCATAGCATCGATGAACTCTTGTGACTTGACAATGGGCCTAATATTTCAACCGGCTCTCGTTGCCATATTTTTCTTAAAGAAACATCTAACCACGTGCAATTTGATTTCACTAATTAACATGATGATTATGGCTTTAACCCATATATCCGCTTTCCTATCAATTTTGATATCGATTGATCGATACTTTCAAGTAACGAAGCTGAATCAGTACAATTTGTACATGAATGGAAAACGATCAAAGGCATCGATAGCACTTTGTTTTGTCTGTGGAGCTTTCGTTGCATGCGTGTTTGTATTTCACATATCGTTTGTTACGCGTACTCTTATCATGTTAGTGAACATCTCACTGCTGTGGTTCGTCTGCATTCTGTATGGTTTCATTTTGCACAAGTTACGGAAGCATCTCAATGACAGAAATATTGCAAGAGCAATGGCTGGAGGAAATGCCAACATACCATCTACTCAGAGTCAAACTGACGGCAGTTTCAACTCAAGATCACATATTTCTGCCATAAAAACATTACGGCTGATTCAAGTGGCAATGCTGGTTCTGTATACCCCCTTTCTCGTTCTCTCAATACCGTGGAACTACTATAGTCTCCATTTACGAGTTTCCCTTGGCCATATTCTGATCGATGCCATTAACTGGTCACAGATAATTGTCGAATGTAATGCTTGGGTTAATGCCTGCATCTTGATTCACGGCAACAGCAGATGTCGCCGATTTTTGCTGTCAATGATTCGTAAGAGTGCTCGCAGTTTTTGGAATCGTAACAGTGTCGCAGCGCCTACGGTTGGCAAAATGCAGAATGAGCAGATCGAAGAGGGAAAAACTTGATTATATTCGTAAAAATGCCTGTCGTAACTTTATTGCAAGTCGTAAGTATCTTACTTGCTGTCAGTGAAAGATGGCAAATAAAGATCGAAAAGATGAAACTTTGAATTATCTAAGTACAGAATTCAAGATCTTGAACTCCAATGGTTTTAATCGTATTTCAGCAATAGGCATCAATTCACTAAAGTTAATGAAGCGGAATCTACAATGGGAAGGATCAGCTGTGTCGTTCCACAAGGCTCTTGTTTAGGTCCGCTACTCTTCTTTGTCTATATAAATGGTCTCCCATTCGCCTTGAAAAACTGCAAAGTAACGATGTATGCCGATGATACCAGCATATCCTATTCCATTGCTTTAGGGTAATAAATTGTCTTTGAACGTAATCGAGACTCATGTAATGATCATTGCATGTGGACCAAATCTTTAAAAGATCATTAAAACAAAACTGTAGATTCTCTTACATTTGTGATTGATGATTCCCCTGTAGAACTCGTCGACAGTATTAGCTAAGTATCTCGATTTCCCAAGTTGACAAGTACCTCGTGTGGGATGAACAAATTAAATCTGTTCAAGACAAGATCTTCCGCGCTTTAGGTTTTCCAAAATATGCGAACAAATTTTGGTCAAAAAATGTTCTTTGCAAATTGTATGGAGGTAATGTAGAACCATATTTTCGATATTGCTGTTCCGTGTGGGGGAACTGTGCTAAGTCCCGAGAAGTTAAGCTTCAAAAGCTGGAGAATCGTGTGGCTAGAATTATCACAAATAGCAGCTATGATGTTCCTGCCGAAGCTTTGATTAAGAGTTGAAATAGCCAACTTTGAAAGATATGATTAGAAATGAGACTGCAACAATTGTATTCAGCGCCTTATTATCTCCCATACTTGTTTGTCAGAAATTCTGATCGCAATACTAGCAACCTAAAAAATTCCGAAACTGCTTGCAAGTATTCATGACAACTAGTAATGGGCAGCAGGCTTTTGCGTAACGTGGAGCAAAATCCTGGAATCAACTTAGCTGCAAGGCCAAGGAAGCTCCCTCTTTTTTCTTTTTCTTCTTTTAAGAACAAGATATCATGTTCATTGTAAATTGACTGTAATTAGTTGTAAATAAATAATTTATGATTGTAATTAGTTTCCTTATCTCACTATAAGTTTCGGTAGATTTTTAATTTATAAAATGTTTGGCACGGACCCTTAAAAATCAGTCATACCGGACCTTCCTTGCATGAATAGTTTTAAGATGCTTCACTGCTATTTGAAATGAATAGTTTTAAAATGGAAAAAAATGAAAGCTGATGATACTCGTAAATATTCTTCTTTCAATAATTCATACTTTTGCAATTCGTAACTTATTTCAACAAGTTTTAACTCTTGGGTGGATTAAATTTCCCGGAATTGTGTTATGATTCCAGAGATGGCACTTTTACTTGCTAAAGCATGTTATGTCATTGCTGTAAAGGCTAATCTCCAGTCAGTGGAATTTTCCGAGCCAGCGGAATGTCAAAAAAAGGTCGTTCAAACTGCAGAGTAGACTTGCCCCAAGTCTGTTTTGTCAACTGTAATAAGTCTACCGGAAAGTATATTACAAAATACCGGCAGTCTACCGGACAGCATATTTCGCTTTTCCTTTTCCCTTCAATATTTTTTGACGAAATTTTTTTGACGAAATATACCTGGGGCAATTCTAACTCCAGAGCGACATTTTCTCTCGAAAACAATATAATTTCTGCCCGCTCGGAAAATTCCGACTTTGGCCTGTTTGAAAGGTGTTTTGAGAAATCCTACATAATTTCAGAACGGCGGGAACGATTTATGTTTGGTAAGTTTTGAAATATATGTAAACATGTTGACTATTGAATGATATTTTGTCAATATTATTAGCTTGGTATTCAAGGAGTATTGACCTTGCAAAGGGGGACTGTTTTTGTTTTACTCGCCCAATATCGCAGCAATTATTCGAAGCAGAGACTTCACTTGCAATAGCCACTTGGTTTTCATATTACTGAAGAGACAACTGAATCAGCTGCAGTACTTCCAATAACATTCTGAAAGACGAAACAAATTTTTAAAAGGAATTGCAATGCGTTTTTCCAGCTGTGTATAATCAAATATCCATTTTGCTATCTACGCTAGAGAGTGCTATTGTAAGGAAAACATAGCTAAATTCATTTTGATAAAAATGAAATGACATGGAGTGATGGGATCACCTGTTGTATTTTAAGATAAAGTGTGTTTCATCCATAAAATATCAGCTAGCCGTCTCATATTTACTTACGTAGTGGAAATCATTGTCAAATCCTTTCTAGTGGCATTTGTTACTTTGATTTCATCACTGTGCGGTCACCCGTTATATTTGAAGATAAATTTGTCTTTCGTCCAATAAGGAATCAGCTAGCCGACTCGATCATTGAAGCAATCAGCAACACAAGGTCTCCTTCAGTTTCGAGTTTCTTCATTGGCAGTGAAGTGCTGCTTGCAAAACAGTTGTTCGATAATACAGTGCTTGTTGGAAAGACGTCGTTCGATATGCGACTTTTATAGTTTGTTGTAAGATTTTGCTGTTCAGTAAAGAGAAAGGGAATTTTCTGGATAGCAAGTATCTGCAAGTATGTGATGCAAGTTTATTTGGCTTCCTTCTATACATAAAAGTTGAAGATTACATTGCTTCTAGGAGTTTTGGGACAGACCGTAATAATATAAAGAACGATGCAGAGAGAAAACAGCTCCTCAAATGCTTCACTCAGATGTTTTATTACTCCCCTATGGCCAATCTCCGATCTTGATGAGAAAATATTTGTGTCATGCCTTGGGATTTTATGTCCACTGACAGTAAGCTCAAACTGCCTTTTGATCTTTGCATTGAGGAAAACCAATCAGCTAAATACATACTCTAACAAATTCATAGCATCGATGAACTCTTGTGACTTGACAGTGGGCCTAATATTTCAACCGGCTCTCGTTGCCATATTTTTCTTGAAGAAACATCTAGCCACTTGCAACTTGATTTCACTAATTAACATGATGATTATGGCTTTAACCCATATATCCGCTTTTCTATCAATTTTAATATCCATCGATCGATACTTTCAAGTAACGAAGCTGAATCAGTACAATTTGTACATGAATGGAAGACGATCAAAGGCATCGATAGCACTTTGTTTTGTCTGTGGAGCTTTCATTGCATGCTTGTTTGTATTTCACATATCGTTTGTTACGCGTACTGTGATCATGTTAGTGAACATCTCGCTGCTATGGTTCGTCTGCATTTTGTATGGTTTCATTTTGCACAAGTTACGGAAGCATCTCAATGACAGAAATAATGCAAGAGCAAGGGCTGGAGGAAATGCCAACATATCATCTACTCAGAGTCAAACTGACGGCAGTTTCAACTCAACATCACATATTTCTGCTATAAAAACATTACGGCTGATTCAAGTGGCAATGCTGGTTCTGTATACCCCCTTTCTCGTTCTCTCAATACCGTGGAACTACTATAGTCTCCATTTACGAGTTTCCCTTGGCCATATTCTGATCGATGCCATTAACTGGGCACAGATAATTGTCGAATGTAATGCTTGGGTTAATGCCTGCATCTTGATTCACGGCAACAGCAAATGTCGCCGATTTTTGCTGTCGATGATTCGTAAGAGTGCTCGCAGTTTTTGTAATCGTAACAGTGTCGCAGCGCCTACGGTTGGCAAAATGCAGAAAGAGCAGATCGAAGAGGGAAAAACTTGATTATATTCGTAAAAATGCCTGTCGTAGCTTTATCGCAAGTCGTAAGTATCTTACTTGCTGTCAGTGAAAGATGTCAAATAGAGATCGAAAAGATGAAACCTTGCATTATCTAAGTACAGAATTCAAGATCTTGAACTCCAATGGTTTCAATCGTATTTCAGCAATAGGCATCAATTCACTAAAGTTAATGAAGCGGAATCTACAATGGGAAGGATCAGCTGTGTCGTTCCACAAGGCTCTTGTTTAGGTCCGCTACTCTTCTTTGTCTATATAAATGGTCTCCCATTCGCCTTGAAAAACTGCAAAGTAACGATGTATGCCGATGATACCAGCATATCCTATTCCATGGCTTCAGGGTAGTAAATTGTCTTTGAACGTAATCGAGACTCATGTAATGATCATTGCATGTGGACCAAATCTTTAAAAGATCATTAAAACAAAACTGTAGATTCTCTTTCATTTGTGATTGATGATTCCCCTGTAGAACTCGTCGACAGTACTAGCTAAGTATCTCGATTTCCCAACTTGACAAGTACCTCGTGTGGGATGAACAAATTAAATCTGTTCAAGACAAGATCTTCCACGCTTTAGGTTTTCCAAAATATGCGAACAAATTTTGGTCAAAAAATGTTCTTTGCAAATTGTATGGAGGTAATGTAGGGTGTCGGCGGTGGTAATCGGACGGCGGTGGTAATCGTTCACTTGCGAAAACCGTCTGAAAAGTTTGTTACAAATAGAATCCATCCAAGTGGGTATTTCTTGATTTTGAAAGCAAACATTAAAGATACTAAACAGCTTTACGAAAAGCCTTCGAGAATGTAAATCACGCCAAAGAAATTTTGCCAAAAAATGTTCTTTGTAAATTGTATGTAGGTAATGTAGGGTGTCGGCGGTGGTAATCGGACGGCGGTGGTAATCGTTCACTTGCGAAAACCGTCTGAAAAGTTTGTTACAAATAGAATCCATCCAAGTGGGTATTTCTTGATTTTGAAAGCAAACATTAAAGATACTAAACAGCTTTACGAAAAGCCTTCGAGAATGTAAATCCGCCTAAAGAAATTTTGCCAAAAAATGTTCTTTGCAAATTGTATAGAGGTAATGTAGAACCACATTTTCGATATTGCTGTTCCGTGTGGGGGAACTGTGCTAAGTCCCGAGAAGTTAAGCTTCAAAAGCTGGAGAATCGTGTGGCTAGAATTATCACAAATAGCAGCTATGATGTTCCTGCCGAAGCTTTGATTAAGAGTTGAAATAGCCAACTTTGAAAGATATGATTAGAAATGAGACTGCAACAATTGTATTCAGCGCCTTATTATCTCCCATACTTGTTTGTCAGAAATTCTGATCGCAATACTAGCAACCTAAAAAATTCCGAAACTGCTTGCAAGTATTCATGACAACTAGTAATGGGCAGCAGGCTTTTGCGTAACGTGGAGCAAAAACCTGGAATCAACTTAGCTGCAACGCCAAGCAAGCTCCCTCTTTATCTTCATTTAAGAACAAGATATAGTGTTAATTGTAAATTGATTGAAATTAGTTGTAAATGAATTATTTATGATTGTAATTAGTTTCCTTATCTCACTATTAGTTTCGGTAAATTTTTAATTTGTAAAGTGTTTGGCTCGGACCCTTAAAAATCAGTCATACCGGACCTTCCGTGCATGAATAGTTTTAAAATGCTTCACTGTTATTTGAAATGAATAGTTTTGAAATGCTTCACTGTTATTTGAAATGAATAGTTTTAAAATGCTTCACTGTTATTTGAAATGAATAGTTTTAAAATGCTTCACTGTTATTTGAAATGAATAGTTTTAAAATGCTTCACTGTTATTTGAAATGAATAGTTTTGAAATGCTTCACTGTTATTTGAAATGAATAGTTTCAAAATGCTTCACTGTTATTTGAAATGAATAGTTTTAAAATGCTTCACTGTTATTTGAAATGAATAGTTTTAAAATGCTTCACTGTTATTTGAAATGAATAGTTTTAAAATGCTTCACTGTTATTTGAAATGAATAGTTTCAAAATGCTTCACTGTTATTTGAAATGAATAGTTTCAAAATGCTTCACTGTTATTTGAAATGAATAGTTTTAAAATGCTTCACTGTTATTTGAAATGAATAGTTTTAAAATGCTTCACTGTTATTTGAAATGAATAGTTTTAAAATGCTTCACTGTTATTTGAAATGAATAGTTTCAAAATGCTTCACTGTTATTTGAAATGAATAGTTTTAAAATGCTTCACTGTTATTTGAAATGAATAGTTTTGAAATGCTTCACTGTTATTTGAAATGAATAGTTTCAAAATGCTTCACTGTTATTTGAAATGAATAGTTTTAAAATGCTTCACTGTTATTTGAAATGAATAGTTTTGAAATGCTTCACTGTTATTTGAAATGGATAGTTTTAAAATGCTTCACTGTTATTTGAAATGAATAGTTTTAAAATGCTTCACTGTTATTTGAAATGAATAGTTTTAAAATGCTTCACTGTTATTTGAAATGAATAGTTTTAAAATGCTTCACTGTTATTTGAAATGAATAGTTTTGAAATGCTTCACTGTTATTTGAAATGAATAGTTTTAAAATGCTTCACTGTTATTTGAAATGAATAGTTTTAAAATGCTTCACTGTTATTTGAAATGAATAGTTTTAAAATGCTTCACTGTTATTTGAAATGAATAGTTTTAAAATGCTTCACTGTTATTTGAAATGAATAGTTTTAAAATGCTTCACTGTTATTTGAAATGAATAGTTTTAAAATGCTTCACTGTTATTTGAAATGAATAGTTTCAAAATGCTTCACTGTTATTTGAAATGAATAGTTTTGAATTGCTTCACTGTTATTTGAAATGAATAGTTTTAAAATGCTTCACTGTTATTTGAAATGAATAGTTTTAAAATGGAAAAACATGAAAACTGATGATATTCGTAAATATTCTTCTTTCAATAATTCATACTTTTGCAATTCGTAACTTACTTCAACAAGTTTTAACTCTTGGGTGGATTAAATTGCCCGGAATTGTGTTATGATTCCAGGGATGACACTTTTACTTGCTAAAGCATGTTATGTCATTGCTGTAAAGGCTAATCTCCAGTCAGTGGAATTTTCTGAGCCAGCGGAATGTCAAAAAAGGTCGTTCAAACTGCAGAGTAGACTTGCCTCAAGTCTGTTTTGTCAACTGTAATATGTCTACCGGAAAGTATATTACAAAATACCGGACAGTCTACCGGACAGTATATTTCGCTTTCACTTTTCCCTTCAATATTTTTTGACGAAATTGTTTTTGACGAAATAGACTTGGGGCAAGTCTAACTCCAGAGCGACATTTTCTCTCGAAAACAATAGAATTTCGGCCCGCTCGGAAAATTCCGACTTTGGCCTGTTTGAAAGGTGTTTTGAGAAATCCTACATAATTTCAGAACGGCGGGGACGATTTATGTTTGGTAAGTTTTGAAATATATGTAAACATGTTGACTATTGAATGATTTATTTGTCAATATCATTGGCTTGATATCCAAGGAGAATTGACCTTGCAAACGGGAACTGTTTTTCTTTAACGCCCCCGGTATCGCAGCAATTATTCGAAGCAGAGACTTCCTGGACTGCACTTGCAATAGCCACTTGGTTTTCATATTACCGAAGAGAAAAAACAATCATATGTAGTACATGCAATAACATTGTGAACGACGGAACAAATTTATAAAGGGAATTGCAATGCGTTGTTCCAGCTGTGTATAATCAAATATCCATTTTGCTATCTACGCTAGAGAGTGCTATTGTAAGGAAAACATAGCTAAATTCATTTTGATTAAAATGAAATGACTTGGAGTGATGGGGTCACCTGTTGTATTTTAAGATGAGAGTGCATTTCGTCCATAAAATATCAGCTAGCCGTCTCATATTTACTTATGTAGTTGAAATCATTTTCAAGTCCTTTCCGGGTAGTGGCATTTGTTACTTTGATTATCACTGTGCGGTCACCCGTTATATTTGAAGATAGATGTGTCTTTCGTCCAATAAGGAATCAGCTAGCCGACTCGATCATTGAAGCAATCAGCAACACAAGGTCTCCTTCAGTTTCGAGTTTCTTCATTGGCAGTAAAGTGCTGCTTGTTGGAAAGACGTCAATCGATAGGCGACTTTTATAGTTTGTTGTAAGATTTTGCTGTTCAGTAAAGAGAAAGTAAATATTCTGGATAACCAGTATCTGCAAGTATATGTTGCAAGTTCATAGGGCTTCCTTTTATACATAAAAGTTGAAGATTGCATTGCTTCTAGGAGTTTAGAGAGGGACCATTATCGAGAGCGATGCAGAGAGAAAACAGCTCCTCAAATGCTTCACTCAGATGTTTTATTACTCCCCTATGGCCAGTCTCCGATCTTGATGAGAAAATATTTGTGTCATGCCTTGGAATTTTATGTCCACTCACAGTAACTTCAAACTGCCTTTTGATCTTTGCATTGAGGAAAACCAATCAGCTAAATACATACTCTACCAAATTCATAGCATCGATGAACTCTTGTGACTTGACAATGGGCCTAATATTTCAACCGGCTCTTGTCGCCATATTTTTCTTAAAGAAACATCTAACCACTTGCAATTTGATTTCACTAATTCACATTATGATAATAGCTTTAACCCAGACAACTTCCCTCCTATCACTTTTGATTTCGATCGATAGATACTTTCAAGTAACGAAGCTGAATCTGTACAATTTGTACATGAATGGAAGACGTTCAAAAGCGTCAATAGCACTTTGTTTTGTCTATGGAGCTTTCATTGCATGCTTGTTTGTATTTCACATATCGTTTGTTACGCTTACTCTGATCATGTTAGTGAACATCTCACTGCTATGGTTCATGTGCATTCTGTATGGTTTTATTTTGCACAAGTTACGGAAGCATCTCAATGACAGAAATAATGCAAGAGCAAGGGCTGGAGGAAATGCCAACATATCATCTAGTCATAGTCAAACTGACGGCAGTTTCAACTCAAGATCACATATTTCTGCCATAAAAACATTACGGCTGATTCAATTGGCAATGCTGGTTCTGTATACCCCCTGTCTTGTTCTCTCAATACCGTGCAATTACTATCGTCTCTATTTACGAGTTTCGCCTGGCCGTATGCTGACTGATGCCGTTAACTGGGCACAGATAATCATTCAATGTAATGGTTGGGTTAATGCCTGCATCTTGATTCATGGCAACGGCAGATGTCGCCGATTTTTGCTGTCGATGATTCGTAACAGTGCTCGCAGTTTTTGGTATCATAACAGTGTCGCAGCACTTACGGTTGGCAAAAGGCAGCAAGAGCAGATCAAAGAGGCAGACACTTGATTATACTCGTAAATATGCTTGTCGTAACTTTATAGCAAGTCGAAACTATATTAATTGCTGTTAGTGAAAGATGACAAATAGAGATCGAAAAGATGAAACCTTGCATTATCTAAGTACAGAATTCAAGATCTTGAACTCCAATGGTTTCAATCGTATTTCAGCAATAGGCATCAATTCACTAAAGTTAATGAAGCGGAATCTACAATGGGAAGGATCAGCTGTGTCGTTCCACAAGGCTCTTGTTTAGGTCCGCTACTCTTCTTTGTCTATATAAATGGTCTCCCATTCGCCTTGAAAAACTGCAAAGTAACGATGTATGCCGATGATACCAGCATATCCTATTCCATTGCTTTAGGGTAATAAATTGTCTTTGAACGTAATCGAGACTCATGTAATGATCATTGCATGTGGACCAAATCTTTAAAAGATCATTAAAACAAAACTGTAGATTCTCTTACATTTGTGATTGATGATTCCCCTGTAGAACTCGTCGACAGTATTAGCTAAGTATCTCGATTTCCCAAGTGTACAAGTACCTCGTGTGGGATGAACAAATTAAATCTGTTCAAGACAAGATCTTCCGCGCTTTAGGTTTTCCAAAATATGCGAACAAATTTTGGTCAAAAAATGTTCTTTGCAAATTGTATGGAGGTAATGTAGAACCATATTTTCGATATTGCTGTTCCGTGTGGGGGAACTGTGCTAAGTCCCGAGAAGTTAAGCTTCAAAAGCTGGAGAATCGTGTGGCTAGAATTATCACAAATAGCAGCTATGATGTTCCTGCCGAAGCTTTGATTAAGAGTTGAAATAGCCAACTTTGAAAGATATGATTAGAAATGAGACTGCAACAATTGTATTCAGCGCCTTATTATCTCCCATACTTGTTTGTCAGAAATTCTGATCGCAATACTAGCAACCTAAAAAATTCCGAAACTGCTTGCAAGTATTCATGACAACTAGTAATGGGCAGCAGGCTTTTGCGTAACGTGGAGCAAAATCCTGGAATCAACTTAGCTGCAAGGCCAAGCAAGCTCCCTCTTTTTTCTTTTTCTTCTTTTAAGAACAAGATATCATGTTCATTGTAAATTGACTGTAATTAGTTGTAAATAAATAATTTATGATTGTAATTAGTTTCCTTATCTCACTATAAGTTTCGGTAGATTTTTAATTTATAAAATGTTTGGCACGGACCCTTAAAAATCAGTCATACCGGACCTTCCTTGCATGAATAGTTTTAAGATGCTTCACTGCTATTTGAAATGAATAATTTTAAAATGGAAAAAAATGAAAACTGATGATACTCGTAAATATTCTTCTTTCAATAATTCATACTTTTGCAATTCGTAACTTATTTCAACAAGTTTTAACTCTTGGGTGGATTAAATTTCCCGGAATTGTGTTATGATTCCAGAGATGGAACTTTTACTTGCTAAAGCATGTTATGTCATTGCTGTAAAGGCTAATCTCCAGTCAGTGGAATTTCCGAGCCAGCCGAATTTTAGTCAAAAAAAGTCGTTCAAACTGCAGAGTAGACTTGCCCCAAGTCTGTTTTGTCAACTGTAATAAGTCTACCGGAAAGTATATTACAAAATACCGGCAGTCTACCGGACAGCATATTTCGCTTTTCCTTTTCCCTTCAATATTTTTTGACGAAATTTTTTTGACGAAATATACCTGGGGCAATTCTAACTCCAGAGCGACATTTTCTCTCGAAAACAATATAATTTCTGCCCGCTCGGAAAATTCCGACTTTGGCCTGTTTGAAAGGTGTTTTGAGAAATCCTACATAATTTCAGAACGGCGGGAACGATTTATGTTTGGTAAGTTTTGAAATATATGTAAACATGTTGACTATTGAATGATATTTTGTCAATATTATTAGCTTGGTATTCAAGGAGTATTGACCTTGCAAAGGGGGACTGTTTTTGTTTTACTCGCCCAATATCGCAGCAATTATTCGAAGCAGAGACTTCACTTGCAATAGCCACTTGGTTTTCATATTACTGAAGAGACAACTGAATCAGCTGCAGTACTTCCAATAACATTCTGAAAGACGAAACAAATTTTTAAAAGGAATTGCAATGCGTTTTTCCAGCTGTGTATAATCAAATATCCATTTTGCTATCTACGCTAGAGAGTGCTATTGTAAGGAAAACATAGCTAAATTCATTTTGATAAAAATGAAATGACATGGAGTGATGGGATCACCTGTTGTATTTTAAGATAAAGTGTGTTTCATCCATAAAATATCAGCTAGCCGTCTCATATTTACTTACGTAGTTGAAATAATTTTCAAGTCCTTTCCAGGTAGTGGCATTTGTTACTTTGATTTCATCACTGTGCGGTCACCCGTTATATTTGAAGATAGATGTGTCTTTCGTCCAATAAGGAATCAGCTAGCCAACTCGATCATTGAAGCAGTCAGCAACACAAGGCCTCCTTCAGTTTCAAGTTTCTTCATTGGCAGTGAAGTGCTGCTTGCAAAACAGTTGTTCGATAATACAGTGCTTGTTGGAAAGACGTCGTTCGATATGCGAGTTTTATAGTTTGTTGTAAGATTTTGCTGTTCAGTAAAGAGAAAGGGAATTTTCTGGATAGCAAGTATCTGCAAGTATATGATGCAAGTTTATTGGACTTCCTTTTATACATAAAAGTTGAAGATTACATTGCTTGTAGGAGTTTTGGGACAGACCGTAATAATATAAAGAACGATGCAGAGAGAAAACAGCTCCTCAAATGCTTCACTCAGATGTTTTATTACTCCCCTATGGCCAATCTCCGATCTTGATGAGAAAATATTTGTGTCATGCCTTGGGATTTTATGTCCACTTACAGTAAGTTCAAACTGCCTTTTGATCTTTGCATTGAGGAAAACCAATCAGCTAAATACATACTCTAACAAATTCATAGCATCCATGAATTGTTGTGACTTGACAATGGGCCTAATATTTCAACCGGCTCTCGTTGCCATATTTTTCTTGAAGAAACATCTAGCCACTTGCAACTTTATTTCACTAATTAACATGATGATTATGGCTTTAACCCATATATCCGCTTTTCTATCAATTTTAATATCCATCGATCGATACTTTCAAGTAACGAAGCTGAATCAGTACAATTTGTACATGAATGGAAGACGATCAAAGGCATCGATAGCACTTTGTTTTGTCTGTGGAGCTTTCATTGCATGCTTGTTTGTATTTCACATGCAACAAAATTCTGCTCAACAATTTTGACAAAGCTATGAAAGTCATTCGACGTTCGGGAAAGCACAGTTGCAAATCTGCTGAAGGTGATTTGCAAAAAGTTGTGAGCCAACTGCTAAAGGAGAATGCAATGTCGTCTACCAACAGGAGGTCCTACAAGGTTTGCAAAGAAATGAGTGCTTGCATGCTCGAGAACTTAGATATGCATGCCATGTATTCATGGATTAATGATCATAAACAAAATATTTATGAAACAAAGCTGGCGAGGTAAAGACAAGAAGACAAAACTGTCTGAGGCAAGAGTGTAGAATGTCAAGGCTTGGCTTTCAAAATTTGAAGCAGGACTTCTTTCAGGGGACGGTTTGATGTACTGTACCTGGTGACTCGAACACATGTCTCTCTGTATGTAAAATCATTACAGCAATTTTACTTGCATTGTAATCATCCAGCATATTTTTCTACAAGATTGAGGTATTTTTTCATATTTTTTGCTAAAAGACGCAACCAAAAAGGCATCTTAAAATAACAAAAACGCAACTTGCCAGATATGTAGTATAGTGATAGAGAAAAGTAGCCATAGATAAAAATCAATCTCTATGGCTGTAGTGCCACCTACAGTACTTTTGCTAATGATTTTTCAAACAGGGGATATTTTCTCGAGTCACCTTTTAACCCTGCCAATTCCTTAAAGAATGTGCACACTGTACATAGCATTACATTTGCACACTTGGATGCAGCTTAAACTTAAAAGCCATCTGCTGGCATCACTTCAGTCATTACATCAGTCAGAAACTCACTAACGTTAAGAGTTTCATCAACATTATGCGATGTGTCTGAAACACTGCCTCTGGTAGACATGCTTCTATCTAACCCAATGTAAAAGAATGAGTCATCTCTTATTTCTTGCCATTGTGAGTCAATATCATACCAGCTGTCACCTTCTGAACAGAATGACTCATCTGTGATGTCCTCTTTAGCATCTATGTCACCAAATACCTCACTCAAGGCAAGAAGGATACCTTTTGCATAGCATGCTCTCCAGACTTCTATGTGGGTCATAATATCATCCAAGCTGAATAGGTGATTTGCATGTTTTAGCACTTGATCAATTTGGTATTGATTGAATTCATACAATATATTGGGAAAAGCAAGTACTTCATTTCCAGCAGCTTTCCCACTAAATCCTGCTTGCCCAATTGACTTTTTAGCATTTCTTTGTCTGTTTCTGACACTTCCCTAGTTTTCCCAATTTTTTCTTTTTCAGGTACCATGTAGAATGGCTGTCTTAATGCTCTGCATTCATCTGCTGTACAAGTGCATTCTTCTGCACATAGATCACAGCAAACTTTTTCATTTCCACTTTGGCTCTTTCCTGGGAAAACCTTTTTGATGACTTGTCTTCTGCAACTCTTTTCGTACAAAAACGCTTTCATGTCATCAGAACACCGAGATGCCAAGAAACCATTGTACAACACATAGCATATGCTGGTTTGGTTTTCTCGTCCAGCCCTCCCTGTTTCTTGGACGTACGATTGGAGACTTTCTGATGGACCAAAATGCACAACCCTTTCAACTCCTTTGCAATTGATACCCATACCAAAGGCAACAGTGCATACTAATATTCTAATATGACTATTTTGTTTTGAAAATTCCCCAACTATGTGTTTTTTCACTTGCATCGGAGTACCAGCATGATACATTTCCACAAACCTTTTCTTAACATCTACAATTTCATTGAAATAAAACTTTAGTCCAAGTTTTATTTTGAAGATTCTCCAAAGAAGTGCACACTGAGTTCTAGATTGACAGAATATCATTGTTCTTGGGGTGTGAATTGCAGAAACTTTTAGCTCTTGAATCAGACTGCCAAACACTGTTTCTAATTTTGTGCCCTTATTCAAATAATGTGCTGAATACAAAATGTTTCCCTTCAATGGACTTATCTCATATACAAAGGTGTTGAACTGGTTCAGATGAAGTGTCTCAAAAATTCTGTACTTTGTTTCAACAGTAGCAGTTGCTGTAAACACAGCAAATGGAGTGGATGATTTTACCAAAGCAAGCAGCTCACCAAGGCATTTGTAGTATTTTCGGAAGGGAGAACTGTTTGGATGTGAACCATATCCCCTGAAGATGGAAGGAAAAGAGCCACTGCTGAGCATGATGGGTAGAAAAATAATGGCTTTCTTCACATTCTTCATATTTTCAAGGAGGATAGCCCTTTAGCGTAGATATTTTCCCTCAGGTTTACATAACGAATATTTTAACATCTGCGGATACTGTAAATATTTCAGTTCAGTTTTATTCCATTGGTCAGAATTACTGTATGTAAAAAGAAGCTTGTTATTATGCAGTAAAATCATAAGTGTTTCTTCATTGTTTAAAACCTCTCACAATGCATTTAACCGCAGCCAGTACAACCACACTCATGCCCCAAGGGGTACTAAATTATGGTGTATTATGGAAAAGGTTACTAAAAGCTGAGGAAAAGTTTCTAAGGCTACTATGACATTAAAAAATATGGGCAAGAATCATATTTTAGGTCTGTCATTTGAGTCATTTGTGCTAATCATTTTGGATGTCAAAAATACATAGCAGGGTATAGAGTATAAACAAATATTTTTTGCATAGGTGTAGGAGACAGGGGGGCTAGGGGGCTGCAGCCCTCCCAACGTTGGAAAATTGTGCAAAAATCAGTTATAATCAGGCAGAAATTCGCGTTAAGTGGTGCAAAAGTTTCTTAAACAATGGATTTTTTATTGGGCAGCCCCCCCCAAATTTTATCTCCCCCTACGCCGATGATTTTTTGGGTTTATTTTTCTGCTAGAAATTTTTTATTCAGACTATATTTTGTACCCCTGCCTGATGCACACATGCCTATCCTAGATATACCAGCCAGAGCACCCTCTGGCTGGGGTATCATGCATCATTTTATTGTTTACATATAATATGACCAGCAGGCAGGGCAGGGAATCACAGATATAGAAACCTACCATGTACTGATGCAATGAGCTTCATCCACTGCAATGCCGATGCAATTCATTGAAAATGTTTCTGAGGACAACAGTTTCCGCCATCTCTCGTTAGTAATCATTGATTCTGGAGACACAAAGATGATATTTTTGATGCCCTCTTCTATGTCCTTGAGAACAGACTCATCTTGATCTTTAAAAATAGCAGCAGCGTTCAGGCCAACAACGTTGTTCAAGTACTCAACTTGATCGAGCATCAGCGAATGAAGAGGGCATATCACAATCAATATGCTTGTACCGAGGGCTAGGTCTAACAGAACGTCTGCCACATAGGGTAGGGCCTGGAAAACCAGTGATTTGCCAAAGCCTGTTGGTGCACTGAAATAAATATTGTTTCCTTTAAAGAAGCTTCTGATCATTATTTCTTGTTCAGGTTTTACCCTCTCGATGTGGAAAAATGACTTAACGGTTGATAGGGCTTCTTGGAATAATTCTTCGTTGATTTCTGCCCCTCGTTTTCTTCGCAGTAACTCGAAGCTTCCTACTGATGCGGCCGCCATGTTTTTGAATGAGATTGGTTAGAGAGCACTTTGCAAAAATGAAAAGTCCGCACTTATTGGACGAAAGACAATGAAAGTAAATATGCAAATTCATATCGTTTCAGAGAATAAACAGAAAAAGCGGCGCTGATGCGCAGACTTTACTTTTCCTTTTCTCCCGTTTTCTCCTGCGCAGTCCGTAGTCTAAGTTCCGTAAAGTCTGTGCGCAGGCTAGGGATGACACTTTTACTTGCTAAAGCATGTTATGTCATTGCTGTAAAGGCTAATCTCCAGTCAGTGGAATTTTCTGAGCCAGCGGAATGTCAAAAAAGGTCGTTCAAACTGCAGAGTAGACTTGCCTCAAGTCTGTTTTGTCAACTGTAATATGTCTACCGGAAAGTATATTACAAAATACCGGACAGTCTACCGGACAGTATATTTCGCTTTCACTTTTTCCTTCATTATTTTTTGACGAAATTGTTTTTGACGAAATAGACTTGGGGCAAGTCTAACTCCAGAGCGACATTTTCTCTCGAAAACAATAGAATTTCGGCCCGCTCGGAAAATTCCGACTTTGGCCTGTTTGAAAGGTGTTTTGAGAAATCCTACATAATTTCAGAACGGCGGGGACGATTTATGTTTGGTAAGTTTTGAAATATATGTAAACATGTTGACTATTGAATGATTTATTTGTCAATATCATTGGCTTGATATCCAAGGAGAATTGACCTTGCAAACGGGAACTGTTTTTCTTTAACGCCCCCGGTATCGCAGCAATTATTCGAAGCAGAGACTTCACTTGCAATAGCCACTTGGTTTTCATATTACTGAAGAGACAACTGAATCTGCTGTAGTACATCTAATAACATTGTGAAAGACGGAACAAATTTATAAAGGGAATTGCAATGCGTTGTTCCAGCTGTGTATAATCAAATATCCATTTTGCTATCTACGCTAGAGAGTGCTATTGTAAGGAAAACATAGCTAAATTCCTTTTGATTAAAATGAAATGACTTGGAGTGATGGGGTCACCTGTTGTATTTTAAGATGAGAGTGCATTTCGTCCATAAAATATCAGCTAGCCGTCTCATATTTACTTATGTAGTTGAAATCATTTTCAAGTCCTTTCCGGGTAGTGGCATTTGTTACTTTGATTATCACTGTGCGGTCACCCGTTATATTTGAAGATAGATGTGTCTTTCGTCCAATAAGGAATCAGCTAGCCGACTCGATCATTGAAGCAATCAGCAACACAAGGTCTCCTTCAGTTTCGAGTTTCTTCATTGGCAGTAAAGTGCTGCTTGTTGGAAAGACGTCAATCGATAGGCGACTTTTATAGTTTGTTGTAAGATTTTGCTGTTCAGTAAAGAGAAAGTAAATATTCTGGATAACCAGTATTTGCAAGTATATGTTGCAAGTTCATAGGGCTTCCTTTTATACATAAAAGTTGAAGATTGCATTGCTTCTAGGAGTTTAGAGAGGGACCATTATCGAGAGCGATGCAGAGAGAAAACAGCTCCTCAAATGCTTCACTCAGATGTTTTATTACTCCCCTATGGCCAGTCTCCGATCTTGATGAGAAAATATTTGTGTCATGCCTTTGGATTTTATGTCCACTGACAGTAAGTTCAAATTGCCTTTTGATATTTGCATTGAGGAAAACCAATCAGCTAAATACATACTCTAACAAATTCATAGCATCGATGAACTCTTGTGACTTGACAGTGGGCCTAATATTTCAACCGGCTCTCGTTGCCATATTTTTCTTAAAGAAACATCTAACCACGTGCAATTTGATTTCACTAATTAACATGATGATTATGGCTTTAACCCATATATCCGCTTTCCTATCAATTTTGATATCGATCGATCGATACTTTCAAGTAACGAAGCTGAATCAGTACAATTTGTACATGAATGGAAGACGATCAAAGGCATCGATAGCACTTTGTTTTGTCTGTGGAGCTTTCGTTGCATGCTTGTTTGTATTTCACATATCGTTTGTTACGCGTACTCTTATCATGTCAGTGAACATCTCACTGCTGTGGTTCGTCTGCATTCTGTATGGTTTCATTTTGCACAAGTTACGGAAGCATCTCAATGACAGAAATAATGCAAGAGCAAGGGCTGGAGGAAATGCCAACATATCATCTACTCAGAGTCAAACTGACGGCAGTTTCAACTCAAGATCACATATTTCTGCCATAAAAACATTACGGCTGATTCAAGTGGCAATGCTGGTTCTGTATACCCCCTTTCTCGTTCTCTCAATACCGTGGAACTACTATAGTCTCCATTTACGAGTTTCCCTTGGCCATATTCTGATCGATGCCATTAACTGGTCACAGATAATTGTCGAATGTAATGCTTGGGTTAATGCCTGCATCTTGATTCACGGCAACAGCAGATGTCGCCGATTTTTGCTGTCAATGATTCGTAAGAGTGCTCGCAGTTTTTTGAATCGTAACAGTGTCGCAACGCTTACGGTTGGCAAAAGGCAGCAAGAACAGATCGCAGAGAAGAAGCCTTGACGATGCTCGCCATATTCTTGTTTCAACAGGTTCTGTCGATTTATAATTTCACATATGGTAACTGTATCGTAAGTCTTACTGTATTACTATATTTAGTGAAAGACGACAAATGCAAATAGAAGTGATAAAACTTTGATGATATGTTCGTAAATACGCTTCTCTCAATGAGTTGTGTTACTTTATGTTTCGCCAGTCGTAAGTAGGTGTATCGCAAGTCGTAACTTTATTACTTGCTGTTGGTAAAAGACGGCAAATGAAGATCGAAAAGATAAAACATTGATGCGTTTCGTAAATATGCTTGTTTCAGTACGGTTTCGCAAGTTGTAACTATATTACTTTCTGTTGGTAGAAGACAACGAGTGAAGATTTAACGAACGGATAAATCATCGATATTGTTCGTAGCTTCAATTCTGCTTATTTCATGTTCGTTGCTTCAATTTTCTCATGAATTGATATGATGTTTAGAAAGGCATTTCAACTGAAGAAAGATTCTTTGAATCGATGTTACTTTGGAAGCATAGTCGACCTCGTATACTTTCTTTATTTCTTGCAAACAAAATTACGTCATCAGCCAATCATACAAAACAGTGGATTACTCGAAAATGAAACAATGTATCAAAAAAATTTCAACGACATTCTTTATCACTCAACAGTCATATTCATTTTCATCTGTAATATTTTTCGCTTCAGATGATCTTTAAAGCATTTTCATTATTTATTTTTGGTATCTTAAAGATGGATGATTGTATCAATTAAAGTTTTCACATGTACGCTAGCCACTGACTGATAGATTTACCTTTCAGTTTTAAATATCGGCCGCATACTTTTTATTTCACAGGCCACCAAACGTGTTAACTTTTTTTCTCATCCTGTGGTACCTTGTTGGCTTCTTTCATTAGTTATATGCAGAATGACGTATTTGACGCAAAGCGAATATTGTTGTTCACTTTGCTTAACGTATTTTCCATTCTTTGTTTCTACTTATGATCCCGGGGGGGGGGTACTTAGTATATTTGTCCGACGGGGATGTGCCGTTTTTAAGGGTATCGTTTTCACCAATTTTTTCTAGCACAGGGTATCAAAATAAGGCAATTTTTCTAGAGCAGGTTGTCAAAACATGTCAAAGGGGAATATTTTGCTAGATCGGGTCGTTTTTCGGTCAAATCTCGTGTTTTTGAGTATACTTTTCACCAATTTTTTCTAGAACAGGTTATCATTTTGAGCGAATAATTCTGGAGCAGGGTGGAAAAAAATTTTTCGTGGGCACACCCCCGTACAAATTTAAGTCAAGTACCTCCCCCCCCCCGGGCTTATGATCTGAAGGTACTTTTTTGAATTCGTAGAATCTTTGTCAAAAAGTAGTCCTTCTCCTCAGTGCGTCCACACTTCGTGATTTCCTCAGCCTGGAGGTAAAAAAATCTCGCGATTCCCCCTGATGCTTGCATGGGTAGTTAGACGCTGCAGTTTTGCTTGATTCCCACAGCTTTGTTCTTGAGCTAGCGTAAGAGAATCTTTCATTACCTCCTCCAGTATAGGGCTCAAATCTTTCAAATCTTTGAAAAGGTCGGTGTAAAATTCTATTGCATTTTTCTTTGAATTGGATGGCTTGAAAGAACTTATCTTACTTTGCCGTAAATCTGCCATGGAAATTCATTGATATCTTGATTTTTTCAAAATGGCGGCAATTTGAATCTGTTTGAAAAAATTCATGGACAATTTTGAAAAAATCTAAATCATCGTAAATCCTAAACTAATAGAGGAAACATTATATAACCTTCAAGAAAACCATAATTTATGAAGGTCTACAATATGGTGGCAAGCAAAAATCTGTAGCTTTTCTAGTTAATTAAGCATTTAGAAATTTGATGACGTCATAGCCTCAAATTTAATAAATGTCGCCATATTGAAACTAATCACGATATCAATAAATTGCCACGGCAGATTTACAGCAAAAAACCCTAAATTCCTTCCAAGCCATTTATTTCAAAGAAAACTGCAATAGAATTTTACACCGAACTTTTAAAAGATTTGAGCCCTATGTTACCTCCTCCGCATAACTATAGAAATTATTCCTCCGCAGGTATATCTTAGTTGCAGCGTAGCGTTCCTCCATAGAAGCACACCAGCAGTGTCTAGCTACCCATGATGTTTGGTAGAATGTTTGACAAGGCGGGACTCGAAGCACCAACCTTTAGATGATAATGTAATGCTTGGAATCCAACCGCCAACGTTGAAATTGGTCTGGTGCGATATCACTGAGCCATCCGCGCTCCATATCTGAAATATGCTTGTCTTTAAGGCTAGTGCAAGACAAAGTTTCATTTTTCATGATGGTGTCACTTTATCAAAGCAATCTTCGTACAGTAGCTAAGCATATAGGTTCCAAATCTTTAAAAAGGTTGGTGTAAAATTTAATGACCTATTTCTTTGAACTGAATGACTTCCAAGAAACTTTAGCTATTTCGCTACAATTCTACCGTTGGATTTTTGTGAAATCCTTAATATTTTCAGATTTAGAGTGTTTTTCTTCTTTTTCAAGAATTCAAGAAAACTTTTCGAAAAAACTTTGTAATTTCTAAACTGTTTGACGCATGAAATAATTTACAGGAAACCCATAGTTTACAAATATCTACAATATGGTACCAAGCAAAATTTTATCACTCTTCTGGTTTATGATTTAGAAATTTGATGACGTCACATCCTCAAATGAGTTCGAATAAGAAATACGTTGTAATTTCGAAAATATTCAAAATTTCTGAAAAGTCCAACGGTAGAATTATAGGTAAGTAGCTAAAGTTTCTTTAAAGACATTCATCTAGAAGAGAAAGGTCATAGAATTTTACACCCACCTTTTATGCCGATTTAAAGATTTGGAACCTATGCTTAGCTACCCTCAAATAGGAAACACCTTCTTCCTTTACAGCCCATTGTTTAGAAAGAATAAACCATTGTTTTTCCAGTGTCTTCTTATATATTTATCATCTTACTTTCTTAAATGTGTGTTCTTATTCGTTGGTAATTACCTACAGTATTTTCTGTTTGCAAAATATCGATGCATGATCATAAGCGTACGGGGCCGGGGGCGGCAGCCCCCCTAATGTTGGAAAAATCGTCGAAAATCAGCCCCAATCGGGCAAAAATCTGCCCTCAGTCGGGCAAAAGTGTTGGTAAACAATGAACTTTGTGTCGGGCCGCCCCCCTAGATTTTTTCTTCCCGTACGCTTATGTGCATGATGCATACTTTACTTACCTTCCCTCCTTTTCACTTTTGAATAAGAACAACCCATAATCATGAAATGATGACGAATTTCGCCTCAATTTTTCTGTCAGTATGTCTCAGAAATCCCAAACTCTGCATGCATCAAACTTAGTGTCACCTGTTTTGGTTCTAAGAACCGTTCGAATGCGTTCACAGAAGTGCTGACAATCTGTGTTGAATTAATGCCGATTAGTTGTGTGTTGCCTTTTATATTCCTTCGATTATTTGACGTCATAATCAGAATCAAGGTCTAATCTATACGGGTGTCCCAAAAAATTGTGCCCCATTTGTGTGGTTGCTGCGGAGGAGCTTTACACTCTGTTGACCCGTTCTTGATATATTCGCATAGAATAGGATTCAATTTGGAGTTTGAGACCTTGTGTGAGTCAATCTGACAAGTGGTTGCTGATTTATGGCTCACGAAAATCAAAAATTGTAATTTCTTCACTTTCTTAAAGGGGCTGGATTTTTTTTTATCACAAATAAAAACAACTAACTACAGCGAAATATAAATATTCTGTGGCTGCCTTAGCTGGAAAGGACATGATGTCATCGAGTTCCAACTACGGCAGCCACTTACATCAATGGTAAAGTCTACATCAAATTCTTTAAAAGAAAGAAAAAGAACAGCACAGGCGTCTCAGAAAGAAGAACTCCCTCGACCTTATAGCAGTTGCTTGACTCTCAAACGAGCACAGATAGATGAGACACCTAAAGATGCCGCGAGGATTATGTAGTATATCAGATCTGCTATTCGTGATACAAATGGGAGTACTTCTTTACAAGACACCCGCTACAAATACCACAATTAAAACGAAAATATTGCTGTGTTTTATGCTTAAATTTAATTTGAAAACCTTTTCGTATTTTTGATAAAAGAAATTGTTGCTTCCAGGATTATTCGATTGATAATGACATTATACTGTGAGTCCCCGAACAGAAGCAAATCACACAAAGGTTTAGCATCTAAATTCACATTTAAAGCAGGAACTTCAGAGAGCTGATCAAAGAGGTCCTGCCGCATCGAGTCAAACTGGGGGCAATGCAGGAGAAAGTGCTCATTGTCTTCCCTGTCGTTACCACAAGCACAAAATGGAGTAAGACTATCAAAGTTGTGTCTAAATTTATGTTCATTCAGTGCACTAAACTTCAAACGCAACTTTGTCAGTAATCTGATGCCTTCAATATCAGAAATATTGTAGACAGAATTTCGCTCAGGTCTTATGATTTTTAATAATTTGCTTTTGAACTGAGAAAGGGACATTGAATTTTTGATCTCTTCCCCAAGCATATTCCACTCAAACAGGGTATTATGAAAGTAAGTATTAGAAAAACGATTGGTTCTAGCAACATGTACTTCATAATCCCGGGAGTGTCTAATACTGTAGTTGAGATGACGTTCGGGAGGGATTTCATCAAAAAGGTAGCCTGGTGATCGTGATTTCATTAAGTTAAAGAAATGACACAGCCTCCTGTACCATCTTCTGTCATACAGACTCTCCCATCCTAATTCTTCATAAAGTATTTGCCTATTTGTACCTCTCCAAGCACCAGCAACAGCTAAGGCTGCAGTGTATTGTGTCTGTTCAAGCCTTTGCGTAAATGTTAAGCGCAATCTGGGTCATATTTGTGATAAATGTACGTACAACATGTAGATTTGGTCTAACACATCCCTAGACACATACTTGGACAGAAATTTTATCATCCCTATGCCCCTTCTAGCCTTGCCAATAGCCTCTTTAATATGACTTAGAAAATTCAGTTCAGAGTCAAGTTGCATTCCAAGATGCTTGTGCTCAGATTTTCTCTCAACTTCATCATTGCCAAGGAAAATTTGTGGATGGAATGGCTTTACTTTTTTGCAAGAGAAAAACAACCTCTTCAGTTTTATTTACATTAAACTGCATTTTCCATTGCCATGCCCATAATCGAACTCTGTCAAGATCTGCATTGAGTTCATCAGCAGATCTTCTTTCATCTCCAACAACCGAGAAGAGAGATGTATCATCCGCAAAAATTTTGACATCACAGTTCACATTCTCGACAAGATCATTTATGTAGACAAGAAAAAACAGAGGACCCAAGACAGAGCCCTGTGGCACACCAGCACATATCGCTGCCCATTTTGAGCTTTTTCCGTTCAGAACAACTTGCTGTTTTCGATTTGCTAAGTAGTCCTGGATCAAAGTAAGGACGTTCCCATTTATACCATTGCACTTTAATTTGATTTTTTTTATATATTCAATTAAAAATTTACAATACATGTTACAGACTACTCTACCTACAAACTACTTTACAATACTACAAGGACGATGCCACGAGGAGCAAAAGTCTATGTCTACCCCATGGCATTGTTAAAAAAAAGAATGCTAAACTGCATACAATTTTACATAAATGCTACAAACAATAAAAACAGAAAAACGATGACTGTGGCCTGTCTAACATTAGATGTCTGGTTGGGGCTGTAATAGCCCCAAAAATGTAAATGGCTGGAGAAGAAATACGTCAACAAATCCACGGTTTGTGCATCAAATATCGCATTTTGAAAGGAGAAATTCCTTTGTAATTAGCTAAATTCAAAAGGAAAGATCCTTATCTAGATACGGGCTGATCTTTGGGTGAAAGATCAACGAAAATACTTGTTGGAAATCCATTTATATCGCAGCAATCCCAAAACATACGGAGATCTAATTTGTATGAGAAGAAAGTGCAAAGGCGAATCTTCAAGATGATACATTTATTTTGAATTTTCATTGAATAGTCACGATACATTAGCTCATCAGAAAATAGCCAAATCAAAAATTTCCCCGACAATTTCTGATCCAGCCCCTTTAATTCTCCAAAAAATGCCAAAATCAATAAATACTACAAGAAGGGGTTCTATCCCTTCTATTGCTATGTTCGAGTTTCTTCTGCAGGGTTAATTGTATTGTTTACTTTATTGAATTGTATTGTTTATTTATTTCAAAATGTAGAAAAATGCAAATACGACGCTGGAACTCTTTCGATCAAAATTTACGTCATTTTGACATTTTTGGGAACAAAGAAGGTGCTCTTTTGATGAATCACTTTTTGATTTTCGTGTGTCATAAATCAGCAACCATACTTGTTTAGGCCAATTTCCAGTCAGTGGAATTTTCCGAGCGTGCGGAATTTCTATCGTATGCGAGAAAAAATGTTGTTCTGGAATTGAATAGAAAGTTACGGCTGAGCGACCTTTAATTGTCTCAATTTCCGCCCGCTCAGAAAATTTAACTGACTGAAAATTAGTTGTGCTTGATTGCCGCAACTTTGTTCTTTTGCGGAGGAAAAAAGTATTTACTACTACGGAGGAGCTAGTGTAAATACCGCCTCCGCAGAAATAGATACATTTTCCTCCGCAGTAGCATACATGCTGAAACATAACTGCGGTGTCTAACAACCCATGATTGGACTTAATGTTTTCAGCATAACTAAACATAATCAGTGATTTTACCAATGTTTCAGAGTATGCAGCACTTGGTTCACTATATGAATATTTATCAAATGATGTCCTTGATTTCAAAAGTATTTTGCAGTGGGCGAAGGAAATTGCTTCAGGTTTGTGTGATCTGTTTCTCTCACCATTTTGTGATAGTTCTAGATACATGCAGATTTTACGTTAACAGAAACCACGGGGGGAGGGGAGGGTTTTTCCGTAGTATAGGTACCCCTTGGGATGTGCCTCGAGCAAGGGTATACTTTTTCGGACATCTAGTCTAGTCAAGAGTATACTTTTCTGCAATTTTGGTCTGGTTACGGTCTAGCCAAGGGTATCATATTTACAACATTGGTCTAGGGAACGGTCATGTTTTCAGCTACATTAGTCTGGGCAAGGGTTTTTCATCCCGAGAACCCATTTTCGTTGATAATGAACTAAATTTTCGCGAATCGAATCGACCGTTGATATTTCCGAGTTCAAACCAACAATTTTGAGATATTTGCTGACTCGAATGGCATTGAAATGATGCAGCCAAGAAGGTGTTGTGGCGCAGTGGTGTAATCCTCTGACTTTGCAGCCAGAACAGTCAAGCGGACAGGGTTCGATACCCGGTAGAGCCCCATCACTTGAGCGTCATGACAAGGGGTCGCGGACTCGATTAGCGCTTAGCTACTTCTGTGATCCCAGCGCTTGGTGCTAAAAACCGCAACTTCACCTTCACCTTCACCTTCACCTTCACCTTCACCTTCACCTTGCTTTTCAATATTAGTCTAGCCAAGGGTATCATTTTTGTAGAAATTGGTCTTGCCAAGGGTACCATTTTGGAAAGAGTTAGCCTAGTCAACGCCCGGGGAGGGGCACTCCCATACTTGACCTGACGGGATGTGCCGCTCAACAGGGTGTCCTTTTACGGTAAAAATTATGCGACAGGGTGTCCTTTTCTAACGAAAATTATGCGACAGGGTATTATAATAGGTAAAACATTTATGCGACAGGGTATCACAAGCAAAAATTGCGTTCTACACTATATTTGAGATGAAAAATTTTTATGTGACAGGGTATCACAAGCGAAAATTGCGTTGTACACTATATTTGAGATGCAAAATTTTTATGTGACAGGGTATACTTTTGGCCTATTTTTTATGCGACAGGGTGCAGGGTGTGGAGAGGTTTTCCGCACACCCCCGTCACTTCCCTAGTCAAGTACCCCCCCCCCGGGAGTCAACGGTACCACTTTGAATATGCTCGCGGCAAACCCCTACCCAAAATTTTGCCAAGAACCCTCCCCTCCCCCCCCCCCCCCCGTGACAGAAACTGACTGCAAAAATTTTCATAGACCGGTTGAGTCAATCAAACAATTCCCGTTTGCAAGACCAATGCTCTCTAGATATCAAGACAATAATATTGGCAGTCATATTTTCTAATAATGAAGATGCTCAACTCAAATACATTTTCGAATTAACCTGACTGGAATCTGCCACTACATTCTGAAATTATGAGGGATTCTCGAGAGACACATTCGAGAAAACTTGAAAACGGCATAAGATCGCGATTAAATTTTCCAAAATATTTCTGGCCTACAGCAATGGCTACAACACGTTTTAGCACTTGTTATCCCCTTGGCAGGTTGAAATCGCCTGGCATAATTTTGGGCATGTTCTATCTACCGGACCCTCTGGACCATTGGACCATGCCACAGACCCATGACCGCTAGTTTATATAGCGTTATGTCTTTAACTGTGCCTCTTTCAACTATTGTTTCCTGAGACTCTGTCCCTCGCTCTATCCATTTCAAAGCTTCTCTTGTATCATAAATTGCTCTTTTGTGACTATCTGAATTAGCTCAGCATTCAACAAATCTTTTTAGCCTCCGTTATGCTCGATGAGACTTTTCTCCACAAAGGAATGTGGATCTCTACTTCCACGACAGAAAGAAAATAAACGATTTGAGGGTAAGGCTAAACAACTCACAATCCGAGGGGCATTTTATGGTCCAATGGTCCAGAGGGTCCGGTAGATAGAACATGCCATAACTGTTTTATGCTCCTGGGCATAATCGACTTGTTATTCAATCGTCGTTTAATCGACTTTATTATTCTCAATTTCTAGGGATAAATTATCTACACAATGAGGCACCGTTCAAGATTATACATAGAGACTTGAAGTCTAAAAATGGTAAGGAAATATTTTAGAACTTCTATCGTTTGAGTTTCTGCATATTTACTTTAAATCCAGTTCATTGTAAAGTGAAGTACATTATAACGATATGATACTGTCTGTACCGTAGTTGTGAAGGGATCTCCATACTTATGTGGATGGAACTATAAAACTTTTTTCTAAATATTTCATTGTAAGTAGGAGGATTTTATCGCAAAATTTGTCATTTTTCCTGCCATTATGGTCAGCATCTTACGCAAAAGGAGATGAAATTTTGTTCCCGGTGTAGGCCAAAATTTGATAAGGGGGGGGGGACTTGTAATTTATCTTAGGTTTGGAAATCTAACCGATGCACGGAAACCGGTGAAACCGGTCTGGATCCGCCCCTGCCTTAGGTCGATTTGGTGGGGGTCGGGCTTGGGGTTAGTGGTGCGGTGGGGTGGATTCCTGGGTCGTCCAATAAACTTCCCTGCCCTACTTTTCTTTTCTATGCTGAATATATTGTATTTTAATAAACATATTAGCTTCGTTTTATTTTCCTATTAAGTATTAATTATTGTATTATTGTAGTTATTGTATTTTAAATGGAGGGTCCCTTGAAAATCAACCTTTGTTGAAGGGTCACCCTCCCTAAATGATTGAAAATGAATTAATGAAATGAAATGAAAAAATGAAATGTACAGCTTGTCCCAAAGTAAAATTTTTTGTCATGTTGATATTGCGTATCGCTTTGACAGTCATCTTTCAAATTGTTTAATTAAAGGGGCTGCATATGCAAAACTTCCAGAACGATGACTTTATCCCCTTGGTGCATTCAAAAATCAGCACGTACATTGCAAATAAGGATATTTTTTGTTTGTTTGAACTCGGTAGATGTTGCCAGTACAATCACATATTTCATGCCATCAACGCTTTTAGAGATACAGCTGGGTTCTGATTCCACAGGTTTCAGATTGTGTTAGTCTTAAACACACCAAATACCACTTCAAGCTGGAGACATTTTATGCCGAGTTCCAGTTAGAGAGGAATATCTCATCGATGTTGTGATATCGACTAGCTTACCTTTATCTTTGTTTATGCAAAATTTTGTACAGCCGTTTTGAGTGTGTGTTTGGGCAAGTTTGATTTGCACTGTGTCATGATGTTACCAATGAATAACATTCTAAATCTGTGCTTATGTTTTTGTCTTTTAGTTGTTATCACGAGTGATTTAAATGTCAAGGTATGTAAAAATTTTTCGAAGGCTTCTATTCTCCGAAATGTAATATTGAAAACTTTGGAAATATAATGAATAAATAAATATTGAAAAATACTGAAAAAATGAAAACTAAAAGTTGAAAAATTGAAAAGTTCAGAAGTTGAAAAAATCGTTGCGTATTCGTCAAAGCTTACGTCAATCTAACAAATCTTCATAAATTACTTTGTGTGCAGCTTTTGTATGCAGAATTGTGTTGCATACTTTTCCATTTGTACAAATCGCGAGTGACAGGATTATGTGTTGAATATCATATCGTCTGGGCTTTAATCGTAGCAGCTAACAACTCACCAAATAAGAGATGAACATATAATCATTTAGTTTAATTGGCCATTTTAGAGATTCCACTGAAGTTTTCGCATCATTGATGACTTTATAGAGCAAGGTGCGTTTTTCAAGCGAACTGTCATTCTTCTGCAAATATCCAAGAAATGTCTACTATAGGCATTGTCATACAGTCAAAATCTTTGACCCATGAAAAGAGTTTCCATTAGGATCCTTGATGTATTAGAAAGGTTTCCATAAGATGTCATTCCTATTTTATTGAAGAAACTATTAAAGGTAATGTGTCCATGTAAGTACAGCCGCGTATACACTCTTGTCAAAATATGCTGACGCGATGCTGACGAAGAGCCTCGAAGAGCGCACTGTGATTGGTAGAATTTAACTGATCACATGCAAAACTAGAATTTAAATTTCACAACGAGGCTGCCTGCTGTCAGACTTCAGGTTCAGCTCTGAAAGTGAAACTGCAAGTAAGTCATCCGTCTTCTCATATTAGAAGTAGCTATCTTCCTATATCCACGGTAAAGTGATCACATGAAATATCACATGAAAATTGCAAAGTCGCTGTACTTACATGGACACATTACCTTTAATAAGAACATCTTAGTAGGAATTTTGGTTTATTTTCTTTAACAGCTTTGCGACTTTGGTTCATCTCGGTTCATGTCCCAAACGACAAAGATGTCAATGGCAGGAACATTTCCTTGGATGGCACCTGAGGTATCAAAGGGTCCTTTGAAAATCTCGTTGATCAACCTTTATGTCTGAAGTTGTCAAATAGTCACATGTCGTCATAGGCCAGGCGGAGAATGCGGGAATGGTCCCCCGACGGGGAAATTTATGAAAACAGGTTGACTCGGTCAATTTTGGGGTGCTGAGTCCGAAAATCGTTGGTATACAGGCAACAAGTAGGGCCTTCAGCCTCTTTTTCGTGATTTAAAGTCTCGTTTTGGTGAAAAGGATCGATGCATGATTGAAGCGAAAAACAAGGGAAACTTTGATGAATAAGGATGATTTACGCTATATTGTACTGCTGAGTGAGAAAATTGATGGTATACTGTCAATAGGGGGGGGGGGGGGGCATGCAGCATCGTTTTCATGATGGGAAGTCTGGTTTTGGTAAAGAACGATCTTTACATGAAGATAAACAAACGAAATATATGGATAGAAGCAGCTTTAGCAATTTTGGGATGCTGATTTCATAAACCATCTATAAAAGGGGCAGGAGGGATCCTTCAACCTCATTATGGAAAACGATTGTTCAGTCGCTAAACAAAGAAAAAAGAAAATACGCTAAATAAAGTTAAGGTCTGAAACAATCTTTAATCATCATCCTCTTCCATCACGTCTTCAAAATCATCTTCTAAATCACTATTTTGCGTGATGTCAGTGTTTTCTTCATCTTTAATCAACAATAGACGATTGCGCTAAAGATGGCGGCGAGAAATTTTTTACCAAGATGCATTGCGTTCTAATTGAGATCCTTTAAAGATTCTATAGGAGTTCGATTAAAGAAAGCAGTGCATCTTGGTAAAAAATTCCTCGCTGCCATCTTTAGCGCAATCGTCTATTGACTAACATCCAAAATTTACGAAAGAACATTTTCAGGTCAAATTGTTCATTACATGGAAAATATCTTGTCTCCCTATCTTTGTGGGTATCGTAAAGGCTATAACAGCCAACATGCACTCCTTAGATTGATTGAAAAATGTAGATCTTTCCTATATATCAAAGGGCTCGCAGACTCGCAGGTGCAATTAATGGTCCTTTTGAAGGCTTTTGATTGTCTGAATCACGAACTACTCATTGCAAAGCTTGAAGCTTACAGTTTCAGTAGATCTTCCCTAAAACTGGTTCATGATTATCTTTAAAATAGGAAACAGCGAGTTCAGGTCAATGAGTCATTCAGTTCCTGGCAGGAATCAATTAAGGGTGTACCGCAAGGCTCTGTGTTGGGCCCCTTTTATTTAATGTATTCATAAAGGACCTTTTCCTTTTGGTGGAAGAGATTTAGATTTGCAATTACGCCGATGACAACAGTGTCCCAGACATTGAATAGTTCAAAACAAAAATTAAAAGCTACGATTTTGATTGCAACTTGCGACATTGCTTTCCTTGAGACTTTATTGGGACATGTTGGGACGCATATGAGTCATGTGATTGAAACAGCGCGAACTTTGTATTTCGACCTGGAATTTTCGAATTTGAGAATTTCTTTGCTTTTTGGGTTGAAATCTTACTCACACAGTAACAGGAACGGTGTACCGTTCCCATTACTGCATGAGAAGCACATTTTCCCATGATCTCAGAAAAGTTACAAATTTATCCAAGTATTACCTGCAAGCAACAAGAAAGAACATGTTCGGAGACTGCAAATAATAAGATGCTTATGGTTTAACTTCTTCTCATGAGAAACAATTCTGTAAGGCTTAGCTTTAGGTACAAAATTTTCTTCTTGTATTTGTTGGAATAAGAAAACTACACACCAGTAAATGCAATTTTTCTTAATGGAGAAGTAGGAGGAAATGAAACACGTAAGATTTGAGGCACAAAGTTTGTTGTGTACAAATGTTTGGAATTTACTAATTACTAGGTGCTAATTATTTTGTTTGAAGTGGGAAACGGTTTTTGTAAGATTCTAGAACCTGGGTTTGCAGTGCACATCTGTTCGCAAATTGCAGATTACCAAATGCAAAAATGACTTGCCCTAAATAGGAAGCGAATGCGCAAGATTTTAAGCGCCAAGTTTCTATCTTTCTGTATGATCGGAAATTGCAAACTATTAGGATTTAATGATTTTTCTCAATAGGAAGGCGAATGGCTAGATTTTAGGCCCGAAAGGTTTTCTGTAAATTTGTGAAGAAAATGCAGGATTTATTGAATGAAAATTTGTTTTTCTAATAGAGGAAATGAGATACGTATGAATTTTGGTACAACGTTTCTTGTGTGTATGTGCAGTTAAATCGTAAATTGGAAATGAATCTGTAAGACATCAAGCGCAAATTTTCCAGCCTAGTTTTCAAAAGGGAAGCTATTTGTTCAACCAACGAATTTGAGATATCTGCTGAATCGAATGGCTTTGAAATGAATCTAGCCAGGGTATTGTTTTTCGATATTTAGTCTAGCCAAGTGTGTCACTTTTGTAGAAATTGGTCTTGCCAAGGGTACCATTTTCGAAAAAGTTAGTCTAGCCAAAAGGCACCTTCATATCAGGACTGGTTAAGATGTACCGCTCGCTTACACCTCTCGCCTGGCATTCTCCACCTTTGATCCTATTGTCCTGGTATTTATCACAAACTATGAAGATGGTAGTATACTGAGAAGGAACAGTGAACATTATTCTTGATGCTAATTCTCTTATTGTTGATGCAGTGCCAACTAAACTGCGCATAGAAGCGGCAAGATTTAGCAAGTATGTCCTCATTTTTCCAGCGGATTGCAGTTCATCATTGCTTACAATCTTCAGGCCAAGTATGGCAGCTTCATACAATTTACTCTCAAGATCGACTCCTGTCCCGTGCTTGTTGGAATATGCAGCTAAAATTCCCAAAATATCTCTTTGAAATGTTAGTTCCTTTGTCTTTCCCTGGTTCTTCAACTTCGTCTTGACGGCTAAGTTCTTGAAGGTCTTGAGGGGCTCTCTCTTGATTGGACTGAAAAAATCTGTTTCGGATTATTCCTTTGGGATTCTGTCCTGAAATTCACCCATTCGCTCCTTTCCTCTTGATTCAAGCTCAAGTAAGCAGTTGCGCACATTCTCCTGAGCTAAGAAGAAGGACTTATCTACACATCTACCTCGTGTATTTTATTTCTTTGGTTCAGAAGCTGAGCAGTAAATGTTTTAATTATACCCAAAAAAGAAGAGAATTGAATCGCCTCCCAATCGGCTTTTTAACCAAACAAATCAAGGTCCGAGGCAGATGTGTAGATGTATCCTTCTTCTTTCGATATATGCTCATGTTTGCTCTTAAAATCAATTTCTAGAATGCACAACAAGCACGCTAGCTACCTGAGTTTCAGAGAAGCATTTGCGACTGTGCTCGTTTTGAATTACTGGTTGTGAGAATTTCCTTTTTCTGCGATCGCTAATCGCTTTGAATTGCGGTGTCAATCAAAGCAACTCATGATGTTGTCTTACCAAATCTGTCCTTGTTGTTTGAATCATCTTTTCATCATTGCTTTGAGGTAAGAATCTGAATGACTGCAAAGTAAATACCAGTGCAAGTAAAATCCCAAGCACTATACTTTCAATTGATTCTCTGCATAATTTCAACGTTAATCTTACAGCTACATAACTGGGCAAAATTAAGCATGTCTTTCAGGCTTGATTTTAGCCTCTTAGAGACTTGGTAAGTCATCGTTGAATCTAGTCCTTTTTCCTGTATTTCTATATTCCTAAGTCTGATGTTCAGCAGTTTTTTTTATAACATATTCCAAATAAAATTTACAATACACATTACGAACTACATTACTTACAAAATTACTCTACAATACTACCAGGACGATCAACCCCAGGGAGCAAAAGGCTGTGTCTACCCCGAGGCCATTAAATAAAGATGATAAAAGAAAAGAAATTACTTTAAATACGCGACAAAAAATCGGGTGGCTTATGAAGGGATGGGTAAGTGGCTACAGTAATTCACTCGAATCGACCAGTTTCATGGATAAAATTTAGCGTAAGCTCAAGAATATGTCTATTTAGTGACATATTTCAGCAAATTATTGCAAGCAATCGTATAATGGCAACACCAACACTGGATATCCTTAAATTTTCTTCAGAACTATGCGATGATCTGAGCGCCCATCAGCCCTGGTCATTATTCAGAAGTGATTTCTGAAAATTGAATCGAAATGTCTAAATTATGTTATTTTTACTTCCTAGGTTATTCAGAGTATGCCTGTTTCGGAGACATGTGATACTTTCTCATATGGAGTTGTAAGTAGTTTATCAATTTGGTGACATGTATGAGCTAGTTAATGAATGAACGCGGACCAGAATTTTATGTGATCTCTTGGTGAGTTGTTTTTGGACAATTGGTTGGAAAGTGCAGTTTAATGATAAAGCGAAGAATAAGGCAAGCCACGACAATCATTATAAACTTTATTTTATTTTATCGATATTCCATGTCGTTATAGTTTGACATTTTGAGTTGTTTTTCTTATTCCCTTTTGACATGGTAAGCGCAAGGCAGCACTTGAATTTTGATGTAGTTCATGTTACCAAATTCAATTACAGCTAAGATTTTTCGTTTGGCTTCTACAAAAAAGTTTCATTTTCTCTTCCAGTTCAGACACTTCTTGATACTCCAATTTGATATCTCTCAGATATTGATGGTTTCTATGTTGCTGATGTAAATCCGAAAGGACTTTGTCCTTTTCTCTTGTTTGGTGATCAAAAGTTTGATACAGTTGCAAACAGAATCATATTAGAAGCAACAATTTCCTTCATCAAAGCCTCGGCAAGGTTAAACTAATGTTGAAATATAAACAGCAGCATCCCCTCCTTATTTCGCTCTACTTAATTTTTCTTTTATAGTGTAACCATTAGTTTGAAATGTAAGTGGCATTGATGGTGAGAACCCGGTAACTTCGTATCTTTTCTCGCCATAAATGTCACAGTTTAATGGATCTGTAGTTAGTAGTTTTAATAGTAGTTTTAAGATCGAGCTCTATACCAGAACGAAATGTGAACCATGGAGTGAATTAATAAGAGAAAGGAGACTAACATGGCTAGGACATCTCATGCGCTTGCACCCAGAAACACCAGCAAGGAAAGCCCTTAAAGAATATCTCAGGAAAGCGAAATGGCCGCAAGGAAGACCAAAGACGACCTGGATGCAGACAGTAAGGCAAGATTTGGCCAGCATCGGAATTAAACTGGATCTTTCAAAAGAAGCACAAAACATTGAATAGATTGTCTAAACTGACACAAGATAGAAAGAACTGGCGTGGCATTGTGAGACGCGTTGTGCAGTATTAACTGCGTGTGACGTCTTAGTAGTAGTAGTAGTAGTAGTAGTTTAATAATTGTTGTTTTTAATTGATATAAAAAAATTTGATATCTTCTAGTTGATGTGGGAGTTGCTAACAAATGAAGTGCCATTCAAAGGAATGCAAGGAGTACAAGTTGCATGGATAGTTGTCGTCAAAGAAGAGGTTCAATATGTTATGGCTATTTAATTATTTTGAAAATCGTTTCAAGGACAAGTCCGGGGGTTGGTATGATTGATGATAAAATACAAGATAATACTGCTATGAATCATGTATGATACTTTTTTCCACTATTTTTCGCCTTCTCCTTGTGAAATTACGTATTCAAATAAACAATTTGAGCGAAGTGACGTCATATCGGGCAAACGAAAACGAGGCTGTGTGATTGTTTCTCGCCTCTTATCGTTGCAAGCCTCTTTATTGTCTACTCATGCATTGAAAATGGCACGAGAACACGATAAAGAGATTTACTACGATAAAGAGGTGAAAAAACAATCATACAGCCTCGTTTTCGTTTGCGCGATATGACGTCACTTCGCTTAAATTGCTTATTTGAAAACGTAATTTCACAAGGAGAAGACGAAAAATAGTGAAAAAGGTATCATACATCATTCATAGCAGTATTATCTTGTATTTTATCGCCAATCATACCAACCCCGGACTTGTCCTTTAACAGCAATTTTTCTATAGGATATAAATCGTAAGCATGTGCTTGGATAGCTAATTTGAAAATATAATGATCGCTGGCGATAAACGCTCGTGAAAGAAAACATGAAAACATATCAAGAAATGACTTTAAGTCATTCACATCTCTTGGCCATTTGAAACCTGTTGCAAAGTAATCGTTATAGACATTGGTCACAGCATTGTATGAAAAAAACTGACTATACGAAGTGATTTTAACATATCATCCAGAAAGCACACTGGATTTTTGAACTGTTAATGAAAGCGGTGCAAAGACTTGAAAGAATGTTAGTTTGAAAATGACTGGCAAATAATCCAATCATTATCCAAAAAACCATCATTGAAATTGCATCTTCTAACAAATGTTTTACTGCTTGCAGTGTTTATCGTGCAGGGTGAGTCAAAAAAGAATCCCGTTTGGAGGGCTCCCTGAATATCAAAGCAATAATATTAAAACTGTCTTGTTTTATTGCCAATATGTTCGATTAGGTTCAGTAATTTACCCGGCTTTGATCGGCCATTCCTTCCCGTGGATATGGGAAATTTTGTGCACAAATCCCCTTCCAAAAACCTGCTATAACGAGTGAAAACAATGAACACATTTTCCTTGGATTTCCTTCCTAAAAAATGATGACACTCACATATATTTATGTATTTTTATCCTCTTGGGAAATTGGAATTCCCCTGAATAGGTTATTGATACCAGGGGGAAGACTTCCAAGAGGATAGCGCGTGGTAGAGCGTGCAGAAATCATTGCTGCAAGGCCCGTGTAAGGCAGAAATGTTAAGGAAATCTGTTCGTGATTTTAGGCACGTTTTGAAGGTTTCTTGAAGAGGCTTTCTCGAGAAAATCCCTCATCATTTTAGAACGGAATGACCGATTTCAGTCAGCCAGATTCTAAAATGGATTTGAACATGTCTGCCATTAAACTACTGGGCGAGTCAATAGAAAGAATCCCTGTTTGAAAATCACTATTCCCTGAATAGGAAGATGATGATATTGGGAAACGTGTCATTTAATAGCAGACATGCTCAAATGGGCCTCAACATTTACCTGACTGAAATCGGCCACTCCGTTCTGAAGTTATGAGGGATTTTCTCCACAAAGCTCTTTCGAGAAATCTTCAAAACAGGCTCAAAACAATAACCAACATTTCCTGAGCTTTCTGCCTTATCTCAATGAGTTCAACGCATTCTAACATGTTTTATCCTCTTGGGAAGATGAACTCATCCGGAATAATGTTGCTTTGCCCCCAGGGATGACATTTTCATCTCCCAAAGGGATAAAACGTGGTGCCTAAGCATGTACAAGTCATTGCTATAAGGCATAGACATACAAGAAATTTGGTCGTGATTTTATGCAATTTTTGGAAGTTTCTTGGAGGGGCTTCCTCGAGAAAATCTCTCGTAATTTTCGAACGGAGTGGCCGATATCAGGCAGGTATAATTTAGAATATATTTTAACATGTTCACTATTGAATGACATATTTCCAACATTATTGTCTTGATATCGAGGGATCTGTGGTCATTCAACAGAGATTCTTTTTTTTTTTTTACTAACCCGGTATATATTTTCTGATATCATCGTCTTAATATCCTGGGAGCCGTGACCTTTCAAACGGGGATTATTTTTATCGATTCATCAGGTAGAACTCTCTCGGATAACAATAGCTCTGTGATGACGATCGGTTGTATATTTGGATTGGCAAAAGTTTAAATCTTTATTTTGATAACGAAGTCTTATAGCATCCAGAAACACCCTTACGAATGATTTACGTCCAACCCTAATTGAATATACAATTTATCTGATTGATCTTTCAAACTGTTGCTTCTAGAATCATATCCTTTATCCGGTAAATTATCATCATTAGGTAATGCAGCAGTTGTGTTTTCTTCCACGATGAAATGTCAGGCATCAGTTAATTTACTAAAGGATTCATTGTATTTATCAATCAGGGCTCAAAAAAGAAAGTAGTGTGGTAGCAGTGCTACCAGGAAGGTAGCTGAAACGCTCACATTTCACAGGAAGGAAGAAGGGAAAGAGAAACGGAAAGCAAGGGAAAAGAGGAGAAGAAGTGAAGGAAGGGATGGTAAGGCATAAGGGAAGGGAAGGAAACTAAGAGAGTAAGGAAGTGGGATAGAATTGGGCAGTATATTAGGAAAGAAAGAGAAAGCATGTAAGAAGAAACAAAGGTTGCTACCAATTGCTACCAAAGGGTGCTAGGTTGCTACCTTGCTACCAGGAAGGAAAATGTTTTGGGCCCTGTTATCAAGATTCTTAATTCGCAGAATTTACAGCATTCATTACAAATGTGCTTCTCGATCCTTTCTCGAGCTGCAAAACGTGATAGAAAAAATAAATGTTGAGTATATTATTTCTCTTTTGCAGCGATTAACAGTCCCCAGTACGTGTCCTCCAATGTTTGCATCACTTCTTCGAAAGTGCTGGTTAACAGATCCAAGGGTAAGCTAGTACTACATTGTCTGAAGAGTCCAGCTTAAGAATCTGTTATCAAAGTGATTTTTTCTCTCTAATTTGTAGACACATGTCTTTCTAATTTTATATTTTAATTGCTTGCTTGCCATTTGTGTTAAAAAACTCACATTTACATTCTTTTATGGTATATGAAATCATAAAACAATGCAAATGACGTTTTAAATGCATAGGGCTCAAATCTTTTCATTCTTTAAAAGGGTGGGTGTAAAATTCTATGACTTTGAATTGAATGGCTTGAAAGGAACACATTTTTGAATACCTTGATTACTTTCAAAATGGCGGCATTTTTATTATTTTTGAAAGAGAATTGTGAAAAAATTAAAATCATCGTAAATCCTAAATCAAGAGAGGAAAGATGATTCATTCTTCAAGAAAACCATAGTTTCTAAAGGTCTACAATATGATGGCAACAAGAAATCTATTGCCCTTCTGGTTTAGGATTTAGAAATTTGATGACGTCACATCCTCAAATATGATAAATGCCACCATTTTGAAACTAATCAAGATATCAATAAATTTCCATGGCAGATTTACAGCAAAAACCCTAAGTTCCTTCCAAGCCATTTAATTGAAAGAAAACTGTACTGGAGTTTTACACCGACCTCTTTAAAGATTTGAGCCCTATGTTTGTTTAAACGTAAGTGGGAAGCAAACAAACAAAATCAAGTTTAGGATACAGCACTCGGGATCAAATCAAAGCTTTAGAAAATTAGTGAATCATATCTCTTACGATTGCTCGGATACAAGTAGATTTTGACAGTTGGATGGCTTGGGTGAAGCCACCAAACAAACTGCAAAAAGCAATGGAAACGTACCTGAATCAAATGGCGTTTAGAGATTTGTTTACTATTTGGTGACGGGACTCTTTCAATAGCTTGCATTTGCACTGAGCAAAATCTAAACATACCTCATTGAAATCAAAGTTGCACACGAGCCCTGAACACTCCATAGCCAAACAAACCACGCACTTTCTGAGTGTGTTCTTTGTTTTGCATGTAGACAAGCCTGTTTACCATTGCACGGTCCTTATAATGGTTAAAACTTGGTAAGATTTTCCGTTCAGAGCTTTCAAAGTTGCGCACGTGCCCCAAATCTACCCTACTGGACAACTTCAATGTTTATTCAAAGATTCAAAGTTGTGATTGTGTTGTAGCATATCTTCTTTTAAGTGAAGATTTAATTTCCTTTTCAACAGGAAAGACCAGATTTCAAAGAAATCCGAAGTTTACTGGATTGCATGTGTGAAGATCGTAAGATTTAAAACCGAATTTTATCAATTTGCTTGAAGGAACCAACGTTAAACCACTACACATCGGATGAGTCAAAAATTGTTAAAACTTTCTTGGATTTCTTACTAAAATTAATTCACCTTCCTCAAATATGACATTTCAGGGATACCATAAACCCAATGTGCCCAACAAGCGATGGCATTGAGAATTGGGAGCACTTTTTGTCGCTCTGCCCTTCTTTCGATGTTCAGCGACAGGATCTTCTCGCTGGAATTGTACAATTATTACGACCATTTTGCAAATCGCCATTCTTTCAAATGATGCTTTGACACAGCTTTTAATATATTATGATGAATACCTTTATGTTGACTTGAACAGAAGTATGCTCAAATTGACTTTACATTTCATCTACGAAACTGGTCGGTTTGGTTGAGATCTTTGGAAACTTCAGTACTAGGCAACCACCAAGTTCCTTTACGTAAATGCTCTTTTTTCTTTGTAAATTATGTTATACATTATTCATTCAAATTACAAAGCGAGTTGCGCTCGATACATTCTTCAATTCATCCCAACCGGGCCCGACATCTAATGTCAGGCAGAATCTAGTTTAGTATCCATTAGCTCTCTGTATTTGACAGGCCACTGTGCCTGTAAAAATTTCGTGACAAGTCGATTTCGTTAGATGCTGTTGTATATAGCAGATTGTTGTTTGCCTCGGAATTGAAATTATTTGAGTGAAAAATTGAGCATTTAAGAGGCCCTTTACATGAGAAATTTCAACCCGGGTTGAGTTGAACAATGGTTGAGTTTTAGTTTGAGTGTGAGTTGCCACAGCTGATGCTTCCTCTTTTCGATCTTTATTTGTCATCTATCACTGACAGCAATTAAAATAGTTACGACTTGCGATAAAGTTACGACAAGCATATTTACGAGTATAATCAAGTGTCTGCCTCTTTGATCTGCTCTTGCTGCCTTTTGCCAACCGTAAGTGCTGCGACACTGTTACGATACCAAAAACTGCGAGCACTGTTACGAATCATCGACAGCAAAAATCGGCGACATCTGCCGTTGCCGTGAATCAAGATACAGGCATTGACCCAACCATTACATTGAATGATTATCTGTGCCCAGTTAACGGCATCAGTCAGCATGCGGCCAGGCGAAACTCGTAAATGGAGACGATAGTAGTTCCACGGTATTGGGAGAACAAGAAAGGGGGCGTAGAGAACCAGCATTGCCAATTGAATAACCCGTAATGTTTTTATTGCAGAAATATGCGATCTTGAGTTGAAACTGCTGTCAGTTTGACGCTGAGTAGATGATATGTTGGCATTGCCTCCAGCCCTTGCTCTTGCATTATTTCTGTCATTGAGATGCTTCCGTAACTTGTGCAAAATGAAACCATACAGAATGCACATGAACCATAGCAGCGAGATGTTCACTAACATGATCACAGTACGCGTAACAAACGATATGTGAAATACAAACAAGCATGCAATGAAAGCTCCACAGACAAAACAAAGTGCTATCAATGCCTTTGATCGTCTTCCATTCATGTACAAATTGTACTGATTCGGCTTCGTTACTTGAAAATATCTGTCAATCGAAATCAAAAGTGATAGGAGGCCGGATGTCTGGGTTAAAGCCATTATCATCATGTGAATTAGTAAAATCAAATTGCACGTGGTTAGATGTTTCTTTAAGAAAAATATGGCGACGAGAGCCGGTTGAAATATTAGGCCCATTGTCAAGTCGCAAGAGTTCATCGATGCTATGAATTTGTTAGAGTATGTATTTAGCTGATTGGTTTTCCTCAGTGCAAAGATCAAAAGGCAGTTTGAACTTACTGTCAGTGGACATAAAATCCCAAGGCATGACACAAATATATTCTCATCAAGATCGGAGATTGGCCATAGGGGAGTAATAAAACATCTGAGTGAAGCATTTGAGGAGCTGTTTTCTCTCTGCATCGTTCTTTATTACGATCTGTCTCAAAATTCCCAGAAGCAATGCAATCTTCAACTTTTATGTATAAAAGGAAGCCCTATAAGCATACATCATAAACTTGCAGATAATTGTTATCCAGGAAATTTACTTTCTCTTCGTTGAACACCAAAATCTTACGACAAACAATACATTTTTTTCCAATTTCAATATTTCATCTCCTATTGACGTCATTCCAACAAGCACTGTATTTTCAAACAACTGCTTTGCAAGCAGCACTTCACTGCCAATGAAGAAACTCTAAACTGAAGGAGGCCTTGTGTGGCTGACTGCTTCAATGATCGAGTCGGCTAGTTGATTCCTCATTGGACGAAACACTCTTTATCTTAAAATACAACAGGTGACCTCATCACTTCGTGGCATTTTTCAGATAAAAAATGAATATTACTATGTTTCCCTTACAATAGCACTCTCTAGCTTGCATGGCAAAATGCTTATTTGATTATACACAGCAGGAAAAACGCATTGCAATTCCGTTTATAAATTTATTCCGTTAAAATTTGATGCAATACTGTAAGTAATTGGATTGCAAAGTAAGTGCTTGTTGCTGCTATTACACAGAGGCGTCTTTAATCACGTTATTGGATGTACTGCAGCTGATTGATTTGTCTCTTCAGAAATATGAAAACCAAACGTCTATTGCAAGTGAAGTCCAGGAAGCCCGGGGGGGGGTACTTGACTAGGGAAGTGACGGGGGTGTGCGGAAAACCTCTCCACACCCTGCACCCTGTCGCATAAAAAATAGGCCAAAAGTATACCCTGTCGCATAAAAATTTTGCAACTCAAATATAGTGTAGAACGCAATTTTTGCTTGTGATACCCTGTCGCATAAAAATTTTGCATCTCAATTATAGTGTAGAACGCAATTTTTGCTTGTGATACCCTGTCACATAAATTTTTTACCTATTATAATACCCTGTCGCATAATTTTCGTTAGAAAAGGACACCGAGTAAAATGTCGCATAATTTTTACCGTATAAGGACACCCTGTTGAGCGGCACATCCCGTCAGGTCAAGTATGGGAGTGCCCCCCCCCCCCCGGGCCAGGAAGTGTCTGCTTCGAATAATTCCTGCGATACCCGGCGAGTGAAACAAAAACAGTTCCCGTTTGCAAGGTCAATACTCCTTTGACATCAAGCCAATAATATTGACAAATATACCATTCAATAGTCAACATGTTTTCATATATTTCAAAATTTACAAAACGTAAATCGTCCCCACCGTTCTGAAATTATGTCGGATTTCTCAAAACACCCTCAAAGCAGGCCAACGTCGGAATTTTTCGACCGGGCAGAAATTCTATTGTTTTCGAGAGAAAATGTCGCTCTGGAGTTGAATAGAAAGCTACGGTTGAAGGACCTTTTTTTTGTCTAAAATTCCGCCGGCTCGGAAAATTCCACTGACTGAAGATTAGCCTTTACAGCAATGATATTACACGCTTTAGCAAGTGAAAGTGTCCTCCCTGGAATCATAACATGGCAATTTAATCCACCCAAGATGATAACAAGTGTTAGAGGCCCTTTTCTAAATTTCAACCCGGTTTGAGTTGAACACGGGTTGAGTTTCAACTCGGTTGACGGTGTAAGCCTTCATCGCGTTTTCATGAAGGATGCCGAGTTTGATTTGATTTGATTTGATTTGTTTATCTAACGGGGAGGGTAGCCCTTCAGCAGAAGTGCTGATTTTCAAGGGACCCTCCCATAAATTAAAACTAAACTAAATTACAAAAATGATTAATATAAAAACATCAGAATCTAAAAATCTAAGCCTATTTCACAATCTAAAAATCTATTTACAATATCTAATGTTTATTAAAAGAAAAAAAAGAAGAAACCCTATATCGTCTGCTTAAATAAGTTGAAACTCAACACGGGGTCAACTCGCCTCGGCAACTCAACCCGTGTTAAAATTTCCACACGGGTTGAAATTCTCATGTACACGCAAAATTTTCCAACTCGGGGCGAGATTAGAATGCGAACAAAGGACATCGAATCTATTTCCGCAATCATTCAAATATTTGAGTGGGCTCACATTCCTTCTTCTATTGTTTGCAACCATGTGATCTAATCTCAACGCGTGTTGAGATTTCATGTAAACGTAAGGCAAAATAAGCAATAACACGGGTTGAAATTTATCATGTAAAGGGCCTCTAAGGAAATCAACAGAGTTAAAAGTAGCTGGGAGACTGGGTCAGTCTAAATATATCCTATTGTATTCGAAGTTCTCGATCGATGAAAACAATAGGAAAATAGATGGCGCGTGTCATTCTTTTGTGCAGTATGTATACGTATTGATTGAACTTTTTAGTCAGACAATTGGTAAAGTCACCAACATGAAGTTATTCGAAGTATGTGGCTACTCTGAAAATTCAATTCCTTAATAGGACATATATTGACCGACCGTAAAAGCTCTATTAAGCCCCCGGGGGTTTATTTAATTTCAGACACTCCAGAGGGGGCCTAAAAGAGAGGGGGCTTATTAGAGAGGGGGGGGGCTTATTCACAAAATCAAATGATAAGGATACATATGATGGCTTTTTAGTTCTTTTACGCCATGTTTTGCGGATTCAACATCTCAAGTTAACATGCAAGCGTATTTAGCTTACTAAATAGAAAATCTTTGGTAACCTCTGGAACTTGATATAAGTGGGGGGCTTAAGAGAGACGGGGTTTATTTGAAATTTTGGCTCAGATGGGAGGGGCTTATTAGAGAGGGGACATAATAGAGAGTGGGCTTAATAGAGCTTTTTACGATATGCTAGTTTTTCACTTTGTATCTTAACCTCTCTATTTATTTCACAGCTGAATTAGAAGATGAAACAAATTCCTTCATACAGCACAAAAATGAGTGGAGGTAAAAGTATCTTAATTTTCTGTTAGAATTTTTATTTCTTTCTCGACCGTTTTACTTGCAACGATCCTTGTGGTACATTTAAGAAAGAAATCATAGGTTTCTGTTGTAGTCTGTCTCGTTGATCACTGTTAACGATTTCAAGAAATTTTATGCAAATCTGCGAATGAGAGCCATCACCTTTTTACCTTGGGCTAGTGAATGTTCTTAATTTTGGGGTTTAAAATTTTAGAGTAGTACATTTAGTTTCTTCAATTAAAGGCACTTTGTCACGCATTTGATTGGGTGATAATGACAATAAAAAAGAGTAGGAAGTTTGAAGGAATACTGATCCTACTGACTTTCTACGGCCGTAGAAAATGAGAACGATCAGTCCTCCTTTGTTTCATATGCACAGATTCACAAAGAAATCCGCTGTGTTGAGCTCTAACTTTCTAGCCACCAATCAGTTACGTGACAGACTGCCTTTGAAGGACAAATCCTGGGTTGATATGATTGATGATGAAATGCAAGATAATACTGCTGTGAATGATGTATGATACTTTTTCCACTATTTTTCGCCTTCTTGTGAGATTACGTATTCAAAAAGCAATTTGAGCGAAATGACGTCATATCACGTAAAGGAAAACGAGGCTGTGTGCTTGTTTTTTCGCCTCTTTATCGTTGCAAGCCTCTTTTTGGTGTTCTCATTCCATTTTCAATGCATGAGTATTATCTTGTATTTTATCATCAATCATACCAACCCCGGACTTGTCCTTTAAGTAAAGAAAATCAAACTGTGTCTGGGTTAAATGCTCCACAATTTGTTCTTCATAAATTTTAAATTTGTTTTAATATTTCAATCAATAAGCCGGATTTTGGAATGAAAAAGATCGCTGTTTACATTTGATGCTCTTTACCTTTATTGCTTTAGGTCTGACTGTTGTAGGAACTTTTTTGAAGAATGGATTCGTATAACGTTCCTAACGAAGATATCATGTTTGTTGATCTTACAATATCTGCCTCTCTTTTCAGAAAAGAAATTGAATCAACGATGGAAAAATTAAAAAATATTGAACGTAATCTTACTTTAAAACAGAGAGATCTTCATCAGGTAACATTTCATGATGCGGACTCCTAAAATCTAGGCAATTAGTATTTTATTATGCTGGGTAAGTTAGAAAATAGCTCCCACCTTTAAGAATTCATAGCACCAAGAATGCTGGATGGATCACAGGAGGCCCAATTGCGTATTATGGCGGCCTAGCTTAACTAAGGCATAAATACAAGCCAAGATCTTTTCACTCGACCTACAATACGAGGCACTGTAAGGATATCCAGATCCCTAGATATAGGACTGAATTTGCAAAAAAGGGCTGTCATTACGCAGCTCTCAAGTCATGGAATGATACACCTGCCGAAATTTGCGAGTTACCGAGACACTTGATCGTTTTATAAAACAACTTAAAACGCATCTAAAGAGCTAGACTCTCAAACCAAACACAAAGGATTAAGTTTGATAGGGCTTTAGGTTTTTATTCATAAGGTTTTATCATTGTAAATAGATGTTATATATTTTAATTTGCTGAAGGGTTAATTTGTGTATAAATAATATTAAATGAAATGAAAAGGCAATTTACGCTGCTGCTGTTTCCTAATGCAACATAAAGATAGCAGTGCTTGTTCTTCGAATTGAAGAACATTGAAATTTATACCGTGAATCATTTATTGTTCATCTATGTGTCTTTCCTCTTGCTCCGAAATCATTGAAACATCCTGCCGCCATGACAACATCGGCTATTCAATTCAATTCCACTCCTCTGTTACTATTAGTAGATTCTGCTTCACGAATATTTCTTGGTTGCGAAACGCCTGGAAAAGGGCATGAAGCGCTTGATCAAATCGTAAGAACTCATCGCAAACAAGGGCAGATTTTGTAATACAATACCACGAGTTGCTTTTGTTGACACCTCAATTCAAAGCGATTAGCGATCACAGACAAAGGAAATTCTCTCAACCAGCAATTCAGAACAAACAAAGCCGCAAAAATTTCTCTGAAACCCGGTAGCTAGCTCGCTCGCTGTGCATTCCAGAAATTATTTTTAAGGGCAAACATGAGCATAGATCGAAAGAAGAAGGATATATCTACACATCTGCCGCGGGCATTTTATTTCTTTGGTCCAGAAGCTGAGCAGTAAATGTTTTGATAACACCCAAAAAAATAAGAGAATTGAATCGCCTCCTGAACGGCTTTTGAACCAAACCATTAAAATGTCCGCGGCAGATGTGTAGATGCATCCTTCTTCTTTCGATCTATGCTCATGTTTGCCCTTAAAAACAGTTTCTGGAATGCACAACGAGCGAGCTAGCTACCTGGTTTTCAAAGAAACTTTTGCGGCTTTGTTTGTTTTGAATTGCTGGTTGAGAGAATTTCCTTTGTCTGCAATCGCTAATCGCTTTGAATTGAGGTGTCAACAAAAGCAACTCATGCTATTGTATTACAAAATCTGTCCTTGTTCTCATCGCACATTTCTCATGCAAGAAATAAGAAACCTTACTGAAAGCGATCAGTTAAGAAACCCTCAATGTTAATAACTCCTTTCCAGTTTGGTTATAAGTTGCAAAATGTCGTTAAATAGAGAATGTATTACCAACCCAAATACTATCAAAATTTACATTTCTGGTTTATCATTTCGTGCTTTTTCGCGAGCTTTTTCGTAATTCTTGGATCAAAGATGACTCTTCGGTGAATTTTGATAAACAGTGAAATTCAACTTTAGTGGAAAGTCAAGATCTCGACAAGAAGTGGTCACGACTGAGCATAACATTGGAAGTCTCTACTGCAAATCCCCAGTGCCAAGCTTTGTGCAGAAAACGAGTGTCTTTCAGCATAGGGCTCAAATCTTTCGAATCTTTTGAAAGGTGGGTGTAAAATTCGATGACATTTGTCTTTGAATTGAATGGCTTGAAAGGAACTTATGGTACTTTGCTGTAAATCTGCCTTGGAAATTTTTGATATCTAGATTTTTTTTCCGAATGGTGCCCATTTAATTATTTTTGTAAAAATTCATAGAAAATTTATGAAAAAATTTAAATCCTCGTAAATCCTAAACCAATAGAGCAGATATGATATACCTTCAAGAAAACCATAGTTAATGAAGGTCTACAATATGGTGGCAAGCAGAAATCTGTAGCTTTTCTGGTTTAGGATTTAGAAATTTGATGACGTCATAGCCTCAAATTTGATAAATGCCACCATTTTGAAACAAATCAAGATATCAAAAATTTACAAGGCAGATTTACTGCAAAAAGCCCTAAATTCCTTCCAAGCCATTTAATTAAATGAAAACTGTAATAGAATTTTTCACCGACCATTTTAAAGATTTGAGCCCTCTGTTGTGTATTTCAAAATTCATATCATTTTGCCTGCCATGCGTTTAACCTTATCATCAGATTATATTTACGTTAAATATTTGAAGGAATTTTCTGTCATTCCTTACAGAGAGAACTTCGTTTACTTCTGAAGGAGAAGCAGAAATCTTCAAAGGTATTTCTTCAAATTTATCCTTGATATGTCACCTCTAGAAAACAATCCTACAGGATAGGGAGGATTCGGGCCTCATAGATGATCAATAAAATTGCATATCATTATCAATTATTGTTGTTTTTCTGATAGAAAGGCCGATTTAGAGGCCGGAGTTATTTCTTTAAATCAATCGAATCGAATTTTAGATCTGACTGATTCTCGTAAAAAGCGAGGCCATCAGGGAATATTCATTAAAAGTTTAGACAGGCGATTGGTAAAGCTGTTTTATGACATTTTACTAAGATCGTTTGGTGGAAATTTGCGAATACTTTCTCTCGCAAACAAGGCCTTACACATCTTACAATGTAAATTTCAGTTTCAATTTTTTGTATCGTCTTTTAGGCCATCAACAAGGCAGACTTAAAAGATTGGACAGAGGATGACGTGGTAATTCTTGAGTAATTTTGAATGACATAGATTGTTTCACAAAAGAAGTATTATTTCCAACCAATGAACCGATTTTCAAAATCTTCATTTTATCCGATTGCCGAAAGGCTAAATTGTATTCCGGTTGTGGTTTAGGCCGATTTCTTCATGTCGAAAAGAAGATGGATAACCTGGTCAAATTCAATCCTTAGATGGCATGAAAAAGAAACGGCCTTCTTTCCCAGTCAATATTTTAGATGTGATGCAAAAGGCTGAACTTATATGTCGCTTAGAGAGTATATGTCGTTCAGAAAATACTAATTCAGTTAATACTGATATCAGAGAATACGAATATGAGTTCAGCCTTTTGTATCACATCTAAAATGTTGACTGGAAAAATAGGCCGTTTCTTTCTCATGCCATCTAAGGCTTTAATTTGAGCAGGTTTATCGATCTTCTTTTCGACATTAAAACGCCGCGGTAAAACCGCAACCAGCATCTTAAAATACAATGTAGACTTTAGGCAATCAAATAAAACAAAGTTTTTGAAAATCGGTTTATTGGTTATGGACATGTAAGCAACATAAATGCAATTTGATCAGCTAAGCTTCACCATATTGTGATGTTCGTCAGGCGTAGCAATTGAGAATTTAGCTTTATTCAATCCGCAATGATTTTTGAAATAATCTTCGATAGTTAACTTGAAGAAAGATGCCTCATTCGTTGATATTTATGCATTGATAGTGGAGATATTCATATTGAGAGTTCACATTTGCCTCCACCTCCAAACCAAAGCTCTTGGGTTTTGGCCTAAGCTGTTATGGGGCTGTGATGTGGAGTCTCCTGAAGCCCAGCGAAGTGACAGCAAGAGCCTTTGTATGATGTCGAATTTTTAAATTAATTTATGACATCAAGAACCCTTGTGATGAAACCCTCTCTACTGAGCTGAAAACGCAACTTCTGCTCAAAACTCAACATCCGCCCTTCAAGGTCATTCGACTGAGAACTGTTGATGATGCTTTGATGAGCAAAATAAGCATTATGCCAAAAAAATATGTGTCCATCTAGTTTTGAAGAGCATTGTAGTTCATGCCTCTGACAGTTATTGCCTTGCCTATTTTTGGCTGTCTTATAAGGAGATCAAATTCTGTTTCAGCATGCATGGATGCAGCAAATGGGCAATGAAGGTAGGATAGTATTTTTAAGTGTGTAACTGTTTATTGTGTTCATTTTAGCGTTGTTCCTCTATGAACTTAAAATATTCATTCAATCTTTGAGCAGACAGGAGTGGATGATCCTTTATTATTTACAAAAACAAGGGGACGCCTTCTTCGTGACATTTGATAGTAAATTCTTTAGTAGTTGATCAGTTGACATGTCATCACTTTACAGTATACTTGACATAAAGATTCTAAAGGCCATTTTCTGCCTGACACGTGACAAAGCAGTCTGCTTGGAAAGTTAACTTTATTGAGGCTGAAAAGAGTATTTGCCTTCTTGGTTGTAAAACGAGTGTCAAGAAACCCATGATGAAGCATTTCTACTTAATGTTTCAAAGTTCTACCGGGTGAGTCAATAAAAAGGCCCGGCGTTTGAAAAATGCTGCTCCCTCAATATCAAACCAATATTATTGAAGACAATTCTTGTTCTTATTCCCGATATGTCCAATTAGGTTCAGTAATTTACCCGGCTTTAATCGGCCATTCCTTCCCGTCGATATGAGAGATTTTCTGCAGAAAGCCCCTTTCGAAAACCTGCAAAAACGAAGGAGAAAGACAAACAAAATTTCCCTTTGTTTTCCTTCCTAGCAATAATGACACTCACATGCATTCATGCATTTTGTCCTCTTGGGAGAATAGAATCCCCCTGAATAAGTTATTCATACTAGGGGGAAGACTGTTTCATTCCCACAAGAGGACAGTGCGTTCTAAAGCGTTCTCAAGCGTTCTCAAGTCATTGCTGTAAGGTAAACAGATTAGGGAAACTTGTTCATGATTTTAGCACGTTTTTCAAGGTTTCTCGAAGGGACATTTTATAGAGAATCTTAATGGAGTGACCGATTTCAGCCAGAAAAAAATCTAAAAGTTATTGAACATAAAAGCTATTCAACTAGACATTGCAAAATATCATTGCTTATATATTCAGGGAGCAGTAGCCTCTCAAACACCGACCTTTTTGACTCACCCTGTATATTTCTCTCTCTTGGTTGACCTGTAGCATAGCTGACTTTCAAGGGAATCTAAGCATATTCAAACCTTTCATAGAAATAGCCGTGCAAAGACATTAGGCCTTTACAAGTTCCTAACAATGTTAAGGTAACTGACGTCAACAGGATCTACTGATGTGTCATTGGCTAGAATTTGACCGCAAGTGGCTTGAGCCATCTTTATATGCCTGGATTCCCTTTCAAGGGTCCCTCTAAAAAGAACATTCGTCATAGCAAATACCGGCTGAGTCAGAAAAAAGAATCCCCGTTTGAAAGGTCACAGCTCCCTGGATATCAAGACAATGATATCGGCTAATATATAGTTTTATGGTAGAAATGTTCAAATCTACTATAAAATTTACCTGACTGAAATTGGCTACTCCATTCTGAAATTATGAGGGATTTTCTCCAGAAAGCCTCTTCAAAAAACGTTCAAAACGTGCCCAAAATCATGAACAGATTTCCCTAACATTTCTGCCTTACAATGCCTTACAGTAATGACTTTTGAACGCTTTAGCACGTGCTATCCTCTGGGGAGGATGAAGAAGTCCTCCCCCTGCTATCGAGGACCTATTCAGGGGGATTTCATTCTCCCAAGAGGACAAAATACATGAATTTATGTGAGTGTCATCAATTTTAGGGAGGAAAATGTGCTCATTGTTTTCATTCGTTTTTGCAGGTTTTTTAAGGGGCTTTCTGCAGAAAATCACCCATATACACGGGAAAGAATGGCCGATAACAAAACATTTTTCAATATTATTGCTTTGATATTCACGGAGCAGTGGCCTTCCAAGCGGGGATCCTTTTTTCTGACTCACCCGATAGATTATGTGAACTGAAAGTAATTGTGATACTAAAACCATAATGCTGTAAAGTTACTCTTAGAAATATGTTCAGATTTACAATAGAAAGTTGACCTCTTCTGAAAAAGAATCTGAATCCAACGACATTTTGATACATTTTGTGGAGTTTTCGAATGTGCACTAAAGCGATAGAGGCTATAACGCCACTCAATCGAACAGTTCGTATAAAAATGTATAAAAATACAGCTCAATCCAGACTCTTTTGTAGAATAGTTAAAAGGTCCACTAAGAGAAAAGATTCATCTCTGAATAACGTTGTTTGTCATTTCGAATAACATTATCGGTCTTGTTTTTATCATTACTTTCATTTCATTTCATTCTTTCATTTCTAGCTGTGGATCTGTATCAATATGCTGATGTTCTGAAAGAAAATCACATTAATGGAAGAAGGTATGAAGTGCAACGATGCAGAAATTCTAATTTGTTTCATAATCAATTTTCAATTTCAATTTCATGATAATAACTTGCTACACTTTTACAGGAGCGTCGTTATACTTTAACATAAAATAAAAGAAGCTAATTATAACAGCAACAACAGCAACGAAAGAACTAATCCAAATATGTAGTAACAGAAATACAGCAATAAATTAAATATAAATATAAATGAATAAAACTAATTTCGACTGTGCATGGTGCTAACTCTCTTCAGTCATTGGCGTAGGAATGGGAAAGGGGTAGTACTCATGTGCAATTGGCATTATCGTCTGAACGTAATTCAATAGACTTATTTATGAAACATGCTACCCATTTAATTATCTGAAGATTCTCACATGACATCATGTAAATAAATTTTTGTTCGGGTGTGAGAAGCTTGAAGTTTATGACAGAATTGTCAATTTTCTCATACAGTTTATTTCGTAAACTGTGGTATTTTGGGCAGGTAGTCATGAAATGTTGTTCATCTTCAACGCTGGTTTTATTACAAAGGCACGTTCTGTCCTCAACTGGCAAATATCTCTCCGGCCGACCTCGATGTGCAGACTATGATCGCTGCATCGAAATTTTGAAATAGTCGTTAAGCTGATGAGATGGTGTATGCAAACGGTTCCCAGGGCGTTTTCGCTGATTGTCCTTCAGAAGGGACGTTAAACTAGGCGTCCCATGCCTGGATTGAATGCGGCATGCATAGTGGGCCTTGATTAGCTAGAAATAGCTAGAAATCCTTCCAGACCACTTAAGATAAGTACTGAATGATAATGAATGACTGAATTATACAGAACAAAATTTTCTATAGACAGAAGGAACAAGAGTGTTACGGATTAGTAGGAACCGTGTAATCGGGAGGCTGGTCCGTCACACTTTCGTTACGGATCAAACGTTGTACCGGTACAGTGTAAACGGGTGTTAAATTTCCAGATTGAATCAAAGATACTGTTTCAAAGACATATTTCAAAGACCATCTAACCGATAACCGCATACTATTTTCAAGCTTTTATCGCAGGGAAACCGATGCTGCGGTGGTGGAATTTTTCTTCTCTAGCGAAGCGGTGGTGGAATTCTACGTCAGCGCCGGAGAAGAAAAATTCCACCACCGCAGAATCGGAGATGCTACGCAGCGTCAAAAAGATAAATGCAATAATAACTCAAACTCAATAACTGGTTTCCCTGTGCTTTTATCCAATCATGTCATTGATGATTATCGCCACCCCAGAAAGTTAGGACCGTTTGTCTGAGTTTTTGAACATTAAGGTTATGTGTAGCCTGATAACCAGACCCAATTTCAAAAGAAATAAGTGGTCTGTTAAACACCGCCCTAAAGCTTGTTCAAGCCTCGTTTTAATATTGCTCAGAATCCAAGGTTTTGATGGAAATTTATGCGAATAATTTGTTGATTTTTGTAAACAAACCATTTATCCGTGTAGTCCTTTGATATTTATGACTTAATTACTCTTTGTTCTACCTTGAATAGAAATTTAATCTCTGACCCAAGGGCCCAAGGGTGTGCAATCCAACTGGGAATAATTTGTTGATTTTGTAAACAAATCATTTATCCGTATAGTCCTTTGATATTTATGACTTAATTACTCTTTGTTCTACCTTGCATAGAAGTTTGATCTCTGACCCAAGGGTGTGCAATCCAACTGTCTGCCGAGATTAGATTTCTATGCAAGGCGGAATAAAAAGTAGTCAAGTCGGATTGAAACTGCAACATTCCTTTTTCAGAAAATTTTCAAAGAACTACATATTGGATAATTGGTTTCTTTACAAATATCAACAAACTATTCGCATCAATTTCCATCAAAACCTTGGATTCTGAGCAATATTAAAACGAGGCTTGAACAATCTTTACGGCGGTGTTTAATAGACCACTATTTCCTTTGAAATCGGGTCTGGCTATCAGGCTAGGTTATGTGTTATTTTGAGCGAATTAGTATATTCAATTCGATAACGTTTGCAACAAAATATGTGAGTGGAGTGAAAACATGGAATCAAGACATAAGTCGAGCTGAAGTTTGAGTGAGACAACGGATTTTTAGATTTTGCAAAATTGGTTGAATTTTTTACAGCACGGTTTTCAAAAATGAATACTGTTTTTGCTAGCCTGATATGCCAGCTTTTAGAATGCTTTAGTTCATACTGTTATTTTTCATATCTGACACTTTACATTATTTCACCTTCATTGAATATCTACAGTGCTATTTGGTCTCAATTTTATTTGTAACAATCATGCGCTATGTCGTTATTCTAGGTTGCTGATGTTAACAATAGATGATTTAAAAGAAATAGGGATTTTGTCATATGGGCACCGAATGGATTTATTTGTGAGTATCCGTCGCTGTTCAAGGCCTCCAGGATCCTTTGTTCTTCACCTCTTCTTCTCTTAGGGACCGTTCATTATTTACAGAGGGGTTGGTACAGAAGAGAAATGTTTTCTTGTCCAAAAAATCTTCTTACCCAACTCTAAAAGTGACAGCAAAAACATCTACCCAACAAGTTTCAGATTGCCCAACCCCTACCTATAAACATGGTTTCAATGTCAAACGATGTAAATTATCAATTCAATACTGTAAATATTGATGACAAAGATGAACAAAGTAGACACTGAAAGTGAAATGGATAGTGTTGATGATGTTGATGATCAACCTTGAAATTACATGAAAAATATTTACCGAACCTTTTTATGTTACAAAATTTCTCTTACCCAACCCATTTCTCTTCGGTACCAACCCCTTTATAAATAATGAACAGTCCCTTGCTACGAATTGGCCAGTTTTTAATGGATTGACACCCATAGCTGTCAGCATCCAAACGAGTTGTTTTCATAATTTCTCGAAGTGCTTGAAAACGATATTGCGCACTAGAGTCCTTTCTTGTTTGTAAAGAGACTCCAGATGTCTCAGAATCCCATTAAATGAGATAATACAGGAGAACTTGAAGGGCCCTGTTTGTATGAGGAGGGCAAACCCCCTTGACCTGGCTCGTTTTGGTGAGATCTGGTTGAACAATGTTAAAAGTGACCTGAAGCGAAAATGTTTATTGATGCAAATGAGCGGCACTGGAGAATGATAAAGAATCCTGTTTAGATTTCTTTCATATCTCATTTCGTTTTCAAGTTATTCACAGATTCTAAGTACCAGCTGATGACATCATTTTATTTACAAGTCAGTCAATCATGCAAAATAGTGGATAACTCTCAAATGAAACACGGTACCCAAAATTTTAAACGAAATTCTTTATCATTCAACAGTCATATTCATTTGCACCAATAAGAATTTTCGCTTCAGATTACCTTTAAATCAAGTTGCTTTTATATCAGCAGCAAGCCAGCTCGTTCAGCCGAGATCTGGGAGTTGGGTAGACGGGATCCAGTTAAAGCGAAATTATTTAAATAGTGCTAAATACCGTTACTCCCTCGTAAAGTGACCCCACCGGCCAAAACACTGAGCCAGTGCTAGTTAGGGTTTGGGAGTTCATCGTTACATATCGAAGTCTTTGTCGGGCCATTGTTTTGTTTTTCAAAATGTCATAATAAGTTCTAAGATTTGGTCTTCCCAGGCCAGCCCTTCTGGCCTGGATAGTTTGCACCCATATAAATGCAGATTAAATTTTGTTGTACTTTTATTTGAAAATGTTTTTTATCTTTGTTCAGGATTTAATACAGAGGCTACGAGATGAAATGGAACATTTAGCTCACTTTCCTCCTTTACAAGTGGTAAGATAAGCTCTCTCATTGCCTTCGCGAGTCTTATAAAAAAGAAGAAAGTTTGTTGGAACAAACACTTGTTGAAACTTTGACCTAAACCGTTTTAACTTTTATTTGCGAAGTTTATTCACCTGAAATATCCCGTTTTTAATGCGGCTGTTTGCGACATGGCTTAATTTTTTAAGTGACAGTGAAACAGTTAGAGACCCTTACGTTTGAAATTTCAACTCGTACTGAGGTCAACACAGATTGTGTTTCAACTCGGTTGATGGTGTGTTTCAACTCGGTTGATGGTGTAAGCCTTCACACTGTTTACCTTAAAGATGGTGAGCTCAACGCAGTTTTAGCTCTACTGCGCAACCCAGCCCAAGGGTGTTAGGACACGAACGTGTTGATTACATATTTGTTTACCTTGTTTTGATCCTTGTCTTGATTTCTTGTCTTCTTTGCTTCTCTGTTTCGTCTTCAACTGGTGTGTGCAACTGAACGGTTTATTGGGCCCAAATGCCGCCAAATGCCTCGTGTTATTTGAATATATCTTCCTTTCATTCCTGTGTCTTAGCGCGCCTTCGCAGAAGAAAGGTTTCAAACCGCAGTGCCATACTAAATACTTTGTACTAAAGTCTTTGGTTATGGCTTTGCGGTTTGAAACCTTTTTTCTGCGAGGGCGCACTAAGACACAGGAATACAAGGAAGATATATTCAAATAACACGAGGCATTTGGGCTTAATAAACCGTTCAGTTGCACACACCAGTTGAAGACGAAACAGAGAAGCAAAGAAGACAAGAAATCAAGACAAGGATCAAAACAAGGTAAATAAATATGTTATCAACACGTTCGTGTCCTAACACCCTTGCCCAGCCTATGCTGAAGCATCAGTATAGGCTTTTATTACCTGACTGACGTTTCAAAAATGAGGCCAATCCCATAGGTAACCAATCCCATAGGTTAATTGCATTTTTCCCGCGTTTTTCCCGTAGCCTTGTATAATACGATACAAGGACGCGTTTAGTCGCCACAGCAACTGATTTAGGCCTGTGGGAGTTACAATAAACTCAAGTAACATAAAAGTAACAACATGCGTTTCACCAAATGATGTGAGTCAAAATTAGAAGCTATCAGGTAATAAAACTGTCCCATAAACGACGGCGTTGAGGATACGGAACATCTCTTGCTGCACTGCCACTCTTATCATCTGCAGAGGAATAATCTCCTCAACCGCGTACAGGCAATTTTGCTTTCAAACGGTTTGTCGAACCTTTCCAATCAGGAACTAGTTTCAATAATTTTGTATGGTGATATAAGGTTACCTTTGAGTCAAATAAAACAATCATTAAAGCAACACTAGAGTTCATTGAATCATCAAAGAAATTTTCTTAAATCATTTCAGTGAAATTTTCGTCTACTCCCCTCACCTTTGTATCATCTTATTTCTTTTCGTAGCTTTAGTTTATGCTGTAGTTTAGTTAATTATTTTCATGTAAATGTTTTATGTTATTTGTTAAAGCCACGGGGTTGCAATTTATTCTCATTCTCCCCGTGGTATCGTCCTGTAACTATGTTCTGTTATTGTAAAATTTTAGATTGATATAAAAAAAACTCATACTGACCGATTTGGTTATTGAACAGGAAAATATAAAGCCCTCGGTCTTAATGCACAGACCTACCTCGCAAGCTCGGTTTGTGTTTTTAAGGCCTCGGGCTTTATATTTTCCTGTACAACACGAAACCGGTTAGTATGTGCATAAGATTGATAAGAATTTTCGTGTAAGCAAAATGAATTTCAGCCCGAATCGAGCACATGGCTCAAATCTTCAAAAAAGGTGGTTTTAAATTCTATTTCCGTTTTATTTCAATTGAATGGCTTGAGAGTAACTTCAACTACTGTTGAAAATTTTGATATCTTGATTATTTTCAAAATGGCTGCATTGACTATTTTTTAGGTGTGACGCCATTGTTTTCTGTAGCCCAAAAGCCACTAAAAAGTAACCTTCAAAACTGCACATTTGTCCCAGCGATCGTAGGAGATATGAATTTTTGGTTTATTCCTCTGTCAAGTGCAAAGATTTCTCTCCAGAATAACACTTTCATGTTGAAGAAAGATGAAAGGTCATTGTGATAGCGCCTTTCAAAAAACTGCGAAATCACCGTTTCGACAAACGTTAGGAGACGGAGCCCCCCTGAGAGAAACATTTCAGGGCGTATTCTTTTGGGCATCTGAAGTCTGCGAAGTCTTCTGAAAACGGTAGACTTCGCAGAGAAAAATGTCAGTTACCAAAAGAATGCGCATTCTGAAAACGGTAGAGTTTGTAGACTTCGCAGAGAAAAATGCCAAAAGAATGCACATTCTGAAAACGGTAGAGTTGGCAGACTTCGCGGCAAATCCCAAGAGAGAATAATTTATAATACTTCATTGTATTTTCGAAGGTTTTGAAACTTTTTCATTCAACAAACAAGGCTCTTTGCGATCTCTCGGAAGTCTACCAGCTTCAGGAGCAGAACGTTTCAGATGCCTCGGAAGTCTACCGTTTTCAGTAGAGCCCAAAATAATACGTCAAAAATCTCTCGGAAGTCTACCGAAAACAGAATGACAGAATGGGCTTTCATAAAAAAAGATCTGAAGTCTGCGAAGTCTACCGTTTTCGGTAGAATGGCACCAAAAGAATGGGATTTTAGCCTCTACCTACTCTACCATTTTCAGAAGACGCCCAAAAGAATACGCCCTCAGTGTCTATAGGCTGGGCAGCTGATCAACCAGTTCACAAGTATCCTCTAATCTATGCATAATCATTGTAATAGTTGCTAATGTTTCTTTGTTGCAGGTTGGTAACCAGGAGCTGTATTGTAGTGATTGTCCTGTCATAACATTGACGCTTTTGTTTGGAAATCATTGTCGCCTTGGTGCAACGCCAATGGTAATTACCGCATTTATCATTCTTCCGTGATCCAACAGAAGTGTAGACTTGCTTCAAGTCTATTTCTTTTTTTCGTCATTGATTCTTCGTTGGTAATTTAAAGAGGAAATGCGAAGGACCCGTCCCGCCTCTTTTTCAATTTTTGCTCCTTCGCATTTCCTCTATAAATTTCTTACGCAGAATCAATGACGAAGAAAAAATAGACTTGGAGCAAGTCTAACAGAAGTTTGAAGACAGTGAATGGGTGATGAATGCTGGTCAAACAAAGTTTAAGTTGAAAAACCGTAGAGTTTCTGCAATATGATAAAATTCGAAGAAAGATAGTGTCTATCCAGTCTGAAAGCACAATTCTCGTGCTTTCTGATAATGTATTTTTTGTTCTTTTGAACCTACGTCTTCAGGTAATTCTAAGACTACGGAGCTAAGCAGTGTCCTGGCCACATTTCATTATTCCTTTAGCATAGAATTACAGATGGTGACTTTCCTCATTCTACGTAGCAGTTTGGACAGTGCGGAGACTCGAACCATCTTTTAGATAGATAGCCAAGCCCATTACCACTGAGCCATCATGCGGCTGTGAGGGGTTGGTTAACAACTGGTTAGCATAGATTGTGATATATCTTATAGAGACGCACGTCTTTCCGCTTCATTTCTTCTGATTTTTTCTTCTTTTTTCAGTAATTTATTTTTGAGTGCGCAGGAAGCATTTCTACCTACTTAAAGCTAATCTAAACCCACTTTGCATGCCACATCCAAGCATGGGACCCCTAGTTGAACGTCCCTTCTGAAGGACGGCGAGGCGAGTTACAAGGTCAAGCCTCCGAGATCACCCATCCGGAGTTGGACCTCACTCGACCGAGCTTAACTTCAGTCACTTGACGGAAACTGTCTAAGCCGCTCGGCCACTTAACCAAGAGCTTTTCACCTAACCAAGAGCTTTTCACCGAGCAACTTCACCTTGGCATTTGATTCTAAGTGATGCAATATTGAATCAATATTTATCGCTGTCATAACCTTTTTCATTCAACTTAAATTTTCAGGACCACAAATGGAAAATGTTTCTCGAAGTTGATGCAGAAGACAGTGCCCTCACTTGTATAAAGGTATTTGTTTGAATCATGTTCTACTCAGTTCAGGGATATTGTATTCTTTGGCTTGCACATTGAAGGAAACGAGGGGGGTAGATGAAGTACCCTGACACTAAACTTAAATAAAAAAAGAGTTAGAAGGGGTCTCTTCTTCCTTTCTTTCTCTCTGTCTTCCTTCCTTTCTTTCTCCTCCACAAAACTATATAGCTTTTTCCTCCATGGGAGCATACAAACTGCATAGCTCCGCCACAGATGCACAACTGCGGTGTCTAGCTTTCCTTGTATCATGATATGAAACTAGCCAGCAAAGAATACGTCAATGATGTGCCGTTCCTGACGTAGAAGTGCCCAATGGCATCTGGCTCCCACCAAGAACGGTTCTTGAAACTCTACAAATCCCACTTCAACACAAAAGACACAATGAAGATGACAACAAACAGACAGAGAACACTAACAGTCAAAAGAGAATGGGAACAGCAGTTCTATTCAAACCTTGTGATGGGTTTATCCCTAATATATCATAGGCATAGACTTCCATCAGTTTCAGTTTTACTCTATCAAGCCGCAAGAGATGGTACAATGACGTAGAGATGGATTTGAAGTCATCTGGGAAAATCTACCGAGTGATTGAAACGAAAGCCCTGTGTTTGAAAAATACTGCTCCCCTGAATATCCAAGCAGTGATTTTGAAAACTGCCTTATTTCATTGCCGATAAGCTCAATTAGATTCAGCGAAAACTACCCGGCTTTAATCGGTAGCTCCTTCCCATGGATATGGGAAATTTTCTGCAGAAACCCCCTTTCGAAAACCTGCTAAAATGAGTGAAAACGGTGAGCAAAATTTCCTTGGTTTTCCTTCCTAGCAATGATGACACTAACTCGTAGTCGTGTATTTTGTCCTCTTGGGGGAATGGAATCCCCCTGAAGAAGTTATTCATACTTGGGGGGGGACCTTTTCATCCTCCCAAGAGGATAGCACGTGCTGACGTGTGTTCAAGTCATTGCTGTAAGTAAAGGTAAACATATTATTGAAATCTGCTCGTGCTATTAGCGGGTTTCCAAGGTTCTTCGAGGAAACTTTCTCGAAAAACTCCCCCTTAAAATATGAACGGAGTGACCGGTTTTAGCTAGAAAAATTCTAAAAAAGATTGAACATTTTGCTTTTGAATCAGAGATTCCAAAATATCAGTGCTTTTATGTTTAAGAAGCATCAGCCTTTCAAATGGCTGTTGTCTTTCTGACTCACCCGGTAGTGTTTGCAAAATGACTGATCTCTGCTCCGTATGCCAATTTCGTGCTCCTAAGTAACTTTGGGACTCCGCTTTTTGACGTCTTCCTAAACATGGAGTGGAATAGGATGGGGAATTTCCAAGCTTATTTGTGTTCATAAAATTTGCTTTTTGGAAGCTAGGCATCATCTAGCTCATTAATTTTAGTTTGGGTCACCCGGTATGTGAACCAAGATTAATTTCTGTGTATTTTTCTGCAGGATGTCACCTTTCATCTTCCCACATCACTGGAATACTATACCGTCACACATGTAAGAATACATTATTCTTCTGAATGCAAATCACGAATTACCATGGGTACTGGGAAACGTGGAATTTGTTCTGGGATTATATATCGTTGCAAAGAATCAGAACTGTCAGGCCTACCTTTTTGTACTTTTTCTGTCTCCATATTCTCCGTTGTGCTGTTCACTTTGCATTTTCTGTCCACTGGCATCACATCAGGCGACTCAACATACATAGCTCAACATTAGGCCAGCGATTTTGAATGTTGTTGTATGTTGGTGTTGCTGCTGTATGCTCTTTCAAAGGGAGGCGCGCAGCGCCGATCACTGGTCACTGATCAGAGATCGTCGCAAAACCAGTGTTAACCCTCTTTGACGATTTGCTATGATCAATGTCAGACCGAAAATAATTGTTTCTTCTGTGTAGCTACCTAGAATCCGGTGGTAATTTTAGGACACCGAGAAGCTAAGCTTATCGAAGCAGTGTCCTTGTCCTTTCTCTCGATGTGACCACACATCGTGATTCCTTTAGCCTAGAATTACAGAGAGTTTGTGACTCTCCTCACTCTACGTATCAGGTTCGACAGCGCGGGGACTCGAACCACCAACCTAACCTTCAGATTGATAGTCAAGCGCGCTCCGCTGAGCCATCCCCGCGCTAAAATTGTTAGCAAATGCTTCCATGACTCAATGACTTTTGAATGATGTTTTTTTCTTGCTTGCAGCCCCCTTATGTGGTTGATAGATGGAATGCTGCTGGGCATGACAATTCTCCTATCTACGTCGAATGCAATGTTTCCTATGAGGTAACTGCTGCTTATCAAGTTATTGACCGTTTTACATTTTACTGTTCCCCTTTTGGAGAATTCCTGCAATGGCATAGACCTTTTAGCTATTTTCACAAAGAATCATAATTGAACAATATTAGCACTTTGTAGAATTATCGAATGTTCACAAGAGTGATTGAAGCTCTAACGCCATTCAATCACACCTTTCGTAATAAAAATTTATAAAAATATTGCTCAATCCAGACTCTTTTGCGGAGTAGCTAAAAAGTCTATTGGAGCATTTTTTATATAAACCAATTCCATTACATTACAAACATTTTAGTATACTCTTCATTAAAAGAAATTACTCTACAATCAAATCGATAGACGACTGCACCAGAGACGACGCAACTGGAAACACTTACCATGCGTCCAATGCATCACTGGATGAATGAGAAAATCTCACCCACAAATGAATCGGGGATTCGGGATTGGTGGGATCGCTAGTTATTAGAAGAATCTCAGGAATCTTTGTGATCCTTTTGGAGCATGGATGTAACCTGACAAGTGCCACGGGTAGTAACTTTCCTCACCAGGCTAGGGAACAAAAATGTTTTTGACATGGACTGAAAGCATATCATTTAATCATGATTAACCAGATGCAGTTTACATTTTCTTAAGAGTTGAGTTTGATTGCGAAAATTTTCTGGATTTCGGTCTCAAAGCTCAACGAAACAAGATCTCACTCAGAATTCTCCCTTTGCTAAAATGGTATGCCCTTATAAAATTGAATTCTTGATATACCGGTTGAGTAAAAAGAAGTTAAACCGTTCGCAAGCTTGTACTTTGGTAGCTATTAATGAGATTCTTTAAATCTGCTGGTCCTTGCGTAGCTAGCATGTCAACTGAGATCAAAATATTTAGTTGATTAAAATCGGTCTTATCTTTCCCAAGTTTTCGGCGACTTTGTGAAAATGCGTCTTCGCAGAATCATTCAAAACATTACCAAAATCATTGATCAAATTCGCTAGCCTTGTTGGGGAGATGTAATGCTGACCCTATTGTTGTGATACATCGTGTTTCAGCTTTGTTGTGAGCGAATCGACTCTAGGGCTCGCGTTGTCATGCGCATCACTGCTTTTGTTTCTTCCCTGTTCTCATCGGTCAAGGTAATTTGCGTGTTAGTGAAGTAAATCGTTACTGCTCATGCAATCCGGAGCCCATTTTGGGGTATTCCTGACGGGTGTCCCAATATGGACAGATTTTGTAACAATAGCAGTAGCATCAGTTGATTTGATTGACACGCAAATTCAAAGCGATTAGCCAGCACAGACAATGGGAATTCCTCTCAAACAAATAAACGAAGCCGCAACAGATCCCCCGAAACCGAGACAGCAAACTATGGCGTTGTGCATGTAGAAATGGGATGTCAAGAGATGTCATGAAAATACATCTAAATAAGGAGGATGTATCTAAACATGTATCTTATGTTACGGATTTATTTATTTGATTCAAAAACTTAAAGGCAAACTGGCATGGCGCTGATTGGGTAAGCAAGACAATCCAAAAGAAAAGAATTAGGCAAGCCTTGTTTATTTCAGTTACTACAGAAATAAATTCGATGATAACGATATGACTCCTTTTATTCGGGAAAGAATGCATGTCTCCAACGCATAAAGGCTTGATGAATACAAACCCACCAGATCTTTTGTTCTTGATTTTATCTTATGATCTTGCCAATCACATCTATGACAGTGTGTCTTTAAGTCAGCACAGTGTCATGGCTGTGATTGGCTAGTCGTGATGTTGAAATCGCTAACAAAGACCTGGCCTCTAAATAATTACCAAACCTTTATGTCCTTGGATCAACCTTTGTTTCGAGAATAAAGGGAGTCAGATCATTATCGTCTTCATGAATTTCAGTGTACAGCTAAATTACTGAAGCTTGCCTAATTTTAGTCTTTTCTATTGTCTTATTCATCCAATCAGTGCCACGATAGCGTGCCTTTAACGGAAGGCATCACACAATTCTCGTATATTCAGAGCATAAACGAAGCACTTAATTCTTGACTCCTGAATCTAAAAGATAAAAGAGAGCCTGCAGACTAACATGTATTTTGCTTGCAAACTGTTGAAATATGTTAAATCTGTCATATCAATAATATATTTTCAGAAAAATGTCAAGAAACCTCGAAACACAAAGCATTTACACGAAGTACTGTTAAAAGAAGGAGGATCCGTATTTCAGAAAACTGTACAACTGACATTAAAGCAATCTGCTGCACCCGGACAAGATGATGGATATTCCACACCTTCATCGGTAAGGCTTAACGAGCCATTGTCACCCAGGGTCCTTTGCAGGCTCGCTGCAATTTCAAACTGTCTGAAAATAAAATCTTGCCTAGCGGAAAGTATGGATCCGCACTGTAGCAGTTGAACTGTTGGAAAAGTTTTACTTTTGTTGATTTTTCTACAAGGGTGTCCCAAAATATTGTGCCCCGTTTGCCTGAAGATTGCGAAAAAACCGCAAAAGATTCTCGCCAAACGTTTGCTTGATGTTGCTCTTGACATATACAATTAAAGTTCGCTACCATCCCCATCAAAATCCGTTGAAAAATGATGCAGCTTTGACCTTCAGGAGACCAAATTTGCCTGATGACTGAAACCAGCAGTCGGCCATTTTGTTTAACTATTTTGCAGATATAAATATCTTCATGGATGAAATGTTGGTTTCAGTGATCAGGCAAATTTGGTCTTTTGCAGGTCATAGCTCCATCATTTTGCAACGGATTTTTACGGGGATGGCAGCAAACTTTATTTGAACATCTTGCAATCTTCTTGATTCATTTATAGACAACAAGTTCTCGGCAGACGTCCACGTCTCGATCTACTTCCTCTACGTCCTTGCGGTCTAGCAGTGGAACAGCCAAATCCACGCATGACCCTGCACCAACTTCCTGGGCCAGCAAAGTGGCGACTGGCTTATTTAGAAAAGAATTTGTCCCTAGAAAAATTTCAAGCAGCAGTGCAGGAGTGGTAATGGGACACAAAGATCCAAAAGGTATCTCTATTTTGTAGTTTACAATTATTGTTTCATTCAATGATGAAGACGAACTACTTACGACACTTCGCATGAACTACTTTACAAACTACAAGGACTATACCACAGGGAGCAAAATATCATCACTACCCCCTGGCTTGACTTGTTCCAAGTCTGAGTTGCAATGAGAGAGTGTCAGGCAAGGACCCAGATTGAATACCTCTTCCTTCCTTCTGACTCCCCGTCGATTACTGCGCTCTGAGACTCCTCAATTACTACGCTCTCTGAGATTAAAACTGAGACTTGTAGCAAGTCAACCCGTCTGGCCTTTACATGAAGAACATGCAACTAATTACAACTAAACATGATTTTTACTGCTATATGCTGGAGCCGGTTCCACATCCTATGCCTGTCAATGTCCTATCATTTTCCTGCTTATAGATTAGGCTACTAAAACATCTATCAAATGATAAATAATTCAATGTGCCTGAGTTGGATATTATTGGAAAGAAGATCAATAGTGCTTCAGATGGCATTCATTACATCTAGTTAAAGAGAATCAACGGATATAAAAGCCCCGCGCGGATGGGGTCTGGATATCCTATAAATAAATAGCCAATCAGATAGCGCGTAGATAGACTGACACTGCGTCAGTCACAAAATCACGTGATCACTTCATGTGATCAGTTTCTATTGGTAGCAACACAGCGACAACGACAGCGCGATGATGACGATGTAGTTTGTTAAACTGGGAAAATTCATGTGATCACTTTCTGGATGTAGATGGAGCGCATTGGGTTGCAAGTTATTTTTAAATCGGCTGCCCTTGTATCCGTTGATTCTCTTTAAATCTTATTATATTTGAAAACTTTCCATCATAACTGGGTTGGAATCTTTCTGAAACACTCTGTATAATTTTCAGATTTATTAAATTTTTAGACATTAATGACATCATCGGTCATAATTGGATTTTGTTTGGACATCTGTCCATGTCCAGAAATGAGACATACTGTCAGTTGCTGAAAAATGGTCATGTCCAGAAATAACATTTTCTGCAAGGTCACCATCTTCATGGGTTTTCCTTTTGTATTGACTCCCTATTGACTGAGGTCTTTGTCAGTAGGAAAATGACGTGTGTCAGATGTCATGACACCTGGACAAACAGAAGTTTTGGAAATTCATTTTGGAATTTAATTTCAACAAAGAGCTATTGCTTATTCATTCTTTTCTTTTCAGTTCCTCCTTCGCCCTTGTCTCGTTTGACAAGTCAAGAATCATGTTCCTCAACGGGATCGTCATCAAGCGGAAGACTGCCAAGTGCTAACAGTCCGGGTGGCACATTACGATCACCAATCAGGGATATAGGACCATCATCTCCTTGGAACGTCCGAAGAGACAGCCCGTCTCCACGTACATCAGATCCACCTAGCCCAGCAAGAGTTGAGCCAGCAAAAAAAGATGAGGACGGTTGGCACACGGTCAGGTCGAATCGAAGTATCCCTAGGGGAGTTAGAAGAGGTGGTCATTCCTACCGTAGAAGCTCAAGTGACCAGAGTCCTGCCCGGATCTTTGAAGGGGGCTACACCAGGGGAGGTCGCAGGGCCTCAAGTGAAGGCAACAGAGGTTATGGACAAAGAAGGGGTGGGAGGCAATACGAAAGAAGAGGTGGGAGGACAGGGAGACCTTGATTTTAAATTTGCGTAATTTTTCAAAATAAATTTGTACCACCAGTTCATTTTTTTCCAGTGAAAATAATATAATTTGTGACCATTGGCTTGCAATAGATTTACAAAAATATTAGATTATGATGAACTGTATATTTTTGATTTTGAGGATAATGTGAATGATTGCCAAAATGCATATTTAGTTTAAAAAAATATAAATCTTTCATTTGTTAGCACTCTCGGCACATTTCTTCTCAATGCAAAACGTTTCCCGCGCAAGACATTATATTTTAAAACGGTAAAAATGTTTTGCGGTGACTTTTCTGTGCTGCAAAAATTTCAGGCTACAAAATTTTCCGACATAAAATTTGTTGGACGTTTGAAATATCCGAAAATATTTGCGTCCGAAATTTTTTGCGCTTGAAGGCAATGTGTCCATGTAAGTACAGCCGTGTATACACTCTTGTCAAAATGTGCTGACGCGATGCTGACGAAGAGCCTCAAAGAGTGCTCTGTGATTGGTAGAATTTAACTGATCACATGCGAAACTAGAATTTAAATTTCACAACGAAGCTGCCTGCTGTTAGACTTCGGGTTTAGCTCGGGAAGCGCAACTGCAAGTAAGTCATCAGTCTGTAAGTCATCAGTCAACTCGCTATCTTTTTAATTTCATGGTAAAGTGATCGCATGAAATATCACGTGAAAATAGCAAAGTCGCTGTACTTACACGGACACATTAAGCCTGGTTTCCATATAGCCGTAAGTTACCGAAAGATGCCGTAAGGTTGCCGCAGCCATTGCCGGAACCATTGCCACCGGCATGCCTTGAGAGAATTTCTTTTGTCTGAAATCGCAGATCGCTTTGAATTCAGGTGTCAAAAAAGTAACTGATGCTATTGTTTTACAAAATCTGTCCTCGTTAATACATTGTAGTTTCAGACAAATTTTTGGCCATTTTCAGTTATAGTTGGGTTGCATTTTTTCTGAAACACCCTGTATATATCGGGTATATTGCTTTCTCCAAAGCATTTTAAAGTCATTGCGTTCACATGAATAGCCCACTCATGACCAATGCCAACTTCTTTTCAATCATTAAACAAAAGTTGCAATTTTATCCGCATTGAAAATAAACCAAAGAAATTCCTGAGAATAATGCAATATGCAAGGATTAAGATATCTTTGTTCCCCACTGCTACTAATGTTAGCACTGTTGTCTGATGTTAGCACTGTTGTCAGCACTTTGTCAGCAAAATTTCAGGACAGCGTTAACGCGTGTGTATTTATGAGGACTAAATTTCTTTAACAACCCTTTTACTTTAAATCCAACAATCCATCGTAAAAATGCGAGAATCTATATTGAATGACCGACTTGAAGGTTTCGCCTCCTTTCCTAGTCACCCAAGGGCGTGCGTGTCTGACAGCAACCCACGAGATTTGCTAATGATATTTGACTGGAAAACAGAACGCCTTGTTTGCAGTAGGAATTTCTTTTTTGGAATACAGGTTTCACCTCGAATTGAAAGTTACGTTGTGTGAAGGCCTATATCATAACTGAAGCGACTATTAGTATATTATTAGAACAAGAACATCAAAGTACCCTATAGGAGATGAGGGAATATTTTACCATGATCGTTTGGATTTTAAAGAAGTACAGTTGACTTCATTGGCACATTGCATGAAGTTCACGTTTCAACGCCTGTTTTTCGGAACCGAGCACAAGCCTCAGTCTGTCGCCCCGTGATAGATAGACCTTCTTGGCCATGTATCATGTGACCCATGCGAGGAAGATCAATTTTCACTCCCAACCAACTAAAAGCACCTACTGTTGCACAATGCATTTCATGTGATCAGTTTCATTTCACTTCAATCAGATGCGCCATCCAGAACCACAAGTCAGCAAATTCTGCCAGATAGGGTATACTTTGACGTCTTATGCTGATTCAATTCCTTTATCCTTTATTATACCAGTTTGGATCCCCGTTGGTCAATAGTGGCTGGTTTAATACAGAAGAAGGGATTCATCGAAGTTGTAAAGGATTCAATGATGACAGTCACCTTCCTGATGAAAGTCACCCTGTTTGATTGTATTGACGTTTCGACTGATGGTACCGCGGACAGCATCTAAAGGCTGATTTCCAGTCAGTCGAATTTTCCGGGCTAGTTGAATTTTAAACAATCAAAGGTTATTCTATTCAATTGCCAAGTGACATTTTCTGTCGTAAATGATAGCATTTCTGCCGCTTGGAAAATTCAATGGACTGGAAATTGGCCTTGAAGTGATTAGACATAGCTATATCTCGTAGCCACTATAAATAGGCTCAAGAAACGTCAACAAATCCGTTGTTTCTTTAGCTACACACTGAAACAGCAGGTGTTTTTCTTTTTATTTGGCCCGGGCCAGCTTATAACTATGTCGATTCCCTTTATAACGAACGATTTTTAACTGTGTTGTACTGTGGTTTCACTTCTCAAAAGTAATTCCGAAGTTTTCTACCAACATAAAACTTTCCAGTAATGTTATTAGCATCTTTGCTATTTTTCTAACCCTAATTGATTTTTGAAGAAAGTACTCGTTGCTTTTATCATCATTTTCGATAAATATAGCTGGTGATCATGTAATGTTTAAAAACCACAACTATTCTCTTTTCATTTGATGTTTCTTAACAAACATTTCGTGCAATGCGTAATTAGTCATGTTGATTTTGCAGGTAAAACCCAAATGCCTACGTGCCTTCAACATATTTGAAGTCTTGTCTTTGGTGTCGATCAATCGATGTTCACGCAGGGAATGCAAGTAGGTTCCTTTTTCTATAATTTATCTATCAGTTTTTGTCGTTCGTTGCATGTCCCAAGCTGGAGCAAAGGTCTAACAATTGTTGGTATGTATGTTGTAATTTCAGTTTAAAAGAAGCTTTCTCCAAATAAGATATTTGTCCATGCATTCAAACAAGGGCATTTTAAAGATGATAAGTGTTTTTTTAAACAGATAATCGCCAGAAATACTACAGAGTATTATTTTTGTTTATGATTTAGTTCTGTCTTTTCAAAAAGTAACCCTTAGTGAATTTTGATAAATTATGAGTTCTTTCTCTTCAGATTTTGCCCCATGATGATGACGATGATTTATTAGAGTATCTTTTTTTCTTCCATATTTCTACCTCGTATCCGAAAGTAGTTTTAGAATACTGAGGAGCTAAGCTTATCGAAGCAGTGTTCTGGTCCTTCCTCTTGATGTGATAACACCTCGTGATCCCTGGAATAGACGATTGCGCTAAAGATGGCGGCGAGGAATTTTTTACCAAGATGCACTGCGTTCTAATAATGATTAAAGGATTAAAGTTCTAATATAGGAATTCGATTAAAGAACGCAGTGCATCTTGGTAAAAAATTCCTCGCCGCCATCTTTAGCACAATCGTCTATTGCAGGGAGTTGGCGACTCTCCTCGCTCTACGTAGCATGCTCGACATACCAACCTTCCGACTGGTTGTTACCACTGAGCTTTTTCTGGAAAAGGCTACTATAGTTTCTTAGCAGAGAATGAATGTATTTGGGTAAATACAGTAAACTGAAACTATGATATATGTTATCGTGTCATTCTACTGTTTGCTCAAACACTCTGATGATTTGCACGTGTTATTAAATTTTACCTTATATTGAATGTACAGGTGACTTGGGTAGGACATAACAACATTATCTTTTTAATTTTATGAACCAATCTACATATATACTTATAAATATATTGACTTGTAGATGAACTGAGAAATGAGACGATTGCTGTTCAGCTCCGTGGTCATGAAGATGCGTCTGGATAGCTGCATTTAATAAAGAGATCCTGTTTGCTGAGAAAGACCCTTGTGGGTAAGATTTTAACAAAATATTCACCTTAAAACTTAGTTTGCTACATTAGAGGGTAAATTTGCACCAAAAGCTTCTACTTATAGATTTCTTAATTTAATGTTATTACGAGTATTTTTCATAAGAAACTTTTTATCAGGGAAAGTTATTAGGGAAAAACTGGCCAAGCTTTTGACTTCAAATTTGGCACGTATATCATATAGTGTGAGTGGTAAAAGTTTGCTTAATGGAGTGGAAAATTAAGTTCTTCAGAAAGCAGTAAGAGATTTTGAAATGAGCCTTCTCCAAAGCCGCGAAAAGAAACAATTTTGTTTGATATATCTTTCGATTGCCAAGAAATTGAGTAACACCATATTCTATACAGAATTTCGATAGACCAATTGGTTCCAGAGCAATTAGTACGTTTCTGGAGAGGTGGATTTATGAAAGCTGGCTTTCCGTACTCATCAGAGCGGAACGCAGAGTCACCTCAAGCACATTGCTATAGTTCTGATGTGCGAATTTTTTATTTTCAGAGTTTTTCCCGGCTGAAATGGGTCACTCCATACATATTTTACAAGGAATTTTTGAGAGAAAATCCCTTCGAAGAACCTTAACGGCACACTGTCGTGGCTGTTATTGGCTAGTCCTGATGTTGAAATGACAAACTAAATTCCTGCCCTTTTGATGATTACCAAGCCTTTATGCTTCTGGATCATACTTTGTTTCGAGAATAAAGGGAGTCAAATCGTTGTCACCTTCATGAATTTCAGTGTACAGCGAAATTACTGAAGCCTGTCTAATTCTATTCTTTTATATTGTCTCATTTATCCAATCAGCGCCACGACAGTGTGCCTTTAAAAAACGTGCTAAAATCATGAGAAAATTTCCCTAATGACGCTTCTGCACGTACTATCCTCTTGGATGGATGAAAAATCTTTCCCCTAGTATGAATAACTTATTCAGGGGGATTCCTAGTCTGCGTTGCGAACCATCCTCTCAAGAGGACAAATGTAAGTGTCACTATTTTTAGAAAGAAAAACCAAGGGAATTTTGCTCATCGTTTTCACTCGTTTTCACAGGCTTTTGAAAGAGGTTTCTGCAGAAAATCTCCCATATCCACATATCCACATATCCACATCGCGATCCACACGAAGGAATAAACGATTAAACCCGCATGAATTACTGAATCTAATTTAATATACTTGCAATGAAACAAGACAGTTCTCAATTTTATTGCTTTGATAATCAGGGATCAGTATTTTTTAAGACATCAGACGTCTTTAGTGGCTCAGCCGGTATCTATGTACCAGGATTGTTGTATCAATCATGCCTATTGATTGATTATCAGTTCCAAAAATTCAAACAAATTCAAATGTGACAATATGAACAAGGTTTGGTGAAATTGGTTTAACATGAAAAGTAGCAAGCGGAAGAATTTAAACAAATTAGCTATCTTTTAGACGGATTAGGGTACCGGCGGTGGTAATCGGACACTTAAGAAAAACTAAATATTTTCATAAGACACTTTAATCAAAGAGAAAACCGAAAGTACCAGGTGAATGGACAGGTATTTGGACATATTTTCCCGAAATGTTTCGGTTTTTTACTTTGCCTTCTTTTCTTTGACAACGATGTTTTTGTGACTGATCTTGGCTGTGGTTTTCGGATAGTGGCGGTGGTTTTCGGACAGTGAGTTGCACAATGCAGAATGTGCCACGAAACGTATTTTTCTATTTATACTTGGCAAGTGTTCCGTCTATAAACTCTTTTGCTTCATTTTTCTTGTCTTTTGCTCAATTCTTGAATGCGACAACAATGGTTCGACTGTCGGTTCTCGTAATGACATTCTGGAGAGCTCTCGGTACACACAACACAATCCAAAAGCAAGGAGATGCGTTCGAAAAATGTTATTTTGATCTCATTACTATTTTCGATTGATGTATGTAAGATAGATATTTATGAATGAAATGTCAAAATCAAAAAAAAAAATGGCACCTTTGTTCATGCTCCCAAACAACGGATTTATTTGGTGTCCGAAAACCACCGCCATGAGCTTTTAAGACCATTCGATATGACATCCCCTGTCCTCCCTTCACTGAAACTGTTTTAAGTCTTTGGCATAATGCTATGCAAATTTAAGTGATTGTTCAAGATTTTTGCTTCTTTCTGGAATGGATTCAGAGTTTTGAATCAGGGATGTGATATTCGCAAAGACAACTTCTATACTGCCAAGCACAACGAAAGCAACATCTTTTGCGTGTTTTACATTCATGAAAGCTTTTCGTGCTGTTGTTTAGTATCTATAATATTAGTTTCCAATACCAAGAAATACCCACTTTGGTGGATTTCATTTGTAATGTACTTTTCTGTCGGTTTTTGCAAGTGTCCGATTGCCACCGCCGTCCGATTACCACCGCCGACACCCTACAATTCGTCACAAATTTTGCTGGTTTTTTATATTTTTGATCTGAACCTTAGCAATTCAATTCACTAAATAAATAGGTAAAGCCATTCAGTTCAATTGATAAGTACGCAATAATGTTTTCGAAATTGCGAGCGAAAACTGGGAAGAATTGTAATCAGTCTGGCTATCTTTAAAGCATGAAGTATTGACTCTTTTCTTTACTGTACAATTCATTCATTAAGTCAACCTGAAAAACTTGCAACTAATAGGCCCGGCGGGGGGGGGGGGTACTTGACCAGGTTTTCGTCAGGGACGTGCCATCGAAGCTTCAAAAACATACCCGACCTTATACCAATTTTCCGAAAAAGTATTCCCGACCTTATACCAATTTTCCGAAAATTTTTATCCAACCTTATACTTATACCAAAATTGCGAAAATTGATACTGTTCCTTATACCAAAATCATGAAAATTGATATCGTTCCTTATACCAAAATCGCGAAAATTGATATCGTTCCTTATACCAAAATCGCGAAATTCGATACCCTTCCCGATAGCACGTCCCCGTACCCGAAATATTATTAGTGCCCCCCCCCCTGGGCTAATAGGCCTACGATCCTGGCCAAAACAAGCTGGGGCATTGGCAAATGTCAGTGTTTCGCGATGTTTCCTGAAATTTCGGGGCGAAAACATTCGTTTAGGACCTTCTGATCCCTCCTTCCCCCTTCCCCCTTCTCCCTTCCCCCTTCGACATTGAAACGGGGGGATGGGGGACACATGATCAAAGACTGAACTAGTGGAAGTAATACCCCAAGTATTTGGCAAAGATTGTAGACATTGTAGTTTATATTTCTCTTTGTTCGTCTCCTGACTCTTTGTAATGAATCTTTGTTCGTCTCATCTTTGTTCGTCTCGCGGTACTATTTCCTGATCTTTAGAAATTCTTGTGTTTGTCATGAAAGCTTAGATTTTAATGTCAAAAGAATCTTGATGAGAATTATGCCAACTAAAAAATATTTAGAGGATTTGATTATTTGAAAAGTTCACATAAGTTTAAATTTTCCATCTTTGATTACATGTCTTATTACAGTTTTTCATTGTTAAGTTTGTCGTCACATTTTGCCAAATAACTCGTGCTAATTCTCCTAAATACTGATCAAACATTCTCCCACGCTTTTGCTCTGTGTAATCTTTCAAATTTTACAGAAGGATCCATATTTCATTACGTCTTAATTGCAAGTGCCTTCCTCAAATGGTTGGGGATTACCAACGTGTTTCTTTGAGACTTTTTTTTGACTGGCAGAAAATCCGCCATTTTGAAAGTCAAAAAATCACAAAAATGAGCACCAAAGGAGCAACACGTAATGAACTTGCATGAGACTTTGACAAAATATGCATTTTAACAGATTTAACCAGATAAAAGTGGGTTGGATTGCGATTTCAGAGTACTTTTTGAGATATGAGTCATTTTAGCATTTCGCTCACAAGGTACTCTCTCTCGAGCAAGGATGAGTAAGACCTAATTCAATACTTAACATGATACCTTGGTCAACCCTAAAGACCCCGAAGAGTAGTTTTTAGTTAGAAATGAGCAGTCTGGGAGCATCTTAGTTGCCAAGAGTACAAAAGAAAATTCTAAGATAAATTTTGAAAGTAACACAAGTTACTGTACCCACCACAATTTGTGAATGTTTCTCATTTGTCTAAGTCACCAAAAGGGAGTAGCTCGAGAGCATGTAGTCCCTAAAACACAATAACCTATCAACATCTTCAAAAATCTCTAAGACCATTTAGAAGTGTTACAAAAATTGCCTGTGCTCCCTTTAGAAATTAGGAAACCCACGAACATAGGGCGAACATATAATCAAATTAAGAGTATCTAAAGTCGTCCAGTATTTGAAGTTGCTCTCAGCCCAAAATGTGCAGAGAGCTTTAAACGTGTCATACAAAGGTATCCTTTAAAGGTGTCCTTCAAAGGTGTCCTTCAAACGTGTCCTTCAAACGTGTCCTTCAAAGATGTACCTCAAAGATATTCTTCAAAGGTGTCTGTCAAAGGTGTCCTTCACAGGTGTCCTTCAAAAGTTTCTAACAGTTACAAGTAGAAATGAAACTGTCAGGAAGAATAAACTTTGAAATCAATTAGATTAGAAGATGAGCGAACAGTTATCATGCACTCGATGTGTTTAAAGCAAAGTAGGAATATCCCTTTAGACATAAGGATTCTTTGCTCTAGAACTGCTCATTGTTTAAATCTACTCTCAAAATCCATTCTTAAGATCAACAACACCGTAACTAGCTTTGTAAAACACTCTTTTCATCGAAATATTGATTAATTCTGGCATTTAAGCATTTCTTCTAAGTTTTATGTAGATGAGAAATCCTTGTTTTTATATAAGGACTCTGTCTGTGCTCCTGAAGTACTCTTGCGCTTATCAAACGAGATCCTAAGATTCTCTGAAGCTCGAAGATAGTCCTAGCAATGATTTACTGCTGATAATATTAATGAGTAGGTAAAAATCGACCCAGGAAGAGGTCTGATAATTTTACATTTCAAGGACTATTGTGCTCACTTTATAGTGCTCTTTTTTAACATCTCACAATGCAGTAGCACCAACAATCAGCCTGCATCATAGCAAGTTAAGATTAATTTATTGCTTAAAGACTTTTTAGCTCATTCGATCCAAGGATTCAAGGGCTCAACAACTACTCCTAACTTTGACCGTTGCTAGCTCAAGAACAAAGCGTCATAGAACCTTGGAGAAAAAAGTACCTAGAAATTCATTGTTTTCTCGTTTGAAACGGTGACCCCACTGACACTTGAAAAAGTAACTACGATTTCACATATCAAATTTAGTTTAGAAAGTAAAAAATGGCAGTTTTCTGCCACTCAAAAAAACATGTCTTTGGAGTTGGACGAACAAGTTTTCAAATGCTCTTTGACATTGTCTATCTATTTTTGGGAGCGCTAGATGGTTAAAGCACATATGTCACGTTAGCAATTGGTCAATACAACAAACAAGTTTGGCGTGGAATTCCATTGTTTTGTGACTTTTTATTTCTGTTTCATGAATTTTCATTGCAATGAAAATTCAGCCTCGATCCTGTGCTTTGTAATAAACAGTAGAGAGAATTGTATTGCATGAACCAATCAGCTTCATGACATATGCCCTTTAACATGATCACGTTTCATCTTCTTGTGCAGCTGTGTGTCACCAAGTTTAGCTATCACTGATGGATCAATTCATGAATGAGAAATGAACATATGCTACCGGGTAAATCAAAATAGAATCCCCGTTTGAAAGACCGCTGCTCTCTGAACATCAAAGCATTAATATTGAGAACTGTTTTGTTTTATTGCCAATCTGTTCAATTTGGTTCAGCACTTTTGCCGGCTTTAATCGATTCTTTCCCGTAGATAGGGGAAATTTTATGTAGAAAAGCCCCTTTCAAAAACCAGCAAAAACGAGTGAAAACAATGAGCAGCAGTTCCATTGTTTTCCTTCCTAAAAATGATAACACTCACTATTCATGTATTTTGTCCTCTTGGAAGAATGGACCCCCCCCCCTGAATAGGTTATTCACACTGGGGGGAGACTTTCATTGCTGTAAGGCCCCTGTAAGGGAGAAATGCTGGAAATGTTAGAAAAGTTTGCTCGTGATTTTGGGCATATTTTGAAAGTTTCTTGAAGAGGTTTTCAATCCCTGATAATTTCAGAACGGAGTTCCCAGTTTCCATCAGGTAAATTTTAAAATAGATTTGAACATGTCTACCATTAAACTATATTTTGCCAATATCATCGTCTTGATAATCAGGCAGCCATGACCTTTCAAACGGGGATTCTTTTCATTGACTCACCCCGTATTTTTTCTCTTATATTGTCTCCTTCGCAGAGGAAAAAGCATTGAGGGAGACAAGAACTAATAGGAAAAAACAATTAATTGTCAATTTTCGTACAGGGATTGTTCTTTGGGCTCGTTATTTCTAGCTCGCTACAATTGCGGCAGATTATTTTACAATCAATCTTGAATATATCGCGCTTTGTGACAACACCTTGTAGAATTTTTGAATTTTAAAGTGAATTTGAACAAACTTTGAGCAGTATAGTGCTATTGAAACTCGCTATCAATCAAATTTGTGTTTATCCTGCAGCTGGTAGCTCAAATAACTTGGCAAATACATTTTCCGTAACTTGTGTCAAAATGATTTGCATTTGCTGTGGAATTGGCGAAAGTTAGATTGATGCTCTCGAATATGCAATATTTGTTGGGGAGACGAGATACGCTTCGCCCGAGGAAACTCATGCTTCCCCCGTACAGTAGGTTAAAGCTCATGCGCAGTTGCGTTTTGGAGTTGAAGCTCTAACGGGCGCGCGCGCTTTTACCAACTGCACGGGGGACACATAAGTTTCCTCGGACAAACCGTATCTCGTCTCCCCAACAAATATATCATGATTTTATTCTGTTTTAGACCAGACCCTATTGAACAACAAATTTGATGCTGAAAATACCGAATAACAACAGAAAGAAGGCACGTGATTCATAACGTCATAAAATAGACAGGTAAGACCACTATTACAGCTACTATTATTGGAATAACCCTTCCAATTTCTCTGAAAAAGAAGAATGTAGAAGTTCAGTTCAGTTCATATCATATATATATTAATAATTCCACTACATACAATTTAATAATAACCAACAAAAGTACAAGGAAATAAGACAATGTGCAAAAGAGATTAATACAATGATACAATATAAAAATACAAAAGTGGGGAAAAATTGTATGCAGGGAATTACTTAAAGGAGGATCTCTCTCAATAGGTAAACTAATCGAGAGGAGAGAGCCCCCCCCCCCCTATTTTGAATAATTTCAAGGGAATTTGGTTGGATTTGAATAATAGGACAATTCCAGCTAAATCCAGCAGGCAACCACCAGGTCACAATCCAAATCCCTCATACAAGGAATCCGAAAGATACGACCCGACAGGCACCTGCCGGGGCCAGCTGAAACTGCCCAATTTCAAGGATGAAAGTAGAAAGTTAAAGGATGAATCTGCAACACTGTTTAAGAAATTTTGGCACTTAGAAGTATCCCTAGCCTGTCTAAACTCTAATCGGAATAGTAAACCACGAACTTATAAGACATTTAAATCTAATTTTAAACTAGAAACCTTTCTGACTAAAGACCTAACTTACGAATATAGAAAAGTACTGAGTAAGTTTAGATGTAGTGACCATACACTTTTGATTGAGGTGGGGAGGCACAAAGGCCTACAAGTGGAACAACGTCTCTGCAAAATGTGTCACTTAAACCTACTCCAAGACGAATTTCATTTTTTTTTTTTTTTGACAGTATGCACAGACCAGCGTATGGTAATTTAAGAGCTGGTCTACTATCAGCTGCGAATTTCGATCTATTAGACCCAAAGACACAGTTTGCCAATGTTATGAGTAGCGAAAACACTACAGATATTAGATGCCTGGCTGAGTTTATTATGTATGCTAACAACCTTAGAGACTCATTTCAAATTGCGACCTAGATAGGCAAGGGCGGGCATGTCACACTGGGAAGGATGGTCCTACCTTTGTCCGAAAGCCGGTAGTTCATGAAAAAATTTTGCACCATCTTTGTCCCAAAAACTGGTCGTTTTTGATGGCAAATTTCCGCTGTTATTTTTCTTCAATTTGAAGAAAAAATTTTAACATTATGTATCACTGACGATGTTTGTCCCCATAACCGGTAGTTTCGACCTACTACTGTTTTCCAAAGCAAGTAGTAATTATAGATATGAAAGTACAAGTGTCCCAAAACCGGTTGCCGGACAATGGTAGGACCGCTTCGGTGAAAATTTTGAAATTCTGGCCTTTTTTTTCGGACATTTGCCGGACAAAGGTAGAACCGCTTTAATGAAAAATTGTAATTTCTGGTCTTTTTTCCGTAAATTTGACGGACAAAGGTAGAACCGCTTATGTGAAAATTTTGAAATACTAGTCTTTTCTGCCTAAATTTCGCGGACAAAGGGAGAACCAGCTTACAGGCAAACTTCAGAATTTTGATTAGATAGGAGGTTGGGAAACTTGATTTTTGTGACAAACTGATGGAATAGGAAGAATGATATTCAAATTTCACCTTTGTCCCAAAAACTGGTTGTTTTGGGCATGAAAGTCGTACTAGTTGATAAAAGCACCGGTTATTTTTTCCAATTCCTCTGGACAAACATGGGGTCAAATATTTTACAGTACTTGCCCGCCCCTGGATAGGCCCAGCCTGGAGGCTCCTAGTTTAGCTGCCATGCCTGTATCAGGTGGTGCATTTGCTATGATGATATGATAATTGATATACATATAACTGGATCTCATAAGTTATACAGTAATTTTCTGTTGTAAACCTTGCTAAGAACCTTCTTATTCTGAAAAGATGGAAGATTCTATGAAAGTTAAATTATAGCCAAGTAGCTTACAAACAATTAAAAGAAATAGGTCATAAAGCTTTACACCAACCTGTTAATTAATGATTCGGAACCTGTGCTTAAAACTGTATGCTGCTTACCTTTGTAAGATTTCGTCTTTTCATTCATAAAAAATGCTTGCTTGAAGGTTGTACCACGTTTCCTTTATTGATTTAGGATACACAGCAAGGACGAAAAATGTTTTGGCTTTTGCGTGTTTGCTTACATTTTTTGCATATTTGTTTACATTTTTCAGAGGATCCAATCACAAGGCCCTATTATTCACGTGACTTTGTTATGGGTTTGTAATAATGGCGTCGTGTTAACACAAGCTGCGGAGCGTCTGGAGCAAAACTACTCTTGATATTCCTCTGAAAAATGTAAACAAACACGCAAAAATGTAAACAAACAGTCTAAAGCAGCATATAGGTTCCAAATCTTTATCTCGGCATAAAAATGTGGGTGTAAAATTCTATGACCTATTTCTTCTAGTTGAATGGCTTGAAAGAAACTGTAGCTGCTTACCTATAATTCTACCATTGGACTTTTAAGAAATTTTGGATATTTTTTAGATTACAGCGTATTTTATATTCTAGCTCATTTGAGAATGTGACGTCATCAAATTTCTAAATCATAAACCAGAAAAGTGACAGACTTTTGCTTGATACCATATTGTAGACATTCGTAAACTATGGTTTTCTTGGAAATTTTTTCATATTGCCTCAAACAGTTTAGAAATTATGATGAAAAATTTTCTTGAATTCTTGAAAAAGAAGAAAAACGATCTAAATTTGAAAATATTGAAGATTTCAGAAAAATCCAACGGTAGAATTATAGCGAAACAGCTAAAGTTTCTTTGAAGTCATCAAGCTCAAAGAAATAAGTCATTAAATTTTACACTAACCTTTTCAAAGATTTGGAACCTATTCTGGCTAAAACATTGTTCGTCCTTGCTAGGATACACACTATGATTCTAATTTTTTTCAAAACTTGTGACGATTTTTTTCGATTTTCAAGAAGAAGAAAACCTTTACCGGATGAGTAAAAAACAGTCTAGACGTTTAGCAGGCAGTGGAATAAAAGTTATGCGGCCGATATTCAAAACGGAATTGTTTATCTATCAGTCAAAGGCTAACTTAGATGTGAAATTTATTTGCTAAAATTACTCATCTTATAGACCCAGACATTAGGAAAATGCTGGTAAGGGGATTGTAGGGGAATTAGAATTCCACGTTCCTTTCTGGCCCATAATAACTTGAATGACTTTCCCGCTCTTTCAACAATACGAATTTTCAGTCAAGCTTCTTTCAGTGCTCTCTTACATGCTTTTGCTAACTCTTCATTTGGTGTCGCTTCCACGAATGTGACAGTTTATTCATGACCCCCCCCCCTTCTCATACCACCTATTTTTCTTGTCGAGTTTTTCCCTGTCTCTTTCTCTCCTTTGCCAAGATTTCCCCCTGTACATTGGACATTCCCCAGTTCTATCACGTTCTACTATCTTCTCTAATACTTTCTTAGCTTCCTTACAGACCAACACCCTGTCCTCTTGTGGGTATCCCGAAAATTGCATCATGTGAATATAATGTTGCACGTTCATTGATCTTTCCTTTTCGTTGCATCGTTCTGATACATCTCTTGTCACTCTTACAAGGTCTGAAATTGATATGCTCATTTTTGTTTGCATAGAAAGTGCCGATTTTCTTGCTGCTGACCTTTTGACTTGCATTCTTTTTCATATAGTGGGAGTGTAAGATTTGGTATTTATTGTCGCTTTCAATTTCAATCCGTGTTATCCATTGTTCAAGGTCCAAAACTGGCATTTTTCCGTTCTCAGAGTTTGATGGGCTGTCGATTGTTACTTGGATACTCTTGTGACTTGTATTAGCAATTTTCTGAATTGATCTTAGGGACTGAGTCCAAAAAATCCTCTTATCCAACTCAAAAGGTGGCAGAAAAAACATCTACCCAACAATTTTCAGGTTGAAAAAATTTTACCCAACCCTACCAAAAATATGATCTCAATGTAAAATGATGTAAATTAAATACTGTAAATATTATAAATATTTGAGACAAATATGAAAACAAAGTAGACACTAAAAGTGAAATGGATAGTACTAATGATTTTGATGATGAAATTGACAATTCTGGACTTTAAAGGACAAGTCTGAGGTTGGTATGATTGACGATAAAATGCAAGATAATACTGCTATGAATGATGTATGATATTTTTTCCACTATTTTTCGCCTTCTCCTTGTGAAATTACGTATGCGAATAAGCAATTTGAGCGAAGTGACGTCATATCGCGCAAACGAAAACGAGGCTGTGTGATTGTTTTTTGCCTCTTTATCGTTGCAAGCCTCTTTTATCGTGTTCTTGTGCCATTTTCAATGCATGAGTATACGATAAAGAGGCTAGCAGCGATTAAGAGGCGGAAAACAATCGCACAGCCGCGTTTTCGTTTGTGCGATATGACGTCACTTCGCTCAAATTGCTTATTTGAATACGTCATTTCACAAGGAGAAGGCGAAAAATAGTGGAAAAAGTATCATACATCATTCATAGCAGTATTATTTATCATCAATCATACCAACCCCAGACTTGTCCTTTAAACATGTAGTTTTAATTGGTGGGAAAAGTTTGTTTACCAAACCTTGAAACTACTTGAACAAATATTTACCCAGCCTTTTATGTCAGAAAATTTCTTTTACCAAACCCATTTCTCTTCAGTACCAACCCGTCTATAAATAATGAACTGTTCGTTAGTGCTATTTCATCCGCTTCTTCTCCTTCTGCCTTTATATCCATTGCTTCACAGACGATGTTTATGTCATCAACGTACCTAGAATACATCCTGACTTTTATTCCTTCGTCTTGTAGTTTCTTTTCAACTGTCGATCCCACCATACCATAAAGAGATTGGCAACATCACCTGCAATCCGAATGCCTATTGCTCCTTCCTTTGTCTGTCTAAAGAATTTTTATTTTCAACCAAAATATGTGGTTACTCAAAGTCACCTCTAAGCTCCTTGCAAGTGCAAATGCAACCAAGGGGGCCTACCTTGTAGGAACTGTGTTTATTCCCACTTCTGCACCGCACCCAGTACACAGAATCACTAACAGACACAGGACACCAAGTACTCTGTGTACTAGGTCACAGGACACCAATTACTCTGTTTACTGGGTCACAGGACACCAATTACTCTGTTTACTGGGTCACAGGACACCAATTACTCTGTTTACTGGGTCACAGGACACTAATTACTCTGTGTACTGGGTCACAGGACACCAATTACTCTGTGTACTGGGTCACTCTGTGTACTGGGTCACGGGTACAGTACTGGGAATAAACACTTCCTACAAGGTAGGTGCCCTTGATGCAACCATTCGTTTTATCTCAATGTCGCTGCTTGACTTTTCTTTACTCGGAGTCCAACCAGACACACGTTTCCTTGCGCTTTTATTGGTACCAGAAGATCACTCAAAAGATCTTCTGTACTTTCACAAACTTCTGCGGATTCTTTCGTCAATGGTCTAAGTATCATAGACAGAGAATGAGAGATACGATAATTTCTAGCTATCACTGCCCCACAGACCGGTCTTGTCGGTGGGCCTTTGTTCACATCTTGGAACATTTTGTGATATTTTTTCAAACTGTGTATTGGTGGAATAATGTTATTTATCGATTGAAAATTATTACTTGTTCGATCACCTCCTTTCATAATCGTGCACCATGCAGACATATGTGCATTGAGCAGTTTTCCCGCGTTATATCATAATCTATTTGAGCAACCTCTTCCATTCCTCCCATTCCTCTATGGTGTGGCTGCATATTTTCGATATAATCGGTCGGAGAATCGATCGATAACCTGATCGATTAAGATGGATGTAACCTGAGCAGTTCTTATCTGATCTATACCCTGATCGATAAAGATTGTTTGTTTACCTCAAACTTTCGATTCCTCGAACAGGCTTCACCATCCCTTTAGCGTTCGATGGCTACGATATGATGTAACGTATTTTAATTGTATTTGCAGGAGAGATTCGAAGGTTAACAGTGACCACAATGTCAAAAGAACTAGCTGATCGTTGCTATGCCTGGCCTAATTCTGATGTTATGCCGAGAATAGAATCATTATCAATCGCAATTTTGTTTGGCTGTTTTGGAGCAGTGTCATTAACAGGCAATGCCATCATCCTCCTGTGCATCATCAAGTTCAAGCGTCTCCGCAGTACATCAAACCTGCTTATTGCTCACTTATCAACTGCAGACTTTATCATCGGGATATCATGTCCATTAAATGTTTCAGTATATGCTCTTGGATCAAAGCTTCCCTGCCCTGTCTTTTACATGACCGGATTTCAGACATCTTTCTTCTGCATTACCTCTATATTACTACTAGTCGTCATAAGCATTGATAGATATGTACATATTGTCAAGTTTCAAATGTATGTTACTCATTTTACAAGGAAACGAGTAATGATAATGGCAGTCTGCGCTTGGCTCCTTTCAGGACTGCTCTCAACCATTTATTTTACGATTGTCGACTTTTATTTTCATATTGTGCTCCTGACTGTTACGATTCTAAGTGTCAGCATCATTGTTGTCTGCTACTGGAAGATTTTCCGCAAAATTCGAAGTAGCAGCAAAGCTTTATCGCAACATCAAAACAAAATAACTGCGAGAAAGAAGTTCAGTATTGTTGAAAGGAGTGTGGCAAATTGTGCAAATGACTCCCAGCTCCCAACGAAAGAGCGACAGTCCTCAACAATTGATGTGGAGATTATGGAAAGCGGTGATAGCGCTGTAGAGATTCAGACAGACTCAAAGCAAAGCAAGGCCACTACTTCATCTTTGAGGAAGCCGCAAAGCAAAGGATCATCTGGGCCTAAATTCTTATCACCAAACAAAAAGTCGATGACAAAGGATTTCGATATTGCGATCACCATGGCTATCGTAATTTTCGCCGTTTCATTTTGCTGGACGCCATTCATGGTGATGTCGTTCATTCGCAGTGCGCATCTTTATATGACGGGTGACAGAGATTCTTATCCTTCACTTTACCATTGGTTTTTAGCCTTGGGGTTCGGAAACAGTTCTATAAACCCTATAATATACTGCTGGAGGAATAAAGCATTCAGGGATGCAATAAAAGAATTGTTTCATACTTCTGAAGCCAGTGCTAATATCGTTGCAGGTGTGGCTGGACCCAATCTTACTTTGGAGGCTTTGGAGTCGAAACAGACCTAAAAATATACGTCGTAGTTGAAGGAGGTACAATTCATGGTACAATATAGACTTATGACTTTTCATCCCTTGTTTCCCTGCGTTCTTCGATTTGCTGATATCATTTGCTCAATAGGGACTCATACTCTTATAAAATGGGCCCCCTAAAATGGGTCTTATAAATGATATTACTCTTATAAAATGGGCCCCCTGTTTCAAAATGGCCTAAACTACAATCCTGGCCAAAAGAAGCTGGGACACAGGCAAATTTCAGTGTCTTCATGATGTTTCCTAAAATATCGAGGAGAAAACATACGTTTAGAGTCTCCAAATCCCCCCTCCCCCCTATTTCAATGTTGAAAAGGTCGAATGGCGTTTGATTCAAGCAACTTTGAAACGGGGGGAGCGGGGGGCACGTAATCAAAGACCGTAGTAGTGCAATTTTATGATTTGTCCCAAGTATTTTGGCCAAGATTGTAGCAGGAGTTCTCTTACACTCAACAAAATCGCTTCACAATATGATTTAAAGAGCTTAAACATTGAAAAACAAACTTTTAGTACAAAGAATAATGTTTTCCTGATACATGCCTTTCATGCAGTAATCTTCCTCAAAAGAAACAAAAAAGATCCATCGCAGCTACGAGAACACTAGGCCCTAATAACCGCTTTTTGTATGCAGCAACCAAGGTTGGGAAGCTTGTTTTTTTTTCTGCCTGTTTTACGTATCACTGCATTACAGTTAGTTGCAATTATATAAAGTTAGTTACAGTTTTTAACGATTTCTTTCCATTTGCTTCTGTCACTTTTACGATTTATCTTTCGAGTTGTACAAGCGATAACAACAACAACAAACTGTTTTGGCAAGTCTCGTTTGGATTTCGAACGTTGTCTGGTCCTTCTTCAGAACGAGACACGGAAGGAAAGATTTTACAAAGTTTTGTGCAATGTTTTCAGTTTCCGTTGCAATGATTGAGATGGAAAGTTTTAGCATATAAGCTGGTACAGAAGATTGTAGAAAGCAAAAGAAGTGAAGGTTTGAGGAGCCAGCAGCCTTTGACTCAAAAACTATTGCAAGGCTCAGTTCAGTAGTCCAACCGTGGTTGAGTACGTACGGTTAAGTTTTTAGGCCTTGCTTGCTTTGTTGGCTTGCTGCTGGCTGGCCTTACAACACAAGAACATAACAGATCATTCAAGTCAACTCAAGATGGAGCCAGAAGCAAAAACAAATAAGAACAGACCTGCAAAAAAGAAAGCAGAGAAACCGTCCAGCATCTTTGATGAAGGTTTCAACAATGAAATGATTCAAAGGTCAAAGTTGATTACATCTGCTGGCTGTGTCCACATTCAAAAAGAGGAAGATTTGGGTGAGTTTGAAAGACCTTAGAACTTGGCAGTGCCAGTTGTCTAAATAGTTAACCTGAATTTAGTTCAGAGCAATATTTTAAGAAAAGCGAATGATGCAAGGACCCCTTGCCAGCATTTGGTTTATTCTAAAAGATGAGTGATTTTACCAAACAAAATTTTAACATCTAAGTTAGCTTTGACTTATAATATAAATCAAAATATTCGTTTTAAATATTGGCCCTGTACTCTTCATTCCACACCCCATCAAACGTGGTAACTTTTTTGACTCGCCCAGTAGTCTGGTGTGACTTATCAATAACAAAATAGAGCTTTGACTGCCAAAGAAAGATTCATTTGATGTTTTTCATTATTTAGAAGAAGAAGAAGAGCCCAGTCCTTCAATGAAGCTCAGTTGCAACATCTGTCAAATAGGATTTGATGATTTATCACTGCAGGTATTTCTTCAATCGCAAAGTCCATCATATTTGTATCCCTCTGATGAAACCCTCAACAGATGGTACAGGAAGCTTTTCAGCGGTGTCAAATATTTAACAAGATTAGTCAAATAGTCATTAAATCATCTTATGTCTTGAATGGAAATTGAATTTCCAAATTCCGAAATTCAGGTATTTTGCTCTAATCTTATTTTGGTGAATTTGAAAAAATTAAAATCATCATGTCAGTTCCCAGCTAACAGAAGAAGAACAGTTTTCAAGAAAATAGAATGCCCCTAATTATGACACAAGTCTACACTTTTAAATCTGTTGCAGATGAAATGTAGGAAAAATTACGCAATACTGACATTATTTAGTAGAGATATCAAGACATCCTTTGGAAGTTGCCCCTTTGAATTTGGGCTGGATCTGCCCCCGGCTTACAGACAACATACTACCAGGTGAGCCAGGAAAAAGTTCCCGCTTTGGAAACTTCAAAGAACCAAGACTACCTTACATATTTGAATGATTCAAATTCTAATAAAAGGACCAGAGTGTTTTTTGACTTGCTACTAGTCTTCGTTTGCCTTCTATTCGTATTGTCATGGTGTATAGTTCATACCGCGCCGGAGGCGAACAAGTTCATTTAGAACCCTCTCATCTGAGGCCTTGGCACTGTCTGCGATTTATACTGAGACTTGTAGCAAGTCAAGAGTGTTTTGTGATTTCTCTTGCGCTTTTATGAGTGCTGAAAGTGCAGGCACATTTGACTTCAAAAAATCACTTTCAAAATGCAAAATGCCTGAAAAGAGCCTAAAACACCTGATCAAATTGCAAGGAATCTCCTCACAAGAGAACAATGCACAAGGGAATTTCACCTCTCTTGGGAGTTATGAAATTAGATTTTCAAACAAATGCTGAAGATTTTCCATTCCATAGCAATAGATGTGCTGACGATATCTCTCACCAGTGAAAACTTGTTAGTGTTTTATTATTCTGTGCTGTGCTGGGAGTCTCTTTTGTGATTTGGTCAAGTGTTTTTGGTTTTTTCAGGCATTTTGCAACACCATGTGATCTAATTGATTTCACTGTTTTACCTTTGATAGCGTGCACACTTTAAATCAGATTGGCATGTGTTTAACGTAAAACAGAAAGTTGATGGAAAACTGACAGTCAATGAACAGGCCTTTGAAGAAACAAATAATCCTCAAAAGAATGACGAAATCAACTTTGAATCTGATACAGATGATGAAGATGATAACCATGAAGAAATTCAAAGAACTCCAAAGGTCAACTTTGTCACTCGTTATCGTCAAAAAATCTCAGTCTACAGATCACTGTTAGATAATGGATCAAAGGTGAAGAAACGTTTTTTTCCACAACTGATTAACAGATCATTCATTTCATAGTTAGGGTCTGTGTATTGTCTAGTCAAAGCAACCGTAACAAATCTGGAGGAAATTTGTGGTAATGATTATGCAATGGAGGCCGAGCTACCAGATGTCCCAAAATGATGTATTATCGTTTGATTGCTTATATGTCCATAACCAATGAACCAATTTTCAAAAACTTTATTTTATCCGATTGCCGAAAGGCTAAATTGTATTTGAGGATGTTGGTTGTGGTTTAGGCCGATATCTTCATGTCGAAAAGAAGATCGATAAACCTGCTCAAATTCAAACCTTAGATGACATGAAAAAGAAACGGCCTTCTTTCAAAGTCAAAATTTTAGATGTGATGCAAAAGGCTGAACTTATATGTCGTTCAGAGAATATATGTCGTTCAGAGAATACAGATTCAGATAATACTGAGTTCAGAGAATGCGAATACGAGTTCAGCCTTTTGTATCACATCTAAGATGTTGACTGGAGAAATAGGCTGTTTCTTTCTCGTGCCATCTATGGCTTGAATTTGAGCAGGTTTATCGATCTCCTTTACGACATGAAAGCGCCGTGGTAAGACCACAAACAACATCTTCAAATACAATTCAGCCTTTAGGCAATCAAATAAAACAAAGTTTTTGATAATCGGTTCATGGGTTATGGACATGTAAGCAATCAAACAATAATACATCATTTCGGGACACCCGGTAGATGCAATCAATCAATACACAAAATAATAGGAACACAACATGGGAATTCAATCGCAATTATTGGATTAGATTTCAAGCAAGTAGGATTGATGGCAATCCAGACACCACAGCGGCATACACCTTCCACTCTTTTTACAGAAAAGCAATGTATGAGGTTCTTGACTCATTGATCGTCCAATCATAGTTGTCCAATACAATGAAAACATCAAGGTTTTGTTGCAAAAAGTGAAGCAATCAGCAGATGCACTACAGCCACCACTAACAGAGCGAAGCTGCCGAAGCACCGAAATTGCCCGAAGTCTTTGTTAGCTTTTTCCACCTGGTATTCAAATTGATTCAGATGTATTGCTCGCCGAGCTTGATGTTTTTCGAATGATGTTTAACCTGCTGCAAAAGCAGCCAACACCAACCTCCTTGCAGGAAGCTGCAAAATTAGCATTTGAAGTTAGAATATTCTTCACAGCTGTCTACAAAAGCTACCACCTTCTTTTGAAAGCTGCCCGTGTCGGTGGCTAAGGAACGAGCGGAAATCTAGCAAGCTGAATATTATCAAAAATTCGTTGAGGTCCAGAATGAAGGACAAACGTCTCAATGATTTGATTTTGCTGGCTTAGAATGTTCACTTGACTTGAAGATGTTTTAAAGGAATGGTCGAAAGAAATGCGATGAAATAGAAATTGAATATAGTGATAGAGCATGCAGTTTGTAAAAATTAAAATTTCTAAATGAAGGATCGGTTTTTTAAGCATTTGATTGAAATCTCTTTGTAATTCTCAGTTGTTTTGTTGGTATCAATTACAAATCTTTTCTTTCAAGAGAATAAAAAATGTTGTTCTCTTGAAAGAAAATCGATTATAAGCATTTTCCTTATTGTTGGGTCTAAAGAGGAAGAGTGATTTTACCAAACAAAATTTTCATATCTAAGTTAGCCATTGACTGATCGATCACCATTTCAGTTTCGAATATCTGCTGCGTACTTTTTATTCCACAGCCCACCAACTGTTTTAACTTATTTTACTCGTCCAGTACCGGGTGCGCCAAAATAAACTATGCACGTTTTGCAGGCCACAATAAATTGAACACTGGACCGATTTTGAAGATTTATGACTTGATATTTAGCAGGAAGCCTGAATTAGATTCTAGGACTTTTTGCAAATTTTTCCGTTTTCAGTTTTTAGAGCTAGAAGCGAGTTTCTTAAATGTTCGTTTTCGAAAATATTGAAAACGATAAAAAGACGGCGATCAAATTTTAAAAGATCCAACATGAACAAACAAAGAAAAAACGTTTTCAGGGGGATTTGGGGGTTCAGTATGAGCTCTCGTACATCAGATTATAATTGGTTGATTTTTAGATCGCAAACCACCACAAAAAGTTCTCTCTTTGTCTATTCATGTCGATTCTTTAGAAAATTTGATCGATGTTTTTTGATCGTTTTCGGTGTTTTCCAAAACTAAGATCTTAGGAAACTCGCTTCTAGCTCTAAAACTGAAAAAGAAAAAATTTGCAAAAAATCCGAGTATCTAATTCAGGCTTTCTGCTAACGAATAAGTCATAAATCTTCAAAATCGGTCCAGTGTACGATTTATTGTGGCCTGCCAAACGTGCATAGTTTATTTTGGCGCACCCGGTAGATTAGTTGCCTCTCCAGAAGACTGCTGCCTAAGAATGTAAGAATCTGGTACTCAAACAAACATTAATACTTAATCTGACTCATTGCATTGTTTCCATTGTTTTGTAGGAAATGTGCATTAACTGCATTTTGATGGAAGATTTACTAGAGAAATTGATTAATGATAAATGTTGGCTGATTCTTATGATGTCAGGTGGAGATTTCGCAGCTGCAGTTTTTCACAAGTACGTATTTTTTCAAAAGATATCCTTTCCTGTCAAATTTCGTCGATCATTTTTCCCATCAAGTCTGTAAACTTCACTTACATTTTGAGAAACGCCAAGGATATTTGTTTGCAATTGGTTCTTTGTTGCATCAGCCTACAGGCAGACACATCCCATGGCTCGTACGCTTATGGTTTTCAGTTTGAAGGGATTTATAAGATGCGTAACTGAAGTATTCATCGTAACTATCATGTCTTTTACCTTAGGACCAAAACATTTTGAAAAAGTTTGAAAATTTATTTCAACGACCCAAAATGGAATATTTCAAGGACACATGCAGAAGACATTAGAGTTTGAATTCGAGTTGGAGAATTATTTGAATGTCTTTCTTGTTTTCAACTTTAACTCTAGCTACATTTCCAAATACGACAAAGAAATTTTGGGAGGAATACAAAGCACATAAATTTGCATAAACACCTTGTGTAATTATTTATCATATGAATCCAGCAAACTAGCTAATCTAGAAGAAATAAGTTTCATTTGAAAGCAAAATTTCTGAAATCGGACTCTGGCAAGATAACCTTTTGGCATTTTGAAAAGGATCTAGATAGTTTTGACGGTTGTTTCAGAAATCTCACTGCAAACAAGCAAGTGGAACTTAGGCCAACTTTAGAAATACATTTCTCCACATTCAGTGGTCTCATTTGAAACCCTTTAAAGGCAGTCTGTGCCCTTGTGTTCTAAGTTTATTTTCATTGGAGCTAAATTCATGCACCACTGAGTCCTGTGAGCTTGATTGCTCTGCCCTTCTTTTGATGTTCAACGACAAAATCTGCTCGCTGGAATTGTTGAATTATTACGACCATATGTACAAATCACCAATCTTTGAAATCATTCTTTGACGCAGCTTTTATTGTATGGTGATCAAGACCTTTCTAATGAGTTGAACAGAAATGTACTCGAATTAACTTTACGCTTCATCCACGAAACTGGTCGGTTTGATTAAGATCTATTGGGAATTCAGCCATGTACTAAGCAATCACCAAGTCCCGTATCGTTAGTGTTTCTTTTCTTTGTAAATTCTGTTTCACATCAGATGGTCAGGCAGGCATTTTACTTACCTCAATCTACATCAAATGAGTTGCACTCGTAGCATCAACAATTTCATTGCAATCCCGACCTGACATCTGGAGTGAAACAGAATCTAGTATAGTATCCTTTAATTTATAAATGTTCGTAGTGTGACTGTATACGGTTTAACGTTTCGTGTTTTTAGATATTGGCCATGGGGTAGTCATTGTCTTTCGCTCCCCATGGTATCGTACCTGTAGTGTCGAATAGTAATTAGAATTAGGTATAGTAGAATGTAAAGTATCTTGTAAAATTTAATATTTGAATAAAAAAAGAAAATTTCCTAAGATAAAACAAATTAGCGCACATTTGTAGAACATACAATGGGAGCTTTTTGGGGCTTATTTCAATTTATCAAGGGGACAGCTAGGGGACAGACTGCCTTTAACACAGGCTAGTTAACGTTTAGGATGTCCTCTATAAAGAATCTCCTATCTTTTTTGCATTTTTCAAACGAATCATTCTTCACTTTGTTCCATGCACTGGATCACCACCGTGCATCTACCAACAATCACCCTCAGCATCTTTCACCATGCATAGCTTCTCTATTGTCCATCTCTCCCGTCCGTACTGCCTGTTCAAATATTCTCGCGGCTTGTTTGGAACATACGTATCAAACCACTCGAACTGAACATACTGAAAAGGGAGCATTATTTGAACTTTCTGACTTTTAAAGCCATGATAGGCTATTGCTAATGTATCATTTTTGATCAAATAAGCCCAGATATCGAGTGAAATTCTATTTATTTTGCTAAAATATAATTTCAATTTGAAATCTTCAACCAAGTCATAATCATAGCCATATCTTTCATTCAGCTTTTGAAACATATTCCAAAATTCGGTCGTATTCCAAAAATCTTGTTCTAAAATGATATCTAAATCACGATCATATGGAACCATTTTCTTATCGCGCACCCAACCAATCACACCACCACTAATCATAGAATGCTTGATTTCCTGCCTTTTTAATTCCTTCGTCACGTGCTCCAGCATTTGTATCACGTGATGGCGACAGCATGGTGGCGTGTTGATACGCTGACCGGCCTTAAAGTCATAAAATGGTCTTTCCTTGCATTCATAAGTGCGATTGGTACATCCGGTATTTATGTATGAGCCATCGTCAAAAGAGACACGTTTAATGTTTGAACCAATGTTAGGTTTAGGACAATTGCTATTGTATTTTTTCATTGAGCCGTGATAAACTAGTGTCCAATCCTGCCTGTCAATTTTCCAATTGGGACATTGTTGATAAAATTTAGGCCTATTCTCTCTGTGAAGTTGGATGTCATGTTTTGAATGCTTTCCGGTAGCCATCTCTTTTCCTTCATCGCTGCTCAGTCTACGTCGTGCACCGATTCGATGGGGTCTGTTGGGTACTTTAATTTTCCTTTGTAGTCCCGCTATGACTTTACTAGATTCAACCCTGTCGTCATTATGGAATACATCCTGAACTTTTCCAACAAGGGAAGGAAATGCTACCTTCGGCCATGATTCAAGCCTGTCGTTATCATGGAATACACCCTGAACTTTTCCAACAAGGGAAGGAAATGCTACCTTCGGCCATGATTCAAGCCTGTCGTTATCATGGAATACACCCTGAACTTTTCCAACAAGGGAAGGAAGTGCTACCTTCGGCCTTGATTCAAGACTGTCGTTATCATGGAGTTTATTCTGTTCTTTTCTAATAAAAGAGTGAAGTATTAACGTCGGCCTCACTGTACCTTTCTTGTGCATTTCTTCCGATATTTTCAATGGCATATGAGATTTCATTCTTTGGGCTTCAGTTGTCCTTGATACATTTCGTAGCTGCTTCAACCCAAAAATTGTCTCATTTTGTTTGGTGTTATTCTTGTTTCGTTTTCTTGCGAATTGCTGCTGGAGGGAAATCATTCCGCTATCGTAAATGATTATAAGAACCATCGTTGCAGCAGTTAACAACAAAAATAACCATTTAGAGAACATCTTTAACCTTCATTAAGATCAAGTTCATTTACTCCAATTTGTTCGTTTTGCTTTTGAAGTAGTCATGTGGTTATAAAAACTATAAGTATATATTCTCACAATTTCTTCATTTCTCTGCAGGATTTCACAAAATTGTTAGCTGACAAAGCTACGATGTCCTCCGTCATTAACTTGTAGAGATGAATTTACGAATGATATCGCTACTTTTGTCTCCTTCTGATCTATCAGTGATTCATAGAGCTTGAAACAACTGCACGTTGTACATGCTCCATTAACTCTGGAAATGCATGATCCAAAACTCGTTAAATCTACAGATAATTGTTTTTTCCTTCACTCTGATCAATTATATAGTCGTAGGGCAGTGAATGAGCACATCTTTTCAGTTGCGGCAACCTTACTCGCTATACATCGTAGGCATATATTATCAAATTTATTAAAACTGTTCTCGTGCATCTGTTGGATCGACATGAATGTTTCTTGAATCTTGAATATTTCACGTACTGTTTGCTAGTGACAGTGTTAACTAGCTTCCCTCCAGTCAAATGAATCGATCGAAATACTAATGCTCTTTACATGTTGTTCAGTACATTACGATTCTCATTCATAGGCCTATTTACTTAGCTGCACACCTGAATACCTGTTCCTGTTAAACTATCTTTGCATACAGTTATGAACTGATTATACCGCGTAAGTCAAAAGGGCTAAGACGTTTAGCGGGCTGTGGAATAAAATTTGCGGCTGGATAATCAAAACTGAGTTGGTAAGCTGTCAGTCAAAGGCTAACTTAACTTAATGTGAAAGTTTCGTTTCGTAAAATCACTCATCTCTTAGACCCAGACATTAGGAAGATACTTGTAAAGGGGTTTATATGGGAACGATAATCCTACGTTCGATTCTGGTCCATGATTTACTTTCGATTGAAATGTTTATTTTATTTCTATATCGAGCGAGTCGGATTTCAAGTAAAGGAATATTCCTCATTTGCCGTTACCTGATATATCTGATCTGTATCGGCAGTCAGACGCGAAACGCGGGTAGCAGATTCTGCGTGTCACAATCCAATTCGTATAGGCCTAAATACCAAAACATGTCTACTGTACCTCTTTGTTCGCTGTAATTCTGATGACATTAAAAGAACAATGAATCCAGTAGTGTTTGAGAAGGTTCTATTCATCTTTCGGTTTCACCAAGCATCATAAGTCTGACTCAAAAACCATATTCTGTGGTGAGTTTCTTGCCCACTTCCACTTGTAGACTATCTCTGCGCAGCTTCAAAGTTGCTTCAGCAAGATCGCTGTTTACGACTTTCAGGAATTTGTGATAGAAAAAATAACTTTGCAAATACATGAAAAAAAGAAATCGACATAGACGAACAATATCTGTCAATTAAATCCTTGAGATTGTCGAGAGCTACGTCGATGGAGATAGATTGAAATGTGCGATAATCCAATTCAAAATCTCCATTGACGAGTCGATGCTAAACCTAAGCACTTTTCATACAGATACAATGAAAATGTCCTGCGCAACGTCACGTCTGACTGCCCCTTTAACAACACTCATTTTTTTATAAGAAACGGTAGGCTCAATTTTTTGACAGCTAAGAAACAACCCTACCTGGATTGAAAAAGCTAAGAAACTTTTGTAATTTACAATTTTAATTTTCCTTTCACACTCAAAGATGTTTTGACACTGTACAGTTATAGCAACTGTTTAGACATCATTTTGAGAGCGAATTATGTTATTTACTTGTTTGGAGATCTTACTAAGTAATTTGGGAGCCATTTAGACAAAGCAAAATTAACTCGACACTCCTGGCATTAAAAATATAAGAAACACATAAGAAACTTTTGGTAGCAAAATGGCCCAAAAATTTAAGAAACTGCCTACAAGCACCGGACCTTAGTTTCTTATAGAAAAATGAGTGTACCACGAGCATACACGCTAAGGGTATCATTGTTGTAGCGCACCTATTCACGCGAAACGAGCTTTCTCTACCTTGAATATGAGCATAATTATACAAAATTTCACTAAAAAATGAAGTTTGACGACTTGCAACAAGTTTGATTTCCATGTAGTTATATTTACAGCTTTAGGATAAAGCTAGGACATGGAGGAGTTGTAAAACATTCCACTTGTAGGCATTGCTTTGTATTCACAAGAAAAATATCTAGAGAACGGTCGCTTCACATGAAAAATCTCGCCCAGTGGAAATCAGACTTTAGACTTCTTTCAAAAAATTTACCAATGCAGCTTTAAAATCCTCATTTCTCTCGTTTAAAACCAATATTGAGTCTGGCAAACATGTAATATCATATGTTTATGTTGATAACATTTCCCTTGGTATGTGATGAAACTATTTTATATTTTCAAAGCATAATTGTTGTGTTGACGTTTTTGATCGAAGGAAATAACAATTTTCCCCCTTTAATTTTAGAGAAGAGATTGTTATCCACAAAGCTATTCACCGATATACTGTCAGAGCAAAAAGAGGAACTGTGCAAAGTCAACGCGATGGGAAACAGTCAGGAAGATCACCCAGGTAAAGCACAGGCAGCAACCCTTTAAAGGGGCTCTGTCGTCAAATTGTAAACGAATCTGTAAACACCATTGTTTGGCCTATTGTTTATCAACCACATTCATCCAAATGAGGCTGGACAAGCGTTTCGACTTTGTTGCGCAGATTCTACACTTTAGGATTGTTGAGGCTGCACGCAGGTAATTGTTTTCTGCAGTTTCTTTGGCTGCTTCACCGAAGCCATCAAAGAGTAACCGTCAAAAATCCACCTATATTCGAACAATCGCAAGAGATATGAATGTTTGCTTCGTTGCTCTGTGAGGTTACCTTATCTTCAAAATATCGCTTTCACTTTGAAACAAGATGAAAATTCTGTGTGATGTTGTCTTTCAAAACAACTGCATAAATCACCACTTCGACAAAACTTTGGAGGCGGAGCCCCTGTAAAAGGCTTGCGAGGAATGGTTGCTTCAAATGCACTCCTAAGACTGATTACGATGAGTCCTAGTCTCAGTAATCGTTATTCAAAACGAGACTATTACACCAGACCGAGACCGCTCATACTGGTTAGGATTCGTAGTTAGAGTCGTAGTTAGGAGCGTCCGGCAGCCTTTCAATAGCGATGACTACGGGAATGTAATCAGTCTAGTCATTCCTGGTACTTTGCTTTAATTCCTTACCGGCTTTATTTGATATTTTGATTATGTTCAGAATTACAGCGTTCTATGTTCAAACCAGTTTTGAGGTTGTGACATCATCAAATTGCTAAATCGGAAGGCAGAATGATGATCACAATCTATGTCCACTGATACAAAGCTTTATTGTGAATTGTGTAACAGCTTCATACGATCTAAAACGTTCGCTGAACGTACAACCTTTATGATTTGCTTCGCTTTGTTTTTAGTTTGTAGCCACGTTCTTTTAGACCAATGTTACTTATTATTCGTTATTGTACCGGGTGCGCCAAAATAAACTGTGCACATTTGGCAGGCCACAATAAATCGTACACTGGGCCGATTTTGACGATTTATGACTTAATCATTAGCAGAAAGCCTGAATTAGATACTGGGATTTTTTCCAATTTTTTTCATTTTCAGTTTTCAGAGCTAGAAGCGAGTTTCCTAACATTTTAGTTTCCGAAAACACTGAAAACGGTCAAAAAACATGATCAAATTTTCTACAAAATCGACATGAATGAACAAAGAGAGAACTTGTTCGTGGTGATTTGCGATTTGGAAATAGACCAATTGTAATCTGATGTACGAGAGTTCGCACTAAACCCCCAAATCCTCCCGAAAACGTTTTCTCTTTGTTCATTCATGTTAAATCTTTTAAAATTTGATCGACGTTTTTTGATCGTTTTCAACGTTTTCGAAAACGAACATTTTAAGAAACTCGCTTCTAGCTCTAAAAACTGAAAACGGAAAAATTTGCAAAAAGTCCTAAAATCTAAGTCAGGCTTTCTGCTAAAGATTAAGTCATGAATCTTCAAAATCGGTCCAGTGTACGATTTATCGTGGCCTGCCAAACGTGCATAGCTTATTTTGGCGCACCCGGTATTCATTTAGTTATAGTTGTTCCTCACTAGCTGCTTAAAGTATATGAGTTTTCTTGCACTAGGTTATTGATGGAAAACTGAAATCTGAATCATAAACCAGAAAAGCTGCTTGCTGCCACATCGTAGACCTTCATAAAATATGGTTTGCTTGAAGACTGCACCATTTTTACGATCATTTTAAATTTTCAAAGCCGTTCGTAAATTCATTTTATGGAAAGAAAATGCTGTAACTCTGAAAATAATGAAGATATCTGAGATTTCCAAAAAAATAATGAAGAACTTGGAGTTCCTTTCAAGCCATTAAATCAAACGAAAGATGCATTAACCATTCGTGCAATCCTTTTCAGAGATTTTTGAAGCCTTCGCTCCCAGGTTAACATTACGATTTGTATTCGCGCGGGTTCACTTCAGATCAGGGTCATTTTTCTGTTGCATTGAGAAATAGGTGAAGGTGAAGGTGAAGGTGAAGGTGAAGGTGAAGGTGAAGGTGAAGGTGAAGGTGAAGGTGAAGGTGAAGGTGAAGGTGATGGTGATGGTGATGGTGAAGGTGAAGGTGAAGGTGAAGGTGAAGGTGAAGGTGAAGGTGAAGGTGAAGGTGAAGGTGAAGGTGAAGGTGAAGGTGAAGGTGAAGGTGAAGGTGAAGGTGAAGGTGAAGTTGAAGTTGAAGGTGAAGGTGAAGGTGAAGGTGAAGGTGAAGGTGAAGGTGAAGGTGAAGGTGAAGGTGAAGGTGAAGGTGAAGGTGAAGGTGAAGGTGAAGGTGAAGGTGAAGGTGAAGGTGAAGGTGAAGGTGAAGGTGAAGGTGAAGGTGAAGGTGAAGGTGAAGGTGGAGGTGAAGGTGAAGGTGAAGGTGAAGGTGAAGGTGAAGGTGAAGGTGATGGTGAAGGTGAAGGTGAAGGTGAAGGTGAAGGTGATGGTGATGGTGATGGTGATGGTGAAGGTGAAGGTGAAGGTGAAGGTGATGGTGAAGGTGATGGTGATGGTGATGGTGAAGGTGAAGGTGAAGGTGAAGGTGATGGTGATGGTGAAGGTGAAGGTGAAGGTGATGGTGATGGTGATGGTGAAGGTGAAGGTGAAGGTGAAGGTGAAGGTCAAGGTGAAGGTGAAGGTGAAGGTGAAGGTGGAGGTGGAGGTGGAGGTGAAGGTGAAGGTGAAGGTGATGGTGATGGTGATGGTGAAGGTGAAGGTGAAGGTGAAGGTGAAGGTGATGGTGATGGTGATGGTGATGGTGATGGTGAAGGTGAAGGTGATGGTGAAGGTGAAGGTGAAGGTGAAGGTGATGGTGATGGTGATGGTGAAGGTGAAGGTGAAGGTGAAGGTGAAGGTGAAGGTGAAGGTGATGGTGATGGTGATGGTGAAGGTGAAGGTGAAGGTGATGGTGATGGTGAAGGTGAAGGTGATGGTGATGGTGAAGGTGAAGGTGAAGGTGATGGTGATGGTGAAGGTGAAGGTGATGGTGAAGGTGAAGGTGAAGGTGAAGGTGAAGGTGATGGTGATGGTGAAGGTGAAGGTGAAGGTGATGGTGATGGTGATGGTGAAGGTGAAGGTGAAGGTGAAGGTGAAGGTGAAGGTGAAGGTGAAGGTGAAGGTGAAGGTGAAGGTGATGGTGATGGTGATGGTGAAGGTGAAGGTGAAGGTGAAGGTGAAGGTGAAGGTGAAGGTGAAGGTGAAGGTGAAGGTGAAGGTGAAGGTGAAGGTGAAGGTGAAGGTGAAGGTGAAGGTGAAGGTGAAGGTGAAGGTGATGGTGAAGGTGAAGGTGAAGGTGAAGGTGAAGGTGATGGTGATGGTGATGGTGAAGGTGAAGGTGAAGGTGAAGGTGATGGTGAAGGTGATGGTGATGGTGATGGTGAAGGTGAAGGTGAAGGTGAAGGTGATGGTGATGGTGAAGGTGAAGGTGAAGGTGAAGGTGATGGTGAAGGTGATGGTGAAGGTGAAGGTGAAGGTGAAGGTGAAGGTGAAGGTGAAGGTGAAGGTGAAGGTGAAGGTGATGGTGATGGTGAAGGTGAAGGTGAAGGTGAAGGTGATGGTGATGGTGATGGTGAAGGTGAAGGTGAAGGTGATGGTGATGGTGAAGGTGAAGGTGAAGGTGAAGGTGAAGGTGAAGGTGAAGGTGAAGGTGAAGGTGAAGGTGAAGGTGAAGGTGATGGTGATGGTGAAGGTGAAGGTGAAGGTGAAGGTGAAGGTGAAGGTGAAGGTGATGGTGATGGTGAAGGTGAAGGTGAAGGTGAAGGTGAAGGTGAAGGTGAAGGTGAAGGTGAAGGTGAAGGTGATGGTGATGGTGATGGTGAAGGTGAAGGTGAAGGTGATGGTGAAGGTGAAGGTGAAGGTGAAGGTGAAGGTGAAGGTGATGGTGAAGGTGAAGGTGAAGGTGAAGGTGAAGGTGAAGGTGAAGGTGAAGGTGAAGGTGAAGGTGAAGGTGAAGGTGAAGGTGAAGGTGAAGGTGATGGTGATGGTGATGGTGAAGGTGAAGGTGAAGGTGAAGGTGAAGGTGAAGGTGAAGGTGAAGGTGAAGGTGAAGGTGAAGGTGAAGGTGAAGGTGAAGGTGAAGGTGAAGGTGAAGGTGAAGGTGATGGTGATGGTGATGGTGAAGGTGATGGTGATGGTGATGGTGAAGGTGAAGGTGAAGGTGAAGGTGAAGGTGAAGGTGAAGGTGAAGGTGAAGGTGAAGGTGAAGGTGAAGGTGAAGGTGAAGGTGAAGGTGAAGGTGATGGTGATGGTGATGGTGAAGTTGTGGTCTTTAGCGCCAAGCGCTGGGATCACAGAAGTAGAATAGGCCTAATCGAGTCTGCGACTCCTTGTTATGATGCTCAATTGGTGGGGCTCTACCGGGTATCGAACCATGTCCACCTGACTGTTCTGGCTGCAAAGTCAGTGGATTACACCACTGTGCCACAACACTTTCAAATAGTAAAAACTGAGTCAATCAAAAAATGTTTCGACGTTTGAAAGATCAGCTAAACCTGGTTTTAGTTCTATTTTCAAAATGTCTTCTTGCTTGTTAAGATGTCAAGACTGATTGCAATTCGTCGAAGATTTCGCTCGTTTTTTATATCTTTGATCAGAACCTTTTCGCTATTCAACTCAATAAATAAATTGGTAAAGCCATTCAATTGAATAGACAAGTAAGTAATAAAGTTTTCAAAATTGCGAGCGAAAACTGGGACGAATTGTAATAAATCTAATCAAGACCCTATTGCTCATACATACATGTCACGTGACTTTATCTATTCACGCTCGAAAATTATAGTTTGGGAAAATAAGTCCATTATAGGCCATTATACAAAACATACCGTAGCACGGGATTTGACAATGTCTCGTTTATTTATCGAAGCAGATCAACTCTGTAAGCTTGGAAGCTGTTTAGATCATTCTAGAACTTTAGTGGATAGATAGGTCATTGGATCAAAAACATTTTTACATTTAGGTCATTACATTTATTTATAAGAAAGCACAAATAGCCCTTTCAAAAATGTAGAAAAAAAAGATTGACTCAAACAATGTACCAAATTCTAAGCTGAAGTCTATCCTATGCAACTATTTATAGTAAAAAATGGGACAATTTGATATAAACGGAGTGATGGAAATATAATGTTACTTTGCTGTTTTGTTCTAGGTCTGCTGGAGCTCATATTCGAAGACAGAATGAAGGTGCTTTAGTAGGGGTAATACCTTTAACATGTATTTTTTTCGTGATCTCGTCTCTAGAGAGAGTTCGTTGCTCTTCCTCTGTTCATTTGGCTTCGTGATCGGCGTGAGCAGAAATATCAAGCTCAAATTTGCGTCCACTTGCAAACCAGAGCTTTGGCCTTTTGGCCAAAGCAAATTCCTGAAGCACATCGAAATTAAGAACTGAAATTAATGAAAAATTAAGAAACTTCCCAATGGGTATCTAGTGGGTGACTTCTGGAAAACAGAATAACACAAGATCTAATATTGTTCAAATTTTATGAAGGCTATCGTTGATTTATACGCTGTGCCTTAAGAAATTGCTTAGGCCAAAAGGCTAAAGCTCTGGTTTGCAGGAGGAGGCAAATTTGAGCTTTCAAGATTAACATGTCTGCTCTCAAAGTACCAATATCAACAAACGAGGTATCTATGTTCAAGTTAACTATCGAGGAACATATTTAGAGTGATTAGATATTGATTGACGCTATATTCACAGCGCTGGAGTCAACCAAATCCGTATACATTTTTTGGGACACCCGGTAGAGTAGGAATTGAAGGAATTGTTATCAGTATTTACGAAGCAGTTTACAGGTGCAACTCTGTGGGAAAAATGGCACATCCCTGTTAGATGGTGAAGGTGAAGGTGAAGTTGCGGTTTTTAGCGCCAAGCGCTGGGATCGCAGAAGTAGAATAGGCCTAATCGAGTCCGCGACCCCTTGTCATGACGTTGAAGTGATGCGGCTCTACCTGGGATCGAACCCGGTCCACCTGACTGTTCTGGCTGCAATGTCAGAGGATTACACCACTGCGCCACAACAGCTTCAATTCCTACACACCTTCAATTCCTACAGTTAGATGGTAGGTCAAGATCCCCCTGAGCTTTTATTATCAACAGAATATTATGAATATTATAATGTGAACATTGAATTATAACTGTTTCTTTCACAGGAGATTCAAGAATTGCTGCATCGATGGAAAGAGCATGTTGGTCATGCAGCTAAAATTTTTATTCAATGGCCAGAAAAGGTCAAATCTATCTTATACGGAGGGAAAACACCAATTTTAAACAAATGTAAGTTAATCTACTTCTTTCTAGATCTTAATCCTGGTGACTAGTGGGTTAGTAAGTAACTCAGTATCTGTTCACCAGAGGAATTTACAGCTGCTCCAGACTGAGATTTATAAAACCGTAAACAACTTGAATCCGGCTTTTATGGCAGAAGTATTTGTTAGCAAAGATATGCCATATAGCCTTCGTGGCAATAATAATCTTGTTTTGCCTAAAGCTAGGACGAATCAATATGGCATTGATACTATCAGATTGGTCAAAAACTATGGCAGACTCTGCCAAGAGAAATCAAAGAGTCCCAATCATTGGAGATTTTTAAAGGAAATATTAAATCTATCAAAACTTTTGACTGCAGCTGTAAGTTGTGTAAAATTTTTGTATCAAATCTAGGTTTTTTATAATTAGACTTTAGTAAATATTCTGTATAGTTGGCCTTAATTAGCTTAACGCTATTGTCTTAGCTAACTTTAAATAAATTGTTTATTATTATTATTATTATTATAGTGTGTCGTATCATGACTGTACACAGCTCAAAACATTTCGGGTGGGCAGATAAGGAGAATTCTTAAAAATCTGGTCAAAATTAATGTGAATTTTATTATTCTCTTGGGATTTTTAGAGGGCAACTGCCCCTGCTGTCCCCATGCTGTGTGCGGCTCTGCGTCTTATAACTCAGAGGGGGGTTACATTCTTTTACCCCATTCACACTAAAAGTTATAATCGTATTTAAATCAGTGTTAGCAAATCCAGTTTCGCTAAAGTTTGGCTATGTAAAAGGCATATTAAATATATAGTGAGCTAGGGGGGGGGGTCCATGGTAAAGGTACCTTGGGATGTGCTGCGACGAAGGGTATACTTTTTCAGACTGCTAGTCTAGCCAACGGTTTACTTTTTTGCAATACTGGTTTAGCCACGGTTTAGCCCCAAGGGTATCATATTTTACAATATTGGTCTAGGGAACGGTCTGGTCAAACTTGGTCTAGCCAAGGGTACCATTTTCGTAAAAACTAGTCTAGCCAATGGTACTACTTTGAATATGCTCGCAGCAGACCCCTACCCAAAATTTAACCAATAACCCCCCCTCCCCCTCGGTGATATAGTATATGATTGAAAAAGATGCAAAAATACAAGAATGCAGGTGTCAAATTGATCGTTACGCATTCATTTCTATTACAGTGCTAACAAGTTGCATATGAAACGTATAGAGTTTAATCAGCTCACATTGATGAAGGTGAAACTGGTCTTGAATATTTTAGCAGGAATATTTTCACCCATTCGGTACCTTTACTTAATGACCACTTGTATTTCAGCGGATCCAAGAATTCGAAGGATTCCATTCGTTACTGGCAAACCTACTTTTGAAGAATTAAAAAGAATCCACTATGAACTCTCGATGGTAAAACTACAAGGTAAAGTCTCTCGTCCTTTTGGTCGCTATTTCTGAAATCTCGCGTTCAGTTTGGAATTGCTTATATCGCAAATGTAATTTTTACTTTCGCCTTCCAGATAATTTCATCTAAACTATCATGATTTTCGAAAAGTACCGGGTGATTGAAAAAGGTTAACAGCGAAAAAAGTACGAAAAAGGTTTCCCTTAGAATTTGGCAAATATAGGAATAATTGTTTGATGAGAACCTGGGGGGGTCTACTTAGAGCAGCCGGGGATGCGTGTGCCTGCCGATAAGGTCTCAATTTCCATCAAATCCCGGGGGGGGGGTACTTGACCAGGTTTTGGTCGGGGACGTGCCATCGAAGCTTCAAAAACACACCCGTTCCTTATACCAATTTTGCAAAAAAGTATACCCGACTTTATACCAATTTTGCGAAAAAGCATACCCGACCTTATACCAATTTTCCGAAAAAGTATACCAAAATCGTTCCTTAAACCAAAATCGCGAAAATCGATACCGTTCCTTATACCAAAATCGTGAAAATCGATACCGTTCCTTATACCAAAATCGCGAAAATCGATACCCTTCCCGATGGCACGTCCCCGTACCCAAAATATGTGAAGTACCCCCCCCGGACATCAAATATTCTAGGACAGTGTTACACCTTTCATATCTTGCTTCTAGGACAGGAATATCAGTAAACTACTGGATGTCCCAAAAATTCAAGAAACACTGACTCTAGCCAATTTGCTCCACCTTACCCCAGGACCAGTATTATGTTTTCAATATTTTATCCTGGATAGGTCCTGAAAATTTTCCTTTGAGAGACACACCCCCGCAATCTCCTACCCAGCGATGGTTCTCGTATCAAATCTTCACTCAATAGGAAGTCTTAAATGAGAAGCGTCAGTGCGTCGGAGCTCAGGCATGACAAACAGTTTTAACTTTTTTTGCATTGCTGGCATTCAATCCAAGTCGTGTGTGACAAGAGAAGACGGATGGAAAAGCAACGTTATCAAGCCACACACAGTCGGTAAATGATATTTTGATCGTAATGTAGGCCACATCAACGGTGCATTATTGCCCGTGGCTTGACTTGGCAAGTGCCAATCCACGTGAACTGGTTTGTGGATTGGCATTCTGAAGGTAATGATGATTTCAAAAATACTTATGCTGCAATCGAATGACTAATTACCATAAGTTCCCGTTGAGCAAGTCATTTGCAAGAAATGGGCAATAACATTGCTACCCTAACATTGCACACGATTGATTGTTAAGCTTTGCAAAGATTCTGCGTTTATGCTCCTTGTGTTCGATCATGTTAGACGTAGGCTGTACATGCAGACTCGAATGGTTTCCTGGTTTACGAAATGGAATTGAGTTGAATGGAAAATTGAAAATTCAACTCAACTCAATTCAATTTCGTAAACCAGGAAACCAGTCGACAGCTAGACGCCGCAGTTACGTTTCAGCATATATGCTGCTGTGGAGGAAAATGTATTCATTTCTACGGAGGAGGTCAAATCCCTTGCGATAGCTCCTCCGCAGTAGTAAATCATGTTTTCCTCCGCAAAAGAATAAGGCTTTGGTAATCAAGCACAACAGCGGTGTCTAACCACCCATGTGTCGATTATTTTGATTCTTCTTGTGTTCGATATTTAGCTGACTTGTTTTCTAATGTGCAGATATGCCAGGTGGTCGTTTGACTGATGAAGAAATTGCTGCTATAAGAGAAGCAGATAGACTGGAAGCTGAAAGGTTGAAGGAGCATGAATGGTATATTGCTCTGGACTGATTACCTCGTCGTAGTTATCGCTATTTATGATTCAATTGAAGGCAGTCTGTCACGCAGTTGATTGGGTGATAATGACAATACAAAAATAGGAAATTTGAATGGCTGATGATCCTACTGACTTTCTACCACCGTAGAAAATGAGAACGATCAGCTCTCCTTTGTTTCAAGTGCACAGATTCACAAAACAATCCGTTGTATTGAGCTCTGACTTTATTGCAGCCAATCAGAGGCGTGACAGACTGCCTTTAACCGCTGCTATATCATGCTATATCTGCTATATCGTGAAACTCATCAGGCAGCTAGAGGAGATCTTTTTCAATCCATGTGGAATGCATTTCTTCATGGTCTTAGGTCAATACAGTACTTTGGTGCAAAACTATGGAAAGGCATACCCACTTTTATTAAAATTTCCTTTCCTTAGTTCCTTTTAATGTTTTCAAATCAAAATTGAAGAAATTCTTTATCAATGGTTATGATCTTTAATCTTTCACTTCGGAACTTTATATTATCTTGTTTTTGGTGGCAATTCTTTGCTTGTTTAAAAAATGATTTTAGTTTTTGGTTGGGGGGGGGCCTCTCCATTGGTTTACCTATCAGTGAGTTCCTCCTTAACCAAATATATCTAAATACATTTTGTGAGCATGGGTTTTGGGTGTGGTCTTGTATGTCTAGCGGGGCACTTTGGGATGGTGGAGGTGCGATGGGAGTGCAGGTCTTCACATGCTTGTCACGTGTCGGACCGTGTGCTGGGCGGTAGACTGCTCCTGAAAACCTATGCTCATTTTTTGTCCTGTAATGTACTGTGCTTCTTTCTGGGCTGATTATCCTGAGTGACGGGGACTCTGGACGGGGAGCAGGGACGGCAGTTTTTGTTTTCAATGTAAATTAGCTTAGCCGGGGTCCTGTTGTTCAGCATTATCGCCTATGGTAGTAAAAATTTAGCCCGACATACAAAGTGAAACCAACTTTAGTATTTAACAGTAAATATCGTTTATGTGTATTTTTTGGTAGCTGGATATTTAATTTATAGTTTAGTTACACGTTTTTTATGTTAATGACTGCGGAGTTGTCATGGTCTCCTGCACTGCGTGGTATCCTTGTAGTGTAATAGAGTAGTTCGTTATATTGGAACAATCAGTTTCGAACCTTCAATTCGATTGACGCAGCTTACTAAATTTGAAGTAAGTTGCTGCGGCAGATACTTGAAGATTTCTCTGATATGTTTTGGTCTTAAATTGCAGCATTAAAAGACTTATTTTGCACTCACCAGGTAAAGTGAACTTCCTTCTTCAGATCAATACCAAGTTTTGTTGATTAAGTGTCTGCTTACCGTGGTTTCTATCGCATTTCCTTTCTGAGGAGTGACCTTACAGAGCCGAAGCAGTCGTTCGATCCAGATTCGATCAATCTAATGCAGAAGATAGGGTCAGGTTTTTAACTGTTTCATTATGAGTCCCTGTGAGCAAGGTACCGCAGGGATACAAGGGGCTCATCGTCATAAGTCTAATATTGAACATATAAAAAACTCTTTCTAATTCCTTTTATGTTTGGTGTGGGCAAGGGCACTGGGACGATATTTATGTGGCCTGCGCACAGGCCTAACTGGCACTGTAGTAACATTTATCGTCCTAATTCATTGCGGTGACAAATAAAGATGGCTAAAATGTTGACTACCTGTACACAATCGTTGTGCAAGTTGATTGTATTTTCTCTGCGTCTCCATCTCTGTTTCTCTTCAATATAAAACAGTTTGCAGGCCAACTCAAAGCAAGGGAAGTTAACTCCAACCGCCATGATAACATCTTGTTCTACTGACATATGACAGAGGTTTCGAGGGCCTTTGACGAGACCAGAAAAATGGAGGGGCCAAACTTTGATCTGAAAATTTGCCACAGCACAATATAATAAGCTACCTTTTCTGGGATGGATCCAGACGAAAAACTGAATGAAGCATGTGAGCACGAAGTGCGAGTGACATTGGGGTCCGGGGGAGGGGAGGGGTAGCCTCTGGAAAATTTTGGACACGCCCTTTAGATCGTCGGAAAATCTCCATTTTGAATTAAAGCAGGCAGAATTAAGAAGCAGATTTTTGCAAGATAGCCGACTGAAAAAGTGTATGGTAGCATTTGCTTTGGCTGGCCCCTCACTGCCCAAGATTCCGGCGCCACACAACAAGTTTTGCATTCTACATTGATAATCTACTTCATGGTGCAGTTTCTGAGAAATATTTTCTACAGTTTCTAGCAGTTTCTATTTTACATATATTTCTGATACCCTCTTAAAAATGCTATAGTTCTCAAAATAATGATGATGTTCTCTGCAAGCCTCTTCAAGCAATTCAATTGGAAGAGTGCGCCTATGCTTGCCCTTTGTCATACTCCTATTACTATTAGGACGGAGTTTCCACCCCGTTTCCACACATCAAAACAGCAGAAACTTACAGTTCGCGTAGCTAGGCTCATACATCATAAAGCGTGGTCCCTTAGTTGGGAAAACAAAATGTAAAATGCTTAACGATGGAATCCACCAAGGATCCAAGGATTTTTGTTTCCAGAGTCCTGTGGTCTGTAATTTACGACATCACTAAGCAAAGATGAAAAAATAACAGACCACTACTGAACTTGCTAACTTTGTGGTAAAAAGCTGGCTGAGAAAACTTTGTTATCATTTGCTTTGCTAGTTAGTGAATTTATTGAATAATGGCATCACAGATCGTGCTAAGTGATCCGGCACAACTTGCAGAACTGGAAAAGGAAACATTTCGAATGATAACTAAAGATGGTCGACTCGATTTGCTGTTGCTGCACGGCCTAATTCACTACAAAGACAAATTGTGGCAAGGGCGAATAACGAAAGTTGATTTCAACGAACACGTTTCAAAGGGAACAACGAATGATGAAAGAGAAAATAATGTTACAGTTTTGAGCTACATTGATGTCTTACAAGAGCCGATTATTTTGCCGGAATTAGAGCCAGGATTACGCAATGATGCGAAATATCCTCTTGTATCCCTGCGGTATGTCATACATCTCGAGTCCCATGACAAGAAGTGTGTTGCGCAATGTTTCAAAGAGCAATATGGAAAACATGCCGTTGTTGATACCCCATTTTCAACTCCCAAAGACCCCAATGATGAAAGAATTAGAGTTTTAAGTGTTTCGTTAAAATTTTGGGATGGTATAAGAGATATTTACGAGCACAACAAAGAGTTTTATGAAGGGAATCATCTTATTTTGACGTATCTTCCTACTGGGAACAGCCTTGGACCTTACACCGTTGCTAAGGGATACGAAATAAGAGAAATGACTGTTCCAGAGTGTGTTTTTGCTGCTACGCATTGGAAATATGCAAGTCCTAGAAGTCATAATTATTATGCATGCTGTTCGCAATATGGCCTTGCAATCGGGGCCTTCCACATTGGTTCTAAAACCCCAGTTTCCTGGGTTTTTATCGGTGCTAATGGAGCTATAAGTGCGCTTGTGACACTTCCAGAACATACAAGAAAGGGGTTAGCAAGAGCAGTTGTAGGGACAATCACCGAGAAAGTAGTTTCATTGGGTCTTATTCCATTTGCTTTGATCGAAGATATTGAAACTGCCTACAGGTCCAAGGGTTTGTTTCAGAGTCTTGGATTTGAGCTATGTGATGAAGTAAGATCTGTATTTGCATTTGTTTAATGACTGCAGAACCATACCCGGTAAACTCAAAAGAATGTACTGTACCCCTATTTGAAAATCATTGCAGCAAAAGTAATTGCACTGTAATCACTACGATAAGATTGCTTTTCCAGAAGATAAAATTTTTGAAATATTTTATATGTTTGATTGGTAATTTCAACATGAGAGACGTAGGAACCGGGGGCACTAGGGGCACTGTGATAGGAGCACTTCGCTTGGCTTTGAGGCTTTGAGTTTTTGACACAGAGAGTACTACATATTTTGGTAATCGCATTTTCATTACTTCTGACTCTCCTACAAATTTAGGCGTGGCAAAATGTAAACGCGAAATAATTAAGATTGACAGAAATTAAATGCGCATGCTTGAAAGTAAAAATACTAAGTCCCCGTAAAACTACTGATTGATAATACTAATTAGCAACGATTAGCATCAAGGTTAGCACGTGATATTAGTAACTAATCATATGATTATAGCGTGATTAGATAACGAGAATGATGAAATGTGCGATCCTATTACACTCCTAATAGTTCCTACGTCCCACTACGTCCCTGTTGAACGTGGTAGCCCCTTGGTAAATTAGAAACATTTGAAAAGTCAGACTTGCAGAACAGCTGGAAAATTGCCTAAAAAGGTCTAAACGCACGATCGAATCTTCCCGATCTTTTGTAATCCGTTTGAAATCCTTTTTAGAATTAAAGGCAATGTGTCCATGTATGTAAGTACAGCGACTTTGCAATTTTCATGTGATAGAACACCTGATTACCTTACCATGGAAATGAGAAGATAGCCATTTCTAATATAAGCAGATAGATTGACTGTTGCACTTTCAGAGTGGACTTGCCCCAAGTCTATTTTCGTTGGCAATTTGTTTCGTTATAAATACGGGAGAGACTTGGGCAAGTCCACTTTCAGAGTAGCCTGTGTTCCAGACCACTTGCTGAATCCGAGGTCTGACGGCAGGGAGCGGGAGCCTCGTTGTGAAATTTAAATGTCTAGTTTTAAATGTGATCAGTTAAATTCTACCAATCACAGTGCGCTCTTCGAGGCTCTTCGTCAGCCTCGCGTCAGAATAAAATCAAATGAGGCCCGTGATATCATCAAAGTGCAATGTGCAATGGACAAGAAGAAAATTCGATTTTGCCGGGGCCCAGCTCGATGATGTCAGTGCAACATACAATGAAAAAACAAACGTTCATTTTCACGGGGCCCGGGTCCCGGCTACCCCCCCTCGGCGGTCCTGCCCCCCCCGCCAAGTTTAGGATGCTTCATATAGGAAATGAAACCATATGGCTCCATCTATGTTTCTGAAATTTATCTGAGAGTATCAGCAACTTCAGGTTCCTGGAAAAGGGATAAAAGAAGACAAATTTCCTCATTTTTGCGATCTACTGAGCTGAGCGTCGACTTTCATACAAAGAGTTTCTTATGAAAAATGATACGTGTACTGAGGTGTGGCCCTCGTCGATTGTTCTTTGTTGGGCACATGTGTTACATAGTTGCTTTCCGGAGCAGGTGCATTCTCATGTCACTTTATATTGACCTTTGAAACATGAACTGATGTGCCGGGCGAAGGAGAGGCCAGATTGTGATTACGAGGCGAACACATCAACAACTTTCGCAAAATTTTGGAATTTAAATTCAGAAGTTCTATGTTGCCTCGTGGAACCGACAGCTTTGAAATAACAGAGAGTGATGGCCTCCAAAGCAATATACGAAGCTGATGCAAAGACACTTATTTACAAGTTTGTACAAAGCAAGCATCTAATTCGAAATGAGCTGCTTAAAGTCAATGAAATAAATGCAGTTGGCGGAGAAGAGGAAAGTCAGTGGCTTTCAAACAAGGTGAGGAATTATTTAGGCCACCTTGACTGCGCTTGACCTTGTTATTATTTCCTTTTTTCCTTGTTTTCTCGAATGAAAAACGAAGTACCTGATGACGTCCAAAGCAAAATATGACACATCAGCAGACACAAAATCTCCTCTGTGCAAGTTTCTCTGTCTCAAACGTGAGGTGATGAGGGTAGCTCAAGAAAAAAATACGTACTGCATACCCCCCCCCCCCCCCCCGAATGGAAGAGTACTCAACAAATAGAAAAGGCCATGGATTCTTATGACAAGATATGATAAAACATCTGGATTTTGCCTCTAAAAATATACTGGTGAGCATGAGCGTTTAGTGTACACAGGAAGATAAAATTTAGGAGGGCTGCCCAACAAAAAATCCATTGTTTTCAAAACGTTTGCCTGACCACTGACTTTAGATGGATTTCTGCCCAATTATGGCTGATTTTTGCAAATGTTTTGGGGGTGAGTCAAAAAAGGCCTGGTGTTTGAAATGCCACTGCTCCCTGAATTCATAAGCAATTATATTTTGCAATATCTGATCTAATTGAATAGATAGAACATGTTCAATTAATTTTGGAATTTTCCTAAGCTGAAGTCAGTCATCCGTCCAGATTTTACAAAGGGATTTTCTAGAAAAGTCCATACGACGATCCTAATAGAGCATGCTAAAATCACGAACAAGTTTCCCTAATATGTTTACCTTACAGCAATGACTTGAGCACGCTTTAGCATATGCTATTCTCAAGGATGAATGAAAAGGTCTCCCATGATGACAAAATACACGAATGCATGTTAGTGTCATTATTGCTAGGAAGGAAAACAGGGAAATTCGCTTGCTGTTTTCATTCCTTTTTGTAGGTTTTTGAAAGGGGTTTTCTGTGGGAAATCTCTCATATCGACGGGAAGGAATGGCCAGTTAAAGTCGGTATATTAGATTACTGAACCTAATTAAACATATTGGCAATAAAGCAAGACAGTTCTCAATCTTATTGCTTTGATATTCAGGGAGCAGCGTTTTTCAAATGCCAGGCCTTTTTATTGATTCACTCGGTTTTTTCTGGAAGTACCCTGTGACATGAGCCAATATTGCTTTCAAACCATCCATGCTGGAAAACATGTAATGTTTCATCAAATATTTATGGTGTGATCAGTGGCATCGTGGGAGCATAATTTTTGGGGGGCCGAGGGTCAGAATTTTCCAACAAAGAGACATTTTTCCTACGAAAATTAAGCAGGAATATAACGTACAAAAAGTGGCAAAATGTCTCAAAACTTTTATAATATTAAAGTTCCATAATAGCAAAAAATTTTTTCAAAGGAGCACAGCAGCCCTGTTGAGACACGATTCTTGTTGGAGGTGAGGCTGTTGTTGAGACGTGATTGGTGTTGGAGGTGAGGCTGAAGCTAGATGTGCATGGAGGGAGGAAGAATGGGGGTCCGAAGGCTTGCCCCCGGCAAAATTTTCTGTGACCACGCCCTATAGATCATTGCAAAACGCCCCTATTTTGAAGTTTGATTGCCATAAAGAAGCCATGTAAGGAAAATGGATTAATTCAATTTTCAATATTTCCAACAAGAATGGAAAACTGATGAATTTTCCGACAACATTTTCACAGGGGGGGCCATGGCCCCCCTGGCCCCCTGGCCACGACGCCACTGGGTGTGATGCAAGGTCAAGAACAAAACAATAGGTCCGTTGTCTTTTCTGTTGTAAAGAATACAAATTTACTTGAATTTTGTCAGACTGTAATAGTAGAAATTGCAATGGAAATTATGTAACTATTTGTTTTATACAGTAAGACCACTTTCATCTACAGTATGTGTCACTTCAATGAAAAGCATAATACATTACCCTTCTTATTCAAAGTGGTTTTGTGTTGCAGAAGCTAGTGGTTAAACCTGATCAGCTAATCAAAAGAAGAGGAAAACATGGATTGATCAAAATCAATACAGATTGGAATGGTGCACAGCAATGGCTCAAAGAGCATAATGGAAAGGAGATCAAGGTTGGTTTGAGTTCTTGTCTATAAATTTGCAATGTTTTCAAATGTTCACTGCTGATTTTGCCAGCTTGTTCATTGACAAGGGGCTGCACAATAGACAATTCATTTGATTACAAAGTGATTTTAGTTTATTCTATTGTCTGAGAAACAAAGCAAGAGAACAAGGGAAAGTGGATCAGTTGTGCAGACTCGGTTTTTTCCCATTTTTCATTCTGAGAGTCGTCTGCACACAGGCTAACATCTTCAAAAACTTTCTTCTTGAAACTCTGATGATCTGAGAAGACTCTTTCAACAGACACGTGTGCTACCTACTTCAGACTACTTTCACATAAAGCTGATGATGTCCAAGCTTCGCTCATAAAGCTACTTAAATAGATGAAAATAGGTTTTGATTTTATTATATACTGATATCATAAAAATTATATACTATGGTGGAGGCAGACGCAAAGAAACAGACACATTTTTGGCACACTGAGGCCTTTCGAAGCTACGTTCTCATCAGTTTGTGACTTTTACCATTTAAAGTTAGAGTAAATTTTCTGATTTATACAAGGCATGTAACAACATAAAGAGGTGACCGATGATTTACGTCATTGGCGTCATATGGAGGACTCCAGTATATGAAGATATTATATATTTGATGTACCGTCTCAGGAAATAATGGTGGCAGGCAAAGGCAAAATTTGCAGACAGATTATTTGGCTGATACTCTGTCCTGCTTAGTATTGACTTACAGTACACAGGCCTTGCGCACATTAACAAAGAGTTTTCTTGCCAAAGAATTCTTGTTTAGTAAATTAAGGATTCTTGTCATAACATATATTAAACAATTTTCATTATTTAATGTCACAAGGCCTGTACCGTAGATGTAACAGTTGGGTGTCTTTCTTTCCATGCAGATTGGAAAATCAACAGGAAAGTTGAAAAAGTTCATCGTAGAGCCATTTGTGGCTCATCAACAGGTATGTTTAACTGATTCATTTAGTAGTCCTATTGCAATGTGCAATCTTGCTTTGCCAGAATTTACAAGACCAATTCAGGCAGTCCCTTAGAGGCTAGATCTTTAGATAAAATTGATAGCAAAAGATCAAGTAATCATTTATTCAACAAGCCTTGTGCCTTTGGATCAGGCTTTCTATCCCGAATAAAGAGGAGTCAAGTCCTTATAATCTTCATGAATTTTGATGTGGATCAAAATTACTGAAGGTTGCCTAATTATTTTTGTTTGGATGGTCTTTTTGGCACAGTGGGCCTTTAAGCCTGGCTCATATTGCAGTAGCTATCACTGGAGATTGTTGTGGTTGTCAAAGTCATAGTCACCTACTGTAGATCGAACCAGTTTCTATTCCAAGGACTCAAATAACCACTGTGTTGTTTCTACCATTCACGATCTGTCTTTTGCTTTTTGGTCTCAAGAGCCTTCTGTTGCCAGTGACTCTAACAAATCTAGCATCACTGGCCTTAACAGCCCAATGCAAAGCTAAAAATCTCTTAAAGGGAATCATATTTTTTTTAAGATGACATTAGACCACACAAGGGGCATTAAATCTTGTTGTAATGTGCAAACAGCCCAATGCAAAGCTAAAAATCTCTTAAAGGGAATCATTGTTTTTTAAGATGACATTAGACCACACAGGGGGCATTAAATCTTGCTGTAATGTGCAAATTGTTGCCCCCTATAGCCAGGAATGATGCTTGTAATGCCTTTGATTTACAGGAACAAGAATACTACATTTGCATTTATACACAAAGGGATGCAGATGTGATTCTCTTTCATCATGAAGGTGGCATGGATGTTGGTGATGTCGACAGCAAAGTAAATTCTTAGCTCTCTATTTTCTATTTTGAATTCTATTTTTCTCTCGAGAAAAAGGTACTCATCCAAAGCTTTGTCTTTTCTAACTTTAACTACTGCCCTTTAGTATGGTTTTTCTCATCCGCTAGATCTATGGATAAGATCAAAAAAATACAGGAGAGAGCCCTACGATTTCTTTATGATTACCATAATTCTTCTTATGAAGAACTACTTGGAAAATCAGAAAACTGCACAATGCATGTAAATAGGCTAAGATACCTCTGCATTGAGATTTTCAAAACTGTAAACCAGGTAAATGCTGCATTTATGCAAAATATTTTCGAAACAAGAACCTCCAATCAACCTTCACGTCGTCAAAATGATTTGCAGCACTATAGGCCCAACCAAACAACGTTCGGTTCAAATAGTCTCAGGTCTTTTGGGCCGCAGATCTGGAATCGTCTGCCAGATTATATAAAATCAGCAGAAAATCTGGTTCAATTCAAAAGGCTAATCAAGAGCTGGGATAGGGCCACCTGCAGATGCAATGTATGCGTTCGAAATTAATCCTGCAAATAGTTTATTTAAAATATTTATTAATTTGTATTAAATAATCGAATTAGACTAGTTGCTTTTGTAGCTAAAATTGTTTCGATTTAGAATAAAGACACACACACACTCTCTTTCTAGTCCTTTGACAGCATTAGCCTGTGACACTTGTGGAAGCCCCTTGGAGTTGTATTTTTGTATTATTGATTTGATTGGTAGACTTGCTTCAAGTCTGTTCTATTATAGTCAGTGTTTCATAAACACAAAATGATCCTGTTACCACTGCGAGAGATTGCTTCTGTAACAAAGAAACAGGAAGAGGGGAGAGGTGATTTCTCTTTTCTGTATTTCACGTTTTATCTCTCCTCCTAGACTTATGACGATGAGGCTCTTGTTTCCCTGTGCTCTTTGACTTCTTGATGGCGCTTCAGTCAACAGAGACTCATAATATTACTCTGAAAAAGTTGACCCTATTTAGGCCTAATATGCTGGGATTCCTAGCATACCAATCAGATTGCGAGATTTGGCGAAGAATAATAAGTTTCGAACCTTCAATTCGATTGACGCAGCTTACTAAATTTGAAGGAAGTTGCTGCAGCAGGTACTTGAAGATTTCTCTGGTATGTCTTGGTATTAAAAACATGGAAATTGCAGCATTAAAAGACTTATTTTGCACTCACCAGGTAAAGTGAACTTTCTTCTTCAGATGAATACCAAGTTTTGTTGATTAAGTGTCTGCTTACCGTGGTTTCTATCGCATTTCCTTTCTGAGGAGTGACCGTTGAACAGAGCCGAAGCAGTCGTTCGATCCAGATTCGATCAATCGAATGCAGAAGATAGGGTCAGGTTTTTAACTGTTTCATTATGAGTCCCTGTGAGCAAGGTACCGCAGGGATACAAGGGACTCATCGTCATAAGTCTATCTCTTCTCCTATCACAGAAAATTTCACACAAAATACTGTCCTCCACAGAAAATTGAATAACAGGAAACTAAACTGACTTGAACAAGTATTTGAAATTGTTTCATATTCTCTTGCAGGCAAATAGGTTATTAGTTGGAATAGACGAATCTGTATCAACTGCTCAGATCGAAAAATCATTACTTGGTAGCATCTCAGATGACATAAAATCGTCACTAAGCAGCTTCATTAGTGAACTATTCCAGTTATACATTGATTTGCATTTCACATATCTGGAGATCAATCCCTTGGTGGTCAATGAAAATGGTATTTATGTTCTGGATGTGGCTGCGAAATTGGATCAGGCTGCGGAGTATCTTTGTAGTACAAAATGGGGCAAGATTGACTTTCCACCGCCATTTGGGAGAGAAGCTTATCCAGAGGTAAGATAAACCATATGCAGAGTTCAATTCTTTGCAGAGCCAGCAAGTATAAGTAAACATTTCCCATGGCGCTGGTGGGGTGATGGCCGAGTGGCTTATACAGTTTCCGTCAGGTGACTGAAGTTAAGCTCGGTCGGGTGAGATCAAACTCTGGATGGGTGACCTCTCGGAAGGCTGACCTCGCAATTCACCTCGCCGTCCTTTCGTTAAACTAGGAGTTCCATGCCTGGATGCGGCTTGCATAATGGGCTTAAATTAGCTTTAAGTAGCTAGAAACCCTTCCTGCCCACTTAAAATCAATGCTGTTTTATGTCAAATGTTTCAAACGACTTTACGGTTGTAACTATATCATAGCGTGTCAATTCTCGTACAATTTTCATGAATACATTAATAAGCCACTGCAGTATTTTTTCTTTGTGCCATCCGTTATACTTGCATACTTTTCATATTTCATTTGTAAGAAATACTATCTGTCTTATTCCAAGTGAACGTTGCATATCTGAATAAGTTATATCTTAGAATGTTCTTTGTAGTGTTTTGCATTATATTGTGAATTAGTTCTGTTTTACTCTTATGTTTAAGTTAATTCATCGGTTGCTAATTATGCCTTTTGTTGTTTATCGAGTGGTTGCTAATTATGCGGTATTCTAGACTTATTACGGGAGTCCCTTGTTTCCCTTCGTTCTTTGGCTTAATAATGTTCTAAGGGACTCAAGTGATCAGTGTTTCGCAAGTAATCCGTGCAGTATCTTGTATTGCTTATTCTGTTAGGAGGACTACATTGCCGAACTTGATGCAAAGAGTGGTGCTTCTCTTAAGCTGACTGTATTGAACAGAGCTGGACGAATCTGGACAATGGTTGCCGGCGGAGGTGCCTCAGTTGTGTACAGGTGACTATTTTTTATGTTGTTGCATTATACATGTGAAATACAGTAGGAAGAAGGAAAATACGACAAAATCCAGTCGCGTGTCGCAGAGCTTGCAACGAGATTGGCACCCTCGAATGTTGCTATCGAGCAAGGACAGATTTGGTAAGACAATAGCACGCGTTGGTTTTGATTGACACCGCAACTCAAAGCGATTAGCGATCGCAGACAAAGAAAATTCTTTCAAACAGTAATTCAAAACAAGCAAAGCTGCAAAAGTTTCCCCGATACCCAGGTAGCTAGCTCACTCGTTGTGCATTCCAGACATTGTTTTAAAGAGCAAACATGAGCATTGATCGAAAGAAGAAGGATATGTACACATCTGCCACGGGCATTTAATTTATTCGATTCAAAAGCCGATTGGGAGGCGATTAAATTCTCTTATTTTGATTGGGTGCAGTTAAACACTTACTGCTTAGTTTTTGAACCAAAGAAATAAAATTCGCGAGGTAGATGTGTAGATGTATCCTTCTCCTTTCGATATATGCTCCTGTTTGCTCTTAAAAACAATTTCTGGAATGCTTGTCTAGCACGCTAGCGACTTGGGTTTCAGAGAAACTTTTGCAACTTCATTTGTTTTGAATTTATGGTTAAGAGAATTTCCTTTGTCTGTAGCCACTAATCGCTTTGAATTTAGGTGTCAACAAAAGCATCTCATCCTATTGTGTTACCAAATTTGACCTTCTTTCGCTATTGTTTTAAAATGTGCCAGCATTGTGTGAATATTGTCTCAATCAAATGATTAGCACGATAAGAGAAGATTTTGATTATTCTTTCTGCAGTCACTTACAAAACGGTGACATGCTTGATTACTACATGTTGCCTCTACCCTCAGTAAGATGGTAATGAAAGTAAAATGCTACTCAGCTGCATAACTATGCTTGTCAAATTAAACGAACGTTGCTTTTCATAATAACATTGATGCCGGTGGAAGAATGTGCAATTTTTCAAGTTAACTCAAGTATGTGATAGTAGGTTCTTCGTTCACTTTATTTCTATTCTAGAAAAACCATTTTTTATTGTGCAATTTTCATTATGACACGCTATCTTCTTGTTTCAGTGACACAATTTGTGAGCTTGGAGGAGCTGCTGAACTTGCAAATTATGGGGAATATTCTGGAGCACCAACTGAATCACAGACTTTCCAGTATGCGAAAACAATTCTCAAGCTGATGACTGAGGGTCAGCCTTTCCCAAACGGTATATTTTCAATCTATTTATTTTTTCTATAGTCTGTTTGTAGTATTAATTGTCTGAGTGGTAAGCACTCGTGCCTCCTGCGAGGTAGCCTGCGTGCAGATTTTACACTTATTTCTGTAAAAGTCTGCATGCAGGCTACCTGCGAGGAAGGTTGCCAGTTCGAGCCCTTGGGTGGCTGCCTGGGAAAGTACCACCACCGCTCATCGTAAAAAATTCTGTATGCTTGTCTCTTCACAATAAAGCTTGAATTCCTTAGGATAAATTGCCAGTAGGGGCAGTCTTGTCGGCTTCAGAATATCGGCTTCAGAAGATATGTCGACAAAAGACTGCTATATTTTTCACTGAATTGATTTTTATAGGAATAGACTGATTGAATATTAATGACCAGAGAAAGATTCGGGATAACGCAGAATGCTTTACTTGTTCTTGATGAAATGCTGGCCTCAAAATGCGCACGACCGTCGCTCGCAGGGCAAAATATCATTATAAATTTAAGTTGCTAGCATCTTTACTCTACTGAGAGTGATTTGATTGCATGCACATTCTTCCTAATTATTTGCTCGTAGGCACAGAATATCATTAATGAGGCAGGATGAAATGGTATAGGTAGTTAAGAGCCAGTCTCAGCAAGTCTAAACAACCTTCTCGATGAATTCTCATTTTTTGTAAGAGCAATCGGGTTTGAAAGTTTGATGAGTTTCAAACTGGAACCTAGCACTACGTCACACACCTGTCAGGTGTCTCATCTTGATCTTACTAATTTTATCACGCAATGGAAAGGTCAATCTTGTAAAGAGCCTTGTTTGATGGCACTTTTCTGGCAACGTTCTGGGACAGTTTTGATGTTAAGGTCGTGAACCTTCAGTTTGCCACTGTGTGTTTTCGTATTATCGTGGGCGATAGTTCTTTTTTGTTGCATTTCTCCCGGGGGACACTAGACTTCTAAATGTAAGGGGTGTGCCGCTAGGTTAAGGATATTCTTAACCTGTGCAGGAGCAATTTTTTCAAATTGATCACCCTGTCTAGAAGCAAATCGGCAAGAAAAAAAGCAAAATTTCTGATCAAACTCCTGCTTGAGAAAGATCATTTGGAAATTGTTTACCCATTGGAAGCACCATTTGAGAAAATGATACCCTGTTTAGCGGTACATACCCGGTGCGAAAAGTTGTTAAATTTCCCCTCCCGGGCAGTATCCGTTTTGTAATCGTAAAGTTAGTAGTCTATACGATATTATTGCCTTGTTAATTGCTTTATCAGAGTTAATTTCCATTCAGGCAAAATCCTGATTATCGGTGGTGGCATTGCAAATTTTACCAATGTGTCAGCAACGTTCTCCGTAAGTACTTGAAGCTTCATTTTTATTGTCATCAATCTATTTTCAAAGCAACATCGCACACCAAAAGAATGCACCAAGAAGTATACCTATGAATAATCTTGGTCTTCTATAGAGCTTGAATTAAGATAAAAGATAGCACGTGTCATTACTTTAGGTTTCAATATGAATATCTGTTTTAATCCAGATTGCCCAGAAAATCTCAACACGGGTTGAGATTAGGTCACATGGTTGCAAACTATAGAACAAGGAATGTGAACCCCATTCAAAAATTTGAATGATTGCGGAAATAGATTCGACTTCCTTTGTTCACATTCTATCTTTGATTTCAACACGCCCCAGTTGAAAAACTTTAGCGTTCAGATGAGAATATCAACCCGTGTGGAAATTTCAACACGGGTTGAGTTGCCGAGGTGAGTTGACCCCGTGTTGAGTTTCAACTCGGATTCCTTCATGTAAATGCGATGAAGGCTTACACAGTCAACCGAGTTGAAACTCAACTGTGTTCGACTCAACACAGGTTGAAATTTCTCATGTAAAGGGCCTCTTACAGATTTGTGTAGGATAGGTTTCAACTCAGAGTTTAAGACCTTGTTTGAGTCAATCTAGCAAGTGGTTGCTGATTTTTGGCGCAGCAAAGGCAAACCAAGTGCTTGCTTCAAAAACAGCACTTTCTTGTTCTTCAGTAATGTCAAAATCAAGTAAATTTTGAAAGAAAGGGTCCTAGCGTTGTATTTCTGTTTTGTTTGCTCTTGTAAATGGTTAATACTGTTGACTTGTAGGTAACTTGTCATCATTAACCCTTTTAAAAGTGTCCAGATCCTTCACAGCAGCCACACAAACGGGGCATATATGTTTTGTACACCTTGTTGTCTTTTCACTTTCACGTTGCAGAAAAATAAAAAGCATTCAACTCATTTGAAAAGTAGCTATTTTTGCCAAACAGAGTATCGAATTCTCGCTACAGGGAAGGCTTTTCTCACCGAGCAATTGTTATGCTAATTTCACTAAAGTCATATGGGAAATTTGGAGTCATTTTCTGCTGGAACCTTCCTTGTTTCTGTCTCAGTTGCACTATTGCAGCGCATGAGTCAGTTGATCTTGGAGAAGGTACAATGCCAGGGCCGGTATGGTGTCAGTGTCATTAGAGCTCATAATCTCAAGGAATTAATAGCTGGTTGATAGACAGCCATGTAAAAGCTCTGTTAGGCTATATCTTTCACACGTAGTGGTAGGGTGGAATCCCCTATCATGCTATTCTTGACTCAGCAGTTAGCGATTCGTGGAAGGGTCATGGGGGAGGTTCGCGAGGATTCCCACTTAAGCTTGTTGTTTGCCTTCTCAGAGTTTGAAGCCTCTCCAGCGACACTGATCTAACACGTTTACGATAATCCAAAAAAAAAATTCTGTTCTCTTGAGGTGCAGCAGAAATCAGCATTTAACTTAAGCTTACCTTTTTATTCCCACTACTGGGCAAAGTAACCCTTTGTTTAAACGTGTAAAATTCAATTTTAAACCCCTATTTTCATTTATATTTTAAGGTTTAATCTTGTACAGTATGAATACTCGAGTGCTCTCTTGAACAGTTATTCCTGACGAAGATTCTATCGAAACGTAGAAGCTTTTCAACAATTGTGTTGTTATTTTATTTATTTTTTGTTAACGTTGATGGTGGTTTAGTTTACATAGCTATATCTTTCGTATTATGGTTAATTTTTGCACATTGTTACACCAAATCTGTTTTAGGGCATCGTGAAAGCGCTGCAGTTGTTCCAACAACAACTGATCGATCACAACGTGTCCATCTTTGTGCGACGTGGAGGTCCAAATTACCAGGAAGGACTGCGAATCATGCGGGAACTAGGTTTGTTCAATATGGTTAATTTGTTGTCTATTAAACCCTTCCAAATTGGAGGGATGATAACATTTTTAGCTTGGATACCAAATCTTGAACGATACTTTAAAGCATGGTATTTGTAATCTGAAACCTCTTTTGTGTTTGTTTTAATAAGATTATATTCTTCAAAATAATCTAGCTTCTCAATTGCATATGTTACCAATTAAAGGGTTTTTTAAGGACAACGGCTTGACGTTTAGTCATTTTTTAGGGTTTGATCGAGTAGGTTTCAAAGTTTCGTTGCTCCTCAAAGTAAAATGAGCCATTGAATATTGAAGTTTTCTAGAATAGATTTGTCCAGATGAATAGCAAAATTGTTTCCTTGGCCTCTCTACTCAGTGGCGGGCACCTTGCAAATATTGAGGGGGGCGCAAAGCTATTGTTTCAGTAAAAATGCATTGTTTATTTCTATTGTTTTTCAAACAAAAGATCTATGTTCTAACCAATTTGCAGGAAAATCTCTTGGAGTTCCCGTACACGTTTTTGGTACTGAGACTCACATGACAGCAATAGTTGGAATGGCATTGGGGAAGACAGAGGTGCCAGAACAGGAGGCATTTGATTCTAATGAAGCTGCAAACATGTTCTTCAAAGCAGCAGAGGTCTGTTTACCTATAATGATGAAATCGCTATCTTTTAATGCTCTGCATTCTGAAATTCAAAATAATATCTGCGTGTTACTGCCAGTCTGTGGTGTTCTCAATGTTTATTGCCCTTTTCTTTGATAATGTTAGATTTTAAAAGTCCCGCTACTATAAATAGGCCAAAGGAACGCTCACACACTCATTTTGCCTTTTGGTAAACAACAATGAAACGGCACGTGTCAACATTACCAAATACAATAGAGAAAATAGACTATGTTTTATCTGGGCCAGGGCCAGCTTTAAAGGGAATAGACATAGCTATATCGACAAGCTGCTATAAATAGGCCGAAGAAACGCCCACAAACCCATTGTTTCCTTCGCCACACAATGAAACTGCAGGCGCCAAAGTTGTTGAATACAATAGATTATATTTTTAACTTGGCCCGGGCCAGCTTTTAACTATGTCGATTCCCTTTAAACTATGTCGATTCCCATTAAAGGTAATGTGTCCATGTAAGTACAGCAACTTTGCTATTTTCACGTGATATTTCATGTGATCACTTTACCATGAAACTCATAAGGTAGCCAACTCTAATATAAGCAGACTGATGACCTACTTGCGGTTGCGCTTCCAGAGTTGAATCCGAAGTCTCACATCAGACAGCCTCGTTGTGAAATTAAATTCTAGTTTAGCATGTGATCAGTCAAATTCTACCAATCACTGATCGCTCTTCGAGGCTCTTCGTCAGCATCGTGTCAGCATATTTTGACAAGAGTGTCTACGCGGCTGTACTTACATGGACACAATGCCTTTAAGAAATGCTCAAAAAGAACTCCACACATTTGAATTTCACGAAGCTGCTTATTATTTGCTTATGAGCGACCAATCAGGTCCTATAATTAACTATAACCATAGCGAAAGAGCAGAATTTGCCACAATGAGACTGCAGTAGGTACCCGCGAAGGGCAACCATTGTTTTCAATTTGAGCCCAGTGTTTAAAGACAGTAAACCATTGTTTGTTCCACTGTCTTTTGGAAAATTCTGTATCGGAGTTTTTTTTAATGTGCTTTCCTTATTCGCGGGTACCTATTGTACTGCAATACCTCATATATTTTCAAATGATTTGTGGTACCAAACCTTTTTGGTCATTCGGTCATTCACCGTTGTTCTTTAATGCAGTTACTGGTGAGTTACTAACTTATTTCTTTCCTTTCAGGTTCTAAGATTAATTCGTTTTTCTTTTGCAGGAGTCAACAGTCTTCTTTCTACAGATTACGGTGTTTTTGTTGCGTTTATGGGTTTAGTACGATGAGTCCGTTATTTGAGGCTATTTTCATATATTTTCTGACATGGGATGAATGGTTGATTTTCTAGCATGGCAAATCTGAAGAAAAAGCACCTAAAAAGCGTCGTATCGACAGTGATGTTGCAAAGGCGGCTACTGACGGCAATGACTTTGTTATGGTAGATGCAGACAAGCCATCAACAGCCACAATTTTCACAAATCACACAAAGGCAATTATCTGGGGAATGCAACCAAGAGCAGTGCAGGTTTGTCGCATTTTCATTTTAGTTCCTCCATTTTATCAATTCAAAACATACCAGTTTGGTTTTTCTTTAATTCTATCTCCTTGAATCTGCACCAAGATTCTTGCCTACTCTACCAAAGTAATTTTAACGATTCCTACCAACTGATGTCTCATACAAACTATGATATACGATAGAGCAGAAAATAATTTGTAATTTTGCGGCCCCCTGGTTCCCTACAAACGATCCCGAAATTAGGCAACACTCGATATATTTTTCTTATGGACTTAAACTCTTGATTCGTTATTTCAAAAAGCTTATGTATCCAAACAATTGCTCGATGACGTCATTTTACGCCGTTTCTGCTCTTTCATGATATACCGTTTGAGTAAAGAAATCAAAGCGTTTGGCGGGCTATGGAATAAAAAGTACGCAGCCAATATTCAAAAATTAAAGGCTAAATTAAATGAAACGATTTTGTTTGGTAAATTCACTCATGTTTTAAATCCTAAAATAAGGAAAATGCTGGCAAGGAGTTTGTATGGGAACGAGAACTCCACGTTCGATTCTGGTCCTTGATATACGTGCCATTGACATTTTGATTTGATTCAATTGTCAGTTTCTGAATTTAAATTTCAATGGCAAGTAAATCATGGACCAGAATCGCACATGGAATTCTCGTTCCTATACAAACCCCCTTACAAGCATTTTCTAACTTTGGGTCAAATTGGTGAGTGATTTTACCAAACAATATTTTCACATCTAAGTTAGCCTTTGACTGATAGATTAACATTTCAGTTTTGAATATTGGCCGTGCACATTTTTCCACAGCCTGTCAAACGTTTTAACTTGTTTACTCACCCTGTACATAGATTTGGAACAAGATGAAGATAGAGTTAGGTACTATTGAAACAATCAGAAGATGGGTGATATGATATAATCAAACCACAAACCGTTGTGCTTTGCTCTGTAACCAGTGACGGATATAGGGGCAAGTAGAGGCAAATGCGCCAATTAGGATGAAAACTGAGCTAGTTACCTCCTTTTTGGCGGGGAATCGTAGCCACCTGTTCACGCAATTTCGGCTACCAATACTTTATCAAGTATAAATAGAAACTGTTGATTAAATTTCGTAATATTTCTAATTCTATTTCTAATATTTTGTTTTCAGGGAATGCTTGACTTTGATTATGTCTGCGAAAGGGAGACACCCTCAGTTGTGGCAAGTGTCTATCCATTCAGGTAAGATAGTGATTTGTAGATGCAGCTAGGAACTAAAATTTTGCTTTATTGCATTAAAGTGATTTAGATATTGCACTTTGTCGTATCGTCATCTTTCCAATCTCTTATAGCAGTAAGACCGTAAACTTTGAATATAAAATCAGTCAAGAGAATGATAACTTTCATTAAATTAGAGGTTTAATATAAGGCACTGTAAAACGGTAAAAGTTAGAATGTGAAGGCTGTTAGCAATAAATATGCTCAAAGCAAACCTCCACTGCGATGCATGAAGCATAAAGAAAGTGCAAAAATGTTCACCGTAAGAAAGCGTTTGGAATTAAATTTTTAAGCCTTCAAAGCTTATTTTACTTGTTTCTGCTACGCTCTCATTGATAATAGGCACTGTGAGCTGGAAATAGTGAATTGTCAAATTTAAAAGAATTATTATTGTTATTACTATTGGATTATTTACATAGCTTATTTAGTGAGCCATTAAACAAGGACAGATTTTGTAATACAATAGCAACAGTTGCGTTTGATTGACACCTCAATTCAAAGTGATTGGCGACTGCAGAAAAAGAACATTCTCTCAACCAATAATTCAAAACAAACAAAGCCATAGAAATTGCCCCGAAACTAGTAGGGCAAATTCTCGCCTTGTGCAAGCGAAAGATGGTTTTTAAGAGAAGTTATATGCTTATAACGAAAGAGGAAGAGTAAATCTAAAGTTCTGTCTGGCAGATTTTGTTTAGTTACTTCAGGAACTGTTTTTCAAATTTTTGCATTCAATTTTTGCGGCTTTGTTTGTTTTGACTTATTGGTTGAGAGAATTTCCTTTGTCTGCAGTCGCTAATCAATAATTGAGGTCTCATCAAACGCAACTGTTGCTATTGTATTACAAAATCTGCCCTTGCTCAGCCAGTACCTTAGTCATAAGTTTATTAGAATTGATATTTGATACGAAATCCAAGCTGTAATACAAGCTGTATTAGGATGTTAAAGTTTGAATCTCCTCCCCTGATGTTTGTAAGCTTAGAATTGGTTATTAGGTACACAATAACTGTGCCAAAACAAATAACAGGATTGAGCATCTTTCGTAAAGATTCTAAAATGGCCTACGCAAGGCACTCTTCATATAAGAACCTATATACCTTGAAATTAGTCTTATTACCTTTAAGATAAGAACCTATTTCAGCCTGGCTGTTAAAAAAGTAGGTTCTTATATGCAGGGATTTACTATGCGCATACTAACCGGTTTTGTGTTGTACAGGACAATATAAAGCCCGAGGTCTTAAAAGTACAGACCGAGCTTGCGAGGTCTGTGCAATAAGACCGAGGGCTTTATATTTTCCTGTACAACTACAAAACCGGTTCGCATGAGTTCTATTACCTGATAGCTTCTAATTTTGACTTATACCATTTAGTCAAACTCATTTTGTTATTGTTATGTCGTTTGAGTTCATTGTAAATCTCACAGGCCTAAATTAGTTGCTGTGGAGACAAAAACGCGTCCTTGTATCGTATTATACAAGGCTACGGGAAAGCCGCGGGAAATGTGCGATTAGCCCATTCGGATTGGTGGGATTCTTGTATTGCCTCGTTTTTGAAACGTCAGTCAGGTAATAATGTATGTTATTACCTGACTGACGTTTCAAAAACGAGGCAATACAAGAATCCCGCCAATCCCATTGGCTAATCGCACATTTCCCGCGGTTTTCCCGTAGCCTTGTATAGTACGATACAAGGACGCGCTTTTGTCACCACAGCAACTAATTTAGGCCTGTGAGATTTACAATGAACTCAAACGACATAACAGTAACAAAATGAGTTTGACTAAATGGTATAAGTCAAAATTAGAAGCTATCAGGTAATAAAACTCATACTAACCGGTTTTGTAGTTGTACAGGAAAATATAAAGCCCTCGGTCTTATTGCACAGACCTCGCAAGCTCTATCTGTACTTTTAAGACCTTGGGCTTTATATTCTCCTGTACAACACAAAACCGGTTAGTATGCGCATAGTACAATTTCTCTATCACCGTGAACTTTACAGATATCATGAAAGTATATTCTCATCAAAGAGCCGTCTTTACCTTGCTTTCTTCTGATTCACCGTACTCGTTTGTAACTTGTATTCTCCTTCTTCAATAGTGGAACACACAAGCAAAAGTTCTATTATGGCCACAAGGAAATAATGATTCCAGGTAATAATGGCAATGCTTTATAGTTGTAGTTGGAAATTGATCGCTATTTGCCGACATCACCAACTCTCTTCATGTAGCATACCTATGTTTTATTTCTTAGACTAGGAAAGACTACATTAGGCCAAGCGAAAGCTTGCGTCACAAGTAATGTTTTAAATTATTCAGAACATTTCAAAGTTAAGCAGAAGGCGATTCGGATGAAATAAACAAGTGTCCAGACAATTCTACTTAGAAACTCTTCATCAGTTGTTTACCATTTGAGTGGATCAAATCGGCCGATCGTTTCCATAGCTATTGGAGATCTTGCCATTAAGTAATTTTGTCAAAGATAGTTACATGTTTAGTGAACAATTTCAGAACATTACTGATTAAACAAGAAGTCCAAAGGAGTTTCTAAGTTGGCATTTCTTAAATGCAAGAAAATTGTAAAGTTCCAGGACTTATTGCAGCGTCAAATTGCCCCAACGTTTTTTACTCTCTCAGTGTGTATGCATTTATTTATGTTCATTTGTAGTGTACAAAGAGATGAGTGAAGCAATGAAAAAACACCCAGATGCAGATGTAATGGTTAGCTTTGCATCCCTGCGTTCTGCCTATGAAAGCACATTGGAGGCTTTGAACTTCGAACAGGTACCAAGCTATATTGAATACACTACTTTTTATTATAAGAATAGCATACATTTTATCCAGCCTCGATATTCTTAAGAAATTTTCGTTTTGAACCTGAATATATTCTTCAAGTATTTATGTCAATCATGCGATTCTCTGTTATGAACATCGCAAAACAGGCAACAGCTGAAAATGAGACACAAATGTGGGAGCTGGGGCTGAAATACTCTTATACTATTCTGAAAAACTGGGTGATTCTGAGCCTGAATATTCTTATAAACATTATTCTTATAAAAAAAGAGAGAGTGTAGTTCATTCTTTATATTTCTTCCACTGTGGAGCCGCTGAGATTTGCTCAATGCGTCGAGAGTTCCTATTGATGTTGTTTGGCCTCACTTGACTGCATTTATGAACCCAGGGTTAGGGTTAGGGTTAAATTGCTGTGGTTTGCTTTGCATGGCAAAGAAATTCCGCAGCTTAGAACTTTAGTCCCATTTCAATGCTCGTGAAAAATTGATTTCAGTGTGAGTGGTGTTTACAGTTTCATGATTTAGTTGAATTGGGGTGAAGTGATAGCTAAGACGAAGGTTGTAAGTCTACAACGCTGCACGACTCAGAATATGATAACAGGTCATATTCAAAGAATGACAGTGTGAAGTTTAGAGGTCTTTTTTGAAAGCAATGGGAAAGACTTTCCCGCTGTCTCTGTCAAACATTTGTGTTTTCTTAAGATATCGTTACGACATGATAGATTATTTCTTGCGTATAGATCCGATGTATTGCAATAATAGCTGAAGGTATTCCAGAGCGACTTACACAAAAAATAAACAAGGTTGCTAAGGCAAAGGGAGTGCAAATCATTGGACCTGCAACGGTATGTGCCTTATTGATTTATCTATTACATATGATCAATTACAGCATTGGCTCAAAATCCTTAAAAAGGTTGGTGTAAAAATCTAAAAATCTATGACCTGTTTCTTTGAACTGAATAGCTTTAAACAAACTTTAGCTATTTCGCTATCATTTTACCGTTATTGGACTTTCAATATTTTCAGAATTAGAGTCGTTTTCCCTTTTTTTGAGAATTCGAGAAAGATTTTGGCGAGAAAGAAATTAAAACCATCGTCAAAAAATTCAAATCCTTAAAAAATTAACATTTCTGAACTCCTTGAGGGGGGCGAGTTGACCCGCTTGTAGCTTGTTTACGGCTCAGTGAGTTGTCCCGATGCTTCGGTCAAATCTTTCATGAAAACAATTTGCGATTACATGAAACGTGCCAACCCGCCTTGCCTGGTTGGCTCATTTTTCGAAAGTGGGTCAACTCGGCCAGATGAGCTGGCCTTTCCCATGCAATCACAGCAACCGAGTCAACACTGGGTTGGCTCGCTGTATGCACATGCAATTTGACTATGAATCATCAAACAAAGCCTCGTTTTGGTTTTAAGCGGGTTGGCTCAGGGCCAGAGCCGAGCTACAGGCGGGTCAACCCTCCCATTTAATCACGATCAATGGCGAGCCAGAGCCGAGCTAGATCCGAGCTGCAAGCGGGTCAACTCGCCCATGTAATCAGGCCCTTATTTTCAAGAAAGACTTCGTCTGTGAATGTCTACAGTATGGTATCAAGCAAAAGTCTGTCACTCTTCTGGTTTACGATTTAGAAATTTGATGACGTCACATCCTCAAATGAGTTGAAATATAGAATACGGCGTAATTTTGAAAAATATTCAAGATTTCTGAAAAGTCCAACGGTAGAACTATAGCAAAGTTGCTAAAGTTTCTTTCAAGCCATTCAATTCAAAGAAATAGGTAATAGAAGTTTACACCCACTTTTTTACACCAATTTTGAACCTGTGCTATTGATCACGTAGTTACTAGTTTTATCTTTCGTCATATGTTACATTGAGCTTCAATAAGTGAGCGCTTGCAGTTTCCTGTAGCAGTAATAATCAGCAGCTTTGCCTGGTGTTTCTTCTTTGGTTCAGTGAAACTATCGAACTTCATTAACGAGCAATCCTGTTCGCTCGTTTTATAAAAGTGAAACCGAAACAGACGTAGCTTGCAAGTGATGCAAATGCAGGTTAGATGTAGTCAATTGTTTTCTCTTGTGGAAAACCACTGGTTGCCTCTCTGTCAAATTTTGAATAGTTCATTAGATGATCGTTTACAGTGCCTTTGAACTCCTTTGGGGAGAAATAAAACTCTCGTTTATCCACAATCATTAAAAAATTGTATACCAAACTTTTCACTGTGGAAAATCAGTGACACTTTCACAAAAATTAGTGAAGTACGAATTTTGTAGATAATTTTGACACAATCATGACACTCTCATGTATTCATGCATTTTGTCCTCTTGGGACAATGGAATCCCCCTGAATAAGTTATTCATACCAGGGGGAGGCCTGTTCATTCCCCCAAGAGGCAAGCACGTGGAAAAGCGTGCTCAAGTAATTGCTATAAGGTAAACATATCTGGGTAACTTGTTTATGATTTTGACACTTTTTTGTGGTTTCTCGGAGCGAATTTCTCGAGAAAATCCCTTGTAAAATCTGGAACGGAGTGACCGATTTCAGCCAGGAAAAATTCTAAAAATAATTTAACATGTTAGGTATTCAATCAGATACTGCAAAATATCATTGCTTATATATTCAGGGAGCAGTAGCCTTTCAAATGCCGGGCCTTTCTGACTCACCCAGTAGATAATCTTCTTCAATCATAGGTCGGTGGTATAAAGCCTGGTTGTTTCAAAATTGGAAATACGGGAGGAATGCTGGACAACATACTGGCATCAAAATTGTACAGGCCTGGAAGGTAAGATCTTTAACCTTAATTATCCTAAAATGTTTTGCAGTGAGTTGGAAAGTCTACTGATTGTTAATAGAAGGTTTTAATGACCAGTGTGCCAAAGATGCTTCCCCGTTTAAGAGTCACCAAAACTCGATTATCAGGTCTGTCATTGTAACTTATTTTTGATCTTTTATGTCAATGATTCAAATATATTTAAAGATGACATAATGCTTGTTTTTATTCCTTAAAGGGTAGAAAATAACCCTTGAAAACCTTATTTTGAGCCAAACTCTTCAAGTGACATCATAAATATTGCCTTCAAGCCAGAATTGTAAGCATTCTTCCGATGAATTGGCTTAGCGATCATATAAATTTCTTTCTGACATTTATGACCACGTAGAAGTTCATCACACACAACAAATGAGTCTGGCAGTCATACGGGGCTTTTGTTGTATGCTTGAAAACCAGGCAACCCTTGAATCAGCCAAATTTGCTAATGTTTTAAACCCTCAGAAAGATAGACTATACCTGGAAAGAAGAAATTTGGTGTTTTCAAAGGTAGGAACTTCTTGTGGGGCACCTGGTAGATTCTTGATCAGTTGGTATTAGCTGTATTCAGACTAAAGTAATCTGAAAACGTAGAGAAGTTGACTTCATAATTTGTCAGACAATGAGAAAGCCCAATTGAGTTTAATTTTCATTGCTGTGTTAGCAAATTAGATCCAGAAGGTTATGCCTGTTTTGAAAGATTCCGAGAGGAAACACTTTTGTAAAATCGCGTTCTACTTGATAAAGAACAATTTATTTTGCCATCATCTGAGTTAATATGTTAGCTGCACTTTAAGAAGCAATCTAAATTTATCTTGATGAACAACTAGAGGAGCATCGCCCTAAATGGTCAGCTAACGTTTTTCATCATATCTGACCGCGCTGCAAAAACTTCGTTTCAAAAGGAGTTCGGGCCTGGATTTTGCAGGAAAGCGCTCTAAAATTATTCACTTATGCCACTTCTGAGATTCTGTCTTGTTGTTTTCATTTTGTACCGCCTATCCTTGTCCTGAAGGAGGTTTCTAAAACACTTACCTGAAATGGATAAAGGTGAGAGTATTTTATGTCCTTGTTGTTTTCCAAGCCCAATATTTGTTTTCTTCGCGTTGCCTCAGGATTTTGTATAAAGTACAACTAAAGTTTGTTTTCAGGCAACTCCAACCCTCCAAAGGCTATTTCTGAAGAAAAATCTCAGAAATTTGCATTGAATGTAAAAGCCGGGGGCTTTATTTCGGTTGTGGTCAGACTGGCCTACCTGCGCCCCTATTGGTCAGCCTGTTGATTCTGACTTCCCTTACTGACCCCGCTGTCAAAACCACATTGTTAGAAGTCATAAGGTTAAAGTCATAATCCTCAAGATAATGGTAAAATTATAAATCTTGATTTTTTGTCAATTACTGCCTTGTTGATTTCATTTGTGTAAGGTTTCATTCACGAACTAACTTCCCGTTGTAGTCAATTTCATCATTTTATCTATTAATAATTTGAAATGTAACCATATCAATTCATTCTTCTTGCAAACCCCTCCACCCTTTGCTTCATTTTAAAAAATATCCCATAGACCTCCTTATTCCTTCCCCCGGCACTCACAGTTTAGTAATCCTGCTTCGGTTTGCTGCGGCGAGATAAGTTCAACCAGGTAACTGCGAAGGCGTCGTTATGAATTTAGGGTACGTCCAAATTAGACGCCATGCCAAAGATTAGGCCGTTCAGACAGGCTTGCGTTTGAACTGAGAATTTACCAAGACAAACAAGAAGCTAGTCGATACATTTAAGTTTAGCTTTCAGAAAGAGTTAATGAACATTTTTATCGTGATTTGCCCAGTCCTAGAACGTTTCCTTATTTTTAAATCAATTTTGTTGCGAAACCTGACCATTTAGGGCGAAGCCTCTCTAGCTACGTTTTGATATTTCTTGGTCACCCGTTCTTGCAAGTAATATTAATTTTTCTGCTTTTTTGTTCCAGTGTTGGCTACGTTTCGAGATCAGGTGGTCTATCAAATGAACTGAACAACATCATTGCAAGACACACGAATGGAGTGTGTGAAGGAGTTGCCATCGGAGGTGACAGGTAATCTTTAGTGCCTCCATGTTCAGGTTATAGGAACTTTCAGGTTGAAACTGTTTGTATCATAATGCTGCTGAACATGCTCTGTTCTACCCTAGATAGTATAAAATGTATATCATATTAGATACCCAATCTGCGGTAGATATATTTTGTTCATAGGAGACTCTCGAATGATCCTTACTTTTTGCCTGTCTGTTCCGAATAGCCTGGCTGCCTCCTTAAATGCTACAAGTACACATCTAAGACGAAAGCAAACATGAATGCATGGATGATTCTAACGAGACAGAATTAGCAGATTTTTCCTCACCTGAAGTTATTTTAATGTTGCTTTTGCAGTATTGATGTATTGCCAACGCATACATGTAGTTTCTTTCCTTTTCATTTCATTTTTCATTCTTTTATTTCGTTCTAAAGTATCCACCTTTTACAAGTAGTTGGCTCGGCACAAAATAGCTACCAAACAGAATCAGTATCGGTTGTCTCGAAAAAATATTTCAATCTTCGTGGGATAAACAAAAACAAAACTATTCCAATTTCGAAAATTCAATTTAAATCATCTTTTACGTCAGTTCAGGTATTTTTTGCACAGAGAATCAAGTGAGCACCTTTCTAAATCTTGCTAACAGGCATGAGATTCTGTTATGATTTTTGCATCTGAACTTCACCATTTTATTGCTGCCTTCGGAAAATGTGACCTGGTGCCACCAGCTACCTAACTAATTAATGCTGAGCTTAAAGGAAAATTCCTGGGCTCATAAAATTGATATAGAAAAACAACTTTACCAACTGCTTAGGAACAAAATGTAACTTTTTCCACATTTTTTTTTGTCAATTCTTGAAAAAATTTTCACAAGTTAGGCCATATCTGGTCGCCATTTTTCAAGAGTACACAATAGACAGCCTCGTTCGCGCTCAACGTGCCGTCATGTCAGAACTCTCTGACCATAGCCCTGGTATTGTGCTGAATGACATCACTACATAATTGTTGCAGATTGTAATACGTATTTCATGGGTAAAGACACTTCATTTTATCATAAATCGTACCACCCCCGGAATTGTCCTTTAACCCTATTACTACCGGGGGAGGGCACAAAGTGCCCGCGGCAAAGTTTATTTGATGTAGTGTCGTCAGTTCAAAAGATAAAAAGCTGAAACTTTGCGACTTTTCCCAAAATTTCATGGACTAATTAAAATTTGTAATTTTTTTTCAAAATGGTAGATACAGATCACGTGACCAACCTCTTTTCAACACGTGGTCAGCCAGACAATAAAAGAAGCGAGTCCAGTTTTAACACGGATGGTCGTAGAACATCGACAATACCACCATTCGATAGCTCTCGATGAGAGCTTTCAGATGATGTATCGTTTTATCCATTTTTGATGACGTCAGCAAATTTAACGTTCATGACGTCATCAAAGTTTATGACGTCATATATATAACAACAAATATATTAGATAACTTTAAATGGTCAAAATTGGTTCTATTGATTGTTATGAACAATTTTAAGGCATTTTAGAGAATTTTCATCAGTAATTAGGGGTTTAAATGAAACAATGACAAACTGATGCAAATAAATGATGAATATATGATATAAATAACAAGCTTAGATTAACATTTCATTGCCAATTTTTATTCAGTGATGCTTTGGGATACATTCTAGTAGCAGTATGATAGAAATTATCAACTAAGAACTTAGATATTGCCAATAATTGCTAATAGTAAGCAAAAAGTGCAATTTTCCTCAATTGTGACGTCATTGTGACGTCATGGATGTAATGAAGAATTAAAAAAGTAGCCTATTGTGTAGATTTTATTCCTATACACCATTGTACTAAGTTTCATCCTCATATCTGCAATATTGGCGAAGTTACGGAGGGGGAGTGCCCCCCCCCCCGGTACTACAATGGTCGAAAAAGCCCGGTAGTAATAGGGTTAAAATATGGTTGTTTATCGTAGATATCCTGGATCCACCTTCATTGAACATGTTATGAGATATCAACAAAATCCAGATATAAAGATGATTGTTCTGCTTGGTGAGGTAAGACCTCTAATTCCTCCAGGGTTTCTCAATTTGAAATGTTTGAAAAGTAAAGGAAGTTGCATGCATTTTAAGAAAAAATTTGGATTTCCTACTGATAACAGTATCAAAGACTTTAAAGGGGCTCCGTCTCCAAATTTCTGTCGAAGCGACCATTTTGATGGTTTGATGTTTGTTTTTTCGAAAATGAAAGCATCGTCTTGAAGATAAATCTTTGTACTTTACAGAGGAAAGAACCAAACATTCATATTGTTTATGCTGAAGGGATTTCGTGTTATAAGATAGTTTAATATAGATTTGAATATGTATTACGGATAGTGCTGAATATTATTTGAATGTGTGGCGTTTATCAACTGCAAAAGACCACGACCACAGCAAGAATTGTGCTGGTGAGTTGCTCGCTTCAGTTGCTATTCTAAATGGATTAGTGCACTGAACCTTCACGTTTCTTGCTTTAATAGGTTGGAGGTATAGATGAATATGCAATATGTGATGCAATCAAAGAAAAGAGGGTGACGAAGCCTGTCGTATCTTGGGTTCTTGGGACATGTGCAGATATGTTTACAAGCGAGGTAATTTAAATTGTGATGCTTTACATATGATGCTGCTCAAAATACCAGGACTTAGGAGACTGTAGATTTTGATACATGTTGAAATCATAATTATGAAATTCTTTTCTGTGCAATTAGTACAGCACAATGTTCTGCAATGGTCTGCTTTCGTGTGCTTGCTTTGCTATTTAGTCTGAAGCAAACGTTTGCCAGAGAGAGTTCTGCATTACGGATTTATGTTCTCAAATCAAGTGGTAAATGAAAGGCAGTTATCGTCTATCTTTTCTTCACCCAGTGCTGTTATACTACACTATATATGGTCGAAAGTCGATTCGATGTCTTGGCGCTAAATTTCGGAATACATTACCTGTGGAATTCAGAAGTGCTCTATGAAAAATAAATCCTCAAAACAGAACTGAAAATTTACTTAATGGACAAGGTCAACCTGATGAATATAAGCTATTTTGACACAGCCACAATTTCTATTAATCTATTAAAAGAAAATAAAAATTCTTTAAATATATCTTAATTCACATGATAATATTTTAGGATAGGGGGTGAGGCTCTCTCCTCAATTGGTTTACCTATTGAGAGAGCTCCTCCTTTGAGTAATTCCCTGCATACAATTTATTTATTTAGCTTCTTTTTGTATTTGTATATTGTATTAATTTTCCGTAACGTTATCTTTTATCTTTGTAGTTTAGCTATTCGTATGTATAGTTAGGATTATAAATTGTATGTAATGGAATTTAAATTATATGAAACTGAAACTGAAACTGATAGCCCCCAGAAAGCTAAATTTCGAAGGTGAAGTGTAATTATATTGAGAATGACTATGTGGACTTGCTAAATTTGAGAGATATTGCTACCATATGATATGCAAAGAGAACTGCAGCAACTGCATCTAACTTTAATGTTTCAATTGTTACTGTTTTTAGGTTCAATTTGGACATGCAAATGCTTGTGCTAATGCGGACGGTGAAACGGCCAGGGCCAAAAATAAGGTAATCAATTTGTAGACTTTCCATCCCTCGTCTCAATGTTGGAGTTCAACTGAAAACTGTGGCTTCCATCTAATATGTATCTTACAACATTTTTCTTGGAGATGGGAGGAATTTTGCACGGTCTGGTATTAACTATATATGATTTATTGGCTATATGTTTCAGGAAATACCGACTGCATTGTTTCAACAAGTTTTTATCTAAGATTGCAGATCAAAAATGGAAAATTGAGATTTAGATTTTCGCTTTTTCCGTTCTTTTTGATACTCATACAACGCTACCTGATTCAATATCAAGTTTATGTACTCTTTCATGTTCAACAAGATTATATTTTCAAGTATTCAATCATGACTTTATATCATTTTTAAATTAAAAACACAAAGCACAGAAGTCATACTGATGATCTAGTGACCTGAAGAATCCGCCCTGTAGTTCTTTTAGACTGCGTTCACACGATGCCGGCACATTTTGAAAACGGTGAAAAGTGTGACGGATAGGCCTCCCGTTCACACGAAAACGACACATTTTTTGCCGGCAGGTTTTGAAAACGGTAGCTTTTGAGAACGGAACTCTAACTGGCACATTTTGAAAACGGCATTTTGCCGCTATCCTGTGAACGCTAGCTCAAATTTTGATATCGTCACATTTTTCACATTTTATTTCCTGTTTTCCATTCTTAATCATTTTGCCACGGTAGCTCCATCAGTCAATGGATATTGCTTTGTAGGGGGCCGTGTAAGGGAGCAGTCGTTTTTAATCTTGAGTACCGGAGCGGATGATTTTTGACAGGGGTATGAAGCCTTTTCCATTATTTTGTGTGGGTACCCATATATTAGGAGAAATGTTTATGGGGTACCAAACAATTTTTCTTGAAAACGTTCTATATGAAGTCTAAACGTTCTATATTTGCAATTAACATGCAAAAGAAAAATTAGCAGACATCTGGCAATGATGTATCACTTGAGCTTAACCCGTATGAATATCTCCTGAGACAAGGTGTGAATGTCTTATACGTACTCAAAAATTTTTGGGTGGGGTACCACACCATTTTGCTGAAAGATGGTGGGGGTGCAAAAGCATTTTCTAAAATTCAAGATGGGGTACGAATTTTTTTCTAATTGTGTGAAATTATCCTCTACCCTGGCACCCTGGATTTAAAATGACAGCTCTCTTACTCTACGTTCTTTGCTGTCCTTGGTGATTTAAGTACTACGTATATTCTTGCCATAAAATAGGTCTTAGCGCAGTTATGTTTCCCTTCTTCGATATCATAATTTGTAATGATCAGATGATCCAATATTTCGGTAATTTGAATATGACTTATGATCTCTATATTTGGCCTTGTTAGGCGCTGAGAGAGGCTGGTTCCTTTGTTCCAGACACTTTTGATGATCTTGGAGTTCTAATCAAGTAAGTAACATTTTTCCGTAGCTCCTGATTTAAAGTTTATTTTTACTTTGCCTGCTAACCAAAATGATTGTCTTTGATCTGTTTACTTGAGTGACAATTTAAGCTTTGTATCTTGATTCTTTTTTTAAGGAATTAGGATGTTCAAGCACGGTGAAATGACATTATCGGGGGGGGGGGGTAACTCCTGTAGGTGGTCTGGCATGTATGTGCCTTTGAGAATCAAGAGGCTGAACCCATAACCAGGGCAACATTTAAAAAGTATAGCCCCATAAGTTTTCACACAAATCGTGACAAGGATAAGCTACGTTCCATTAGTAGTGCTAATTCCTTTTTACGCGGGCATTTTATAAGAACAAAGACTGCTCGTTAATGGCAGCAATACTAGCGAACATTCAGCCATTAATACGGCAAATCCTTGTAAAGCAGACTGATAACCCGAGCATAAATTTGACAAAACATGACCCATAACCCGGGCAAAACATCGCAAACTACATTTTCATAAGTGCACCATCACAATTTAAAGAATTTACGGCCTTCCACTGAAAACAATGCAGTAACCTTCTTATCTCAAAGATGATCACGGCTTATTCATGCCAGAAATTTGTGCAACTTTTAAGATGGTGAGAATTAAGTTCGGTAGTAGTAGCAACGTTTCAAGACACCTTTACGTGTAAGATCAAGCAATGTGCTTTGGTTCTTTTTGTTGCATATCAAACTAACCAAGTAAATTTTACATTTTATTTCCATCTCCTTAGTAAAGTTTACAAGCAATTAGTAGAGAAAGGAGACATTGTTGCTCAACCAGAAAAGAGGCCACCAACTGTTCCAATGGATTATAATTGGGCACAGGTACGACATTTTCTATGTTCGGTACAGTTATTTTTGTCTCTGGCTTTTCCTCATCAGATGACCGACTACGCAAAATTTATTATATTACTAGGCTTGCCGAGCGTGGCCTGCACGCTGGCCTGCCGCAGTACTTGGCATTCATTAAAGGAGAAAATATATATATTCTATCTATTTGGTACCTCTTTACTTTCATAATACGTTATTCTTGGAAGAGCACTAGTGAAGAGGGAGGGTTATCTTGGTTGTTTTCTGCAGACAGGTTCCAGCAACGAATTCGTTCTGTTAGCAGTCGCTATTTCAAAGTTCAGTCGAATTTATGGTTTTTGCTTTGGATCACCTAGTATCCACAAGTAATAACTAAGCTATATGTTATTCAAGATTTCAAAAAGTTGGATAAGGCTTGTTTGGTGCTTTACAAGGGTTTACGAGGCCTCCACATATTTGTACGCGAAGCGTTATTTGGCTCTAACTTACGCGCCTGATTTCATGATTTTGACATTATTTGCTCGTGAATTCATGATCAAAGACTCCTTCGTGCAGCGACCTTCGTAAAACATTGAGCCGTTATACTGTGAAATGGACCTGTTTATCAAACCTTCTTGCTATATAATGCAATTTCTAATTGGTTACAAGACGAAAATCACAATGCGTTGGCATTGATTTGATCCTAAAAGATAAGAAGTGTATTTGCCAGATATTTAAGCAGAAACATCTTCCAGAGTATAGCATTCTTAAACTTGTGCAGCATGATCGCGAGGATACTGTTTTATAGTGCGTGATTGCGTGAAAAACGAGATCTTGACGCATGAATTCGTGATCCAAGGGGCAGTATTGGAGGGCCTTTATCATTTATCAACCACATATTGCCACATACCAATATCCTGCAGTACTATTGAATTCAAAGTATTATGCTGTCGATCCACGTTTTGTCGCCCTTCATTACATCAAACGTTAAACACTTCTGAATTTGCTCCAAGCTCATATTTTATTACATTATTTTGCAGGAACTGGGTTTGATTAGAAAACCATCATCATTCATTTCGACAATTTGTGATGAGAGAGGACAAGAACTGTTGTATGCCGGTGTTCCCGTCAAAGACGTTTTCAAAGTGAGTTGATTTTCAACTTTTCATTTCACAGTTTCGAATTTATAAGTTGGACTATTAATTATGTTTTTCTACCCCTTATACTTTAAGTTTTCAACCAAGGTTTCAGTGGGTCCCATGTAAACGCAAGGCCTAAACGTACATAGTCAGTTATATCTTAAGAACTCTTCACTTATTCCTTGAGGCTGCCACCCAGAGGTTTGTTATCTGTAAGTAAACATTTTGTCTAACACCTCACGTTGCTTAAATTTACTTGCCTATGAATTGGTATGTTATAAACATCCATCTTCTGGTTTATCTTGTAGTTTGAAATTTACCCGTAAAAACTCTATCTTGTCCCTTTCCCTAGTAAGCCCCCTCTCTAATAGGCTCTACCTTCTTAGCCAAAAGTTTCGGTTCGGCAAGGCGACCTTAGTGGTCCCCGCCATTGAGCCTGGCATACTCTAAAAGCTTCATTTGGCCTCCCTCTCTATTAAGCCCCTCCCCTCTGAGCCACAATTTCAAATAAGCCCCCCTCTCTATTAACCATCCCCATTTATATCAAATGCCAGAGGTTACCAAAGATTTTCCATTTATTTAGCAAGACAAGTTTGCATGTTAATTTTGATATGATTTGGGATAAAAATTATGTCTAATTTGTGTATTTGACTCATAAAGTTGTATGTCGTTTCCGCAAAATAGGTAAAAATAGAACTAAAAGAGTATCATTTATAGCCTTACCATTCGACTTCGTGAATAAGTTCCATCTCTAAAAAGCCCCCTCTCTTTTAAGACCCCTCTTGAATCTCTGAAAGCAAATAAGGTCCCCGGGGGGGGGGGCTTAATAGAGCTTCTACGGTAAGTGAACTTTGACAATTTTCTGCCTAAAGAAGAACCTATGCTCCATTGTAATTGCCATTCTCATTGAGCATCTTTCATATTTTTAGGACAAAATGGGTATCGGTGGTACGCTTGGGCTGTTATGGTTTCAAAGAAGGTATGGCGGTTTATCAAAATTACCGTAAATAGATGCAACCTTAATGGAAAGATGAAAAAATCCCTCAAGCTTTATTTGAATGACGTTGTGGCCATGTTGTTGCATATTTGTTTGCTTATCAAAAAGATCAGTTAGATTTCTTAATTCCCTTTACACTGATAATTTGCAGCTATTTGCCATGAAAACTGTAGCCTCGTTATAGACTTGTGATTTTTCGTCTCTTGTTTCCCTGCGTTCTCTGATTTGCTGATATCACTTGGTCAACAGGGACTCATAATAATACTTTTAAAAAGTGGGCCTCCTTTAGGCACGCGTAGAGTGGTTCCGTATTCACCAATCAGATTGCTAGAATTTAGTTTTCAGCCAACAAGGAGGCATTGTTTAGACAGTTGTTGCTGTTGCATCCAGAAGGCGGTTGATACGGCCTAGAGGTTTCGTAGCTGCGATGGATCTATTTTATTCTACGGAGGAAGAATACTGCTTGAGAGGTATATATTTTGCGATTAGTAGGTCAGGAAAACATTATTCTTTGTACCAAAAGTTTGCTGTTCAATGTTAAAGCTCTTTAAATCAAATTTTGAAGCGATTTTGTTGAGTGTACGAGAACTCCCGCTAGTTTAGGCCATTTTGAAAAAGGGGGCCCACTTTTTAAGAGCGATATTATGATTCCCTATTGACCAAGTGATATCAGCAAATCAAAGAACGCAGGGAAACAAGGGACGAAAAGTCATAAGTCTAGCCTCACTACACAAAGACTCTCAACTTTCGCTCATCTCATTGAAGTGAATTGATGTTGTTGTTGTTGTCGCTTCAGTGAGGGCCTCATTGCCAAACTCTTCTCAAAACGGCAAGAAATTTCCCGCGGGGCATAAATGTGTGCCCCGACCAATCGGGATGCAAGACTTGAAATAACTTGATCGGATTGGCTGATTCTTCTTCAATTTAAATTTCCCACCAAAAGCAAACAAACACGCGTTCGATTGAACGGCTGCAACGATCAAAATCTCGACGTAGCGAGCGAAATTAGGAGATCTTTTGCGTTCATAAACAAGCAGAATATCACTTGTAGGTAGGAGTTTTTCGCTTTAATAGCTCGAAGAAACAATATCTAAGTACTGATAGCTTGGTTTGCAGTGTAGCACTTCAGAAAAACCGCTTTTTGTGGCGTTTTAAGGTCGGTGGTTTTGAAGGAACTATCTGCTGACGAAGCCTTGGTTCTTTGTTTGGACCACCCTAACATATTCAATGAACCTAATCTCAAGATTTGTAACAAACAAGGAAATTAGCGCTCAGTGTTTTTCATAATGAACGAGAGATGACATAAAATGCTCACTCCTCCTTTCAGGCTTCCTCATTATGCTTGTGAATTCATCGAGATGTGTGTCATGTTGACAGCTGATCATGGTCCAGGTAGGTTCAAATATTTTATCTCCAAATGTGGGATCTCGTTCTTATGGCGCACGGTGTGAGATTGGGATAATACTGCGGGTCCTAATGAGGTAGTTTTGCTTCTTTCTTCCTGTGTAAATCATATTTACGCAATGACACGCCTTGCAAGTGTCGTAAATTCTGGAAATCACTTTCCAAGCTAGCAAACCTAAAGAATCAGAGATGTCATTTGAACTTGATAGCCCCAATCCACCTTTTCAAGGTAAGAGGCGCAAAAGCGGAAGTATTTTCTTGTTTGAGATTTTGCATTTTTGAGACTACAATCTTCTTGTGCGTACAAAGTTTAGTCTTGAGAAAAGTTTTCACATTCATATCTGTCTCTAGTTAGAAATTATGATGATGTAAAGAATTTCAGTTCATAAGGGCTTTGACCGTGGAAATCGGAGTTTGGACAAAAATTTGTCCAAACTTTGATTTCACGGTCAAAGCCCTTATGACTTTAAATTCTTGAAATTGTCATAATTTTTAACTAGAGACAGATATGAATGTGAAAATTTGCTACTTTGCTAAATTTAGTACGCAGAACAAGATTTTAGCCTCAAAAATGCAATATCTCAAATAGCAAAAAACTTCCACTTTCGCGCCTCTTACCTTGAAAAGGTGGATTCTTTATTTTCTTCTGTACGAATGCAAGATTATGTGGGAATTGTATCGCTATGGTAGGGAGCAGTTGACTGTAGGGGTAGTTCGTTATGTTTTGAGTTTTTTTACAAGAGTACAATTTGAAAGGGTGTTAAAAAATGGTTAGTCTGATTTAGTAGATGAAATACATCATATGATATGTATGACGTGTTCATCTATCCCCTCTTCTTTAAGGACATTAGAAAATATTGCTAGCTTGCTAAAGGAAGATATCCTTTGTTTATGGAAGGAAACAAGGACCATATCACCCCATAAAGATCTCGTAGTCTTTGTCAAATGCTCTTTTTGCGAAAAACTGCGTACATTTTCTCGAAATACTAATGTACTCCTCAGGAAGCAACACTATGTAAACAAATGATTTGCTGTACAGAATTTAGAAATAGCCTTAGATAAAGGACTCATCGTAATAAACTCTGTAATCTGTGGAAAGAAACTGTTAATGTTAACTCCTGTAAAGGAATGAAGAATAACAACCAAATTAACCTGCAACTGGAGACACAACTGTTAAATCCTGCAAGAGAAACAAAGAATTAACCTGAAACCCTGAAAGGAAAATAAGTTAATAGCTGCAATAAAGAGCAATGCTGGATAACCAAAAACGTGTTTCGTCCCACACTCGTCAGTTTGGTCCATGCGAAGAACAAATTGTCGACACAGACAAGCTGATTTAACACCAAAAGAAGAAAAACTATTTTACTGAACATTAGTTCTTAATTTGTTCGAAAAACCATCCTTCCGATCTAGTTAATGATTGTAAAATAAACCCACTTTGCAATGTTTATTGCATCATTCAGTTCACATTTGCAAAACGGGAATAATTTGTTAATCCTCTTTATGTCGTTTATTTCATTTTCAGCTGTATCTGGTGCACACAACACGATTGTTACCGCGAGAGCAGGAAAAGATCTTATGTCATCATTGTGCTCGGGGCTTTTGACAATTGTAAGTTAGTTTTTTCTAGTCATCTCAAAAGCGGTTAAAAGAATAATCCGGGGTTGGTACGACCGATGATTAAGTAGAGGTCATACTGTTACGAATGGTGTATCGTACTTTATTAATTACGCATTCAAATAAGCGACTTGTGCGTAGTGACGTTTGTCTTTCTATTCATAATAAATTATATTCCTTCTTTTAGTAGAACCTGCCAAAGCTTTAGTTTGATTCTGAGTGTTATATCCTAGACTATAATTGTGTTTTATTTGTTTGCCATTAAATTAAATGGCAAAAAACACTATCATAATGGATTAAGAACTAACTAATATAAATGCACAAATACTGTGCCGTTCTTGGCGTAGGAAGACACTAGGCCATCTGGCCTCCGCCAAATGTCCATAGTGACGTTATCAAGTGCAAAGATCTTGTAGAAGTCTTTGAGCGTGATGACTTCCATGCACACAAATTGCTTATTTCAATGCGTAATTTCGCAAGGAAAAGACGAACAGTGGTGGAAAAAATACGATACATCACTCAGTTCAGAACAGTGTAATCTTTCATTTTATCATCAATCATACCAACCCTGGATTTCTTCCTTTAAGAAGCCTATTTCCAGGCTACAGCAACACTGTCAACGGTAGGCCAGGACCAAACGCTGATAGACAAAATCGGCTAAGGTTTGTTTACACCCATTTCAAGTCATGTGATCAATCTCTTGATAAAACATCTTTTGATTTCTCTAACATATTTCGTGCCATGCAGAGTTGTGCCATGAGTGCAAAATACAGCATGATACTATAAATTCCCATGGTCACATGACTGGAAATGGGTAAAACAAACCTTAGCCGATTAGGTCTATTATTTGCAAAGTGAATCAAAAACTTTCTTAAATTGCTTGATTAAAGGCTTTACTAGTTTGCGTTGAGTGTGTATGCATATTGCTGCCCATCTTTACATTTCTTTATTGATGAGTCTGTGAATTTCTATTTTTCTCACTTTATTAAGTGCCACTTTACTTATGAGATTCCTTCTCAGGAAGTTTTTCCAAAGTGTTCTCATATTTTGGCGCACCAAGTGAATTGGAATCTTTAGTCAACAGTTTGATTATTTCTTTGATCGTTTTACAACTAGAATATTTAATTTTATGATGTCGTGAGCAGAACCAAAAGAAAATACGTGAACCAAACAGAACGAACAGTGTAAAGGTACACCCGAGGAGGTGTCTTAAGATTCAGGGAATCAGCCACTGGCAAAGGAGCACCGAAAATGAATTGGAAAGCAAAGCTCATTGAGCAATGAAAGACAATATGACTTCAAACCCGAATGCATGAAAGTACAGCACAATGATGCAAGAACCGAGCCTTGCAACAACAACGACTCAACTGAAAACACTGAGAACTAGGCCAACAAAACAAACAACATACAATACAGCAAGAACATTTTTACCTTATAAGGACAGGCTTATAATGGGTGAATGTGTCACAAGATATACACAGACTGCTCAAGTTGTAGCAAGAACAACGGTCGTAATACATGTAATCAAGAAACAAAATGTGCCTTCCCGGTTATCACCATACTGGCTGCATGGCAACTCGTGAACTTGGGCACACGATGTATGATTAGGTTTCTTGATTACATGTAAGGACAGGCTTATGTGCGTAAATTAGTTAACCTTATATGGACACTTAAATAGAGGTTGATGCTTCGAATTAATCAGTTGCTATGAAGATGCCTTACTGGGCGAAACTAGTCAGCGCTGAAAGAAAACAATGAAAGGCAAAAGACCAAATCAATGCCTGGTTTCTTCGAGTAATTAGGCCCTCTTCGACGGTACACCATATATAATCTCATGACCTTTATATTTTTAAGGGTGATCGATTTGGAGGAGCCTTGGATGCCGCTGCCAAGCAGTTTTCTGAAGCTTTTGATGCCGGCAAAACCCCAATGGAATTTGTGAACGAAATGAGAAAAAAAGGACAACTGATCATGGGTATAGGACATCGGGTCAAATCAGTAAGTTCAGGAATTCGTTGAGAACATATATTACTGTAAATGTCGACAACATTCCAAAACATTATTTCTGTTCTGTAAATCCAAGAAATTTCCACAAAATGACTCTTAGCCATTGATCTACAACCAAGATCTGGAGTAAGTCAGACAACGTAATTGATGAAAATTCGTGATCAAAATAGTTACTCTTTTCCGAGTGAGTAAAAGAAATCATCCCCGTGTGAAATGCCACTGCTCCCTGGATATCAAGACAATTATATTGGCAAATATATTATTTGATAGTGGATATGTTTAAACAGATTTTGAAATTCACCTGACTGAAACGGGGGATTTTCTTGAGAAATTCCCTTCAAGAAACCTTCAAAGCAGGCTAAAAATCATGATCAAATTTTTGTAATAGTTCTGCCTTACAGCAATGGCTTCAACACGTTTCAGCATGTGTTATCCTCTTGGGAGGATAAATTCCCCTGAATAATGTTGTTATGCTCCCAGGGGTTGCACTTTTATCCTCCCAAAGGAATAACAAGTGCTGATGCATTTAAAAGTCATTGCTGGAAGGCAGAAATATTAGGAAAACGTGATCGTGATTTTATGCCGTTTTGGAAAGTTTTTTTGAAGGGGCTCTCTTGAGGAAATCCCTACTAATTTCACAACGGAGTGGCCGATTTCAGTCAGGTACATTTAAGGTATATTTCAACATGTACGCTATTAAATAATATCTATGCCAATAATGTTACCCTGAGATCCAGGAAGCAGTGGCCTCTCAAACGGGGATTGCTTTCTTTTTGCTTACCCGGTATGTTAACTTACACGAAAGACACTCAGTTTTTTTTTATTTAATTGAATATTTACAATACATGTTACGGATTACTCTACCTACAAACTACTCTACAATACTACAAGGACGATACCATGAGGAGCAAAAGACTATGACTACCCCATGGCAATATTAAAAAAAGCTAAACTACATACAATTTTACATAAACGCTATATACTATTGAAAAAGAAAAACGATAAATACTGTACTGGAGTCTGTCTAACATTAGATGTCAGGTTGTGGCTGTAATAACCCAAAAAATGTCACGAGCAAAAACTCTTCTCTTCATTTGTATTTGGGTAACATACCTGACATCTAATGTGAGACAGAATTTACAAACAAAAAGAACATTTACTTCAAGGCACTTGGTGGTTGCATGGCATGTGACTGAAGTTTGATATGATCTTAGTCAAACCGACCAGTATCAAAACGACCAGACATTCAGTGAAACAGACTTTGATAATTAAAGAGATAGGACAAACTTAAACAGCAAAGATGATGTCCATAATTTTTAAATTTTAAGTATGATTTATGTGATGTTATAGCAGTTAGATTATTTCTTTCATAATTAAAAGTGTATCCATTCTCCTCATTTCGATTGACGATGTATTCTTCTTACTACTTGCTTTGTAGATAAACAACCCAGATACAAGAGTGGAAATAATGAAAGCATTTATCAAAGAGCATTTTCCAAACACTCCACTATTCAATTTTGCCCTTGAAGTGGAGAAAATTACAACTGCAAAGGTAGCCTATAATTTTCCCTTTAGTTTAACTTCGTTGATATCTGCTGTATCCGAATCATCATGTATCACCATTTGTTTGAGGAGGGACATGTCCTTCCTTTTTGAACACGCACCCCCCTGCAGTGACAATAAAGGTTGGCAACTTACTGTTTTTTAAAAATGGCCTTAAATAACGGACTCATCATATTAAACCCATAAACGCAACAATAACACGCGAAATCAGTAGAAAGGAGACTATTAACTCCTGTGAAAGAAACAATAACCAAAATAAGCCTGTGACAAGAGAAAAACTGTTAAATCCTGTAAGACAAAACCGTCTTACAGGATTTAACAGTTTTCTCTTGTCACAGGCATATTTTGGTTATTGTTTCTTTTACAGGAGTTAATAGTCTTCTTTTTTCTACTGATTTCGGTGTTTTTGTTGCGTTTATGGGTTTAATATGATGAGTCCGTTATTTAAGGCTATTTTTAAATTTTGTACCACGAATTATTTGCTTACTGTTTTTTGTGGTCCTCTGTTTGTCCAGGGGAAATCGTAACCTGGCATAGGTATATCGCCAGAAAGACTGGGTTTGAAGACAATCAGGTGTGAGTAAATAGTCTGTTTTCAGTTATATTTGTACATGAAGCTCTCTTTTTCACATAATGCTTAGTATCAGACAAACTCATTTGTTTGTGGCAAACTATCTGCAAAGAAAGCAGTTGATTTCTAGGCCGTAAGTACATGGGACCTCCATCTGACATGCAAACCTAAGAACAACCTGGCAAGGCATATGAATGCATTTACATATTGATAAGCCGTATGAATACATTTACATCCAACCGGAGTTAAAATATAGAATCGCGTCTTTAGGATATTTTTTTATCAAATCATTTTTATTCGTTTCGTAGAAGCCAAATCTGATTCTCAATGTTGATGGCTGTATTGGAGTTGCTTTCGTTGACTTGCTTCGCTACTGCGGAAACTTTTCAAGGTAAAGTCCTTTTTTCGTCTCAGTTCTTAGATCTTTGAAGAATTAGCCGGCCTGGCCATAAGATTCTAAGCAGGGGAACGGCAAATGGCTCTCCTAATGATGTTCACGTGAGCTAATTCGATTTCTGAATGAATGTATAGAAAACAAAGAAAAAAGAGACTTTAATGAGGGCAGTTTACTGCCATTCTAAAAAGTCCCACATAACAAGGGCAGATTTTGTAATACAATAGCAACATGTGTGTTGATTGACACCTCAATTCAAAGCGATTAGCGATTGTAGACAAAGGAAATTCTCTCAACCAGTAATTCAAAACAAGCCAAGCCGCAAATGTGTCCCCGAAACTAGTAGGGCAAACTCTCGCCTTGTGCAAGCGAAAGGTGGTTTTTATGAGAAGCTACGCACTTATAACGAAAGAAGAAGGATAAATCTAAAGTTCTGTCTGGCGGATTTTGTTTACTTGGTTCAGGAGCTGTTTTGTAATCGTTTCATTTAAGCCCTAAATCCCGGGGGGGTCACTACCATATGTACCAGTACGGGATGTGCCATTTTTTGGGGTACCATTTTTCAGGCTGAAAATAAATTTTGGGGTGTCATTTTTGGTAACATCACAAATGATCATAAATTTTAGGGTGTCACTTTGGAAGAAAAACGCTTCAGGGTATTGAATTTGATCTTACTTAGTTAGAATTTCGACTTTTGGTCACAATTTTAGGGTATCTTTTTTGATTCGTCCGTAAATTTTGGGGCATGGTTTTTGAAAAATTCATAAATTTTAGGGTATTAGTTTACAATTCAAAATGGCACACCCCCGTCATCCGCCTATTAAAGTGACCCCCCGGGCCCTAAATACGCCAGAATTAACAATGCCCTCTACTCGGCTCCTAAATCAAATGAAAAAAATCCGCCAGACAGAACTTTAGATTTACCCTTCTACTTTCGTTATAAGCACATAACTTCTCTTAAAAACCACCCTTCGCTTGCACAAGGCGAGATTTTGCCGTACTGGTTTCGGGGAAACCTTTGCGGCTTGGTTTGTTTTGAATTATTGGTTGAGAGAATTTCCTTTGTCTGCAGTCGCTAATCGCTTTGAATTCAGGTGTCAATCAAACGCAACTGTTGCTATTGTATTACAAAATCTGTCCTTGTTGTCCCGCATTGCTTTCATATTAACGGGGATTCTTTTTTACTCACCCGGTATATTTTCTAATGGCATCGTATTATCTTTTTATTGTTATTACTGTCACAGAGAAGAGGCTGATGAGTACATTTCAATTGGTGCATTAAATGGCTTATTTGTTCTTGGGAGATCCATTGGATTTATTGGTAATTATCATTATTCTATCGCTATTCTTTACAACAGTCATGTTATTGTGTGGTTAATACGTAGAGTTTTGCATCTTTCGTTGGTGTAACGCTTGTGCAGTGTTATTTGTCACAGTTTAAGATGCATGTCTTAGCACTGATAAGAAATTTGAGTGCTTATTTCATATCCAGGGATGACCATATTTTCTACCTTTTTGATACTTAATTTACACTTAAGAATTCTCTAGGTTGAACATTCGGGCGGAAAGCGCAGTTTCACGAGAATTCGAAGGATGAGGCTGGCGATGACTATCATGTTAAATTTATTCATTTCATTGACATTCCATTTTATTGACGACAAATCTAGGTGTTATGCTGACATTGCAAGTATAACGACATTCCAAGATCAAGTTAAACATAAAAATGGTTGACTTAAAACATGGTTTATTAATTAATTTTCGAGCGTTTTGAACCAAGCCTGGTTCATCTTCAGCGAATAAACGATACAAGGCACCGTTTATGCCTGGTACCAGTCTTTGAAGGTTAAACTCATCTTGAAATATTGACGTTTTTGCGCTGATAACTATGGATCACTCGATATCATTTTTAGCATCGTCGTTAAAACTAATGCCATCTTTCAATTTGTTATTGGTTCATTAGACAGTGTTAAAGTTAAGGAAGCCTGATACCGCATTCACAGTAACACAGTTGAACCAGCTTTATCGTATCCAAACCGGTTTAAATGTAAACCAATCATTCAATTTGTTGGGTTGACCAATTAGAAGGCCCCATTCGATAACCTGGTTAGTTTAAGCTGGTTTAACTTGCAAGTGTGAATTATAGCCCTTCCACACTGACAGAGTTAAACCAGCCTTGTCTAAACCAGGTTACGTTTCAACCAATCAAACGGCTTCGGTTTGCTTGATTGACCAATTAAAGCACAACATTAGATAAGCTGCTTTAGTTTGAGGTTCGATGATCAACACCTTTTCTCGTTATAGGACACTTCTTGGATCAACGTCGTTTGAAGCAAGGCTTATATAGACATCCTTGGGATGATATCACATACATGTTGCCTGATCATTTACAGCAAAGACCTGCTCCATTTGAGTAGATATTTCTAAACGAATGCTTGCAAACCATACGCTTAAATGCTTAGTAGAAGAACGCTATCATTTGGTAGGAGCAACGAGATAGTGTTATCAAATTATTCTTAACTCGTAGCTGACTGGAGCAGGGGCACTAGAGTAATCGGGACCTTCAATGCCGCTTTTCACAAACAGTTTTCCTTCTGTCTCTAAAATGCTAATCTGTTTTTCAGGAGGCTTCCTGTGCTGAATTTGCACGATTCCAAATTACTTTGAAGTCTATTGAGTGCATTAGTCTGGAGGATCCCCCAAAACTTGGCTCTGTGGAGGGAAGAATTTGCTAATCAACCTCTCCTGTAGTGCCCATTTTCCTTGCGGCCCCCACCACTTCTGTAGGCTGAACCTTAAGCAGATCCTAACTAAGGAGCTTTGCAAGTAAGCTGACTCAACGGTCCATCTAAGACCTAACTCTTAGATTCCGCCAGATCCAAGGGAGGGAGTATTCCCTATGAACTGAACGCTATGTGTCCATCATATGGAAGGTTTTCCGAGAAAAATCCTCCAAAATTGGATGAAGTTCTGCCAGAAACTTCGCAATACAGATCTCGGACTGGAACTCGAAATTCCTTGAGATCCTGTTCGAAAGAGGCGGCCAAAAGGGTTTATTGATTACCCGAAACTCGGGGACACTCTACTGTGCTACAGGATGTTGAGAATCCCTCCAAACCCAAATTTATTACAAAGTTGTCTGAAGCAAAATATTTTGGTAGAATTCGGTCATGCAAGTCTTTACTTGCGTAGACATGTTGAAAATTTATTCAAATCACCTGTTTCGGATGAAGTATCGTGATATATCAATATATTTCCACGGCAGCTTTACAGCAAAAACCCTACGTTCCTTTCAAGCCATTTATTTAAAAGAAAACTGTAATAGATTTTTGCACCGACCTTTTTAAAAGATTTGAGCCCTATTTGCAAAGATTGTATGCCTATGCTAACTCGCAGAGAAAGTTAGGAATGTTTTGCTTGCTAGAAATGATGAGTTCTCCCTTTTATCCTCGAGTAAGCTTTCACGTCAAAAGTCACCAACTACACTAAGGAATAGCGAAAGACATGAAAAAGTAAGGATTCCTTCCAATGGTTTCATCTCCCCGCTGTCTTTAAAAGATTGAATTATCTCGTATGAGAAAGTTATAAAGCATTAGTTTTGTAACTTTACCATACTATGGAGTTCAAAATTATTAGAACAGGTTTTTAAATATTATTTTGTCATTAATTAATGTTTCGTTTTCGTTGGACAACGATAAAATAATAGAAATGCTTTTGCCGTATCATAATTTGAAATTAACGATTCAATCAAATCTTCTCAGGAGGTTTAGATTTGAAGAAATTTATGGCATTAATGCTGAATTTCAATTATTTCCAACTTTATAGTGTTTCCATCTTTTGCAATACAGTACTGTTGAGACTTTGAAACAGTCCTCGTAATACAAAGGACAGATTTTGTAAGGCAATAGCATATTCAAAACAAACAAAGCTGCAATATTTTCCCTGAAACCAGTTGGGCAAGCTACTGCCTTGTCTTGCGCACACGAAAGTTGGTTTTTTAAGAGAATTCATGAGTTTACAGCGAAAGAAGAAGGATAAATTTGAAGATCTGCCTGGCGGATTTTGTTTATTTGATTCAGGAGCTGAGAAGAAATGGTTTCATCTAAGCCCTAAATATGCAAGAATTGCTATGCCTTTTCTCTCCTTCAGAATCTAATAAACGAAATCCGCCTGGTGGATCTTTAGATTTATCCTTCTTCTTTCGCTGTAAACTCGTGACTTCACCTAACAACCACCTTCGCACGCACAAGGCGACAGTTTGCCCTCCTCGTTTTAGAGCAACCGTTGCGGCTTTGTTTGTTTTGAATTACTGGTTGAGGGAATTTCCTTTGTCTGCCGTCGCTAATCGCTTTGAATGCCGGTGTCAATAAAATGCAACTGCTGCTATTGTGTTGCAAAATGTGTCCTTGTTTATCCTCGTTAAGTGACGCCATTGCCAGAAAGTAATAGCATTTAGCCGACATTCAAATCGTGACTTTCGAGTCATTCTCGGTCTACATTGTTTGCCAAATTCATAACGTATTATTTCAAGACTATTCTTGCAAGTTAAGTCCTGACAAAACGAGTAAGTTTACCAAACATTTGAGATTAACTTGCCACGCAATATTGTGGCGCAGCGGTGTGATCCTTTGACTAGGCAGCGAGAACAGTCAGGCGGACAGGGCTCGATCCCAGGCAGAGTCCCACTACTTGAGCGGCGTCATGACAAAGCAGTGTTTTTTACAACGTAGCCTAACGGACAAAAATTCTGCTTGGCAAGCAAATCTCAGATGCTGGCAAACATTATTTGGTCGTTTGGTCAGGGCTTTAAGGTAATTCTGAACCAAGCTTCAACAAGCGCAACGTAAAATTGTGACGGCACTAATTCGGCAAGTGTTCTTGGTACACTGAGTAAATATCCCGATAATATAAAGCACTCTTGCGATAATATACAATGCATTCTAAATAACTACATACATAGATCTGAGCAAAGTTATATGATAACGTCCAATAGATATTTAGCATGAAAAGATATGTCCCTGTGATCCCAAAGATATGTAATATATGTAAACTGCATGATGAAAGCGTGCGAATATAAGCTAAACATATCGTATATACCGGGTGTCCCAAAATTATGTATTACCGTTTGATTGCTTATATGTCCATAACCAATGAACCGATTTTCAAAAACTTTATTCTATCCGATTACCGAAAGGCTGAATTGTATTCGAGAATGTTGTTTGTGGTTTTACGCCGATGTTTTCATGTCGAAAAGAAGATCGATAAACCTGCTCAAATTCAAGCCTTAGATGGCATGAAAAAGAAACTGCCTACTTTTCCAGTCAACATTTTAAATGTAATACAAAAGGCTGAACTTCTATGTCGTTCAGAGAATACGAATTCAGTTAATATTGAATTCAGAGAATACAAATACGAGTTCAGGATTTTGTATCACATCTAAAATCTTGACTGGAAAAATAGGCCGTTTCTTTCTCATGCCATCTACGGCCTGAATTTGAGCAGGTTTATCAATCGTCTTTTCGACATGAAAACATCGTCGTAAAAACCACAACCAACATCGTCATATGCAATTTAGCCTTTAGGCAATTAAATTAAAAAAGTTTTTGAAAATCGGTTGATTGGTTACGGACATGTAAGCAATCAAGCGATAATACGTCATTTTGGGACACCCGGTATATGAAATGAAATCTACTATAATCCCCTATAATGTATACTGGACAATGCAAGGATGGAAGCTATTAGCAAAAGTTTAAAACATTATGTGCATCAATGACCATAACAAACTTTAAAACTATATCATTCTTCAAATGGAGTACAGCAAAATAAAAATCTGTAATAACCAGCAGACCTTTGACAATCATTTAAACGAAAATCTAAACCCAAAGAAAGAATCATTACAAAATCAAATTAAATGTATGTCACAAGAATTCTCGTTTCGTTTTATATTTCCTTTTAAATTGTTGTGTGCATTATCATCTAAACGTGCTTGTCTTTATCCATATTGTACACAGCCGCCAGGACGGTACCCCCTACCATTCCAACAACTGCACCAGAAGAAAGTGATGCTCCCATCCCGAAGGCTCCAGCAACCCCAGCAAGTGCCCCAAGGTAGCTTCCCCGATCAACACGAACTTGATTCCTGTTCTTACGGAGACGGTAAGCGCGATCGAAGTACCCGTCGTCTCCAATTTCTAGACTGCGTTCCCTTCCATACATCATCAACAATCCAGCAGGCACTCCAAGAACTGCTCCAACCTTGCCATATTTCACAGCAGTCGTTTGAAGTGCAGCAAAAGTTCTGGGTCCTCTTATCATCTGGACAGCAGGTGCGACGAATACCATCCCAAGCAAGGCAAATGCCTGAACATCTTTCAAAGCAACATGGTAATAGAGTTCTGCCTTGCCATGCTTGATCGTCTGCATTTCGTCATCGCTGAGTTGCTCACCAAGCATGTTTCGAAAGTATTGGAAAGTCTTCATGATGGCTGTGAAAATGACAGAAGGAAATGCATGATTAAACGAAAGCAATCCAGCTGAACAGGTGAGTCAAAGAAAGTTTCAGAGATTGACATGATACAAAATCCTTAAAGCATACAAGGTGACCAAAAAAACTTCACGAGCTAGATTACGTCCCGGAGGGGGGTACTTCACATATTTTGGGTACGGGGACGTGCCATCGGGAAGGGTATCGATTTTCGCGATTTTGGTATAAGGAACGGTATCGATTTTCACGATTTTGGTATAAGGAACGGTATCGATTTTCACGATTTTGGTTAAGGTATAAGATCGGATATACATTTTCGGAAAATTGGTATAAGGTCGGGTGTACTTTTTCGGAAAATTGGTATAAAGTCGGGTATGCTTTTTCGGAAAATTGGTATAAGGAACGGGTATGTTTTTGAAGCTTCGATGGCACGTCCCCGACCAAAACCTGGTCAAGTAGCCCCCCCCCCCGGGGATTACGTCTGGCTTCCAGAAAGCAAACGTTATGAACAAAAGCAATGTATCAACATCCCGGAGGAGTACATAAATTCTGCCGCCCATTTTCCAGAAAGGTACCCCCTTCTAATTACCGAAACATGCCTTGGTACCCTGTTTAATGATGAATTTTGGCGGAAAACTGCCCATTTGTAACAATTTTTGCGAATTTCAGCAAAACCCCACCCATGTTTATTGAAAATTTGCCAAAAAAGGACCCTTGTATGTTTAGAGAATTTTGGGCCCAAAAACCCACCCATATGGGCGGCACATACCCGTACCCTGAACATGTTATGTACCTCCCCCTGGGACCAACATGTTGCTGAAAGGCTTAGCTATCTTCTGAGATGTTATCTCGAATTTTCAAAAAAATTGCGCAGAGTCTCAGAGTATTCAACTTGAAATCGCAGCGAATTTTTCGCTTCGCAGAAAGTGGGAATCCATTTCTTTTCGAGGCAAATTTTTACAAGCAGCATAATCAGCCAATCAGAACAACGTTCTACGTATCTTTTTAGTCAGTAGCAACGTTCTACGTACATCCACCATGTTTTCCTCGTTCGAGAAGATGTGAAGAAGAGCCCAGTTCCAAATCTATGTAGGAGCACGAAACTGGAATACTGGAATACGGAGCGAGAGATCAGTCATTTTTAAAACAATAGATTACCCACATGACCTCAAATCCATCTCTTCGTTAAGTTTTCTTGAACCGTTTACTGAAAAAGGATTATCATTATTGCACTCCTATAGGATTCGAAATTTTCTTTCAATCTGGTCTTTCTAACAGTAACCATAGCTTAAAATGACCATGCAGCATCTCAAAAGATGACCAAGCCTTTCAACTAAATGGTGAAACAATATCTCTCGATTTCAGATATCTACATTACATATAATCTAGCTCGCAAAGTTTTGGGTGACCTGGTAGGTTAGGTTGGTGTAAAATCTATGACCTATTCCTTCTAATGGAATGGTCTGAAAGAAACCTTAGCCATTTTTCTATAACCTATCATTGGACGTTTTTTTCAATCTTGAATATTTTCTAAATTACAGAATATCTTACAGAGGGGGCTTTGGGGGCACTAAAACCTGCAGTGCCCCCTAAACTTAGCAAAAACCTGAAAACCAGGAAGCAAAAAATCCAAAACCCGAAACTGCATTTCTGAAAAATTTTCCTCAGTTATCTTCAATTAGTTCCTACGTTTTCGTTTTGACCGACACACTGTGCATCGTTTCAGGCATTTGAAAGCTGGTGTTTCCACCTGTATGACTTTGAAAACCTGAAAACATAGGAATTTTTGAATGAAATACCCAAAACCAGAGCATAAAGATTGGCCAAGCCTGTGTGACACATCTCAAAATTTGAAAAGCTGTATGATTTAAACGTAAGACCCAAAACCTGAGGGCTAAAATTGGCCAAACCTGCAACCAGTGAAACGGCAAAGTCCCCCCACCTATTTCAACTCATTAGAGGAGATGACATCATAAAATTTCTAAATCGTAAACCAGAAGAGTGACAGACTTTTGCTCCATACTATATGATTGTAAATGTTCATAAATTAAGTTTTTTCTTGAAAAATGTTCTGTGATTTCTCAAAACCTTACAAATCACGATCTGGCTGATGGTTTTTCAAAATTTTTCTTGAATTCCTGAAAAGGTAGAAAACACCAAAATCATTGAATATTCCTATTCATTGTGGCTTCCAAGGGAAAGAGCTCATATAGACAAATCAGCTAAGGTTTGGTTACACCCATTTCAACTCATGTGATCAATATCTTGACAAAACATCTTTTGATTTCTCTAACATCCATGCAAAGTTGTGCCATGAATGCAAAAGTAGCACAATACTAAAACTTCCCAGAGTATGGCCATATGACTTGAAATGGGCAAAACAAACCCTGGGGGTACTTGTAGTGCAAAAATATGGGGAGGTGTTGCTGGAAAATCTGAAATAACATCCTGTCCTGGAGTAAAATTCCCGAAAACGATACTCTGTCCTGGAGTAAGTCTTAACAACAATGCCCTGTTCTTGAGTTTCTTCATACAAAATTGTAGGATACCCTGGAACTGTGATAGAAATCTATGAGAAAATGCAGAAATTTTGCCACATTCGTTTCTCACATTTTCATTAAATCACATTTGTTGAGTGCAAATGGCTTGCAACAACGTTATGGAGTCAATTATAGAAAAAATGCACCCTGTCATGGAGCCGACTATACATAAGTGATAACCTGTTCCGGAGTAGGAATCTGTGAAAATGATACCCTATTCAGCGGCACGTCTCCGTACGGAAAAATATATGAGTGCCCCCCCCCCCAGGGAACAAACCTTAACCGATTAGGTCTATTGGAATCCAATCCACTATGCTCAGCCAGCTCAGCCCAGCGGAAGCAATTAGCATAAAATGGAAGCAACTAACGAAGCAATATTCAAAGAGTCATACAATCATGAAAATCTATTTCAAATAATCTTTGAATGTATGTGGTACGCTTCTTCCACTTTAACTGTAAAATTGCTGCCAAAGGATGTGTGCTCTCCCTTCTGGGTATCATTTTGCCTCTTTTTCCTCTGCGCTGCTGCGTTTCTAAAGCTGGTTTGGTTGTCAAAGTAAGTATTTCATTACAAGAGAGTTGATATTGCTGGTTAATGGATTTTTTATATTTTGTAGTAGTATACTTATCAACTCTTTGCCAATTTTTTCAAAAGCTGGCCAGGAGAATCCTAGATTCAGGTGAAAAATTAATTTCTTGGAGTGCAAACCCCTGTTTCTGTACTTATGAAAGTCAAGTACCCTCAGGATTCTAATTCTATCCCTTTTGCTTTGGTTGACGTTGTACTTTTTATGTACGAAGTAATTCATCTGTATCATGTCATCAGCAGTGAGTGTGTCAGCACAAAATCACTAGGCCTAGTGCAGAGACTATCTTCACGACCAGACATCAGAAAAATAAACTTGCATATTTGGAAATCCTAATAAGATCTTGGCCACTGTTTCTCAGATAAAACAAGTCATTTCTTCAAAATCTTCTCAAACAGTGCATGCCCAGTGCATGCTACTTCTGTTCATGTTCCATGTTCCATGACATGCTGAAAGTTAGAGTGGGTGTGTACCAGTTAAAAACAGGCCTATTATGACATGGCCTTAAAATACCAGGCCTAAAAAACTATGAAGCTTCAAAGAAATCATCGAAAGCAAATGCTGCTACTTATAGCTTTCATTTAAATCTAGCAATACCTCGGCTAGACCTTGCAGTTTATACGTTTGCAGGTTCTCCTCCTTCTTTCTTGCTGTTCGATCTGGGCTTTCCCTTCAGTTCAGCTTTGCTTTGACCTTTGCTTTGACTGAGCTCCGTGCTATTGATCACGAAATCACGAATACCCCCCGACAATTCATGCTCCTTCGCAGCTTCTTTGCACATGCGCTGGATTTCGCAAAATGACTTCAGATTCAAACAAAAAGAGTTTTAACTTTTTAGGGGGTAAAACTAGACTGATTACGATGAGTCCCAGTAATCGCTATTCAAAACGAGGCTATTACACCAGACTGAGACCGAGCATCTAAGGTAGAACTAGCTGTTAATGCAGTTAAGTAAGTGTAGCCTGTGTTCCAGACCACTTGAGAAGTAAGTGCTGCTCATAACATTATTTATAAAAACATTCCCCAGATTGTCAAAAGAATAAATGTCAGAGTGGATATTTTGGAGCATGTGTTTGAAACCAAATTAAATTGCAGCTTTTTAAGGTAAAACAATTAAAAAAACTATGAGAACTGTTTGTAAATTTCAAGACTGCATTAAACGACTATAATAATCATTAAAACTCAATGCAAGATTAATCTCACTTCAAGTCTTCAATTGCAATTTACTCAGTTAATCAATGTCAGTTAATTTTGTACTTTCTTGGACTGCAAGGCTTTCTTTCCCCTAGGTGGTACCTCAAATAGTGTATGGTTTTCTTTCTCATTTGGCCAAAGATCAACACTGCTATTTTGAAGTAAAAATAGTTTTGATGTTTTAGTAAAAATACAGTAGCTTGGATCAGTTCTTTGTGATTAGCTCAGAATGTCAATTATCTGCTTCCATCTGCACTAATCAGCCTCTTCGATAATATTCAAACAACTTGATACATGATGGCAACACACAAAGTGTTCCCCTTTTCAATTCTGTGTCAAATAACAGGCTTTGTTCTTTGCCTCAAATGAAAGTAAGTCTTGAGGGTATATGATGCACAGCAGTTGACCACAACAATTCTTCAAAAGTTCATCTGGTGAAAGTTTGTATCAAAGTTAAAAGGTCGCAAGGTGTGAAGAATGGTCACAGAAGCAATGCTGATCCAATGCTTTTTGGTCTTTGCAAGAATGTGCATCCAGATAACTAATTTGTAAGATAACTATCTTATGCTGCGTTGGTTTTTGAATGTCAATGGTTAAAGAAGCAAATACTGATCCAATACTGTGCAAACTGTTACAGGAATATGAACAGCTGATATGCAGAATGTGATCCAATGCTGTGTTAATCATGGGCTGTCACAAATTAATAAGTTACCTTTCACTTCTGCAACAAAATACATGAGATATTAAGCTTTTGTTTATGAGATGTATATGTGCATGGTCATATGGCAACATTAAAGGGGCCTTTGCAAGGAGCATGGTTTGTGAACACACCATTGTGTGATCTTTTCGTTCTTGCCATTTTTACAGTCCATAAAATGACCACCAATAAAAAGATGGCACATGCAAGGTATGGTGGTTGAAAAGGCCGATTTGAGTACATATATTGCAACAAAGTAGATGACAGAAATACCGGATGAGCCAGAGAAAAGTTCCCACTTTTGAAAATTCACAGCATGAAGAGTACTTCGCAGCTTTGAATGATTCAAATCCTAGTTAAATGCCGAAAGATCAAAGTAGTTTTGCGGTTTTTCTCGCTGTCTTACGAGCACTAGAAATGTAGGAAAATTCAACTTCACAAAAATTTCATGGCTGCAAAATGACTAAAAAAGGGCCTAGAACATTGATCAAATCAAAAAGCACTCCTCACCGGGAACGATAAAGAAAATGCAATTTTTCCATGTGTGAGAGATATCCTCTGCACATCTATTGCCATGGGACTGAAAATCTTTAGTATCTGTTTGAGAATCTATTTCTTGTAACTCTTGAGAGAGATGAAATGCATGTGCGTATTGTTGTGTGTGAGGAGAGTCCTAACGATTTGATCAAGTGTTTTAGGCCCTTTTTCTGTCATTTTGCAGCCATGAAATTTTTGTAAAGCTGAATTTACCTATATTTGCAGTGCTCGTAAGAAAACGAGAAAAATATAAAAAATACTTCGATCTTTTGGCTTTCAACTAGAATTTGAATCATTCAGATCCACGAAGTACTTGTGGTGCTACGAATTTCAGAAAGTGGGAACTTTTTTCTGGCTCACCCGGTATACTGACAAGAAAAATTTGTGCTAAAGGAGGGGAAAAATTAATCAAGAAGCCAATCAAAATTCTTTCAGGTGCAATGAATCATGGTTGAAAGATCCTTTCAATTATCTTTCTTTTGCAATCCTCTCTTGTGATTTTCTATGCAATGAGAAATTATCTCTTCTGTTCTAAAAAAAATTCATTTATGCACATTTATGCACTAGATGTTTGCAGTTTTAAGCAAAAGGAAAACTACTGTTCTAAAGTGCAACAATATTCTACTAAAAGATTAATTCTTACCTAATTTAATCAAATACATAAAACCCTGAGTTTGTATTGTGAATAATAGATACCATGTACCCATTTAATATGAAAATTGCATGGTTGTTATCTGTGAAAATATTTTCAAGTGCTGTATGCAAGGGAATGAAAAGTGAATCATTATCATCTGGTGTAAAGGTGTATTACTATAGAAAGAACCTTGACAAACATTTCCAAAATTGAGCATCCTGAATGATCAGATTCAGTTAATTTGCTGTTTGTTTCAGTTGGTTTTGAAGTAGTAGAGGAGCATCGCCCTAGATGGTCGGCTAACGTTTTTCATCATATCAATTTTCATATTTTTGTTGATGACCCTGTTAAATCCCTTCCGCCCCGGTCTGTTCCATACTTTATGACAGCTCCCTCACTTCCTTTTCATGATTTCTTCTGCCTCTGTTGTATGGGAGGTCCGAGAAGGGCCTTCATTACAAACAGGTGTTGATTTTTTTGTCACATGACCTATGGTTTTTTGTCACATGACCAAAGAAAGTATCGGGAAAGTGATACGAAAAATGGAATCCCCTAGCATATACGACATGCTGTAGGAAACGCAGAATTTAGAAAAAGGTTTACGTATGATCGTATAATGTATCGAGTTATTCCTACCCAAATTTATCATTTCGTTCGTGATATATCGACTTGACAATCGAACCGTCTCAAAGCAAGATTGCATTCTGCTGTGGACAAGTTTTTTGCTTTGAAGAAGCATGTAGATGCAAAAGAAGTGCATTGTTGCGAAGGAGTCGCTTTTCACAATGATCCAGATCAGAGAAATCATGGAATAAATAGGAAAAATGAAGTTTCAAAAAGTTGCAACTTTAATATCCTCCATGAAAAGGGGGTGTCAGGGGTCAATATAAAGCAAACATTTTCGAAATCGGACCACTGGTTCCGTCACAATGAGTTTTTGAAGTTTGGGGAAATGACATGTTGTTGTTTTTCATAGCACTTCCAGCAAAATTTATTGCTTTAGACTTTTAAACGTTCATAGCTCTGTTCATGATTGTCCGATTTTTACAAACTTAGTTTCATTTGAAAGATAATCATCTATTTTATCGTACGTCACATGGAACTTGCTTTCAATAAAAGCACACTAAAGCATGGGTAACCGGACACACATTCTGCTTAGGGGCCCTTTACATGAGCAAACTCAGACCGGCACGAGTTTCAGATCGGTTTGAAATTTTTCCATGTCTCCTTTTTTGCGTTGCGTTTACATGGAGTTTCAGACCGGTCTGAAATTATACCAGCGTCACATTACACATGCGTTGAATGCAATTGAGGCAACTGTGACAATGGTTTCTTTTCTCATGTTTTGGATTTAGGCCTATTTTCATTGTTGCGCTAAGTTATCAACAACACAGGATGTTATTAGAGTTGATAATCAAGGATAATCAACTGTACGTTTGTACTGCATTACAAATCTATTTTGGTTTGATGGTTAAAATGCTGCTTCAGAACCTGAAAATAAAACAGGAGGCTTTAGTTTTTTATGTTTAGTTTCTTAGTTATAGTTTTTTGCGTCTGGAGAAAAACAAATGGACGACCAAACAATGAAAATGGCTCCCAATAGTGCAGTTATCACTTCCGCAATTATTCATTTCGCCCCGACTTGAAAAAATTTCTGTTTACATGAGAATTTCAGGTCGACCTGAGTTTTCAGATCGATCTGAAAGACCGAAACGAACCCAGACCGGCACGAGTTTCATTTCGCCCCTTCTCATGTAAACACTCTAAGGGCCTTGACCAGACACCGAAATGAAACTCATGCCGATCTGAAACTCGTGCCGGTCTGAGTTTGCTCATGTAAAGGGCCCCTTAGTAGCTTTTGAGAATTTCGTGACAAAATAGCCACTCAATAGTACTGGGTGGAATTGATGTCGACAGGAATTGATGCGGTCAGTTTAAGTGCAAAGGGTGAGGTCAGAAATGCTATTGACAATGTTAGAGATGATATTAGCCCATTCCAAGTTAGGGCAAGAGGCAGCAATGTTGTATTTACGGATCCAATACATTACTAGACTTGCTCAAGTTTCGTTCGTCATCTTATTCGGGCCTACTCGGCTGGCAGTGAGCTGCGAAAGTGGAGCGAGCCAAGCGAGCGGGACTCCACTTTCGCAGCTCACTGCCAGCCAACCGAGTAGCCCGAATAAGATAACGAACGAGACTTGGAGCAATTCTAATACATCACAAGATCTTCCAATACCATCCTACATCAAATGTGATTGAGCAGTTTGCAGGTAATGGGCAATCAGGTGGTGTGGATGGGCCTACTTCGGAATACAAATTTAGGCAGCCCTACGACCTTGCAGTTGAATTAGATAACGTTGTATGTGCAACAGATGTCGCTTCTAGAACGGTTCAAGTCATTGACCGATCTCCAATTCAATTCAATTTCTGGAAGCTGTGGGAGGAGTCTTCAGAGCATTTTCTGTCCACGAAAAAGGTGCAAAATACCACAAGTATGACCTGAAGTCAGCACTGCATCTTGTTGAAAGATGTAGGGTAGTTCTGGAGCAAAACGAAGAAGCCAAAGTTCTAGACATAACCACAAGAATATTACCGAAAAACTTAAATGAAGGAAATGTTGCCAGTAAAACTGAACTGTCGAGTCAGTTCGATTAGTTGAATGGGAACTGAGGCGCCTAATTGATATCACTGATCTTTATGGGTACAACAGATGCAATTTACAAAGCTGTTTGACTCTCGATGCTGAACATTTTCATGCCACAACCCGTTATAAGATGCCAGTAATGTCAATGCTGCAACATTGTCGATCGTTTGGAGACTGCATAAAAGAAAGCCTGAAACGATTATCTCATTGGAGTGTGCACTACTTGACTCATCCGAAAAGCTGTTATCTTGTTCCAGACGGCTCAATAAAATTCCAGATGAGGAAGGAAAATTTCCAAAGGCTAATTGATTTTTCAAATGTATACGGACAGAACTGAGCGTCAGGAGACCACAATGGCGAAAACTGGGACCCTTCAATGTTCTTGTTACAATAACGCCAACCTGCCAATGGAGGTGAGGTGGTCAATCTGAGAACTGCCGAACAAATTACGGACAATGGAGACCAGAGAATAGAGACTGAGGAGGAGAAAGCGGTAAGAGTAGATATGCACGGATTAATTTAAGGTGCAGTGATGACCAATTTGTGCAGTGATGAATCGAAAATAGTCAGTGATAAATTGAATATTGTGCAGTGATGAATTTTTTCATTAATCAGTTGCAATAATACTTGAAATACTGCTGTTTTAGATGTTTTCAGAATAAAGACCAATAAATACTCCTTCGCAATCGAAATCAACTTGCCACCCTCCCCTGACTGTGGCCTTCTTAGTGAAACAACTTCACCTCCTTTTAGTTTTTTTTCAAACAGAATGTTGGAAAAGCATACAATTCAGTTGTTATTTAGTGGAAAAAACAAGTGAATTTTCCTAGAGAGCCTGGCCGTAGACAGCTGAACTGGAATGAAAGTGATACAAGTTTTTGCATAGTTCAACATTTTGAACCTGCTGCTCAAAATGTTCATAAGTTAGCCACACCGTGAAAAAAGGTTCAAAAGGTCTTAATGTGGAAAGATTCAGTACTGTTTGTTGCATCAAATCTCTTTCCTCTTACTTCACTTCAAAATTGGAAGTGTGCTTTGAAATATAGATTTCAGGTCAGGTTTGTTGAATTATAACTTTTAATTAAATTCGGGCTCTAGAAAGTAAAAAACTGAAAAATTTTCATAACCAGCAGCGCCAAAATTTGGGCGCGCCTTCGGCGCGCTATTACGTTCCCTCATGCATTTGGCATCCCTTCTGCAAGTTGCCCTCTTCAAACCCTGGAAGATCCCCCTTACATAGCAGAAGATTTCTGGACAGATATCAGCGTTTATAACAGAATATCAATGGACAATGACTAACATTCAATAATCTCTATTTCTAGCTCATATTTTAGAAAATCAGCTGTGTGACAAACACTGCCTTGAAAAAAGAAGAACTAAGTGCGACTAAGTGCATCCTGGGCATTCTAGAGGTCATATCTACAAAATTTCCCAGGGGTGCATGCTCCTGCAACCCCAAAATTATGCGCCTCTGGCATACACTGGCGGTTTTGCCACCTGCTGGACAACTAATTAATGGTGCTCAGCAATTGATTGACAAATCCTGTCCAGTCATGAAAAAATCTTGCATGCACTCCCAATGCCGCCTTTGGTCACAAAGAACTTTGCCAAACACATTGCCACACTCTTTTGTCACACCCTGTTGCCACAACCTTTCAAACAAAAAAACTGCGATTTAAGCTGTTTTGTGCAGTGATGAAAAATCCTTAAATTACTGCCTGAGATAGCAGCAGCGATATTGAAGAAAATGGCAGCTCGAACGAGTATGATTCTGATAAGACTGGAGATGAAGAAGTTATTACAGATGTTAATGAAAGTCAAAATAGGAACAAATATAGAGCACAAGTGGCAGAAGAACCACCTTTTCTCGTTGGCTCCAGATCAAGGTTTGGCAGAACAATTAGGTTCAATGGAAAGTTTTTTGACTGAAAAGGGTGCAGGCAAGAGACATATGATTTATTGCAGATTCAGGCGGTCCAATTTTGGTATTTCTTATGAGAAAAGATAGCAATCAAATGTGTATTTCACAAAAAAGCATGTATTATATATTGTTCCAGGACAGCTGTCTTTACTTTTCTATATACCGGGTGCGCCAAAATAAACTATGCACGTTTGGCAGGCCACGATAAATCCTACACTGGACCGATTTTGAAGACTTATGACTTAATCTTTAGCAGAAAGCCTGAATTAGATTCTAGGATTTTTTACAAATTTTTCCGTTTTCACTTTTTAGAGCCACAAGCGAGTTTCTTAAAATTTTCGTTTTCAAAAACACTGAAAACGATCAAAAAACGTTGATCAAATTTTTCTAAAGACTCAACATGAATGGACAAAGAGAAAGCGTTTTCAGCGTGATTTGGGATTTGTAAATTGACTATTGTAAACTTCTGCACGAGCGTTATTACAACGATTGGCCTGTTGCGAAATTCTGTAGTAGTTACAATAAAGTGCCGCCCCAAAAGCCATCACAAAATTAAAAATGTAACAAGACTCCATGCTTGCTGGCCTCATGACGCTTCCTCGCTTGTCTTTTTAACCCCCTTGACACAGGAACACTACTTGCACCAAAGCATAAATTCAATGACATTACAAAAGAAAAGACATTTCTTTATATCCTTGAAAATATTATTACATTTCTCCCAAGATAGTACGAACTCTCTTACAGCAGCTTACAATTAGTCGATTTCTAAATCCCAAATCACCACGAAAACGTTTTCACTTTGTCCATTCATGTCGATTCTTTAGAAAGCTTGATCGACGTTTTTGATCGTTTTCAGTGTTTTCGAAAACGAAAATCTTAAGAAACTCGCTTGTAGCTCTAAAAACTGAAAACAGAAAAATTTGCAAAAAAATCCTAGAATCTAATTCAGGCTTTCTGCTAAAGATCAAATCATAAATCTTCAAAATCGCTCCTGTCTACGATTTATCGTGGCCTGCCAAAAGTGCATAGTTTATTTTGGCGCACCCGGTATAACCAACTTCTCCGCCAACGAACATCAATGTCTTGGATACGACGTTTTGAGATAGGGAGAATTTATCACAAATTTTACAATGACCTGCCTCAAAAAATTCTTCTGAATTAGCTATTAGCATTGTTATAAAAGGATGCTCCTTTTCAAGAAATTGGCTCGAAATTCTCGAAGGACACGATTGCGTCTGCCTGAAAATAGAAAAATTTATTAATGCAAATCACTATTGCAATATTCTGGTTTCTGAAATCTTATACTATTTCAACATCCCTTCCTTTGTGGTGAAGTCCTGGTGCTTATGGGTTTTCAACACCATTAGCGAACATGAGTAAAAAGAAATGTATTTTTAAAAGTGCTAGAAATTTACTCTACACTTGCACTTTTATGCCAAATGATCTATCGTAATGTAACACCACCGCTATTTGTATACGATGTTTTGAGAGAATTAACTCAACTGGGTAGTGGGATTTTGTGGCATTGAAGATGGAGGCCTTTAAATTCTGATAAGAATGACAGCAGAGACCAATATACCAATATTACAGCAAGTAAATGCAATAAATATGGGTGCCATCTCATTTGTTTGTACCATCTTCTTTTTTTTTAGATAGACTATCTCTTCTTCCTTCTTATGTCTCTCAGCATACAACTCAACCCTCAGATCGCCAAAAAATTAAGAAACTCTAGTACTGGAAAATTATAAGTTAAGAAACTATCTATTTTGATAATGTAAATTCTTCACATATTCTTACTTTACTTTCATTTGTTTCCTGTATCATACATATTATTACTCGTAAGGTTCTAAGGTACTACTTAAGTAATGTCTAAACATTGGAAAGACTTAAAAAATCTTGTTTTGAAATGTTCACAAGGGCACAGTGAACATCAAGATTGTTATGGAACCTCTCAGAAACTCATAAGAAACTCTGAGTACTGAAAATATGATAATTTTAAGAAACTGTCAGTACACGTATTTTTTCTTATAAGAAGCTGCTTATAAGAAACTCAACTCTCGGATCACCAAAAAATTAAGAAACTCTAGTACTGGGAAAATATAAGCTAAGGAACTATTTATTTTGATAAAGGAAATCCTCGACATGTTTTTACCTTACTTCCTGTATCATGTTACTCGTAAGGTACTCGAGTAATGTCTAAACATTGGAAAGGCTTAAAAAAGAGTGTTTCTAAACTTCGAGCCTTCGAGCCTCGAGCCCTCGAGCCTCGAGCCTTCGAGCTTTGTGTTTCGAGCCTCGAGCCTTCGAGCCTCGAACCTTATGTTTCGAGCCTCGAGCCTTCCTGTTGTATGTATATCATGAGCCAACAGACCTCAATTATGTAACTTTATCTTAGTATACCCGTATTTTCTGTGAGAAACTTAGGCCCAGCGTTGGCAGCCAGTTTCTTAAATTTTAGGCCATTTTTGATACCAGATATCTCTTTCTTAAATTGTTAATAATAATGCTCCAATGCTTGAATAAATCGTTACTGCTCTAATTTTTTGGCAAAGATAATTTAATTTTGTTGAAAGGACTTCAAAAGTACCCATTAAAGTCCTATGACAAATTTTAACAGAAATCGCACTCAAAATTGCTAGGATTTGAATCACGGCAACAGCAAGAATCGCTGCAAAATCTGTAGATTGTGAGAGTGAGCACAAAGTGAGAGTGAACACAATTGTGAGAAGACAGGCTTCTCAAGGGTGAAAAAGGCTCTTATGCCTCAAGTTCTTATGCCGTTGTTGCTTTCAATTTCATGTTCCAAATATAGTTTTACGGTATTGTTAGATTTCTGTGTTCTTAGTTGATATATACCTGCATTAAAACATGTCGCCTCATTTGTTATTATGTTTGATCCAGTCTGGCAATATGTAGCCTGCAATACAAGGCTCGAAGGCTCGAGGCTTGAAACAGGAGGCTCGAAGCTCGAAGGCTCGAAACACAAGGCTCGAAGGCTCGAGGCTCGAAGGCTCGAGGCTCGAAACACAAGGCTCGAAGGCTCGAGGCTTTAAGGCTCGAGGCTCGAAGGCTCGACATATAGAATACTCCTTAAAAAACCTTATTTTGAAATGTTCACGAGGGCACAGGTAGTGAACATGAAGATTGTTATGGAACCTCTAAGAAACTCGTAAGAAACTCTGAGTACTCAAAATCTGATAATTTTAAGAAACTTCCAGTACTGGCCCAAATTCTTAGTTTCTTATAAAAAAATACGTGTACTATACTGGCCCAAATTCTTAGTTTATTATAAAGACCATAAAAAAATACGTGGAGATCTAAAAGAGAAAAAATTATTTCTTTCTATTATTTCATTATTTCTGTACCTCTGAAAGGAGAGGTGCAAATCGCAAAACGGTAGATACAGTATACAGTAGGGGAGTTCATAGCTAAATTTTGGGAAGGGGTCTGCCGCGAGCATATTCAAAATGGTACTGTTGGCTAGACCAATTTTTACGAAAATGGCACCCTTGGCTAGACCAATTTCGACCATTCTCTGGACCAATACGCAACATTTAAAATTGTATCAAATATGACATAATGACCGTTCGCTAGACCAATATTGTCAAAAATGATACCCTTGGCTAGACCGTTGCTAGGCCGGAATTGCAACAATAAAAAACATGAACACGCACCCGCGTTTGAAGCGCGTCTTGTTTACGAACAAAAGGTACGAGATAATGTCATAAACAACAGAATTCGATAAACCTAGTTTATCAGTTGATAATCCTAGTTTATCAAATTTTTGGTTGAGAAACCTAGTTTATCACTTTGATAAACCCAGTTTATCGAAGAAATGTTGATAATCTCAGTTTATCAGTGATAAACTAGGATTATCGGGTTTTTGTGATTTTCGCGTGCCATATACTGGTGATCGTAGGGTAAGACGGGGTAAAGTGAACTATTTTGGAGGTTTTTCAAGGATATCCTAAAGAGATTGTAGCTGAGGCCCAACCTTTTTACGTTGTTTTGACATTATGTCTTTGGGTCAGTTTATCCAGCAAAAATATTTTTTAAATCTTTTTCCATTGTCTCACAAAAGAGCTTTCTTTGGCGACCGCTCTGCCTAGTTCACTTTAACCCAGACCGGGGTAAAGTGAACTACTTAGCAATTGTTCGATAAAAGCAAAATGATGCTGGTAATACCCCAAAACATGATCTATTTTGCAACTCTAAGGAGTTCTTCACATGCTGAAACGAAACAATCCAACAAATTCCACAAGAGTGATATTTAAAATATTAAATCGTGACCTATGTTAAGAACGGTCTTTGCAGATCAAATATTAACCAAAAACTATTGTTAAAGTCATAAATTCGAGTCAGATTGCGAGACCTGAATACAATTCGATGAAAATAATGGGAATATACTTGGAAAACACCATATAATGCACATAAATACCAAACCACCATAAAGAGAAACGCTATTTTCAAAGTAGTTCATTTTGCCGTGAAACCTCCGCCCAGAAATAAAACCTAAAATAGTTATAAATCTATGACAATTATCAATATTCTATTTTCCAATGATGGCCATTTATCCTTTCCCTGTCCAAAGATATACTTGCTTCATCAAATCACGATGAAATTCTTGGATCAGTAACCGCATTTTTAAATGAAGGTCAAACTTAGGCTGTCAAAGTTTTGGAGATTTTTCAGGGAGCTGGTATCAGAGAATATTTTTCTGTGCCAGAGCGAAAACTTGTCCTGCAAATTATGATTTTCTGAAGGCAGCGTGATGAAGGAAATGAGATTGAAAAGGTCTTCTTCATCTGACTTCGTGTTCACATGAGAAGATCAAAAGTCATGGGTAGTTCACTTTACCCCGGTCGAAGCAAAATATCGACTAAACGGTAGATCTTTTAAAATATTTTGTTGGTTGACAAAAAAGTCTTTCTCGGCCCTTTCATTTTGGAAAAAGTAAACACATGGTATGTGCTTCAAATCGATCAAAACAATTATAGAAATGAATTTCTACTTGGGGTCAAAAATTAAGGCCAAAGATAGGAGGCCAAACCTAGGAACTATAATTTCCCGAGGTTGTTTTTACTGCCTAGGGTAAAGGGATTTTTTGCAACAACAGGAAGGACTATTTTGCAAAAACGTTTTGATTTTCTGTTAGCTCATGTACCTAAGCATTGGGCATAAATCATATTTCATCATTGCGTGTTTACTTTTGGATAGAAGCGCTAATGTTTCGAGTAGTTCACTTTACCCCGTAGTTCACTTTACCCCGTCTTACCCTACTCTATCATAAAAAAACACGACCAAGAAGGGTGAGAAGCGTGCTAACAATTTGGGGGCCATTATGAGGGCAAACTTTTTAACGTTGTTTTGACATTATGTCTTTGGGTCAGTTTATCCAGCAAAAATATTTTTAAAATCTTTTTCCATTGTCTCAAAAAAGAGCTTTCTTTGGCGACCGCTCTGCCTAGTTCACTTTACCCCAGGCCGGGGTAAAGTGAACTACTCAGCAATTGCTCGATAAAACCAAAATGATGCTGGTAATACCCGAAAACATGATTTATTTTGCTACTCTAACGAGTTCTTCGCATGCCAAAACGAAACAAACCCAAAAATTTCATAAAGAGTGATATTTAAAACAATCAAATTGTGACCTTTGTTGAGAACGATCTTTGCAGATCAAATATTAACCAAAAACTATTGTCTAAGTCACAAATTCGAGTCAGATTGCGAGACGTGAATACAAGACGATGAACAATAATGAAATATACTTGGAAAATACTATATTGCATATAAATACCAAATTGCCACAAAGAGAAACAATATATTCAAAGTAGTTCACTTTGCCCTGAAACCTCCGCCCAGAAATAAAACCAAAAATAGTTATAAATCTATAACAATTATCAATATTCTAATTTCACAGTGCTGGCCATTTATCCTTTCCATGTCGATAGGTATGTTTGCTTCATCAATTCCCAACAAAATTATTGGATCAGTAACCGCATTTATGAATGAAGGTCAAACTTCGGCTGTCAAATTTTTGGAGGTTTTTCAGGGAGCTGGTACCAGAATATATTTGTGTCATTAGAGCGAAAAATTATCCTGCAAATTATGATTCTCTGAAGGCAGAATTGTGAACCAAGTGAGACTGAAACTGGTCTTCTTCATCTGACTACATGTTCACATGAGAAAATAAAAAATCATGGGTAGTTCACTTTACCCCGGTCGAAGCAAAATGTCGACTGGACGGTAGATCTTTTAAAATATTATGTTAGTGTACCAAAAAGTCTTTCTTGGCCCTTTCCTTTTGGAAAAAGTAAACACTTGGTATGTGCTTCAAATCGAATTTTGCAAAAGTGTTTCCATTTTCTGTCAGCACATATAGCAAAGCATTGGGCATAAATATTGTTTTATCATTGCATGTTTACTTTTGGAGAAAAGCGCGAATGTTGTGAGTAGTTCACTTTACCCCGTAGTTCACTTTACCCCGTCTTACCCTATGTTTTCAGATGACAAAAGTCAAATAGGATACGCGGGATTGCTGCGTGTATACAATAGGTGGACTCTTCAAAACAATAGGAACCCGCGGGTATGCCCGTAGATATCTTTACCTGCAATCGGGATGAAGTCCTCTCTTTGAAGCGGCGAAGAATCGGGAATAAATCCACGAAACAAAACGACTTACACATGAATATCATCAAACTGTACTCGCTCTAAGCGCCATCAAAAGCACAAGTAATATCCCAAGAAACAACGTGTGAGCAAACAAGACCAAAGCCGGCCCTTGAACAAGACGTTTTGGGTAAGTTCATCAGCTCCTTTCGACGCGGTCTCCTCTTTGCCCATCAACTTACGTAGGCTAGGCCGTCATTTCTTCTTATTTCTCGCCGCTGTAACGTCAAAACCAAGCACCTTATCGTTATTCTAATAACGAAAAATAATTTCCCAAAGCATTTTCGAGAGAACTGTGTGATTATTTTTTACTGTTTAGTTGCAACCTGGCTGATTTTTCATCTCAAAGAAATCGCATCGGGCATTTTGATTTGTTCCCCTCGAGTTCGGTTCAGGCTGCTTAGCCTCCGAAGAGAAGCGAAGAACATGGTGGCCACACTCCAGCAACATGTATGGGATTTTGCCACAAGGAAAAGAATCGTCATAGTTACGACGTTGCACTTTTTAGAGATCAAACTCCAGAAGCAAATTGCTTGCAAGTTGTAATCAAATCATGCCCCTTCTTGTGTTTAACCAAGAAATGTAACTGATTCCAAGTAGATATGTAAATAGAAATTATGTCTACTAAAAAGTGCTTAGCTGGTGGATAATGGAGGGTCAACGGCCTAACAGAGCAATTGTTTTGTTAATTATGCAACTGACAAGGTCGAACCTTTTTTGAATCAGTTTGTTGCAGATATATGTTAGTGTTTAATTCATATATTTTGGTCACAAAATCTTGAGTTTTATATCACCTTCACCAACTCACCATTGAACAAATGTGATATGCACACATGGGTCATTTGTTGACCTCTGGGCTGGAAGAAAATGTTCTTTTGATATTACCTTTCAGCTATTCTTCAAAAGAGCCTGGATAAAGCGACGCTAAAAAATCCCTTAGTCTCCGATTTTAGCAAAATGTTTAAATATATTGTCAAAATGCAGGTCATATTTTGGCAGGTCACCGCGGCAGGTCACTGTGCGTGAGGGCCAAGGGCTCATGGGCTGAATAAAGGAATTCTGTTGTGTAGAAGATGCAAGAGCCGCTATTGTACTGTCGCATTTGTTAATTTGTATGTTAAGTAGGATTCGCAAAAGGATAGGGGGTTGCCAAAGAAGGTTGTAAGGAGACCTCTTTTATGCCCTTACTATGCAGAAAACTTTAGCACCAGTTCATTAGAGTTATGTCACCAATGCATTGGTGAAAATTAAACGGGCCCATTAGCCATGTACGAAGAATGCTGTTACATGACAAAGTTTAAAACAGCTTAGGGAAGAAGCTTCCTAATAACCAGTGCAAGCAGGAAAGCACGTGGTATCCTTATTGTGTCAGTCTTTCCTGATAAACACTGGAGTTAGTTTCACATTTGCTGTCAGGCAACCATAGACGATGATGTTGAACAACAGGACCCCGGCTAAGAGAGCAACAGCAACTGCAACTGCTAACGTCACTGCTCCCCGCCAAGAGTCACCATCGCTCAAAACATTTTGCCTATCCTAACAGAGGACCCCCACCAAGAGAGCAACAACAGCTGCAACTGCTAACGTCACTGCTCCCTGCCACAAGTCACCATTGCTCACAACATGTGGCTCATGCTAACTGGTCAGGGTTAATATTTTGATATTTGTTAACTATATGAGTTAATATTTTTTCGTAATTTTGTTTGTCCTACCGGGTGACCCAGAAGAGGGGTTTACTTTGGTAAATGTTACGACGGGGTGTGTATTCTTTGTACAGCTTCACTTAATTTTGAAAATGAGTGCTTTGTGCCCCTCAACAAACTTTCACTTGAGAGTGATGATATATTTTTGTGTTTCAAAAACCATGGCCATTTGCTGAAACTGGTTCGTAATGTGCATTACGCCTAATACTGCATTTCTACAAAGCTATCCAAGCCCCTGAACAGAAGGTGTCACATTGTTTTTTCTATAGAATTTTTGTTCATCACATGACCAATCGAATAGAATTAACTTCAATTTGTGAATTGGCAAATGCAACAGGCGATTTGGAGATGAACAACTCAAAGGGTTATTTTGCTTGGATCAGTGCCAAAACAGTTTCTAGTAACTTGGGTCATCAGCTGCATCACATTGTTTCTTCTAGAATTTTCGTTAATCACATGACATCAAAAATATTTAGTGCAAATGGTTTGTTTGCCTGGTGCTGTGTCAAGAAAGATCTTAGTAAATGCGATGATCTGATGGTGCGGAGGCGCAGCAACAATACAGCAATTGGCAACTGATACTGATTGCATTCTTGGCATTCTTAGCTGGTTCGCGGAATGCGTTCTTGGTTCATGAGAGAGAGAATGAGTGCGTTAGTGCGTTACACAACTCCACTCCTATATGAGTGCATCGGTGTCAATCATAGCAGCTTTGACAGCTCCTTTCTTCTCAACAATAGATAGCAAAAATGCATCAGTCCCCAGACCTTCAGCATTTTTGCACTGGTTGACCGATGCAGTCCAAAGGTTACTACTGAGCAATAGAGAGCCCTCTGTTATTGCTCTTGTTTGCTGTTTGGTTATCTCCCGTCCAAATGAAAGTGCAGTGCAGCAGAGCAGTTCTTCAAAGTGGATGATGAAAACGATTATGATGGCTAAATGTGGCAAACATGTGGTTGACTGAATTATTCAGTATTCTGGAAGCACCAAATCAAGACGACAAAATTTGGCCTGTCTAGGTCAAGTGTAAACAACATGTCAAAAAGCGCTGGTCTGAATTGGTCTGATCCTAGTGAGCCTACTTTAAAGAAAGAAATAATAATAATAAAAAATCCGAGGTAAATGTCCATATCCTACCTAGTACATGAAATATACAGCCTTCAAAGGAAGGTCTTTTTGCCCAAAGATTTTGAAAAGGGCGTCGCCCATGTTTTCCAAGAGTTTGAAGGGCGTGGTCACAAAAAATTTCCTGGGGACTTTGCCCATTTTGCATCGGACCTCACTTTGCATCGGTCACTCAAATGTCTGGATCCACCCCTGGCTGAATTCCCACTGAACTGCATCGGAAGAATCGTTTCTACTTTCGTAGTCGTTTTAAAGTGTTTAGACGTTGAGAAACTTTTTCATGCACTTTCTTAAAAAACAAACTGCCTTGTTATGGACATTGCAAATTAGAGGCAATGCAAAGTTAAAAAATGCTAACAAAAATGTTGGCCTTGATTTTAGGAACATCACATTTTGCATTAAACAAATTCCAGTTCCCAATCAATTCCCTGAGCATTTCTGATTAGCCTACGTGGGTCTACTCGTAGGCTTGCTTCCAATCTAAATGAGTTCTTTTCCCGCTCGCAAACCAAAGATCTTCTCATCCTACTCTCCCATGCAGAGGTTCCCTTCTTCGGAAGAAAAACAGAAAGAAAACTTTCTTTCTTCTTGCGCGCTCCTTTGTAGTAATTCTGCTATAAAGTATCCTATCCTTGCAATGCAAAATGATAGAGGGGGTCTCTATGGAGGAGAGTATTCTCATCCTCCTTCACAATGGAGTTGTTGTTTTAAAACAATAGCCAAGCATGTATAGCCAGGCATGCGTCCTTGAAAGAGATTTGTTTTACACCCAAAAATTGTAGTTCATATTGTCAAAGATAATTGCAGCAAACAATAGCTTTATTGTCTTAAAAGCAAAAGGAATGTGGGTGCATGTATTCACAAGTGAGGTGATGAAGGTGGTTGCATGTATTAGTCCAAAGGGCTGCAAAGGGGCTACTGGTCCAATCGCACAGATTGCTTAAGTGCTAATCAAGTCTGTGACCTGTCACACTGTTGTGGTAAGGTGAGGCTAGAACTCCTTTCTTTCTATTGCAAAGTCAAAGGATCACATCACTGAACCACATCACCTTCCATATCTTTTTGGCACACAATGGCAGACACAGTGGATGAAGGGGTACACTCAATCCTAATTTTGGGGGATAATGATGACCTTTGTTTGAGAACGATTGAAGGTGAAGGTGAAGTTGCGGGTTTTAGCACCAAGCGCTGAGATCGCATATGTATGGAGGAGACCTAATGGAGGAGACCTAATGGAGGAAACCTAATGGAGTATGTGACTCCTTGTCATGACGCTCAAGTGGTGGGGCTCTACATGGGATCAACCCTTGTCACCTTACTGTTCTTGCTGCAGTCAGAGGATCACACCCCTTGAGTAAGTAAACAAAATGCTTTTCAACCAACACAGGTAGCTTCACCCCCAATATTGGCCACCACTGTTGGCACAGGACATTTCAGTGGAACGATTTGCTTTGACAGTGGAACAATGACTGGAAATGTACAGATGTCGAAGCCATGTGGGAAAGTCTTGGTGCATTCCATTAATCAGTTACACCAGATTCCCAGTTAGACCTCATAGTTCCCAAACTGGTATAGATAGGTCTTGTGTTTATACAGAACCTTGAGGATCTGATCCTATTTGGGTTGACAATCCATATTGTTTAGGATCTCTTTTAGAAAGTGGACTCATTTGGATCTAATTTCGTGCAGCTCTGTGTAAATGCTTGGATTAAATGCTTGGGTTAAATGCTTCTGATTGGTGCAGGTCGAAAGCAAGGCAAGACATTTTGAAAGTCTTCTGAATATTTCAAAGGTTGGATTAAATATGAGACAAAAGGCATTTTAGAGTGAGTTGCAAAGATCTTATTCTGATTCATTTTGATCTATCCTTGTGTATGCATGATCCCACTTGGATCTGTTCTGGCATAAATACCCTTGCCAGTATGAAAAATTTAACTTGTAGAGTTGTGGACATGTGCACCAATAAGCAATGAAACAATTGAAATAAGTGGTTTGTGCATCAGAGCCTTTCTTTCCATAAAACTCAACAAAAAGTTGTAAAAGATGAAAAATGGGTCTTCATTTATTTGAGTCCTTTCCAGTGTCAACACACAAAACTGAAGAACATTATAGGCTTATTTCCCAAAGTAGTGTGACTTATCATAGTCTTCAGAATCCTAGCAGCTGAAGTTCCTGCCCCAAAGCTATTTAGTCCTGCCAGTGACAGCTTATTTGTAGGTTTTAGTTGGACACTGATGAAAATAAATTGATCTATCTATCTCGTATGTGATTTATTTATTTTAACATAACACGGCTAACTACCGATTACCGTCATCATCGTTCGCCTTTTCTGCCTTTGGCAGATTGTGCATCAACATGTGACAACTGTCTCCATAAATGTCGGTCTTTGACAGCATCGTTCAGTGACATCAGGTTTTGTCCAGTCCAAAGGCTAATGTTGTCTCGCCATCATGTTGGTTGTTTTCCTCTATTTCTTTTGCCTTCTGTCATTCCTTCTAGGCAGATTTTAATTACACCTTGAGTGCAGTGTTTGGTGTGACCATCGAGCTTCAGGACTTTGGATTTAATTGTGGATGTGATGGGAATGAGCTTTGTTGTACGAAGGAGATCTTCAATTAGCATATGATCAGACAGTCGTTTGTTTGTCATGAATCTCATCATATGATTTTGGAAAGCGGCAAGTTTTTGCAAGGATTTCAAGGTCCAGTTTCCAGGAAGTGCCCCTTAAGCTTAATGAAAAAAGTGCCCTTGAAGTGTCATGCCCCCTCAAGTTGGAGATGCTTCCTACGTCCCTGGGTAATGATCATTCCATCTTCTTTTGCCACCATCACACTTGCTGTTTCAAGATTTTTTTCAATCATTCTTATCCACTTTAACTTTTGTCCACCTCTTGGTTTCTTGACATGTCTCCAAGCCTCTCTTCGTGCAATTTTTGTAGGTTTATTGTCTAGCAATTTCAAGAGCTGTCTACACCATTTTGATATTATTTTCTCCATTCATCAATTTCCATTCTATCATTAATTTGTGAAATAGACCTTTCAGGAATATCTTTGATAAATGTATTCAGTTTCTAATATATTACTAAAAACCCTGTAATATAAAATAGATATTCATAAAAGAAGAAAGTCCACATAATAGCAGAAACATGAAACTTTTCTGTCCACTTTTAGTTTTCTTTGGTAACCTTCAGTCAGTTGAATTGTATTGAGAAAAAGCCATGATGGCAGGCTGTGCATCAGATCTTGCTCGAATGAAGATGCTTGCAGTGAAGTGTAATATAAACTGTGAAAAGGCACTGCCACTTCAGTCAGTTGTTGTATTCCTAAGATCCCCAGAGGTCAGCTAGGATGTTTTTGTGAAAAGATTATACAATGCGTATTGTAGAGGCAGCTCATGTAGAGATTTGAAGACCATAATATTAAACTCACTAGCAGTTAGCTCATCTGTGGCTCATTTAACCTATAGCTGCTACTGAAAGCTTTGTACAAGTTATGTTGCAGAGGAGATGAATCAAGGGCATTTCCCATAATGCTTTTATAATACTCTTGTAATGTAGAAAATGTGATGAATGCCTGTTGTAAATCATAAATCAGTAGCAAGTAGCAATGTGTTTCCATTTTTTAAATCACAGGTGGCAGCATATGGTTGTAAAATTAATAGAAGAAATTGTTATGCAACCTTTGTTCTCCTCCTTATCGTCATTCTCTTTGCTAATGATGTTCCTCCTGTCATCTTACACCCTCCATCATAATACTTAGGGCAACTTTAGTCGATCCAGTCACCAAACAAGGGTGGTGAGAACGTCAGCATTACATCTTGTTATCATTTTAAGTTAGTCATGCATTTTCTATATCAGGTATGCCTATAAAGAGTCGCCACTGTTGACAGGCCGCAAATAATACTGTAGATTGTACACTGGGCCAAGTTGAATGTTATATATGTTCTGTAGCCTATGGTGGTAATACTTATGTATATTTTGCTGATGGGAAGTGTAATCCTTTCTGGATCGAATTAAGGCAATTTTCTGGAGCCTGTTGCCGAATGGGTTATTTTGTTAGAGCTAATTGTTATTTTATTGTTTTCCAGTGTATTTTTTATTTTCACCAATTATTTCTAAAGCCAGCTATGATTTTGGAGGAGCAAATTCTAGAGCCAGGTGAAAAGTGATTTCTTGAGAGTGTGCACCCATTCACTAATGAAGGTCAGCCCCCCCCCCCCCAGATTTTGCAGTCAAATACTAAAACTATCAAATTTGGCCGCCAGTTTGTGAATTTTGCAGAAAGGAAAAATTTACAAAGTCCTATTTGTTGCACAATTTCCCCATTATTCATGGGGCCTGCTCAAATTTTTGAGATGTTGGAAAGTTCCAAGAATTTTGTTCTTTCAAAGCTCTTTGATAGTCCTGTGAAGTTTTCGGCTCCATCTTTGTACCTGTCATGTGTAATAAAATTACAGCTCCATATGTAACTTCTAATGCTGTTTGATTATTCATTGTCAGAATATTGATTTGAAATTATGCATGAAAGACACTTACAGTATATACTGTAGAAACAAGGGCAGCAGGAGATAACTGATATCAAATACAGGTTTTTTACTAGATTAAGTTTTGATTGATAATAAAAACAAGAAGAGTTTGTTTGTAGTTAAGGTTCTGTTTGCATCTGTTTAGGTCAGTATGTACTGATATATCTCTTGTTTCATATTAAATTTTAAGGTAATTTGGTTGTTCCACAACTATGTGAATATGAAATAGGGCAGATGCAAATGAAATCTAATCTCCGAGATTGATTGTTTCAGCTGTATTCGTTTGCATGCTTGTTCTGCAGTTGAAAAATTATTCAAAAATGCTGTACATTATTTTCATTTGGTATGCATCATTTTCAGGGTGAGGAAGAAGCTGTCAGCTAAAAAGCCTGGTCAAAGGATGGAGGGTCTTGATCCTCAGCGCAGAGAGTTACTTGAAGCTAGAATATTTGGCAAGGTAAAAATCTGAGAAAGATTATCTCCCCAACTTTTGTTAAATACAGTATGAGATGTTCTTGTTTTACTGCGCTTTTTGTATATTTTGTGTCAGTTATGTCTCATCAAGATTGCACCTCTAGATCCTTTCCTAGTGGAGTTTCAATAACATATTCCTTTACCATTGTTTTAGTTTGGGACTGAACCAGTGTCAGGCAGTGGCTCTCAATTGACTGGAAGTTCAAGTGGGGACACATATGATGTGAGTATTCATATAAATTAGGTCTGATTTTATATGTGGGTCTGATTGTTTGTGTTCAAGAAAATATCATTCTATTGAGGCCTCATAAGGCCTTCATTGTAAGAATATCCTCATAAGGCCTGCAAAAACCACTTTTAGGTCATTCTTAGTTCAAAAGCCTTATCTGGGCTACAGTTTAACAGCAAAATTAGGAAGATTACGTCCTTTGCAGCTGTAAAATCCATGCAAGCAAGACTTAAACTTTCAGTATAAAGCTTGGTTAGTCCAGAAGAAACTAATCATTAGGAAATTATGTTTGCAGTGAATTTCACATAATGTTTAGTTCTGATCTTTTTTTAAAATGTTGTTTTTGGCACTTTAGAAATTGCTGAAAACACCTGAGAAACCAGAGAAGCCAGAAAAGCCAGCAAGAGGAAGGAAGAGAAAGGGAGCTGCTACACCTGAAGATGGTATGTAATCTAGGTGTTCGTAACCTAAATATGGAAAAATAGCGTTGATTTACTTTTAAAGGAGTACCCAAGATTTGAATGGAATTAACTAATGAAATAGCGAATGGAAATTGGCATCTGAATATTTTGGATGGACACGTTTCTCACAAAAAACTTCAGACAAAAACAGTTTCAGGCACTTTTGAAAATCTGGGAACAGGTTTCTCTTTTACGGTATATTGATCAGACCTTTTACTTGAAATGGGATGCATTTGCATAGAATTAACCTGATTTTAACCAAAGATCAGCAGTGAATGTTTCACTTTAATAAGAGTCATGTGAATTGAGCTTTGAGCTACCGTTTCATTTCAGTCATCGTAGAATCTTATTATTTAACTTTATATCTTTATTGTACCTAATTGCTGGCAAAGAACGTTTTTATAAGAAGCATCCCTGCCTTTAGAGAAGGATTTCTTGAGTAACAAATTGTTCTGGATGTCTAATTGATGTTGCTTTTGTCTGTATCATGCAAAACTTTATGTCATTCCAATGTTAGCGATTCCACTGCTTTCTTTTCAGGTAGTGCCAAGTCTGGGAAAAGTGCAACCCAAGATGGACGCAATATAACAAAATATTTTGGATCAAAGGTATGTTGCAAAGACATCAGCAATTGAAGAGCAAAGGCAGATCTAGTGCTAAAACATTTGAACTTGGAAACATTAGATTGCTTTTTCAATTAAAATATGGCCATAGCATATTTTCCAACTAAGTTACCTTGCAGCCACTTGATTGTTTAGAAAGAAATACCTGGGTAAGTTTTTTTGTATAGTCCAGTAAAATATTACAATACATATTATGAGCTACTCTACTTACAAACTTACTCTACAATACTGCTTGGATGATATCCTGGGGAGCAAAAGGCTCTGTCTTCCCTGAGGCCATTATATAAAGATGGAAAACTGCCTTAACTACACGACAGTTGCTACAAACAATTTACAAAGCTAGGTGGCATATAAAGGGATGGGATAAAGGACTTCAGAACCTTAATCAAATCAACCAGTTTTATGGGTAAAATGTGGTGTAAGCTCAAGAATATGTCTATCCAGTGAATTGGGAAAATCTTTATTGCCATACAATAAAAGTTTTAATGAAGCTTTCATTTGCAAGATTTTTATATCCAAGTGGTCGTACTAATGCTGGTTCAGTTTCCAAAATTCACACTCTAAAGAACTTGCATTAAATATTGCTGCAGTCAACATTGTCAAAATTTATTCTTTATTCTGTGATACCAAAATGGAACAGTTTACCAGCAAATATAGTTAAGTAAGCAAATTTTGATGCATTCTTTGACTTTAGCAAGACATACTCTGTTAGCAAATTTTATTGGGAAGAAATTTGTATTGTATCCACCGTGTGTTGTTAAATACGTTATTGATGATGATGACTATGGTCCTGATGCAGATGACGAGATGCGTTTTCCTCCATACTTAAATACAAAGATTCAAAATTCTTTAGAGATTCAAAGAAATTCCACAGTTCTGTTCTTATGAGCATAGAGCTCAAATCTGTAGAAAGGTGGGTGTAAAATTCTCTTACAATTTACTTTGGATTACATGGCTTGAAAGGAAGTTAGGCTTCTTTGCTGTAAATCTGCCATGGAAGTTTTTTCATATCTTATTTGATGTCAGAATGTTGGCATTTATTATTTTGAGGCTGTGACCTCATCAAATTTCTGAATCTGAAGTGAGAAGAGCGACATGTTTTTGCTTGAAACCATATTGTAGACCTTCATAACCTATGGTTTTCTTGAAGATTTCATCATTTTTCCTCTGTTAACTTAATATTTACAATGATTTCTAACTTTTCCAAAAATTTTCCTTGTTTCTTTCAAACAGAATTAAAATGCCGCCATTTTGAAAAAATCAGACTATCACAAGATTTCCGCAGCAGATCTACAGAAGAGTAGTCAAGTTCCTTTCTAGCCATTCAATTCAAGGAATTTTGTAATAGAATTTTACACCCACAATTTAAAAGATTTGAAAGATTTTAGCCCTATGCTGTTTTTGAGCCTGAGAATCCAGCCAGAAATTGTTGCCCGCCCTGCTATTTCATTCTTTTTGGTATATACATTGGCATATGAGATTATTAGTTCTTAACTGCTTTCTGTATAGTCACAAGCAGATAACAATTAAGCTCTCACTACTTGCAAATTTGAATGCAATTGTTGACTCGTTTTCCTTGCAGTAACATCATTTACCCCGTGTGCCAAAGAACTGTACCCACTTTTGTGAGATGATGATAAATCGTCCTATAGACCTGTTTTGAAGATTTGTGATTTCACATGTAGTCAAAATCCCAAATTATGCTCGAATTTAGGCCCACTTTTGGCAAGTTTTTTCCAATAGATACACAAGACTCTTGCGAAATCACGTTGAATGAAGGTGTTCAATTTGATGAAATAACCATTGAAATTTTGCGTTTACATTACTCCTGAACCATACGCTGCTCCAGAACAAAATTTTTCCATAGACACAAGGAACGAGAATGTTGCTGGAAGAGTGTAAACATGAGACTGACCTGTTACACTTTTGTCCTGGGTTCAAAGTCATACTGGTACAGTGTAAATAGGGCCTTAGACGTACTGTACATGGCTGCAAATAGTCCCAATTTTCCATCCTGTCTATATATGGACGTGCATTATATTGTTTCCTTTCAGGATGCCAGCAAAGGCAGTAGTCAACCTGCACAAAGTTATGCATCAATCAGAAATTCTACATCAAGAGCAATACTGGCAAACTCTAATTCGTTGTCTTTTGCACACAAAGGAACACAGGTGAGCTTCCTTCCATATGAGTATCTTCTAGCCATTCTGTATTCCTCTGCTGAAACATTGTAGGCCTGATAAAACCACATGGGGTCCAATAAAGACTATAGTTCTGGTTTCTTTGGTTCCCAGTGATCCGGTTTATGAAAACAACAGCTGTGTAATTTGATACAGATTACATCATTGTTGCAGTTGGCCTGCTATTGTTACAGTATACATCTATGGAACGCCGTTTGCACAAAAATGACATAAACATAGTTTATGTTACAAGTTTATGTAACATAAACATAGTTTATGTGCACATAAACATAGTTTATGTACATAAACTAGGTTTATGTGCACAATATTGGACATAAACTATGTTTATGTACATAAACTATGTTTATGTGCACATAAACACAGTTTATGTACATAAACTAGGTTTATGTGCACAATATTGGACATAAACTATGTTTTTGTCATTTTGTGCAAACGGCGTTCCATATAGATCTTTTGCCATGTGAGAGCTCTTATCTTATTGGCTGTCGTTTGAACTCGTGGTTTTTTCAAATCCTGCACATAGCAGGCCAACCGCAACAATGATGTAATCTTGAGTTTTTGATGAAATCGTCCAAGCAGGCTGTTACCCGCGCATGTTTTCGGTTTGCATCAATATTTTTTAGAGTGTTGTACATGTACTGCAGCCGTTGTCTGAACGGCCTGTGAATTGATTGTTTTGTTTCATTGCAGACTGATCTGAAGGCAAACGATCTGAAGGTAAGTCAAATCATATACCTTTTGTCAATCCTCAACGACCTGTTTTTCTCTAACAATGGTAGAATTTTGAATATCACACGGTTATCAAACGACCTCTGGAGAATATTCGGACTGCAGTTTGACGTACTGACAGAACACAGTGAGGAAACTGAACTAAATTTTCCAGCGTGGATCGAGCAATCATTTAAAGGGGCTCAGTCATCAAACAGTAAACAAATCTGTAAACTCGCACGTGTCGGAGATTATCCATTGTTCATCCATTGTTCTCTGCAGTTTGTTTGGTGGCTTCACCCAAGCCACAAAAAAGTGACCGTTAAAAATTCACTTATATCCGAGCAATCGTAGAAGATATGAATGTTTGGTTTGTTCCTAAGTAAAGTACAAGGAATAATGCCCAAACAGCAACTTTCATTTTGAAAAAGATACGAAAATCCTGTGTGATATCACCTTTCAAAAACTGCAAAAATCATCGTTTTGTTCACATTTTGACGACAGAGCCCCTTTAATACAGGCTTTTTAACATTTCAAAAAATTATTCTTTTGCATTGTTATAATCTTCTACTTGCATTTATACTTTTATCCTTCTTCATCTGCTTAATTTTTTCGACCTTGATCCTGTTTGCTTTTTGCTCTCCTTCTCTTTCAAAGTCTTCTTCGATGTGATATGAATAGTAAAGAGCCATGCCATGCTGAAGAGTTAGTTAAGATTAATCATTTCAATTTTTACTTGCAGGTGTTAGAAAATAGAGCCTCGAATGGCCAAGAAGCAAGGAGAAAAGATGACACAATTGATGATTTGAAGAGGGTATGACTTTATTTTCAATGTTAAATTTTACACAGTTGAAACATAAATTGACACTGGCTTTACTTGCACCTTCCAAACTTCCTTAGTTTGTCTGCATGCTACCGGAAAGTACTCCGGTTTAAAAATCATTGAAACTTGCATATCCATTTCATTTCATTTCACATATTTCAAATCTATGGTAAGATTTCTTTTTGATTTGTTTTGTCAATGAGCCAAAAATGTCTAAAGATGATAAAATATTTGTTTTCAATACGTTGAAATTACACGTTGAAAATTTTATTTCGGGAAGTGGTACGTTTTAGAACAGTGGGGAAGAGGCAAGCATTAGAACAGAGAAGAGGTACGCTTTATGCCCCTTTTGATAGGCCGTTCTTGTCTACTAATCCTTCTTGTCATGATTGTGGTCTACATTTGAGCAAATTGAATCGCGTGCAGTCTGTAAAAATGTTCGTCATTGCGATAATTTCTTTACAGGAGATATCACAATTGGAACAGCAAAGAAACACACACGCTGTAAGTTGCATTCACTTTTTGTCTGCGCCAAACCTAGTTGCTTTGTTAAAGGCACATTGTCATGGATGTCATTGGCTAGTTGTCAGGATTAGACCACCAATAAAGATCGGACCTCTGGATAATTGTGAAGCGTTTGTGCAAGCATTTATGTTCTTGGATCATGCTTGCTTCTTTGAGGTCCGATCGTTATAATCTTCAAGAAGTTCAATCTACCACGGTTGAGTAAAAATTGCAATCCCCATTGAAAGGCCACTTTCCCCTGAATATCAAGATGGTGATATTGGCAATGACAAGTATGTTATTATTATAATAACAAGTATGTTATTATATTATACTATATTATATTATGTTATGTTATGTTATGTTATGTTATGTTATGTTATGTTATGTTATGTTATGTTATGTTATGTTATTATAAGTATGTTGTTGTTGTTATTATGTTATTAGTATGTTATTTAATTGTGGACGTGTTCAAATAGACTTCAAAATTTATCTGACTGAAATCAGTTACTCCATTTTGTAATTGGGACCGGTCATTAAGTATCTGTTAGGGTGGGCCGGAGAGAAAATCGAAATTTTCTCAAAAGATTTGGTGGCCCAGCTTGAAAGAAACAAAAACATTTCGTGGCCCACTGGCCATTTAGGAAATTTCTCATGGTCCATCCTTATGGCATGGGCTGTAACAAAGAGGTGTCGCTAAAAATAAAATGAAGAGTAACTCTTGTTTCTGTGTGCAAGAAACTTCAACGTCAACGGAATTATATGGAATTCTCTTTGAAACATGGGTTATTAACAGTGTCACACTTTAGTATTCACATCTTTTACGAATGTTTGAAAAAGCACATCTATCAGAATCTGAAGAGGATTAGCTAAAAAAGATATACTGTTTTCAAACTTTTTCACCAAACAGGTCTTGTATGATTGTTGAGAAAGTCACACCTTTTTTTGATTTCGCAGTATAAATCATAAATCAATATATTTGTTTCATGGCCCACCCAACACTGCAAAGATTATTTGGTAGCCCACCCAATTCGTTGGAATATATTTCGTGGCCCATCCATATTCCCTCCAGCCCATCCTAGCAGATACTTAATAACCGGTCCCTAATTATGAGGGATTTTCTCAAAGCCCATTCGAGAAACTTTCAAACAGACCTAACATCACGATCAAAGTTTCCAAATAGTTCTGCCTTACAGCAATGACTTCAATATGTTTAACAAGTGTTACGCTTTTGGGAGGATAAAATGACTCTGAATAAAATTGTTATGCCAGGGAGGGCACTTATATCTTGCCAGCGTAATGAGACGTGCTAAAGCATGTAAAAGTCAAGGCTGTAAGGCAGAAATATGAGGGAATTTTAACCGTGATTTTATGCCGTTTTTGAAAATTTCTTGAAGGGGCTTCCTTGAGAAAATGCCTCTTAGTTTCAGAACGGAGTGACCGATTTCAGTCAGGTAGAATCTAAAATGTACTTGAACGGATCTGCTATAAAATGGTATATTTTCAAATATTATTGTCTCGGTATCCAAGGAACAGTTGCCTTTCAGACGAGGATTGATTTTTTTTACTTACCTGGTATCATAGCAAATATATACTGGAACTTGCCTATTGCTAGTCTTTTTGATTGTCTGATTTATCCAATCAGCGCCACGACAGTGTGCTTTTGAGCTTTCGTTCCACAATGAGTAAAATAGAAGCCAAGGTCATAGTTGTTCATTGACATTTTAAAAGATTTGCGACTCTCGTTTTTCTTAGCTCTAACAAGTTTGCTCAGTTGCAAGTCGTTTTTCAAAACACAGTTTTTGACTTTATCTGTGGAAGAGCTGTGAATATTTTTATAGAACGGATTTTGCGTTGGATCTTCAGATTCAATAAAAAATTTTGAGGACTGTTAAGGAAGAATTCTATTTGGCTCAAAGGAATGACCATTAATTGTATTGTATGGTGAGTGGAAATCCGTAGGTGTTGAACAAAATTGTCTGGTTGAAAGAAGATTCAGGCGTCAGATTTTGATTTGAAATAGTTTCAAAGGGAGGAAAAGCATGATTTCCGGATTTTTCTACCGACCTTTTAAAACTTGTGTGGGAGCTGCACAGACAGCTTTCTTGTAATTAGTCAGTAACCTGGGATCTGTTGACGCCAAAGTTATGTCAGTTTGAAAAGGTTTTGTCTTATAATCTGGTTTCATTGTGGGAATCAGCATTATTTTGTTGACGTTTTCGGTTTTTAGTTCACTATTTGTAAGTTTTCCTTTCCTTCATTTTTTTCAGGCTGTCCAGATCAAGCAGAAGGAAAGATTGGATAAGGTAAACAGGCAAACTGCTTATGGAATTGGTTATGTGCCCAACGAAAATCTGCTCAATAGCAATAAGCCTAATATACCTTTTAGCTGTTCTGTTTAGAATCAAAATCAAACGATATTTTGCTGCATTTTGTAGAATTTTCTAATGTGCACAATACTGATAGAAGCTCTAATGCCACTCAATCGAACCTCGCGTATAAAAGTGTATAAAAATAACGCTTGATTCAGGCTTTAGCATTTTATGACAGCAGAAATTTATTATCATTAACAGAGCGAAATTTATCATAAATAAACTTCAACATTCTAAGTTCACTGGAAGTTCCTAAATCACTCCGATACGCAGATACTTCGACAAAGTGAATGGAACAAATGGTTTTCAATTTCGATCTCCACGCAATGAAAGTTTTAGTCCGATTCGTATCTTTTCATACTTTTTGATCAATTGTAATTTACTTTGTAAGTTTGCAAGCCCACTGGCTTGTATTGCTAAGTTATCGTGTAGCTGTGTCCTAGTCATTTTAGGAAGTAAAAGTTTGAAACTTATTCGTTTATTAATAAAAGAAAATAGTTTTTAAGAGAACTCTTGCCGTTTGGGTGGGCCACGGCCCTCCGGCCCCCCATTGGATCCGCGCCTGATCATGCCGGTACCATGTGAGCGCAGTCTTATTGTTGCTAATTTACATCTTTAATGAAAGCTGTCAAAGATCTCAGGCCATTAATTCTTTTGTTTATGGAAGGCTTGTTGTTGGCAGAATTTTTTTGTCTTAATTCTAAATTCAGTGTCGCTCTTCTTTTTGCAGAGTTTACAGATTATAAAAGATTTTCTAATTCGTGAAGTTAGTATTACATCTTTTTTGGATCTTTATTGCTTTCTGTGTACATTTTCATCTCAAAGGACAATTTGAGTCTTGTGCTTTGTCTTTGACAGAAAAACTTCACGTGCTTGATAGTAAGGCCTAGTTTAAACATCGTATTTTTGCCGTGTCGAATTTAATAGATGCCGCTAAAAATTTATGAGTGTCCATTAAATTCGACATGAAAACGATGTTTAAATCACCAACCGTTTTGATTTTTTTTTATATCACAGATAAAAACAACTAACGTTTTGAATAATTAGAACGGCCGAGTTCACCAGCTCTGTCCTGCTAAACGGTAGAAACACGACTTGATTTAAACATCTTATTCCTGCCGCGTTTAGTTAATCAATTCTAGGCCATGGTCGCCGGTTTTTATGTGTGATCAGCCATTGTGCTTGCGCATTTGGAAAAACGGCAATTTTAACCATTTAATTTCAATCCGACAAGGCATAAAGACGATGTGTGAATCAGATTTTTAAGCACGGCAGATTCTGCCGTTTTCAATACAGTTCGATTCAACACGGCAAAAATATGATGTTTAAACTAGGCCTTAAACTAGGCCTAAGTAGCTCTCTGAAATCAAAAGTTACTGACAACTTCTTTGTATCACCGTTTAGATGAAAGGCGTGGCTATCTTTGGAGATTCTGTTTGGTCTGAACCATGTTTACCGTCTGAAAAACCAGATTCACTGAAATTTCTAATTCTACATAATCGCCATCCTTTTCCAGTCTACATTTTGTGAAAATTTAACGGATAGATGGATCTAAAGTTGTCTGGGGAAATGTGTTGTTTGCAAATTGATTGACCCCTGTTCCTCATTCAAATTTCGTGCACGTTATATCGTGCATGTATATAGCACATTTCAAGTTAGGAACGGCTTCAAGAAAGCTATGTGATTCTTTTTGTAGGCGGTACAAAGAAAACAGGACAGTCGTGAGCATACAATGAAAAATAACCTGCGGCTTGGACAATTTAATACTGTCAGGTAAGTAAATTTCGATTCTTTTTCTTACGGAAAAACTTATGATAGACATGGTGAACTTCACTAGCGTTGAAAATTAAGCGAATGATGTTCTCTCGTTGTGAGCATTTGTTCTTGGGGGGATAGCTCAGTGGTAGCATGCTTGACTACCAATCTGAGGGTTGGTGGTTCAAGTCCCCACTCTGTTGAACCTGCTACGTAGAGTAAGGAGAGATGCTAGCACTCTGCGATTCCAAGCAAAACGAATCACGAAGGTCACATCGAGAGGAAGGACGAGGACACTGCTTTGATAAGCTTATCTTCTCAGTGTCCTAAAAATTGCCTTTCTATGCTGGGATAAAATTTAGAGTAAGGAGTATTCCTTTGTACCAGCATCTTGCACTCTATGATTGGAGACCTCTCACCATCTACATTTAATTACGCTTGAGTGTCCTTGTACATACCTATGCTAGTTGTTTTCCTGTGCGGATAAATCTATACATTATTTCAGAAATTTTGCACAGCTGAAATTAAAGAATGTTAAGTTCACACGACTTTGATTAACGCCAATAAACTAGGAGCACGATGTCGTCATTAGCACCATAATTGTAAATGGAGAATCATGTTTTTAGAAGGCGTTTGGTGCTGTAGCAATTACCCTTTTATTCTACTTTCTCTGGGAGGCCACATTACCCTTAAGCGACTATCAATTTGGTAGTAGTGACTGGTGTCCAGTCCATTGCATTCTGCAGTACAGTGGTAAAATGCCTTGTCTTTTGTTTTCTTTCTAATTCGTGATTTTTACTTTCTCATTTCAGGCAAGGAGCACAGTTTGTTGAGCAATGGGGTGATGGCAGTGCTTTTAAAGAAATTTCAAAGTACGATATTCACAGTTACTATATTTGCGAGGATAGACGTCAAATCTTTCAAAAGGATTGCACGAATGGTTAATGCATCTTTCGTTTGATTTAATGCCTTGAAAGGAACTCCTGGCGGATTTAGGCCTTAAACAAACCAATTACCACCGGAATCAAACAACCAAAACCCGCCAGGCAGATCTTTAGATTTTTCCTTCCGCTAAGTTATAAACTTACAACTTCTCTTAAAAGCCACCTTTCGCATATATAAGGGGACAGTTTGCCGTATTGGTTTCAGGGCAACTTTTGGGGCTTTGTTCGTTTTCAGGGCAACTTTTAGGGCTTTGTTCGTTTTGAATTACTGGTTGGAAGAATTTCCTATTTCAGCAATCGCTAATCGCTTTGAATTGCGGTGTAATCAAAAGCAGTTGATGCTATTGTACTACAAGATCTGTCATTGTTGTTGTGCACACCTCCTCTGCATCCAACGAAGTACAGAACAGAAGAGACAGTTCATTCATTCAATCATTCATTCATTCATTCATTCATATATTTATTTAAAGTTGGTATTTACATAGTTTTAAAAGAAGAAAGCTCAACTATTTACAATAAACCTAAAGTAATACATGCTAATTTACAATCAAAGGAATTCAGTGTCTATTTACAAATTGCACAAAGGCAACTGGTTCTATCCCAAGTATTAATTTCCTTTTTGAAAGCTGCAACAGACACTATATTCTTTGCATCATCGTTTAGGGTATTCCACAGCATAGCTCCCCTAAATCTTAGGGAGTTTATCCCGTATTTTATTATGTGAGACCTCTGAGGAAGTTCGCATATGTTTTCGTAAGTTGCAAGTTATATAGCTATTGTTTGGAAATTCTCCCAGAGGTATGACGGATTTAAGTGGTGGAGCGTTTTGTAAACTTCTAAGAGCAGTTTCTGTAAGCTCTTTTACATGTATAGTAACATCATCATCATGCCTCGATAGAAGTTCTTCAAAAGAGGATTCAAAATCCTGGTATAAAACCCTTAAAGCACGTTCATGTACTCGATTGACATTACTTTAGCAGCTTTGCTACAAAATAGCCAAGTCAGGGGGCAATAGTTGAAATTTGACATTATAACAGCGTTGAATAATATTCTTGCTTGACTAAAATTGATATAGTTTGACAATCTAGAGAATGCCTTTACCTTCGACAAGAGTAACTGAGACCAGCAAAGAACTGTGTATCGAGCAGTGCTCTTTCTTGTCACTTAGAACTGACTCTCAGCTATAGGTTATTCAATGGACAGGCATGCGCTATGGTCAAACATGCCTTGGAACGGAAGACGGTAGTAGTTGTAGTTAGCAACATGCAACGAATTTGAAATCAAAGGAGCTGTGCCGTCACAACGTAAACAAGCATTGGATCAGACAAGCCAATGTTGTCATTTGTATCCGAGAATCTCTGTTTGATTAATTGAAGACAAAGGACGCTGTTATTTCCGAGCACAGTTTTGATATTTGGGTGAAAGACCTTCCTGAAGCCCCCTCGAAATCTGTCTATATCTCAAGCAATCGTTGAATAATGGAATATTTGGTAGCATACATGAAACCTGTGATCGTGATTCACTAGAATGTGTTGCTGTTTTCCAAAAACGTTTTAGAGCAGCTTAAGGAAAAGTATTTTAATGCATTTCATTTTGCAAGAACTTTCATGAAAAAACGGCGCAGCCCTTGAAAGCTGCGCCGGTTCATTTCATCAGCAAAGCTTTCTAAATAAGACTGGCTGCAACACAGAATTTTTGAAAGCTGCCTGGAATCATAGGGACCAAAGAGTTCTTTTACCGTCTTATCAATTTTGTTAAAATTTTTTTGCAGATCACAGGAGAGAATCAATCAGACAAAGGAGGATGTAGAAAAACAGCGAAAATTATTATTAAGACGGAAGCCACCCACGGAAGGAAAACCTGGTATGTATTTGTGTTCATTGAGCATAGGTTCCAAATCTTAAATTTGTGTAAAAAGGTGGTTGTAGAATTATTTGACCTGTTCCTTTTGATAGAATGGATTGAAAGAAACTTATAGCTACTTTTCTATATCAAATTGGAAATGTTACCCATGCAGTGGTTGCCAGTTTTAAGGAATCTGTTAAGTAGGTAGGAAACTAAATGGAGTTTGAAAACTTTCGACGTGTTTTTGATTCACCTGGTATGATTCTGAACCGTAGATATCACCTGCAAATGCCCACGAATATCAACAATAGAAGTGATTTGCTAAGGAATTTTGCGTTATCGTAAATCTCAGATGACATCTAATTTGAGACGGATTTCAGTTACAATCTCGTAATTTTCAAATGTCGGTATTTCTTTATCAGAAAAGAAAGAGAGGAAACTGAAAGTACAGCTAAGTCAGAACGACGATTCTTTCTCAAGACCAACAACTCCTGTTGGGTATGTTATAGATATTTATTATTTTTCACTTCGGTTTTTGAGCATGGGTGTCGAATCTTTAAAAAAAATTGCACGAATGGTCAATGCATCTTTCGTTTCATATAATGGCTTGAAAGGAACTTTAGATACTTCCTTATATGTGTTCATTGGCATAGAAATCAAATCTTTAAAAAAAATTGCACGAATGGTTAATGCAACTTCGGTTGATTTGATGGCTTGAAAGGAACATCAGGTACTTCGTTATATGTGTTCATAGCACAGAAAACAAATCTTTAAAAAACATTGCACGAAAGGTTACAGTAGAAACCCGTATAAAAGAACCTAGTTTTATAAGAACCTTGAGGCTGAAATTCCATGATTACAACTTTTTAAACAAGAACCCACAAGTGGCTGGCATTTCTAAAGGTTCTTATGTGATAGTTTAATACATCGTACTGTACTTGAAAACTGCAAAATCTTTCATGATGTAAAATTTATCAAGAAGAAATATTTTGAAAACTATTCAATTCATAGAAGGAATGCACTGGCATGTATAAAAACACATTTGCTCTGTACCAACTATAAGCACAGTTTTAATAACCTTACAGGCTGGACTTGAGTATAGCATCAGTTAATCAAGAACCTCATTCAGGCTGCCTTAAGAAAACCTAGGTTCTTTTATGCGGGTTTCTACTGTATTGCATCTTCCTTTATTTTAATGGTTTTAAAGGAATTTCGGGTCCTTTGCCGTTATTGTTTATTGGCTAAGTTTTGATATCTTGATTATTTTCAGAATCATAGCGTTTTTCCTGTTTCAGCAAGTTTTGAGGTTGTGACGTCATCAAGTTGCTAAATGTGAACATCTTTGTACATGATTCTGCGTGATAGGGTGTTCGTGATTTTGTCCCTTCGATCCTAACATGTCTGTAATCGCCAACTATTGTTGTTTACATTACAGAAGCTTGAAATGGAGCGAATACCATGAACAAGATGAAATATTGCGCCTAAGAACAGCTGGATTAAAGAAGGTTTGCACTACTACTAGTATCCTAACGATGCAAATTTTGTTTCAGTCAGTCCATCATCAATTGTGTACATAGTACACTTTATCCAACTTTCACCCGTAGAGATCTTCAAATTCCTACTAGACTAAATACAGAACATGCGAAAAAGAGTGATCACTATTCTGCTATGAAATTTTATGACGATATTCCAGTTGATATTAGAGAACTCCCGACTATTAGTCGCTTTAAAAAAGAACTAAAGGAGTACTTGAAGAGCTGACTGAAAATATCAGTTTAAAAACACGACTCCCTGGAGGAACAGCATCTTAGGATATTTTTTTATTTTGATTTTGATCTTTAGTTACTTAACCAATGTATTTATTCTATTAAAGCTGAAGGGTAGTCTCGTGTATAAATAATTGTAAAAATTGAACTTGCTTGAAAACTATGAGCATAGCTTGTCTTCTTTCTTTGTTCAGACGTGATGCAATCTTTCTATTTTAAGGCGTAGAATGTGACTATCACTTTCCCATATTTGCTACGCAAATTTTGTTGTTATAGATAATGTCTGTTAGGAGATTGCTCTTGCTACTTTGCGTGTTTGTAAAATTCTTTCATTTCCAAATATCTCTTTTTGCTTAGGAGGAGCAAGAGTTACAGCTGGAGTTGGAGAAACTTGAGAGAAGTAGGAATATACATATTAGAGAAATTAAACGAATACACAACGAAGATCTCTCAAGGTGTGTGTTAATTTTGTGATATTTTGTTGTCCATATGAGAATATAGTTCATTATAATCCTCAATTGTATCCTTTAGATTTGTACAAAAACTTTCGCAAGATATAAATTCTGTCTGCTGGGTGTCCTAACTTGTCCTTCGACTTTATGATTTTGTAATGTGCCTCAACCAAGGCAAACTGATTGTCACGTAATAAATCTCTTTATGAAAGGGTTAAAAAAGTAAGATGTAAAATGTAAGATGACATATCTTCTCAAACGATGTAAGATGTACGATTAATTAGACTCAAATTACATGATCGTAGTTTTTCGCTTTTTGCCTGAATTGATTACGCTACAGCAACTACGACTCATTTCCCTACGCTTGTAGAAACGGTTTAGTTCCATACTTATTCTAATAGACCTTTTCGCTATTCTGCAACATGTTGGAGCTTCTATCACTGTTGTGTACATTCGAACATTTTACAAAATGTATCAAGATATCGTTCGGCTCGGATTCTTTTTTAGGATATAGCTAAAAGATCTATTGAGCGTAAATCATCTGTCATTTTTTTCTCAAAACCACCGAGCCTAAAACGCCACAAAAGAAGTTTGCCAGAACTGCTGTACCATAAAAATTGCTATCTGAGCTTAGATAAATGTTCATTCTAGCCATAAATGCAAAAGCGCCTTCTTTTAAGCCCTGATTAGCACGCGACGTTGCGACAAAAACTTGTCGCAGATTGACATTTTTGTCCGGTTTCACAGCGCTAGGGAAATAAGGCCCTCAGTGCAGCGACAACAACAGCAATTCAACTCAATGAGATGAGCGTAATTTGAGGGTCCTTATGGAGTGAGGCTAGAGTGAGGTTATACGATAATACCGGGTGCGCCGACAAAATGTTTAGGCGTTTTAAAATTTTTTTTTTCATTTTATCAATATTTATACACGAAAAACCTTTCAGCGTATTTACAAATTGTCTCAAAGAAAAAATTTAAAGAAAAAATTGTAAATAATTTAAATATGCTGCTCTACCAAGGGGTCGTGTTTGGGTTTTGTAGGTTCAAAAGATACTTTCTAAAACCTGTTTTAAAACGAGCGATTGATTCTTGTTCTCGAAAGTTGTCCGGGATATCATTCCAATTTTTGACACCAGAGAAGTAGAAACTTCGCTTTGCATATTCTAACCTAACTTTGGGAATTTGCAGATCTCCATGATTTCTGGTTCTATGCTCTGAAATCATGGATCTTTCAGTGAACTTATGGCAAAGATTTTCGGGACAAAGGCCATGCAGAATTTTATATGTCATGACTCCTTTGTCAAATGAGAGCAAAGACTTTACATTGAGCCATTTACAGTTCCAACCGTCCTTATACTTGGCGTTCAGTATTAGCTTCTTTTCCCTTGTCTGTAATCGTTGCAGTTGGGATAGTTTGGTGTTGGAAAGAGTACACCAAACAATGTCGCCATAGAAGTCGTAGAAATCGTAGAAATCGTAGTACGTAGAGCAGTATAGTGAATGGATTTGAAGGAATCGAATTTTGCTTGATAGTACCGGGTGTTCCAAAAAAAGTATTCCTGTTTAAAACATCACCAAAAATTGATCATCAAAAGTTTGATAAAGATTTCTTTTTGAGTCATTTTGTCAAAGAAAAAAAATATTCCCAGATGATAGCATTTTTGCTTTTGATACAGCAAGGTAGAAAACTTACACATTGAAAAACCTTATTTTGAACTATAGTTTTTAAGCAAAATACTCAATCTTGCCTAAGAGTCAAAGATTTTTTATCATCATTGAAGTCTCCAAAGATAGTGCGCATTTCTTTCTGTCACTTATGACCAAGCTAGAAGCTTTACACGCACAAAGAAATTGATTGCAGCATGATTCGAAACCAGGTGGCCCTAAAAAGAGATAAATTTGCTAATTTTTAAACCAATTACAAGATCAGCAATATCTTGGAAAATAATTTGGTTCTTGATCTTCTTGACAAAAAAAGAAAATTGAAGATAGGCTGTTTAATCAAATTTTGGTGATTTTTCAAACGGGAGTACTTTTTTAGACACCCGGTGGAAAGACTGAAATAATTTTCTGATCTTTCTCGCATTTTTATGAGCAACGAAATAAGGTAAATTCGGCTTTCCGAAAATTTGTTTTGCTGCGAAGTGGCTGAAAAGGGGCCTAAATCAGTGAATCAAATCTTAAGAAGTCTTTCCCACAGTACAGACGCAAGGGCATTTTTTTCAGTAATTTATTTTGAGTGGGCAGGAAGCATTTCTAGCTATTGAAAGCTAATTTAAGCCCACTTTGCATGACGCATCCAGGCATGGGACCCCTAGTTTAACGTCCCTTCCGAAGGACGGCGAGGTGAATTGCGAGGTCAAGCCTCAGAGAGGTTACCAATCCGGAGTTTGACCTCACTCAACCGAGCTTAACTTCAGTCACCTGACGGAAACTGTATAAGCCGCTCGGCCACTCACCCTGGGCATCTAATCCCTTTCAAGAGTTTGAGACGTTTCTTTGCGATTTGATCAATTGTTTTAGGCCCTTTTCAGGCATTTTGCAAATAAGGGATCTTCGTAAAGTTGAGTTCATGTTTACGGTACTCATAAAGGCAAAACAAGGATCACAAAATTCTCCAATCTCTGATATCAAGCAAAATTTGATTCTTTGAAATCAATCCAGTACTCTAGGTACTACGATTTTTCGAACGTTAGAACTTTTTTTTTATATCAATCTCTAAGAAAAAAAACTACAATACAAGAATCTGAGCCAATCATAGCGGGAAAAGAAACATGGTTATCTAGTCCCCACTATGAATGACTCTTACAATAAATATAAACAATAATCTGATTTAACTAACAAAAGAACCCAATACCACACCACACTACTCCACACCAAAAGACACTAAACTATACAACTAGAAGACACTCTAGGTACAACGAGAAACCATGTAGAGCAGAGCGGCTTCTAGACTGAGGACATTTGTCTAAGTTTTGCTGCATTGAATTAAATTGATATTTAATGTCCTGTTATAGTGAACTCCTTTGGTGCACCCGGTATTATTTAAGAATAAAATCTTAATGATAGAGGACAAAATTGTTTTGTTTCAGATTCAACCATCATCCCACGCTGAATGATAGATATCTTCTACTGCAACTGTTAGGAAAAGGTGGCTTCAGTGAAGTTTATAAGGTAAGTTAAAAACACTAAATGGGTCTGATTCTGTAGTAATGTGTAGAGAACCAGATTTAAGTTGTAACATTGATCGTCACCAGATCTCCTTCGTCGTCTCTGTGCGACCATTGTACAGTCATTCCTGAATATATTTACTAAGGTGCTGTTCATTTTATATGGAAGAGGGCCAGCTCACCTAAGAGGGGTAGCCCTCTAGTTGAGAGCTCACCTTCTTATAAAATTCTTTTTCATTCATATGAGAGGACAGCTAGCCCTCCTAGAGGCCAGATCTCGCTATTGAGTACCCAAAGTCTCGCCTTAGGAGGGCTGAAGATTTCCCTTGTAAACTTGACGAAGAGGGATCGCCCTCCTATAGGCGGACTGGCGGAAATAATAGAATCAATACAGAACAATCAGATTCGAATAGTTGGTGCCATCATATCTAGCTCTCCTAGAAGGGTTAGCTCTCCATATAAACGTAAAATGAATTCCAGCCCTCTTAGGAGGGCAAACCCTCCTCGAAGGGCTGGCTCTCCGCATATAGACAGCACTTTAGTCGCACCCTAGCTATGATAATTTCATTTGAATTTCCCAAATTTGTTTGATAAACGTCACAAAAACGAGTCTGTTTTAGTCACTTCGCTAGTGGCCCGACCCCACTTATCGTTGCAACGTCTTTTATCCCAAACAACGCACAGCAAAAATGCTCCATTTGATTTGATAACCATATTTGAGCAAAATGCATTGAACTGTGTGTATCTCTGCGGCTTTTCATGTTCCTGATTTAATGCAGATGATCAAAGTACAACCAAAAACTATGTAGAGTAAAACTGTTTGTGGCCATGGAACCATGGAACCACAATTATTTTCCAAGACAATGCAGATTAGATATCATTCGAAAGAATTTAGCGAGCAGAACTTGATTCTCGCAACTGTTGTAAAATTTTGGCAATTTAAGAGGGCTTAGGTTCCTTGGGAATCTTCTAGGCATCATTCGAAAGTGCAGGTCTTAGCAAACAGTAATACGAAGTTAGATTTTGCATAGAATTACTGGTTTGACTGTCGCCTGTCATAGAATGCACCGTGGTCGCGTTTTTGCTCCTATACTTAATCAAATTTGGCAGAAATAACCTCGACGAGTGGCTATTCCGGAGCTCACTGCTTCATAAGGAAAGACTCTTTCCGTCTTCTGCTTGCAGATTCCTAATCAGAGAGCATCACAGTTTCATAAGATGCCAAATTTGTTTTGCAATCTTGATAAGCAAAAAATTTCAAACAATTCCCAAAGGACTGAGCCCCCCCCCTCCTTAACTCAACAAAATTTCCAAATGCTTGTGAGATTTAAGTTCTGTTTTCAAATCTGTTTTAAATGATACCAAGCATGCAGTATTTTGCAATATAATGGTAGTTCTATGACCAACAACCATTTTACTCTACATAGTTTGTGGTTGGACTTTAGGCAGGCATTCCAAAGGTTTTCCCATTGTCTTGACATTTTGCCTTATCTGCATAAAGCTGTGTCAGTCTCTTTAAATGCTCTATCTGGCTGTATGTTCTCGCTGCAATCGTTCAATTTTGTTTGAAAACGTCTGTCATATTTCTAGAGTTTATTTTGTTCATATCGCTTTTATTTTATTTGACTATCTAAATACAGTAGTGTCCCGCATATAAGAAACACAAATTTAAGAAACACAGACCCTGATTTTCAAAATAATACCCCATTTTATAAGAAACTTGTTCAGGTCTGAAAAAAAGCTTGTTTCTTATTTAAAAACTATGGATTGAAACCTTGGAATTTTTCAGCTTTCCAGTTGTATTGAACTGTACCTATTCAAATGAAAAAAGAATTTTGTATGGAAAAAGCACCTTCCTGAAATAACTGTAGCATTTTCTGGAAGTGAAAATTTACAAATACAATTCAAAATAATAATCATCAATAGAGATCATGTCTGGTTCAACAGTATATGATTTTTGTAATAAGAAACTTTACCCTGATTTGCAAGTTTATCTCATTTTATAAGAAACTCATCAGACCTAAAATTGAAAACGTTGTTTCTTATATGCGGGACACTACTGTACTCGAAAAGCGTTTTTTTTTCATTCATATTGGACCGTTTCACGATCTAGACAGCCTAGCTGCAATATATCTTAATCATAAGTTGCTGTTTTAGCAAGATATTTCTATCCACACGCTCGCTCTGTGATATTAAAGTTTGTTTTTCATTCAGGGATTCGACATGAAGGAGCTGCGATATGTTGCATGCAAAATTCATCAATTAAACAAAGATTGGAAAGATGAAAAGAAAGCTAATTATATTAAGTATGGCTTCTTCTTAGTCCTTATTCCTTCTTCAGGGTTAGGAACTGTCTAGTCCCAATCCTAACTACCCTTTGCTTGCTACAGTTTCAAATTCTTAAGGCTTGCTGTTGGAATGTTTTGCTGGTCATTTTTCTTGTGTAGCTCTCGTTAAAATGCCTGAGACTTAAAGAATTTGAAGTTTGTAACATTTCCTTTAAAGTGGCCTTTAAATTAAGAACACTTCCTGACGGATCTTGCATATTTTTCGGATTTTTTGTGGAGTTGAGCAAGATCTTAGATGTATTTTAGGAGTTTTAGTTGTCGCCTCAAGCATCCCTGAGATTCACAGAGCCCGTGTGTCTGTTTATATCTTTCAAGTATTTCGAAATGAGCCTATTGATTTATCATTATTTGTTTTCACCTTTAGGCATGCTGTTAGAGAATATGACATTCACAAATCGCTTGATCATGCTGTAAGTAATCGAGTTCTCGTCAATTTTTCTGGGTCTTTGTTGTTCTGTCACAAGCATCGTCCATCTAAAATTATTACTTATTGCTACTTATTAAACATGAAGGTAATCTAAGTATTTTTTACCACCGATGTACGGTATCTTACAATGCATGTGCTGTAGATTCATGTGTTTTCCCGTTGAAATTGTGAAATGTCTGTATTCCTAAAGTCCCAGTAAAGCAGATTTCCAAGGTGCGAATTCAGATAGTTAAAAAGCACAATCACCAAGGTATAAATTAACCTGAAATCATGCTCATTGTTCCATTTTTTATGGCAAAGAGCTTGATTTCAGGCTAGCAAGAAGTACCGGGTAAGTCAGAAAAAACGTGGGGCGTTTGGCGGATTGTGACGTCGCGTTTAGCCACCCAATCTTTGTGAACTAAATCATTTCATGCAGCCACAAATCTGACTTAGACCATAAACCTTTCCCCATCGAAATCGGTCATGTGATGCATTGTTTAAAAAAGATTTTCTTCGTAAGACTTTATATGGGAATCTTGCAAACTGAGGAAACCTTTAACCAAGCCCCATCAGCATTTAGCCTTGCCAAAGTTACAGGTACATGTGGTATTATCAGGGGAGAGTGAAACAGTTCGGAAATAGTGTTTTCTCCCCTAGGATGCCTTGTCATAACTTGTCCTGTGTTGAGAGACAGTAAAAACGCATGCTTCTTTGGGTTGTAAAGAGATTTCTTCCAGCAAGATCAACGCGCTGTACTGTATCATGACAAAACTATTTCCTTCTCCCCTGATGATACAGCGTGTACCTGCAGCTTTGGCAAGGGCAACATGCTGAAGGGGCTTTGTTAAAGATTTCATCAGTTTGCAAGACTCCCATACAACGTCTTAAAAAGAAAATATTTTTTGATTAATACATCAAATGACCGATTTCGATAGGAAAGGCGTATGATCTAAGTTAGACCTTAGGCTGCAAGAAAAAATTTAGTTCATTATGATCAGATGGCTGAATGCGACGTCACAGTCCGCCAAACACCTCACTTTTTTTCTGATTCACCCGGTAGTTCTTTGTCTCCGTTTTCATCGAAACTGTAATCAAGTCTTTAAATGACCTACTATATTTCTCTTCACAGAGGATTGTGCGTCTCTTTGATGTCTTTGAAATTGATTCAAATTCGTAAGTTTCATTCTATTTTATTGTTATTTATGACCAATATACATCTCTAGAGATTCTCTCCAGCGGGCAATTTCCTACAAATTAACTTAAAATCTTAACAGATACGATTATAAATGAATAGTAGCGAAGCGAGTTTGTGTGCCCACAGCCTATGCAATCAAATCATTGTACTTCGACGAAAGATCCAATGAAAAGTGGAACTTTTGAAAAATAATCAGAACTTGATTATTTTACCAATCTTGACGTTTTATTTTTGGGTATTTTGATCAAGGCCAAATAGTATTGATACCGTGCGAGTAAAAAAAAGATTCCCATTTGGCAGGCCACTGCTCCCTGAATATCAAAGCAATAAAATGGAAAACTGTCTTGTTTTATTCCCAATGTGTTCAATTATGTTCAGTGATTTACCGAGCTTTAATCGGCCATTCTTTCCCGTGGATATGGGAGATATTCTGCAGAAAGCCCCTTCCAAAAACCCGCAAAAACGAATGAAAACAATGAGTAAATCTTCCTTGGTTTTTCTTCCTAAAACTGATGACACTGACATGTATTCATGTGTTTTGTCCTCTTGGGAGAACAGAATCCCCCTGAATAGGTTATTGATACCAGGGGAAGACTCGTTCATCCTCCCAAGAGGATAGCATGTGCTAAAGCGAGCAGAAGTCATTGCTGTAAGGCCCCTACAAAGCAGAAATGTTATGGAAATGTTTTCGTGATTTTTGGCACGTTGTGAAGGTTTCTTGAAGAAGCTTTCTCTAGAAAATCCCTCATAATTTCAGAACGGAGTCGCCGATTTCAATCAGATAAATTTTATAATGGATTTGAGCATGTCTACCATTAAACTATATAGTTGCCGATATCATCGTCTTGCTATCCAGGGAGCCGTGACCTTTCAAACGGGGATTCTTTTTATTGAATCACCCGGTAGAAGATCGTTATTTTATTCTATCGAGAGACAGAAGACGAAATAAAGGCATGAAAAACATGTTTTGAGCAATAGTATTTTACAAAATATTGAATTTTTGGCCAAAAAGCTATTCCACGTCATTTCTTATGAACTTTCGAGTTTTACAAGATAAAAGAGCTTTGCCAATGACGTAGGCAACAAATTTAAGTGGTATTGCGCGGTAAACATTCAAATTCAAAATGAATTATTGTGATTACGTAGTATGCTTCAAGACCAGGTGACTTCAAGCAGCACAAATTTCCATAAATTCAAAGCAATTTCATGACTTTGCAAAATGTCTAAGATTAATTTGATCTTGGCATGAATGTACAAAAATAGATTTCTCAAGATCTTTTTGTAAACAAGTTTTGGTCGTGTTTCAAGAAGTTTCGCTTTTTTGGGTCACCCGGGAGAATTTTTTATTTTGATACGCCATGTCGTAGGAATTGTTTGGCCCATAGATTAGCAATTACATTATCCTTGCGTCTATGGTATGTGTTTCATGTAGTTGAAAGTTTTCTTTGAAATATTCAATTATAGATTTGTGACAGTTCTAGAGTATTGTGATGGTAACGATTTGGACTTTCTCTTGAAACAACAAAAGACGATTCCCGAAAAAGAGGTAATTTAGAATATTTTTACAATTTTATTGCCTTTTTTACTCAAATAGGAGCATTATAGTTATTTTCAAAAAATTGATGAATTTAAAATCATCGGGACGATAACAAACATATTTCAAGATAAATCTTGTCGATAAATCTTGTCTGTAGATTCAACGTGGGTCCGTTTTATTTTGGTGCTCCTGGTGGCCTTCAATTTCTAGGAGATCGAGGGACAGCAAGTCTGGAAATCAAAGAATTTTAAACATGCTCTCTATGATTTGACTATTGTATCCTTTAATGGTAATTTGAGTTACACTACGCTGAATTTGATACGATCTACTTTAGTCCTCTTTTGTTTTTGTTTTTATTTAAATCCTACTTCAGAAATTCTGTTAGGTATTCAGTGCTCGGTATAATTCTCTTATGAAATAAACCTTTTCGTTTTAGGCAAGGGCAGTTGTTATGCAGGTATGGGTAACCTTTTTTCTTATAGATAAAGTTGAAACGGCCTGATATTATGCGCATACTAACCGTTTTTGTGTTGTACAGGAAAATATAAAGCCCGAGGTCTTAAAAGTACAGACCGAGCTTGCGAGGTCTGTGCAATAAGACCGAGGGTTTTATATTTTCCTGTACAACTACAAAACCGGTTAGTATGAGTTTTATTACCTGATAGCTGCTAATTTTGACTCATATCACTTAGTCAAACCCATTTTGTTACTGTTATGTCGCTTGAGTTTATTGTAAATCCCACAGGCCTAAATCAGTTGCTGTAGTGACAAAAACGCATCCTTGTATCGTATTATACAAGGCTGCGGGAATACCGCGGGAAGCGTGCGATTAACCAATAGGATTGGCGGGATTCTTGTATTGCCTCGTTTTTGAAACGTCAATCAGGTAATAAGATAGTTTAGTAATCACCTGACCAATGTTTTATTTGTTCACTGATGGCTAATAGCCTGACCAAGATACAGCGGGTACCCGCAAATAGAAACCATTTTTTGAATTGAGGCCTCAGAAAGTTTCTTATTTAAGGAGACCTTTTCATGATCAGGGTCAAAGTTTCTTATACATAGGTATGATCAAGTCAAGTTAAGGTACATGACAGTACCGTACATGCATGTGTATTGAACATTACTGGTACATTTTACAATTTTACCTTGTTACCTTTTTTGTATGAATTCGAAAATGTTCATTCTGTTTTGAGCATGCTACATTATATCAGTTAATTATGGGAATAATTTTTGGCATTTAGGAACAAAAAATGACAAGCCTGAAAATAAGAAACTTTTAGATTTCAGACCTTAAATTTTTTCTTATTAAAGGAGCCCCTTTTGAAGAAAATGAGGCCTGTTTCTTATACAAAGGGGTTTCTTATGTGCGGGTACTTACTGTAGTAATCTTGAAAATTTAACCTGTACGCAGCTTTCCCTGTAAACAAGCCTTGTATCTAGGAGCTGCGGGAGAGGAAGAGAAAAGGAAAGGGCCTGTGAGAGCGAGCTGCATTTTCGAATTCCATAGACCTCATTTGAAGTACAGTAAAACCCTGAAAACAAGAACATAATAAAATAAGAATCCACAGACTGATTTTTTTAAAAGGCTTCCAAAAAGATAAGAACCAAAAGCAGACTGACGTCTGTCCGTGTTCTTATACGATGATGCACTTATGAAGAACAATCAACCTTAACAGCCTCAAAAGTTGTAAATTTCAATCACACTGAAGATAGCTAAGTTTATGAGTTTGGAATCTAAATATTTCTTGGAACATCTGATCACATTTGTTTATAGAAACTCTGTTTTAATCCAAATACCTCAATAAGTGTTAAGTTGTAAGCAAATTGCTTACAGGCAATTTTACATATTACGGTTTCCTCCAACCTTCAAAATGGAATCATGCATCCCCTGTTTGTCAAATATTTTGTGAAAAAAATGGTACAATACGACTGGTGTGCGTTATAAATTTTTAAATGATAGTATTATCGCCTTTTGAAGGATAGTATTGTAGCATTCTGTTAATGGATAGTATTACGTATCATATTCCCAATCTTAAAAACATATGTTCTGAAATTTTAACGTTTTATTCTGGAATTTCAACGATGTGTCAGTGAGGTCGGCCACCGTGTACTTGAAAACACGCTTTTTGCTCGTCCGATTCTGAATTCGGTAGAAGTTGCAGGTTCAATGATTCTTGGTAAAATTCTAATGCATTTTTCTGCAGGTTGTTAGTGCCTTGAAGTACCTGAATCAAAGAAAACCTCCAGTTATTCATTATGACTTGAAACCAGGTGAGTCTTGTTAACTTGCAATTAACTGCTACCAAAATGGGGAATTGGCATGTATGATAATGCTTCACTCATAAAACAAAGTTATATCACAGCTAAGTCGGGTGTGCCAAAAAAATTATCCACTTTTCGAAAGGCCACGACGAATCATGTACCGCACTGTGTGGCCTTCTGTTTCTTGAGCTATAAGTGAGTTTCTTAAGATTTTCGTTTTCAAAAACATTGAAAACGACAAAAATACGTAATGAAATTTTCTAACGACTCGACATAAATAGAGAAAGAGATTTTTTTTGTGATTTGGGGATTTGGAAATCATTGGTTATAAACTGCTGCACGAGCATTAGTTTGATACATTCAAGAGCATGCTATTGGTATAAGACTAAGTTTTACCTCCTGGAGTTGCACCATCAACTGCATTGGTGTACCTTACCACGTAATGATGCAGTATGATGGACCTTCTATCTCCTGACGGTTCTGTCTATTTTTGTCTGCAGGGAATATTCTGTTAGGCAAAAATGAATCGAGCTGGGAGGTGAAAATAACAGATTTTGGTTTAAGCAAGATCTTGCCTGAAGATTCGATGGAGAGTTGTATGGACTTAACATCACAAGGTGCCGGTACATACTGGTATTTGCCTCCGGAATGTTTCGTAGTTGGCAGATCACCACCAAAGATATCTTCAAAGGTAATGTCTCGTTCAATTCCGTTCAATTCTTACCCTGGCCATCCCCCGGGCAGCCCGGGGTCAACAAAAATCGGGGGCCGGCCAAATTCTTTTGGCGAATGCCCCGGTGACCGGGCACTGAGAACATCCATATTCCCAGTAAATTTATATCAAAAGCATCTAGTATTGTCAAATGCGCCATGGGCCGGGGAAAATTGACTATCAAATGTCCGGGGGTGCCCCGGGGGGATGGTCAGAGCAAGAATTGAACGAGACAAAGATGCGACTTTTGCTACTTAACTATAGTCTGTTTCAAAGTAGATGTCATGGGAGATTTAGAATAGCGCTGAATTGCTCGCGCAAGACTCTTCATTTGTTTTGATTCACGGGCATTTTTGCCTTACATCTAATTTCAGACTGAGTATAATTTGAGACTGACTATAAATTTGAGACAGACTCTTCTTCGTGCTTAGTTATTAGTTAATCATTGGTTAATTCCAGGGCATAAAAACCCACCCGACAATGCGACCGGGCGGTCACAGGAAATTTTTAATTCATAATGAGCTGCAGGAAATATGTGAGAGATTTCTATTATGTCTCGTGCTTTAATCATGACTTCATTAAGAACGGAAAATTTCATTGGATAAGCGTTCGTATGATGAAATTGGCCGAGGAAATTATCCGCCAAAATGTTACAATTTCGATGAAACTATTGAGTTAATATTTTTGAATTGAAATTAAATTGAATTGAAATTGAAATGAAATTGAATGATGGTGTAGTTTTCATATTTTTGAATTCATTTACATTTTAGGTGGATGTTTGGTCAGTAGGAATCATTTTCTATCAATGCCTTTATGGCAAAAAGGTAGGTGATGTAACATTAAAGTCTTTTCCTGTATATGCAATCATGTTCAATTAAAACATGTCTGGTGCGTGTGGTACTAGCAAAATTGAACGACAGTATAAGATATAAATGATCAAAATACCATGAAATACAGTAAGGCCCCGCATTTAAGAAAACACTTTTTCACACCTTAGCCTAAAGGGTTTCTTAAATCTATGATACTTTTCATTTTTTAGGCTGAAAATTTCTTAAGTTTCTAGTTTCTTTTCTGGAAAATCCTGGAAAATAGGTTACAACAGAAAAGGGTTATTTATAGATAGATTAACCATATGTGTATGTTACAAATAGTTGTCAAGGACATCAATTAATATTCAGGTAAAGTCTGTTAAATCTAAGACAATTTTATAGCAATTTCGTATGAGCTCTTCATGAAGTGGAATACTCCCCAGACCGTCAGACCTGGACTTAGTGTTGATCAAAATACCAGAAACTTCATTTTGGGTATGAGCCTCAAGAGTTTCTTATAAGTAGGGGGCTAAATATTTGTCAGTAGCCTGAGAGTTTCTTTCAGGTGGTTTCTTAATATGCGGGGCCTTACTGTAGGTGCAGCATAGGTTCCAAATCTTTAAAAAGGCTGGTGTAAAATTGAGTGACCTATTTCTTTGAACTGAATGACTTCAAAGAAACTTTAGCTAATTCTCTATAATTCTACCGTTGGAATTTTCTGAAATCTTCAATATTTTCAGAATTAGAGTGTTTTTCTCCTTTTTCAAGAATTCAAGAAAAATTTTCAAAAAAACTTGAAACCATCGTAATTTCTAAACAGTTTGACGTAACATGACATAGTTTCGAAGGAAACCATAGTTCATAAATGCCTACAATATGGTTTCAAGCAAAAGTCTGTCACTCATCTGGTTTAAAATTTAGACATTTGATGACGTCACATCCTCAAATGAGTTGAAATGTAAGATAGGCTGTAATTTCCAAAAATGTTCAAAATTTCTGAAAAGTCCAACGGTAGATTTATAGATAAGTATCTAAAGTTTCTTTCAAGCCATTCAATCAGAAGAAATAGGTCATTGAATTTTACACCCACCTTTTTACGCCGAGATAAAGATTTGGAACCTATGCTGTAGGGTGCATGTCCAAAACATGACGATGCGAGCAGATGTTATTTCTTTGATGCATGATTTGCTGATTGTCGAAGACAGTATTTCCATTCAACGAATACGTAGTAGAATTTTTGTTGCAATTCATAATGAGACAAGACTTTTGTTTGGTAGCGATATTCTATCATATTGCTATTGTATATTTTCCTTGTAGCCATTTGGACACAATTTATCACAAGCAACGATTTTAGAGCAAAACACAATTATAAAAGCTACAAATATAGAATTCCCATCCAAGCCTGCTGTGAGCAATGAAGCCAAGGTAAGCCGTATTATTCCATATTTTTATGTCTATGAAAATTTAGAAGTCATTTAAAGGCTGTATTCTTGACTATTAAGGACACAAGGCATTAGAAGAGAGCTCCCTCATTCACCTAATCAAGTGCATTGGAAGGGGGTCTATTTTTGTATCAGCCTTTGGTTGCATACAGTGAGATTCTACACGTATTTCTTTTTATAAGAAACTAAGAATTTGGGCCAGTACTGGAAGTTTCTTAAAATTATCAGATTTTGAGTACTCAGAGTTTCTTATGAGTTTCTTAGAGGTTCCATAACAATCTTCATGCTCACTACCTGTGCCCTCGTGAACATTTCAAAACAAGGTTTTTTAAGCCTTTCCAATGTTTAGACATTACTCAAGTACCTTACGAGTAATATGATACAGGAAACAAGTGAAAGTAAAGTAAAAACATGTCGAGGATTTCCTTTATCAAAATAAATAGTTTTTTAGCTTATATTTTCCCAGTAGTGGAGTTTCTTAATTTTTTGGCGATCTGAGAGTTGAGTTTCTTATAAGCAGTTTCTTATAAGAAAAAATACGTGTAGTCGTACAGCCATCAATTTTAAATCATGCAATTTTGAGTCCAGAATTGATGTCCCCTCTTACTTATTAGTGTTTTGGAAAAAATACACCCGCCCAGGACATCCTTTGTCCAGTTTATTGATTTTGACCTCTTATGAAATGTGAAACATGTTAAATCATTCTTGCTAAAATGTAACTCGAACTGTATTAATTCAACTGACTTGTTTTAGTTCTTTCCGGAAAAGACTTATAAGAAAAATCATCAGCATCCAAACTTCTCGAAAGATATCCCACATCTGGCACCATGTTTAAATAGCTTGTAGGATGACACGAAGAAGTACACACGTGTGCTCTCAACTCTCAACAACCACAACAACAACATACAAATACTTCATGTATTGTAACAGATTGCCTGTAGTTTTAACAGCTCTTTGTCAATAGCTAATAGCACCAACTCTTTTTCTTTGCAGAATTTCATCAGGAAATGTCTAACATACCGAAAAGACGATCGGCTCGATGTTCTCCAGTTAGCAGATGATTCTTACTTACTCCCAAAGAAGTCCAACTCAGCATCAAACGCCTTTACGTCATCCAATGATTCCAGACTTTTAAGTTCTCTTAGCCCTTCCCATTCTAGTTGTGACCCTCATAATCCAACAAGCTCTTCAAATTGAAGTAGTTAGGACAAAGTAAGGTATGAAAATACTGAATACGGGAATACGTCGAGCTAGAAAGGAAGAACGTCATTAGAAAAACGTTCTCAGGATGTCTGCGGCCTGCAAGCCTTTAACTTAGATTTATTGAAAAGCTTCAGTGCCTACTTATCCAATTTTCAGAATTTCGGTGAATTTTGGTATCAATATAAACACTAACCCGAGCACTACACAATGTATAGAGGCCTGCAAGTTTGAACTTAGATTTTTTAATATGTTTCTGTGCCTACTTATCCAATTTTCGGGCTTTTCGGAGATTTTGGTATCAGTGTAAACATTACGAAGAACAAAAAGTCTTTGTGTGCTGCCTTGGCACACGGGTTAAATCATTGCTCGATACGTCAGGTAAGGGTCCTTGATGTTGTAGAAAATGCTGTAGCTGATCGTGTGGTCGGTACCAAGCCTAGATATCGACATATTCCCGCTATATAATGTGCAGAAGGGCTATATCTATCTGATGCGCCAAAGATGTTTCCGCGTTTGACACCCATGAAAAATCGTAATCAAGCCAATCGCAAAGATTTATGAGGTAATCTACGGTCAGAATTGCAAAAATTACTTGGCAATTTTTTCGTCTCCCATTCATCACGTTGTGAGCAATTTCTTGAAAATTTTGGTCTGGAAAGAGCCTAAATTGATCGACAAACAACAATCGAAATTATAGTATGGCTCAACAAGATGACAATAAAACTCTTGGAAATCACTTGGGCATTAAGAAATGGGATAGTTATGTTCAGTGGCACAAGTGGCTTCTTGATTCGTATATAATCTCAATAGTATTTGTATCAGTTTAGAACCTTCGTTTCTCGTCATTTAAATTTAGCATTTGTGTTGATGATGATGAACATAATATTTTTCTCTTTTTTTTTTGCTAATTCAATCTTTACGAATTTTGAGGGAAATTTTTCGATCGATTTAGGCCGTTTCAAAAGCAATAATCAATAATGTTCAAGGAATCGCTGTAAATTTGGGAAGCAGCCTGCCGAAAAATGGACAAAAAAATTGCCTAGTATTATTTCGGATTTCTGCAATAGATTACGTGATCACTTTTTGAAATCGGCCTTGTGTACGATTAATCATGGCCTTTTAAAAGTGAGAAGTTTGTTCTTGCGCAGCCGATATTGAGTTTAGAGTGTTCAGTGCTGAGGATGTTTGCGGAATGGTTAATCAGTCATCCATCCGACACGGATTTTTTCTGTACTAAGACCAAACAACGAAATGGTTGGTATTATTGGCCTGTCATGTACTGCCGGACCAGATTCCGCTTCATAGCTGGTTGCAATATGTATAGTACAGAGCAGAAACTGCACATGCATGTGTGAAAAGTTGCAAATTTGAGCCCCTTAGGTCTGTAACATTTCTTGAAATAAGGCAGCACTTGGTTTTTCATTTCAAAACCTTTTATGGTCTAACACTTATATCAGGAATACAATGATGTCATTTTATGCAGCTTCTGGGCTGGCGTTTTCCTAAAATTTGGAAAATTAGTCCGTTTCGGAGAGGAGTTGATCATCCATTACGAAAAAGCCTCTGCTTTGCAGCTAACGTTGCTGGAGTAGTATCATTGAGACTTATTGCTGTTTCAAATATTGAATAGTGAACTTGCATTTGAGGTTTGAAGGCAGTTCTCTTATGTAGTCTACTCTTGGTTTAGAGAAATGGTATTTGCAACGAAAATTGCCTGAATTAAATTCATTGCATTTCTTGTCAAAGAAGCAGAAAAAGGATGTCTTTATCTGAAATGACTTACGCAGATTGATTACAACTTTTTGATCAAATCATCAATCATCTTTGATGATGCATAGCTACTGTTTTGTAAAGAGTGAAATATAATGAATTGGCACTGAAAATTACAAGCCTTAAACGATTCCCAATGAAAATTTGGCCTCAATCTTACAAATTCATCTGCTCCGAGCCATTTTACACGAAGACAGCTTCTCTGCTTTTTCACTATCATTGGCAGGTTTGTTTGTTTCGAGAATATATAAGAGTTTTCTAGATTTTAGCATCACTGTGGCTGTAGAAATGTTTCTTTGGACAATAAATCTGCAACAAACGCATCATGATCAACTATATAAATAACAGATCAACAATGCTATAACAGTGCCATCGTCGAGAAGTTCATACATTTTACAATTTATTAAGGCTATTGTATGAAAAGGTGTAGGGTCGCCATCTGGCAGCACCATGTTTGTCCATGAATTATATAAATTGTACAGTGATGCTTCTTCATTATAATTTCCGTTCCAGGAATATATGAATTACCTTGCTTCTCTAGAAAATAAAACGGTACACACGAAGCCAGTGATCCCATATTTGTTACAAAGCGCATACATTTTACAATTTGTTAAGGCTATTGTATGAAAAGGTGTGGGGTCGCCATCTGGCAGCACTATGTTTGTCCATGAATTATATAAATTGTACAGTGATGCTTCTTCATTATAATTTCCGTTCCAGGAATATATGAATTACCTTGCTTCTCTAGAAAATAAAACGGTACACACGAAGCCACTGATCCCATATTTGTTACAAAGCGCAACTTGTTAGTTGTTCTTGCATTTGCAGATGTCATGTACCGGGAGATTCACAGAAATCAACCAATCCTCGCTCGAAAGGCTACTGCACGGGGGGGGGGGGGTTCTTGGCCAAATTTTGGGTAGGGGTCTGCCGCGAGCATCTTCAAAAGGGTACCGTTGGCTAGACTAATTCTTACGAAAATGGTACCCTTGGCTAGACCGATTTGACCATGGTCTGAGCCAATTTTTACGAAAATGGTACCCTTGGCTAGACCAATTTTGACGATTTCCTGGACGAATATTGTCAAATTTGTGCCAAATTTGATATAATGACCGTTCGCTAGACCAATAGTGTCAAAAATGATACCTTTGGCTAGACCGTTGTAGGCCAAAATTGCAAAAGAGTATACCCTTGGCTAGACTAAAAGTCCGAAAAAGTATACCCTTGCTCGCGGCACATCCCCAGGTACCTTTACTATGGAAGAACCCCCCCCCCCCCCGTGGGCTACTGCTTCCTGGATGCCATGACGATAATATTGGCAAATGATGGACACGTTCAAATAGATTTTTGAATCCGCCCGACAGAAATCGGCCACTCTGTTCTAAAATTTTGGGGGTTTTGCACAAGAAAGTACGTGAAGAGAAATTTGATGACGATTGGATACCGTTTTGAAGGTTTCCTGGAGGGTTCTTCTTGAGAAAATCCCTCTTAATTTCAGAACGGAAGAGCCGATTTCAGTCAGGTAAATTTTAGAACATGTTCACCATTAAATGATATTTTTGCCAATATCATCGTCTTGATATCCAGGGAGCATTGGCTTCTCAAACGGGGATTGTTTTCTTTTACTCACGCGGTATAACTTGCACCTCTTTATGGAAACTCTTTATCATATTGAATAGGGATTTATGCAGGTTAAACAGGGAGGGTGGCTTTAAACTTGTAAATTTGATTGTGCATTTAAGCCCAGTTTCAAATCGTAGTCGTTCTTCATAGATTGTCTTCTTCGTAATTTTTCTTGTTTCTGTCTTTGGATCTCTCTCTTGCTTGCACATTGGCACAATGCTTAAGGTAACTCTGCTTTCCGCTCTAGTGCACAGCGATATGCCATTTCGCAAAACTACTCTCCTCAGAAAACAGTTAATTTCTCCAATATTATTCGGCCTATCGAAAAGCGGTAAAAAGGATGTTGTTCTGTATAATCTGGACAATCGAAAGATGTATAAATCGCAATGGTTCCGTTAACCCTGGTTTCGCAAATCCTAGCCCAAATCTTTTTGCTGATTTCAGAAAAGTGGATTTATCTCCAAAACTACTCGCAAAATGTTCGATTTTCTTTCGTTCCATCTTTAGCTAGGTTGTTGATCTACAACTTTGCCAAGTCTGATTGAAAAAGCTAGGCTAGATTTCCTGCAATCGAATTTCATATTTCTGTTTACTTTTCGACAGCGAAATAGAGAAACCTTGGTCAACAGATTAACATGCTATGAAGCACGCTTGCAAAAGCTCAGGCTTGAAATAACTTTCAGAAATTTTTCCATTGGCAAAAAAATGAACGTCATCTTTTGGGAATACCATACAAAGGTCTCAAAGGACATCCTTAGTGCGCTTGTAAAAGTATCATTTGCATCTATTGATTAAAAATTACTGATTTTACCAGCAACTTCGCGAAACCATGCTTTGAGTGTCTTTCGAGACTTTCGTAAGCATTCACAAATTATCAATTTCTTTTAGAGTCCACAATGAGCATAAATCTTAGATCAAGAACTAATTTTTTTGCAAAAACATTCTACGGGCGTTCAAATCGTTCTGCATGGGCTAAACTGTTGACCAACGCTTTTCCCCTTCGATGTCGAAAAGTAAACAGAAATGTAAAATTTGATTGCAGGAAATCTAGCCTAGCTTTTTCAATCAGACTTGGCAAAGTTGTAGATCAACTACTTAGCTAAAGATGGAGCGAAAAAAAATCGAAACTTTTTCGAGTAGTTTTGGAGGTAAATCCACTTTTCTGAAATCAGCAAAAAGATTTGAGCTAGGATTTGCGAAGCCAGGGTTGACGGAAACATTGCGATTTATACATCTTTCGATTGCCCAGATTATACAGAACAACATCCTTTTTACCCCTTTTCGATAGGCCGAATAATATTGGAGAAATTAACTGTTTTCTGACGAGAGTGGATTTGCGAAACGGCATCTCGCTGTGCACTAGAGCGGAAAGCAGAGTTACCTTAAAGCTGAATGTAAAGAACGATATTGTCGTCCAAGATCATTTGCAGGAACAGGGCAACATTTCGTTTTCAATAGACCGAGAAGTTTGTTTTGATTTGGGGATTGACCAATCAGATTACGCTATTTTCAAAGATGGCGGCCCGCTGTAAACAAACAAACCTCCGAAAAAGGGCTAAAACCTATCTTTGTTTTTGTTCCACGGATTTGCGGTTTTCGAATATTTTCAAACAATAACAACGAATTTCTCAAATATGAATTCTGATGCACACTTCCAATGTGCATTTTCCCGATATTCGGCCTAAATCAAGAGTAACAGGGTGTTGAAACTAACGAAAAAATCGCACGGTTTCGGACCATACCCTCGCCATTACTTGTTCAAATAATTTGCAGGAAAATTACTTGGAAATCAAAACAAGCCCGAAAAGATTATTTTACAAGTTATACGACCTTGAAATTGACACTTTCAAATTTATTTTTTAATCCCAACTTGTGAAGGAGTCCACAAAGGTCAAGTGGCTTTTTATTGCTTATAGAAACAGGGTATCTCTAGCCTATCTAACATTTTGCAAAACATGTTCTGACAAGGGGACTCGATCTCTTTGCTGTAAGAACCAAAGTGCGTTTTTCACTCTTCGCATACCCCTTCACTGTTCAGCTCAGCTCTCCAAGGGGGCGAAATTTTATAGGAATGTTTCGGCGGGAAAGTTTTGGCGGGAAAATCTTAGTTCTTGTGCCAGCTAAATTTTGGCCTAATGTTGTAGGCTGAAGTATGCCTGTGTTTACGAGAAAAGTTCGCGAGATGCCTGGAGGATTTTCACAGAAATGTGGGAATCCCTTTCCCTTACATGAAGTATGAATAAAGAATGGTACAGAAGCGGAGATTGTTAACATCAAATCTAATGGCCTTCAAAAGCAACTGAACGTGTTCAAAACATTGGCAAAAGATGGTCAAACTTCAACGAGAGCAATGACCAAATTGGTTGATCCGGTTTGTAAAATTTCATCGTGATCACCATAATGGCTTTCTTGATTAATATCGTTGATCACAGCACACTATGAGCGGTTACACAAATTTTTTAGCCAGTTTCTTAAATTTTAGGCCATTTTACTCGAAAAGTTTGTGACTAGTCTCTTTATGTCTTGGGAGTACCTTGTGATGAAATTTCAAAGCAAGTATTAACAGAAATTGCACTAAAAATATTCAGAAACATTTCGGTACTGCACAGTACCAAAATTTGTTCAGGTGACCTGGGAAAATTTTAACTTCAAATTAAAATCGTTCGTAGCTTTTTGAATCCGAGTGTGTAGTTTGTTTCATAATGTTTGAAAAAACAAACAAAGCCTGCAGTTTCTCACAAGCAGATTCTTGCATTAAAATGATACGCGTATACCCTTTATAGATATTCTAGTTGTAAATCTTAGTTCAACCATTTTGTTATACAAATTTCGTTGCGAATGTGGCCCTTGGAATGCAAAATCTCATTTTTCCCACAATTTCAATTGAGTCAAATTGGTTCAACAACTTTGATTCAACGAAATATAATTCTTATTGCATCCTCCACTCTGCTGATTTGGTGTACTTTTAACTGCGATTTAAAAATTGTTTACCATGAATGGGACTGCTTTGCCAACTATAACGAAAAAACTTTCATCAAAAAGTAAATGTAAAACTTACCCGTCCTTGTTTTTGTACATTAGACTGCATGTCTGTTGTAGCTATAGCTCTCAAGGCTTTCTAAACTTTAAGAATACTACCATGCATCTCACAGAAAATATGACAAACCCGGATATTATGTGATGAGTCCTGCTAGTGAATCTTTCATGGTTGTGGCCACTCATTTCACACAGAATGCATTTTGCCAGCAATCAGCGAGTGCCCTATTTGTTGCGAATTCTTGAGTGGGAGATGGTAACAATGGCGATGAAGGCAAACTCGTCAAATTTTAATGTGGCTTCCAACTCACTGAAGACGATGATATCTTGATAGGACAACGAGATGACGATAACGATGGAACAGTGCCAGATGAATTCGTGGGGTTGGAGGCAACAGACTATCAAAGGGCGCTGATGCTGGAGGATAGAATCTTGAGATGGTGCCAATCTGATATGCCAGAGCAATGGTTGTAAGAATTGCCCATCTTAGTTCAGTTAAAGTTTAGCTTTGATAGTTTATTTTTTTTTTTAACATTGTTTTTGCAAAGCGCTTGCCATTTCAGTTCGTCGCAAATGTCCAACTGATATGGTTCTGGTTCTATGACCCTTAACATAAAATAGCAACACGCCCCCTTCCTGGAAATCTACACTTTTGATAGACGAAGCAGTCAACCCCTTTGACATGACTTTAACTCATTAGGACTAAAGATCTATTTTTATTTATCAATTTCAAAGTGGAATGACTTGTAAAATAATCTTTTCGGGCTTGTTTTGATTTCCAAGTAATTTTCCTGCAAATTATTTGAACAAGTAATGGCGAGGGTATGGTCCGAAACCGTGCGATTTTTTCGTTAGTTTCAACACCCTGTTACTCTTGATTTAGGCCGAATATCGGGAAAATGCACATTGGAAGTGTGCATCAGAATCCATAGTTGAGATATTCGTTGTTATTGTTTGAAAATATTCGAAAACCGCAAATCCGTGGAACAAAAACAAAGATAGGTTTTAGCCATCTTTCGGAGGTTTGTTTGTTTACAGCGGGCCGCCATCTTTGAAAATAGCGTGATCTGATTGGTCAATCCCCAAATCAAAACAAACTTCTCGGTCTATTGAAAACGAAATGTTGCCCTGTTATTTGCAGGTCCTTTAGACTGTCTCATGTGTCTCAAAATCAAATTTGGCCTAAGCGGAAACCATGGATCCACACTGCAGTAGTTAACTGACAGAAGAGTTTTATTTTAGTTACACTGCTCTATCAATTCAACTACTACACTGTGAATCTAAAGTCTAAAATTGTAGCACTCCCACAAAGGATCCTGGGTAGCAATGGCTCTTTTCATAGTACCGCATCCAAAGCAAACACGCGTGTGCCCATGGTGCCAACGCCCTTTTTGAGCACCATAAGAGCGAGCACCATCTGGGAGGATCTGGGCAACACAGCAGGGATCCATTTTTAAAGCCTTTTCACTGATACAAGTCTTCTTGGTAGCAGTAATAAAAACTCCTAACGAGTGAAGTCAGTTTAACTCGTCAATAGAGGGTCTGTCCCCCTCATCGTACGTAGATTTGATCGACGCACGAAAGTAGCACAATGTAAGGTTCTTCTTACGTCAGGGGTCGATTTTATGAGAGTTTTCAGCCCAGGCTGGAATTTCTCAGCCCCATCTCCAGTCATGTCTTTGTAAAACTGAGTTTGCGATTACATGAAACATTTTCAGCCCTCCATGAGCTAGGCGGGCTGGGATTTTCAGCCCGGGTAGACGGGCTGCGATTTCTCATGTAATTGCAAATTTTTCCAGCCCAGGCTGAAAATTTGCTTTACGCACGCGCAGTTTGAACATATTTTCGCACCAAAACGGAATAACATGAAGATTTGCAAAGATGGGGTGGCAGAGGAAAGCAAAGAACGTCTTCAGTGGAAACCTAGTGATTTTAAAGCCTTCTTTTGAAGTTTTAAACCCCGAACAATTTTGGCACCATTTTAATGGTTAATTTCAGCCCGTGCTAATCGCCGCTTTCACCTCGGCTAACGGGCTGAAATTCCAGCCCCGGCTGAAAACTCTCATATAATCTGCCCCTTAGTGGACCTCTACACTTTGTTGACTAGAAAATATTCCACTCCTTTGGTCACGGATAATAGATGTAGTGTGTAGCGAAGGGATTGCCTGCTGCCTTCTTCACATAGAAACTGGTCAGGTATTTGAAAGCACCGAAATTTGAAACATCTCTAAGAATGAATGTCAGGCTAAGCTACATGGTACAATTTCTTCAAGAAAGCGAATTCAGATGCGTGCTTGCTTGACTTAATCTTTATATTTCATACAGCCTAGGGTACTTGGCAACTAACGCATAAAACACACATTCTCGGATTCTCCTGATCTGCTAACAAATAACCACTGCATGTGGAACATGTTTTCCAAAACTATTTCTAAAATCTACGAAAATCTCACTTTTCATGGTGCCTTCTGAGGGGTCTGGGGACGAGGAATGTTTGAAATTTTTTAGATAAAAACATGGGAACATTTTGAGAATAGCCTGGGAAGAAGGTAGCAAATTTTCGAAGCGTGATATTTTGGGGAACAAATTAATCACAGTTGATATGAATTGATGAATTATGAAATTCATCCAGAAGGGAACAAGTGGAGGAATAACTGGGGAACAAGGAACCTTTGGCCCCCTGGGAGGGCGTCATTACATGAGGTTACGACTGATCGTAAACAAAAACTTTTGGTCGTGAGTTATTTGACACTTCTTTTGATTGGCCCAAGTTATGGAAGCATTTTTCAGCCAATCAAGACTTACTACGGGAGGGCCACAGCATCATAAACATTTGTTGTTGTTGTTGAAGTATCAATTTGGAACGAGGTTTCCATCATGTGAGCGAGCCCTTCGCATTCGATGATGGCGCAAAATGAATAAAAAGCGCAGTGACGTGTTGTTATTGTAGCAGGCGGAGAACCCACCACAACTGAGAAATTGGTGTGATTTTCAAGAATTCTACAGGTATGTTGCCTCTAAATCAGTCGTATCTGCTGCAACCTCTAGGGAAGAGAAAGTTTTTATTTACAATGTGGGCCTAAAAGAGTCAGTGAATTGGGTGCAAAGATCACTTGCCAACAAATCAAAAACCTTTGTGCCGAACCCAGGGGGGGTACTCAGGTATATTTAGGATAGGGGTGCTCAGGCTGGGGTACAACGCATCAACCCAAAAAAGTAATTTCTAGCATGAAAATAGACCCAAAAAAATAATTTTTCCGACCTTACATACCCAAAAGTTATGAAGACAGTATCTTAAATCTGCATAAAAATGCCCTAACTGATTAGATTTCTCATAATGCGTATGGATATTTATGTTTTTTATTTTAGTACTGTTGCTTGACTCTAATTTTGTTTGTAAATTATATTATCCCCGATTTTTTACTTTTTCTCATATTTGAGACACAAAAAAGTTTAAGCCAGAATTTCTTGAACCCAAAAAAATAACTGTATAAATCATTGACCAAAAAAAATAATCCTTGCCTAAATTTTAGACCCAAAAAAGTAACCTGAGCATCCCTATCCTGAATATACCAGAGTACCCCCCCCTGGGGTGCCGAAGAGTTTTTATAATGGGTAGGCTGGTGGTAAAATGGGTAGTTAGTGTTGATTGCTGGAAAACAATACACCCTGACCTGATAATAAATCAATGTTCACTTTATGTCCAGTCCAGAGAAGGCCAGGTAGAGGAAGGGTAGCCTACTTCAAGTCGTGCTTGTAGCTAGTGGAAAACTGTGAACAAAGATGTTAGCACAAGTTTATCCAGATTTTTTGCCCCACACATTATCCCAAACATGCCCATTTTACCCCCATTACACCTTTACTACACCCTTTAGATACTTCGTTATCAATGAATCTTCTTTTCAGACGCAGACAAGGAATTTAGCAAAGATCTGTACCCTCTTGTTAGCCAAAGTCCAAAGTTTCAGCTAAATCAAGATGTCGATTGCAGAAAGGCTGTTATTCAGTGCCATTACAACTGTCAAGGAGTTAAGCATCTTTCATTTGGCTCTGGTACTGCTAGGCATTGTTTTTGTGTGGCAAATGCTAAGAATCTGGAGCAAACCTGCTCCAGCAAAGAATCCAATGTCCAAAGACTATCTTCGTGATCCTGAGCCACTTGTTTTAGAGAAAGAGAAGAGAGATGCTGTTCTCAAAAATGTAAGTTGAATATTTACATAGGGTGGGTGTCTCAGAAATATTTGGTTACTGTCCACTGACCATGCGCAATAGGAAACATATAATGTACTCACCAATTGAACGTGTTTTTTCATGGGTAGTTAGACACTGCTGGTGTGCTTCTATGGAGGAGTGCTGGATAATATGTATCTGCGGAGGAAATATTGTTTAGTACTGCGGAGGAGATATCGAAAGATCCATATCTCCTCCGCAGCACTAAACAATATTTCCTCCGCAGATACATATTATCCAGTGCTCCTCCATAGAAGCACACCAGCAGTTCCTCAGCAGATACATATTATCCAGCGTTCCTCCATAGAAGCACACCAGCAGTGTCCAACTATCCATGAGCTGCCTAGGCAAAGGAACGTTTAAGTAAATATTATGCCTAAGGATAACAAATTCATTAGATTTTTAATTCTAGGCACAAGTCTGAAAAGAACTTACTGTGCAGTATGAGTATATTGAAAATATATATTTTCCAACACATGCAAGATAACATTGCCAATTGGATCTTAGGCGGAAGAAAATAATGAAAATTACATTTGTGATTGGAGAAATTATATTCCTTGCTCTTTGCATCAATTTCAAAATGTTCCATGAATTCTTGCAGCAAATTGTTTGTCTTAAAGGGTGTCTCAAGAAAATTATGCCCCATTTGTGTGGCTGCTGTTTAGGAGTTGATTGCAAAATTTGTTTATACTTTAATCTTTGCAAAATATACTTGAATCATTGTAAAGCGCCATAGAAATATAATTGTTATTTGTAAATTTTATTTTATCATTATTATTGTTATTATTATTGTTTTGATGGTTTCGAGTGAAGAATTCAAATAAATACTTCATTGGTCAAAAGTAAATATTATTATCAAATTCATAAGGCAAAGTAAACATGGTGTATGTAAAGGTGCTCATCTTTGGAATGCTTTGTCTTCTTCACTCAAAAGCATTCAAAATCCAACAAGCAAATGTCACAACCAAACTAAAGAAGAGGGTCTTGCCTCAAGGCAACACCGTCAAGAAGGGGGGGGGGTAGCCAAGGTAGTTACCAGGGGGCCTGCAAAAATAAGGTATATGTTTTTTCTTTTCTGTAATTCTCTTTCAGGAACATTTTCAGGCGCGCAGGCCCACTGAGATTCTAAATAAAATCTAAAATCAGCGCTTTACCAGTGCATAGGAGGCCATCAAGGATAAAAGGGCATGGTCCAAAAAATTGTCCAGCGTCTTTGGCGCCTAGGGTCCCCTTTCGGCCCTGACCCTAGGGCCCGGCCTCTCTCTCGACGGCCCTGCCTCAAGGTACTCAAGCTTGAGTAAGAGGCTGTCCAAATCATCTAATCGGCACAAAACAAATGCATCCGTTTTTATCTGAATTTAAAAAACACAGCACATGTTGGGGCTACAGAATTCAAAGCTATAAATTGGCTCTCCACAAAGCACAGAGTATATTAAAATATCTGCGTAAATATAACGAAATTTTTCAAAAGGAACTGCTCCAGCTTATGCTGATGAAATATTCCATCCAATCGACCACAGTCGAATAACAAGAAGGTCTAAGTTTAGACCAAACGTCCCATTTTGTAAAAGTAGCACAGGCCACAAATATCTATCTTTTCTAGGGCCAAAAATATGGAACAATCTAACATCTAAGTTAAAGTCCACCAGAAATATCGACACATTTAAACCAGGCCCGATATCAGTCACAAATCATTAGGGGGGCAAAGAACACAAATTTCCGATGCCAAGATCAACAACAACAACGGCAACAACAAACATTCATTAAAATCATGCATGAAATGATTTGTTAACTCCCTCATTGCAACCTTCAAATTTAGTGAATATGAAGGAATGATACACTGTACATTTAAATTTCATGTCGGGTTTATGCTCGAATTTAATAGATTAGTGTTGTACCGGGTGAGTCAAAAACAGAATCCCCGTTTGGAAGGCCACTGCTCCCTGAATATTAAAGCAATAATATTGAAAACTATCTTGTTTTATTGCCAATATATTAAATTGTTTTCAGTAATTTACCCAGCTTTGATCAACCATTCCTTCCCGTGTATATGGGGATTTTCTGCAGAAAGCCCAGGCTTCCAAAAAGCTGCAAAAACGAGTAAAAACAATGAGCAAGTTTTCCTTGGTTTTCCTTCCTAAATATGATGACACTCACATGTATTCATGTAATTTTTCCTCTTGGGAGAATGGAATCCCCATTGAATAGGTTATTGATACCAGGAGGGGGAAGACTTGTTCATCCTCTCAAGAGAATAGCACGTGCTAACGCGTGCAGAAGTCATTGCTGTAAGGCCCGTGCGAGGCAGAAATGTTAGGGAAAATTGTTCATGATTTTGGGCACGTTTTGAAGGTTCCTTGAGGAGGCTTTCTCGAGAAAATAATTTCAGAACGGAGTGGCCGATTTCAGTCAGGTAAATTTTAAAATAGATTTGAGCATGTCTACAATCAAACTATATATTTGCCGATATCATAGTCTTTATATCCAGGGAGCCGTGATCTTTCAAACGGGAATTCTTTTTGTTGACTCACCAGGTATGATGCATCATTTCTCGAAAAAATTCTTATTTAAATGGGCCCTGAAAGAGAGTGTGAGCCGCCGCAGGTGCAAAAACTATGCTACAAATGGAACCGCTGAAAATTTTTATGTCATATCAAGCTTAACGGATATCAAGGAAAGACAAGTGGAGAAGTATCGCGAAAAGTATGAAGAAGTGTATATCGTAGCAGTATAAGTACCTTGAAAAACAGGCTCGTGAAAGCTAGCTGACGTCAATCATTATGCCGCAGTGGTGATGGGAAGTGTAACAGTCAAAAGTCTACAAATGTTCACTGCTGAGTATTAAAATCATTACGAAAAATCTGCAAGCAGCTGTTGAAACCATATTCTACAGGATACTGTCAACCACAAATAACATTAAGAGATCTTCTACCAACATTATAAAATGAACAACACAAACATCATAGTAAGCTGCTCTGCTTTTCAAAAACTCAAACCCATCTACAATGAAGGTAAAGTTATTACTGCAATTATATCATTGTACCTATCTATACCACTGTCTCTTCTAGCAACGATTGGAAATGGTCTTATCCTCTATGCTGTTTTTACAATAAATGCGTTACAAAAACCATCAAATCTTTTATTGGCTTTTATTGCAATCACAGATCTCCTTGTAGGAATACTAGCAATACCAATGAACTTTGCAATACGTACATTGGAGGCGAAAGGCACATTGACACCATGCAATCTTCGAATGGCCAATCGAGCCCTTCTTGTTCTACTGACAACTGTATCGTTCCTTACGATGGGATTACTCAGCATTGACTGCCTCCTTGCTTGTTCTTTCCCGCTGAAGTATAGAACGTGGCATCAGCTAAAGAAGATTTACAGATGGATCTTTGCAATATCTTGGTTCCCTCCAATTTTTGCAATAGCAATGGCTGTACCAAACATAATAGCAGGCGATACTGCCAGAAGGGGCCTCTCGATAATTCTCTTTGTCTCTGCCGTTTGCATCGTTTTGTCAAACTTGAGAATCTATGGCATCATTCGAGCAACAAACACAAGTGTTGAAGATATGGTTTCCCAAGCAGCAATTGAGCACAGGAGAAAGAAACAAAAACGGTTGCTAAAGACATTGGTTGTGGTAACAGTATTTTTTCTCGCGTGCCATATCCCAAATGCAGTTGTTCTTCAGATCCATTTAAACGAAGATTCGTCAATGTTTTACCATGCAGTCAGATATTCTTCAATTCTTTCTTTCCTAAACAGTTCTTTAAACCCGATTATATTTTGCTACCGCAAAGAAGATATCAGGAGAGTTATTTTGGAAACGTTATTCAAAGTAATATTGAGGGTACGAAAGAGAGGCAGGATCATATCGTTGGAACCTCAAATTTGATCCATCTAATGCGTTGATATATTTTGGGCGGAACAAAGTTTCAAACAAATACATCTCGGAAACTTTCTCAGTGGGAAAGTCCTGAATTTCTGCTCAAAACCTTGCCATCCACAATATTTGCTTGTAATGTTATCAAGAACGAAGAAAAACCCACATTATCAAGCTTGTTCAACAATCCCGTGGAGTAAACGTGACAAAATGGGTAATTGTAAACTTTGATCCATTAGAAACGATATGAGACTTAATCAATGGTACATTATTGCACGTGGCTATACATTTGACGGGGATGCAAGAGAAGAGACATACGCTGGAATGCAGTATTCAAATCCTCTTGCGTTCTTTCTTCCTTTCATTATCCAACGAAGCTGAGGTATTCTATGGAAGAAGCATAATGTTCTTTATAATGACTTATTAAAATGTAGAGACATGTAGATTTTAAAGCGCTTCTAAAGAAATTGTCGGAGGGTGTAGACCAGGTGCAGACCCCCAACTCGCCGATAACGAACGGCTGTTTTTGGAAGTGTAGAAAGCTTGAAGCTAAAAGTGTGATTCATAAAGCCTAGAAGAAGAAATTCTACATCGATTTGCGTAAATTAGTGCTTACTATTATTACTCTGGGTTGACATTCTTATCGTTTTGACCATTATTCTCACGGCTTCCTTTGAACGTCATCGTGATTCTAACATCGATATTCGGAATCTGCATGGAAAAGTGACTGAACGTGTATAAAATGGCAGATCCGTCACACGTGGTTACGTACAAAACATATGTTTACAGTTTGTAGATGGTGGCTAGATAGTTTTGTCCCGCAGTGTACTTTGGCTTAGAACTCCTCTTTCAATCGAATGGTTTTCTCATCGATAACATGGAAACTCGAAAATTTTGCAAAGTTCTAACCCCACCAAATCTATGCACTTTTTGATTTGTTTTCAGATGTCATTAATTTGCAGACAAGCGAAAAGGTGGGGATGCTGCAGCCCCTGCCTCCCCTTTGCCTCCCTCCGGGGGGGGTACATGACTTTTGGATGGACAGGGGTCTGCTGTCCGGTTTTCAGAAAGCTACCCTCTTCTAATTACCGAAACTTGCCTTGGTACCCACTTTTATGATGAAGTGTGATGGAAAACTGCTCATTTTAACCATTTTTTGTGAATTTCAGCAAAACCCCACCCATGGTTATGGAAAATCTTCCGAAGAAGGACCCTTGTTTAGAGAATTTTGGGCCTAAAAACCCACCCATATGGGCGGCACATACCAGTACCCTGAATGATAATGATAATGATAATAATCTTATTTAAAGTTGGTCTATTTACAATAGTAATATAATCACTAATTTATACCAACTATTTACAAAAACAACTTTAATAGAAAATATACAAATTTACAATTCTGGCTATTTACAAATTCAGCAATTGCACTTATTGCCAAGCCAGTGCTTGATCGCTCTTTTGAAAGCTACAACTTTTGGAAGTGCTTTTACCTGGTCACTAAGGGTGTTCCAAAGGAGGCTTCCTCTAAAGGATGATGACTCTATTCCAAATTTTGTTGTTCGTGTTTTTGGCAATCGACATAAATGTTTTTGTTCGTAGGTCGTATTTCACAACCTTTTCTTCATGAAATTCCCAAATATATGAGGGATTCAAGTTGTTCATTGTTTTGTAAATTTCGATCATCAGTTTCTGGAGATTTTGAACATGTATTTTCACGATTTCGCTTTTCTCCAGTAACTCATCAAAGGAAGAGCCATAGTCCTTGAAGAGGATCCTTAGTGCACGTTTGTGTGTGCGGTTTATTTCGTTATTAGCAGCTTTCTTAGAAAAAAGCCAGATCAACGGGCAATAGTTGAAATTGGACAGTATTTCGGCATTACATATCAACATGGCCTGTGGTCTTGAGATATAAGTATTTAGCCTTGAGAAGGCATTTATCTTTCTATTTACCTTGGAGCACAAATTTTGTATATGGGCAGTGAAAGTCAACGCGTTGTCAATCTCTATGCCCAACAATTTAACCTTATTCGTAGTTAGTATTTTGTTATCATTGATATTGAGACGCAAGGTATTTTTTCTTTCAATCCAAGAAACATCACTTGAAATTTGCCAGGGTTTGCTACCATTCCGTTTTCAAAAACCATTCTATAAGTGCGCTAAGGTCATTTTCCAGCCTTGGGACAATTTCGTCCAGACTACAGCCACACACATAGAGTGTGGTATCATCTGCAAAATTGCACAAGTCTGAGTCTAATTTTAAGAGAAAGATGTCATTGATGAATATATTAAATAATACTGGTCCCAAAACAGAACCCTGTGGGATTCCCGCTCTAACGATTTGTTGTGAGCTCTTTACCGATCCAATTTTAACCCTTTGCATCCTATTTTTTAGATAGCTATAGATCAAGCACAGGCTATTTACGCTGAACATGTTTTGTACCCCCCCCCCGTGCTTTGCCTACGCCCATGTGGTTTTTAACTTTTACAAATGATACCTTTCGGATTGCTTGATCCGAACTCGAGTTGAATTTGATGCTCAGGTTCTTGTTCTTGATTTGTCGGAAGCCACACTATGTCATCAATTTTCACTTAGCTATCAAAATACATAGTTTATGTGTTCACTATTTTTTAATTACTCCTGTGGGGGCGTAAGCTACTAAGGTGACGCTGCGAAGGAGAAACGAGTACGAAACTGAGACTTCAGAATTTCAGACTTCAGTTTCGTACTCGTTTCTCCTTCGCAGCGTCACCTTAGTAGCCCACGCCCCCGCAGAAGTAAGAAGTAATTATATTCTTTTAATGCTGATAGTCCACCGAATAGACTTGGAGCAAGTCTACGAGTTGCCATGCAGCTAGCATGATCATAAAGGGGAGGGCACATTGGGTTTCTTGGTTACATGTATTACGCTTGTTGTTCCTGTCACAACTTGGGCACTCTGTGTATATCTTGAGCCACATTCACCCATTATATATATTTATTCATATTATCTTTTATTTTTCTTTCTTTCCGACAATCATGTATTTTTCATTCCAGCAACCTCCTCTGAGGGAACCATCATGGAAATGAGGTCGATTTGACCTTTTTAATGATATCCCTGCCACCACAATTAGGGATGTTTTTACCCGTTTTTACTGATTTGTAATAAAATGGTATCGTATCTACTTTTAGTTTTGAAACATTGTGAACTTTACTTTTATTTAGTGGCTAATAGATACTTACTTACTTAGTGTCGTTGATAGATGATAGCAAAGAAGTAAAAATATTGATTATATTTTCACAGTCGATCTACATGTATTTCATGTACTTGTTGGGGATACCAACAGCCTAAGTTGCGAGACTCAAGGAATCCCCCCAAAAGGGCTCCAGATCGCACGCGCAGTAACGATTTACTTCACTCATGTAATATGCAAATTATCTTGACCGTTGAGAACAAGGGAATAAACAGCGATGCGCATAACAACGTGAGCGCCAACGTCGATTCGCTCTCAACAAAACTGAAACACAATGTATCAAAACAACAGGGTCAGCATTTCATCTCCCCAACAAGTACTTGTTTCTTATCAATCTTACAGTTTATTGACTGTAGTTGTTTTTGGAATTGTAGTAGCGTTATACTCTGCTCCTTTTTTTCCTTTACTAACGGGTTTCCCAAAAAAATTGTGCCCCGTTTGCCTGAAGATTGCGACAAAAAAGGGCAAAGATTCTCGCCAAACTTTTATATGATGTTGCTCTTTAGATGTTCAAATAAAGTTTGCTGCCATCCCCGTAAAAATCTGTTGAAAAATGATGGAGCTATGACCTTCAGAAGACCAAATTTGACTGATGACTGAAACCAGCGGTCGGCCATTTTGTCTTACTATTTTGCAGTGATAAGTGGCTTCACGTGAGGTAAGAAATAATTTCTGTAAGGTCAGAAATAGTGGAACTCTCTGAGGATTATCGGATTTTTCACGAGAGCTATCAAATTGGAGGCTGCTGATTCATTTTCCATTCATGAAGCTATTTATCGCTGCAAAATAGTAAGACAAAATGGCCGACCGCTGTTTTCAGTCATTAGGCAAATTTGGTCCCCTGAAGGTCATAACTCCATCATTTTTCAACGGATTTTTGCGGGGATGGTCGCAAACTTCAATTGAATATTTGAAGAGCAACATCATGCAAAAGCTTTGCGAGAATCATTTGCCGTTTTGTCGCAATCTTCAGGCCAACGGGGCACAATTTTTTTTGGGACACCCTGTATAAGTTTGATTTTGCAGCCCAAGCTAGACAAGCTAGATAAGCTCTGTTTTTCTTATGTCGCATAGAATACCATGGGTTGTAGGATAAATTTCGGCTTTGTGAATGAACTAAATTGGTACAAAATGAAGAATATAAATCACGTTGTCTCCTTCTTGCGTTTGTCTTTATCTTTACCTTCTGGGGCAGCAAGTAAGCTTCTTTCAGGTCTAACACTGCGACATTAATCAAAGCCCATCTCGTTTTGTTTAAATAGCTGCGAAATTCTCAAATTACAAAATCTCGCTCTGGTTTGCTCCTTCCTAGCTACAATGGATTTCAAAATTTCATATGCATGGCATTGTAGCTAGGAAGGAGCAAACCAGAACGAGATTTTTCAATTTGAGACTTTCACGGTTATTTTAAACAAAACGAGATGGGCCTCGGTGAATGTCGCAATGTTAGGCCTGAAAGAAGTTTACTTGCTGCCCTAGAAGGTAAAGATAAAGAAAAACACAATTAGGGGACAATGTGATTTATGTTCTTTATTTGATACCAATTTAGTTGATTCATAGAGCCTAAATTTATCCTACAACCCGTGAGAATACAATTATTTTAGCAAGTCTTTATTTTGTACTAGCTTGCATTTTACGAATAGAATTGAGCTGAATTGAAGGTGAATTCAATTTTATATACAGTTTTAAGTGAAAACAATGAATCAGGTTATTAGTCTTGAGTGTTTTCCCTTCATTCTCTTCGAAGGGCTTTGCGTCAAAGAAAATTCCAGAAAATCTGGATGCAGTGGTAATTGGAAGTGGTATTGGTGGTTTAACAACTGCAGCATTGATGGCAAAGGCAGGAAAGAAAGTTTTGGTTTTGGAGCAACATGACCAAGCTGGTGGATGCTGTCATACTTTCATTGAGAAAGGTAATGTGTTTCGTCTCACAAGTGCATGTTATCGATAGGGTTTCCAAAAAATTGTGCCTCTTTTCAGTCCTGGTAATATGAAATTTGGTCGGGTGCTGCCATTTGCACGCCTTGAAATTTTAGGCGTGCGATGGCGTGTGATCCAAGAAAGTTTTTTTATATCATCGTTTCAGTCATTTAATAGCCTTCTAAATGTCATGTAATGCTGGAACTGCTCATTGATGTCAAATGGAGTGGAGTAAATGAAAGAAGACAGACATTTTTAAATTCAATGAAACGATGCCATTATTTATTCTTTCAATTAAATCAGAATTAAATCAAGAATACCAAGAGTAATGTAATTCTTCCCTCTATGCACCCTTTTGCTTAAAGGACAAGTCCGGGGTGGGTATGATTGATGATAAAATACAAGATAATACTGCTATGAATGATGTATGATACTTTTTTCCACTATTTTTCGCCTTCTCCTTGTGAAATTACGTATTCAAATAAGCTATTTGAGTGAAGTGACGTCATATCGCGCAAACGAAAACGAGGCTGTGTGATTATTATTCGCCTCTTTATCGTAGCAAGCCTCTTTTTCGTTTTCTCATGCCATTTTCAATGCATGAGTAGGTGGCGTCTCTGGCCATCCAAGGTTTTCTTAAGGATCGAAAACAGCGAACTGTTTTGAACGTGCAGTGTTCGAATTGGGGAGATATCTTAGCAGGAGTGCCCCAGGGTTCTATACTAGGACCATTGTTTTTTTCTTGTGTATATCAACAATCTCACTGCTGACTTGAAATGTAATGTTAAGCTTTTTACCGATGATACATCCATCGTTGTTTACGGTTGTTCAAGAACCTAATGCAGCTTCCGAAGACATGAACCATGATCTTGAGTTGATAAGCCTGTGGGCCCATGATTGGAGGATGTCATTTAATCCTGATCCGCAAAAAACAAGCTGTCGAATTGCTACTTTCTAGGAAAAGACATGAAATAGATCACCCCGTTATCTTCTTTAATAACATACCCGTGAAGAAAGTAGATGAACATAAAGATCTAGGTATAATGCAGGGCCCGGTTGTTCAAAACTGGGCTAATACCGGATTAGGACTATGCAAATGACTACAAAATCATGCCTCTAATCCAAGATTGGTGCTAATCGTGGTTTGAACAACCCGGCCCTGGACTCGAAGCTTTCCTTTTCAGCTCATATTAAATCTTCTATCTCCTAAACGAGAAAGGGCATTCGTTTGCTAAAGTATCACTCCAAGTATCTGCCTAGACATACTCTAAACGAATTATATAAGCTCTATGTGTGGCCTCACCTGGACTACGGGGATGTTATCTATCATATTCTCGTAGATATTTTCGTAGATATGATATTGATGATCCACTATTGGAAATTGTGGCCGTAGAGATCACCCCCCTTCGTGCCAAAAGCTTCATAGTCATTTGTTGGTACAGACCCCCCTCGCAGGGCAACGACCAGGATAGTTTTGCGGCATTAAGGAACCTACTCTCAGCTGTAGATGCACAGGGTAAAGAGATCATCTTGATTGGTGACACTAACTGTGATCTCAAAAATCGCAACGATAGGTGCACCAAAAGCATAAAATCAATTTACTCCGAGTTCCAATTTGAGCAGCAAATAAATGAATATACTAGGGTAGCTGTTCTAGAGAAAGATGGTGTTCCCCATACTTCCAAGACTCTCATAGATCACTTTGCCACAAATCGCCCAAATTACATTCTGAGAGCGAATGTGCTAAAGCTAGGGATGGTGGATCACTACCTTATCTTTGCAATAAGGAAAATAAATGCAAAGCGACTGATAGATAAGCAAGTAAAACTAGTCGAAACGCGTAGCCTTAGAAACTACGATAAGCAGCTATTCCTAGACGAATTGTCAGCCATTGACTGGAACGAGATTCTTGCTCCGACTGATGGTGACCCTGGTCTCATGGCCTCCGTTTTTGATAGTGTTATTTCGTCTCTTCTAGAGGTGCATGCACCACTAAAGCGTAGAAAGGTAACTAGCCACCATACTCCTTGGATTACAGCCGAATTTAAAAGCCTGATGAAGGAACGTGATTTAGCTAAAAAGAGATCTGAGAAAGATGCCTCCTATTTGTCAGACTATAAGAAATTGCGGAACAAAGTCACTAATCAACTTCGTGCAAGGATGCAGGAATATTACCTAACCTTATTGACGAAACCCAAAACAATCCGAAGGCTATGTGGAAAACAATAAATAAGGTTTTTGCATAAGAACTCAAATCACACTGTTACTCAAAACATCCTTTTTGAAGGTACAGAACTTAAATCATCCTCGCAAATTTCAGAAGCTTTCAACAAACATTTTACAACGGTTGGACCTAAGTTAATGGAGAAAATTAAAAGTAAACCTTCTCATGACCCTCTTAAATACCTTGGAAACAAAGCCAACGGTACCAAATTTAAATTACAGCCAGTAAGCGTAGGGTATGTAGAACGCGCTATAAGAGCCCTGAATAACTCCAAATCTCTTGGTGCTGACAGAATCCCCGTCAAAATATTGAAAGATGCTGTAGACTTTGTGTCAAAACCACTGACACTAATATACAATGCATCTTTAGAAGGGGTATTTTCCCCCATACCTGGAAATTACCCAGAGTAATACCAATTTATAAGGCGGGCGCTAAAGCAGATGTAAACAATTACCGGCCTATTTCAGTACTATCAGTTGTGTCGAGGCACACGACCAATTAATGGAGTATCTGAAAGAGCAAAACAAACTTTGTTTGAACCAATTTGCATTTCAAAAACTGCACAGTACACTGACATGTCTATTGAATGTTATAGACCCATGGTTTAAGAACTCTGATGAGGGGAAAATAAACTTGAGTATATTTCTTGATCTTAAAAAAGCATTCGATACCGTTGACCATAAAATCTTATTGTCAAAGCTACGAGAGTATGGTGCCGACTGTACTTCCCACGACTGGTTCACTTCTTATCTGACCAATAGGGAGCAGTTCTGTTATTTTGATGGAGCTAGCTCCAGCATAAGGAACATAAAGTGTGGTATTCCGCAGGGCTCGTGTTTGGGACCATGCTTTTCATACTATACATTAGTGATTTTGAGAACTGTCTGGAAAGCATGAACCCAAATATGTATGCCGATGATACATGTGTGAATATCGCGTCAGAAAGTCTGAATGAACTTCTAAACAATTTGAAAAACGAGCTAGAAAATATATCGAACTGGATGAGGATCAATAAACTTAGTTTGAATGCCAGCAAAAGTGAATATGTGGTTATGAGCCATAGGCGACAATTGAATAGGGTAGGTGATGATTTGCCAGATCTTGTCCAAAATATTTAGGAATCAACATTGATGAGAGCCTTACTTGGAAAGAGCAGTACAAAACTATCAAAAACAAGCTGATAGGGGGCTTGAGCTCCCTGAGAAAGCTGAAAGACATCCTTCCGCAAAGGAAACTTGACCAGGTCTACAAAGCTCTCTTTGAAAGCCACCTTCGCTATGGCGACATTGTTTGGTGTACTCTTTCCAACACCAAACTATCCCAACTGCAACGATTACCAAATTCCCAAAGTTAGGTTAGAATATGCAAAGCGAAGTTTCTACTTCTCTGGTGTCAAAAATTGGAATGATATCCCGTACAACATTCGAGAACAAGAATCAATCGCTCGTTTTAAAACAGGTTTTAGAAAGTATCTTTTGAACCTACAAAACCCAAACACGACCCCTTGGTAGAGCAGCATATTTAAATTATTTACAATTTTTTCTTTAAATTTTTTCTTTGAGATAATTTGTAAATACGCTGAAAGGTTTTTTCGTGTATAAATATTGATAAAATGAAAATGAAAAATATTCCATCTAAGGTATGTGATTTCACACAAAACATCATTTTACCAAATCTAATGGAAAAACTAGAGTCTGTTCAGTCCTCTGCTGCTCTTGCTGTAACAGGGACTGGGAGGGGAACATCGCGTGAGAAGTTGTACGCAGAGCTTGGCTGGGAATCACTAAGTTCTCGCAGGTGGAGTAGACGCCTGACTTTGTTCTATAAGATTCTGAATAATATTACCCCCTTGTACGCAAAGGAGCCAATCCCACCACTTCGTCAGTCGAACTACTCCCTTCGCAACCAGGATGCTAGTGGGCGAATAAGGGTAAGATTCAAATCTAGCTTCTATCCAGACTGCATATCTGAATGGAATAAGCTTGATCCTGAAATTATGCTTCCACCGTCCGTTGCTATCTTTAAGACAAAGCTTCTATCAATAATTAGCCCCCAGCAAAATCTGTCTTTGGTATTTATAACCCAATAGGCCTATTGTATCTTTCCCAAATAATAGTCGGTCTCAGCAAACTAAATTTCCACAAATTCAAGCACAATCTCAGGGACACCGTAAACCCGATGTGCCAAACGAATGACGGTTTTTGAGGACACGGAGCACTTTCTGTTGCTTTACCCTTCATTTGATATTCAACGACGAGATCTTCTCGCTGGAGTTTCAGTTGCATTACGACCATTTGTTGAAATCAACAGCCTTTCTAATAAAGTTCTTGTACAACTTTCGCTATATGGTGATAAAGACCTTTCAAGTGCCGCTAATGAAAGTATACTCGAAATGACTTTAGATTTCATCCACAAAACAGGTCGGTTTGCTTAAAATAGATCAAACCTTTGTTTCACGCCATACAGCCACAAAGTTCTTTAATTTTTGTTTCTATTTTCGTTTGTTTGTATTTGTCAGTAAACATAATTTATATGTAGCTTTTTGTAATTAAATTAAATGTTCTACCGGGTGTCACAAAATGATGTATTATTGTTTGATTGCTTACATGTGCATAACCAATGAACCGATTTTCAAAAAATTTGTCTTATTTGATTGCCTAAAGACTAAATTGTATTTGAAGATGTTGGTTGCGGTTTTACCATGGCGTTTTCATGTCGAAAAGAAGATTGATAAACCTGTTAAAATTCAAGCCTTAGATGGCATGAGAAAGAAACTGCCTTCTTTTCCAGTCAACATTTTAGATGTGATACAAAAGGCTGAACTCGTATTTGTATTTTCTGAACTCAGTATTGACTGAATTTGTATTCTATGAACGACATATATTCTCTGAGCAACATATAAGTTCAGCCTTTTGCATCACATCTAAAATATTGACTGGGAAAGAAGGCCAGTTCTTTTTCATGCCATCTATGGCTTGAATTTGAGCAGATTTATCAATCTTCTTTTCGACATGAAGAAAACGGGCCTAAACCACAACCAACATCCTTAAATACAATTTAGCCTTTTGGCAATCGGATAAAATAAAGTTTTTGAAAATTGGTTCATTAGTTATGGACATATAAGCAATCAAACGATAATACATCATTTTGGGACACCCGGTATATAAAATGACCCTGGGATAGTCATGGGTTCTTGCTTCCCGGGTTATCATCTTTGTTATGTAGTTAAGTAATTTGCAAGTATAGTCTTAAGGACCTCGTTTTTGTAAATCTTTATATTGAATATACAAAAAACAAAAAACAGAAACAAGGTGGGGAGAACTTTTAAACTCAAACATAGCGGGGATATAAATTTTGTTTGCGGATATTACCTTGGCGGGGCATCGTTTCAGCGGGTCGTTACTGGGGGGGGGGGGGTGTTAGTATACACCATTCCCCTTACAACAGGAGTCTCATTTAAGGCTTTTTTCAACTTCTTTCGAGGTCATGGGAAAATTTGCTTCTTCTACAGTAACGGGATAGGTGGTGTGGTGTATACACATTTAATATGCACATTTCCCTTCACAACAGGAGGCTCATTTTAAGAGTTTTTGCAATGGTTTTCGAGGTCAGGGAAAATTTGCTTCCACTGCAGTAACGGGATAGGTGGTGTGATGTATACACATTTAATATGCACCGATTCTCTTACAACAGGAGTCTCATTTTAAGAGTTTTTGTCAATTTTTTTCGAGGTCATGGGAAAATTTGAATTGTGAACACATGCGGTGAACACATGCAGTAAACACCATTCCTCTTTCAACATGAGTATAACCGTGAGGCTTTCTTAGACATTTTCTGAGCTCAAAGAAAAAAGTTCTTCTAGGTGCAGTAACGGTAACGGTGCATCACCGCTCTCCTTACAACAGGAGTCTTACTTTAGGGCTTTTTGCAACTACTTTCGAGGTCAAGGGAAAATGTGCTGCTACTGCAGTAACGGGAACGGTGTATACACATCTAGTATATACACCGTTTCTCTATAGCAGGAGGCTCATTTAAGGCTTTTTGCAACTGTTTTTGAGGTCAAGAGAAAATGTACTTCTACTGCAGTTATGATCTAACATAGACCATGAAGTTTTCTGTTTTCCGTTTGTGTACCTCAAAACGTACAAAGACAGCGACCTTTTGGTACCTGTTTGCTACTGAATTACTTTGAAATGTTCGGTTCTATAAGAGTATTTTCTGTTTAAAGTGACAAGGATGAGATATTTACTCCTCATAAGATACTAAACTTGCCAACTTAAATCCATGTTCACATGTTTTTAGGAGCTGTTGAGTGAATATTCGTGATACGTGATATTAACTTGCATCAGAGGAATCACAATACTAACCCCTGGTTGCAACGGAAATAAAAACAATGCAATTGTTAGCACTTTTTCACAAAGATATCGAACTTGTGAATACAAGGTAACAATCGGTCTTGGACTGGATGTTATTTTCAAAAATTATGGAACAAAATGTGTTCATGTATGTTTTGAGGTACCATGTTTTGAGGTACATACCGGGTGTCCCCAAAAAAAGTACTCCTGTTTGAAAAATCACCAAAATTTGATTACCGTACCGATCTTCGATTTTCTTTTTTTGTCAAGTAGATCAAGGGCCAAATTATTTTCCCAGGCTAGCTGATTTTGTAATTGGCTTAAAAATGAGCAACTTTAAGCTCTTTTTAGGGTTTCCTGGTTTTAAATCAATGACTGAATTAAATGCACACTTTCATTGGAAACTTCAATGATGATGAAAATTCTGAAAATTTTGACTCTTAGGCAAGATTGAGTATGTTGCTTAAAAACTATAGCTCAAAGTAAGGTTTTTCAACGTGTAGTTTTTCCACCTTGTTGTATCAAACGCAAACATTTTATCATGTATAGATATTTTTGGGTCTTTGACAAAATAAGTCAAAAAGAAAATTTCATCAAAGGTTTGGTTATTGATTTTAGATGATTTTTAAACAAGAGTACTTTTTTGGGACACTCGGTATATACATACCTGTAGCTTGAGTTGTTGAAAGAGAATGTTACAGCCTTGTTTATCGATCTTGCTACATTTGGAAAATGTTTAATAGTGTTGCTTTTAAGGATTGTGACAAAAGATTGTGAGCAGTGAATATATTTTGGACCACAAAAAGTTTTTGGTATTTCTTTGACATTTGAAATGAAAGATGTTTGAATTTCTTTAATGTTTGAAACGGAAATATTAGCATCCAAAGTTTGTAACTCATTCTGTAAATATTTGCAGGTTTTGAATTTGATGTTGGTATTCATTATATTGGAAGCATGACTGGACAACAAATGAGTAAAGTTCTCATCGATCAACTCACTGATGCACAGTTGGAATGGGTTCCCATAGATGATAATTTTGACACTGTCATTCTGGGTGATCTTGATAAGCAACCAAGGAAAGTGCCAATTTATTGCAAAGGACCGGAGTATTTCAAGAAACACCTTGTTGAGCTTTTTCCACATGAAGAGAAAGGAATAAACAAATTCATGGCACTTTTGAAGGTAAGTATCATTCATTATTGTTTTTGGATGCAATTTCCTGTATTCATCATTTATTATCTGATTCATGGCAGATCTTCATCTTCTATACCCTAAAAGCTTTGGTATGCCCTAAGGGGCTTATCTATTTCAGAAACTGGGGGGGGGGGGGTTAAAGAGAAATGGAGAGGGAGAATTTTTCATGAAGTCTATAAATGACAAGGCTATGAATGATAGATTTTTGGTCTTTTACCTCACACTTTTCGGAATCAACTTACAACTTTTAAAGTCAAGTCAAATGGACAGCTTCAACAGAGTTTACCCCAAGACTACATGGAAATTCTCATTTGAATAATATCAGCAAAATGAAATTGAGACCTTTGGTAACCTCATGCATCGGATACAAGAGCTAGTATGGTTGAATAGAGCGGGGGCTCTTGTAAAATTTTAGCTTAGAAGGGAGCAGCTTATTAGAGGGGGGGATTAAGTAAATGAGCTTTTACGGTAATCTCGCTAAAATCCATTTGATCTTTTATGCATTAAAATTTTATGAAATTTTAGAATAAAAAGAAAATGTTAACGATTTTCGAATTTCAAGGATTTTCAAATGCCCAACCTTTTTTTATTGAACCGTTATGTTATTCAATTATCTTTTTAACTTTTTATCTCCTTTGAGAAATTGGCTCTTACCTCTGTAGGATCGTGGATAAATTCTGTAGAAATTCATTTTGTACAATCTTGCATTTTCTTGTTTGTATCAATATGTTTTTTTGTAGAGGAAATTCTTTAGAAGCAGAGATGTAGTAGCTCTTAATTGTAATCTTAAAAAAGTTTTTTCATTGAATAAAATTACAGATCTTAAATTTATGTGCCCATTTTTGGTAGAAATCAAGGAAAAGCATGTCTGGCTTCATACTGGTAAAATCAATGCCAACTTGGTTTGCAAATATCTTGATCAAAACAGGATTGATTCATTATGTCACAGATTTTTTCAAATATGCCGAGAAGTCTGTTGCAGATGTGGTTGATGAGTTTATTGTTGACAAAGACCTTAAAGCAGTGTTGGCTTATAGTTTTGGAGACTATGGTAAGTTGATAGACTGATTACAATTGTCGTAGGAATTGCTACAATTAAAACCCGCGCATAAGAAACTTCTTATTCGGACCAGGCTGTACAGTCTTTGAACTTTGAAATACCGGCACTTGGATGATAAAGAAAAATGCTTCCGACTTTATGCTAAAAATATGAAGTCCCGACCTATACTCTGTAAAATTCTGTTAAAGCCAATTCGGACAATCCATTACTGCCTGTCGGAAGCAACGATGAAGCTCGCAGGGACGAAGTTAGTGCGAAGTTTGACATTCTACATCGGACCTGCCATACATATTGCAATGAATTTTTATTCCCTCATCAAACCTACTTGTAAACACAGTTGTTTAAGAACGTCAACCAGAAATCTCAATCGAATTTTGTTGGAATGGACCATTTGCTGAGGAGAACGAGAAACCAGCTTTACCATATGATGTTTCAAACCAAATAAGATGCATAGAAAAGCAACTAAGATGCTTGGAAAATGCAAGAAAAGATGAGAAGAAAGCACTTTAACTTATTTTAAATCCCCTTCATGTGTCAGAGCTGCCTATCTTTATACATTATTTTTATTTATTATCATTTTCAAGGTACTGCACCAAGCAAAGCCCCATTTATCATGCAAAGTGCCCTTCTTAACCATTACTTGTATGGTGCATTCTACCCAAGAGGTGGTGCAAGCGAGATTGCATTTCACATCATCCCAGTAATACAACGTGCTGGAGGAAAAGTGCTAGTCCGTGCACCAGTGACAAACATATTGGTGAATGATGATGGAAAAGCTATCGGTGAGTGCTTCGGTATTATATTATTTTGTTATAATTGAAGGCACTTGTAACTATGGCTCGCCCAAAAATTGTACTTTGTACTTTAACATGCACTTGCTCACTGTACGCTCCTGTTAAGCTGAGGCACCTATATCTTGTCTATCAATTTCTAACAATCCGAAATTTTTGTCTTGCTTTTGTGTGCATATTTATAGTATTTATAGTATTTACAGTATTTGTCCTCTTTATAGTGGTCTTATTATGGTATTACTTGTAATTGTGTCAGATGTATGGTATTTATTGTGTCATTGAACAAAGTATTCCCAGATTAGTTAACTGAAATAATGTTTTCTCGGAATCTTAGGTGTTCGTGTACACAAAGGAGGCGAAGACTATGACATCATGGCACCGCAAGTTATTTCTGGTGCTGGAATCTACAACACATATGACCGTTTGATTCCTCCGCAATTACGTGAGCTACCCGACATCCAGAAAGCTTTATCCTGTGTTCAACATGGTCCAGGTGCAATGTCTGTGTTTGTTGGATTGGACGGAACGAAAGAAGAACTCGGAGTGGAAGCTAAGAATTACTGGGTGTACACGAGCAACGAGTTTGATAAAATAACACAAGATTACATGGCTCTTAGTGCTGAAGAGGCCGGAACGAAAGATATCCCACTGCTGTTCATTTCATTCCCGTCTGCAAAGGATCCGACCTGGGATCAACGCTTTCCCGGAAAGACGACTTGCGCAATTATTACCCTTGCCACTTACGAATGGTTTGCAAAATGGGATGGCAACCGAGTTGGAAAGCGTGGTGATGATTATGAAGCAGTGAAAAACAGAATTGCAGACCGTATGTGGCAACAGACATGCAAGATTTTCCCACAACTCAAAGATCGCCGCGTTTACTTCGATGTTGGCTCCCCTGTGACCAACAACTACTACATTGGGGCATCACGTGGGGAAATCTATGGTGTAGATCATAATTTAGGGCGATTCACTCCAGAGTCTGTCACTACGCTCAGGCCTAAGACCCCCATACCAGGACTGATTCTCACTGGGCAAGATATATTTTTGTGTGGATTCTCAGGAGGCATGTATGGTGGGTTACTTGCAGCATCAGAAGCATTGAACCGAAACTGTCTGATTGACTTGATGAAGTTCACAGCTATGATGAAAAGCGATGCAAAGAAAAAATCCGTTTGAATGTTTATTGTGACTTTGTGATTTTGATTGGGACTGTATTTTGTGCCATTAGTTTTCACATTAGCCTCCAGGTTAACTATTTTTTGTGTTCATAGCAAATGTATCTTTTGTTCGTGCTGAGCAATAACGATTTAGATTAGATTTCCCCATACTTAGGCCTCGTTCACACTGCTCTGTTTTCTTATGAACAAAACTTATCCTTTTTTGCCTTGCGTTCACATTGCTCTGCTGTGAAAACAGAGCTTTTTGAAAACGCCAGTGATTGAAATCAAAGGTGAACCTATGGGTAGCTCGCGGAACAAACTGGGAACCCAATTCCTGTCAACAACTGAATTCATTACGATACGTAGCTATACGCATTGCGAATTGCGATGCAGGGTGAGATGTTAGCCCAGGGTAGGAAGGTGCAAAAGATATGTGACCAGTTGACTTTCAGGCCCCAGGGAACGAAAAAGCTATTGGGAAAGTTTGTCATATACTGTGTCAACTTCGTGTTTCCATGAGTGCATAACAAAAGCACGAGGACGCAAGAGTCTCTTTTTGTGAATTTGAGCTTGTTGCCACTCACAACAACAATGAACATTTCATTGTTCCCACCACAGAACTGCATCCAGCTGGTTTTCCAAAAAATGAATGAGAAGTGAGAGTGAAAAGTTTCAATGGTTTTGTCCAAAGGATCAAGAATTTGCTTCACCTGGCTTGCAATACCCTCACGCACACACTGCACTCTGCGAGTGACATTTCATTCATTCGAAAAAGCGTACGGTAAACAACATTCTTGGCATTGTCAATGCTGGCAAGAAAAGCATTCATTTTGATTGATCTATTTTCTTGTTGATTGACGTCAATTACGATTTACATTACAAATAGTCTGTTTTTAGAACGCTCAAAGACAACAGCAGTATTGAAAAGTGACATTCCGCAGACGGCACAATTGAAAAGGTTCTTTGTTCAAAACTTTCGCAAAGCAGTATGGGTCCTGATATAAAAGGGAAAAATCGCCACAACAATTTTCCCACATCACCTCAATGCTTCGCGTCACTGCGTTCCGCGAGCAAAAACGATGCGTTTTGAAAACGATCCTCTTCAATGTGAACGCCTAAAGCAGAGAGATTTGTATAGGCTGTTGATTACAATAGTTTTCAAATTCGCGACTGGTGTGTTTGACAGCTACTAACATAAGGCTATGTTTCGAGATTAGCTAACAACACAGTGTGGGTGGAGCAGTGTGAACGTCTATACGTCTGTCTATCTATCGTATTCATAGCGTAGTCATTTGAAAAGACAGGCAGTGTTTTCATCAACAAAAACGAATAGAGATGAAAGTGGATTAGTGTGAGCGTAGCCTTAAAGGCAGTCTGTCATGCAGCTGATTGAATGACAATGACAATACAAAGAATGGGAGAATTGAATGGCTGCTGATCCTACTGACTTTCCTTGGTCGTAGGAAGTGATAACGATTAGCCCTCCTTTATTCTAAAAACACAGATTCACAAAGACATCCGTTGTGTCATAGTCAATGGTTGTATTGAGCTCTGAATTTATTACAGCCAATCAGATGTGTGACAGACTGCCTTTAATCCAAACTCAAGGTTTCGCTTGTTTTTGTAAATCTTCATCAAACTTGAAGCAAAAATCTAGCCAAAAACTACTCTGCAGCTTATCTGGCTCGTTCCAGATGCATCTTATCTGGCACGTTCCAGATGCTTTGTCCCTCTCAGTATTCGCCAAATTTTTTAATATTACAGACATTTATCATCATTTTATGTTGAAAATTACTGTAGCAAATCGGAAGTATGATTATCATACATTGATGTAGTGTACTCTGTCTAATTAGGGAGCTGTCATTTTTAATAACAGGGAGGGGGGTGGAAGCATTTTGAAAATTTGCCCAAACAATTTTATTCCCCTGCTTTCTAGCCATGAAAAATTTCAGACCCCATCTAATTTTCACCAAAAATTTTCAGACCCCTGACAGCACAAAACGACTTCAAAAGAACCAGTCTGTCACAAAAGCATCAAACCAAACAAAGAAGAATTCAATTGAAGAAAAGAAGAAAGAACTTAACAGACAAAAAACATTGATGTCTAACTTTTTGAGAAATTAATATATAGTTAAGCTAAAATCTACAAAATTTTGTTTTTTTCGAAAATATTAAAAATTTTCACATTGATTTTCAGACCCCAGCATAAATTCCTCTAAAAGTTTCAGACCCCAATAAATTTACCCTATAATTTTCAGACCCCTCCTCATTTGCTTCCGCCCCGGTCCCTGCAGTTATTTATGACTGCTCCCTTATGTGTGACCTTAAGGTTACCAAATGATATCTTTTGTTAACGATAATATGATACGTAATATATTTTATCACCCCCAATGAAGATTATTGAAACTTTTCCGCTGCATCCAAAGACAGGCAGGAGCTCATGTTGTTATCTTTAGACTTTCTAATGTCATTTTCCAGGAATGACGATTTGTGAGTTCCTCCACTTTGCATCAAACTTTGTCCGCAAAATTCAGGCCAAAGTGTTCATTCTTCCCTTACCAGTTGTGTGCAGTATTTCTTTTGTACAGAATTGAAAGAAGAAAACATAGAAATATTAGAACATTATTAGACAGGGAATTTCTGGTAACTATCTAGCAACCTGCCTAAGCTTTGATTTTATGCTGGATTTGTACTAAATCGGCCATGGAGATTGAAATTTGACTTGGGTACAATTTCAGTTTTTGCCGGAAGTGCTATTTTTGATGACATCAATAACGGTCATTTTTAGACCTAATGTCACTATAAGTCTTTGTGTGTAAGTCGAACGCGTTCGAAAATACTGTAGGTAGGCAGCATTTGACGAGACCTTTCGATTGATATAATTTTTTTGATTTTGATGAAATGTGAAAAATTTTCATGACGTCATCGGTTCAATAACGTCATAATTGATCTTTTTAGAATCATTTCATCTCGGATTTTAGGTAAATAGGCCTTGAATGTACATTCCGAATTTGCAGTCGATAGAAAAGTTTTTAGACAGAAATAGCGTTTTAGACCTTGTCATGATCCCCATTAGTATCATATCAATATAATCTACAACGTTATTTTTAATTGTTCTATCGTTTGCAGATTTAGAATCTGCATTATCGATTTTAGCTAAAAGTCAAGGAAAACATTCGAGATTAAATGATTCTAAAAAAACTCAATTATGACGTCATTAAATCAATGACGTCATGACAATTTTTCAAATTTTGTCAAAATCAAAAATTTATTTATAAATCGAAAGGTCTCGTCAAATGCTGTCTAACTATAGTATTTTCGAACACGTTCGATTGACGTCATCAAAAATGGCACTTCCTGTGAAAACTGAAAATGTACCCAAATCTAATTGTAATCCCTATTGTCGATTTAGTACAAATTAAGCATAAAATTTGATTTGGCAACTGTCATATTTGAGGTTCAATTTGCAATAAATGAATTTATTAAGGGAACAAAGGACTAAAAGTGTTTGGCTTTCAAATCGCAAGTACTGCACGCTTTGAAAAAGCGTGCAAGCAGTCATAAAGTTTCTTATTAGTATATAAAGCGTAAGAATAACAGGTGTGGTCAAGGCTGCAAGGGTAGGCGCTTGGGGTACCATATAATCACAATACAGGATGGCTAAGTGATGCCAATAGAATCTTGAACTTACATGCAACTGAATTATGCAGTAAACAGATAGTTATGTTCCTGTGAATATGCAAAGGCAGGCGCTTGAGGTAAAATTAGAGCAAGTGTAGAGCACAGTTTATTTTTCAATATTTTAATTTTTGTTTTTCCTCTCTCTCCCCTACGACTAGCATTAATTGAAGAAACGATGCAAAAACAGGTAACAAACGACACACTAAAAGAGCTATGCACTAAACTCCCAGCCATTATTGGTCACTCTAGATCGGATAACACTAAAAAGAGATATGAAGTTGGATTTAATAACTGGTTTAAATGGACCACAAAGTTTCCTGAAGTGTCTGCTTTTCCAGCGACTTCTTCGTACTTTGCGCTATTTATGGTAAATTTGATCCAAGAAAATTGTTCGCTGTCTGTTATTGAGAGCTCTTTCTATGCAGTAAAATGGTATCATAAGAGCGCTGGTCTTGAAGACCCAACAGAATCTTTTTTATGTATTAACATTCTAGAAGCGGCGAAACGCGTGTGTAAGAAGCCTGCACAGAGAAAAGAACCAATTACCACTGAATCTATCCAAAAAGTTTATACGTTGATCGGTAGAGATAAAGCAAATCTGTTGGATTTACGAAATTATGTCATTATTTTGCTTGGTTTTGCTGGATTTTTACGTTTTAACGAGATTGCCAATATTAGAAGAAGCAACGTAGAATTCTCTACAACATTCATGAAAATTTTCTTAAGCAAAAGTAAGACAGATGTGTACAGGGATGGTAAATGGTCCTATATTGCAAAATCAAATTCAAGTTTATGTCCAGTATCTACCCTTAGATCTTATTTGCAGAGAACGAATATACCAGATGACTCAGACGAATTTTTATTCCGATCAATGACATACTTCAAGAAATCAAACCAGTACAGATTGAGAAACACGGACCAGCCAGCGTCATACACAACGATTAGAGAGAGTGTACTTAAGCTGCTGGAGAGAATTGGGTTGAATCGAAAAGAATTTGGCTTGCACAGTCTCAGATCAGGTGGGGCATCAGCAGCAGCGAACAATGGCGTGAAAGATAGACTTTTCAAAAGGCATGGTCGATGGAAGACCGAAAATATCAAAGACACTTATGTAAAAGATGATATTGATCAGCTCCTTTCTGTATCTTTAAACCTTGGACTTTAAATTTAGAGTAAATTGTGTTGATTGTTGTGTTTCTTAAGTTTCCACATAATCCTGAATGATTCTGCCCTCTCTTTACGAGCACAAAACTTGCTAGACTGACGCATACTACAACGGGGAATAAGAGGCTCATACAGTTTCTTATTCGCCTCTCTTATATAAGTAACTTTAGATCTTTGTATCAGTAATAAATAAAGTTATTTTCGATTGAATTATATGAATTAGAAAATAAATGAATTTATTAAGGGAACAAAGGACTAAAAGTGTTTGGCTTTCAAATCGCAAGTACTGCACGCTTTGAAAAAGCGTGCAAGCAGTCATAAAGTTTCTTATTAGTATATAAAGCGTAAGAATAACAGGTGTGGTCACACGTCGATAGCAAGTTCTCAAACGTGGTATCCCACCCCCCCCCCTCCCAGTGTCAAGAAATATTTGCAGACCTTACTGCTAATTGTAATTAAGAGCACGATGAATCCAGTCCTTCTTGCTCGCATAGAAATGGAGAGTATCTTCAAATTAGCCTCCTTGGAGGTGTGTATCCTTAGCAGTTACAATTTTGTATTTCAACTACAGAAGGTCACAATTTCAACTGTGTATTGAGTGTACAAGAAATATCATTCAAAATTTTGCCCGCAAAATTTTCAGCAACCCTATTACTTTATGTTAACTTCTCCCAAGTTAGGAATGTGCTTCTGTTCTCGCTCTTGTTGCTCAAAGTGTCGCACAAAACTTGCTAGACTGACGCATACTACAACGGGGAATAAGAGGCTCATACAGTTTCTTATTCGCCTCTCTTATATAAGTAACTTTAGATCTTTGTATCAGTAATAAATAAAGTTATTTTCGATTGAATTATATGAATTAGAAAATAAATGAATTTATTAAGGGAACAAAGGACTAAAAGTGTTTGGCTTTCAAATCGCAAGTACTGCACGCTTTGAAAAAGCGTGCAAGCAGTCATGAAGTTTCTTATTAGTATATAAAGCGTAAGAATAACAGGTGTGGTCACACGTCGATAGCAAGTTCTCAAACGTGGTATCCCACCCCCCCCCTCCCAGTGTCAAGAAATATTTGCAGACCTTACTGCTAATTGTAATTAAGAGCACGATGAATCCAGTCCTTCTTGCTCGCATAGAAATGGAGAGTATCTTCAAATTAGCCTCCTTGGAGGTGTGTATCCTTAGCAGTTACAATTTTGTATTTCAACTACAGAAGGTCACAATTTCAACTGTGTATTGAGTGTACAAGAAATATCATTCAAAATTTTGCCCGCAAAATTTTCAGCAACCCTATTACTTTATGTTAACTTCTCCCAAGTTAGGAATGTGCTTCTGTTCTCGCTCTTGTTGCTCAAAGTGTCGCACAAAACTTGCTAGACTGACGCATACTACAACGGGGAATAAGAGGCTCATACAGTTTCTTATTCGCCTCTCTTATATAAGTAACTTTAGATCTTTGTATCAGTAATAAATAAAGTTATTTTCGATTGAATTATATGAATTAGAAAATAACGTGACAAGCAACAGGCAAAGATGCTTGATGACGTCAACTATTACTTCATTGGCTAATACGTCATTGATTATTCGATAATTAGAGTGAGGATCACATGACGATGACGCCAATCGCACAAAGACGAAGCTACATCATGGAAAGGCAGCTTTGAATGCTAAAAGTAGAGAATCTGCTGCAAATAGGTGAGTAGTACTGATCCAATAACTTTTAATTCGATGTTTATGAGCTATTTATGAGATTATATGTAACAGATTTGCGCAGAGTGAGCTAAATATAGAGCTATTATTGATGTTAGGCCCATCTGGCCTCTTGTGTGGCCTAAGTAGGGCCCTATATATTCATGGGCCTATCATGCATGGCATATCTATGCTAAGAAGCTGCTAGCGTTTAAAGGCCCACTTCAGAATACTGTAGCGTTCTTATCCTGAAGTGACATATATTTGAGCACATCTCTGCTTAAATTCTTGGCATCTCCCATTGCATTGCATATAATATATGGTTCTGGATAGCCTCTCTCTAAACAAGCACGAGAATATCTGAATATTGATTTCTTCATAACCCCAAATGATCGTTGATGCTGTTTTTAGCTACAGTCAGAGAGATGAGTGTTGCTGCTAAAGTCGCCTTCAGAAAAGCAAGCGCCTTGTACAGGAAAAGAATCGCCTCAAAGGCAATATTTTGATCTTTATGTCAAACGACGATGGTACCCAAAAAATCAAAAGTTATTACCCCTACTTTGGTTAGTTCGTGCATGAAACTATTGGTGCATCTGTGTCAAATGAGATGCCATGTGAGATTTAGGATAACGCAAAATTACTTATGCAGAACCCTACAGAATGTTTCAATTGTTGCTATTCGCGGGCATCTAATTAGAGACCAGCTGTCACGAAGATAACCTCTGTGCAGAATGATATGCATGAAGATGTTTTGGTTCAGTGTGATCTCGTGCCTTCCCCCAGTCAATGGCGCCATTGTTTGCTGGGATTCTGCACCTTTCTGGAGCTGTGTAGGAGGGGGATCCCTCTACCTTCGGTGATGCTGCGAATGCTAGCCTCTGTGCAGGCCGCCAGTTACATCATCCTCTAAAGCTGACTTATTTGCATAATGAATACTATCAATAAGTGGCTAATGATTCGTTCGTTTTAGAAAACGATTGTTTTGACATAATTAAGCTGCTAATGAAGTCAAGAGCGTGCCAATTCTGGGTAAATTTGTTGTTGTGCCAGGGTAAACATCATGGTAATTTATCCATCATATGGTGTCAAATCTGTCTAACATGAAATAAGCCGACGTCAAATGTCGCTATAGGATCACGGGAAACTTCTGTCTTGTATGCGCTTTATGTGCGCTTTCTTTATTTCAGTGCCAATTAGCAGAGATAAAACGTTAATCAATTTCTTTAACAAGCATGACAGAAGTGGGTTACTTACTTACTTCCTTTCTGACTGACATCGAAGCCCCTTCTTAGATTACAAAGTGGACTTTGTAATCAGAATTCTGAACCTAAACCATCATATACATGTGTACAACACAGCCGAAAATTTTCAGGGGGTAAACGACCTCTATGGAAAGAAAGGCTTCTGCGCCGGACATGTCCGGCCCATAGAGCACTCATAGTTTCTTTGGTTTTTTCATTGTTTTATTGGCGCAATGTTTGGCGCACAAAAATTCAACTTTCCATACAGAAGGAAAATTCCCTCGTAAGTGGCCAAAATTTCTGTAATTTCCACCTTTTCATTTCATATTTTGACAATTTTTAGGGGGCCCTGATGGAAACCATGCAATGTCCATGCCGGAGATTCTTGCCAAAACAATGGAAGAACAATAGATTATTACGACTCCACACCGGAGATCTCTGGTGTAGGCTGGATGGATTCTACCCTGGGGACTTTGCAACCATTGATTTATTCAATTTCTTAAACATCACCTGAACTGTACTTTGCACATGAATTACTGTCTCAACTAATATTATGACAAACAAAAGGGAGGGCTCACAGTATCCCAGACTGATTAGTTTGCAAAGTGCACACAGAAAATGCACGCCTGGCTATTGATTTAAGAACAATGATTTTATTATTCTTCCTTTGTTATAGATGAAATTGCACATAACGCGCACAACATTTAATGTGGACAGTATCCCCGAGATAATCAGTCTTAACCAAAAGAATGAATTGTGTATTGCAACTTTTTTTATCAGCCAATTTTCAAACAATCCATGTGTGTGTTGTATTTCAAGTAATATGGGTTGTCAAACTCATTAACCCTTTTGGAGGTTGCTTGACTTCAATTGCAATTTTTATATATCAAATACAGCAGATGATAGAATGATCCAAATTATCTTTTTGTTTTCAGATAAAAGCATATTACATTATGGTTTGTTGCTGACCACTTGAAAATACTGCTGCAACTTATATTTGATCAACATGTCTATAAATTCACCTGTCAATTTACCTGATGACCTTATGCCCCCAGAAATAGATGGAAAGTATGTATCTATCTTTTAACCCATAGAAATGTTTTAACCCTTCTTAGCAGGCAGGACAGATTTTGTAAGACAATAGCATGAGTTGCTTTTGATTGACACCCCAATTCAAAGTGATTGGCGATTGCAGACAAAGGAAATTCTCTCAACCAGTAATTCAAAACAAACAAAGCCGCAAAAGTTTCTCTGATACCCAGGTAGCTAGGTCGCTTGTTTTGCATTCCAGAAATTGTTTTTAAGAGCAAATACGATCATAGATCAAAAGAAGAATTTTATTTCTTTGGTTCAGAAGCTGAGCAGTAAGTAATCGCCTCCCAATTGGCTTTTGAACCAAAGAAATAAGATGCCTGTGGCAGATGCATAGTCTTCTTTCGATCTATGCTCATGTTTGCTCGTAAAATAATTTCTTGAATGCACAACGAGCGAGCTAGCTACCTGGGTTTCAGAGAAACTTTTCCGGCTTTGCTTTTTGAATTACTGGTTGAGAGAATTTCCTTTGTCTGAGATCGCTAATCACTTTAAAGTGCAGTGTCAATCAAAAGCAACTCATGCTATTGTCTTACCAAATCTGTCCGTGTTCTTCTTTCCTTCACATATATCTATGACTTTTTATTTTAATGAATAATGCTATTGCAAACTCGTGAAGAAAGTTAGAAAGAGAAACCAACGATGTACCCCCAATTTGGTAAATCAAAGTAGGCTGACTTAGGTTGATGCGATGGAAAGATAACAGAAAATATTTAATATTATTTGAAAAATGCAATCCATAGAAAGAGTCCAAAAGGAAATATTCTTAGTTTGCTTGTCCTCAAGCAAGCTGAAGAATAAACAGTTATAATTTTGAAAATAATGAAGATAGAAACATAAGCGTAGGGGATGATAAAATTTGGGAGGGGGGGCTGCCCGACAAAAAGCCATTGTTTACATTTTTATCTGCCTTCTTTGGCAACTTGTTGATGCTTTTGTTTAAATTACTTATACAAAGTCAATGTATCATTCTATTTACAGCAACCTGCCAACATCTGATGTCTCATCCATGGCATCTTACACAACATCAATAGATTCAGCAGATACCTCTTTGTCTGAAGATGACGCTCTTGATGAAAAGACCCCACTTGTCCGAGGACACAGCACTATCAGTGATATCACAGAACGAACAGGGACAATATTCTCATCAGTTTTCACCCTTGTCTCGACTATGATTGGAGGTGGCTTGTTGTCTCTCCCTTTTGCATATGAACAAGGCGGTTTTGCTGTTGCATCTTGTGTGCTTGTTTTTGTATTAGCCGCATCGACTCATGGTGGTTTCCTGGTTATTAATAGCAAAAAATATTGTCATGGAAAGATTCGAAATATTGAAGATGTTGCTCGTGTGGCATTTGGTGTCAAGGGACAGGTTTGTAATCATTGAAAATGGATATTTATAATTGAATATACGTTTCCAGATGCCTTCGACTTAAAGACCCGTTGTTAACCATAATTTTTGTGGCACTAAGGCCAGCTTTTGTATGATAAGAAAGTCGTTTCTGGCTAAGGTTTCTCTTTGTCTTGCTTTTCATTCAGTGCACAAAGGATCATGATAAAGAACCTTCAATGCTCAAATACAGTAGCGTTCATTGGAAAGTCATTTTCTAGGCTAATTTCCAGAGGCACATAACTTGCTAAGGGTACGGGTGATACAGGTGCATTTGAAAAAGAAAAGTTCTCCGGAAATGGATCCTTTTTGGGTGAAATGATGAAAAGTCCTTCATTTTGATAGGTGAGCAGCAGACACCGTCTGATTGTATGTTCCCTACACTCACTCAAAGCTAAAATCGCGGACAAAACTCACGAGACACGTTGCTTTTTCGAGGAAATTTTGAGTTAGGATCCCCCCCGCCCCCCATCGCAATGTTGGAGGCAGATGAAAATGTCACAGATGAGTTGACAAGTATGTGTTATTCAAGCAACCAACATTGCAAAGGGGGGAGGGGGATCATGAGCAGTGCAAGGTAGTCGTTTACATGCAGGGAAGACCTCTTTTAACACAAAACTCAGCTGTCCCAACGAGTTTTGTCCGCGATTGTAGTTTTCTATTCTATTTCTAGTGCTGCTACTGTATGTACTCACAGACAGGTAAAAAATTTCTCTTGAAGGAAATCTACGAAATCACTTTTTCCAAATTACGAAGTTTCTGCAGATCAGTGAAGGAGTTCATTAAAGAAGCGTAATGACCGTATTCGTCAAAGACTGTAGATGATAAATATTTAAAACTTATCGTTTGTTTTCGTTTCAGAGAATGGTGCAGATAACGCTGTTTTTCATTCTTTATTTGGTTACTGCGACATATTACATATTAATTTCTGATCAGGTTAGTGTCTTTTCTGCATTGCTTTCATATAAGCTGTGATTTCATTCAATTTTCAAAGAAATCTGATGCGACAATATTCTGTGGACATTGTCCGATAACTCAGAAGTAATTGGTTCTGTTAAGGATACCGTTTAAGATGCCCGCACAACTCAATGCCGTTGCTTAAGTCTGTGTGAAGCGATCATGTATGAAAATACAAGGCCAGGAGATAGCCATGTACAAGCCTTGTAGTTATATGGTTTTGTAACCTGTTCTTGCTGTAACCTTACAATTGGCTTGAAAAATGCTAATTAGCCTTGTGGAAACCTTGTGTTAGACTGGTTGTAACTTGGAATCTTACTGATAGCCTCGCAATTTTCTTAAAAGGTTAGGACAAGGTCATAACAAGGTCATAATCCCCGCTACCCGTCTAAAACTTGGCCTGTACAAGGTTAAAACTTGGCCTGTACAAGGCCAAGTTTAGCCTTGTATTTTTGTAAAGGACTGGATCTATCTGAACTTTGGTAATTAAGGTTATTTGCAGACCTAACTTTTTTTTCTTATGATCATGATTTTTTTTATGCCTTTTCGGCTGTGAATAATTTTCAATTTGTAACATCTCGGCTGTATCACGCTGGACTTCCAATCTGAAAGCTACCTAGTGGTTCAAGTGAAACCCCGTTGTTCTTGCCAAACCTGCTACGTTTGATTGACAACTCAATTAGAGTGCAGAGATAATTCGCCAACCCAAGTTTAGCTTGCATTCCAGAAATTCCTGAGCTGAAACGATTTCTTTGGTTCACGAGGATTCAATTCTCTTATTTTTTGAGTTGTTACATCGAGTGAACTAAAGACCAGGTAAACGATATATGCCCTTAAAAACAGTTTCTGGAATGCACAAGGAACGAGCTAGCTACCTGGGTTTCAGAGAAAATTTTGCGGATTTGCTTGTTTTGAATTACTGGTTGAGAGAATTTCCTTTGTCTGCGATCGCTAATCGCTTTGAATTGCGGTGTCAATCAAAACCAACTTGTGCTGTTGTCTTTCCAAATCTGTCCTTGTTCCAGGAAACTGCTTCGATATGTATGCTTAGCTTCTCAGTGTCTTAAAGCTGCTTTCGAATGTTAGGTAGAAATAAGAGGGGCGAAGGGGCTACCGGTTATCCCATCAAGAAAACTTCAACGCTAATAAAGTAAGAAAAGATTAGAGAAATTCAACTATCTGTCAAGAAGATATCGAAAATCAGAGACTCAAAATAACTCGCAAAACTGATAACGAAAATATCGAAAAACCGAGATCAGTTATATCGCAAAACCGATGCCTTTAAAGTATCACAAAATCGAGATCAAGGGTATCAAAAAGCGGGATAAAAAGTATCGGTTTTTTTCGAGGCTCATTATGAAAATGCATTTTTCATGGAAGAAATTTGAAATCACCCCAAAAGTTTTCCTTCTTTGAAAAAGAAGACACAAAAGAGCGACACCAGAACAAAACGCACACCAAATGGTAGCTTATTTCGTTGTGAACACTAAAGAATTAATACTTTACCTTGAAAAATCCCGTATAAACTTGCATGAACGTCTTTGCAACCACGATGTCTTCTTTCACGATGCTTGGATACGAAATGACATGGAAGCTCGAAAACGCAAGGTATGACTCAGGAAAAAACACCATCATGAGGCGAAAGGATCACTGAATACAAAACCCGGGGGGGGGGGGTACATGACTTGAGGATGGACGGGGGTCTGCCGCCCGGTTTTCAGAAAGCTACCCTCTTCTAATTACCTAAACTTGCTTTTGATACCCACTTTTATGATGAATTTTGGCGGAAAACTGCCCATTTTGACAATTTTTTGCGAATTTCAGCAAAACCCCACCCATGTTTATGGAAAATCTGCCGAAAAAGGACCCTTGTTTAGAGAATTTTGGGCCCAAGAACCCACCCATATGGGCGGCACATACCCGTACCCTAAATATGTTATGTACCTCCCCCCCGGGATTCAAATTTCATCTTATATCTGTTATTTGAGTCTTCTATCACTGATTTCTAATACATTTTATGGGAGTATTACTGAAAAACCAGAGAATTTACTCAAACTAAACGGTCTCGGTTTTGCGATATATGTTGGGTCCTGGTTCTTCGATATCTTCCTGACTGACTATGTAAAAATGAAAACTGGAGAGTCAAAGACGATAAAAAGTACTTCAAAATGTAGTAAAGCTTTCAGTGACGCGGCAGTTCTGAGTTGGGCTCCAGCAACTTGCAAATAGAAATGTGCTGAAGTCAATTCTTCGACCTTTTTTCAGTTATTTATTTCAAGTGGGCTGGAAGGAATTCTAGCTATTTAAAGCTAATTTAAGCCCACTATGCATGCCGCATCCAGGCATGAAACCCCTCGCTTAACGTCCCTTCCGAAGGGTGGCGAGGTGGGTTGCGCGGTCAGGCCTCCTAGAGGTCACCCCTCTGGAGTTTGACCTCACTCAACCGAGCTTAAAGGCAGTCTGTCACATATCTGATTGGCTGCATTAAAATCAGAGCTCAACACAGCGGATGTCTTTGTGAATCTGTGTATTTGGGACAAAGGAGGGCTAATCGCTCTCACTTTCTATTGTCGCAGAATGTGAGTAGGATTGGCAGCTATTCAATTCTCCTATTCTTTATATTGTCATTATCACCCAATCAGATGCGTGATAGGCTGCCTTTAATTTCAGTCACCTGACGGCCTGACGGAAACTGTATGAGCCGCTCGGCCAGTCACCCCACATCACCACTTCACCATATGGTGGTGAAGGACTTGTTTTACCAATGTCACAGTATTGCTTTTGTTCTTGTTTTCACAGGTTGAGCCTTTGATTGAGTATATGGTTGGTGGAAAAGGATTTTGGTCGCGAAGAATAATTGTCCTAACAATGGTATCAATTTTGGTCTTTCCAATTTCCTTGTTAAAGAATCTTTCTGCACTGCAATATACTTCAGGGTTAAGGTAAGATCTTCTCTTGGCTATCGTTAAAAGCCTTTCAATTGAATGCTGCAAATTTATTGTTGCTATGAACTTTGTTAAAGGTAATGTGTCCATGTTGCAGCCGTACGGTTTATCAAATCTTTCAAACACGCTGTTACTTAAAATTATGTTGTATGGTGAGGAAAGGTTGTCTCTTGATTCTAATACAGAAATTGTTAAGGCAACTTTGAAATACATATATGCAGCAGAACGTTTTGAATATAATGCTGCTACTAATACTTAGCTGCTGCAACCTGTCCGAGCGGGTGGAATTTCTATTGTATTCGAGAGAAAATGTCACTCTGGCATTGAATAGAAAGTTACGGCTGAGCTTCCTTTTATTGTCTAAAATTCCGCCCGCTTGGAAAATTCCACTGACTGGAAATTAGCCTTAAGGGGACTTTAATGTTTCATTGCAGTGTACTTACGTGTACTGTATTGTTTGGTTTTCTCTTTTTCTTTTGCTTCTTATTCATAGTAGTTTTAACTTTATGTAATCCCCCCGTGGTACACACAGCATTTTCCTCCCTGTGGTATCGTTCTAGTAGTACAGTAGAGTAATTTTGTAAGTAGTGTAATAAGTGATATGTTTTGTAAGTAGTGTAATAAGTGATATATTTTGTAAGTAGTGTAATAAGTGATATGTCATTGTAACTTTTTATTGGATTACGTATATCAGAAAACAGCTTACTTTATCTTTAGGATTTAAAAACGTTAATTTGTTTCTGTTTCTCAGTGTCGTGTGTGGCCTACTTCTCTGTGGTTGCGTCGTGTATCGATCAGTAAAAGACGGAATAGGAGGACCTGTGATGAGATCTGATAATCCTGTTAAATGGTATCCAACAAGTCTTCGGCAATTTCTCACTTGTGTGTCAATTGCAGAGCTTACATTCTCATGCCATTTCAATATTTTGCCGATGCACACTGAACTGAGAAATCAAACTAGAAAGAACAAAAGAATCATTCTGTGTGTTGCAATGGGTGTCACATATGTTATGAATTTCACTGTCAGTTTCTTTGGCTATTTTCAGGTAACGTACTTCTTTCATTATATCATTAGTTGATATCGTTGATTGTCGAGGCAGTCTTTAGAGACAAAGATTTATTCATGTTTAGAAATTTCAGTTAATTACCAACTCAAACTTTGGTACCCATAAAAATACTCCTGTTTAAAAATCATCAAAACAAGATCGCCGATCTTCAAATTTCTTTTGTTGACAAATAGATCAAAGAGCAACTTACCTTGCTAAGTACGGCTGATCTAAAGTTTAATTAGCAAATTAAGATATTTCTAGAGCTGCCTAGTTTGGAGCTAACTGCAGAAAGCACTGATCATTGCCAGATTAATTCTTTTTTGTGTATCAAGTTTTGGAATTTGTAATAGAGGATAGCGCAGAATAAGCTTTTATCACCGTCCAATATTTTTGGATTATTGACCAACAGACAACGAGCAAATTTTACGATCTGTTTGACTGTCGAGTTTTGGTAATTTTGTAAACGGGGGTACTTTGTTTGACAGCCTCCACTGTACTGCACGGACATTACTTGGGGTGGGCACATGGTAGAATGCCGTACAAGCTCTGTTAAGCCCCGGGGGCTTATTTAATTTCGGACACTCCAGAGGGGAGCTTAAAGGAGAGGGGGCTTATTAGAGAGGGGTTCTTATTCACAAAGTCAAATGGCAAGGATACATATATAATAGATTTTTAGTTCTTTTACACGATATTTTGCGGATTCAACATACAATTTTAGGAGTCAAATACATAAACTCGACACATTTTTATCCGAAATCATATCGAAATTGACATGCAGACTTTGCTCAATAAATGGAAAATCTTTTGTAACTTCGGGAATTTGATGTGGGGGGCTTAATGGAAAGGGGAACTCATATAAAATTTTGACGTAGAGGGGAGGGGGCTTATTAGAGAGGGGGATTGATAGAGGGGGGCTTAATAGAGCTTTTACGGTATAATGTCTTTGGAAACAGATCAAATACACAGTCCTCTATATTTGCTTAGTTTTTTTTACTCTTCCCCGTGTTCAAAAATGTATAGTGTTATGGACTCCCTATGGACACTATTATTGTAGTATTCTTATGTAATCCGTGCCATGAGGCAGTTGATAGTTATGCTTGTTCTGTTCGGTTGAACCGGCCTTATCTCTGATGTTTACACATACTTACTCTACGGATATGTACAAGATATAATAATAGCAATTCGTTAAAAAATGAATGACAATTTGCGAATATTTGATCAGTGCTAGAATTTATTCTTTAAATAATTCTTCAAAATTTGCAAACAGCATTTGTAACCTGTCCTCTTTTTGTAGTTTCGAAGATACACGGATCAGGACATCACTAAAAATTATGCACATGATGATATTGTAATAACCGCTGGTCGGGCTGCCCTTGCTTTTGTGTTGCTGCTCAGTTTTCCATTGCTGGTTGTACCATGCAGGCAAACTTTAAACAAGGTTTGTGCAATTTTTTTACTCTCAGACTACTAATATTTAAATGTGTTTTCATTAGGGCTGAAAGAAAAAACATTTCTTCCTGCGACCGGAAAAAATCTTGCATACATTTCCTGCAGGAACAGACAAGTGTCCAGCTTGCAAAGAGAGCTTAGGATCCAGATATAGCTATGCAATTACATTTGTAAATGGTTTTATTTAAATGCACATCAGGCATCTAGAAAACGAAACGGTTACCAGGGTTAGACACCAGACGCTAGCAAATCGGCTACATATTCACGGAGTTACGAGCTTTCGAAGATCAAGTTTTTGCGAAAGCTGATACCAGACGCTCCTAAATTGCATATTTTATGAAGGTAGAATCTCGTTTATTTAAAGCAAATCAAATGGAATTTCAAAAGCACTTTCGATAAACCAACTTTCTAGATGGTTGGAGGAATCCTGTTCAGCACAATTTGGAATTGCCCCATCTCTCATTGATTAAATTTTCATTCCATGTTTCTAGATTCTTGCATTCTGAAGTAAATTTTGGCAACGGTTACAAGAATTAGATAACTTTGGCAGTCCTATTTGGTTTGCTCTAATATCGACGAGAGGGAAAACATTGGACAATCTTCTTTTACCTCGATTTTAGGACGTCTTTTAGAAAAACAAGTCAGTTAAAGGCTTCTGGTTTCAGCTTTCTAACAAACTTGAACGTCAAAAGCTTGTATCTCCGTGAATTCGTAGCGGATTCGCGAGATTCTGGCTTCTAAAATTAATTTGAAAGCTTAGGAACAGGGTTATGTAACCAGGAGCCTGTACATTTTATCGTTATTTTCTAACATTTAATCAAACGTTGAACAATTTTTCTGGGATACCCTGTAGAGTGAGAAGAGTCGCCAACTCTCTGTACTTCGAAGCGAAGGGAATCAAGAGGTGTGGTCACATCGAGAGGAAGGACCAGGACACTGCTCAATTAGCTTAGCTTCTCAGTGTCCTAAAACTACCTCTGGATGCTAGGTAGGAATTTAACTGAAGAAAAAACCCAACTTTCGTTGCGTGGAAGCCTTGAATTTATGAACCGTACTTGACCATCATATTGGCTTATCCAAAGGTAATAAAACACTCCTTTTTTAAAGAAAATACCGACAAAATTTAACCACACTGTTCAATGGGTCTATTTACTTACTGGACTCGTTATTTTTCCAAACTGACTGCTGACAAAAATGTAATATATCTCCCTAATTTTAATGTGTTTTGTTGCATTGGTTAAGAAAAATTAAACCGATGTAAATTTTATTTCATTCAGATGTTATGGAGCCATGAACGTACCCGGCGTTGGACTGTTTTTGGTGCGTCAGGTTTTGCAAGATTTGTCTCAAATGATAAATTCAATGGACCTACGAAGTTTATTTGGTTTGTGGAAACATTCCTAATCGTCTTTTCTGCATATGGATTGGCGTACGTAGTTCCTCAGGTGAGAGTCCTTAAAGTATCATGTGCTTAGATAATTATCACTATTTTTTTTACTTCTTTATGTTACAGTTGGTCATCATATCATGCAGAATTCAATGCTTTGTTACCCCCAACAATGCAGCTTCTCGTAAAGAACAGGAAACAGTTATTGAAAAATTCACAGCACGCATTCCTAGTTTTTAACAGAGTTCTTCTAACTGGTTCTCTTGAACACTGGAGATTGATTTCTCATCAGTGGTGGGTCCAGCCGGAGCTTGAGGAAGAGGCAACGTGCAGAAAGCGCGCCAAAGAGGGTGCCTGAAATCTTTTGGACTGCATTTTACGAAAATACTCTTGTTTTTCTGTTGTATGTTTTTAGTACGTTCTGTCTGGAGCAAACTAAAAGTGTGGATTAGTGTCATGAGTAGGGGCGTACTTCTTGTCAGAAAGGGCGTGCCAGCAAGCAGAATCTTCTTCTCAAAAGGGGGTAACTGCCCCACTTGCCCCCTAAATCCGCCGCTGCTATTGAGGCACAACCATTAATCCAAACACGGGTGAAAAGTCAATGCTAATATATTTCCTAATTATTTTGCCAAGCAAAGTTTATCCTTTGCGAAAATTGTTTCAGATATTTATGGAATGATTGAATTAAGTTAACATTTTCCACTTTTGTACCTTCGTGTATAACCTTTACGTGTTTGAATTTTCAGTGTTAATGGCAGGGGAAGAAGAGGCATAGCAGCTATTCCTTACCTCACATGAAGCTATGTATTACTGCAAAATAGTACGACAAAATGGCTGACTGCTGGTTTCAGTCATCAGGCAAATTTGGTCTTCCGAACGTCATAGCTCCATCACTTTTCAACGGATTTTTACGGGGATGGCAGCGAACTTTATTTGAACATCTGAAGAGCAACATCATATAAAAGTTTGGCTAGAATCGTTTGCCGTTTTGTCGCAATTGTCAGGCAAACGGGGTACCTTTTTTTAACACCCTGTACATATATCATTTTATAAGAAGTTAAAGATTAAGCCCTGTTCACACGGCACAAACTAACCCGGGGCGAACCTGGGTTAAACTAACCCTGGTTCAACCCGCGTCTGTTCACACGAAAAGATCCTCAAAATGTGTGTGAACGCAAAACTGGGGCGAACCTGGGTTAGTTTTATTCCCGCATGCGCAGTTGGTAAGATAACAAAGCAAGAATTTGAGAAAATGGCGGACAGAAACCAAGATTACAATGCTTTGTGCATGCTTATGTTTTGCCGGCAGATATTTGTTTTAAAATGTATGGTTTTGGCATCGCATGTGTTTACGAAGAGGCGAGCTTTAACACGAAAAAGGCGGCTAGAAAAGAATCGAGTTTCTGCTTGAAATCATATGGCTTCGTATCGCAAGCGTATCATAAAAAAACTTCTTCGTCCTCCCAAGTTGATCCTCGGTCTATTTTTCCTCAATTCATAGCGTATAGAATGACCAAATGAATATGTATAACAGTTTAGAATGAATAGATATCTGTGAAGATAACACAACTTCAGTGCATGAGATCGAAACTAACCTAGGTTCGCCTCAAGTTTGCGTTCACACGACATTTTCCAAAACTAACCCAGGTTCGACCCAGGGCGAACCCACCTCCTGAGGTGGGTTAGTTTAACCCGGGGCGAACCCAGGTTAGTCGCGTTCACACTACAAAAATCTAACCTAGGTTAGTTTAACCCAGGTTCGCCCTGGGTTAGTTTATGTCGTGTGAACAGGGCTTTAATAGAGAAGGATTAGACAGAAAGATTAATTTACCTAGGTTTATGTTTGATTGGTGCTACAAGAGACGCTCTGATATATGAATTAAAGGGGCTGGGTCACGTAAAGTAAACAAACTTCTTTCGAAACGACAATTTTGCAGTTTTTTTGAGAGGCCATATCACACAGATTTTCCACTATTTTCTCAAAATGAAAGTATTATTTTGAAGATGAACTCTTGAACTTCGCTGAGAAACAAACGAAACATTGTACGATTGCAGAGATATTTGTGGATTTTCAGAAGTGATTTTATTGTGGATTCACCCCATCCACCAAAATCTGTGTAGAACACAATGGGCGCGTGCCGGCACGTGCGGGAAACAATATAGATTATAAAGATAACAGATTTGTTTACGGTTACGTGACCCAGCCCCTTTAATTTAGCGTTGATCTTCCCCGTTCGTCGTTTTGATTACTGAATTTTATTCATCAGGTCAACATGCTGTGGGGAATCGTTGGATCAATCGGCTGTACAATAATCATATACATTCTACCGCCAGCATTTTATTTGAAAGTGAGACGTCATCCTGAGAAACCTGATTGCAAACAAATCTTCGCTTGGCTTCTCTTCGTCACTGGTATTTTCCTTTTATGTGCTGGCACGTATCAATCAATTGCCAATATCGTTGACCCTATACCTGCATTGAGACCATTTACACAAATACGAAATATCACTACACAAACTGACTATGGTAATGTAACGCATTTCATTTCTATTTCGTGATAAGCATGATATTTCGTGGTGAATTGGATATTTAGAAAATGTTTAGTTATGATTTACAAGAAAATCTTCGGAAATTTGGAGCCCCCGTGGTTGCCTAATCATTCATCAGATTATTACAAACTGATGTTCGGTATGTAGCAAACACACCAACTTCGATAAAAGACATTTTAGTTGTTTGAAATAAATGTTATCATTCTCAAATAACAATTGATTTTATAAAATGGCATGAAATAAAAAAGGCCAGAGAGCAAGTTGTCCAGCTGGATTTGGCCTAGATCCAGCTAGATTTGGCCCCATTATCCAGCACAAATATTGTTTGTCTCACCTTAAAAAACTTGAGCGTTCCCTCGTTCTAACTCATTCATTCCTTGAACTTATTCGTTGAAGCTCAGTTCTCTGGAATAATTTCCTAGCATTGTCTTTCCAACTTGTTATAACATAGCAGCCTTCAAGTGTTTGGTGATTTTTCAAAGTTTTCATTTTTGTGTGTTACCATGGGGAATAATGCACCGTTGATGTGGCCTATATTATGATCAAAATTGTATTTTTACTCACTGTGTTGTTTCGCTTCCACGGGATTGCGAGTAAAGCTTGATAATTTTGCTATTCCTTCGTTCTCTCGTCACAGCAAGGAATCGAATGCCGCCAATATTCAAATAACTGTTGAAATCGTTGGAGCTCCTACGCAACAATACGTCTCATGGTTGCCACTGAGCTTCCACGATTGACAGATGTCACTACACATAGCTGTTGGGTTAAATTCATAGTTGAAAGTAAGAAACCATGAGAAATAATTGCATCTTAGCACCTTTTAGGCAATTATTTCTCAAGGTTTCTTAATTTCAACCATAATAACAATGCACTTGATAATAACCATGAATTTAACCCCGGGAGGGGGGGTTGGTTACTTAAGTTTCCATGATACGGGGTTGTGCCATTCAAAGCGTAAAACTACCACCCATAAATTCGGAAACAGTTCTGAAAAGTATACCCATAAATGCGGAAAAGCCGAAAAAGTTCACCCAGAAATTAAGAAAATTCATACCTGTAAATCCAGAAAATATAAAAGATCGTTGAAAACCATACCCATAAATCCGAACCCTATCATAAAAAAGGTATCCTAAAAAATGGCACAACCCCGTCCCATGGAGAACTTAAGTTACACCCTCCCCCCCATTTAACCCAACAGCGATGTGTAGTAAACCTATCATTCATCGAAGCTCCGTGGCAGCCATTTACCAGAACAAACCGCTCTCCCCAGCCTCTTTTTATAATTGTCGAAATGGTCTTTTGAGATACAGCATTCTCCATAATCATTTTAACCGCAATTGCAGTGAATTGGCGTTACCAAAGGGAATTGATCTCATCGAAATGCTTACGATATCATAGGCTCCACAAAATCTCAAATCGAGAAAGAAATAAACGTTGACTTCATTAACACCCTAAAACAAGCATCAAAAACGAACAGAATTTCAATTACAATCATTAATAAATACGAAAATATTTGAAATATATCTTCAAAGAAAATCAACAAAAATAAACAGGTAGAATAAATTTCAAGCTTCAAGCCATAATTCTATCATCAATACGTATCCCATGTACAAATTCAAATAACTCCTAAGAACAACAAAGAGATGAGCGAACGGAAAAAGGTCAACGGACAACGTACAACCATGGCCAATAATGTACCGTTGATATCGCCTATATTATGATCGAAAATTGTATTTTTACTCACAGTGTTGTTTCGCTTCCACGGGATTGCGAGTAAAGCTTGATAATGTTGCTATTCCTTAGTTCTTCTCTCATCACAGCAAGGAATCGAATGCCGCCATCATTCAAATACTTGAAGCGGTTGGAGCTCCTACGCAGCGATATGTCTCATTTCAACAGTCTGGTTCCCTGACGTCATTTTCGACTAGGGGGACTGGGCTCCACGGAAGCGGTCCAAAATAACTGAAGCGGTCCAGACCAAACCAGACCAGAAGTTGTTCTAAACCAGAAGTTATGTATTGAAATTGATAATTTTGTCATCAAGCCTACAAATTCCGTGCTTCTTGGAATTACAATTGACTCCAAACTGAAATTCACTGACCTTGTGAAATCAATCTGCACTAAGGCCAGCCAAGGAAGTCAATAGGTTTCATAAACGTGCGTTGAGGATACTCCTCCATGATTACGATGCTTCCTTTGAGGAACTCCTTGAGAAAGTTAACAAAAATTCAATCCACGTAAAAAATCTTCAGAACCTTTTGATTGAGGTTTACAAGTCCCTCAACTGCCAAAATCCTATGTTTATGTGGGATGTGCTCAACAGGAGAGAAATGGCATATTTTTTGTTTCTTTTTTTATATCACCATAAAATATCTAGCAAAAATACATATTTACAGTACTGTGTACCATTCGCAACGGGAGAGAACACATGGTTATCTTGCTCCCATTGCGAGAAAAAGATAAGAGTAAAGGATCTCACACAAATACCTAACACGAAAACAACCTGCTATGGAATTAACTTAATATTATTAAAGGGGAGCTTTCTGTGGAGCTCCATACCTGATGTAATAAAGAACAACCAAAACATAGTCTCATTCAAAAAATATTCAAAACGTGGAATGGGGATAAATGCAATCGTAATATATGTAAATAATATCTTAGATTTTGTTTTTTAGTTAAATAGTTGGTTAAATAGTTACTCTTACCTTCAGAGAAAACTATATTTATATTATTAACCAGCTTTAAAGAAAATCATCATTTTACGTTTGAAATCATACCCTAAAGTTTATGAATTTTATCTTCATAACTACCAGTTATCTGCATATATGGTAGTTATTCCAATCCTACGAACATTAGGAGCTGGACCTAATAGAAGAATGGATTGCATTACATCAATATTCAAGGGATGATGCACATTTACATTTTGGAGATATTTGAACTTCCAGTATCATCTTACGCATTATGATATTACCATGGGCAATAATGCACCGTTGATGTGGCTTATATTATGATCAAAATTGTATTTTTACTCACTGTGTTGTTTCTCTTCCACAAGATTGCAAGTAAAGCGCTTAAGTTTGAAATGAGACTTATCGCTGCGTAGGAGCTCCAACAGTTGCAACTGTATTTGAATATTGGCGGCATTTGATTCCTTGTTGTGACGAGAGAAGAACTAAGGTGTAGCAACATTATCAAGCGCTGTACTTGCAATCTTGTGGAAGAGAAACAACACAGTGAGTAAAAATACAATTTTGATCATAATATAGGCCACATCAACGGTGCATTATTGCCCATGGTGTTAATGAAGTCAACGTTTATTTCTTTCTCGATTTGAGATTTTGTGGAGCCTATGATATCGTAAGCATTTCGATGAGATCAATTCCCTTTGGTAACGCCAATTCACTGCAATTGCGGTTAAAATGATTATGGAGAATGCTGTATCTCAAAAGACCATTTCGACAATTATAAAAAGAGGCTGGGGAGAGCGGTTTGTTCTGGTAAATGGCTGCCACGGAGCTTCGATGAATGATAGGTTTACTACACATCGCTGTTGGGTTAAATGGGGGGGAGGGTGTAACTTAAGTTCTCCATGGGACGGGGTTGTGCCATTTTTTAGGATACCTTTTTTATGATAGGGTTCGGATTTATGGGTATGGTTTTCAACGATCTTTTATATTTTCTGGATTTACAGGTATGAATTTTCTTAATTTCTGGGTGAACTTTTTCGGCTTTTCCGCATTTATGGGTATACTTTTCAGAACTGTTTCCGAATTTATGGGTGGTAGTTTTACGCTTTGAATGGCACAACCCCGTATCATGGAAACTTAAGTAACCAACCCCCCCTTCCCTCCCGGGGTTAAATTCATGGTTATTATCAAGTGCATTGTTATTATGGTTGAAATTAAGAAACCTTGAGAAATAATTGCCTAAAAGGTGCTAAGATGCAATTATTTCTCATGGTTTCTTACTTTCAACTATGAATTTAACCCAACAGCTATGTGTAGTGACATCTGTCAATCGTAGAAGCTCTGTGGCAACTAGTTACCAGATTTTGTCCACCACTTACCAGAACAAACCGCTCTCCCCAGCCCCTTTTTTTAATTGTCGAAATGGTCTATGCGAACGTATCTTTTCTCTTCGCGACACAGTAAAAAAAGGAATAGTTCGTCTTGGGATCGCTTTTAGGTGAAATCTACGATAAAGCCATAAGCTCATACAAAATTTGTAATGCTAAATTCGCAGAATTGTCAACCGGATGTTAGTTTTAAGCATAGTAACTTCAATGTGGTCTTCGAATTGGTTTCCAAATAGTGAATCTTACGGAGAAAAACCATTTAGAACCCCTCGCAATTTGAAAACAGTAAAATAGCATCTGGATCTTCAGTCCGTTCCATCTGTTGGATGACGTGTCTTGCCTCATTTTGCGAACTAATGTTTTTCCCTGAGTTCTACCCGTTAGATTTCTTAGAAATTTATTGTAATTGTGGTTTGAAGACAATTTGTTATAATAGAAAACGTGTTTGTTGTAGCGCAAAGAATTTATGTTTTTGTTGTATTTGATGCAATTCGATTAGATTAAAAAATATATAAAATATTTATCACTGGTTTTTTCAATGTCTGGTTTTGCAATACATGTTTTTTTGTAAGAAAGCAGTTATAAAAAAACCATAGGCACAATTTTTCAAAAAAAAGGAAACGGGGCTATTTGGTTGCAAAACTTAAGGTTCGATTTTGTTTTCTAAAATCCTTATTTGGTCAAAATCTGAGGCCTACAAGGCCCTCTTTCGCCAAAATTACCCCTTTTCCGAAATCCTTATTCTTGGTCAATAACTAAGGCTTTTTCGCAAGAAATTCCTGTTTTCCTATATTAAATGGGGATTCCCTAAATTGGGCTATTTTTGCAATCCCCATTTCTGGCCAAAAAGTAAGGCTATAGCCTTTGCTTTTTTTGCAAAAAAAGCCCAATTTAGGGAATCCCCGTTTCTGGCCAAAAAGTAAGGCTATAGCCTTTGCTTTTTTGCAAAAAAGCCCAATTTAGGGAATCCCAATTTCTGGCCAAAAAGTAAGGCTATAGGCTTTGCTTTTTTGCAAAAATTACCCAATTTTGGGAATCCCCATTTCTGGCCAAAAAGTAAGGCTATAGGCTTTGCTTTTTTGCAAAAATAGCCAAATTTAGGGAATCCCCATTCCTGGCCATAAAGTAAGGCTATAGCCTTTGCTTTTTTGCAAAAAAGCCCAATTTAGGGAATCCCAATTTCTGGCCAAAAAGTAAGGCTATAGGCTTTGCTTTTTTGCAAAAATTACCCAATTTTGGGAATCCCCATTTCTGGCCAAAAAGTAAGGCTATAGGCTTTGCTTTTTTGCAAAAAAGCCCAATTTAGGGAATCCCAATTTCTGGCCAAAAAGTAAGGCTATAGGCTTTGCTTTTTTGCAAAAATTACCCAATTTTGGGAATCCCCATTTCTGGCCAAAAAGTAAGGCTATAGGCTTTGCTTTTTTGCAAAAATTGCCCAATTGAGGGAATCCCCATTTCTGGCTAAACAGTAACGCTATAGGCCTTGCTTTTTTGCAAAAATAGCCCAATTGAGGGAATCCCCATTCCTGGCCAAAAAGTAAGGCTATAGTCTTTGGTTTTTTTTGCAAAAATTGCCCAATTTAGGGAATCCCCATTTCTGGCCAAAAAGTAACGCTATAGCCTTTGCTTTTTTGCAAAAATTGCCCAATTGAGGGAATCCCCATTTCTGGCTAAAAAGTAAGGCCTTGCTTTTTTGCAAAAATAGCCCAATTGAGGGAATCCCCATTCCTGGCCAAAAAGTAAGGCTATAGTCTTTGCTTTTTTGCAAAAATTGCCCAATTTAGGGAATCCCCATTCCTGGCCAAAAACTAAGGCTATAGTCTTTGCTTTTTTGCAAAAATTGCCCAATTGAGGGAATCCCCATTTCTGGCCAAAAAGTAACGCTATAGCCTTTGCTTTTTTGCAAAATTGCCCAATTTAGGGAATCCCCATTTCTGGCTAAAAAGTAAGGCCTTGCTTTTTTGCAAAAATAGCCCAATTGAGGGAATCCCCATTCCTGGCCAAAAAGTAAGGCTATAGTCTTTGCTTTTTTGCAAAAATAGCCCAATTGAGGGAATCCCCATTTCTGGCCAAAAAGTAACCCTATAGCCTTTGCTTTTTTGCAAAAATAGCCCAATTTAGGGAATCCCCATTTCTGGCCAAAAAGTAAGGCTATAGCCTTTGCTTTTTTGCAAAAATAGCCCAATTGAGGGAATCCCCATTTCTGGCCAAAAAGTAACCCTATAGCCTTTGCTTTTTTGCAAAAATAGCCCAATTTAGGGAATCCCCATTTCTGGCGAAAAGGTAAGGCTATAGCCTTTGTATTTTTGCAAAAATTGCCCAATAGAGGGAATCCCCATTTCTGGTCAAAAAGTAAGGCTATAGCCTTTGCTTTTTTGCAAAAATAGCCCAATTGAGGGAATCCCCATTTCTGGCCAAAAAGTAACGCTATAGCCTTTGCTTTTTTGCAAAAATAGCCCAATTTAGGGAATCCCAATTTCTGGCCAAAAAGTAAGGCTATAGGCTTTGCTTTTTTGCAAAATTTACCCCATTTAGGGAATCCCCATTTCTGGCCAAAAAGTAAGGCTATATAGGCTTTGCTTTTTTGCAAAAATAGCCCAATTTAGGGAATCCCCATTTCTGGCCAAACGTAAGGCTATAGCCTTTGCTTTTTTGCAAAAATAGCCCAATTGAGGGAATCCCCATTTCTGGCCAAAAAGTAACGCTATAGCCTTTGCTTTTTTGCAAAATTGCCCAATTTAGGGAATCCCCATTTCTGGCTAAAAAGTAAGGCCTTGCTTTTTTGCAAAAATAGCCCAATTGAGGGAATCCCCATTCCTGGCCAAAAAGTAAGGCTATAGTCTTTGCTTTTTTGCAAAAATAGCCCAATTGAGGGAATCCCCATTTCTGGCCAAAAAGTAACGCTATAGCCTTTGCTTTTTTGCAAAAATTTCCCAATTTAGGGAATCCCCATTTCTGGCCAAAAAGTAACGCTATAGCCTTGCTTTCTTGCAAAAATAGCCCAATTGAGGGAATCCCCATTCCTGGCCAAAAAGTAAGGCTATAGTCTTTGCTTTTTTGCAAAAATTGCCCAATTGAGGGAATCCCCGTTTCTGGCCAAAAAGTAAGGCTATAGCCTTTGCTTTTTTGCAAAAATAGCCCAATTGAGGGAATCCCCGTTTCTGGCCAAAAAGTAAGGCTATAGCCTTTGCTTTTTTGCAAAAATAGCCCAATTTAGGGAATCCCCATTTCTGGCCAAAAAGTAAGGCTATAGCCTTTGCTTTTTTGCAAAATTTACCCCATTTAGGGAATCCCCATTTCTGGCCAAAAAGTAAGGCTATAGGCTTTGCTTTTTTGCAAAAATAGCCCAATTTAGGGAATCCCCATTTCTGGCCAAAACGTAAGGCTATAGCCTTTGCTTTTTTGCAAAAATAGCCCAATTGAGGGAATCCCCATTTCTGGCCAAAAAGTAAGACTATAGCCTTTGCTTTTTTGCAAAATTGCCCAATTTAGGGAATCCCCATTTCTGGCTAAAAAGTAAGGCCTTGCTTTTTTGCAAAAATAGCCCAATTGAGGGAATCCCCATTCCTGGCCAAAAAGTAAGGCTATAGTCTTTGCTTTTTTGCAAAAATAGCCCAATTGAGGGAATCCCCATTTCTGGCCAAAAAGTAACGCTATAGCCTTTGCTTTTTTGCAAAAATTTCCCAATTTAGGGAATCCCCATTTCTGGCCAAAAAGTAACGCTATAGCCTTGCTTTCTTGCAAAAATAGCCCAATTGAGGGAATCCCCATTCCTGGCCAAAAAGTAAGGCTATAGTCTTTGCTTTTTTGCAAAAATTGCCCAATTGAGGGAATCCCCATTTCTGGCCAAAAAGTAACGCTATAGCCTTTGCTTTTTTGCAAAAATTTCCCAATTTAGGGAATCCCCGTTTCTGGCCAAAAAGTAAGACTATAGCCTTTGCTTCTTTGCAAAATAGCCCAATTGAGGGAATCCCCATTTCTGGCCAAAAAGTAACGCTATAGGCTTTGCTTTTTTGCAAAATTTACCCCATTTAGGGAATCCCCATTTCTGGCCAAAAAGTAAGGCTATAGGCTTTGCTTTTTTGCAAAAATAGCCCAATTTAGGGAATCCCCATTTCTGGCCAAAACGTAAGGCTATAGCCTTTGCTTTTTTGCAAAAATAGCCCAATTGAGGGAATCCCCATTTCTGGCCAAAAAGTAACCCTATAGCCTTTGCTTTTTTGCAAAATTGCCCAATTTAGGGAATCCCCATTTCTGGCTAAAAAGTAAGGCCTTGCTTTTTTGCAAAAATAGCCCAATTGAGGGAATCCCCATTCCTGGCCAAAAAGTAAGGCTATAGTCTTTGCTTTTTTGCAAAAATAGCCCAATTGAGGGAATCCCCATTTCTGGCCAAAAAGTAACGCTATAGCCTTTGCTTTTTTGCAAAAATTTCCCAATTTAGGGAATCCCCATTTCTGGCCAAAAAGTAACGCTATAGCCTTGCTTTCTTGCAAAAATAGCCCAATTGAGGGAATCCCCATTCCTGGCCAAAAAGTAAGGCTATAGTCTTTGCTTTTTTGCAAAAATTGCCCAATTGAGGGAATCCCCGTTTCTGGCCAAAAAGTAAGGCTATAGCCTTTGCTTTTTTGCAAAAATAGCCCAATTGAGGGAATCCCCGTTTCTGGCCAAAAAGTAAGGCTATAGCCTTTGCTTTTTTGCAAAATTGCCCAATTTAGGGAATCCCCATTTCTGGCTAAAAAGTAAGGCTATAGTCTTTGCTTTTTTGCAAAAATTGCCCAATTGAGGGAATCCCCATTTCTGGCCAAAAAGTAACGCTATAGCCTTTGCTTTTTTGCAAAAATTTCCCAATTTAGGGAATCCCCATTTCTGGCCAAAAAGTAAGGCTATAGCCTTTGCTTTTTTGCAAAAATAGCCCAATTGAGGGAATCCCCATTTCTGGCCAAAAAGTAACGCTATAGCCTTTGCTTTTTTGCAAAAATTTCCCAATTTAGGGAATCCCCATTTCTGGCCAAAAAGTAACGCTATAGCCTTGCTTTCTTGCAAAAATAGCCCAATTGAGGGAATCCCCATTCCTGGCCAAAAAGTAAGGCTATAGTCTTTGCTTTTTTGCAAAAATTGCCCAATTGAGGGAATCCCCGTTTCTGGCCAAAAAGTAAGGCTATAGCCTTTGCTTTTTTGCAAAAATAGCCCAATTGAGGGAATCCCCGTTTCTGGCCAAAAAGTAAGGCTATAGCCTTTGCTTTTTTGCAAAATTGCCCAATTTAGGGAATCCCCATTTCTGGCTAAAAAGTAAGGCTATAGTCTTTGCTTTTTTGCAAAAATTGCCCAATTGAGGGAATCCCCATTTCTGGCCAAAAAGTAACGCTATAGCCTTTGCTTTTTTGCAAAAATTTCCCAATTTAGGGAATCCCCATTTCTGGCCAAAAAGTAAGGCTATAGCCTTTGCTTTTTTGCAAAAATAGCCCAATTGAGGGAATCCCCATTTCTGGCCAAAAAGTAACGCTATAGCCTTTGCTTTTTTGCAAAATTGCCCAATTTAGGGAATCCCCATTTCTGGCTAAAAAGTAAGGCCTTGCCTTCTTGCAAAAATAGCCCAATTGAGGGAATCCCCATTCCTGGCCAAAAAGTAAGGCTATAGTCTTTGCTTTTTTGCAAAAATTGCCCAATTGAGGGAATCCCCATTTCTGGCCAAAAAGTAACGCTATAGCCTTTGCTTTTTTGCAAAAATTTCCCAATTTAGGGAATCCCCATTTCTGGCCAAAAAGTAAGGCTATAGCCTTTGCTTTTTTGCAAAAATAGCCCAATTGAGGGAATCCCCATTTCTGGCCAAAAAGTAACGCTATAGCCTTTGCTTTTTTGCAAAATTGCCCAATTTAGGGAATCCCCATTTCTGGCTAAAAAGTAAGGCCTTGCTTTTTTGCAAAAATTGCCCAATTGAGGGAATCCCCATTTCTGGCCAAAAAGTAACGCTATAGCCTTTGCTTTTTTGCAAAAATTGCCCAATTTAGGGAATCCCCATTTCTGGCCAAAATGTAAGGCTATAGCCTTTGCTTTTTTGCAAAAATTGCCCAATTGAGGGAATCCCCATTTCTGGCCAAAAAGTAAGGCTATAGCCTTTGCTTTTTTGCAAAAATAGCCCAATTGAGGGAATCCCCATTTCTGGCCAAAAAGTAACCCTATAGCCTTTGCTTTTTTGCAAAAATAGCCCAATTTAGGGAATCCCCATTTCTGGCGAAAAGGTAAGGCTATAGCCTTTGTATTTTTGCAAAAATTGCCCAATAGAGGGAATCCCCATTTCTGGTCAAAAAGTAAGGCTATAGCCTTTGCTTTTTTGCAAAAATAGCCCAATTGAGGGAATCCCCATTTCTGGCCAAAAAGTAACCCTATAGCCTTTGCTTTTTTGCAAAAATAGCCCAATTTAGGGAATCCCCATTTCTGGCCAAAAAGTAAGGCTATAGGCTTTGCTTTTTTGCAAAATTTACCCCATTTAGGGAATCCCCGTTTCTGGCCAAAAAGTAAGGCTATAGGCTTTGCTTTTTTGCAAAAATAGCCCAATTTAGGGAATCCCCATTTCTGGCCAAAAAGTAAGGCTATAGCCTTTGCTTTTTTGCAAAAATAGCCCAATTGAGGGAATCCCCATTTCTGGCCAAAAAGTAAGGCTATAGCCTTTGCTTTTTTGCAAAAATAGCCCAATTGAGGGAATCCCCGTTTCTGGCCAAAAAGTAAGGCTATAGCCTTTGCTTTTTTGCAAAAATAGCCCAATTTAGGGAATCCTATTTCTGGTCAAAAAGTAAGTCTATATGCCTTGCCTTTTCTGCAAAAATTATTCGTTTTCAGAAATAGTTAGTTATGGCTAATAGAAATTGGACCTATGAAGAATATGGTAAAATGTGAGACAAAAGTCTCTGTCTCAGGACGGATTTTCTTTGACAGTGAAATCCGTGAAATTGTGATGATCCATTTTAATAATCGGTAATATCTTCTAGTCGAATTAAGGTTTACAGAGTTAACTAATAGTCTTTACCATGATTATTGCAGAATGACATCAAGATAAAAAGTCAGTTGTTTTGCTTATCAAGATATCTGTCTTGGTTATCCTTGAAATTACTCTGGCCTTCAGTTATTGACATTTAAGATCACGAGAGAATATGTTGCCTCTCAAAAACTGGGTAACTTCAATAACGATTGAAAGATTCTTGCGTGACGGGGAAAGAGGAATTTAGCAAAGGCGGAACTCTTTTCTAATAATACTTTTATGCCTGTAAACTATGTTGTGCTTGATAATAAGAAAATTAGAAAGTCTTGGAGTGATGTAATACTTCAAAATCACGTTCAAAAACGGAATCGTTGCCGATATTTTAGTTTTTGGTCACAGAATTACCAAAAAGACTGCAAAGGTAAGATCATACAAGTAGGCATAAACGATTTAAAAGAGACTACACGAAAGGTCAATAGATCTTCCATCTGATTTAATGGCTTGACAGGAACTTCAGTTATTTTGCTAAAACTGCGTGAGGGTAGTTTTTAATATCTTTGATTACTTTGATAATTGCAGCATTTCCTTTGAGTTTATCGCTTCCAAACGTTTTGATTCCACCCAAATGGTATTGAAGGCATCGACAAACCTCGAAATCTAGAACAAATAATCCGTAATGTGTTTTCCATCACATTTTCAACGTATTTCTGGCGCGATTTTAAAGGAGCTCTGTCACGCAAGCTTAAACAAGGGAAAGGAGCTAGATCCCAGACTCTTTGAATTTTTCGCATGATAAAAATGCAGTTCAATTCGAAACGATCTCTTTTCCAATTCTTTTCTGGTAATCCTGCCATACAAATCTTTAATCCCCTTATACAATATTCAGCCAATTATGAATGAGACAGATTGCCTTTAACCTATCGTGAACCAAGCTTAAATGGAATGTGTAGTGCTAAATAGGCTTCTCTATAGATAGAACGAAGGAAACATTTAGCATTCTTTCTTTGGCTTTCCTTTGTTCACGGCGTGTGTACAACATCGATATAAATGGAACATTTTTGGATTGGTTTGCTCTTTGCAAATGCAAGCTTTTAACCACAGATGGCGGAGAATGGTTCGGTATTTTTAAAATGGAATTGTTCAGTTTTAAAATCAGCTGAGTATTTCTGAGACAACAGCAACAACACTAAACAGTCGTTCGCATATTGGCCTAACTAAAGTAAATAGCAGTGGATCAGATTCACAGAGAAATCAGACAAATTTAACTGGCAAGAAAGGTTTGTTTTTACTAATTTTAAAACTGAACAATTCCATTTTAAAAATACTGAACCATTCTCCGCCACCTGTGTTTTAACCTTGCGTAAACCCTTTAAATAAAATACACCAACAATGAGAATATTTCAAGAAACCATCCTTCTGCTTTACTGCTTGGTATGGGTGGCATTTAATATATCAATTATCTATTTCTACCATGAAAACATTAACTAATATCTAAATCTGAATACCATCAAAATTGGCCTAAGAACAAAAAACTAACGTAACAACACCGTCTTGAATATTTCAGATAAGATCATCACCTTAATGTTCCACTTTATTTGACGACTGCTTTTGGGTGAGTACACTTATCATTTTGTACTTTCCACGAGCATGTAGCCTTCCCTTCAGTTTTCAGCTTCTGATCAACTTGAACAGCGATAATTCCGTCTTAATAATCCTAAATCATTGCGTTATGTCTGCTAAAGAAGAACTAGCCCAACCTACAAAATGAAAAGGAAATTGGTTGATTTTCAAGGCTAAATTTTTCACGGGCTCACCTTTCCCAGTAAAGTGCAGTTGATTACCGTAAAAGCTATCAGAGAGGGGGCTTATTCACCAAATCAAATGACAAGGATACATGTGATAGCTTTTTAGTTTCACAAGTAGAAGGCGAAAAATAGTGGAAAAAAGTATCATACATCACTCATAGCAGTATTATCTTTAACTTTAACATCAATCATACCAACCCCGGACTTGTCCTTTAAAGCATATTTTGCGGATTCAACATACAATTGTACGAGTCAAATAAATAAATTCGAAACAGTTTTGTCTCAAACCATATCAAAATTAACATGCAACTTAGTTATCTAGCTCAATAAATGGAAAATCTTTGGTAATCTCTAGAATTTGCTATAAGTGGGGGGGCGCTTAATACAGAGGGGGGCCTATTTAAAATTTATTCAAAAAGGATTTTGGAATGGCGCAATTGAAATACATCTCGCATAAACATTGGCAGTTTTTCAAAGCATTTGGCATGACAACATTTAGTCAAGGGTTAAAAGCATCGGCCTCACATTGGACATATGTTTCACATCAGTTGCCTGATGTAATATCCAAAAATAAACAAAAGAGCTTTGCTCGCGACATTTCTTGAATTATCATAGCACTGACATCCGATGTTAGACAGACAACAATACAGTGTTTATTGTTTTGTTCAAATCGTGTGTTGCTTTTATGTAAAATAGTGTGTAGTGTAATGTTTTCATGTAATGCCATGGGGTAGTCATAGTCATTTGCGCCTCATGGTATCGTCCTTGCAGTATTGTATAGGTATAGTAATCCGTAATATCTATGTATTGTACAATTTTCAATGGAATAAAAAACACCAGTAATCGAGACAGATATTCACAACGGTGGCAAAAATAGACATGAAATGAGTTTCAAGCAGTCACTGGCCTGGCGATCCAGTTTGCAAGAATTTTCCAGAACATGATGTGTTTTGTGAGATCAAAACTGTGCTGATCAGCAGTACATATTCGAAGTCTATTTCAAACGTCTTTGTACTCCAATTCTACCTCGTAGAAAATGAATTCAATTTAATCTATTGAGAAATATGCAACTTTGCCAAATAGAACATCAAATGACTGCTCTGGGAAAGGACTCGTTTGTACCTATACTTCAAGCTCCGCTTTGATTATACTGGGTGAGTCAAAGTGCGCCGGCCGTTTGAAAGGCTACTGCTTCCTAAATATACAAGCAATAACATTTTGCAATATCTCATTGAATAGCCAACATGTTCAATTATTACTAGAATTTTCCTAGTTTAAATCGGTCATTCCGTTCAGATATTACGACGGATTTTCTCGAGAAAAACGTGCTGAAACCACGTGCAAATTTCCCTAACGTTTCAACCTTACAGCAATGACTTGAACACACTACAGCACGGACTATCCACTTGGAAGGATCAAAAGGTCTTCCCCCTAGAATGAATATTTCATTCAAGGGGATTCCATTCTCCCAAGAGGACAAAATACATGAATGCATGCAATACAAGTGTCATTGTTGTTAGGAAGGAAACGAAGGACATTTTGCTTGCCGTTTTTATTCATTTCTGCATGTTTTTGAAAGGGGCTTTCTGCAGAAAACTCCCTATATCCACGGGAAGGTATGACCGATTAAAGCCGGGAAAATTACAGGATCTACTTGAACAGGTCGGCAATGAAAAAAGACAGTTTTGAACCTTATTGCTTTGACATTCAGGGAGCAGTACTTTTTCAAACGCCGGACATTTTTTCTATCACCTGGTATTGTTAGCAAACATTTGCTTAACTGCAAACACTGCTTAGAGATAGCTTAAATGCCTCGTTTAAAGTCCTAGCAACATCAGAAAAGAACAAATTGTTCCATAATAGGAACTACAACATTTGAGTTTATGCAAATACTATTTGCGTGCAGGTCCTCTTGACAGCTACCTTTTTCTTTTTACTGCGCAGCGGAGAATATCTAAGAGATTACGAAGACCTTGTGGGGTAACTTTTGGAATGGTTTGAATAAAGAAGCTAAATCATCTAATTCCCTACAAACTGTCACTGCTGAGCGAACGAAACATCCACTGACTACAGCCTGAGGGCCTAACCTTTTTCTTTTAATCTTATTCAGCATTTTCATTTGTAGCAATTCATTCATATAATGATATTGTAATTAGGCTTGTCTTCATAGTTTTATATATAATTGTATGTTTGCATGCATGGCCCCCAGTAAAGCAATCTAAACTGTGGAGCAGTAAAGCAAAGTCTAGTGCTGATCCAATAAAGCAGTTATCTAAACTGTTCTAAACTGTGGGGCTATTCAGCATAGCTTTCAAATCTTTAACTTGGCGTAAAAAGGTGGGTGTAAAACTCTGTGATCTATTTCTTCTGACTGAGTGGCTTGAAAGAAACGTTAGTTACTTATCTTTAATTCTACCGTTGGACCTTTCAGAAATTTTCAATATTTCTCGAAATTTCAGCGTATGTTACATTTTAACTCATTGGAGGGTGTGACGTCATCAAATTTCTAAATCATAAACCAGAAAAGTGACAGACTTTTGCTTGATACCATATTTTAGACATCCATAAACTATGGTTTTCTTCGAAATTATTCCATGTTTCTTCAAACAGTTTAGAAATTACGATGGTTTTAAGTTTTTTTGAAAAGTTTTCTTGAAGTCTTGAAAAAGTAGAAAAACACTCTAATTCTGAAAACGTTGAAGATTTCAGAAAAGTCCAACGGTAGAATTATAGAGAAATAGCTGAAGTTTCTTTGAAGTCATTCAGTTCAGAGAAATAGGTCATTAAATTTTACACCAACCTCTTTAAAGATTTGGAACCTATGCTGGGCTATCCTGCCTAAAAAAAGCAAAAATGTAATGAAAATTGAAATGAATTGCTCACCTGTGTTGGTTTCATATCCATACATTTCCAGTTATAAAGATAGTAATTCAGATTTCCATCTCCAATACCAAATTTCAATTTCGATAAAAATTCTGTATTTTCCATAAGATCTAATGCATTAAAGACATCGAAGTTATTCTGCAAAGTAAAGTACATATCATTATCTGGGCGGAGACCATTATTTTCCATCACATCAAAATCACATATAAATAAGCCACACTCTGAAGAGAACATAAGTTCAAAAGGCCGTAGTGTGCTGATTTAAAGTCTTGTTTCTTTGCCTCCATCTTCTTACAAATTTTTAGTATTTCACCTTCCCAATATAAAATACGGAATACTCCAGACTGGTGAATGTGAGTTGCCTGGGTGGAATTTCGGAGCTAACTGTGATCAAAGAAAGTACGCATGCCTTTAGCTGAATGACTTCCAAATACTTAACAAGTTAATTTTGGTACACTCTGATATGTCAGCTCGTACGTTTTAAGAGAGGATATTGGGGGCTGTGCACTGATTACTGAATAGTCCTCTGCATGTCATGAAGAAAAGCAATTCGGCTGCGTCGTCGTGCCTCGTAGCACTGCGTAATCGCACAAGGAACCAAAATTGTAAGGGGAAAGGGGGAGAGAAGAGCACAATTTTTCCAAGAGTTTTGGCAGAGATTGTAGTTAGGATCTAGCTCGAGATGTTTTTCGGGTCACCCGGTACATCAGTAGAAACGGATGCTGTTGTTGCTAAAATATGTATATCTTTGTTCCTACAGCTGAACTATCTTAGATCGTTCATGTCGCACATCTTATCATCTCAACTCACCATTCTATAACAAAAATTAACTCACCATTTTTGCAATAATGAGAGCATCATTCATGAGATCAAGAGCCGGTGTCTTTGCACTGACATTATAAAAAGAATATGCAGCTTTTAGCAAGTTGTATGTAGGATGATGCATCACTGTCGATGGCAACGTGTAGAAACTTATCATGTCTGTTAGCTCACCATCTTCTGCCTGTTAAAAAAGGGGAAGAATTCGCTAATAAATTGTTCATATTCCGGCGGGGGGATCTCAAATACAGTAGTGTCCCGCATATAAGAAACACAAATTTAAGAAACACAGACCCTGATTTTCAAAATAACACCCCATTTTATAAGAAACTAGTACAGGTCTGAAAAAAACCCTTCTTTCTTATTTAACAAAATCAAGCAAATAACATTTTCCTGGAATAATTATATCATTTACTGGAAGTGAAAATTTACAAATGCATATCAAAATAATAAGTTTTTTTATCACAATCATAGAGATTGTGTCTGAGTAGTTGATCGATAGTGCATGATTTTTCTAATAAGAAACTTTACCCTGAATTGAATTTTATCTCATTTTATAAGAAACATGTCAGACCTGAAATTGAAAAGGTTGTTTCTTACATGCGGGACGCTACTGTAAACAATGGCTGACATTTACCTCGCCTGTCAGCTCCGGGTTTGGCAGATGAGGTGTTTTTCCTCATATAAACAGGCCCTTTGAAAACCCTTAAGTTGATTGAATTCTTCTATAAGCATAGGTATCAAATTTTTGCAAACTTTAAAATTAAATTTGTAAATGCTATTTCCCCATTCTTTCAACTGAATTGCTCTCAGGGAACTTTATGTAATGTGCCATAATTGCAGAAAAAGCATTTTTGACATCAACATTTTTTGGACATTACAGCTCTTTGCTGCCGAAGGCAGCCTTACTATTCTTAATCAATCAGAAAGCGAAATTAGTCTGCCGTCGCCTATGTAGACAGGGCAGCTCACGGCTGCGGTTTGCGGGCGCGCGGCTTGTGAGCATTTATCCAACAACCAACAAAAGTTCTCCAACAAAAGATAATGAGTTCTTCCTACCTACGTAACTACCTAACTACGTCAATGGACGACAAAGGTTTATTTCTGACAATGCAGAACTCAATATTACGGACCACGGAACCATGGACTACAGAACTACGGAACCAAGAGCCTTGGACTCAGGAACTAGAAACCGGCGGAGGAGAGTAACTCAATATTCTAAATCATTTACCTTTTGAACCATTACCCAACTGTAAATTCAAACATAATACATGTTTCCTTAGTGATAATCATTCAATTAATTTCCATAAAAATTAACCTCACTACAGTCGCATTTAGTACAAATACTAATCGGCAGCACTCGCTGACCGTTGTTATATCTAGTTATGTTTATTAAAGGATGTACGATGGAAAGTACGACGGATAATAGTGTTAGAGAGCTTCTTAATACTAATACAGGCCCCAAGCTGCCTCTCCTAAAAACTTCCAGTGGTCAACGCTGCTTTGCTTATAGAAGAGCATGATTATGGAACAACCTTAGCGCTGATGTCAAGACAGCACCCACCTTAAATCGATTCAAAGCTGCAAATTTATTTTGATTTTCATCTTTACATGTAAAGTCTTATGATTAGAAATACTTAGTGTATTGTTATTCTACAGGGCAGTTTGGAAATGAGTAATTAACTGTATACTTAGCCCTTTTTAAAGAATATGAAATGAATGAATGAAATAAGTACCTCAACAACGTAGCAATCAACGATGTCTTTGCGTGGAAGGAACCAATGAATAAACTCTTCCTGTAAAATTATTTGGCAACAAGGATTAATGCTATGCAAAGGAAGGAAAGACCTTCAAGATACAGAGTCCCTAAATATTTGACAAAGTCCCATACACATCTTACTGATTGGCAGTATTGCAGCTGCTTTGGAAGCAGTACTGGGCAGTACCGGGAACATCGAGGGAAAACTGATAAATATGCTGGCCGACATCAATCACACCAAATTACAAAGAGCGGCAAAGAGCATAAGTTCAAAATATTTAAATATGTGTAAAAAGGTTGGTGTAAAATTCTATGACCTATTTCTTTGAATTAAATGGCTTGAAAGACACTTTAGCTACTTATCTATAATCCTACCGTTCAACTTTTTCAGAAATCTCGAATATTATTCGAAATTACAGCGTACTCTACATTTCAACTCATTTGAAAATGTGATGTCATCAAATTTCTAAATCGTAAACCAGAAGAGTGATAGACTTTTGCTTGATACCATATCGTAGACATCCATAAACTATGGCTTTCTTGAAAATTATTTCATGTTTCGTCCAAAAGTTTAGAAATTACGATGGTTTTAAGTTTTTTTCAATTTTTTTGAATTTTTAAAAGAGAAGAGAAAACTCTTATTCTGAAGAGATTACCAATTTCAGAGAAGTCCAACGGTAGAATTATAGAGAAATAGCTGAGATGTCTTTGAAGCCATTCAGCTCAAAGAAATAGGTAATAAAACCTTACACCAACCTTTTTAAAGATTTGGAACCCTATGCTGAGGCAAAGCTGTATTTTTAGAATACGAAATGAAACGCCACATGGCATCTTCCAACCAAAATAAAACTATGCAACTACATACTCACAATTACTCAAGACAGTTTCATTTGAGTACGGAGGCTGGTAAGAAATTACCAGCAATAAACTAATTTAACTAGAAGATTTCTATAATTAAAAAGATAACAGAGGCTTTAAGCATTTCGATATTCATTAGAACTTCTGATTATTCTAAACTCGAGTTTGAATCGAACGTTATTTCTATACATTTTGTAGAATTTTTGAATGTCCACAAAAGTGATAAAAGCTCAACCCCACTTAATCGAACCTTTTGTAGAAAAATGTATAAAAATATCGCTTGATCCAAACTCTTGTACAGAATAGCTGAAAAGTCTACCGGGTGACCCAAAAAAAACTGCACGAGCTAGACCGCACATACTTGCCAACTGAGAAAACCTTTAACCAAGCCCCTTCAGCATTTTAGCCTTGCCAAAGCCGCAGGTACACGTGATATTATCTGGGGGGGGGGCATGAAACAGTTCGGAAATAGTGTTTTCTCCCCTGGGATGCCTTGTCACGTCATAACTTGTCCTGCAAAGAGAATATGTTTGAGAGACAATAAAAATGCATGCTTCTTTGTGTTGTAAAGAGATTTCTTTAAACAAGATCAACGCACTGTTTCATGACAAACTATTTCATTCTCCCCTGATAATACCACGTGTACCTGCAGCTTTGGCAAGGGTAAAATGCTGAAGGGGCTCTATCAAAGATTTCCTCAGTTTGCAAAACTCCCATACTACGTCTTACGAAGAAAATATTTTCTGATTACTACATCAAGTGACCGATTTCGATGGGAAAAGGCTTATGAGCTAAGTTATACCTCTGGCTGCAAGAAAAAATTTAGTTCGCTACGATCGGGTGGCTGAACGCGACGCCACAGTCCGCCAAACACTCCACGTTTTTTCTGACTCACCCGGTAGTATCATGAAAGAAGATTATATGAACGCAAACAAGGTATCAGCATGTAGCTGAAAGGCTTAGCTATCTTTTGAGATGCTGCTTGGTTAGTCGAAGTTATGCAAACCGTCAAAAAACAATCTCAAATAAATGGTAATTCTTTCATTTCTCAGACTATTCCCTCCTTTCCTTGTCCATGTTTTGGAAGATGAGAAAAAAGCCCAATTCCAATTTTGCTTTGGAGCATGAAATTTGAATGAGGAACAGAAGTCAATCATTTTGCAAACAAAACATTTTCCCAGACGACTTCAAACGTTCAAATCCTTCTCTACGTAGAGTTTTCATAAAAAATTTGACTGGAGAATGATGGCGATTATTTCACTCACAATGAGGAATCCGGGATTCGAAATTTTCTTTGAATCTGGTTTTTCAAATTGTAATAACTGCTTATAATGAATATGCATCATCTCAAAAGATAGCCAAGCCTTATAACTAAACCGTGATACAAAGCATTTGTCAAAAACTTTTAATTTCAGAGAGGTAGTTATGATTTGGCCCGTGAAGTATTTTTCTGGGTCACCTGGCAGGCATTAAAATTCACCTTTTACAACCATGTTATTGGTGTAGACAAGCTAACTATGATCAGAACTCACCGAAAAAATCAATGACAGATTGTAATATCTAATAAGAATCTGTACTTACCTCCGAAAAGTTTGGCGATAAATCAAAGCGTTTGAGGTGCTGTGAAGGAAAGAATTAAATGTTTATCATGTTAATCTTAAAAACTCTTTTTGGTGCATTTGTGTGAGGGTTTAAATTAATTAAGTAGACATTGTATGCTCTATTTGTAATTTAGAAACAGTGGGAATTCCTGATTTTGACAGCTACCTGGTTTTGATGCACACAACTGCAGAAATTGGTCATAAAACTACATTTTTGATCCACTTTGTTCGTCTGTGTCTATGATTGAAGGCATTGAGTCCATATAAATAGCTGAGCCTTAACGCTGTCCTGACTTTTTGCTGACAAACCGCTGATGGCCCTTTGTTATCGCACAATAGTGCTAAAGTCATTAGCAGTGGAGACCAAAGACTTCTTAATCCTTGCATTATCCTCAGGAATTTCCTTGGTTTATTTTCAATAGCGATTAAATCACAACTTTTGTTTTATGATGAAAAGAAGTTGATATTGGTCATGAGCGCGCTATTTATGTGGACTCAATACCTTTAAGCTCTTTTATAATCTGGTTCTCAAATTTTGATAGGAAATCGCAACATCATGGCCTTTCGTGAAAATTTACGATTTTGTACAGCACTATGGCTCAAAAGACAATTTTACAAGCAAAAACTTCGTGGTTATTTTACCTTTGGAATAAAATGAAAATAATTCCAGAAACTAAGTCGATCTTTGGTACGAAAGCACAAACAGAAAATCTTATGATCAGTGAAGCAATCAAATTTTGGCGATTTCTGAAAAAGGTTCACTTTCTATTGGGTCACCCAGTACATACCGTAAAAGCTCTATTAAGCCCCCTCTCTAATAAGCCCCCCTCTCTAATAAGCCCCTCCTCTCTGAGCCAAAATTTTAAGTAAGCCCCCTCTCCAATAAGCCCCCTCTCTTTTACGCCCCCTCTGGAGTATCCGAAATTAAATAAGCCCCCCCCCCGGGGGCTTAATAGAGCTTTTACGGTATAAGCAGAAATTAAAATCTCAAAAGTAAACAAAGTACAAAGTGCAGAAGTTGTCTCATCTCACTGAGTACAACTACAAGAGAAAAATCGAAACGAAAATTCGATTCTAATTCTATGTTAACAGGAATGAAGCAACAAACCTCTGCTAATAATTTGTGTGCCTTAGGTACATCTTCTCGTCGCATTTGACGGAAGCCTTTTGTCTTCGTCTCCTACAAGAAGCAATTTTAATCAACTCTTGTACGATAGGAATTAGCATTTCAATAAGTGTTCATAGAAGTTGCTTTTCTCGTATTTAAAAACATGGGATTTTGACTGGCAACTGCGTCTCCTTGTTCATGATCAACGACACAATAGAGAGAGAGTGAAACAAGACTTAGGCTGTTGTGCTTCAATGGTGTAACCCTCCAATGTTGCAGCCAGAGAAGTCAGGCGGACAGGGTTTGAGCTCAGTTAGAGCCCCACCACTTGAGCGTTAAGAAAAGCGGTCGCACACTTGATTAGGTCTTCTCTAATTCTGCCATCCCAGCGTTTGGAGCTAAAAATCACAACTCCACATTCACCTTCACCTTTAAGCTATCTTTACAAAAGAAGAGTGACAACAATAATGCACGAAGTGCATAGAAATGAGCTGAACATAGAACTAACTGAAATGTTTGAAAAGAATAAATGTTCTAAAACCAGGGGAGCAAACAACTATGCGATACCAAGGCCTAGAACAGAACATGGGAGAACATCTATCTGTTATCGCAGTCCTCTTACCTGGAACAATCTACCTGAATCAGTTAAAACATTAAGTACTCCAGAATTAAAGAAGAAATTAAAATTTTGTGAACTAGAGAAAATTCACTATGGAAAGGAAGCATCAATTGGAACTAACAAGAAAGATGATTTTATTTATTTTTAGGAACTTATTTTAACAATTGTAATTAGCTCGTTTTTACTTTAATTATTTAGAAAACTTTAATTTGCAGGTCCACATCAGCACTTCTGTGCTGCTAACTATCACCTGCTTTAACAAATAAAGCTATTTATGTATATGTATGTATGTATGTAGGGCATATCAAAGTCAACAAAACGTTACCTTCCTACATGAAGATAGTGTCACTATCTGGAAAAAACTTTCAAATCTGGAACTCGCCCAGCTTTCAGTACATAAGATGTTCTCTTCACAAATCCTTGAGACTATTAATGGTGTAAATAAAAGCTTTTGCTATCAATACGAAATTGTTTGCAGATATACGTTAAAAATAAATCTCTGTCAGCCAGTCTTTTTTCTGTCAGGATGCTAGAACAAAATTACAACGGAGGTTGTAAGTTGGGCATGGTCAAGTCTCTTATCAACTCCTTCAATGTTGACTTGCTTGATGACAAAGGGTCTCACAACAATATAAATCTAAAAATTCCTGCAACTACGGGATTATCAACACAATGTAATGTAGCACTGCAGCAATAGCAGTATTGTAATTATTAGAATATTGCATGAAACTTAATTAAAGAGGTCTTCCTACAATCTTCACATATCACAGTCAGATTCTCTCAAGTGCCAGGTGAGTCAAAAAAAGGCTACACATAAAGAGTATGTGATCGATATTCAAAACTGAAGTGTTAATATTAGACAAAGGTTAACTAAGATGAGGACATTTTGTTTGGTAATAATCACTCATCTTTAGGACCCAAAAATTAGAAAAACGCCTGGAAGGGGTTTGTATGGGAATCAAGAATTCCACATTCCAATTTGGTCCATGATTTACATGCTATTGAAATCAAAATTATATTTCTGAAACTGACTATTGAATTGAATTTCAATTTTAATGCCAGATAAATCATGGGCCAGTATGGAATTTTTAATTTCATATACAAAACAGGCATTTTTCTAATTATTGGGTCCTAAAGATGAGTGATTTTACCAAGCAACATTTTCTTATCTAAGTTAACCTTTGACTGATAGATTAAAATTTTAGTTTGGAATATCGGCCACTTACTTTTTATTCCACAGCCCGCCAAACGTGTAAACCTTTTTTTGACTCACCCGGTATTTGTATCAACGATTTTATGTCCTAATTGTTACTTATGTTATAACATTACCTCAGGTAGTCGATAAAGCCTCATGATCCTTTGCATAGTCATGTTCATTGGAAGGTGAGAAAACTTCACATCAATCAGTTTCTTTGGATTTAATGATCGATGCCAGTACCTACAAAATTACCAAAGTAATAGTACAGTTTTAAGTCATTTCAAAACCTCATTCATCAAATTAAGTAATCAATTATTCAAGTCAACACCAGCAAATTTCACTCACAGCTCTTTAAAATCATGGCTTTACTTAAAGCAGATACAATGGATTTGGAAATATGTATAGGTTCTAGAAGGTATTGCCTGCTAAGATAGCGCTGTTCAGAGGTCACAGTTAAGGAGCTTGATTCATAATAAATATCAATAACAAAGAACTCTTAATCAGGCTAGTAGCAATGTGAAGAGAGTAGGATCCTGAAACTAAATGTTTTATAATCTAGGCAATATACATTCCAAATTTGAACAAACTCCTACCAGAAATAAAGAGTTGACATTCTAATCTATCATCCAGATCTCACTATTATGATTCAAACTTGAATAAAAACTACCAACAGTTCTATACAATATTGAATATTTAAGCCCCGTTTACATGACACCATTTTCATTTTGTACCGGATTAGTTTCATATCCGATTGGCCTTCTGTTTACTTGAGACCATTCTGATTTCATATCAGATTGGCCTCCTGTTTACACGAGAACGCACCAATCTAATATGCTTCATATCATTTGGCGTTTTCAAATGAAAACGCTCTGAAAGTTACATGAAACGAATCCGATATTGTGTATACAGTTGAATCCGGTATCAACTCAAAATGGAACCTCTTTATCAATTCTACGAGCCTCCTATTCATCTGGCACACTGCGCAGTGGCTGTTAAAACAAAGGAAATCCTTCACAGCACAAGACAAAGCATTTCCCTGTAAACAGAACCCTGAAAACAGTGTCGTTTAAACAGAACCCCAATCCGATATGAAATGAAAATGTTATCGAATAAACAGAAAAATTTTCATATCAGATTGCCACATAAAATGATGGAAGCATACCTGCACGTGGCAACAGGCTTTGGTAAAACTACACCAGCAGTATAAACAGCTTGAAATATTCCTTCCATATTTACTCTCCTCGTGATTTCCTTGATGAGAACTGGAGCCATCCGCTTCGATCTCAGCTTCTTGTGGACACACAAGAAATTGATCTCAGCCATTACTTGTGAACTGAAAATGATTCAAAATGATTCAGTTATTCATAATATCACTGAAAAATGAAACTACTTGTTATCAAATGTATACAGAAAGGATCAAAAAAGTTTTTGTGCTACAATCGTGAAATACCTTATACCAATTTCAATGGACCATAGATATTTTAATAATGAACAGGCTTGAAATTTGCTTGAATAAAGTCTCCAAGTCAAGCTGTTCTAAAGTTTTTGGCAATTTTGCCTTGAATGTGTTAAAAGTACTGCACTTTGGGAAGGATTGGAAATTTCGACTAGATATGATCCACATTTCAAAATAAATTTTTGCATTTGAATTGCATCAAATGAAACTAACAAACTTGAATAACTTAAATACATCCAACACCCTTATATAATGGTAAAAAGTTGTATGGATAAATTATATAAAAGAAGTTGTAACTAACGAATATAAAGTTAGTTGATGGAGATAAATAGCAAACTCAAGAGCTGCATATGCATGTCTGAAATAAACCTATTGTATTTATCGATTTCCACACGTGCATGGATATTGTTTTGCTAAATGAATAGCATGCACAGATAATTTCTTTGCTCTATTTATATAGAGATTACCACTACTTAGCTATGTCAACTAACTTTGAATAAGTCACAGAAATGCTCTAAAGACAACTAAACAGTAGTAATGCATTTTCCCTTCCTACAGCATGAACAGACACTGGAAGAGGGAGAAGTAAAAGAAAGAAGACAGTGTTGTAGTAGACCACGCAGAACATGATTGACAGAGATAAAGAAGTGGACAGGAGCAAACCTCTGGAAATGTGTCAGGTGGGCTGCTGATTGAGAATGCTGGAGGGAGATAGCTAATCTACTGGTGGTAGTTGCGACATCCATGTAAGGTAAACAGCATGACAATGGTTTTTCTCATGGTTCTCCAGTTACTTTCAAATCCAAATAAATATAATTGAAGCTGACAATCAGGGTAGAAATTTACTTGTGATTTTAGTTCCTTTTCACGCTGGCTGAAAATAACCTCCAAGCAAAATAATTGTCAACAAGTCTACAATGATATCATGAAAGACCAATTTTGAAGAATGAAGAAACCTGACCAATTTCGGTGAGAAGACTTTCACACTGAAGTTAGAACTTTCATAAGAAAGCAGTTTGATGTAAAAGTGATGATATTATAATTTGACAAATGCTGATAATTGTACGCTCATAACGGTAGAAGAGCACGAACATATGATTTAGTATAAGTGAATATTCACTGTTGTAACAATGAAATATAACGCAGGCATTTTCAAGAAAAAACACTTACTGCTTATAAACTCTGATTGTAGCAGGCACCCCACTTATAAAGCCAACAAGTTTGTTGTTTGTTGCAGCCCTCAGTCCACAATGCCACTCTTTTTTCCATCCTGGTGGCTTCAAGGCCCTAAAAAAGAGCATGTCTCCATAATTGAACAGCCTGCATTTGAAACTAAGTACATATTATTACAATCGTAAGAAAGAGTCTGTGTGGCCTGCCTTGAAAAGATGGTTGACGGTGTCAGAAACCTTTTCAATGATTCAAAATCATTTAGCTACCAGTTTGCTGTCAAAAACAATTATTCATAAATTTGTCCTCAAAGAGTTTTTTTTTGGAAAACAACCAAACTTTCAAATCTCTTGATGTTCTCCTTGCACCTTTGATTAGAAAGAATGAATTGAATTTTTTCGCTGCAAACATTTGAAAAAAATTGTGGAAATTTCAAGTCAAATGATGTGATGAAAAAGAGGTCTTCTTAAGGTATCCAGTGATGTTTATGTCACCCTGTGTATCATTCTTGGGAGCAGAAAAATTGCCTGCAAAGGTTTAAATTTCAGAAATTTTGTCCGCAGCAAATTTCATTATTACTTTACCATAGACAATGGAATCAGAATTGCAGCAACAAAATTTTGACAAGACGCAGCAAACTTCATTTCTATCTTTTGGTATCAATTTTTGTTTGACAGCACCTCCTTAAAAAGCTGCTTTACTTGCTGCTCTGATCTTCCCGACTTGCAAAGAGAAAAAAAGAATGAGAACATTTATGACTTACCATCTTAAGAACTCAGGTGAATAATCAAACCTGAACATGTTATCATCATCTTCAACATAGTTTTCATTCAGAAGCGTGTATAATTCTTTCAACTGTTGAAACAGAATGTTGTATAGTTGAAGCATATTGAACAAATTGCAAATGAAGTAGATTAAAATTTTATTCTACTTTTTTGAAAGATATAAGTGTTGAAGGGCAAGAAGACCCATTCAAGTTTGGTGTTAATTTCTGATCAGAAGATACCAACAACTTTCAATGAACGTGATATATTTAACGTTTTATCTAACGTTGGAATTAATTAGCTAATTACTTTTAGCTCTCTTTGTATTTTAATCCAACGATAAAGAAATTGATAATAACAATAATATACCAAAAAATTCAGGTCTTTTATGAGATTATCCTAGAACACAACTCTACGAGAGGATAGTTCATTTCACCATTCTCTTTCCTTCTCTGGTCCTGCTCTTTTGTAACTTTTCTTGCTATTTTTTCATTTTGAAACGACCTTCCTCGATGTAGCAACAAATCTTTGCAAAACTTTAAAAGTAATTTTGTCTTGAATCATAGCAAATTACCTTGAGTTCCCTTCGATCTATTCATTTGAAAGATTTTACATTCTACTGAACAATGACAGCAAACAAAATTTGAATGGCTAGATAGTTTTATATCACTGATATAGCAAAAATACTAACCACAGCAGCATCATCAAGATCCAAAGTATCCCACACAAAATTACTTGGCAAAGTGTAAGGCACTGATCTTATTTCATCCCTTTCAGGCTCTAAAGCTTCATTCACTGGTTCCTTGATCTCCTCACCTGTTGATTTAAACACAAAAGACTTAAGCTGAAAATGTTTGATTGTTCCTCATACAAGCATTTGGTGAGTTGATGTGCATTTTGCTGAATATTACATGGCCTATTTGGTGAGGCTAATGTTTTGCAAAAAAAGGTTATCAAGACTAATTTCACATTTAAAATTTTCCAAATTCAGCGTTCTTTAGATCAAAATATATTCCTTTCTCTGTACCTGAAATCTATCTAGGAGGGCAAGATTTACTAAATTCAGCAACCACAACAGTTTCAGACCCATTTTTCTTTAGTCATGTTGAATGCAAATATGTTAGCCAACATTTACATGGTATTAACCCCAGGGGGATACTTAGTATATTTTGCTACTGGGGTGTGCACCAGTCTGCAGAGTGTGGCAACTGCACGCACGAGATTGTTTACAAAAATTTTATGTGCACGTGGATTTTGAACGAGATCTTTCGTTACTTATTTTGAAAACAAAGAATCAAAGCCCTTGCACACGATCACGCCACGGCTTTGTTGGTCTGCATGCGCGAGAACTGCCATACTCTATAGACTGGGATGGGCATTCCTTCTATATTGTCTTTGCCTCTTTTCTTCCAACGCTGGTTAGAGAAAGGAGGCAATTTTTCTAAAGCCATGTCAAAAGGGACCTCGCGGACCACGCGGACCTCGCGGACCAAGACCAAGGAGGTAAAATGGTCCGCGAAAAAAGGTCCGCGTTTTAGGATTTTGCATAGGGGCAAATCCTAAAGCACGGACCTCGCGGACCTTTTTTTGTTTTAGTTCCTGCTTCCAACGCTGATTTGCAAATTCATCACGATGTTGTTTCTTGCCGAGATGAAAAAGATCTGTACTAATCACATTTCACTCCCAGTATGTGCAAGTCTCTCGTCGCCAGTTAGGGTCTGAAAAATCTTGGACGAAGCTAGTAAATGAAATATCAACACCAACGATATCCTGATTCATTTCTTTACCTGTATACGTGGCATATTTGTAGTGATGCAATCCGAATCATCTCCAAGTAAAACCCGTTTCTCGCAATAGCCATGAGTTTGATATGACTTCCTCATTAGGCCTAAAAGCGGGCCTAAGCTTATCACCCCTCGGAAATCAATAACACCATGTGCGAAATGAGATCGAAGTCCAATTTCACGAGAGCTGAGAATTACCACTAGAGCACAATAATGTGAAAAGAAATGGCAAAAGACACGTTGGTTTTTCCTCTCCTGAAAGATTGGGGCCTGATAAACATACAATAAAAAAGTCCGCGAAAAAAAGGTCCGCGTTTTAGGATTTTGCATAGGGGCAAATCCTAAAGCGCGGACCTCGCGGACCTAAATAATTTTCTATCCTACATGCATGAGTAAATCCAATCATGAATGCGTGCTCAATTTTTATTATCCCCAATGTCGTATTTCTTGACATAGCTTCGCATTTCAAACCTTTTTGAGTGTATATTTCTCGAACGAAAAATTTTTACTGCAAAGCGAATCGAAAAACCCCACACAATGCACATTTGAAACTACGACAGTGTGGGGTTTTTTTTCAATTCATTTTTCACTTTTCAGTTTTCAATTCTGATAACAATTCACTGATTGAGAAAAATAGTCACACTGTAGTCGTAGTCTCAAATGTGCAGTGTGTGGGGTTTTTCGATTCGCTTTGCAGTAAAAAAATTTCGTTCGAGAAATATACACTCAAAAAGGTTTGAAATGCGAAGCTATGTCAAGAAATACGACATTGGGGATAATAAAAATTGAACACGCATTCATGATTGGATTTACTCATGCATGTAGGATAGAAAATTATTTAGGTCCGCGAGGTCCGCGCTTTAGGATTTGCCCCTATGCAAAATCCTAAAACGCGGACCTTTTTTTCGCGGACTTTTTTATTGTATGTTTATCAGGCCCCAATCTTTCAGGAGAGGAAAAACCAACGTGTCTTTTGCCATTTCTTTTCACATTATTGTGCTCTAGTCGTAATTCTCAGCTCTCGTGAAATTGGACTTCGATCTTATTTCGCACATGGAGTTATTGATTTCCGAGGGGTGATAAGCTTAGGCCCGCTTTTAGGCCTAATGAGGAAGTCATATCAAACTCATGGCTATTGCGAGAAACGGGTTTTACTTGGAGATGATTCGGATTGCGACTGGCCTACCAATTTTAGGAACTGGTTGCGTATCCCAGAACTCGTATTTTCTCTGCTTTGCTTCACTGGGCGTACGTGCAGGCTTGTCTGTAGCCATAAGTTGTTCCATGGCCTTTTGAATCTGCCTCAGCGTCTGTACATTTACACCAGCAGAAGCATTTTCAGCTGCAGTTGCACCGGATGCTTCGTTTTCACCGGACACAGCACCTTCGGCCTTCTTGCCTTTCTTTTTCTTCTTAGCACTTTTTTTACTTCGTTGTTCATTCCTAGAAAGTGCAGCATGTTCTTCGCAATGTGCTCCACAAGTTGATTGGAAGCCTTTCTCGTCCGATGTTTCCTTATTTCCATCTTTCTGGTCCTCTTCATTCACACCTACTTCAGCTTTATTATCCGCCATTACGAAAATGCACACTGCAAGCTGACGCATGCGTTTTGGCTGCAAGTGACTGCGAGTTGAAGTCGCTGACGCTGTGGCGGAACATGGTCGTGCCATGATGGTACCCAGGGTAGTAGGGGCACATTAGCCTGTCTGTGTGTGCAGTCTTTCTGTTGTAAAATTGAAAGAAAAGGAAAATATAATAGTCTAATATTTCTATTTCGCTCTCCTTCAATTCTGTATAAAAGAAATACTACACACAACAGGCCAAGGGAGCATGAACTCTTTGGCCTGAATTTTGCTGACAAAGTGTGATGCAAAGTGGAACTCACGACTCACAAAATCATGATTCCTGAAAAATCACAGTTTTGCAGCGAACTCGAAAGTCTAAACATAACCACACGAGCTCCTGTCTTTGGAGGCCTTTGGATGCAGCAGAAAAGTCTCAGTGATCTTCATGTCACTTTTGTTGACTTCGCCAGAGGGCTTTTTCAGAAAATCACTCGCTCATCATTTCATTTTGATAAGAGAAGTCCAACTTTGATGAGGTAAATTCGCTAAGATATTGTGCCCTATCCCCAACACTAAAGATCGATCACCCCAGCCTATCGTAAGTCATTGGCACAATTCTCACAAAAGTTGTCCATGCTGAGAAAAGTCAAATTCCTGCCAACAAAAGTGCTGGAGGAGATTTATTTTAAAACTGATACCAACAACCACATATGCAATGACAGTATGGGGCACCTGCACAAACAGTAAGTTCCAAAAACTTGAGAGTCAGCATATAAGAGCAGCCAAATTGATGAAGAACATTCCAAGTGCAGTTGAACCAAACAATGTGTTAGAGGTGGCTTGCTGGAACAACTTGGGATACATGTATAACAAAAAGATAGCAGTAGAGATGTTAGGCCGTAGTCCATAGAGCTCTAACATATCATCGCCGTTGCACATACTTTGAAACTAAGGACTTTTTTCACCAAAAGGTCCTATTAGGCATCATTATAAGATATCCACATGGCCCCATTGAATTAATGTGCACAATAGCAAAATACGGGTGATTAAACTCTTTCGGAGCCTCTGCGAAGGAGCATAGACCCAATTGACTTATTCTTTTTGGTTATTTATCAAAATTATCAAGTTAAAGACACTGTGGCATACCCAAAGACAGCAAGACGTTGATTGAAAGACAGCAAGTTGGTATTCATGAAATATACAGAGAACTAATGAAATTGATGATGCCCCGCAGCCGCATCAATCCCGCGTTGTTATCCAATCTAGTTCTGTCACTTCTTGGCATTTTTAAAATTTTGACACTGGTTGTTTGAAAAACGGTGCTAACTATGTATCAGAGCACTAACCGTAATGTTAAAAACTTGAATTAAATGTAATTTTCGGAGTCACTAGAGTTTTATCTCGGCTGTTTGAAAAACTTGTCTGTGAGCAGTTGTACAATTACTTAATTTCAAATGAAATGCTGTTTTCGCATCAATCAAATTTCAGAAAGCTACACTCAGTCCTCGACTGTTTGTCAATTTTCTCTACGCCCCAGCTCAATTGTTGGCCAACATATACTTCAAGGTATTTAGTGTTTATGGCTAAAGAGATCTCAAAGGCGTTAGAAATGCTGCACTATTCCAAACAATACCTCCCAATAAAGTCAGTGCAAACTACACGTTTTTTTTATGAGAAACTGGTTTATAAGAAACTAGTACTACGATGACCAAAAATTTAAGAAACTCTAGTACTACGCTCAAGAATAGTTAAGAAACTCTTAACATTCAAATTCTGTATGTCTCTTTTATTCTATATCTCTCTAACAAAGGTACCTTCATCTTTTTTAACTTTTAACTACAAAAATTGGTAATTTTTTGCCTGCATGTGCATGACTTATTCGTGATGACAATGCCAATGTAAAATGGAAGCCCTTTGTCGAGAAGAAGCCTCAAATTTGAACAATATCGCAATTTTAGGCCCAAAAAATAAGAAACAAATTAAAAAACTTTTAGTACTAAGTGCTGATCCAAGTTTCTTATAAAAAAACGTGTATGCAATGTATAAAAGTCTGGTAGAGCAATATTTTCAATATTGTTGCCCAGTATGGGGGCATGCGGAATCACGGCAAGAGACAAACTGCAAAAACGACAAAATCATGGGGCTAGAATCGTAACCAATAGCCCTTACAACGCTTCTGCTCGTCCCTTTATAAAGTGACTAGGCTGGCAGACAGTGAATGATTTGATTGTAACGAAAACATTTAAAATGGTGTACAAGTATACAAATGACGAGGCTCCCTCGTATCATGCATGCCTGTTCAACAGGTCATCAGAAGCCAGTACAAGGGAACTTCGGAACACCAAAACCGATCTTTTGTCCCGTATCTACCAGCAACATGTGGCCAAAAATGCATTTCTTTCAGAGGGGTGAAATTATAGAATGGCCTTGACGCAAAATCAAAATTAACAAAAGCCTTCAAACAATTTAAATCCTGTCTTCAAAACTTCAGAGCATGAAGGAACCACTTTTGATTCCTGCCGATCGTTCTATCATTTTTAAAATAATTTTACTTTGCTATTTCTAATTGTGTATTTAGATTGTAAATTTTAGGGTGCTATCTTTTTCTTTGTACAGGGCAGTTTGCAAAAAAATTTATGTATATAAGTGAGAACATTAGCCTCGTACCCTGTTTAAAGAAATAAAATGAAAATGAAATGTAGTTCGAAACAATCCTACTTTCTTGCGACAAACTTTGTCCCCATTTTTCGCGTGGACGCACTATATTTGTTGCCTGGAGGAAAGCCAGGTTAACTGCCAGGAACTCAAAGAAGGAATTTAGAAGAGCTTGCAAACGGCACTACCAAGAAGTAGACTTTTTACTAGGACACTTGGGATGCCATGAACGTTAAGGAAATACACAGGTTTGAATTTTGTGCTCAATCGACCTACTTTGCAAAGAATGTAAAGTCACAATAATGGGAACTTAGGTTCAAAAGCCCTCAATGCTCCAGTAGATGGCTCTTCCTTTGTGCCCACCTCCTTCATAGTGTATACTTCTCATTTACAAAGAAATATACTTCTTTGCTCCCATAATATTAAAAATTTCTTCAAGGACCGTCTCGTAGGTATATCAGTGACATAAACTCTTTGAAACTTATGTCTCATTCTGATTCGTGGCAAATTAAGGTTGTTCCCAAATTGTGTTGATATCATGTGAACGCAGCTTTCAGCTCTCATCAGATTCCATGCATTCACAGGCATTTCTACATTTTTACTTTATACGGAGCTTGGCAAACGCGTTGGATTTCCAAACGAAGTCAAAAGTACCTTTTATTCTCTGTAATCTCATGGATGTACTTGCAAAATTTCCTTTCCATATATACTGAAAATATATGCTAAAATGAACTTAGGTAGCAGATACTGTGCAGAAGCTTTAGTTGTTCCTGCAGAAAGAGTTTGTGCACGCGACCGGCGCGGCAGCGGCCTTGGCTGTCCCAATTTTTTTTACCTGTTTGGTAGTTTAGTGTTGTGATGCATGGTTAGTACTGTTTTCCAAACAAACCATGTCAAAATTACAAAGATTTAAAGAACCGACAAAATCAAGATGAATAACATTAGGTTTGATGTGGCTGCGGGGCACCATCGATTTCATTAGTTCTCTGTGTATTTCATGAATACGATCTTGCCGTTTTTCAATCGACTTCTTGCTATCTCGGAGTCTGCCAAAGTGTCTTCCTGCTGTCTTTAACTTGATGATTTTATCAAATAACCAAAAAGAATAAGTCAATCGGCTCTATGCTCCTTCGCAGAGGCCCAGAAAAACTTTAATCACCCGTATTTTGCTATTGTGCAAATTTTTTCAATGGGGCCATGTGGATATATGATAATGAGGCCTAAAAGGACCTTTTGGCGATAAAAGTCCTTAGTTTCAGAGTATGTGCAACGAAACTTCCTTTTTAAGCGTTTAAAGTAGGTTTGGCCTACGGCCTAAACAATGGTGACTACAGAAAAGTTCTTAATCTCTGTAGACAGTTTCAGAGTACTATTTCTCTGAAACTTGTCTTTCTGCTAAATTGAATTGGCCTATGAAATAAGAAAATTCAAAAGTGTTCTCTAATTAGCAGATGTCAGTCATTGTAGGACCCCGAATATGACTGTAATACCTGCGGGTTACGTCAGTCTCATTCAATTAATAACAAACATTTTCAGGGCCTTCATTGCATGGAGTCCCCCTGCCCCCTCTCTGTCCCATGAACCTGCAGTGGCGGATTTAAGGGGGCAAGTGGGGCAATTGCCCCCCCTTCACGATGAAACTCAGCTTGGCGCCCCTCTTTTGGCGAGAAAAGCGCCCCTCTTCCTGACTCTAACGCGTAATTTTTCAACTGTTTCGATTTAAATATGGGGGAAACATATAACTCAAGGCGTTATTTAGCAGTAAATCAAAGAATTTTCTTTGAAAAGCGTCCAAAAAAATTTCGCGCGCCTTCGGCGCGCTCAATTTCTATCGTATATTTGGCGCCCACTTTGCAAGTTGCCCCCCCCCCTTCAACTTCGGGCTGGATCCACCCCTGTGAACCTGTGAGGACCTGCGACCATAAGAGCTTAAATATATAGTGATTCCTCCTGCTCCCGCATGATTCCCATGACATCCGTATAGGTTTTATATGGAACCCCCATTGCACCATCAGCAAGTCATCTTTTTTAGGGAAATTTGACTAGTGGGCCAGACTAACCACGAGGGCCCAATTCCCGGGGCAAAAAGAGATACGGGGTGTCCAAGCCAGACCCAAAACTCGTAGACCAAAAGAAGTTTGTGTAGACCCAGACCAAAACTCTTAGGATTGACGCAGTCCCAGAATGTTGAAAGCAGTTTTGTGATAGACCCGACATGTTACATGATTAGACGCAAAACATCAAAATAGACTAAAGCAGCACGTTCTCAGTCAATCACAAAACTATCAAGGTTTTTCTTGTCGCTAACGAGCTAATGGCAAGCATGATATTGGGAGATGCATTCTAAGCCAAAGTAAAGAATCTTTCTTCATAAATTTTCCTCGTGCTCTGATTCATTGGATAACTGTCATAAAACTATCAAAGTTTTCTTGTCGCTGATGGCAAGCATGATATTGGGTGATGCATTCTAAGCCAAAGCAAAGGGCGTGGCCCCAAAAATTTTTCTGGGGGCTTCGCCCCCAGCAGCCCCCTCATTTCAATGCCCTCCCATTAAATTTACCATGGCCATGCCGCTGCGAACAGAGATTTGTCATAGCTGCGCTAGCATCTAGTTTCTTGTTTCAGCAACCCCCAATGCGAATTTCGTTCCGACGGGCCTGGTCAATTCAATTTAGAGATTGCAGATACTACGATAAGAAATGTGCAATGAAGAGCGCTGAGAGCGACTAGTTTCATTACTCTTATTTGCCACTCTGGCTTTTATTAACGTTAATTCCAAAGAAAAGAAATTATATTTTGGCGCCATGAAGAACCATGAGAGATGTACAAGATCATAAAAGGAGAAGGGGAACATCCATTGAAAGCCAGAAAGCTCACTACACAATGTCTACATATACAAACGGGATGGACTCCAAGTCAAAAGACTAAGATCAGAGTTTGAGAGAAATACATTGAGTTTTAGAGGGCCAGTGATCTGGAATGCCCTGCCTGAACCTGTGAAAGATGCAAGAAACATACAAAACTTCAAATATGAACTAAAGCATAAAGCCATAACTGAACTGAAAACAACAACTTTTATCAAAGGAACCACTGTTACAAGAACAAAGGATTTAAAAAATTATGTGTATTATTAGCAATTTAAATTAAAAAAAAAAGATGTATAGGATAAATAGTTAATTTTAATAGAAGCAAATGTATGGACAGTTTTAACTTTTAGTTTTGCAGGTCCACATCAGCCATCTTGAGGCTGCCACTTTTTAACCTGCGTTAACAAATAAATTATGTATGAATGAATGAATGAATGAATGAATGAATGAATGAATGAATGAATGAATTGTAATCCATATAAAGTTTCTGCACTACCCTATATGCAACTGGCACGTGCAAGCTGCAAACTATTACGAATTGATTTACTTGTGCAGTGAAGGCAATGTCAAAACATTTTTAAGCTGATAAAATATATTACTAATCATATTATCGTCAACAAAAGCTATAATTTGGTAACCTTTGGGTCATATATAATTATTTCAATTTCAATTTAATCATCAGATAGCCTGCCATAACACTACTGTTATACAGTTCAACAGCTAGACGAGATAACTAACTAAATTAACTAATTAGACAGAGTACGCTACTGTTATACACTTCAACAGCTAATGACAAATATTTGTAATAATAAAGAAAATTTGGCGAATAAAAATATATTACATATCATATTATCGTCAACAAAAGCTATAATTTGGTAACCTTAGGGTCATATATAATTAGACAGAGTACGCTACACCAATGTATGATAATCATACTTCCAATTTGCTGCAGTAATTTTTAACATAACATAATGACAAATATTTGTAATAATAAAGAAAATTTGGCGAATAAAAATATATTACATATCATATTATCGTCAACAAAAGCTATAATTTGGTAACCTTAGGGTCACATCTCATTAGACAGAGTACGCTACACCAATGTATGATAATCATACTTCCGATTTGCTGCAGTAATTTTTTAACATAACATTATGATAAATGTCTGTAATAATAAAGAAAATTTGGCGAATAAAAATATATTACGTATCATATTATCGTTGACAAAAACTATAATTTGGTAACCTTAGGGTCACATCTCATTAGACAGAGTACGCTACACCAATGTATGATAATCATACTTCCGATTTGCTACAGTAATTTTTTGACATAACATAATGACAAAAATTTATAATTACGAAGAAAATTTGGCGAATACTGAGAGGGACCGAGAGGGACCAAGCATCTGGAACGTGCCAGATAAGTTGCAGGGTAATTTGTGATAAGATTTCTGCTTCAAGGTTGATGAAGATTTACACAAACAAGCAAAACCTTGAGTTTGGATTAAAGGCAGTCTGTCACACATCTGATTGGCTGTAATAAATTCAGAGTTCAACACAACCATTGACTATGACACAGCGGATGCCTTTGTGAATCTGTGTTTTAGAATAAAGGAGGGCTAATCGTTATCACTTCCTACGACCAAGGAAAGTCAGTAGGATCAGCAGCCATTCAATTCTCCTATTCTTTGTATTGTCATTATCACCCAATCAGATGCGTGACAGACTGCCTTTAAGGCTTCGTTCACACTACTCCACTTTAATTTCTATTCGTTTTTGTTGATGAAAACGCTGCCTGTCTTTTCAAATGACTACGCTATGAATACGATAGATAGACAGACGTATACAGGGTGTCCCAAAAAACATGTGCGCTGTTTGAGTGGCTTCTGCGGAGCAGCCATGAATCCAATTTTTCTGTTTTTAAGATTCTTGACAGAAGAGACTTCAAATTAAAGACTGACACCGAGTTTGAGTAAATCCGATCACTAGTTGTTGATTTATTGAGCAAGAAAGCCAAATTATTGGCTGCCTCAAAACCAGAGGATTCATTATTCTCCTTTGCGTTAAAATCAACGAAATTGATTGAAAAAAACATACCTAGCCCTGTTTTCTGATGTTCAGAAGTGAGACAGATTGTCATGCATTGAATTTTGTGACAACCAAGAATATTGGACACATCTAGGGTTGCTAGGAACGGAAATGTACAGCACCAGTGCTTCAGGCCATGGCATGCGTCCATCAGATACTTTGCTTCTCAAAAGTGATAAAGTCGTTTTAAACCAACAGCATTGCGTTCAGCATGCTGCTTGGTCGATATTCTTGAAGAATATGGTCATTAATTACTCCCAAATGCGTTTCCTGGCATAACTGTAAAGTTTAAGTTCATTTAATGTTAAAATTCAAGTTAAGCAACCAGTGATTGTGACTTTCTTTCTCAATAAATCAGCAACCACTTGTCAGATTTACAGAAGCTCGGTGTCAATCTCTAAGTTGAAATGTCTTTTATTGAAAAATCTGAAAAACAGGAAAGTTAGATTTATGGCTCCTCCACAGTAGCCATTCAAACGGCGCACACGTTTTTTGGGACACCCTGTATACTTTCACACTGCTCCAACTAAACTGTGTTGTTAGCTACTCTGGAAACATAGCCTTCTGTTAGTAGCTCTCAAAGACACCAATCGCGAATTTGAAAACCATTGTAATCAACAGCCTATACAAATGTCTCTGCTTTAGGCGCTCAAATTGAAAAGGATCGTTCTCAAAACGCATCGTTTTTCGAAAACGCATCGTCTTCAGATTTATCAGTCTTCAATTGGCGTTTTCGAAAAGTTCTGTTTTCACAGCGAAGCAATGTGAATGCAAGGCAAAAAAGGATAAATTTTGTTCCGCTTTCATATCAAAACAGAGCAGTGACAATGATGCGTAAAGCCTGGTTTCCATATAGCCGTAAGGTGCCGTAAGGTTGACGGCGGCAGCTTTCTTCCATCTTCCATCTGCCATGCCCCCGGTACCGCAGTCGAACGATTTAAATGGAAACGTCTGAATCTAGTGCCGCAACCATTACCGGTAAGATACCGTAAGGATCGAGAAAGGTTTAAATGATTCAACTTTTTCCAAGTCGTTACGGTACCGGGTGCCGGCGGTACCGGGAGAAGTGGTTTTCATTTAAGCTGATATGGTTGCGGCGGCAATGGTTCCGGCAATGACTGCGGCAACCTTACGGCATCTTAGGGCCCCTTACGGCTATATGGAAACCAGGCTTAAGAATGAGGGCTGTCTTTAATAGATCTTATCTAGATCGTAATTGCTGAGCATGAACAAAAGATAAATTTGCTATGAACACAAAAAATAGTTAACCTGGAGGAGGCTAATGTGGAAACTAATGGCACAAAGTACAGACAGTCCCAACCAAAATGACAAAGTCAGAATAAACATTCAAGCGGATTTTTTCTTCGCATCGCTTTTCATCATAGCCATGAACTTCATCAAATCAATCAGACAGTTTCGGTTCAATGCTTCTGATGCCGCAAGTAAGCCACCATACATACCCCCTGAGAATCCACACGTAAATACATCTTGCCCAGTGAGAATCAGTCCTGGTATGGGGGTCTTAGGCCTGAGCGTAGTGACAGACTCTGGAGTGAATCGTCCTAAATTATGATCTACACCATAGATTTCGCCACGTGATGACCCAATGTAGTAGTTGTTGGTCACAGGGGAGCCAACATCGAAGTAAACACGGCGATCTTTGAGTTGTGGAAAAATCTTGCATGTCTGTTGCCACATACGGTCTGCAATTCTGTTCTTCACTGCTTCATAATCATCCCCACGCTTTCCAACTCGGTTGCCATCCCATTTTGCAAACCATTCGTAAATGGCAAGGGTAATAATTGCGCAAGTCGTCTTTCCGGGAAATCGTTGATCCCAGGTCGGATCCTTTGCAGATGGGAATGAAATGAACAGCAGTGGGATATCATTCGTTCCGGCCTCTTCAGCACTAAGAGCCATGTAATCTTGTGTTATTTTATCAAACTCGTTGCTCGTGTACACCCAGTAATTCTTAGCTTCCACTCCGAGTTCTTCTTTCGTTCCGTCCAATCCAACAAACACGGACATTGCACCTGGACCATGTTGAACACAGGATAAAGCTTTCTGGATGTCGGGTAGCTCACGTAATTGCGGAGGAATCAAACGGTCATATGTGTTGTAGATTCCAGCACCAGAAATAACTTGCGGTGCCATGATGTCATAGTCTTCGCCTCCTTTGTGTACACGAACACCTAAGATTCCGAGCAAACATTATTTCAGTTGACTAATCTGGGAATTTACTTTGTTCAATGATACAATAAATACCATACATCTGACACAATTATAAGTAATACCATAATAAGACCACTATAAAGAGTATAAATACTATAAATACTATAAAGATGCACAAAAAAGCAAGAGACAAATTTCGGATAGTTAGAAATCGATAGACAAGATGTAGGTGCCTCAGCTTAACAGGAGCGTACAGTAAGCAAGTGCATGTTAAAGTAAGTATTTGTAGCATCATGATTTCTAAGGGGGGCACAAAAACTTTTTGCAGTTAATTTGATCGCTATAACTACAAGTGGTAGAATTCACCCTGCTCACCACGCTCCTCCACAGCGTCCTACTAATTTGACTTTGTCAGTCCTTGTGTCACAAATATGTTTACTTCGACAAGCCTTAGCCGATGTTGTCTATTGGAGAGGCCATAACTACTCGAAACCTGGAGATATTATAACCTGCATCCAAACTTTTTGTACCCAAACATCTAGAGAGTAGATTTCTTTAAAAAGATTGGGAAATCTCAAGCTGTTTTTTGTCCTGCTTGTGTTTTATAGTAGAATTTAGAACAATCTTGACAGGTTTATTTTCTCCTCTTCGCCTATTCGCCGTCTGATTAGTGCGTGAACATAAGGTTTTGGAGGTTTCGGCCATGGGCCACGAGCAAAAATTGGCGGAAATATTTGATTCCTATGCTGACTGGCGTAAGTTGAAGTTTAGATATAAAGCTTAACTAAACTTAATACATCTAAATCTAAAGCTGATCTTAAGTTTCGATATACAGAGCAGACAATGAAATCAGCATGATGCATTTTCGAATCTTTCAAAATTGTCTTAAACTTTCTTTAAATTTTTGGGCGAGCCATAGTTACAAGTGCCTTCAATTATACCAACATAATATAATATAATATCGAAGCACTCACCGATAGCTTTTCCATCATCATTCACCAAAATGTTTGTCACTGGTGCACGGACGAGCACTTTTCCTCCACCACGTTGTATTACTGGGATGATGTGAAATGCAATCTCGCTTGCACCGCCTCTTGGGTAGAATGCACCATTCAAGAAATGGTTAAATAGGGCAGTTTGCATGATGAATGGGGCCTTGCTTGGTACAGTACCTTGAAAATGATAATAAATGAAAATAATGTATAAACATAGGCAGCTCTGACACGTGAAGGAGGTTTCAAATGAGTTAAAGTGCTTTCTCCTCTACTTGTCTTGTATTGTCCAATCCTCTTAGTTGATTTTCTATGCATCTTAGTTGGTTTGAAGCATTCTATCCGTGTGAGAACCGTCTATGGCATAAAGCTGGTTTCTCGTTCTCCTCAGCAAATGGTATGAGAAAAGCTGCAATCTATTCCATTAAAATCCGATTGAGATTTCTGGTTGACTTCGTTAAACAATTGTGTTTACAAGTAGGTTTCATGAGGGAATTAAAATTCATTACAATATGTGTGGCAGGTCCGATGTAGAATGTCAAACTTTGCACTTACTTCGTCCCTGCGAGCTTCATCGTTGCTTCCGACAGGCAGCAATGGATCGTGCGAATTGTTTTCAACCGAATTTTACAGAATATAGATCTGTAATTTAAGTATTCCGATATTGCAATTTTGGAAATATAAGTTATTTAGCAAGTAATTCAGCTGTTTAGCGACGGCTAAAAAGACATCTGGATATTAAATCTACAAGTTGGGACCTCATATTTTTAGCATAAAGTTGGAAGCATTTTTCTTTATCATCCAAGAGCCGGTATTTCAACAATTTTATCAGCTGTTTTTCCACAACTTTCGGCTGCTAAAGATTTCACTGTACCGAGGGAAAACTTGTAAATTTGGACGGTCACTAACTCACTTTCAGTGAATTCTAAAATCGTTGTTTTATGACTAAGCCAATACTGGAATGGTGAGAAATACCGAGTGAATCCGGACAAAATTTTCATTTCATTTTCATTTTAAAATTGTTTACCCAGGGTACAAATTCAGTATAAATACTGTTTTACAATTGGCCCTGCAAAAAATTACTTACAAAATTAAAAAATTATGTACTACAAAATTTACAATAAAAAGAGCGGAATACGTCAAAATTAAAGATATATAAATTTACACCGATACACCTCCATATATAAAAGGTTTATTTTTCATTGATTTTGGACTTGAGGGCATTGATTGAGGGAGCCATCTTTGTATCCAAATCAAGACTGTTCCAGAGACTGGCCCCACGATAAGCAAAGGATTTTTGGCCATTGCCAGTTCTCAACATGGGCATTGCAAGGTTTGTTTTAGAGTTTCTTAACTCTCTTGGATGTACCTCGGACAATCTCACGAAAAGATCGCTAAGATATTGAGGTGCAAGAGAGTTAAGAGATTTGTAAACCATAGAACCTGTTTCAAACGTGGAGCGTTGCCAATTTTTATTGATGCAGCTTGCTTCTCAAATTTGTTTAATGAAAATTCATTGCACAGGAAAAAGGTCAACTTAGAGGCGAAAAGTTATTTGGTCGAAATCGGATATTCTGTTCCATAATTAAAATCGATATTAGAAGATAGGGTTTAAAATCTTTAATTAGGTCGATGTAAAATTCTATTACAGTTTTCTTTTAATCAAATGGCTTGGAAGGAACTTAGGGTTTTGTGAAACTCATTTATAAGAAATTGCATGCCGACTTTTTTGAATATATGTACCAAAATATAAGAAACTGGTGAGCCCGAATTTTTTCCAGTTTCTTTTAAGTTCTTATTTTAAAAGAAAAATTTTTGAAAAGAAATAAACGTAAAGCAATTTTCTAGAAACAACTTTATGGTATCCTACAATACTGATTAAAATTATTGTCAAGTGCGCCCTCTTCACAGAGTTTGGAGTGGTTTGTTTATGAAATGTATATGATACAGAGCTTTTATTAAACAAGTGAAATAGAATAGAATACAGCGTTTATTATCAATCATGGAGTTTTTGCCTTTCCAGATCGATGCTGCCATTTTTATCAGAGTTTCTTGTGAGAAACTCATCAGCCTGTTTTTCACAATGTGTTCATTCTATGAGAAACTGTCCAATCTGGTCCGAAAAAATAAGTTTCTTATATGCGGATTTAAATGCAGCAATACCTACAACAATTGTAATCAGTCTAATAACTCACCATAATCTCCAAAACTATAAGCCAACACTGCTTTGAGGTCTTTATCAACAATAAACTCATCAACCACATCTGCAACAGACTTCTTGGCATATTTGAAAAAATCTGTCACATAATGAATCAATCCTGTTTTGATCAAGATACTTGCAAACCAAGTTGGCATTGATTTTAACAGTATGAAGCCAGAGAAACTCTTCTTTGATTTCTGTCAAAAATGGGTGTGCAAGTTTAAGATTTTTAGGTTTCTTCAATGAAAAAACTTTCAAAAGGTTACAATCAAGAGCTCCTACATCTCTGCTTCTGAAAAATTTCCTCTGCAAAAACTTATTTAAACAAACAAGAAATGCAAGATTTTACAAAATAAATTTCTGTAAAATTTATCCATGATCCTACAGAGATAATAGCCAATTTCTCAAAGGAGATAAAAAGATAATTGAATAACATAACGGTTCTGAACAAATGGTTGGGCATTTGAAAATCCCTGAAATTCGAAAATCATTAACATTTTCTTTTTATTCTAAAATTTCATAAAAGTTTAATGCATAAAAGATCAAATGGATTTTAGCGAGATTACCGTAAAAGCTCTATTACTTGATCCCCCTCTCTAATAAGCTGCTCCCTTCTAAGCTAAAATTTTACAAGAGCCCCCGCTCTATTCAACCATACTAGCTCTTGTATTTGATGCATGAGGTTACCAAAGGTCTCAATTTCATTTTGTTGATATTATTCAAATGAGAATTTCCATGCAGTCTTGGGGTAAACTTTGTTGAATCTGTCCATTTGACTTGACTTTAAAAGTTGTAAGTTGATTCAGAAAAGTGTGAGGTAAAAGACCCGAAATCTATCATTCATAGCCTTGTCATTTATAGACTTTATGAAAAAATTCCCCTCTCTAACGAGCCCATTTCTCTTCAACCCCCCAGAGTTTCTGAAAAAAATAAGCCTCTTGGGGTATACAAGAGCCTTTAGGGTAGAAAAGATAAAGATCTGACATGAATCAGATAATAAGTGATGAATACAGGAAGCTGCATCCAAAACCAAAAATGAGTGATACTTACCTTCAAAAGTGTCATGAATTTGTTTATTCCTTTCTCTTCATGTGGAAAAAGCTCAACTAGGTGTTTCTTGAAATAATCCGGTCCTTTGCCATAAATGGGCACTTTCCTTGGTTGCTTATCAAGATCACCCAGAATGACAGTGTCAAAATTATCATCTATGGGAACCCATTCCAACTGTGCATCAGTGAGCTGATCGATGAGAACTTTGCCCATTTCTTGTCCAGTCATTTTTCCGATATAATGAATACCAACATCAAATTCAAAACCTGCAAATATTTACAGAATGAGTTACAGTGGAAACAATAAATTTTCGAAGCTACTATTTCAAACATTAAAGAAATTTAAACATTTCATTTTAAATGTCAAAGAAATACCAAAAACTTTTTGTGGTCCAAAATATATTCACTGCCCAATAATTTTGTAGGTAGTGCTTACAGTTCCTCAAAAAAACATGGTACCTAAAAACATGAATGGACACATAATGTTCCATAATTTTTGAAAATAGTATCCAGTCTAAATTCGATTGCTACTTTGTATCCACAAGTTCGATATCTTTGTGAAAAAGTGCTAACAATTGCATTGTTTTCATTTCCGTTGCAACCAGGGGTTAGTTTTGCTGATTGCTCTGATGTGAGTTAATATCACGTATCACGAATATACACTCAACAGCTCCTAAAAACCTGTGAACATGGATTTAAGTTGGCAAGTATCTTATGAGGAGTAAATGTCTCATCCTTGTCACTTTAAACAGAAAATCCTCAGAGAACAAAACACTTCAAAGTAATTCAATAGCAAACTACTATTAAATGGTTGCTGTCTTTGTACGTTTTGAGGTACACAAACGGAAAACAGAAAACTTTATGGTCTATGTTAGATTATAACCGCAGTAGAAGCACATTTTCCCTTGACCTTGAAAACAGTTGCAAAGCCTCAAGATAATACTCCTGTTGTAAGAGGAACGGTGCATACTAAATGTGCATACACCGTTCCCGCTACTGCAGTAGCAGCACATTTTCCCTTGACCTTGACCTTCTTGTTGCGTGTAGTGCAATTGTAAGATGATAAACAAGTAAATAAAGTAAAATACAAGCATTTTGATGCAAATTGAAATAAGCACGACGTTTCGAGCATAGCCCGTTATCAAGCCCATTATCAAATCAAGCTTGATAAACGGGCTGCTCGAAACGTCGTGCTTATTTCAATTTGCATCAAAGTGCTCATATTTTACTTTATTTGCTTGTTTAGAATTACATTACTCTTAGTATTCTTGATTTATTGCTGATTTAATTGAAAGAATAAATAATGTTATCGTTTTCATTGAATTTAAGAATGTCAGTCTTCTTTCATTTACTCCATTTGACATCAATGAGCAGTTCCTAAACGATCATATAAAAATATTTTTTGGATCACACACCATCGCACGCCTAAAATTTTCAAGGCGTGCGAATAGCAGCATCCACCAAATTTCATATTACCAGGACTGGAAAGGGGCACAACTTTGCTGGACCCTCTATTGATAGCATGCAGTTCTGAGACAATGCACATTACCTTTCTCAGTGAAAGTATGACAGCATCCACCAGCTTGGTCATGTTGCTCCAAAACCAAAACTTTCTTTCCTGCCTTTGCCATCAATGCTGCAGTTGTTAAACCACCAATACCACTTCCAATTACCACTGCATCCAGATTTTCTGGAATTTTCTTTGATGCAAAGCCCTTCGAAGAGAACGAAGGGAAAACACTAAGACCGAATTAACTGATTTATAGTTTTTACTCAAAACTGGCTTGTTGACACAATTTTACATACTACAAATACAATCAAGATTGATTGAGCTTGCCTGCGATTCAGAAGATGCATGGTGCAAACACAAGCGGTGCAAAATTATCATAGCCTTAGGAAACAGGGGGCTGGGAGGCTACAGCCCCCCTAACGTTGGAAAGAATCACAAAAATCAGCCATAATTGGGCAGATATCCTCAGCCATGATTGGGCAAAATTTTCTTAAACTATTGATCTTTTATCACGCATCCCCCCTCCCCAAATTTGATCTCCCCCTACGCCCATGGAAATTCTTACTTGAATCAAGCTCTCAAACATACACAAATCATATTCAAAACAAGTTAGTATCAGGTTTGAAGGATGCTGCAAACATACTCAATATTTTGCCAAGTGAATGCCTCTTTTAGTGCAGACAGCCATTGCCAAATAGTGTGGTCACTTGATAAAGATTGAGACAGTCAGTCAGGAATTTTCATCATTATTTCCAAATTGATGGAAGAAAAATTGAGGGCTTTTGTGTAGTCCTGTTATCCTGAACTCAAAACACCTGTATGAAAAGTATGGCACTTGCAATTAGGGTATTCAAAACAGATATAAACAACAGAAGACCCCTTTTCCACACCTAAGATATTGATGGAAATTTTCCTGCTTTCAAAACTGCTCAAAACATCATATTTTTCACTTTTGAAAGTGAATTGGTCAGTGGACAGTAACCAAATATTTCTGAGACACCCACCCTATGTAAATATTCAACTTACATTTTTGAGAACAGCATCTCTCTTCTCTTTCTCTAAAACAAGTGGCTCAGGATCACGAAGATAGTCTTTGGACATTGGATTTTTTGCTGGAGCAGGTTTGCTCCAAATCCTTAGCATTTGCCATACAAAAACAATGGCTAGCAGTACCAGAGCCAAATGAAAGATGCTTAACTCCTTAACAGTAGTAATGGCACTGAATAACAGCTTTTCTGCAATTGACATCTTGATTTAGCTGAGACTTTGGACTTCGGCTAACAACAGGGCACAATCTGTATAGTTAATTTTGTTGATACAGATCTTTGCTAAATTCCTTGTCTGTGTCTGAAAAGAAAATTGATGATGAAGTAAGGTCTAATCGGGGTAAAATAGGAAAGTTTGTGATAAAATTGGTAGGGCAAAAAATCTGGATAAACTTTGCTATAAATTTTGTTCACAGTTTTCCTCTTTATCGAACTAATACCCTCCTTGACATAAAGTGAATATTGATTTATATCAGTTGAGTTCAGGGTGTACTGTTTTCCAGCAATCAACACTAACTACCCATTGTACCCCAGCCTGCCCATTTTACCTCAGCTGACCTTATTAAAAACTAGAGTACCATCGCCCTGGTCTGACCACTTTTCATAAAACAAAGATTTTCTGTGAGGTCAAAGAAGTTTTGGAGAGGAACTCACCTTGAATAGGTTTCTCAATTTGTGCTACATACAGTATACCCCACAATGAAATCTGTATCATCCGTTTCCTTTTTGGCATGCTGGAACCACACAAATACGGACTGGTCTGGAACACCTAAATTAGGTGGTATCGCCCTGGATCGACCGCGGCAGTCTGAAACCTTTTAGCTAGTCTGAAAAGAATCAGAATCAAACAATATTTTGTTACATTTTGTAGAATTTTTGAATGTGCACAATAGCGATATAAGATCTAATAACGGAAGATGAGACAAGCGACAACAATCATTTTACACTTCATTTTATTGACTTTCATTCCATGTCAACAGTTGACATTTCCAGGAGACTTAGACGGTATATAAGAGACGTAATCGGTTAAAAAAGAAATATAAATTAATTTGACGTAAACATGTTTTTAGAACGTTTCGAACCAGGCTTGGTTCATCTTCAGCAAATCAAATAAATAAACATGGCAATTCATACCAAGGAACAAACAAGATAAAATGCGGTAAACAAGCATGAGTTACATTTCCTACGCGTAAGGGGACCCGAGACCTAAGTCTCAAGTGGATAAAGTGAAAAAAGATCAGAGGAGGACTAAGGGAATAGACGACTGTTGGGAATTAAGCTCAGGTCGATCCCGTAAAATAAGGAGGCTCTTCTGAATAAGAAGGTCAAACCCATTGTTGGCTCTGTCCAAAATAAAGAAATCTTTAAATGACACGGCGTGCCCTGATTGGCTAATGTGATCCCCAATGGCGGATGGACTCGCTTTTATCTTTCGACCAGCTTTGTTCACTCCCAAGTGCTCTCTGCATCATGTAATTAACTTGCGTGTGTTTTTCCATAGTACAAGGCATGGCAGATCTAATATTACTCTATTGAACCTTGCGTAAAAGAATTATGAAAATAACGCTCGATCCAGGCTCTTTTGTAGAATAGCTAAAAGGTCTATTGATGATTTTATTACATTGAAAACTTTTCAAACCTGTCATCAGTTCACCAAAGATACCATTTCCTTTCCCAGAAGACCGGAAAGTTACATGAAAAATTATAATTTCAGTGAAAATTATTTCAAAAAATTGTTAATTTCACTCCCGCGTTTAAGTCTCTTATCCTTGACCTTAGTTACCTCCAAGCACATCATGCATAAACAGCCCAAGAACTAGAGGGTTTCATGGTGGACCAGTCTGCAGAGTATGGCACTTATCGATGAGATCTCTGGTGTGCAAGGAGAAACTTCTTTTGTTCTCTATTGTTTATTTTGAATAGCCTAATGTAAATCTTCAGTGTGCAAGTGCCATACTCTGCACACAGGATGGTGGACACACCTGGGCAAAGTATGTCACACTTACAGTGCTCAGGGGGGTACCGAGGCTCCGGCCACAGCAGGTGAAAACAAATGTAAAAAGGGTATTGGCTGGAATCAATGTTAATGGTGGGAAACAAAGGGTTATGTGGGACTAAAGCATATTAATGATAACCCACACTAGATATAAACATCAAATTTTGTCTAGCAGTTATTAAAAAGATATCTTACAGCTTCACATTCTCTATATTGAATGGCCGGAGCTGGCCGGAGCAGGTGAACAAAATACAAAAAGGGCCAACCAAGGCTCCGGCCAAGCTCTGTCCACTCGGCTTGTGGCTTTGGCCAAGCTCTGCCCATTGCCCGGAGCCTCCACACCCTCCTCAGTGCTCTTCCAAAAAATGAGTCATAAGCCTGATAGCTTGTGTGCAATTCTTGAAATTTCTTCGGATATGAAACAAGAAGAGTTGGAGGAAACAGTTCTGAAGCCTAATACACACTTTTACACTTCCGATGACGCACGGACAGCGCGCCAGAATGTTGCGAGGCAACACAAATTTCGAGTAAACAAATTGAAGATTGATGTGGGGCCTAATGTTTATCAATGCGGTTGACTTCCACGATCGCTGTTTAAAGATGAGCCGTGAAAACAACCAGGAGCTGGCGCTTGGCGATAGAAGAATGACTCACGAGGACTTCAAACTGTGGAGTGCAAATGCGATAAAGAAGTTTCTTTCCCTACGAAAGAAGCCCACAGATGGATCTTTTGAAGAGTTAGTGAGCAGGTAATGAAGAAACTTTGCAGTGATTCCTCTTATTTTCGTAAAGTGACCTGAAGACTCTTGAAGATGGATCGGTTTTGATACAGACAATATCTATCTAGTCTAAGTCTGTCTCGTCTAATGTTCATGATGCAATGGTCTCCCACACTGAAAATACTTCACCACATGTCAGCATTGCTACATCAATCTAAAGCAGAGGCGAGGAAAAGAAAAGAGGGTCAAAGGGTAAGTGAAAGCACCCCCACTAACTGTTCTTCATGAGGGGATTGTGGTCATACAAAATCTGTGTTATTTTTATACTGTAACTATGTTCTTGTGTACTTATGATTTTTAATCATTTCAGGGCATTTGTGGCATATGAAGAAGATGTACCAATTGATGTAGAGAAGGAAGAGCTGGAAAGATGCAATCTTATGGAGTATAAGAAGAAGCTGGTTCTGCCAGGAACCACATTGCCTGATCCACTAGGTTTAAAAAAAGGTTTCGGGTTTATTCTACTGACTCTCCCTCTTGCATCATAGCTAAGGTTAATGGTTGGGTTAGGGTCTTCTGGAGTTGGTTTCCCACCAATAAAATGTTTCGAACAAACCCGAGAATCTTTTGATGGTGACCAAAGCTTTCCTTTGCGCTGTGGGTCTTGCCTGTTGATCAGCTTTTTCCACAATGTACTTTTCTCAATATCTTTCTTTGCAGTTGGGAATGGAAAAAGCTGAAAGCAAACTGTGCAGGTACAATGTACATTCATACAATTATGCTCCTCGCAAAACTGTTTTTGCCGTCTTTTTATTCTGTAAGAACCGTTTCCGCATCCATTTGCCGCACAGTGATATGTCATGTTTCTTTCTCGAATGTTTACTCGAAAAAGATGTCGCCTAGCAACAAGCTAAAAAGTCGCGCAAGCGCAGTTGGAACTATAAATCCGTGTATTATATTTTTAGCTGAGACTGAAAGACATATTGAGAAGGATTGATAAACGACACAAAATAGACATGGTGTGTGGAAACATCAATCAAAGGAAAAGTTATCATTAAATGCAAATACACTACCTCGCACCTTGCTGCAGGTAGGTCAACTTCAAAACTTTATTGTAGCTCTTCTGAGCAACACAAAACAGCAAAAGCGAAGAAACATCAAAGAGATGACATCAGCAAACAACTTTCGCGCGCTTTTTGGAAAAACTAGGCCCAGCTCCCTTTCTCTATTTCAAAATTTTATACAAGACGGTTGCTCAACCCGAAATTCTTAATCTCTACCAATGCTACCCCAGCCTACCCACTTTACTCTAGCAGACCCTACAAAAACTATATCGAATTAACCGGCCTTTTCATCTATTCCTTCATGTTTTGGCACAAAGGTTTTTGATTTGTTGGCAGGTTGATCTTTGCACCCCCAATTCACTTGACTTAGGCCCATGATGGCCTTATTAGCGCACAACTAAGCATTCCAACTAAAAACTTCCGCATGATTTACGTCTTCCCCAAGGGTTCCAGGAGATGCGATTTAGAAGCAACATACCTGAATAATTCTTGGATGTCACATCAATTTCTCAGCTGTGGTGGGTTCTCCACTGCAATGCCACTACAACGCTTCTTTGATTTTTGCGCAATAATGGAATGAAAAGGCTCACATGATGGAAATCTCGTTCGAAATTGATACTTCAACAACAACAACAACAACAACAAATGTTTATTCTATTGTGATTCTATCCGAGCCCCTCAGTCTTGACAGGATCACTTATTTAAAGTGCAAGAATTACGCAATGCTTGCTACGAAATATTGCAAGATAACTAGAAACGAATGGAGAAGATTTTTGAATATTCTGTCATACAAATGGGTCCTTTTCTCAAAGTCCACATGCAGGTCGAACCACTTTCACAATGAAGTAGCCCCCCCCTCGGCTATCGAAATAAATCAATTGCAAACGCTGCTCATATACCCTCATATCACTCCAAACCTTTAGCTGAAACAGGTTTAGGCTTTAGGCGAACAACTAACAACAATAAAACCTTTTCAGACTTTCTGAAAATTTATCCCCAAAATAAGATGGCATCGTGTTTTTCTCGCTTCTGTGAGACGCCATTAGCCTGCGTGCAGACTCAACTATCCTAAAGTCTACACTTTAGGATAGTCGAGTCTGCACGCAGGCTAGACGCCATAGGATAAAGTCTTTATTTTATCTTGGTCATCTTTATGGTCATCCTTGATGTTAGTGCAGAAAGGTCGAGCATCATGACAACTTTTTATTGCATTTAACCAAGTGAAATTCATAGCATATGTCCTTCTTGTGGTGATTAATGTTTTAGATTAGGCTTTGCTATTTTTGTAAGCACCCCAGACTCGATAATCTATGCTTCTCAGGCGTATGAAAACATATGTAGTTAGTTTTAAATAAATTGTTTCAATCCTGCTGTGTAACTTCAAATTTGCCAAATAATGGCAAATACTTAAAATTTGAGGCAATAAGGAGGGGGGCTTTGGGGTTTCACGGGTTGCGGGTTTGACCGATTTTAGCCCTCGGGTTTCGGGTTTTGTCTAAATTGTGCGGGTTTTCGGGTTTTGAGATGCTCCACGGGTTGCGGGTTTGGCCAATTTTGATGCTCGGGTTTCGGGATTTCTTTCAAAAATTCCGATGTTTTCGGGTTTTCGAAGTCATACAGTGCCTGTAGTTAGCTTAGATCGAAAAACAAGCTTCCGAATGCTTGAAACGATGCACAGAGTGTTAGTGAAAACGAAAATGTAGGAAATAGTCGAAGATTATTACCGAAAATTGAAATTTTGCATTCCAAAGTGCAATTTCGGGTTTCGAAATTTTTGCTTGCGGGTTTTCGGGTTTTTCCTAATTTTGGTCCGGGTTTGCGGGTTCTAGTGCCCCCCAAAGCCCCCCTCAATAAGAAAATATCCGAATAACAGGACGCACGACATTTACACATGTATACGCTATATACCTTTTTCGCTGCCCCAAAGATTACACGAAAATAATCGCAGATTTCCAAATAAATTGCCACTGGTTTATAAAACAGATTTATTTTCAATATAAATGTATGCAGAAATCAGCAATCGCCCTGAGAAATTTTTAATGAATATACTCAAAAAAGGAGGTAGTGTCTTGGTACAATATGGTTTTTAGACAACTAAACTCTCTATAAACATAGGTTTTGTTAAACCTGAGACATCTCAGGCACCTACTATAGTGCAGACAAATTGTATAGGTGTCCTTACACACAAAGTTTGTATACCTTATAAGTGATTTATTATAGAATTTAAATAAGAAGGGGTATTTTGTTAGAGAGAGTTGTTAATTCATCGTTTTCCAAAGAATTTTTTACGCTTTTGAGTATACTTTTCGCCGATTTCTTCTAAAGCCAGCTATCATTTGGAGGGAAAAACTCTACAGCCAGGTGAAAAATTCTCTTCTTGGAGTGCACACGCCCGTACAAATGAAGTCAAGTGGCCCTTGGGGCTAGGGGGTACATGGGGCACCATGCCCCTCCAAGTTGTCGAGAGCTAATAAAGAGGAAGGTAAAATTCCTTATGAGATACTGTTTTGGACCTCAGTTGAAGCCTTTTAGGACCTGATTTTGAAAAATCCACGAATATCAAATTTTGTATAAATAGGGCTAATTTTGCCAGCATAGGGTCCAAATCTTCAAAAAGGCTGATGTAAAATTCAGTGACCTATTTATTTGAACAAAGTGACTTCAAAGGCACTGTAGCTATTTCGCTACAATTCTACTGTGGGACTTTTCTGAAATCTTCAATATTTTCAGAATTAGAGTGTTTTTCTACTCTTTCGAGAATTCCGGAAAAAATTTCCAAAAAAGTTAAAACCACTGTAATTTCTAAACTGTTTGACGCAACATGAAATAATTTATGGATGTCTACAATATGGTAACAAGCAAAAGTCTGTCACTTTTCTGGTTTATGATTTAGAAATCTGATGATGTCACATCCTCAAATGAGTTTAAATGTAGGATAAGCTGTAATTTCGAAAAATACTCAAAAGTTTTGAAAAGTCCAACGGTAGAATTATAGATAAGTATCTAAAGTTTCTTTCAAGTCATTCAATCAGAAGAAATTGGTTAAGGAATTTTACACCCACCTTTTTACGCTGAGTTAGAGATTTGGAACCTGTACTAGTTTTGCCAGACCAACGATATTCAACCTTCACTATATATATGGAATAAAATATAAATCTATTTTACGTCAATATTAACACTGATGTTCATAGCAGCGAGTTCAGCAACGAGATACCTAAATACATATGGTATCGTTAGTTCTTTAATATATTTTGTTGATTTGCACTGAAGGCATCTCCATCTTCTTTGGTCATGTGATGATACAGCTGCCAGTTCATCTGCTGGCTTGTCCAAAATTGGTGACAACAAACTACCACATTTGGTACATGTCTGAGCCTAAGAAAAAGACAAGTTTTTGAGCAACGATGTAGCGGGTGAGCTAGAAAAAAGTTCCCATTTTCGAAAATTGGTAGCACCACAAGTGTACTTCATGGATTTGAATGATTCAAATTCTAGTTAAAAGCCAAAAGATCGAAGTATTTTTTGTAATTTTTCTCGTCTTCTTACGAGCACTGCAAATGTAGGTAAATTCAACTTTACAAAAATGTCTTGGTTGCAAAATGACTGAAAAAGGCCTAAAGCGCTTGATCAAATCATTAGGACACTCCTCACACAGAACAATACGCACAGGCGTTTCACCTCTCTCAAGAGTTATGACATAGATTTTCAAACAGATACTAAAGATTTCAATCCCATGGCAATAAATTTGCAGACGATATCTCTCACCCATGAGAAATTGCGTTGAAATCATGGCAGCCGGGGAATTGACTTCACAAATTAATCGAATTAAAGAATGAAGTTGGGACTAAAACAGTGTCTTACGATAAAATGAGGAAATCTGCCAAGAGGAGGTAGTATTGCAAAGCATTGGGCTCAAATCTTTCAAATCTTTGAAAAGGTCGGTGTATAATACTATGGCACTTTTCTTCTAATTGATTGGCTTGAAAGGAACTTCTTGTACTTTGCGGTAAATCTGCCATGGAAAGTTTTTGATGTCTTGATTTTTTTAAGTTTGGCGGCAATTTAATCACTTTTGAAAAAATTCATGAAAAATTTTGAAAAAATTCAAATTATCATAGATCCTAAACCAAGAAAGGACAAATGATATAACCTTCACGATAACCATAGTTTGTGAAGGTCTATGATATGGTGGCAGGTAGATATCTGTAGCTTTTCTGGTTTAGGATTTAGAAATTTAATGACGTCATAGCCTCAAATTTAATAAATGCCGCCATTTTTAAACTAATCAATATATCAATAAATTTCCGCGGCAGATTTACAGCAAAAAAACCGTAGTTCCTTCCAAGTCATTTAATTAAAAGAAAACTATTATAGAATTTTACATTGACCTTTTTAAAGATTTGAGCCCTATGCTGTATAAGATGAAGCTCAAATCCTTACTGGTTGTCAGAGCATGCGGAAATCATCCAATTTCATGCTTGTCAGCCAATGAGATCACCGCTTTCTAGCCCCTGGAGACAAAATCGGTCGTTTGAGGTAAATTTTCTAGTACCCTCACTAAAACTGAAATGGATGCTAAAATACTTCAGTTATTTGCAATTTTTTTAATAAATCAGTTGTGGGGATGTCCGTCCCGAGTTGTTTACATGTTTAGGCACACAGCTCATTTGGGGCCGGAGCTGCGTTCATTTTCCGGTCGAAGAATATTGACCTTCGTTGATATGTATATAGAAATCGCTACAAATGAGATATACAGATAAGAATTTCAGCGATTACGCATACTGACCTGAGCAATAACCGAAACTCTTTCACTGCTATCATATCTTAAAATTGGAGGCAATTTCTAACGATTTCTGTTAGAGACATCATTTGGGCCTAAGCTTGTCCTCGCTTAAAACTCATTCCATTGCATTTAAAAAGTAATGGTAAAGTTCTTGAGCTAGATAATGCGCTTACCCATGACTCAGACACCAGTTTGACTTCGTTTGCCTTCTTTAATTTGCCAAATTTTTATAAGAAACAGCCAGTTGTGGGCGAATTGCAAAAACTTTCCTCGGTCCATATTTTTCTCTACACAGATTCACCGCTTCAAACAACAAACAGTGAACTTTGACATTGTATCATAAAAGTCTTGCATCACAGAACATTCCTTTTGAACGATTCCATGCGCTTTAGCGAGGCACTCGTGAATTGTATTCACGCATTTCGTTCTTTTCGTTCTTATTTCAATCAATGCAAAACATAAAAAGAACAAAGCATTGTTTTGGGTTCGCTAAAAAAGATACCCGGTTTTGCACTTTTGTTTGTTTGCATTGACTGATTGAACCAAATGCGTGAAAACAATTCACAAGTGCCTCGCTAAGGCGCATGGAATCGTTCTATAGGAATGTTTTGTGATGCAAGACTTTTATGATACAAAGTTCACTGTTTGTTGTTTGAAGCGGATAGACTGTGCAGATAAAAATATGGACCGAGGAAAGTTTTTGCAATTCACCCACAACTGGTCGTTTCTTATAAAAAATTGCTAATGTAAAAAAGGCAAACGAAGTCAAACTGGTGCCTGAGTCATGGGTAAGTGCATTATTCAGCTCTAGAATTTTACCATTACTTTTTAAGTGCAATGGAATGAGTTTTAAGCGAGGACAAGTTTAGGCCCAAATGATATCTCTACCAGAAATCATTAGAAATTGCCTCCAATTTTGAGATATGATAGCAGTAAAGGAGTTTGGGTTATTGCTGAGGTCAGTATGCATAATTGCTGAAATTCTTATCTGTATATCTCATTTGTAGCGATTTCTATTGATATTTCAACGAAGGTCAATATTCTTCGACCGGAAAATGAACGCAGCTCCGGCCCCAAACAAGCTGTGTGCCTAAACATGTAAACAACTCTGGACGGACATCCCCACAACTGATTTATAAAAAAAAATTGCGAATAACTGAAGTATTCTAGCATCCATTTCAGTTTTAGTGAGGTTACTAGAAAATTTACCTCAAACGACCGATTTTGTCTCCAGGGGCTAGAAAGCGGTGATTTCATTGGCTGACAAGCATGAAATTGGATGATTTCCGCATGCTCTGACAACCAGTAAGGATTTGAGCCTCATCTTATGCTGTATTGCAATGCGAAGTAAAATTACAGAATGGCAAATACTTCCCTTTCACACAATGCAGCAGATTCGTTAAGAAATCTGCTGCAGAACGACCGATTATTTTCAATTTTGTTTGGCAACATTCCTCCAGCTGCCAATTATATTATTTGCGTCGTTCAATCAACTTGTCACAACTCTTCACCTGTGGGGGCCCTGCAGTACACCGGTTTAAGTTATTCTGTTCGCATCACATTGTCATTGCATTGGATGCATGTGAGAAAAGGATGTGGCCCCTACGAGCTTAAATTTTTGAAGAATTGACTCTACACTGACTGTAAGGACTAAGGGCCTGTTTATATGAGGCGGGCTGGCCCGTTAGCGAGCTGGGTCGCCTCCACGCTAGCTCGGTTTTATATGAGGGATTCGATAATGAGCCAGCCCCGAGCCAGCCCGGCCTTTGGGTGCCACGTGCAGTCATTCTTTTGTGTGAATTTGAAAGAATGCGGAAAGTTTTTCCTGTTCTTTCATTTTTACAAAAGAAAGATTGCAGCCTTGGCGCCAGATGTGACAAAGGGTCCTCTACTTTTAGAAACTTAACAAATCTGCTGTGTTCTGCGCGTGCGTTACAGGCGGGTTAGCCTGTTTCTTCCGTTTATATTAGAAAAGTCAGCTTGTTTGAGGTGGGATCCTGGCACTTGATAACCGGTATCTCGGCAAGACGGGCCAGCCCGGCATACATATAAACGCAAACTTCTGTTTACAAAGCTGTGACCAGATAAGTAGGATCTCACCTCAAGGCGAGCCAGCTCGCTAACGGGCCAGCCCCCCTCATAGATAAACCAGACTCATGAAACTCAACTTATGCAAAAATCAAACTCTTCATAACTTGCAACGACGATGAATAATGAGATAAAAAAGGGAAATCAAACGTACTGTTGTTTGATCAGAGCAATTCATCAATCGATCATGTAATAGCATGGCAGATCCATGCGAAATTAATGCATCTCTTTCCATTTCTCCAAATCTGATACCTCCTTGCCTTTTACGACCCTAAAAATGCATCAGTAATTTCAAGTTACAATGAACAATCTTATTTCATGATATGGCAATGTTAAAAAAAATTGCAAAGCAAAGTGGTACAATCATAGCATACATTGGTGTGTGTTATTGAGGCATGCAGGAATCACAATTAAAGGGGCTCCGTCGTCAAACAGTAAACAAATCCGTAAACTCGCACGTGTCGGGGATTATCCATTGTTCATCCATTGTCCTCTGCAGTTTGCTTGGTGGCTTCACCCAAGCCACCAAAAAGTGACCGTTAAAAATCCACTTATATCCGAGCAATCGTAGAAGATATGAATGTTTGGTTTGTTCCTTAGTGAAGTACAATGATTAATGCCCAAGCAGCAACTCTCTTATTGAAAAAATACGAAAATCCTGTGTGATATCACCTTTCAAAAACCTGCAAAAATCATCGTTTTGTTTACATTTTGACGACGCAGCCCCTTTAAATTGGATACGAAACAGCACCAAATTGTAAACTCATTATTTTCGCGTAGTTTTGCTCCCCTGAAAAGATATGCCCCTACAACTACTGAAGCAACAACGACAACATCAATTCAATTCAATGAGTCTAACAGCATTGGAAAACAAGCTTGATTTCAGCACTAAATACCTTAAAATTATGAGCGTACAAGCCAGGGCAGCTGGGAGGCCGGCAGCCCACCAACGTTGGAAGATTTACAAAAATAAACCTTTTCAGGCAAAAATCCTCCCTACGTCGGGAAAAAATTTGGTAAACAATTGGCTTTTTATCAGGCAGCCCCCAGGTTTAATCTTCTCGTATGACTGCCTACGAAGACTTATTACATCACCATATGACTCAGAATGAAAACATATTGGTAAGCTTGGTCAAATGTTTCAACTTGTGATCTTCTCCAATAAAACTGTCGGTACAAACATTCAGAGCCTTCCAATTAACCTGCATGCAGACTCGACTGCTTTCTTTTCTTGACGATTACGCTAAAGATGAAGGCCAGAAACTTATACTACCAAGATACATTGCGCTCTATAGTGGAATCCTTATATAATCGTTAAGGATTTTCAATTCGAACAAAATGCATCTTGGTAAAAAGTTCCTCGCCGCCATCTTTAGTGTAATCGTTTATTTTGAAATCTCCGCAGTCGAATGCGAAGGCGCTGCTCACCTTGCATCTCGGGATCGCATGAGAGTTTAGAATTAGGATTCGAATTCGAATTCCAGTTCGAAACTAGACTGATTACGATTGAGTCATAGTAATCGCTACCACCCACCCACCCTACTCGCTCATACTAGAATCAAAGAAAAAACTATGAAGCAACCAGACAAAACACGGGGGATACTCCTGCACTCTACGGTAGCGGGGGTAGAAGCACAAATGTATCTATTAGAAATATGTTAAAATATATCTCAGTATTTTTTGTCGTCCAACCTCTCTACATCAAGTTTCCAGTTATATATTTTACCAAGTTTTTAAGAAATGAAAAGTAGCTTGAAAGTAAATCGATGTGAATAGAAGCTAGTATGAGCGAGTAGGGTGGGTGGGTGGTAGCGATGACTAGGACTCAATCGTAATCAGTTTAGTTTGAAGCCCCAATGCGATAACTTTGACCGCATTTCAAACGTGATTTTACTTTTATGTGAACCAGGCTCAGGTTCAATTTATCTTTCAATCATTTGTCATCGTTACACTGTGAGGTGTGTAACAGAGCCTTGAGCAAAACGGAAAGGAAAACTAACATGGGACTAATGTTCCGAACATCGTTGCGAAGAACAAAAAAAAATTCGCCTCGCTTTAGCTAAGCTCAAAGTACATAGGCAGTACAGCACTGTACATATTCTCGCAAGTCAACTCCAGTTCATTCACTGCCATAAATCAGAACAGGGAAAAGTAAAAATGTACTTACTCCAACTGGCTGGTGTGTCAATGGATCTATTGGTCCGGTGGTCCGGACCTATGGAAGACAAAAACAAGTTAGGCAATAAAACAGCAACTTTTCCTAAGAAACGAGTGTCTTGAAGTTTATGAACCATTACGCAGCCTAAGATTTACTGTCCAGCTATGGGTCTGGTGAGAGATAGAGTGGGGTGACAGGGTAGTGGTACCATGGTACCAGAGGGGTGGTACCTGGTACAACATTCTGCAAGGAAACTGGTACCAAAGATAAGGGTACCGGTACCAAGCCATTTTGAGTTGGTACCAATAACAAATTTGCCAATGGATGTTTTTGGAATTCCTATAATTTGTTCTAAGCTTTTAACAGTACAGACAGTGCGAGTTGTTTAGATGTGTTTGGTCTTGCTCATTGGTCTCACGAGGAACCGATCCTTTCCCCAAAATTAGTATTTAGTGGTACTAATACCTTCAATTTGGTTGGAACCTGGTGCTTAGAAAGTTGATACCGGTACGAAAGACCCCTTGTCACCCCCTTGAGTAATCTATCATGAGTAAATAAACAAATCTATTCAATGATATGTGCTGCCAATAACAACCAAACATTCAATTCAATTCAATTTTATTCGTAAGATATAAGCTGCTACAATGGACGATAAATCTATATTAAAAGTACTTGTATTCTACGCGACTCAAGTAAAGCATTGCTTATCTACATTGAGCCGCTAAAGTAAAATTTGAAAAATAAGAATAAAAATAAAATGTTAACATCAAATCCCCATGACGCCCAAAAGAGGTTTCTCGAGACTTTTGCATACATTTCAACCTGATTCTGTTGCAAGCTAAGGACAAGAAATCGATAACTCTGCACAGTCCATACACTTCAGTGAATGGACCAGAGCACCGGCTTCGCAGATCATGTTCATATCACCGCATAACACCCAAGATCACATCAAATTTTTCACAAATGCTTATGTAAGAGTCATTTGTTAAGAAATCGAGACAGTATCGCAAAACAAATAAGCCTGCAGGAATACAAAAATGTGAAAGAACTGCATGAAGAATTTTTCTCATTTGGAAGCTAAATCAGTTTTTCATTGGAAGGAAATTCTTCCACAAGGCTACCTCATTGAGTTAATCACAAGACAGAAACAAATTGAATACTAACCTGGTATTTATCAGCAACCATGTGACGAAGCCTCTGATAATAAACAATGCCAACAAAAATGTCTGCTTCCATTTCTCGTCCGTCAATCCCACTGTACAACCTTTCATTTCCAAAATAATTATAACCAGCTAGAAATAAGAGGCAAAAGGTGAATTACACAATGTCAACATCAGATTGGTAGGAAATCAGAGTGAGTTCGTTGCTCTCCGTCTGCGCCTTTTGCCTCTTACTTTACGAATATCACAAAAGTTTCACATAATGTCCTTGCTTTTGATCAAGTCTTTTTAGGGAGGGCACTAAACTGATGGGTGCTAATTTAAATACTTTCAGCCAAGAGTTTTGAAATATTAAAGTATTAGCTTTATGTGTGGTTCAGAATGGATCCTCTAAACAAATCTGAGGGGCAAATCACCCCACGAATAGCGTATGAGATTTGGGATTCTTAACATCTCTCGAATTTTTCAAAGATTTTTTAACCTTTTTCTGTGAATTTCTTAGATATTTCAAGATTTTCACAGATTTTTAGAAATTTCTAGATTTAAGGTTTTTCAAGATTTTTAAGGATTAAAACGATCGCTGAGATTTTTAAAGAATAGACCTTTTAGCTATTCTAAACAGAGTTTGATTCGAACGATATTGTGAGTCAGAAAAAAGAGGCCATATATTTTGTAGAATTTTCGAATGTGCACAATAGTGATAGAAGTTCAACGCCATTCAATCGAAACTTCAGTATAAAAATGTATAAAAATAACGCTCGATCCAGACGCTTTTGTAGAACAGCTGAAAGGTCTATTGTCGAAAGATTTTGAAAATTTGTACCATTTATTGGAGGAGATAAGATATTTAGGTTCTCTTGGGATTTCTACGATTTTGTTAAGATTTTCAAATAGACCTTTTAGCTTTTCTGAAAAGAATCAGAATCGAACGATGTTTTGCTAAATGTTGTAGAATCTCAAATGTGCACAATAGTGATAGAAGCAATCGATCGAATGTCGGGTATAAAATGTATAAAAATTCTTTTCTTGTGCCGTAGCGGGAAACATCGTTCCTCTCGAGAGGCTCTCAGGGCACTGCTTGCTGACTATCTTTTGAGTCATAGTGGATAATCAAGATTGATTATTTGATCACTGATGTAATGCAGCCCATGCAGAGAAATGCCTTCCACAAACTGGACAAACTAACCTTTAGTAAGTAAATTTCCAAAGTAGTCAATTGCCGTTTTCTCCTCTGAAAATTTGAAAGGAGTTGAATCGTGTGTTATCCCATGAAGTGAGGCGGATTTTCCAGCCATTGACTCTATCAACATACCTGCATGAAAAACGAGAATTTTCAAATACCTGCTTAACAAACTTACATAAATACGGGGTATAAATATCCCTGATATTCTCCGCAGATTTTTTGAAGAGGAAGAGCAGTAGATGATCAAAGTAGCTCATAACTGAATTTATCGAAATAAATAAATATTAGCTTGAAACCGAGCATGTTCTTTAATGTATTTTGAAAGAACATTTGCTAATTCACCGCAGGACATCCTTAAACCTAGAAATGACAGAAAGCATGAATTTGTTTGAGTGGAGAGCTCTAATATCGAAGAAGAAGGAATTGAAAATGTTGCCTAGACTGATTACATGAGTCTCAGTTTCCGCTTTGAAATGAACGGTGGTTATGGCTGCAAACTGTGACTCAAGACAAACAGCTTCAAAACACAGGTCCAATCAGATCGCTAGTTTCTCAATATGGTCAGACCACGTGTCTATTTTTAACGTTTGATTGTCTGATTAGATCAAAGTTCGATTTCTCGAAGCGGAGCAACGTTCAAAGCGATGTTCCGTTTTTCGTTCAACGTTCAAAAGATAGAAGAAGATCGATTTTTTTCAGTTTTTGCTTTAGATTTTAGTCTTAGATTTTAGTTTAAATCTGTTTGGTTGTGAGTCCTTGTTAGACTTTTCGTCCCTTGTTTCCCTTCGTTCTTTGATTTGCTGATACCACTTGGTCAATAGGGACTCATAATGTTACTCTTAAAAAGTGGGCCCCCTTTAGGCCCGCGTAGAGTTGTTCCGTATTCATCAATCAAATTGCTAGAATTTAGTTTTCAACCAATAATGAGGCACTATTTAGACAGATGTTGTTATTGCGTAAAAAAACGGTTGATACGGACTACCGGGTGAGCCAGAAAAAAGTTCCCACTTTTGAAAATTCATAGCATCAAGAGTACTAAATGGATTGGAATGAATCAATATTTGCTTGACAGCCAAAAGATCGAAGTATTTTTGTGATTTTTCTCACGTTCCTACGAGCATTGGAAAAATTGGTAAATTCAAGCTTACAAAAACTTGATGGTTGCAAAATGACTGAAAAAGGCCTAAAATGCTTGATCAAATCATAAAGGACTCCTCGCTCAGAACAACAGAGAAAATGCAATTTCTCATGGGTGAGAGATATCATCGTCTGCACATCTATTGCCATGGGATTGAAAATCTTTAGTATCTGTTTGAGAATCTATTTCTTGTAACTCTTGAGAGAGGTGAAACGCATGTGCGTATTGTTCTGTGTGAGGGGAGTCCTAACGATTTGATCAAGTGTTTTAGGCTTTTTTCTGTCATTTTGCAGCCATGAAATTTTTGTAAAGTTGAATTTACCAATATTTGCAGTGCTCGTAAGAAGACGAGAAAAATCACAAAAATACTTCGACCTTTTGGCTTTCGACTAGAATTTGAATCATTCAAATCCACGAAGTACTTGTGGTGCTACGAAGTTTAGAAAGTGGGAACTTTTTTCTGGCTCACCCGGTAGACTTCTCGTAGCTGCGATGGATCCATTTTGTTTCAGCAGAGGAAGGTTACTGCTTGAAAGCTATATATTTTGCGATTAGTAGGTCAGGAAAACATCATTCTTTATAAAATCAGACTTTCAAGCGATTTTCTTGAGTGTACGACAACTCCCGCTAGTTTAGGCCATTTTGAAAAAGGGGGCCCACCTTTTAAGAGTAATATTATGAGTCCCTATTGACCAAGAAATATCAGCAAATCAAAGAACGCAGGGAAACGAGGGACGAAAAGTCACAAGTCTAAGTCCTTGTATGAGTGAAAATAAAAACAGGAGATTAAAACCATTGAACGAATACAAGGAATCACGTCGTCAGCCAGTAAATCATCGTAAATCAGGCCTAAATGTTGCCTTCGATGCATCGATTAACCGACTTACCGATTGTCATACGGGATGGAAATCCATGAGGATTGAAGAGAATATCTGGTTGCATGCCTGATTCAGCAAATGGCATATCTTCCATCGGCCATTTCATACTGTTGAGTAGGAAAATAAAAATATTGCCGTAAAACAAAACATTGGAGCTTACATACAGTACAACCCTTGCACACACAAAACACTGTATATTTGCATAGATTTAAGTGTGTCATACCTCTCAAGAAATTTTATCAGTGTATGAAGAATTCTTGAGGAATTATCATTTTATGAACAATTAATCTTTCATCATTATATATCTATTGTGACAATGCTGTAATTTTCGATATTTTCTCAAATTTTTCTTTTCTTTTTTGAATTTTAATTTAACGGCCAAAGCTAGATAAGCTATGCTTTACTTTGGTCGTATAGGATACAGATCTTTTTATAGATATACCTGTAATAACTTTTAGTCCTGTATTCAATGAAAAAAGTTGAATTGAATTGAATTGAGCTCTCAAGAACAGATTGTGTCTTGAGTGTCTCGCTGATTACGTGTCCTTTCCTGCAAATGAGTGGCACAGTAGTTGTATTTGTTGCATGTTTCTGAGTTTTAATTGATATAAAGAAAAAAAGAACTGATAGAACATGGTCTGATTGCTTGTGTGTATTTGATTCATTTTCCTCTTAATTTTCTCAGGCGTGCAGTCCAAGGACAATCAAGCATTACGAGGAAAACGCTATTGAAAGATCGAACTTTTGATAGTGTCATTTCTTAACCACGTAGACATCATGCAATCCAAGGAAAGTGTCCTTATTTGCTTATAACATGGCATAACACCCTTTACGAGCAGCGTTTCATAAAACGAGGAAAGCATCCTGCATTGCTCTGAAAGATAAGGTACTTAACAAGAGATTGTAAAAAGATTCGGATGCAAAAAAAGGAGAAGATTTAGCACACTGAGGCACACTGAGTCAGAAAGGCCTCAGTGTGCAAAATCTTCTCGTTTTTTTGCATCCGAATCTTTTTAAAATTTCTTGCTCTGAAAGACATGTTGTGATCTGTATAAAAAATGTTTCCCTAGCACAAAAAATATCGAGTTCTTGAAACCAGTATGGTGCGTCACAGTTCATAAGTTAACGAATCTTAATGATTTAGTCATACCTTAAAATACCTTTCTGGCCATGCCTACTCGAGAACTTGTCACCAATAATTGGATTTCTCTGGAAAAAAGACATTTGCATTCAGATTATACTCTTAAACTAGCAATAGAACCACCAAAGAAGAAATCAACAAGCAAGAAGGACAGCAAGGTGTTGTGGCGCTGTGGTGTAATCCTCTGACATTGCAGCCAGAACAGTCAGTGGGACAGGGTTCGATCCCAGGTAAAGCCCCACTACTTGGGCGCCATGACAGGGGGACGCGGACTCGATTAGGCCTATTCTACTTTTGTGATTCCAGCGTTTGACGCTAAAAAACGCAAACTTCACCTTCACCTTCACCAGCAAGCAGACGAGCAAGCAGACGAGCAAGCAAACAAGCAAACAAGCGAGCAGCATAGGCGTCAAATCTTTGCAAAATTTTAAAATCAAATGTGTAAAATGTTATTGCTCTATTATTTCAAATGAATTGCCGAATGGAACTTCAGGTAATTTCCTATAATCCCAGAGAGAGCATTTTTTTGTTTTAAAATTCTTTACGCAGGGTTACAATTCGGTTTAAGTAACTGTGTGAAAATGAACCCTGCAACCTGCAACTAAAATAAAACTAACCCAATTACAATATTCATCTAAACCTACAAATGTATAATATATATATATATTCATCAAAAACTTAAATAGTTGTGTGGTCATCAAATTGCTGAATCGTAAACCATAAAAGCAACAGATTTTTGCTTGCTAGTATCTTGTAGACCTTCAAAAACTAAATATTTCTTGTATCGGTCATATTAATCTCCTCAATCAGTTTAGAATTCATGGTGCTTTTGCTGTTGGTCAAAGCTTTAGATATTTCATCTTGTACATGCTTTCACAAAACATAAAAACATTGTGATGCAAAAATAATGATGATTTCAAAAATGTTCTTTCTGGAATTATGGCTAATTACATAAAGTTCCCTTCGAGCAATTCAGTTCAACTCAATTCAATTCAGTTGAAATAATGGGGGAATAACATTTTACACATTTATTTTAAAGTTTTGCAAAAATTCGACGCAACTGCTCCAATGAGCAAGAAAGGCAACAAGCAAAAAGCAATCAAGCAAATTAGTAAGCAAGCAAGCACGCGATCTAGCAAGCAAGCAAACAGTCAATTAATCAATCAATCAGTTAAGTAAGCAAACAATCAATCAATCAATCAACCAACCAATCAAGTAACCAACCAATCAATCAATCAATCAATCAATTAATCAATCAATAAAAAACAAACAAATAATAAGACAGACTGACAAGATTTGATTAAACAAGCAAGCAAGCATGAAGGATAGCAAGATTGTAAGAAAAATATTTTATGGATTTATAATTCAGGCTACTATGCAGCAAATGTGGCTGACGCCCCTCACAGGTTTGAAACTGAACGTGTTCAGCACTCAGCACATGAACCAAATCACCACCAGCAAAAACAGCAACATTCGATAAACTCAAATTGTGAACTTCAACCAATCCAAGTGCATGGCTTACCGTTATTCTTAATCGTATTGCAACTTTGTTTAGTTCACCATCTCCTTTATGATTCCCAAGGACCTTAATCTGTAGAGCAGAAAGAACGACGTCAAGGCTATGACACAACTCAGGTATTCACGCAAGGTAATCTAAATACCCATGACACACCCAGAATCAAGTACTGTTAGTACGTCGGACTTGAAGTAGTCCAAGAATGTAGAGTTGGATCTTAATACCAATACAGCCAAATTCAAGTTAAAAGGAATAATTGGGCGATCTGGTAGATAGAATCGCAACATCAAAATGATTGCCTGTGCAGTTTTTATTTCATGAAACTTATATGCTATCATTAACAGTCGATTGTAGCCATACATAAAGGATCTAGCACTTGACAAAAATACTTACATCATCAATATAAGCTGGTTCCAAATTCTTGAAGTTTTTTGTTTTGTACTCACCAGTGTTTAGATCATAGTAACTGTAAGGTATGAAATTTTCCACGTTAACTTGCGAGCCAATCGTTTTTGGAGTTTTAAAGATATATAAAAGCGAAATAAAAGAATTCTTGAAAAATTTTCATTGACATTTAACTTTAAACAATGAGCTTATATTCCTTTTTCGGACTGCAATCATACTTTTTTGTATACATTTCTACCTAGCATCCGAAGGTAGTTTTAGGACGCTGAGAAGCTGAGCTTATCGAAGCAGCATCCTGGTCCTTCCTCTCGATGTGACCACACCTCGTGATTCCTTTAGCCTGGAATTACAGAGAGTTGGTGACTCTCCTCACACTTTGTAGCAGGTTCGGCAGGGCGAGGACTCGAACCACCAACCTTCAGATTGGTAGTCAAGCGTGCTACCACTGAGCCATCCCCGCGCAATCATATTCAGTAGCAAATGTTATTCCAGGGTATAAAGATGCTTGTCAACCCCTGAAAATCCTAGAATTCTCATGTAAAAGAGACAGTCTTGGGTATGACAGTATGGAATGACTGACCTAAATTTCATTTTTAAAGTCAATCCTGTTTCAAAAATCTGATAAACTATATTTTGGCAAATACTTTTTTATGCTGCTGTCTAAATCAGGCGACCTTTGTACGATGCATTTCATCCGGACAACATCGGCTCTCCCCACTGTGATAACAGTAGCTGCGAGAAGATTGAATGTATGTCAATAAATTAGTAGAATGTTAACAAAGCACAATGCAATGAATTTGACAAGAAAGCTTCCAAAGCGAATGACTTGAGCTAGGCACTGTCTATCAATAGGAAAAAGAGAAAGCTGAAACATACAATTTTTCTTTGGGTTTGTTTTGTTGGTGTACACGTCGAGATTATCAAATACAATACGCTATTTATAGAATTATGAGATCTCATCTCTTACATCAGATCATTCACTTTAAGAATCAATCTCTAAACAACTGCACCACAGACAAAATATTTATTTCTCACCTGTAATAAGGCTGATCGTGTTCGATGTATCTTCCAACTGGTGGCAAACCATCTTCATCCAGCAATCCTGCTTCTACGTTCTTGTCATTCTCTTGGCACCCTGCGAAGTAAACGTATTTAAAGTAAATATATAGCGCCTTTTTTATTGTCAGTAAAGCTATCGTTTCCTTATATAGCGCCTTTACTATAATTCAATATTTAAAGGCGTTTTATTTACAATTGCATTACCCCCTCAGATTAGGCATTTTTATCTCCCTTGGAACGAATTATTGACACACCGTGCAGGTCCTTAATAATTGGCGCTTCTGATATTAAGGGGAGCCTGAGAATATTTCTATTTTAATTGCACTTTTTTCGAGTATCATATTACTCGTCAGATACTTGAGAAACGTCTTCACATTAAGATGGCTTCGAAATCTTCTTGCGTTGAAATGCTCACGAGGATACAGGTAGTGAACATGAAGACTGTTATGGTACCTTTAAGAAACTCGTAAGAAACTCTGAAACCTCAAAATATGATATTTTAAAGAAATTTTCAGTACTTGCTCAAAATCTTAGTTTCTGACAAAAAAATCCGTGTATGTTAGTAGGTGCTTACCATTCCAACCAGCAATATAAAACAAATCAATTAAAACGTCTCACAAGTGAAACAAGCAACAAGGGCAGATTTTGTAATACAATAGCAACAGTTGCGTTTGATTGACACCTCAATTCAAAGCGATTAGCGGATGCAGACAAAGGAAATTCTGTCAACCAGTAATTCAAAACAAACAAAGCCGCAAAAGTTTCCCCGAAACTAGTAGGGCAAACTCTCGCCTTGTGCAAGCGAAAGATGGTTTTTAAGAGAAGTTGTGTGCTTACAGCGAAAGAAGAAGGGTAAATCTAAAGCTCTGTCGCTTAGATTATGTTTATTTGATTTAGGAGCTGTTTTGTAATCGTTTCATTTTAAGCCCTAAAGACGCGAGAATTACAATGCCTTCTGCTCGGCTCCTGAATCAAATAAACATAATCTAAGCGACAGAACTTTAGATTTACCCTTCTTCTTTCGCTATAAGCACATAACTTCTCTTAAAAACCATCTTTCGCTTGCACAAGGTGAGAGTTTGCCCTACTAGTTTCGGGGAAACTTTTGCGGCTTTGTTTGTTTTGAATTACTGGTTGACAGAATTTCCTTTGTCTGCATCCGCTAATCGCTTTGAATTGAGGTGTCGATCAAACGCAACTGTTGCTATTGTATTACAAACTCTGCCCTTGTTGAAACAAGCACATACCAAACCTCAGTGAGCACGTCCCTCTTTCGTCCGTTATAGATGCCAAATTTACATTCTGCAAAAAACGAAAAATCACTTGGTTTATTTCCATTGAGAATAAACCTCGTTAAGAGCATAATAACATCGCTATAGGTAAGTTTTGAGAATGGCAACAGAATAAGCGGTTATTAAACTATTACGAGGTCAATGCTGGAAAATATTTGGACCACAGTTTGACGTACGGATCGAACGCAGTGCGTTTTGATCCTGTGCATCACTGTAGTTGGTCGTTTCAACGTTAACTAAATTTTTCTTCGTGTATCATTGCAAGTTCGTCTTTAAAGCTTACAACAAAGAAGTCTTCGAGGAATAAACAAAACCTTGGCTGACAATTCTTATGGCCTAAGCCTACACAAGAAGCTCCTCCCTTGTTGCTAATTTTTAAGGCAACACCCGGTCCAATACGGCTTTGAAAATACGGCTTTTGCGGACAGATCAAGAACCAATCAAATTGCTCCGTTGCCGATCCGAGGAGCCGTATTGTCGAACGCCATATCATAATAAGGTATATCGTAAATTTCTATTTTACATATGGAAGAAAAAGGTGAAAGAAAAGTGAACATTTCTAAACTTATCGAGTAAAAGTTTCACAAAAGATAGCGTGAGCGTCGAATCTTTGCAAAACTTTAAAATGAAGTGTGTTGCGCCATTCTCTCAACTGACCTACTTGAAAATCCCACAGAGAGTATTTTTGACATCATGATTATTTTTGCAATAACAGCGTCTTTAAGTTTTACAAAAGGATGTACAAGAGGAGGTATCTGCAGCTTTGACAGACGTTAAAAGCTCCATAGATTCCAAACTGATTGGGGAAATCAATTTTAGACTTGCTGATCCATTTTAGACTAAAATTGATCAATTAAGGCCTAGTTTAAACATCGTATTTTTGCCGTGTCGAATCGAACTGTATTAAAAACTGCAGAATATGCGGTGTTTAAAAATCTGATTTAAACATCGTCTTTTGCCGTGTAGATTGAAATCGAAATGTACAAGCGCAGTGGCTGATCACACATAGAAAAACCGGTGACCATGGCCTAGAATTGATTAAGTAAACGCGGCAGAAATACACTGTTTAAATCAAGTAGTGTTTTTGCCGTTTAACACGACAGAGCTGGTGAACTCCTGCCATTTTAACAACTTAAAACGGTTGGTGATTTAAACATCGTTTTCATGTCGAATTTAATTGACACTTGGACATTTTTAGCAGCATCTATTAAATTCGACACGGCAAAAATACAATGTTTATTTAAACAAGGCCTAACTTTGAGAAGATAGATAATTGTCAATCAAAGAGCCATTGTCACCCAGGATCCTTTGCGCACCGTGGGGAGGAAAACATAACACAAACACAGCTTGCTTGCAGAAAGAGAAAGGATGCGATGGCGACAAACTTATATGGATCATTGCAAAGGGAAATGAAAACGAAGGCAAATATCTAGATTTAACATCAAAAGTTTCGTTGAAATTCTTGTGGAGTATCTGCATCAAGCTTTGGAGCCAGCTCGTATTCATGCAAACAACAGTGTTTGGTTCCTCTTTGTCTTCTCCATTGTGTTGCACCTGCAAAGGCAGACTTCCACGCTTTGATCAAAACAAATCCAGTGAATGAGTCCTCAATCATATCAGCTTTAGCGATTATTCATATTCAGACAGGTGGAACCAATGATTCCTACTGCAGTGCAGATCCATATTTTCCGCTTAGGCCAAATTTGATTTTCAGATAATCTGAAATTACAACATGCCCGCAAAGGAGCCTGGGTGACAATGGCTCTTTAAACATCACTTACGTAAGTGATGTTTCATTGACAATTATATATCTTCTCAAAGCTAGGGCTAGTTTAAACATCGTATTCTTGCCTTGTCGAATCTTATTGATGCTGCTAAGAATTTCCAAGTGTCAATTAAATTCGAGTAAGCTTACTTCACATTTGTAAATGCTCCCGGATGCAAAGCCACGTTCTAATGCAGACTTGTTGATAATCATGGCATCTTCCATATCATACCCCTGCAAATAATGATACCAACATTGTTTCTGTATCTGTATCTATATCATACTAAGCAAAGGACTCGCTAGTAAAATGGATCTGGAGTAACTGCACGTGACAAAATTGGCAACGCATTTGTAATGCCAAAAAACGTTACCAGAATACCGTTGATTCAATCAAAGGGTATGGGCAATGGTAAATGGGCTTCTTTATTAAAAAACAAAGAAAATACTCAGACACCGCATTGTTTCTTTGGCTATCCATTGCTCTACCTCTGTTCATTCGGCTTCATGATCAGCGTATGACGTCAGAACACCCTGGAAACGAGGTTGAGCTGTAGTGATATATGTCAGTTCAGCCAAATAGCGAAACTACGACGATGTGTGTCTACTTACAGTATAGGATATGACAGCAACAACAGCATTCATTCCAAGTGGGAAGTCATCGATATTATATTCATCGTAAGTCTCATTCTTCACTAAAGGACTCTGCGGGGTCTATAATTCAGAAGAAGAAAAGACAGTCCTCATCTGAAACAATACGTTTATTAAATGAAACGAATAGATAATCATCCGATGTAAGTCCATTCCATTAACAACGAGCACCAGTTTTTACTAAGATGATATGAATAGGCTTTCAAAAGCACGTCTGCTTCCGATACAGGATAAATAACGTATGTCTATGATGTAACAACTTCTCTTTGCCAGCAGTGGGATATCAAACTCATTTAGGCCGAATTTTAGGTAGCGAAACCTCCTCTACAGAATGATATGAATTTCCCTCCGCAGGAGCATATAAGCTAAAGCATAGTCTAATACAAACTATATCAGCAAAAATCAAACAATGAAAGCAATTGATTGAAAATAAGACTGTGACAATTTCCCCCTGTGACGACGAGCCCCACTCTCCCTTAATAACGAAAAGTACTGTAGTTCGCCAAAGTACAGCATAGGGCTCAAATCCTTCGAATCTTTAAAAAGGTGGGTGTAAAGTTCTATGACATTTTTCTTTGAATCGAATGACTTGAAAGGAACTTTGGTACTTTGTTGTAAATCTGCCATGGAAAATTGTTGGATATCTTGATTTCTTTCAAAATGGCGGCAATAGAAATATTTTTGAATAAATTCATGGAAAATTTTGAAAAAATTTAGATGATCGTAAATCCTAAACCAATACAGGAAAAATAATATAACCTTCAAGGAAACCAGAGTTTATGAAGGTCTACAATGTGATGGCAAGCAGAAATCGGTCGCTCTTCTGGTTTAGGATTTAGAAATTTGATAACGTCATAGCCTCAAATATAATAAGTGCCACCATTTTGAAATCAATCAAGATACGAAACAATTTCCATTGCAGATTTATAGCAAAGTTGTTTCTAAACCATTCAATTCAAAGAAAAATGTAATCGAATTTTACATCTATGTTTTTAAAATTCTTCCATAGCAATAGCTCTCAAGGTATCATTAGTTGGTCAATATTCCGTTGTAAGCCATCAAGCCCATCCCGAAAAAATAGTTTATTGTGACAATCATCAACTGTAATTCAAGTCTCTTACCTGAATCCTGTATAATTTATTATCACTTCGATGCTTCAATGCTAGGCAAGGTGTTCCCATAGTTTGCTTTCCCATCTGAAAGCAAAGAAAATAGATGCATCATTATTTTTAAATTGTAATTATGGCAACATCAACGGTCAACTTTATCTGAGATACGATGCTTCCTAGAAACCTAACTTCATAATAAAGGCACTTTGTTGTTGTATGGTTAAAGACGGAAATCAAGACATTCGATACTCTCTTGTGTATTGTGTCCTTTGCATGACATGAGAAGCTTTTTCTGGAGAAAAGAATGTTGAGAACTGCTAGAGCAAGCTGTATAAATACTGAAAACGAATGCCATTTCTGAGCTAAGATATAAACTCCTATGAGAAGGTCTGTGATGAAAAAAGTGATGATTGTAAATAGTTAAGTCAGTTACGGTTTTCCGGCCCACGAGGACTAAAACATTTGTTTGCGAATAAAAGCATCTTTTGGCCTTGATAGAGACAATACTTCTTTGATCCTCGAGTAAACTGACGATCTAAAAGTGTCAACTATCTCACAAACATCACTGTAGTAATCGTGGGATCTTTCTATAAACGCATTTCTACCCTTATTAAAAATTTGATCCCACTGTTGGGCAATAGAACGCTAACTAGTCTGTTGACCAATTGCCATAAAGGCTGATTTCCAGTCAATAGAATTTTCCGAGCGGGCAGAATTTTAGACGATAAAAGGTCGCTCAGCCGTAACTTTCTATTCAACGCTAGAGCGAAACTTTCTCTCGAATGCAATAGAAATTCCGCCCGCTCGGAAAATCCCAATGACTGGAAATCAGCTTTAAGGGTACTAGATGTGAGGCCTTTTTCCTGGACGATTGCAAAATCATCCCCTTCCTTATCAATTTTTTTCCAGTTTCCAAACGGCATGACCACGCAACAAATGGGATTGGAATATAGTACCGGCGAGTTAGAAATAACAAGGCGCGTTAAACAAGCGACATTTTGGTGAAAACAGGACAGATCCGGTTTGCTGAGGTTTTATATTGCAGACTGACGGCTAAATTAGTTATAGAAGATTAATTTGATATTATCGGTCATTTCTTTCCATATTGATATCTTGTGATATAAAAAATTTAGTAAAGAGGCATTGTTTTATAAGAACGTATTTTCCTAGCAATGACAATTACATGAATAACCCTCTAGGGATGCGAAATGAATATAAGTAGTTTTTCTTTTGGTGCACCAACACAGTGCATGGCTTGTTTAATTTTTTGGCAGAAAACTGTCTGTTTGTCATGGTATAGAAGTTCACATATGCAAGAATAACTCACTGCCTCTTTTTTAGGAATCATATCATGCGAAACAAGATTTCACTCAAATCGTTCGTACTCATGGAACAGAAAGACCAATTTCGACCGAATAAATTTTCATACCTAAATCAACCTTTTCCCTATGCAATGAATGTTGAAGAAAAGATTTTGCAAAGTACCCGGTGAGTCAAAAAAGAAGAATCCCCGTTTGAAAGGCCACTGCTCCCTGAATATCAAGGCAATGATATCGAAAACTGTCTTGTTTCATTGACAATATGCTCAATTGGAGTCAGTAATTTATCCGGCTTTGATCAGCCATTCCTTCCCGTCGCTATGACAGATTTTCTGAAGAGAAACCTCCCAAAAACTTGCAAAAACGAGGGAAAACAATGAGCAAATTTTCCTTGGATTTCCTTCTAAAAACGATGACACTTCCATGGCATGTACTCATGCACTCTTGGGAGCATGGAATCCCCCTGAATAGGTTTTTGATACCACGGGGAAGACTTGTTCATCGTCCCAAGAGGATAGCACGTGCTAAAGCGTGCAGAAGTCATTGCTGTGAGGCCCGTTTAAGGCAGAAATGCTACGGAAAATTGTTCGTGATTTTGGACACGTTTTGAAGTTTTCTCGAAGAGGCTTTCTCAAGAAGATCCCTCATAATTTCAGAACGGAGTACCGATTTTAGTCAGGTAAATTTTAAATGGATTTGAAAATGTCTACCATTAAACTATATATTTGCCGATATCATCGTCTTGATATCCAGGAAGCCATGTCCTTTGAAATGGGGATTCTTGTTATTGACTCACCCGGTAGATTGCATCAAGAAAAATTGGCAAACACCGCACATTTCTTCTGATCCACATGGTATAACAGCAAAGCAAAGAGTGATGACATCAGAAGACGGTTACCTGACATTGGTACATATTCCTAGGGCTCTGGTTATAGTCTGAGAACGGGGTTAGAGACGCAAGTGCACTTAGCATGCTTGTCGGCTTTAATTCCATGTGCGTTGTTTTCTGAAATAAACAAGTTGTGTTAAGACCGAGCAATACTAGAACATTATAAAATGACAAAACAGACAGGTAGCATTGATGGTTGAGTTAAAAACCACATTGCTACTGGGTGTCCCAAGAAGTACTCCTGTTTGAAAAAACAGCAACATTTGATAACATACCGTAATAGCTCTATTAAGCCCCCCTCTCTATTAAGCCCCCTCTCTAATAAGCCCCTCCCCTCAGAGCCAAAATATTAAATAAGCCCCCCTCTCTATTAAGACCCCCCATTTATATAAAATTCCAGAGGTTACCAAAGATTTTCCATTTATTGAGGTAAATAAGTTTGCATGTTAATTTTATTATATTTTGAGATAAAACTGTGACGAATTTATGTATTTGAACTGTAAAAGTGTATGTTGAATCCGCAAAATATAGTGTAAAAGAACTAAAAAGCTATCATACAAATCCTTGTTATCTGATGTTGTGAATAAGCCCCCCAGTCTAATAAGCCCCCTCTCTTTTAAGCCCCCTCTGGAGTGCTTGAAATTAAATAACCCCCCCGGGGGCTTTATAGAGCTTTTACGGGAACCAATCTTCAAAATTCTTTTTTGGCAAGTAGATCAAAGACTACATTATTTTCCCAGCTACAGCTGACCTTGTGATTGGTTAGAACAGCAAATTTACCTCTTTTAGGGCTGCCTGGTTTTGACGCATACTGCAAACAGCATTGGTAATTACGAAATTAATTTCCGTTTGCATATCAAGCTTCTAGTTTGGTCATAAATGTCAGAAAGAAACGCAAACTATCATTGTGAGTTGACTTTCAGGTTAATGGGAAATCTCGATATCTTAATTCTTAGTCAAGATCCACGATGCTGCTTAAAGAGTGTAGAATAAGGTTACTATCATTTTACACCCTCTAAGCAATGAAAATAAACAATTTATCATTAAACATATTTGGATAATTGAAAGCAGAGATCAGGAAGCACATTTTAAGATTGGAGCCATGATCAAATTTTGGTGATTTTTGAAAAGGAGTACTTTTTGGGACAGCCGGTACCCTTTAAGTAAAAACAATGCTGTGATTTCGGATAGAGCAAACTCATCTTTAAGATTATGACCTTAAATGTCGAGTTTCAAAATTTCTACTCAAATGGCGTGAAAGAAATACAGTTGCTGCTACCTAACAGATTTGATTTGGTAGCAGTTTAGACGGCTTTGAAATAGAGCACATTGATTTTTTAGAATATAGCTGACCTGAATGTTGAATTTCCAAATTTCTACTTAAAATGTCGTGAAAGAAATACAGTTGCTCCTATCGAACCGTTTTGGATTGTTAGCAGTTCAGAAAGCTTTGGTTTGAAATAGGGCACATCGATTTTTGAAAATATAGCTGACCTAAATGTTGAGTTTCAAAATTTCTACTCAAATGTCTTGATGGAAATACGGTTGCTGCTACCGAAATGCGAAGTCTTTGTTACCAGCCTATTTCAGTTCATGTTTTCAAACTTTCTGTTAACTTATCATTAAAAGTCTCCCGGTTTCTGTTTTCCAAACTTCATGCAAAGAAATCAAAGTTACAACTTACCTCATGAGCCTCATTCGGGCAAACAGCAATGTCCATGTAAACCTATGATCAAAGCAAGGAGTAATTTTACCCTCATAAAGTAGAGCCAGCCAGGTATGTCAAATGCATAGATATGGGGAAAATGATGATAAGCTTGATTGGTACTATCATAATATTATTGTTTTCTTATATTCAATATAAAAGTTTACGATCTACTATACCACACTACAAGGACGGGGGCCAGGAGGAGCAAAATATCGTGTCTACTCCCTGGGATTAACATAAATTAAATACAACCAATATAAACTATCATACTATGACAATATGACAAATGAACGATTGCAGTACCATAAAATAGCGTATATGTACAAAACTACAAAACATGACGCTTTGCTTTGAGTAGATACTCGTTACCACGTAACTCGAAATAAATCAATCCAAGCAAAGAGAAGACAAGATTCGATTAGGAAAGAACGTGACATGCGACGTGACGTAACGTTAGGAAATAGGAGGATGGTAATAGAGTACTGAGGACGCAGTTTCTTGCATTCATTCTTTTTTAATCTGATATCTTTATTTTCACTCATACAAGGAACTTACGCAATCAGTCTTCCACCAAAATTGTTTGAGTCATCTGGTTCATAAAATTATCGAAGAAAACTCACCTGTTCAAATGATCCTATATATTCAGTTGTGCCAGTTCTGAGATTCTTCACTGGTCTCATCATCCTTGCTATATTTGTAAAGACAAAAATTCCCGGATACTGACTTGCGAACTTAGTTCGAGGAACAAGAGTTGCTTCGAGGAATCTTGACACCTGAAATCAAATTGAAAATATTGAAGATATTCATCTATCTGAGTCAGGAAAACCCAGAGTAAATGTTGCTTATTAGCTAGTGAGGACCAACACAGAACATTATCAAGTGGAAATACCGCGTGAGTCAATAAAAAGGCCCCTGCTCCCTGAATATCAAAGCAATAACATTGAAAACTGTCTTGTTTTATTCCCGATATGTCCAATTAGGTTTAGCAATTTACCCGGCTTTAATCGGCCATTCCTTCCCGTCGACGTGTGAGATTTTCTGCAGAAAGCCCTTTTCAAAAACCTGGAAAAACGAATGAGAATGAAAACGAAGGGCAAAATTTCCCTTTGTTTTCCTTTCTACCAATAATGACACTTACATGCATTTATGTATTTTATTCTCTTGGTAGAACGGAATCCCCCTGAATAAGTTATTCATACTAGGAGGACGACTTCTTCATTCCCCCCAAGAGGATAGCACGTGCCAAAGTGAGCTCAAGTCATTGCTGTAACTTGTTCATGATTTTCACACGTATTTTTGACAGATAGGGTATACCTTGCCGTCTTATGCTGATTCAATTCCTTTAAAATTTTAAATGTATTTTAGCACCCATTCTTTTCGCCCTTCGAACTGTATTGTTTTTGTAGTGATGTTTTGTTGATAAACAATACCTTTTATTAATCATCTATAGTAAGTGCTATTCATAGTGGGGACTGGATGACCATGTGTCCATTTCCACTGTGAATAGCACCACGTATCTTTTGTGTAAATTTACCTATTAAATATAGTTTGATTCTCTAATAAATGTCGACATAAGCATAGGTTCCAAATCTTTAACTCAGCGTAAAAAGGTGGGTGTAAAATTAAATGATCTATTTCTTCTGATTGAATGGCTTGAAAGAAACATTATATACTTATCTATAATTCTACCGTTGGACTTTCCAGAAATTTTGAATATTTTTCAAAATTATAGCGTATTTTACATTTCAGCTCATTTTAGGATGTGACGTCATCAAATTTCTAAATCATAAACCAGATGAGTGACAGACTTTTGCTTGATACCATATTGTAGGCATCCATAAACTATAGTTCTCTTCGAAATTACTTCATGTTGCGTCAAACAGTTTAGAAATTACGATGGTTTTAAGTTTTTTTGAAATTTTTTCTTGAATTCTTGAAAAGGAAGAAAAACACTCTAATTCTGAAACTATTAAAGATTTCAGAAAAGTCCACCGGTAGAATTATAGAGAAATAGCTAAAGTTTCTTTGAAGTCATTCAGTTCAAAGAAATAGGTCACTCAATTTTACACCGGCTTTTTTAAAGATTTGGAACCTATGCTGTCAACATACCTTCTCCTTTCCAGTCGCTTTTCGATATCTCAATTTGGTAATAAATTCTTCAGCGTCGTCATCATGCACTCTGCCAACTATTTTTCCATCCAGAACAACAATGTACGATTCTGAGTACTTGCCAGGAAAAGGCATTCCATTTGGTACCATTCCGAATGAAATCAATATCTTTTTTAAATGGCCTGTAGGGATCGGTGTATTCACAACCTGGAAAGTAAATAAATGTGATTATGTAGCAATAAGGCTTAGCACAAAAAATGTCTTTGCCTGTCAAATTAAAGGGAATCGACTTCGTTAAAAGCTGGCCCGGGCTAAGTCAAAGTAGCAGAGAATATTATGCTGCTCTGCTTCACAGAAAAAGAAAATTCTTAGATTTACCTCGCAAAATGCAGCCAAATGATTAAGAAGTCCACATGGTGCTCCATCAGGAGTGTGCACAGGACAGAGGAACCCTTGAATGAGAAATGTAGATAAATAACAATGAGATCTTCCTTACAACAATCAGGTTTACGAGACTTGTGTAGGTTTCTAGGTAAGTATGTAAATTACGTATCCTGGTAATATGTTATAAGCGGGAGGATTTAACATGCAAGTCACAAAGTACTTCCTAGCAAGCAAATTATTACCCTAGCAATACTTGTAAATCAAAACAGCTTAAACTAGACCTGGTTATCGAATGGGGCTTGCTTATTGGTCAATCCAAAAAATCAAATGCATCTGATTGGTTCCAATTTAACCTTATTTAAATAAAGCTGGTTTAACTGTGTCCGTGTAAATATGATTTATGAAGAGTGGAAACTAAATTAGAACACTGTGAGACTCTGTAAACTTGAATGACATACCAGGTGAGCCAGAAAAATTTCCCACTTTCGAAAATTTGTGGCACCACAAGTACTTCATGGATTTGAATGATTCAAATTCTAGTTAAAAGCCAAAAGATTAAAGTGTTTTTGTGATTTTTCTTGTCTTCTTACGAGCACTGCAAGTATAGGTAAAGTCAACGTTACAAAAAATTCATGTTTTCAAAATGACTGAAAAAGGGCCTAAAACACTTGATCAAATCGTTAGGACTCTCCTCACACAGAACAATACACACGGGCGTTTCACCTCTCTCAAGAGTAAGAAGACATAGATTCTCAAACAGATACTAATGATTTTCAATCCTATGGCAATAAATGTTCAGTCGATATCTCTCACCCATGAGAAATTGCTTTTTCTCTGTTGTTTTGAGCGAGGACTCCTTTATGATTTGATCATGTATTTTAGGCCTTTTTCAGTCATTTTCCAACCACAAGGTTTTTCTATGTTTGAATTTACCAATTTTTCCAATGCTTCTAACAAAGCGAAAAAATCACAAAAATACTTCGATCTTTTGGCTGTCAAGCAAATATTGATTCATTCCAATCCATCCAATACTCTTGATGCTATGAATTTTCAAAAGTGGGAACTTTTTTCTGGCTCACCCGGTAGGTTATTGGTGCCATGCTGGTCACGTATCACTTCACTCCTACCTACTGAGTCAAAACGACTGCATCTTTGATCTTCAACTTCAAAACGGAAAACTAGCATTCGACTAAAGTCTGCCTCAAATTAGATGTCAGGTCAACATGTCCGCGAATAAAAACAATTGAAACATTTCGCAAGAATAATTTTGCGTTGTTGCAAATCTTAACTGACACCTAATTTGAGATAAATGTTTAATGCATTAAAAAAGTTTGATGTGGTTGCCATTAATCATAACTTATCTGTGCTACAGTAAAAAGCCGCATAAAAGAAACTGCTGCTTAAGAATCTCCTGGCTGACTTTTTGGCTAATTAAGCATCTTCACACAAGAACAACTACAGACAGGGTGTCCCAAAAAAATTGTGCTCCGTTTGCCAGAAGATTGCGACAAAATGACAAAAGATTCCCGCTAAACTTTTATATAATGTTGCTCTTCAGATGTTCAAATACGTTTGCTGCCATCCCCATACAAATCCGTTGCAAAATGATGGAGCTATGACCTTCAGAAAACCAAATTTGCCTGATGACTGAAACAAGCGGTCGGCCATTTTGCCTTACTATTTTGCAGCGATAAACAGCTTCATTTGAGGAAAGAAATAGTTTCTGTGCGGTAAGAAATAGTTGAATTCACTGATGATTAATGGAATTTTCACGAGATCTATGACATTGGAGGCAGCTGTTTCATTTCATCCATGAAGCTATTTATCGCTGCAAAATAGTAAGGCAAAATAGCCAACCGCTGGTTTCAGTCATCAGGTAAATTTGGTTTTCTGAAGGTCATAGCTCCATCATTTTTCGACGGATTTTTACGGGGATGGTAGCAAACTTTAAATGAATATCTGAAGAGCAACATCATGCAAAAGTTTGGTGAGAATCTTTTGTCATTTTGTCGCAATCTTTAGGCAAACGGGGCACATTTTTTTGGGACACCCTGTATATGAATGTATAGGAGCTATTTCAGCATGTTACAAAAAATCGCAGGTCCTTTAATGTGGCTGTTTACTGCAGAGTAAGTCAGGTTGGTATTTCAAAAACTTACCCCAGGCCTCAGGCAACAATTTCCTGACTGCTGTTGTTCTCATTTGTGAAAAGAAGGCTCCACGGTGAACACATCGGAAATGTGACAAGTACCTCATGAAGTTTAATTTGTCTGCAACAACGGAAAATCCAGCAACCTTGAAATGAAACAAAGAGAGGCTGTCAGAAAGTTTTACTTGACTCTACATTTTCAACATTTCTACCTAGCATCGGAAGACAGTTTCAGGATACTAAGAAGCTAAGCTTATCGATGCAGTGCCTTGGTCCTTCCTCTCGATGTGACCACACCTCATGATTCCTATTAGCCTGGCATTACAGAGAGTTGGCGACTCTCTTCACTCTACATAGCACGTTCGGCAGGGCGGGGACTCGAACCACCAATGTTAAAAATAGTAGACAAGCGTGCTACAACTGAGCCATCCCCGCTATATTAAAGTATGACAAATGAATCCTCTGAGAAATGGCAATTTCAAAAAATACATTACAAGTTTCAAAGAGCTCGAAATTCGTTCTACCGCTGTAAATAAACCACACCTACGTTAGCCCGTCCACGGCAAAACTATCCACCGAGTGAGTCGTAGTAGAAAATTTGAAACGTTGGTGAAGGTGATGGTGAAGCACAGGGAATCCACTACTAAGATTGCCTTCTAAAAGTAAACTTCGTTTCTTTCCGAAAACTTCGCTTCTCTCCAAAATGATGTGATCGCTTTTGAAATTTTCTATCACATCATTTTGGAGAGAAACGAAGTTTTCGGAAAGAAACGAAGTTTACTTTTAGAAGGCAATCTTAGTAGTGGATTCCCTGTGGGTGAAATTGAGGTTTTTAGCGCCAAGCGCTGGGGTCACAAAAGTAGCTAAGCGCTAATCGAGTCCGCCACGCCTTGTCATGTACCCAGTGTGTGCAAAGGTTCAGGAGCTTGACCACTGAGGATCTCCACAAACCATTATTATTTTGAATAACTCCTAAGCTCTCATCTTAGTTCACCCTGCTCCGTATTTGTTATGATCGGTTTTGATGCATCGAAGTTACCCGTTCACGTTGCCTCTGTTTTGTACAAAAACGGAGGGAAAACATTGATCAAGTGCGTTTTCAAAAACCTCCGTTTTTGTGGATATCCACTTTTGATAGCGTTTTCGAAAACCTCCGTTTTTTTGCCGTCTTTGTGTGGATCAGTGTGAACACTTTCACAAAGATGGAGGTTTTATCTCCATTTTGTACAAAAACGGAGCAGTGTGAACGGGGCCTTAGACTGAATCATAAGTCATTAATTAATGGCTCATGTTCCATCAATGGTTTTGGAGCATGAGGATATTAAAAAGTAGCAATTCAACAAGTTTCAGCTTACCTGCATCAACCCAAGTCCCGTCTTAGAAATCAAATTTCCAGTTGCCAAAAAATATTCCATTTGTCTGCCAATATTTTGCCCTTTGCCGAAAGCTCGTTCTACCAAAGCTGAAAAAACGTCAAAACTTGATATCTTGGTTGCATCAAAATGACGTGATAACAAATTCAAAGGTTTATCAGAAGAAGTTGTATAGTAGCACAGTGAAAATGGGCATTCGCTCAAAAATATTCCCAGTCCCCGGGCATTTAGATAGCAGTTGACAAAAACTTGAGCTTTTGCTTATACAGTAACGCACTGTATACGCAAAAGCTCCTGTTCTTAGTAACTGGGAATATGGCATTTTCTCAGTGCCCGGCCCCTGGGCATTTGTGCAAGAAATTTTCGTTGACCCCCGGGCTGCCCGGGGGCGGGGGTGGCCAGGGAAGGGATTGAACGAGACATAAGAAACTGACTTATACCGACGTTCAGGCTTGAATGTGATTATAAATTGATTGTTGAAGGTTGAATTTGACTACAAAAAAACCACTCACACCAAAATCAATAATTTCTAAAGATAGCAATGGCCTTCGTAGATCCTTTTGTGCAAAATGAGGTGCTTATCAGCCCTCCTTTCAATGATCCTTGGTCAAGATCGTTGAAAAAACTTGACTCCGTTTTCGAAAAGTAGCTTCTCAGTGGCGGATACCCTTGTCACTGTAGCTACAGAACAGTACTTTTTAAAGGAAAGATGCAAAATTCAAAATCACAATACACTTTGCGGACGTTTTAACTTGCAAAAACGTTGACAAATATTCTTGCTACTGTATCATGACAGTGATGACCAAACCAGCGATGTGAAGGCGCAACACAGAAGCGACGTGCAATATGGAAGCGAGGTTAAAAATGGCGGCCACAGAAAAGAGATGCCACTGGCTCAGCTAGACATTTGACCAGTGATCTGTTGTTCTGTAACTCATAACTTGTCTCTTATCTCTTTAGTTACAACAATTACTGTTGAGTGACTGATTACAAAGCTTTTTTCATCACAAAAAAAATCTGAAAATTTCGTTGTCAAGAATTTTGTATCAAGATACAAACCATCATTTAGCCTGAACTGCTCTCCTTTATTTCTCGCCTCTTTCTCAATATATAACTTTACTGAATTAAGCCATATCTCCAACTTCTCCTGCAAAAGAAATTATCTGTTACACTCTGAATATAATAAAATAAAGGGGTACGTTTGATGAAGTGAAACCATACATGATAACAAATCAAGTGATCGTTTTCGAAGTTGGATCGAATTGACAAATGACACTTGGAAGGGGAACGAGCAACTTTCATGAAGAGTTTACTTTTCCTCTTGTTGATCTCATGATTACCATTTCAAAACACGCCCTTACACTGTCACTTACACAGTAGGGAAACGTTAACCATGTTGGTTCACGAAACAGAAGGCCGTGCGTGGCTTTAAACAGTTCAGTGAAAATTTGTGGGGTGGAACCGTCAGGTAACTGAAGTTAAGCTCAGTCGTGTGAGGTCAAATTCCGGATGTGTGACCTCTCCGAGGTCTGGCCTCGCCGTCCTTCGGAAAGGACGTTAAACTAGGGGTTCCATGCTTGGATGTGGCATGCAAATGGGCCTGAATTAGCTTTAAATAGCTATAAATTCTTCTAGTACACTTAAAGGTGGTGTGAAGCGAAAATTTTATTGATGCAAATGAATAGCGCAGTTGAATGATAAAGAATGTCGTTTACATTTTTTTGATACCTTCTTTCATTTCAGAGTTATCCACTGTTTTGTATGATTTGCTGATGACGTCATTTTGTTTGCAAAATGCAAAGAAAGTATACAAGGTTGGCCATGTTTCCAAAGAGAAATCTAATTAAAAAACTTTGTACAATCAACATGCCTTTCTAAACATCATATTAAGTCATGAGGCAATTTATATAACATCTATTCAGCTCAGCTGAAATATTTCTTACCACTGTAACCTTTCAAAAATCAGATACAGTTATATTTCCATATGTTATCCTAGTAATTTGCAAACAAAATGACGTCATCAGCTGCAACTTAATATCAGTGGATAACTTGAACATCAACAATTTGACTGAAAATTTGTTGAGCGACGTAACTTCTCACTTTCGGAGAGCCAAGACGAGGCAAACCTCTATTTGGGTACAATCGTTTTGGCGCCATATACAGTAGTTTGTGTTAGTTTGTGTTCAAAATGGCGGTAGGAATTTTTAAATGAAATTAAACTCCTCCCTCATCACTATTCGATCACGCTCTCGATATGTTCTGGAAGTTTATTTGTTTCTTTCTTTCTTTGGCGCAAAAAGTAATGGTTAGTGCGCTTGCGCCGACTGAACATTGTTGGACGGAGTGTTAAAATGCTCTCAACATCGCTCAACAACACCTAGAACAATAGAAATGTCGAGTCGACCCACTGAACATTTTTGACTTCTTTCAAACTCCACTCAACATCGCTGAACACCACACAACATCACTGAACATCACTGAACAGGGTGTTAAAATGCTCTCAACATTTGTCCTCTACAAATGTAGAGCGATGTTCAGTGCAATGTTGAGAGCGTAACCCCAATAACCCCAAATTCCCGTAGATGCTGTTTTTAGCTACAGTCAGAGAGATGAGTGTTGCTGCTAAAGTCGCCTTCAATGGAAAATCAAGCGCCTTGTATAAGAAAAAGAACCGCATCAAAGGCAACATTTTGGTCTTTATGTCAAACGAGAATGATACGCAAAAATCAAAAGTTTCGTGCACAAAACTATTGGTGCATTTGTGTCAAATGAGATGTCATGTGAGATTTACGACAACGCAAAATTACTTATGCAGAACCCAACAGAGCGTTTCATTTGTTGCTATTCGCGGGCATCTAATTTGAGACAAGCAGTCACGAAGATAACCTCTGTGCAGAATGATATGCATGAAGATGGTTTGGTTCAGTGTGATCTCGTGCCTTCCCCCTGTCAATGGCGCCATTGTTTGCTGGGATTCTGCAACTTTCTGTAGCTGTGTAGGAGGGGGATCCTTCTTCCTTCGGTGATACTGCGAATGCTAGCCTCTGTGCAGGCCGCCGGTTACATCATCCTCTAAAGTTGACTTATTTGCATAATGAGTACTATCAATAAGGCTAATGATTCGTTCGTTCTAGAAAACGATTGTTTTGACATAATTGAGCTGCTAATGAAGTCAAGAACGTGCCAATTCTGGGTAAATTTGTTGTTGCGTCAGGGTAAACATCTTGGTGATTTATCCATCTTAAGGTGTCAAATCTGTCTAACATGAAATAAGCCGACGTCAAATGTTGCTATAGGATCGCGGGAAACTTCTGTCTAGTATGCGCTTTATGTGCGCTTTCTTTATTTCAGTGCCAATTAGCTGAGATAAAACGTTAATCAATTGCTTTAACGAGCGTGACGGAAGTGGGTTACTTACTTTCTTTCTTTCTTTCTTTCTTTCTCACTGACTGACATCGAAGCCCCTTCTTAGATTACAAAGTGGACTTTGTAATCAAAAACGAAATGAGGTATCAAAAAAATGTAAACGACATTCTTTATCATTCAAATGCGCTATTCATTTGCATCAATAAAAATTTTCGCTTCACACCACCTTTAAAATAAAGTACTGAAAAAATACAAACAGATGTCTGCCAGTCGTTTGGTCAGTAATAATGATAAGTAAGTAAGTAAGTAAGTATTTACTCGCCATCAAAATTGAAATCTACATTGGCATAGGTTAAAAACGATTTAAGACAAAATGCTACAAATACAGCTTTTGAAACTATAACTAGGATAAGGTACACTACAAATCTACGAAATATAAAACACAAATCTTAAATAAAAACGAAAACAAGAAAACATCTCTAATTTGAGATGGCAGGGATAGCATTAAAGGGGTCAAGAAGAGACCTTGCTTCCATAATGGCCCCTTTTAGAAGCGAAAGTAAATTACTCAACTGGTTAAAAATATGAAAAACATTTTAAGTTCACAAGAAAACAATTTGGGCTAGTTTGGTCTTCAAGAGTTAGTAATAGACACATGGGTCGTCCTCTTGTTTTTGCAGTTTTTTTAAAAAGAATCTTTCATTTGAAGCTTGAAACTATTTAAATTTCTGATAGACTTCAAGGAAAAACCGTTCCAAAGTGTAGGTCATAAGTACAAGAGCCCTTTTTGGTAGAAGTCACTTCTTCGAGAAGGGGAGCTGTGGCTTGTTTTTGTCCTTCTCGTAATTCAGCTCTGGTCAAGTGGATGGAATAATTCCGACATGTAAGCTGGTGCTATGTCTTGGAAATACCTTGATAACCATAAGATAAAGATGTCCACCAAGCAGTAATTCTTGATTCATTGGATTATCGGGCGATTCAGGAGAGCATTTCTCGTTCACCAATGCATACAATTTCTGGGTCATGAACCTGTTAGAAACAATTGAGAATCCTTAGTGTGTTTTGCACGGCCCCCAGAAAAGCAGTTCTGGTGGACTGACGGGGCTACCGTGCTTAAAAAAGCTTAAGAAAGTATATTCCGCGAAATTTCATAAAATATAGAATCAAATATATATCTAACCAAATAATCAATAATCAAGTATCTAATTAAATATAGGTTGACTTCTTAAATTCATTCAGTTGCTCTGAAGATGCCCTGGTGGGCGAAACTAGTCAGCACTGGAAAAGAAAAAGCGCAAGAGTCCAAACAGATGCCTGTTTCTTTGACCAGTTAGGCCCTCTTCTAACCGTACACTATATATATCTAATCAAATATTGATATTCTTTTCCTTATCATTTTGCTGTATGGCTTAATAAAATGCAAGGAATTTCAATATGATCTTATTTAACAACCCTTTTGAGCTGTGCTACTGAAAAGTATAGGAATGGAAGTTTTGGAAGAGCCATCGAAGAGTCTAGAAACATTTGATAAAAAGCCAAATTCGTGTAAGTTTATTCCCGCAAATTTATCATTTTGGCAGATTCGCGAAAGTCAATTCCAAAAATGTCACAGATTTCAGATTTCCCAGTGCTCGATCTCCTAATTTCTCGAAATCCGTTAAAAAAACTTTAGAGGGGGGGGGGGGAGATTTTAATTGACTTGGAAATTTAACTGGTTTTCCTCTTGAATTTTGAATATTGCAAATTTCGAGAAAAACCTTAAGATCCCATTTCAAATCATATCTTTTCCTACCTCGTAAATTGATATATGATGTACTTTTCTGTTTCGATTTTTGTTGTGCAGAAATGCCTACTGTTACGAAAAATGCTGCTGGAAATGGTTGTTTTTCCAAAATATCGAAATCGATTAAAACAATAAAAAGAGCGTTTCCCACGTTATCCGAGACTCTGTAGGGCATGGTCAGGAATATTTTTCTGGGGGCTTCGCCCCAAGACCCCCTTCTGTTTTTCCGCCCCAGAATTTTTGGGCTGGTGACGCCCCTGTCTTCCCTTAAAGTAGAGACACAATGAAATTGTCGTTACGGAGGAGAGACTGACGAATGTGGTGGTCCTTGTGGTTCAAAGAAACAATACTGTCATTATTTACAACAGACATGCCTGGACACATTTTGAAAGTTAAGAGTACAAGCCGGAGGATTATTTCCAATTCTTTCCGAAATGGAGTGTAAAACAGCCAGAGAGAGCAGGACGAGAGAATCTTGTGACAAAAATCATCGCATTTTCATTGCAGTATCATCATTGTTTGCATTGGTGACTTGTACTACGTTGGTACTGCATGAAACTCGTGTTGGAAAGCTGCAGAATGAAATTGTACAGATCAAGCTGGGATATAAACATGATATGGAAAAGATAGGCCAACAATTTGCTGACATCAAAGCAAACTGCTTGTCAGGTAAAACGATTTATAAACTACATGATAGATGGTGCTTCTCCGTGGATAGGCTGAAAAATTGCTTTTGTATGGTAGTTTATAATACGATTAGAGTACGTTAAAAACCAAAAATTTCGGACGAATAAAATTCGGACAAAATATTTTCGGAATGTTTTGCCCAGAATTTCGGACATTTTTACAGAAATTTAGGACGACTAAAAACTATATTTTCTACATTTATTTTTGCTTATTTCGTACTAAAAATGTCATACATCTATAGATCTTGCTTCAATTTAAGGGTTCTCGGTCAGAAATTTCCACAAATGATAATTGTTGAAGATGAGGAGAATGATTGCTAAGATGGATTTAGTGTTAGAAAATATAATATTTTCGCTTATTGACACTCTTGCCAACTTCCTTTTAAATGCAAAGCATTTTCTTGAGCAAGAAATTACGTTTTCAAACAGCGGAAATGTTTCGCTATGATTTATGCTTGATGTGGTGGGGTATTATGCTTAATATTATCCACCACATTAAGCATAAGACCCCACCACATTAAGCATAATTGTATGGCGTATCCATCACATGAAGCATAATACCCCGCCCCTGTATGGCGTTTCCATTACAGTAGTGCGTACAGGTTCGCTAGCGTCATCATGGGCAATAATGCACCGTTGGCGTTGATGTGGCCTATATTATGATCAAAATTGTTTTTTACTCACCGTGTTGTTTCTCTTCCACAAGATTGCAAGCAAAGCGCTCGATAATGTTGCTACTCCTTCGTTCTTCTCTCGTCACAACAAGGAATCAAATGCCGCCAATTTCAAATACAGTCGAAACGGTTGGAGCTCCTACGCAGCGATACGTCTCATTTCAAACTTCCCGTTAAATCATGACTTAAAGTTAAAGTTAAAGTTAAGTCATGATTCAAAGGGAAGTTTGAAATGAGACGTATCGCTGCGTAGGAGCTCCAACCGTTTCGACTGTATTTGAAATTGGCGGCATTTGATTCCTTGTTGTGACGAGAGAAGAACGAAGGAGTAGCAACATTATCGAGCGCTTTGCTTGCAATCTTGTGGAAGAGAAACAACACAGTGAGTAAAAATACAATTTTGATCATAATATAGGCCACATCAATGGTGCATTATTGCCCATGGCGTCATTATATAATTTATCTTTTACTACTTTTGTATCTATTATGTTTGTAAACAGTTGGTTTGAATTAGCATCCTTCATAATGTCTCGTTCAATTCCTACCCTGACCACCCTCCCCCGGGCAGCCCGGGGGTCAATAAAATTCCTTGCCCAAATGCCCAGGGGCCTGGCACTGAGAAAATGCCATATTTCCAGTTACTGTACAAGCAAAACCTCCTGTTCTTGTCAAATGATACTCAAATGCCCGGGGGTTGGGCAAAAAATTCACGGTTAAATGCCCGGTGGCCGGAAATATTTTTTGAGCAAATGCCCGGGGTGTCCCGGGGGATGGTCAGGGTAGGAATTGAACCAGACATAATACTACTTTAAACAACAACTTTAAATATTGATATTGATTGACTGGACTGATTGATCAGTTGATTGTCCGCTCAAGCATGTCAGAAGAAATTATTCCAGGAAATTTTCATACTTTTTTCCAATACCATTGCAGTGACCAGCTTCAGACAATCTGTGCGGGTGCAACGCAGCATCAACAACAAACGCCAAGCTTCAACTTCGACGCAATTGTTGCGAAAGATAGGCGACCTAATAAGGATCCAACTTCTTCAAACTCAACCACAGACCAATACTCAATGTAACAAAAGCCTTGTATGTAAAGTCGGAGAGAGGGGAAAACGGGGGAAAGCTGGCCCTAGAGGCCCGAAAGGAGACGTTGGAGACGTTGGAATGCCTGGTGCACAAGGTCCAATTGGAAAACCAGGAGAGAATGGCCAAAAAGGTGACGTTGGTCCACGAGGGCCTCCTGGTTTATCCATTGAAAAACCAACAATAACATCAAAACCCAGCAATGTTACGGTGAAGGAGGGTTTGATGGCAACATTTTATTGTGAAGCAGAAGGATATCCTAAGCCTGAGCTCCAATGGATGGTACATGGGAAAGCAGTTGGAGGAAATGAAACAAGAAGGAAAGTCATCCGAAGTACAGGAATAGGGCTGCAGATTGACCCGGTTAAACAGGATGATGCTGGGAGAGTTATTTGCGTAGCGGAAAATTTCATTGGCAAGGAAAGCTCCATGGCTAATCTCAATGTTCTCGGTAAGAAAAATGGTATCCACTTCTCTATATCAGTAATGATCCAAATAATTTGGTAAATTTTTCGACAAATGGAAAAATGGAAAAAAAGTAATGATCCATTGGTACCGAATGAAAGCACAAAAAAATCAGAACCTAGGCCAGCAGAGATTTTCGATTCATACGAAAGTCATTTTGGGCCGCAAAGAAGGACTGTGGTTCGGCCGCCTAGAATCATGGTTACTGCGCCATGAATACAGTTCTGCTAGTAAGTGGGAAGTTCTAGACTACAATGCTTTAGCAATGCTTCTCAAACAACTGAGTTTAGGAATGAGCAACAAACACTACATCAACGAATTAAGCATAACAAGAATTGAAATGGGAGTTGAAAACCAAAACTTGCTTGTTTGTTTTCTTGCATGTCTTTACGCTTGTTTGATTGCTTGCCATATTTTACTGCTATTATATTCTCTTATCTTCTCCAATAGCTATTCTGTCAATCAACGTTACGCCAAAACATGCTTCAGTTATCAGTGGATCAATAACAGAGATCTATTGCAATGGGTGTTGAAATCCAAAACTTGCTTGTTTGTTTTCTTGCATGTCTTTACGCTTGTTTGATTGCCTGTTTGCTTGCTTGCCATATTTTACTGCTATTATATTCTCTTATCTTCTCCAATAGCTCTCCTGTCAATCAACGTTACGCCAAAACATGCTTCAGTTATCAGTGGATCAATAACAGAGATCTATTGCAATGGGTGTTGAAATCCAAAACTTGCTTGTTTGTTTTCTTGCGTGTCTTTACGCTTGTTTGATTGCCTGTTTGCTTGCTTGCCATACTATACTGCTATTTTATTCTCTTATCTTCTCCAATAGCTCTTCTGTCAATCAACGTTACGCCAAAACATGCTTCAGTTATCAGTGGATCAATAACATAGATCTGTTGCAATGGGTGTTGAAATCCAAAACTTGCTTGTTTGTTTTCTTGCGTGTCTTTACGCTTGTTTGATTGCCTGTTTGCTTGCTTGCCATACTTTACTGCTATTATATTCTCTTATCTTCTCCAATAGCTCTTCTGTCAATCAACGTTACGCCAAAACATGCATCAGTTATCAGTGGATCAATAACAGAGATCTATTGCAATGGGTGTTGAAATCCAAAACTTGCTTGTTTGTTTTCTTGCGTGTCTTTACGCTTGTTTGATTGCCTGTTTGCTTGCTTGCCATACTTTACTGCTATTATATTCTCTTATCTTCTCCAATAGCTATTCTGTCAATCAACGTTACGCCAAAACATGCATCAGTTATCAGTGGATCAATAACAGAGATCTATTGCAATGGGTGTTGAAATCCAAAACTTGCTTGTTTGTTTTCTTGCGTGTCTTTACGCTTGTTTGATTGCCTGTTTGCTTGCTTGCCTGCTCTACTTCACTGCTATCATATTCCCGCATTTCTCCAATAGCTATCTGTCAATCACATCAGTAATTCAGATGGAGTGGATCTACAATTCAGATCAATTGCGATGGGAGTTGAATTCCAAACTTGCTCGTTTGTTTCCTTGCTACCGGGTGAGTCAGAAAAAAGGATCCCCGCTTGGAAGGCCACTGCTCCATGAATATCAAATCAATAATATTGAAAAATGTCTTGTTTTATTGCCAATATGTTCAATTAGGTTCAGTAATTTACCCGGCCTTAATCGGCCATTCCTTCCCGTGGATATGGGTGATTTTCTGCAGAAAGCCCCTTCAAAAAACCTGCAAAAACGAATGAAAACAATGAGCACATTTTCCTTCCTAAAATTGATGACACTCACATAAATTCATGTATTTTGTCCTCTTGGGAGAATGGAATCCCCTTGAATAGGTCATCGATACAAGGGGGAGGACTTGTTCATCCTCCCAAGAGGATAGCACGTGCTAAAGCGTTCACAAGTCATTGCTGTAAGGCCATTGTAAGGCAGAAATATTAGGGAAATCTGTTCATGATTTTGGGCACGTTTTGAAGGTTTTTTGAAGAGGCTTTCTGGAGAAAATCCCTCATAATTTCAGAATGGAGTGGCCGATTTCAGTCAGGTAAATTTTATAGTAGATTTGAACATTTCTACCATTAAACTATATATTTGCCGATATCATTGTCTTGATATCCAGGGAGCCGTAACCTTTCAAACGGGGATTCTTTTTTCTGACTCACCCGGTAGTATTCATGCATATATCTTCTTTCTTATACCCCGTTTACACGGAGCAAAAATAGGGGATCGCGATCCAGATCGTGATCCACAAGGATCGAGATCGCGTTCGAGTTACGTTTACACGGGCGTCAAATGAGAGCGGATAAGGATCGCGATCCATTCGCACATGCGTATTGCGCGTAGTTACGGAGCCTAGAAACACTACAATAACAATAGACAAAATGGCGGTTGAGTCTACTGCGCATGCTTAAAGGATTTCGAACGGGATCGCGATCCCAAGAAGCGTTTACACGGCACACTTTTCAGGATCGGGATTGCGATCCGGATCGCCATCCACCTCTGAAGTGGGATCGAATTTTAGGGGATTGCGATCGCGATCGAGTGTTTACAGGGCACATTTTATCAGGATCGGGATTGCGATCCCGTATTTTTGCTCCGTGTAAACAGGGTATTAGATACTATTTTGATACATCGAAGTAATCGATTTACCAAGGATTCCATTTGTTGTTTCAATGAGGCCATAAAAAGTACACAGAATCCCATGGGGCACTCAGCACATGTACACAGGGGGGTTGAGTCCGAAATTTCTGGGTCTGAATATTGCTAAAAAGTGATATTTTTAAATCAAAATAAACTGAAATTATGGCTAAGATATTTTCTTGCTATCAAATATAGCTATACTGATATCTTTGTGTTTATATGAGGGAAAACACTTCACCAACCATACCAGGGGCTGACAGGCAAGGTGTTTTCTCCTCATATAAACGGGCCCTAATTGAAACAACTGATGTTGTGAGACTGGATGAAATAATGGAATGTGAGAAAAAATTTACACGGGCAGATATTAGCATCGCCTTTACTTTATAGCCGAACAGTCATAGCCAATAAGGACAGATTTTGTAGCACAGACACCACCATTCTAAGCGATTAGCGAATTCTCTCAACCAGTAATTTAAAAAAAACAAAGCCGCAAAAGTTGCCCTGAAACCAGTACGGCAAACTATCCTCTTGTGCATGCAAAAGGTGGCTTCTAAGAGAAATCACGAGTATGCATAAAAATAGAAAGGATAAATCTAAGGAATAAATTTGAAGGCAGAAACCCCACAATACGACAAAAAACAACACGAAATGAGTGAGTTTATTTCACACCAATATTTCGTCCTGCCATGCAGGACTTCGTCAGGGCCGTTATGTGACAGTTATAATCAGAATTTAAATATGTACAGCGATTTGAAAAGGAGAAATAAGAAGTGATTGGTTAGATATGATGGCTACGCAGAGGCTATATTGGTTAGTATTGCTTCTCGTGTACCATCTATACACCAAATATGAGATCAGTAAAGAAAGTATAATAACAAATATGAGATCGGTAACTGAACCCAATGACAATCATTATCCGTGACTCCGTGACTGGGTTCAAAATTTTATTAAATTCAATATTTGATAAATGCTATGGACATAGGGATGTAAAAACGAGTCGTCTGGAACCTTTGAAACTTGACTTTTTTTCAAGGAAGCTGGACATTTTAACTATTCTATGCTTGCAGGAGTTTTGAACATGATTTCTGTCCGGTCGCAGGAAGGAAAATACTTTTTCATGCCCTGCGTCCTTGCTCTTGTGGCCTGGAAGATGGAATGACTTCTCATATTAAAGGGTTCTTACAAAGATCAAGTCATTAATGTTATAATTTCCACTTTAGATAAAAAACCAAAAGACTGTCAAGAATTGTATTCCAAAGGAAAAAGAACAAGCGGTGTGCATACAATATGGGTCGAAGGAGTGAAACCAGTTAGTGTTTACTGTGACATGAATACGGATGGTGGAGGATGGACGGTCATTCAACGAAGGAATGATGGCACAACTAATTTCCAGAATAAGGGATGGCAATCATACAAGGATGGATTTGGTGATAAGACAAACAATTTTTGGCTTGGGCTTGATACGATACATAAACTGACCGCTAAAGGAGTTACACTTCGGGTTGACGTGACTTATCTGAGCAATGGTCAGAAAAGATTTGCAAAATACAGCACTTTCAACGTGGGAGGTGAAGCTACTGGTTATTGGATAGGAGTTTCAGGGTACTCTGGTAATGCAGGTGACCAATTAAAATATCACCACATGATGAAATTTAGTACAAAAGACAAAGATAATGATAAATGGTCTTCCAACTGTGCTGTGACCTATGGAAATGCATGGTGGCACAACCATTGTGTACATTCAAACCTGAATGGAAAATTTCCCACAGGAAGAAAAACAAAATCACAAGCTATGAGATGGGGTAATTTCATCAAGTTCTCAGAAATGAAAATACGTCAGTGAAAATAGTAGACCTTACTCCCTTTTCAGTTTGATTTGATGATGTTGCCTCGGTCAACAGAGACTCATAACATTACTCTGAAAAAACTTGACCCTATTTAAGCCCTCACTCATGGTTTTCTGTTATATCAATCAATCAATCAATCAATCAATCAATAAATCAATCAATCAATCAATCAATCAGATTGCAAGATTTGGCAACGAACAATGGCTTTGAACTGTCACTTAGATTGATGCTATAGATTAGACTCATTCCAATAAAGTCTCTTGTTTCGCTCCCCCTGCAGACTTGTCGCCTCAACTGAAGCGATATCAACAACAACAACAACAGCGAAAGTTAGAGGGACTTACGTCATGAGTCTAAGACACAAAACGAAAAGAAAACATGGTTATAAAGACATCTATCGGGTGTCCCAAAAAAATGTATACGGATTTGCTTGACTACAGCCATGTGAATTTAGCTTTAATCATTGTCTAATCACTCTAAAAATGTTCCTCGATAGTTAACTTGAACATAGATACCTCGTTTGTTCATATTGGTACTTTGAGACCAAATATGTAGATCCTAAAAGCTCAAATTTGCCTCCTCCTGCAAACCAGAGCTTTAGCCCTTTGGCCTAAGCAATTTTTTAAGGCACAGTGTATAAATCAATGATAACCTTGATAAAATTTGAACAACATTAGATCTTGTGTTGTTCTGTTTTCATGAAGTCATCCCACAGTCACCCATTGGGAAGTTTCTCGATTTTCATTAATTTCAGTTCTTAATTTCAATGTGCTTCAGGAATTTGCTTAGGCCAAAAGGCCAAAACTCTGGTTTGGAAGTGGACGCACATTTGAGCTTTCAAGATTGATATTTCTGCTCTCAAAGCACAAATACCAACAAACGAGGTATCTGTGTTCAAGTTAACTATCGAGGAACATTTTGAGAGTGATTAGCCATTGATTAAAGCTAAATTCACATCACTGGAGTCAAGCAAATCTGTATACATTTTTTTGGGACACCCGGTAGTAGTCTTGCAGTCTACTACTGGTGAGCACTTACATTTTAAATGCGTTGAAAATACAACAAGTGATGAAGGGCATACATTTTTCTTCATAAAAGCATACAAGATTTATGCAGGATGATTTGAATGTGAAACTACGAGAGGGGTTTCTTTAAACTTTAAACTGAGAATACATTTCAATTTATGTATGAATAACTCGTTTATTCATATTAAATTCATTAACTAGAATTATGATGACCAAAAACTAAGAAATTCTAGTGCTATGTTTAACAAGCACTGAGCAAGTTTTACAAAACGGAAATCAGCTTGTCATGGCAAAGATGTCTGTGTTTTTCCTAAACGATGTCTTGGGATGAGTCTAACTTTGTAAATTGACCATAACGGGACATATTTTTACTCTTTGCTAGAGTACGTATCATCTCTCGCTCTGCTGAATGTTTTAGTCACATTTTATAACTGGTTTTGCCATCCTCTGCAAATGGTTTGAATTCTAAATAAAATTTCTTAGAAATCCGGTAGCTGGCCGGATTTCAGCCGTAGATCCGGCTGGAACCGGATTTCCGAAAAATCGGCGATCCGGCGCCGGAATATCCGGCCTACCAGATATCCGGTACATCCCTATGTCTTCTTAACGTGATTTTTATTACAGTTAATTTCCGAAGAATGACTGTTGAAAAGGGCCTTGGCGGTTAAGACATCAGCATTCATAAATATATTGAATTCATTATACGCAAAATCCCTTCAGCATAAAATAACACAAGTTAAAGTTACAATCTATAATACAATTCAATATAATTTACAAAAAGAAAAGGTAATTTTGAACTGTTGGGGCCTATTTGCTACTCTTCCAGTGAGTCGTGTTTCAATTTAAATTCAGCTCTTGAAGTGAGTTTTTATATATCTTTTGAACAGCGGGAAAGTTAAAATGCCTGATTGGGATAGGGATGTTGTTCCATGCAGTAAGAGCTGAATAGTGGGAGCCTTTTTTCACATATTCAAGGTTATATCTTGGAATTTGGATGTCCTTGCAGTTTCTCGTTATTTAGTTTGAATGCAAGGATATCTGGGGGAACTTATCCCAGGCTCTCTGGGCACATCCTGTTTATAATCTTGTAGGTCATGGCTAATCGATCAAATTTAATTAGTTGTTCTACCGGGTGAGTCAGAAAAAACGTGGGATGTTTGGCGGACTGTCACGTCGCATTCAGCCTCTCGATCGTAGCGAACTAAATTTTCTCTTGCAGCCAGATGTCTAACTTAGATCATAAGCCTTTCCCCATCGAAATCTGTCACTTGATGCAGTAATCAGAAAATATTTTCTTCGTACGACGTTGTATGGGAGTTTTGCAAACTTATGAAATCTTTGATAGAGCCCCTTCAGAATTTTACCCTTGCCAAAGCTGCAGGTACACGTGGTGTTATCAGAGGAGAATGAAATAGTTTTGTCATGAAACGTCGCGTTTATCTTGTTGAAATAAATCTCTTTACAACACAAAGAAGCATGGGTTTTTACTGTCTCTCAAATATATTCTCTTCGCAGGACAAGATATGACGTGACAAGGCATCCCAGGAGAGAAAACACTATTTCCGAACTGTTTCATGCTCCCTAGATAATACCACGTGTACCTGCAGCTTTGGCAAGGCTAAAATGCTGAAGGGGCTTGGTTAAAGGTTTCCTCAGTTTGCAAGACTCCCATACAAAGTATTAGGAAGAAAAATGTGTTTTAAATAATGAATCACATGACCGATTTCGATGGGGAAAAGTTTATGATCTAAGTCAGATTTATGGCTGCACGGAATAATTTAGTTCACAACGGTCGGGTGGCTAAACGCAACGTCACAGTCCGCCAAACACCCCACGTTTTTTCTGACTCACCCGGTACATTAAGCCACTCATATGCGACCTCTAATGATTAATAAAGCCTCTCAATTATGGTTCGGGCTCGGTCCTGTAGATTTTGTAGGATCTTTATTTTGGAACTAGGAATACTTCCCAAATAACATCTGCATAGCGCAAATGAATTTCTAGTCATCACAGATCAATGGATTTAGGAAGAAGGGTTAATTCCATAGTTTATCGATTCAGAAAATACAGGGTGAGTCAAAAAAAAAGAATCCTTGTTTGAAAGATCACAGATCCCTCGATATCAAGAAAATAATGTTGGCAAATATGTCATTCGATAGTGAACATGTTCAAATATATTCTAAATTTTACCTGCCTGAAATCGGCCAATCCGTTCTGAAATTATAAGAGATCTTCTGGAGGAAGTCCCTCCAAGAAACTTCTAAAAACTGCATCAAATCATGACCAAGTTTCTCGTATGACTATGCCTTATAGCAATGACTTGTAGATGCTTTAGTACGTTTCATCCCTTTGGGAGATGAGAATGTCATCTCTGGGGGCAAAACAACATTATTCTAAACGATTTCATCTTCCCAAGAGGATAAAACATGTTAGAATGTGTTGAATAACTTCAGAACGGAGTGGCCGATTTCAGTCAGGTAAACGTTGAGATCCATTTAAACATGTCAGCTGTCAAATGTTATGTTTCCCAATATCATCATCTTGATATTCAGGGAATGGTGATTTTTCAAACAGGGATTCTTTTTATTGACTCACCCGGTACCTCAATGCCTGACAGCCAAATTTCGCTAATTGGCACCAACAGATAAAATACTCACACAAGAAAGTTGAATTTATCCATGCCTTTCTTCAAATGGATGAGAATACAGTTGCTGAAAAGAAAACACACAAAAGTGAATCAATTTGGTCACACAACGGTACCAGATATGACACGTATGAACATCGCGGGGGCAGCGCGGTCTGGTTGGCATCAAGAACTTCGCAACTGGTTGGCTCCTACAGTGCGCTCTCTTTTACAACTACGTAATAACATAGGCTAATGACGAAGTAGAATTGTAACTTTGAAAATAACAGGTTCATTCCAGTAAAGGTAAAGACTTCCCTTGACCAATATGAAAACATTAATAGAATTTCTCAAAGAAAGTCTTTGATTTAGTTTTTTAAGTAGAAATCAACAGCCAAATGTCTTCTGAGAATCTCAAGGTTTTCCGTGCCTTAAGGGTTCTTCGTCACATTAGGGGTCTAACAATGGCAGCTCTAGTCTGGGCCTGAGAGTAAACTTTACAATTACTGATTTGTAGCTCTACCAACCAAGCTACCGATAATCACAAGGAAAATATCAAAATTGACTCCAGCGATGTGATTTTAGCATTAATCAATGGCTACTCAGTTTCAAAATGTTCCTCAATAGTCAACTTGAACATAGATACCTCATTCGTTGATATTGGTGCTTTGAGAACTGATATATCAATCTTGAAAGTTCAAATTTTCCTCCACGTCAAAACCAGAGTTTTGGCCTTTTGGCCTACATCGAAATTTAAAATTGAGATTAAAGAAAAATGGAAAAATGGCACATTGGGTGACTTCTAGCTTACAGAATGTGTTATGATCCAAATTCTGTCCAAACTTTATCAAGGATATCTTCAATTTATTCGCTGTGCTTCAAGAATCTGCTTAGGCTAAAACGCCAAGGCTCTGGTTTAGGGGTGACAGCAAATTTGAACTTTCAACATCAACATTTCAACATTCAAAGCACCGATATCAACAAACGAGGTATCTTTATTCCAGTTAACCATCGAGAAACATTTGAAATTGATTGGCCATGATAAAAGCCGAATTCTCATAGATGGACCCAACCAAATTTGTCTACTTTTTTATGGGACACTTGGTACTCTTTTGGGCGTATAGGGTTTGGTGGCTTTCAGAAGAAAATAGCAGGGAAGGGTCGTAATTGTAGCAACATATCAGTTAAGGGGAGTGAAACTACACGAAACTAATGAGTTTGAATTAAAAATTGGAATCCTTAAAACTCTGTTGACTGGTCGCCTTGAGCAATTCCAGAGTCATTCAGACTCTTCCTGGAAAATGTCTTATAATACCGCTAGATGTTCATACATTCAACAATGCTCGAATAAATTCCTGATAAATCGTATAGGAAATTGGAAACCCGCCAAGAAGGGTTCTGAACCAGGTTGACTAGAGTCTATCTCAAATTAGAAGTCACGTGATATTACCAGCGAATGAAACCAATTGAAGGTATTTAAGTAAAGCGATCGCAGACAAAGGAAGTTCTTTCAACCAGAAAATCAAAACAAACAAAGCCGCAAAAGTTTCTCTGAAACCCAAGTAGCTAGTGCGCTCGTTGTGCATTCCAGAAATTGTTTTTAAGAGCAAACATGAGCATAGATCGAGAGAAGAAGGATATATCTACACATCTGCCACGGGCATTTGATCGATTTTATTCAAAGGCCGAGTGGGAGGCAATTCAATTCTCTTATTTTTTTGGGTGTAATTGAAACACTTACTGCTCAGCTTCTGAACCAAAGAAATGAAATGCCCGTGGCAGATGTGTAGATATATCCTTCTTCTCTCGATCTATTCTCATGTTTGCTCTTAAAAACAATTTCTGGAATGCACAACGAGCACACTAGCTACCTGGGTTTCAGAGAAACTTTTGCGGCTTTGTTTGTTTTTAATTTCTGGTTGAAAGAATTTCCTTTGTCTGCGATCATTAATCGCTTTGAATTGCGGTGTCAATCAAAACCAACTCGTGCTATTGTCTTACCAAATCTGTCCTTGTTCATAGGCGGTGGATCTTGAACAGTAGAAATTCCGGCTGACAGAGCAATAGCGGTGGCAATGGAGACTGCAGATTTTGGTCGTTTTAACTCAGGCCCGTTATAATTTCAACTTAAAACTACCCTTTTTACCCAATATTTGTTCCCAATTTCGCCCTTTAAAGCGGGGAAGGTTTTTCGTTTCGTTTTTACTCATTCAGAAACCCGGTATAAAAACAAGATAATCGCACAAACAACTCACTCCAGGAGGAAGGATGCAATGTCTTCGTCAGTATACCACGGTGGGAGGTTCACTTTCACTCGAAACTTCTCACCTGAAAATTAACGAACGTATATCAATAAATATACTTCAAGATCTACATTCCCATCGTAATTTGGCTAAGTTGCCAAACTTTAATATTTGCTTAGCTTTGGGGTGAACTTTTTAAATTTTTGATGTCAGAGACATCAGTGTCAGGGACAAAGTTGATGCCAGGGACAAATTTCTTAATCACTATTTTGCTACCTGCAAAAAATTTGTCATGAATTCTTGAAGAGAAACTAAATATATATCAGCCATTGATCAAAAGCTATGCAAAGAAAATAGGCCTTGAAAAGAGCTGAAGTATATTTGGGTAACCAATCGCATGTCAACGGGATGCAATGCTAATTTTAAAAGGCATCAGAGCAAAGGGGTTATGCTTAGAATTCATCTAACAAATAAACCGGGTGAGTAAAGAAAAATAACACGCTTGTCGGGCTGTGGAGTAAACATTAAGCGGCCGACACTCAAAAATGTCATGTTCATCTGTTAGCAAAACGCTAACTTTGATGTGAAAATTTTGTTTGGTAGAATCATTCATCAAGTAGACCAGGAAAATGGGAAAAGGCTATTGAGGTGTTTGTATGGGAACAAAAACTCCGTCCAAAATTCTGGTTCATCGTTTACTTGGCATTGAAATTCACATTGAAATTCAATATAATTGTCAGCTTCAGAAATAAAATTGAAGATTTAATAATTTAATTAATTGAAGATTTCAGAAAAGTACGGTAGAATTATAGCAATTCAGATAAAATTTCTTTAGAACTATTCAGTTCAAAGAATAGTTCATAGAATTCTACACCAACCTTCGAAGATAAACATTGAGTTTATCTAAGTGTGATAAATGAAGCGGATAAACAAAACTACGTGATAATATCTACCAATGTATTTGAGAACTGAATTCTGGCTTGTAAGTGCTTCACTTTGAGCTTCTCTTAGCATATTTGCAATTCCACTATAAGAAAATAAATTATGTTTTCATCAGTAAGGCCTACAATCCTCGCCAAAACCCTTGTCACAAAATGGAAAAAGGTAGATCTGAAGAGTAAATACCCCCCCCCCATTACCCCCCAAGTCAATGTTGCTGATTCCTCTAACTTGGAAAATATCATGCAGCAAGTGTCCGGAGGGAAAACAAACAACATTGACTTAGGGGGAATGTAAATTAGGGGTTTACGAGATTCTTCCGCTGAAGTGGTAGGCACTTTGATTTTTGTTGAAAAATGCTGAAAAACTCAGTATGTGAAAAGAGGTTTTGGCGAGGATTGAGTTTAAACATCGTATTTTGGCCGTGTCGAATTTAATAGATGTTGCTAAAAATTTCCAAGTGTCAATTAAATTCGATATGAAAACGATGTTTGAATTACCAACAGTTCTAAATTGTTAAAACGGTAGGAGTTCACAAGTTCTGTCGTGTTAAACATCGCATT